>CM057338.1:980227974-981477974 GCA_030015575.1 Agapanthus africanus | reverse complement strand
CTTTTTAAATAATGCAGTGCATTTATTCTGGCCTGCTAGGCCTTTTTGATTTGGGCCATGTCCCTTTATAAATGATGCAGAGCATCTGTTTGGACTCTGCCCTTCTTTAAAACAATGCATTGCATTTGATTTGGCCTGTCAGGCCTTTTTTAATTGGGCTTGGCCCTTCTCTTAATAATGCAGAGCATTAGATACTCTGACAGTGCCCCACATGGCCTGTCAGGCGCTTTGCGCAATTAATGAGCGCAAGTGCTCGTGGAGGTGACACGTGTCACATTCTGGTGAGCGCAAGCGCAACAGCGCAGTGCGCTGCGTCAGTGCACTGCGCTGTTGCATTGCTGACACGTGGCGCGGCTTGCGCAATAGTGCAGTTTTGGCAAGTGCTGGGCACTATTCTTATTCTTTTGGATCAATTTCAGATCAAAGAAAGCAAGTTTTTTCTTGTTTTTTTTAAAGAAACAGTGGTTCATAAAATGTGTGAGGCACTGTTATCTTAAGAATCTTTTAGATTCAGAACCAATGGTTCATAAAAAGAAGTGCAAGGCACTGTTTTTTTTATTTGTTTATTTTCCTTTTCATTAGAGGTCCTTGATCTTGTTCTCAGATCAATGATCTGTTCATGAGAGAATTTTCTCTTTTTCTAAAGGTTTTTACCTTTTTCTTTGTTCTTGAGGATTCCTCTCCGATTCTTCAGAGTTCTCTCTGTTTAATTTTTCACCAAAAAAATGTTCCTCTTTGAATTGAGGTCTGGGCTCCTTTTTATAGTGCCCATAAATTAGTTAAATTTGTTGAAGAGATCTTTCTCTGAGTGGTTTGGGGAATTTTTCCCACCGTTGGATCTTTGATCCAAAGGCCTCTATTTTACAGAAGAAAATCTTCTTGTTTTAACAAGAACAGAAAAGATTTCTTTAAGATTTCAATTCTGTTTTGCGCAAACACCCCAGCGCGTGACACGTGTCGCTTACGCAGCGCTTGCGCAACTGCGCAGACACGCATCGTGCAGCGCAGCGCTTGCGCAGCTGTGCTTGCGCAACTGCGCAGACACGCGTCGCGCAGCGCAGCGCTTGCGCAACTGAAGCGTTGTTTCCTTTACTTTTATTTTTAAAGAGCCTTGCTCTGATTGGACGCACTGCCTCGGGCACTGTGCTGACGCATCAACTTCTGACACGTGGCGCTTTGCGCGCAGCGCAAAGGATCTGAAGCGTTGCTTAGATTTTCAAGGTAGAGCTTTGCTCTGATTGGAGGAATCGGAAGCGTTGCTTCACCTGAGATATCTTTTCATCTCCTTTTTTCAAGCCAAACTTGTATTTCCAAAATCTTGATTTCCCGGGTCCATTGTGCACAGAATCTTTTGTGCTTGGGTCTATATATAGTTCAAGGCCGAGCCTTTTCTTCTCCCATCTTCAGAGAACTTCTTCTATCATGGCTTGCAACCGCCCTTACGCCCGCCGTCAACCATGGGAAGTGCCGATCCGGGATATCGTTCCCCGTTTTGCTGCGCGCTTGGTGGACTCCTCTTTTTCGGACGAGCAGTGCGATGCTGCAATGTACGAGCTTTCGACTCGTGTGGGGTCTCCTCTTCCCCCGGACTCCATTTGGCTTCGGATGATCCTTGCCTCAGTGCTCGCCTACATTCCCCCTCCTCCGGCAGAGATGTCCTCGGCAGTGCTTGATGTGGCCGAGGATAAAATCGAGAGCTTTTTCGAAGCGCACTTGATCACTAAAGCCCTGAGGGATTACTCTTTCCACTTGCTGAGCCAGGTACGGGCTCGCCGGGTTGTCATTTCCACCTTTTCCAAAGAATGTGGCGATGATCGTTGGATGTCTTCTTCTCGGGAGGATCGCCGCTTTGATGTGGTGGAGAAGGCAGAAAGGGAGCTAGGGAATCTCTTTTTTATTTTTACGAATCCTTGTCTTTCCGATCCCACATTTGGTGATCTTTTTTAAATGTAATAATAAATAAATGTTTTAATTAAGTATTTTATTATCTGTTAAGTGTTCTTTTTATTTTAGCTCTCTGTTGTGCTTGTGCATCTCATGATTTAATTTGCTATTATTAAATGCATGTGATTCTTGCGAGGATAAATTGCCTTTGGTGTTCAGACTCTTTTATGAAGCAGTGCTTTACTTTTCAGTTTTAGAAATAGAGTTTTGTTCTGATTGAGGGGAAACAGATATATACCTCCGGCGATAGAAGCACGAACCTGGGCCCAGGCGGCAGCACAAGCGGGATGATAGTTCCTTCGGTGAGGAGCAGCCGGTGACCCGGACGTGGACGCATCCCCTCCAACTAGAAAATAAATATCGATAAAATTACATGAAGTTCATGTTTATTCTTAAAGGATATGTAAAATAAATAAATATTTTATATTTATTCATACAAATCTGCAGACTGAGCGGAGGGTATGGAAGTGTCGGGAGTGCCCCCTGCACCAGACGTGGACGCACCACCTATAATTAGTCAATCAAACATTGACTATATAAGTAATTGCAAAAAGAATGCGTATATCAATAATATAACATTCTAAATCAACATTTATACACTATAAGATATATAAACATACCCGCGGGTGCGGTGGTGGGCTCTGCCCCTGATGTAAATACGTAAAAGCAAAAAGAATGTATGTATATTTATGATATAGCATTCTAAATCAATATACATGCACTATATGATATATAAATATACCTGGAGGTGCGGGAGTGGCCTCTGTCCCTGATGTGGACGCACTAACAGCTAGACAATCAAACATTGACTATGTAAGTAATTTTGACATGAATATGCATGTATATCTATAATATTACATTCAAAATGAATATACGTGCAACATACCTGGAGGTGCGAGAGTGGCCTCTGTCCCTGATGTGGACGCACCATCAACAACTAGACAATCAAACATTGACTATGTAAGTAATTTTGACATGAATATGCATGTATATCTATAATATTATATTCAAAATGAATATGCGTGCAATATACCTGGAGGTGTGGCAAAGTCCACACGGAAGGAGGCATCCGAAGGGGTTTCCGATCGGGGTGCAAGACCGGCCCTCTGAAGCTCCCTACACAGCTCTCCGGGCGGCAGAACCGCTCTGCCTCTGCCTCTGCCAGTGCCGCGGCTGGAGCTCCTGCCGCTCCTCGCTGCTCCCGTCGTCGTCATCAAATCTAGATAAAACGGTTCGTGGACGCATTAGACAATCATTACATATGCATGCTATATATGTATAGACCGTAAAATGTAAAGTAATAATATAACATTACTGATAACCTTTTTACGCATTAGACATATCTACTTGGATTTCATCATCCATATCATTTCTAACCCACGTAACTTCATGATCAGCCGATGACAACCCGTCTTTCGAAACAGACGTTCGGAGCACTCTAAGTCTTCTCTCTTCTTCATCCTCATCGCTGTCATCGAATTCTGGGACATCGTAAACATCCTTAGGTTTCCAACGTCATACGACACTCCATCCCGGATGCTTCAAACACTGTGAGTAGTATACTTGGAACGCTTGGTTCGGAAAGATAAACGGATCTTCCTGACCGTAAAATCGAAGTGTGTTCACACTGGTCAATCCATATTCATCTTTCCAAGTCCCGAGATTGCTTCTCTACTTATCCGTATCGGTTCGTGTATCGTACCAAGTACACTGAAATATATAAAAGGGTTCTGATCGTCCAGGATATTGGATGCCGAGTATACAATTTAAGTATCCATAATAAATCACACCACCCGATTCTACTGTCGCAATCCCACTATTCTGAGTGGTTCTAGATGTTTCTATGTCCTTAACTTCGAATTTGTATCCAAGGACACCGAATTCTTTATAATATGCAACCTTCATACTAGGAAACTGAGCTAAATATCTTGAATCACTCTCTAATGATGCAGACAAGTTCGGATCATGGATCTAACAAAACAAATTTTATGACAAATACATAACGATATAAGTTGTAAATCCCCGTTCCCATTTTAATAAAAGTTTTCTATTTTCCTAAATCCCCGAGTTTCTTTTCTTTTCCCGCGTACTTTTGTATGGAATAGATTGCGCTAGGATTAGTGTTTAAAATATTTATAAAAAAAAAAAAAAAACCTTTATGAAACAATCAAAGATCAAGCCCAAATTAAAATTCCAAACAAAAATAATTTTACTTCTTTCAACTCGGCCGTTAGCATTCCTCAGCTCACATTTTTTTTCATATAAATAAAATTCCTTCACAAAAAAAAAACCCCGGGCCCATTCACTATCACTCAGCCACACACATTTTTCCCTTTTTATAAACCCTTTAATTTACCTCTAACTTTTCCTGCAGCCCACAAAATTTGTAATGGTATTGGTTTTTTTTTAATTGAGCCGGCCCCTCATTTTGCCCCAGCCCACTGAGTTTTTAAATTGTTTAAACAAAAAAAAATTTTTTGCTGGCCCGTTCCCTTTATTTATCCCCAGCCCATTTTGTTACACTCCCTTGGCCCGCCCGCATCAGACCCTCACTGTTCTTCTTCCATTCAAAACGAAATCCCCAACGGCTACTCCCTTAACTCGCGCGCGATCCCCGCTCCTCGCCGCGCTTCACGCCCACGCCCACGCACTCGTCATGCGACGTTACCCTCACACTCCTCTCTCTTAACCGTCGCCTTCACCTCTCTCTCACTCACCAACTCCTCTTTTCACCACCCGAGCACCCAAAAACCTCCATCAAAACCACTTTACCTCCATCTCCGACGACGACGACGACAATCCCTCGGCAACCTTCGATCACTCCTCTTCCACCAGCCTCCCCCTCCACCACTCTTCTTCAAACCGAGCCCTGTCAAATATCCCCTGCACACAAGCCCCACTTAAACAAATCTCGGCCGCATCACCCCTTCGACGCCGGTGAACCCCCTTCTCATCTGAATCACCCATCGATCTCCCTACGACCCCCTCAGCATCATCACCATCACCGTAATCCACTACACCACTGCTCCCCATCTATCTCCAAAACTCCAAAACCTTTTCCAAACAAATTTTTCCCCACTGGGCACTTCACTGCGCAAGTTGCCGGAGCGACGCCGTCGACCTTCGGAAACCCCAACACTTCTCAGAGGGACCAGAGAGCAATCCTAAGCTTCCAGCGCACGCAAGACGGCTCCGGGAAAACTCCGACGCGCAATTCGTGTTTCGAACTAGGCTCGCGAGAATCCGGAGCGTGGCGCACAACGCGCGTTCGCGACGACACTGTGGCCGTACGACCCCGAGGCGTTCCTCAGGCAAGTGTTTACTTGCTTCATGCTAAATTATTAGTGGTACGACCTTAAAATCATATAAATTGAAACTTACCGAATAACTAAATATATTGTGACGTATGTGTTCGATGTATGATCCCAATGGAAATATTAATCTAATTTGACGGTAACCTATACTTTCTGTTGGCCCTCCTATTGATGTATAACGTGTGCGAAATTCGCTGGAAAATACGATTGTTCGTGACAAAAATCGATAACCCCAAACATGTTGTTAAAACTAGAATTCTCTCGTAGCTGAAAACGAATAAAAACACCATAAATCATACACATATTGGAAAGATGCGTTCGAGGGCTTAAATCGAAGTCGACTCGACGAACTTTAACCCTATGTAGAATTTTAATGTTTTCTGTTCTGAAACCATGAAGATAAGTGGGTTGAAACACGACTCTGGACTGCAGTCCAGAGCATTTCTGTTTAAGGTGTTCTGTCTAAAAGCCTGCGTCCCCGTGTTTCCTGAACTCGCATGAGATATTCCTGTTAGTGAAAGAAAACAAGTGGTTTCATTCCGATTCATCGCAGTTTGTTATTTTAAACTTATTTTAAAAGGGCAGAACGTAAAGCTGTACAGAATACTTTCTGAAATGACATTTGAGATTGAACTGTGTATAACTTTCAACGTACAGATGCGATTGAAGATCCGTCTGTTGCGTTGAATACTTTATCGAGAACCCTAAATTTTATTTAACTGTGACATCGCTAAATTCTGAGTCCAACTGGGTGAAATTCGTGTCGCGAAATAGACGTTCAGTTCTGAAATTGAAATTCCAGCCGCGAACATTTAAACTGAAACAGTTATATCTTGAAAACCGAAAGTCCGATCGAACTGAAACAAATTTTGATGAATTTCTGACTGATTGTTCTATATATCTTACCTACATCATTTTTGCTGAATTCGTAACATATTAATTTGTGCAATTTACTTTAATTCATGACATGCATACTAATTCATAACATACCGTGTTTATTGGTAGCATACAACACATATATCATACCCTTGTTATTTACACAGTGTTAGTGCGTGTGGACATTGCATTATCGTGCGTGATAGGTGTTGATTTAGGAGTGACGAGTACACCAATGGAAAGTGAACATTCGTGACAGTGATTGATACAGTGGATAGTGATGAAACCGTGTCATTGGTATACTTGTACACAACTAGATCAATATCATAAATAGTGTAACCTGGGGAAAAAGGGGAAATCAAAGTGGAAAGAGTATCGTATTTAGCGGGACCGTGTTTAGAGGATGATCATTCGAATCGTGATACTTATACGTGTAGGACAGGATCTAGCGATCCGGCTGACAGGGTTATGTCCCGGGCATGTGGGCCGTGGTCTCGGGTATGTACGAGACTCCTGTTAAACATGATCCTCCTTCCACTATGTGATTTCAAACATGACTTAGAGACCGATAGGGACACATAACATATTCTGCATCATATTGTGACATAGTGATTACTTGCATTATTCTCATACCAGTATTACCTCATTTACCTGTTCATCTGATTATAATAATATTATTATTTGTGTCGCTCTGACGACCTGAGTATGCATGCTCAGATTCCGCGGGAGGACCAGTACAGGAGACGGATCTATCCTTTGAGCTCACGGAGATATAGTTTGGTGTACCTTCTTCATTTACTGCTTTCCATAAAAGAGATTGTGAGATCGAACTTGGTTAGTTATTGTTCTTATTATCTGTAATTTGTGAACAATGGGATTTTAATGTAATAAATTAGTGATGTGATTCCTTTAATACTGTGCTTTAAGTACTGATTACCATGTAGTGCTAGAAGCCGAAGTGTGACTACGGCAGGATGATTCCTTGACCGTAGGAGCATGGCTGGCCTAGTCATCCCTCGTTTTCCGTATTTTGGGAAGCGGGGCGTGACATGGTTTAGTTGGTATCAGAGACCGTGTTTAGCATCAAGGGATAACATTCTCTAGGCGACATTACGTTATTCTTGTTTCACTACTCTTGATTTCTCTTCTTGAATCTGAACCTATTCTTTTGAATCTTCCAGTGATATGACGTCCCCGAACGACCCCTCCTCGGACTCCAGCTCTCAGGATCGCACGGAAAGAATACTCAGTGCACTGACCACTCTCGCGGAAGCTCAGGAGAGGAAGACAGACTTGCTTACTGAGGGACTCAGGGCGATTACCGCCGCAGGAGGACCCTCCGCACTAATTACCACCTCCGAGGGCGCTACTCCACCAGCTTATCAGGCTAGGGCCGGTACCGTGTCAGACTTCCGACGGTTACACCCAGCTGCGTTCACAGGGCTAGCTGAACCACTCGAAGCTGAGCAATGGCTGGTAAACATGGAGAATTTATTGGCAGCCGCCAGGGTTCCAGAGGAAGACAGAGTGAATGTGATAAAGATACAATTAGAAGACGAGGCTCGTACATGGTGGTCGGTAGAAGAAAGCAGACTTGAAGAGCCGATTGAATGGGACAAGTTTAAGGAGTGCTTCTTAGATCACTATTTTCCTCCCACAGCCAAGGCAGAAATGGAGGAAAGGTTTATTCTTCTGAAGCAGAATGGACGCCCAGTGGACGTTTATGCGGCAGAGTTCAACCGTCTGAGCCGCTTTGCTCCATACATGGTCAAATCAGAAGTCACCATGGCTAGGCGTTTCCTTCAGGGGTTAGATTTTGAGTTGCAGCAGCTGATTGCATCGTTAGATCTACAGACTTTCGCACAGGTACTCAACGCGGCGAGAGTTCAGGAGCAATTGATTAACAAATTCAGGAGACCCCCAGTCGTTCCAGCACGTACCCACGTGCCTTCTCGAGGAGCCATACCGGTTCACAGAGCAGGGACAACTCAAATGAAGCGCCCGTTTGTACCACAGCATCGCCCCCAGAGACAGGGCGTAACTTGCGGCTATTGCGGTAGAGGAGGACATACTCAGAAGGACTGTCGCCGTGCCAAGGGACAGTGCCTGATTTGCGGTTCCAGTCAACACAGGATTAACAGTTGTCCTGAACGAGCAGAAATACAGGGAAGTTCTGGACCGCCACAGCAGAGGCCGCAGGAACAGAGACAGCCATTTACAGGTCGCGGTCAGGGATGGGCTTTCACCTTGACCGCTGAGCAGGCAGAGGCATCAGGAGACGTGGTCACAGGTACTCTACTTGTACATTCCTTGCCAGCTAGAGTACTATTTGATTCAGGAGCATCGCATTGTTTCTTGTCTGAGCATTTCATAAATACACACTCAATACCACATGAACCACTAACTAAGGGATGGGAAATTCATACGGGTAATGGCATCATAATATCTAGTCAAGAATGTAGATTATGCCCGGTTGTAGTGTGTGGCAGGGAATTCTATGCGAATTTCCTCCTAATTGGGACAGGCAGTTACGACGCAATTCTCGGGATGGATTGGATGAGCACTTTCCATGCAGTTATCGACTGTCGGGCAAGAAAGGTGATCTTCCGCATCCCCAATCACCCGGAGTTTATTTTCGAGGGCGGAAGCGAATCTTTGGAGCCAGCTAAATATAGAGCCAAGCCCAAGGAACTGACAGCTATGGAAATTGATGAGAGCCCAGCCCCAAAAATTGTTCGGGACTTCCTAGACGTTTTTCCTGAAGATCTACCAGGTCTACCACCTCCTCGAATTTTAGAGTTCTCGATCGATTTGATTCCAGGTACCGCCCCAGTATCCAGGGCCCCCTACAGGATGGCACCAGTGGAGTTGGCAGAATTGAAGAAACAGGTTGAAGAATTATTGGAAAAGGGATTTATTCGGCCAAGCGCTTCACCGTGGGGTGCACCAGTTCTATTGGTAAAGAAGAAGGATGGATCGTTGCGAATGTGCATAGATTACCGGGAACTGAACAAGGTCACAATAAAGAACAAGTATCCAATCCCGCGTATCGATGACCTATTCGATCAGCTAAGTGGAGCCAAGGTTTTCTCGAAGTTGGATCTCCGTTCTGGATATCATCAAATCAGAGTAGCAGCCGAGGATGTATGCAAGACGGCTTTCAGGACCCGATACGGACATTACGAGTTCCTTGTGATGCCGTTCGGTGTTACCAATGCCCCAGCAATATTCATGGATTTAATGAACAGGGTGTTCGCAAAATACTTGGACACGTTTGTCGTTGTGTTTATCGACGACATACTTGTCTATTCGAAGACCCGGGAAGAACATGCTGAGCATTTGCGCACGGTACTGCAGGTTCTTCGGGAAGAGAAGCTGTACGTGAAGCTAAGCAAGTGTGAATTCTGGCTTGACAAGGTTCAGTTTTTGGGACATATTGTTTCGGGCGAAGGCATCTCGGTGGACCCGGCAAAGATAGAATCTGTCAGAGATTGGCCGACGCCAAAATCAGTCGCAGAGATCAGGAGCTTTCTGGGATTGGCAGGTTATTATCGAAGATTCGTCCAAGATTTCTCAAGGATCGCGGAACCATTGACGAAGCTGACAAGGAAGGACGTGCCGTTTACATGGACAGAAGAGTGCTCTCAGGCATTCGACACTCTGAAGCAGAAGTTAACCACAGCACCTATACTTACAGTACCAGATAATTCCGGTGGTATGGTGATACATAGTGATGCCTCGGGGAAGGGTTTAGGCTGTGTTTTGATGCAGCACGGCCGAGTGGTTGCCTACGCCTCTCGACAATTGAGAAACCACGAGAAGAACTACCCTACACATGACTTAGAGTTAGCTGCGGTAGTCTTTGCATTAAAGATTTGGAGGCACTATCTTTTGGGTGAGAAAGTGGAGGTATACACGGATCACAAAAGTTTGAAGTATGTTTTCACCCAGAAGGAACTGAACATGAGGCAGCGCCGATGGCTAGAGCTAATGGCAGATTATGATCTGGACCTTCAGTATCACCCGGGGAAGGTCAATGTTGTACCAGATGCACTCAGTCGCAAACCAGCGGTCATGATGTTGACCGATCAGAGGAGTATTATTGAGGATTTCCAGAGACTTGAACTTGAGGTCATTACTCCGAACGCACTCAGTCAATTTTGGCAACTACAGGTGCAATCTCCCCTGGTGGATCGCATCAAGATTGCACAAGCGGATGATCCTCGATTACAAAAGTTCAGAGAGCAAGTGGAAGCTGGATTGAGAACGGATTTGATTATACATGAAGATGGCTCTTTGAGATTCGGTAGCAGACTCTGTGTACCTAAAGGTGGTGTACGAGAAGAAGTGTTGGCTGAAGCACACAGTTCAGCTTATTCTGTGCATCCAGGAGGTACAAAAATGTATCAGGACCTAAAGCAGCACTTTTGGTGGAACGGAATGAAGCGGGAAATTGCGAGGTTTGTATCCAGATGCTTAGTATGCCAGCAGGTGAAGGCGGAACATCAGAGAACAGCAGGATTATTACAACCATTGCCGATACCTGAATGGAAGTGGGAGCACATTACTATGGATTTTGTGACGGCCTTACCACGGAGCCCTAGAGGCAATAACGCTATTTGGGTTATCGTCGATCGCCTCACAAAGGTTGCACACTTCCTACCTTTCCGAGTGGGACAGTCGACTGAATCACTGGCAGAAAGATATATGCAGGAGATTGTGCGACTTCACGGTGTTCCAGTCAGCATTGTGTCAGACCGGGACACGAGATTCTTGTCACACTTTTGGAAGAGCTTACAGGAGAGTTTGGGAACCCGCCTCAAATTCAGCACAGCTTATCACCCACAGACGGATGGACAATCCGAGCGTACAATTCAGACGCTCGAGGACATGTTGAGAGCCTGTATGTTGGACTTTCAGGGCTCTTGGGAGGACCATCTGCACCTAGTCGAGTTCTCTTATAACAACAGTTATCAGGCTAGTATTCAGATGGCTCCTTTTGAAGCACTATACGGTCGGAAGTGTCGATCCCCAGTATGTTGGGATGATGTGGGAGAACGAAGATTACTGGGCCCTGAACTCATCGTTCAGACAGTTGACAAGGTCCAAATGATCAGACAACGTATTAAGACGGCTCAGGATCGACAGAAGAGTTGGGCAGATACCAGCAGAAGGGCACTTGAGTTTGAAGTCGGAGATCATGTGTTTTTGAAGATTTCACCTACTCGTGGAGTTATCAGATTCGGGAGTCGGGGAAAGCTTAGTCCCCGTTTTATCGGACCTTTTGAGGTGCTAGAGCGAGTAGGAGAGGTGGCCTATCGATTGGCCTTGCCTCCATCGCTAGCTGGTGTGCACAATACCTTCCACGTGTCACAGTTGCGGCGTTACGTTCGAGATGAGAATCATGTTCTGGACCATTCAGAGTTAGTTTTGGGGACCGATCTGTCATACGAGGAGCAGCCTACCACCATTCTCGACCGCAGAGAGAAAGTGCTGAAGAATAAAGTCATTCCGTTAGTCCGGGTGTCTTGGGGCGGTCGTTCCCCAGGAGAATCCACCTGGGAGCGGGAGGAAGACATCCGTGATCGATATCCACATCTCTTTGTTTAGTACATTGTTTCTTTGTATCTTTGTTAAATTTCGAGGACGAAATTTTTGTTAAGGGGGATATGATGTAAATCCCCGTTCCCATTTTAATAAAAGTTTTCTATTTTCCTAAATCCCCGAGTTTCTTTTCTTTTCCCGCGTACTTTTGTATGGAATAGATTGCGCTAGGATTAGTGTTTAAAATATTTATAAAAAAAAAAAAAAAAACCCTTATGAAACAATCAAAGATCAAGCCCAAATTAAAATTCCAAACAAAAATAATTTTACTTCTTTCAACTCGGCCGTTAGCATTCCTCAGCTCACATTTTTTTTCATATAAATAAAATTCCTTCACAAAAAAAAAACCCCGGGCCCATTCACTATCACTCAGCCACACACATTTTTCCCTTTTTATAAACCCTTTAATTTACCTCTAACTTTTCCTGCAGCCCACAAAATTTGTAATGGTATTGGTTTTTTTTTAATTGAGCCGGCCCCTCATTTTGCCCCAGCCCACTGAGTTTTTAAATTGTTTAAACAAAAAAAAAAATTTTTGCTGGCCCGTTCCCTTTATTTATCCCCAGCCCATTTTGTTACACTCCCTTGGCCCGCCCGCATCAGACCCTCACTGTTCTTCTTCCATTCAAAACGAAATCCCCAACGGCTACTCCCTTAACTCGTGCGCGATCCCCGCTCCTCGCCGCGCTTCACGCCCACGCCCACGCACTCGTCGTGCGACGTTACCCTCACACTCCTCCCTCTTAACCGTCGCCTTCACCTCTCTCTCACTCACCAACTCCTCTTTTCACCACCCGAGCACCCAAAAACCTCCATCAAAACCACTTTACCTCCATCTCCGACGACGACGACGACAATCCCTCGGCAACCTTCGATCACTCCTCTTCCACCAGCCTCCCCCTCCACGACTTCACCATTCTTCAAACCGAGCCCTGTCAAATATCCCCTGCACACAAGCCCCACTTAAACAAATCTCGGCCGCATCACCCCTTCGACGCCGGTGAACCCCCTTCTCATCTGAATCACCCATCGATCTCCCTACGACCCCCTCAGCATCATCACCATCACCGTAATCCACTACACCACTGCTCCCCATCTATCTCCAAAACTCCAAAACCTTTTCCAAACAAATTTTTCTCCACTGGGCACTTCACTGCGCAAGCTGCCGGAGCGACGCCGTCGACCTTCGGAAACCCCAACACTTCTCAGAGGGACCAGAGAGCAATCCTAAGCTTCCAGCGCACGCAAGACGGCTCCGGGAAAACTCCGACGCGCAATTCGTGTTTCGAACTAGGCTCGCGAGAATCCGGAGCGTGGCGCACAACGCGCGTTCGCGACGACACTGTGGCCGTACGACCCCGAGGCGTTCCTCAGGCAAGTGTTTACTTGCTTCATGCTAAATTATTAGTGGTACGACCTTAAAATCATATAAATTGAAACTTACCGAATAACTAAATATATTGTGACGTATGTGTTCGATGTATGATCCCAATGGAAATATTAATCTAATTTGACGGTAACCTATACTTTCTGTTGGCCCTCCTATTGATGTATAACGTGTGCGAAATTCGCTGGAAAATACGATTGTTCGTGACAAAAATCGATAACCCCAAACATGTTGTTAAAACTAGAATTCTCTCGTAGCTGAAAACGAATAAAAACACCATAAATCATACACATATTGGAAAGATGCGTTCGAGGGCTTAAATCGAAGTCGACTCGACGAACTTTAACCCTATGTAGAATTTTAATGTTTTCTGTTCTGAAACCATGAAGATAAGTGGGTTGAAACACGACTCTGGACTGCAGTCCAGAGCATTTCTGTTTAGGGTGTTCTGTCTAAAAGCCTGCGTCCCCGTGTTTCCTGAACTCGCATGATACGGAACTTTCAGTAGTTATAAGATATTCCTGTTAGTGAAAGAAAACAAGTGGTTTCATTCCGATTCATCGCAGTTTGTTATTTTAAACTTATTTTAAAAGGGCAGAACGTAAAGCTGTACAGAATACTTTCTGAAATGACATTTGAGATTGAACTGTGTATAACTTTCAACGTACAGATGCGATTGAAGATCCGTCTGTTGCGTTGAATACTTTATCGAGAACCCTAAATTTTATTTAACTGTGACATCGCTAAATTCTGAGTCCAACTGGGTGAAATTCGTGTCGCGAAATAGACGTTCAGTTCTGAAATTGAAATTCCAGCCGCGAACATTTAAACTGAAACAGTTATATCTTGAAAACCGAAAGTCCGATCGAACTGAAACAAATTTTGATGAATTTCTGACTGATTGTTCTATATATCTTACCTACATCATTTTTGCTGAATTCGTAACATATTAATTTGTGCAATTTACTTTAATTCATGACATGCATACTAATTCATAACATACCGTGTTTATTGGTAGCATACAACACATATATCATACCCTTATTATTTACACAGTGTTAGTGCGTGTGGACATTGCATTATCGTGCGTGATAGGTGTTGATTTAGGAGTGACGAGTACACCAATGGAAAGTGAACATTCGTGACAGTGATTGATACAGTGGATAGTGATGAAACCGTGTCATTGGTATACTTGTACACAACTAGATCAATATCATAAATAGTGTAACCTGGGGAAAAAGGGAAAATCAAAGTGGAAAGAGTATCGTATTTAGCGGGACCGTGTTTAGAGGATGATCATTCGAATCGTGATACTTATACGTGTAGGACAGGATCTAGCGATCCGGCTGACAGGGTTATGTCCCGGGCATGTGGGCCGTGGTCTCGGGTATGTACGAGACTCCTGTTAAACATGATCCTCCTTCCACTATGTGATTTCAAACATGACTTAGAGACCGATAGGGACACATAACATATTCTGCATCATATTGTGACATAGTGATTACTTGCATTATTCTCATACCAGTATTACCTCATTTACCTGTTCATCTGATTATAATAATATTATTATTTGTGTCGCTCTGACGACCTGAGTATGCATGCTCAGATTCCGCGGGAGGACCAGTACAGGAGACGGATCTATCCTTTGAGCTCACGGAGATATAGTTTGGTGTACCTTCTTCATTTACTGCTTTCCATAAAAGAGATTGTGAGATCGAACTTGGTTAGTTATTGTTCTTATTATCTGTAATTTGTGAACAATGGGATTTTAATGTAATAAATTAGTGATGTGATTCCTTTAATACTGTGCTTTAAGTACTGATTACCATGTAGTGCTAGAAGCCGAAGTGTGACTACGGCAGGATGATTCCTTGACCGTAGGAGCATGGCTGGCCTAGTCATCCCTCGTTTTCCGTATTTTGGGAAGCGGGGCGTGACATAAGTTTAGATTAAAACTGATAGCAATAACATGTTATTCGAATAACTTACATGATCTGCAACCCAATCGCAAAAATTATCCTGATGATATTTTCCAATCGTTCATCGTTCCAATCAGAATGCCCCTTACGTACCTCGTTAAAATGAATTCTGTTCTCGACAATAAATTAGGAAATTAATATTATATCATTTCATACACACACAAACACAAATATAACAATTAATCCAAAAAAACTTACTCTCTAATTTTTTCAAGAAATGCGCTATTGAGGAGGATAAACCGGTATATCTTGTTGATAAATATAGTGTCTACCCTCTTATAATCGGCTTTACCATATGGCCCGTCCTAAGTTCTTCGAGGCCGGTTAAGTCTCGTCTCAATGTTCTCGTCCAGATAGCGGGAACAAAATGTGGTTGCTTCATCTAGAAGATAACCTTCCATGATAGAACCCTCTGGTCAATTTCTATTGCGTATATACTTTTTAAGTGTGTAGAGATACCTAAAGAAAAATATATTAAATAAATAAATACGGGCATACATGACAATAATAATTTACATGTTGCGCAAAACGAAAATTCCGCGTACCTCTCGACGGGATACATCCATCGATATTGTACTGGTCCGGCTAATTTAGCCTCAGTTGCAAGATAAACCGTCAGGTGTATTATGATATCGAAGAATGACGGTAGGAAAATACGCTCAAACTTGCAAAGTATCAACGCAATAGAATTTTCTAATTTCTCCAGCGTCACAGAATCCAGTGTTTTAGCGCATAATTCTCTGAAAAAATAACATAGGTCATTGATTACTAGACCAACCGATTCGGGGAGGAAAGTCCTGAGGGCTAATGGGAGAAGGTGCTCAATAATAACATGGTGATCATGACTTTTTAGCCCATCGATCTTGCCTTTCACAATTTTTATTTTCTTGCTGAATGATCCTAAGAAACCTGTGGGAACTTTCAAATCATGCAACACCTGCAGGAATCTTTTCTTCTCCGGTTGTAACATATGATTAGCGGCATTGGGAAGTACAAACTTTCCTGGTTTACCCGCTACCGGTTTAGGATGCAATTCACTTCTAATTTCCCAGTCCTGTATATCCATCCGAGCGTTGAGGTTGTCTTTCGATTTCCCGTCTTTACAAAGAAGCAAGTTGAGTACATGCTCGGATACTCCCTTCTCTATGTGCATGACATCCAGACAATGATGCATTAAATTTGTTGACCAGTACGGAAGCTCGAAGAAAATGCTTAACTTGTTCCAGAATAGTGGTTTGACATGTTTTGTTGGATCCATCCCGAAGGTTACATTATTGTAAACATCCCACTAAGCAGTCACGTCCTCTCCGGATAATGGGGCTGGAGGTCCAAGAAGCTCCTGATGACCATCAAAGTGAACAGCGTCTAACCTGTAGGGATGGTCTAGAGGCAGGAACCGTCGATGGCCGCAATAACAAACCTTCCTGCTAAAATTCAAGAATTTTGATGTTGTATGTTGATGGCAATGAGGACATGCTTTGTTACCATGTACGGACAAACTTGATAGCATTCCATACAAAGGAAAGTCATTAATTGTCCACATTAAAGCCGCACGCAGTATGAAGGTTGTATTTGTGTTTGCATCGTAAGTCTCTACACCATCAATGAATAAAGATTTTAACTTCTCGATCAGAGGTCGGAGATAAACGGCGATATTTTTTCCCGATGAGTTTGGTCCGTCGATAAGAAAAGGCATCATAAAGTATGATTGGTCCATAACCAACCAAAGCGACAGATTATAAACTATCATTACAACGGGCCATGTGCCGTGGCTTCCAGCCAAATAGTTGAATGGGCAGAAGCCATCACTTGCCAGTCCAAGCCTGACATTGCGAGGATCGCTACTGAATATTGCGTGCTTCCTATTGAAATCCTTCCATGCCGGTGAATCTCTTGGATGACTCATTTTTCTATCTTCACTTGGAGGAGTACGGTGATGCCAAATCATTGCCTCGGCTGTTTTCTTGCATCTAAATAGCCTCTGCAGCCTCTGTGTTATGGGAAAGTATCGTTCTATCTTGACAGGTATATCGGGCTTCTTATCAGAATCTTTCAGCTTATACCTGGCCTCTCCGCATGTTGGACACTCTTTCAAATCTGAATTCTCTTTCCGGTACAACACGCAATTTTTAAGACATCATCTTCTGGGCTCCGTACCTGCTGTCAGGCACGTTATTTCCCGGGGGCATAGAATCTTTCAAGAACGAAAGAAGCATTGTGAATGACTTGTTGCTCCATCCATTTAGACACCTAATCTGGAAAAGTTGGACGAACCATGAGAGGGTGGAATACTTTGAATTCTCATAAATTGGTTTTCTAGCATCATTCATGAAATTTTCATACTTATCCGCACGTGGTCCTTGACAGGAAGGAATGTCATCTTCGGTACGAATAGATTCACCTAGGACAGGCTCTACCATATCCTCCATTTCTTCTGATGGAAAGAAATTATCGTCTTCTTCTTCTGCCATTATCGTCTTCTCCTTCTTCTCCTACCGCATTATCATCGTCTCCTTCTTCTTCTGCAACATTACTGTGTTCTTCTCCTTTCCCGTGATATAGACAAGTTGTATAAAGTCTAGTAAAACCATGTTTAACGATATGAAGCTCTGCAAATTCTACCTTCTGCCAGTACTTATTCCCACATCTATCGCACGGGCAGAGAATCTTCTCTATCATGATCTTATTATGTGCGCATAAAAATTCAATAAAAGCAGCAACTCCCGCGACAAACTTAGGTTGCATACGTTGTTGCCAATCCACATGCATCCGGTCCTTAACTTTGACATACTCATGGGCCATGTTAGACTGTATAATATATAAATTGTAGGTTATGATGACTATATTGAGAAATCTAAGAATGGGGTGGTTACTGACAAAGAAGAAAATCCGTGTATATGCTTTGTGTGTGCGTTTGTCATTGAAAAGAATAAATTATCGATAATCAAAGTTAGATTTGAGGATACCCATGTATGAGTTGTATTCTATATATGTGTTTCAATTTATGACTTCGCTTAAGTGTAGGGTTGTTAGTGTGTATGTGCTGTGTATGCGTTTGTTGTGTATTCGTGTTGTATGTGTGTGTTTCGACTGTCGGGGGTAAGGCTTCTATCTCATTAAGAATGTATAGAGCAGACACCCATTCTCTTGTGCTTTCAACCGTTTCGAGAAAACTTCGGCAGCACCTCCCCACTGTTCTCCGAGTACACTGTAATAGAATAGATAATCATTTCAAAGCTGTAAAACAACGTTGAAATGAACATCTATTCTATCTTTGTACACGGAGAACCAGCGGAAAAGTACCGACGATATAACTTGAAATAGATGAAAACACAAGTGAATGCAGGTGTTTGCTTTATACATTCCTAACTTGTCCACATAGGACAAATCTATCGGTTATCATACGATTGGATCTTCTCATCACATAGACTACACGACGGTTGTTAGTACCGAGCTATACTGTCCGATATTTAACAACCTTCGTATAGTTCTATTTCACGACGAATATCGAACGTATGTTAACCGATAGACGAGGACTAAGTGGCGCTTTGAGTTTCATATATAAGTATCGATGAGAATATGAAAGCTTCATATTATCATCGAGTATCATATATTGGTTTTAACTTGAACATCTTGAATCACTCTCTAATGATGTGTTTGTTGTGTATTCGTATTGTATGTGTGTGTTTCGGCTATCGGGGGTAAGGCTTCTATCCCATTAAGAATGTATAGAGCATACACCCATTCGCTTGTGCTTTCAACCATTTCGAGAAAATTTTGGTAGCACCTCCCCGTTGTTCTCTGAGTACACTGTAATAAAATAGATAATAATTTCAAAGCTGTGAAACAACGTTGAAATGAACATCTAATCTATCTTTGTACACGGAGAACCAGCGGAAAAGTACCGACGAAATAACTCGAAATGGATGAAAACACAAGTGAATGCAGGTGTTTGCTTTATACAATCATAACTTGTCCATACGAGACAAATCTATTAGTTATCATACGATTGAATCTTCTCGTCACATAGACTACACGACGGTTGTTAGTACCGATCTATACCATCCGATATTTAACAACCTTCGTATAGTTCTATGTCATGACGAATATCGAACGTATGTTAACCGATAGACGGGGACTAAGTGGTGCTTTGAGTTTCATATATGAGTATCGATGAGAATATGAAAGTTTCATATTATCATCGAGTATCATATATTGGTTTTAACTTGAACATCTTGAATCACTCTCTAATGATGCGTTTGTTGTGTATTCGTGTTGTATGTGTGTGTTTCGGCTGTCGGGGTTAAGGCTTCTATCCCATTAAGAATGTATAGAGCATACACCCAATCGCTTGTGCTTTCAACCGTTTCGAGTAAATTTCGGCAGCACCTCCCCGCTGTTCGCCGAGTACACTGTAATAGAATAGATAATCATTTCAAAGCTGTGAAAAAGCGTTGAAATGAACATCTAATCTATCTTTGTACACGGAGAACCAGCGGAAAAGTACTGATGAAATATCTCGAAACGGATGAAAACACAAGTGAATGCAGGTGTTTGCTTTATACATTCCTAACTTGTCCACACAGGACAAATCTATCGGTTATCATACGATTGAATCTTCTCGTCACATAGACTACACGACAGTTGTTAGTACCGATCTATACCGTCCGATATTTAACAACCTTCGTATAGTTCTATATCACGACGAACATCGAACGTATGTTAACCGATAGACGGGGACTAAGTGGCGCTTTGAGTTTCATATATAAGTATCGATGAGAATATGAAAGTTTCATATTATCATCGAGTATCATATATTGGTTTTAACTTGAACATTTAACATGAATAGGTTTTACGTTTATGTTTCGTTATAAAGGGTTCGAAATTTCAAGTTTAGGGTAAATTTTTCTTGCGTTTACGGTAAAGTTGTACGTTTACGTTATCATCGAGTATCCTACTGCAATGAACTAGTGCACCCTAAACCCTAACCCTAAATAACCCAAATTAACCTAATTAACCACAATTAACCATAATCGTTACCCTAACATAAATTATCCCTAATTAACCCAAACTTAACCCAATTTACCTAAATTAACCTAATTAACCCTAATCAACCCAAACTTAATCCAATTTACCCAAATTAACCTAATTAACCCTAATCAACACCCTAACACTTTCAAATTATCACTAATTAACCCAAATTAACCCTACCCTCGAATTAACCCTAGCCTCTAACCTTAAACCTGAACCAACCCCAAACCCTAACCCTAACCTTAATTACCCTAATCCTAAGCCTAACTAATTAACCATAACCCTAACCCCAACCCCAACCGAACCCTAACCCCAACCCCAACCGAACCCTAACCATACCCTAACCCCAACTCCAACCCCAACCGAACCCTAACCCTAACCCCTAACCCCAACCCCAACCCTAACCGAACCCTAACCTTAACCCCAACCCCAACCCCAACCGAACCCTAACCCTAACCCTAACCCTATCCTAAACTGAACCTGATGCCTAACCCTAACCCTCACCCCTACCCAAACCTTGAACCCTGAACCTAGACCTAACATCATAAAAATTATAAATAATTTGAGATTTATATACCTATAGTGGGGGGGTGGAGGAGACAACGGAGGCGCGGGAACGAGCGATTGAGGCGACGAGGCGCGGAGGGCGATGGCGACGAGGCGCGGGAAGTTTTAGGAACGATCAAGGAAGGTGGCGACGAGGCGCGGAGGGCGGTGGCGACGAGGCACGGGAACGAGCGGTGGCGACGCGCGAGAGTGAAAGAGAGAATTTTTGGGAACGTTGGAGGAATTTTTTGTGCTATTTTTATTAATAACCCATTTATATGACCCTACGGACAAAACCGTAGGTCCATCGTTTGCGGCTTCGTAGGGCCAAACAACAAATTACGATTTAATATTTTTAAATTAAAACATAGGGCACCGTAGGGACAACCACAGGGACCTACGGATTAATCCGTAAGGGCTATAAAAAATTGCCCCTATGGATTCCTGTACCCGTAGGGGCAACCCTATATTGTAGTAGTGAACGCACATCCCTAGACCCCTATGAGAGCGGCAAGTAACCCTACAAATTCTAGAGTTAGGCGACCCTGTCTCGACTCTTCGAGATGGTCTTCCACCGAACTCTAGAACTCGGTTACTTGTGCTCCCCGTCTTGGGTCTATCTTAATACGGAAAAGTAAGTAATATACATCAATGGAGATAACAACCTCAACCCAGAAGTGTCCCAATAAAAGAATATTACATACAATTTATTACATGAATGAAAATATAAAAAAAACTCTTATCTCACGTAAAAAAAACCCGGCTATTCAATCACGACGATCCAATACAACATATCACAATCATAACACTATAACATCGCATGTCATCAACATAAGTAAATATGTGTATTCCTAATGTCGTTGACGTATAACAACGAGATCGGGGATATACCACATATTACACATATGGTCGCAGAAAAGAAATGAAAACTACAATAATTATAATCCGCAAATACCTTAGACATCACAAACCCGGAATATCACATATTCCGAATTTTATGCCTAACCCTATAAACCTTGCATTTAAGTCTCGAATTGAAAACACTTTTCAATAACCAGTCGGGTAATTCAACAAGATTCCCGATTAAAAGATCGAGTGCTCATCAGGAACTTTAGTAGATTTCCGCACCCCCGATGCCTTCAACGAAATGCACTTGGGTGGAACACCACGGCCGCGAGCACCCGAGTGGATGCTTTTGGCCACGGGGTTCTCCTATAGTCACTTAGTCAGGGCTATAGGGCATGGCTATTTAGTAGTGTTTCCCGGCGACTATTCGCGTACATTACGAGATTGCGATGAAGTTTGATCCGAATCGAAACTCCATGGCAACCAATCAAATAAGACTAAAATACTATATTTACAAAACACAAACTAGTTTTCAAAAAACTAATTAATGTGGATTCCAACAATTGTATCACATATCAAAACTATATAGACGATGTTAAACATTTCGATCGATATTCAAACACCTGAAAATCATAAAGGCCTCAACAAGTTGAGCCTCATTAAAAATCCGAGAGAGTGCAAAATAACAAAATAGAGCAACACAAGAAAGAAGAGCCATCAACTCCTCAAGCTTGCGGCAGAACCGTGGCCAAACCATGGATTTGGCGGCGGTTCCACGACAACCTGATAGAGATGGGGTCTCGTACTTCCTGGGGCTCCATCAAATAACCTGCATGATTTTCTGAGAATTTTTAATCTGGGAAAATCAACTTTTGAAAAATTGGACAGAAACTTGAAAAAATACGGGTTTTGAACTTCGATCGAACATTTTAACGTCGTCTAGACCTTACCTAATGCTCTAGCATGGTTCTGATACTATGAAAGTGTGTCTTAGCACCTCTACTAGGTTTCCACATGCATTAAGTATGCAATTTTAAAAATCTAGAGGTCTAAACTACACTAACCAAGAATCGAACTAGAGAATTAGGGTTTTTAGCAAGTTAAACAAGTTCTATAACTAAGTGAAGAGGATTACAACCTTTGTAGATCAAGTCCTTCACTTCTATAACTCTAAGTAGTAGTCCCTAAGCTCCAAGTAGTAGTCCCTAGAACTCTTCTTGGCTCCACTTGAAGAAAGAAACGAGCTTGCTACGAGAACTTTGAAGCCGAAGATGATCCACCTTGAAGTCTCACTAACGCAAACTATCTATTCACTAATTAAGGTATTAGTGAAGCAAACAACCTATACTAAAGGGCAAGGATAGTGTAGGTTGATGAAGTAGGAATTTTGCTCACTTTAGAAATATATTTCTCTTCTTATTTCCAACTCAAGAAAAACCCTAGTGAGCTTAAGAGAAGGAAGAAGATGAACTTGGGCGAGTTAGAGTTGTGATGGAATTATGAGAGAGAGTAAACCATGAGTTAAAGATAAAGATGGGGTAAAAAAATATCTTAGAGTAAAACAAAAATGAAAGATAAGCCATGGCTTCTGCATGCTTCTACAAGCATCTAAGCCATGCTCATAATCCACTCATTTTTATTTCCTCTTAAATATAAATTTCCCCGATTATCTTTAGGTCATGTGTGAGTCTCATACACCCATGTTCAATATATCATCAACCATGATACAAAAGATTTTATATATATATATATATATATATATATATATCATATATATATATATAAGAGAAGAGAAGAAAATCATTAGCGAGCTATATTAGTTAATATATATATATATATGCATATATCAAATATATTAATATATATCAAATTATTAAATCAACACTTGATTCAATAATCCGGTTATATAATATATAACCGACTTATATTATTTATATGTATATTATCAAATCAACGCTTAATTCAATAACCTGGTTATATCTCATATAACCAGCAATATTCAATATTCAATATTAAATCAACACTTGATTTAATAATCCGGTCATATCATATATAACCGGCCAATATCAAATATATATACATATAACATATCATTGAGTCAACACTTGATTCAACAATTCGGTTATATCACATATAACCTAACCGATATCAAATATCGGGAGATTAGAATACGGTATCACATACTCGTATTTAATCAAGCTCCCGCACATATCACTATATGTGCCCTACTTCGTTTCGCTTGAGCTAGGAAACCTCTGTGTGGGACTCTAAAGACTCATCAATACGCCAGCAGTAGGTAATGATCACATCAGTCACCCACAAGCTGTCAGCGGTACTAGCTGGACATAATGGCTGCTCAGGTATTGAGAGAATAAAAGATCAATAGGCAAGCTTTTCCAAACTTCCGCAAAGCCTATAAGCAACACTTACCGTACAGTTCGGTCTCTTCGTCTGATATGTCGCATATCAAGTCTAGAGATGGAATCGTCAGACCCCAGTAACTTGATAAGTCATGCCGATATGTGGCATATAACCTTTCGAGAAAATACTGATAACACTTACCAGTAAATCTCATCAGCCTTGACCAGGGAATTGCTATTATAGCCAATCGAGTATAGCGCAACATCAACTCCCTACACCAGGAGAGAAGAAACCCTTCCTATCGCTCACTGCCTCCATGTGACTCGGGACTGTACCCAAAATCCACCTGTTTGCATGACTCCTTTGAGCCATGGTAAGGAGGAAATCAAAGCATGGTAGGAACCAACAAGACACTATGACGATCTCGGGTTTACAGACTAATCTATACAAGTGTCACCAGAGAATTACTATCTAACGATAGGTATGGTACCATCTAGGAGTTCTCAGCGAGTCCTGTTCGGTGTACCCATTCTCTAATGATCACCTATGTACAATCTTTGATGTCAAACACCAATGTATGTGGGATCAACTATCGCCCCATACAGGGTCAAGAAATGTACACACTAGTCTACTCTGGAATATCGATACCCTGTCTCGATATTCCCTCGACTAGGAACTGTTAAAGAATGTGCTTGCGGATTACACAAGCCCCACTAGTATGATCTGCATCATAGTCCTGGTAGTCAAGCCAACATCCTAAGGGCTTTATCAACATATATCAGAGAGACAGTATTACAATACAAGTTTACATGTTAAGATAAAGAGCAACCAGATTGCATACTATCATGTCGAGCAAGAAAGTCCTCTATATATATGTCCAAGCATCCACTATATCATACAATAATAGCCTCTAGGGCATACATAATTCTAACATCAGTGCTGCGGATGAGGTACCAGCATCTGGGGATTCCAGGACGTTGGGCCTTCATTTTGAGTCTGAGACTGTTCCAGCTTCCACTTTCTTTCCTTGTGGATCCCCGACATCGGCGGGCGATGCTAGCATAACGACGGCCCTTCTTGATTTGGGAGACAAAGGTGCAGATGTTGAATCTGTCTTCCCAATGGTGGTGGACATCGAAGAAGCTATCGCAACTAGTGACATTCTAGATACAACTATGGTTTCGGTACTGTCAGTTATCTTCCGTGCTGTTACTTTTGGATTCTCAATCCTGCTAGACACATTCGCTAATATCTTTCTTTATTTTGAACATAGACGTGGTAAACCCTGGTCCTGTGTTGATTGAAGAACCCCCGTCAGCTGGTACCATGACCGTTACTGTTCCATCCATCTCTTTTGCACCTTCCCGATTTTTCTCGGGCCCAGGAACGGAAGGTACAACTCGTTTATATCCTCGCTTTAGCATTGATATTACTCCTTAGGTTAATTCCTTACGTATATTGTTGCTATCTTACAGGAGTTCTTTTCAACCACTTGTGCCAAATGTTAATTTCGCACTTCGCCTTCCAATCAAGATCCTTCCCTCCTTCTGACGTTGCTTAGTATACCTTTCATTTCTTATTTCATCTTTCCATGAGTAACCATTTTCTAATAGGCTTTTCCCTATACTGATCATAGTCTTACGACTCGAAGGAGAAGATGAAGAAAAAGCTGAGCCCTCTATGCTCGCCGATTTGCCGCTTTCAATTATTGGTAGGTTGGATCTCATTCATTTTTTTAGATTGAGATCTGACCCTTCTTTATATGTATCTTATTCCATAGTTGTTCCACCGGCTTTGGTTCCTTTCGAGTTTCGCATTTCTATGCCCGGAAGGCCTTCGCTAAACTCCAATCTTCCAGAGGCACAGCAAATAGCAGGCATATGCTAAGCGAGTTTATCGAAGATCTTGATGTTGAGGCTCTCACTTCTGATGCGGACTTTACGGTTGAAGTCAGCCCCATGCTGACGACCCTTATGACTTTCCATAACGAAGATTTCGTTGGCATCTAGGTTGATTATTGTAAGCGAATCGAGACTTACCTTCATGAGATCGAGCGCAAACGTTTTACGCCTAAGGCATTATCCTCGAAGGTTCAATTGGTCGCATGGATCGAACAAAGTGCCGCTTCCGTTCAATACTTCGAGCAGAAGCTGGATGTGAAGCAGAAGGAGTATGAGACGGCTTTTAGCGAATCAAGCCAATTACGTTCCCAGGTAAAAACAAATGATGCTCGGCTCTGAGTTATCTTCGAAAATCTTCAATGATGCGATTCCAAAGGAGTGGCACTGAGACGGGACCTTGACTCTGTTGAGCGAGGAATGCGGGACTCTGAAGCTGCTAAGCAGGAGATTTCTACGAAGCTTTTTTCGTACTTGCAACAACGAACTCAAGTCAAAGCAATGCTAGTCGCAATAGTGAAATGTGAAAATGAGCTGCACCAAGAGAATGAACGGGTCGCTACTTTACTGAAAGCCCCGCCCTCTTAGAGGCTAGAATTGTATCTTTCTCTTTTTCATATATAAATTGTATCTTTCAAAGATTTTGATTCATGAATAAAGAATATACATTTTTTATTTACACGTACTCTTGATGTCTCAATCTAGCGTGAAGTATTTTATGCACTCATTTCGGAGTCTATAGTTTATTCACTCATTTCGGAGTTTGTAGTTTATTCACTCATTTTAGAGTTTCTAGTTTATGTACTCATTTCGGAGTTTGTAGTTTATTCACTTATTTCGGAGTTTGTAGTTTATTTACTCATTTCGGAGTTTGTAGTTTATTCACTCATTTCGGAGTTTTTAGTTTATGTACTCATTTTTGAGTTTGTATTTTATTCACTCATTTCGGAGTTTCTAGTTTATGTACTCATTTTGGAGTGGTTTTAGTTTACCTCCCTTGGGTTTACAGGCTAACTTTTCCTAACGTTGTATGTAGATAACCCCCATTCTTTATGACATGGGTCTATTAGGTTTGTGGTACTAGGGTTTTAGTCCATGATACCGTCGCGTTGGCTGATGTATACCTCGATATGCAGTCTTTAAACCATTGTTTGAGTAGCCCTGCGAATGTCGTGTCTCTGATCCCTTCGGGGGCTAGACAAGACGTTTTCAAGTAATCTCCCTAGGTCATATTACCGTCGGAAGAGCAAGCGTTAGGAATTTTCCATGACGCTTTTTACTTGAAGTTAGGCTCAATTTGGAGCCCCGATGAGTCATAACCGCACTCTTCTAGTATGGGGTGATCTCCAACGGTCTTTAGGCTTTATTTGTATTGCCGTCAAGACCCAAAATTAGGAATATGCCGTCACTTCGTTTTTTGCTTTGACGATGTCATGCCGATTCTTTGCTGAAGTAGGGTGGATATCTGTAGGACCTCTATGCTGTATATATTGCAATT
The DNA here is from genome assembly GCA_030015575.1 of Agapanthus africanus. Taxonomy (NCBI): domain Eukaryota; kingdom Viridiplantae; phylum Streptophyta; class Magnoliopsida; order Asparagales; family Amaryllidaceae; genus Agapanthus; species Agapanthus africanus. The sequence goes on along the minus strand of CM057338.1, from coordinate 981,450,690 downwards.
GAAGTCGAGAGCTGGGAATATATCGTTGCTCCAATTTCATTTGATAGTTGCGTCCGCATCCTGCTGAAATGAGGGGGAACACCGGGATAGTCTCTAGGTTGTATATGTACCGTCAGGACTTGGAGCTAAGATTTTTCCATTACTCCATTTTTGCTTTGACATTTGGTTTTTTTTATGATGACGTTGCGTCTGCATCTTGCCAGAATGAGAAGGAACGCCGGGATAGTCTCTAGGTTGTATATGTACCGTCAAGGCTTGGTTATCTTTTTTACGAAGCATGGTGGGAAAATATGGTTCCCTTTCTTTCATTTGTGCCCATGGATCGTATACACAAGTCAATATGGACATACTTGCAAGGCAAAAAAGTTTTTTTCCGTGCGATGCTCTATTTTGTCGCGAAAGTCGCAATTGCCCAATTATTTCGGCTATTTATCGCGGTGCCTAATCATTTTGGCTATATCATATGAATTTGTTTTTGCAACTCACTGAGTTTTATTACAAGTCAGGAACTTGAGATCTGATACCAATCTTAGCATCAGCATCGCTGCAACTGGAATATTGCTAGGAGCGAATCACCATTTGCCGTGAGAGGCTTAAAGTTTGATACCTGTTTAGGCGTCAGCATTGATACAACTGGGATATTGCCAGGAGAGGATCATCATTTGCCTTTTTCGATTTGAACAAAGGTGGCTTAGAGAATAGGGTTAGGATCCTGTCGACTAAGGCTTTTTGACTTTATAAGCCGTAAGGGTCTCATAAAGGTATTTCTCCCTACAAGTCGAGAGGATCTTGTAGGTGTATTTTCTTCTTAGGAGTCATGAGAATTCCTAAGTGCATTTTCTTTTATAAGTCGTAATGATCTTATAAGATTATTTTCTTCTTGAAAGTCGAGAGGACTTACAAGTATTGCTCACCATATGAGGACATTTCTTGCCATCGGTGTAACTTGGTGGGAGAATGTTTATTTATTCCCATGGATTGTATACAAGGGTCGATATTGGACCACCTGTAGGGCTGCTTGGGGGAATATGATCGCTTAAGGACAGGTTTAGATCCCTGCAACTTAAGACTTTTGAATCCTATGAGCCGTGAGGGTCTCATAGGGGGGATTCTCCTTACGAGTCGTGAGGATCTCGCAAGTGTAATTTCTCCTCATGAATCGAGGGAATTCCTAAGTGTATTGTTCCTTTGTGAGTCGTAAGGATCTCATGCATGTGCTTTTTCTTAACGGGTTCATGCCCTCTCGAGTTTTTGCTAGCTCCCTGGCAGTCCTGCTATTTTTACTCAAGGCGCCCTTTCGAGTTTTCATCCGTGCCCATTTCTCTTATAGACATACTTTCTTTTTTTGTTTTATTAGACAGCCCGTAAGGTAACACACCATTAGTTGTAAGTCACGGTCTCCCTCAAAGAAATACCATATGGGACCTAAGAGAGTTATGAATTGCTTACACTCATGGATTTTATACGGTAGTCGATATGGGGATTCACCGTAGGGCTAAACGTGTTATTTAAGGGACATGACGATCTTTTATCGCCGTATTTTGGGGAGAGTTTTTAGTTTAAGGAATTTTCGGTCCAGCATTCCCGTTTTGGGGGCGAATGTTAGTTTAAGGATGTTTCGGTTCAATATTAGTTTAAGGACGTTTTGGTCCAACATTCCCGTTTTGAGGACGAATGTTAGTTTAAGGATATCTCGGTCCGTTATTAATAAGCACGTTTCGGCCCAATGTCACCGTTTTTTGAGGCGACGGAGCTTCTTGATACTACTCTTAGAGTTCTAACTCAGGAAGATAGCGAGCGGATACAAGCGTCGTCATCTATCATTGACTTAAGTCATGATTCGTCAAGCGTAGTATTTTTTGAGGAACCGGCCATTTATTGGCCGGAAGGGTCTTTCGCCATGCATATCCATGAGCAGGTAGGCTCCACCTTGGTAGACTTTGTCCATGATATACGAGCCTTCATAATTCGGCTCGAACTTCCCCTGTTTTGCACTCTTGGGGATCATTGATCTTTTGACAACTAGTACGAGTTCGCCTTAGCGGAATGTTCTCGGCCTGGTCAGTTTTTCGTATGACCGTGTCATCTTTGCTTTATAAGCCTCTAGATTTTGCTGTGCAAGTTTCATCGAGGGCGTTGAACTCCTCAAGCTTAAGATGAGCATTTTCTTCATCTGTCAACTCGTATCGAACTTCTACTCATAGAGAGGGGAGTTCTATTTCCAACGGGAGCACTATTTCCGTGCTGAACACCAGCGCGTATGGTGTTGTATTCGTAGCCATCTTGAACGTTGTTCGATACGCCCAGAGAGCTTCATACAGCCTTTCGTGCTAGTCTTTTTTGTTTCTGGACACCGTCTTTTTTATAATCTTTATCAAGGTCCTGTTGAAAGCTTCAGCGAGACCGTTGGCCCGAGGATTATAGGCTGAAGAGTATCTCCGATCTATTTTATGCTGTTGTGCAAAGCGTCTTATTTTATGACTCCTATAAGCTGGCTCATTATCCGAGATTATCTGTCATGGAGTTTCGAACCGTTAGATGACGTGGTTCTGAAGAAGTGAGGATATTCTCCGTCTTCACCTCTCTTAGTGGTGCTGCTTCTGCCCACTTAGAGAAGTAATCGGTCGTTGCTAATATAAACCGATGTCCTTTGGAGAACGTTGGTTCGATAGGGCCAATTATATTGGTTCCCCATATTTCGAACGGCCAGCTAGCCACTGTTGGGTGTAGCGGATTTGGATGTTGATGGATGAAGTCCCCGTGAATTTGGCATGAGTGACACTGCTTCGCATATTCGAGACAGTCCTAAATCATTGTGGGCTAATAGTAACCCATTCATTTTATCTTCATCTTCATTTTTGGTCCAGCTTGGTGAGAACCGCAGAGTCCGTCGTGTATTTCTTAGACGAATTTCTTTGATTCCTCCGGCCCCATGCATCTTAGCCATAGACAGTCAAACGATCTCTTATATAGAGTATCATTGACGAAGGCAAAAGACAAAGCTCATTTCATGAGCTGATATCTAAACGACGCATTTTCGGGCATTCGTTGGGACTTAAAGTAGTCTATGAAGACTTCCCTCCAATCCTTTACCTTTTCTTCGTCCTTTATTTGAAGGGTTACTTGTTCGGTCGTTTTTTTTCCTTCGAATGGCTTTATTAGGTCTTCCGAAGATATTTCTATTGGCGTGAGTACCCTGCGGCTTTGCACAACGATCCTCACATCATCAAGATCTTCATCGGCCAATTCCTTGGCCAATTTGGCCAATGCATCTGCATTGTTGTTTTTAGCACGTGGTATGCTTTCCAGGATATAGGAAGGTATTTGTGTCAGCAGTTGCTGCACTCTTTCGCTATACTTTATCAGCTCTGGCTTGCATGTCTGATAATCGCCATTTACTTGGCTGACGATCAACTGGGTGTCTCCATATATGAGGAGGTCTTTGATTCCCATGTCGATAGCGATCTCGAGACCTGCTATCAAAGCTTCATATTCACTTCGTTATTAGTCCTTGGCTCTATTAAGAAGAGGGTATAACGCAATATCCGTCCTTGTGGAGTCATGAAGATAAGGCCTACCCCGACTTTGATTATAGAGGTGTTCTGCTTTCGCTGCTTCACGGAAGATACTCCATCGACGTAGAGTTCCCATTGGGAATCATTTTCTTCTTCAATTGCATCAAACGCGTGTTCGTCTGATAACTCGCAATTTAAATGGGAGTCGGCTGGTATCGGATGCTCCGCTAGAAAGTCAACTATGGCCTGGCCTTTCACTGCTTTAAGGGGTCGATACATTACCGAGAACTCTATCAGGAGGAGGGCCCATTTGTCAAGCCTTCCTTTTAGTATGGCCCTTGACATTAGATATTTGAGAGGATCCACCTTCGATATGAGGCGGACCTCATGGGCCAAGGCGTAATGTTTGAGCTTCGTTATTGTGAAGATCAGCGTCAGGTAATGCTTTTCGATAGGGGAATAGTTGTTTTCTGCTCCCAGAAGAACTCGACTCAAGTAGTACAGAGCTATCTCTTTTCCCTGATCATTCTCTTGTACCTACAATGCGCCCAGAGAACCCTCAAGGGCCGTTGTATATAGGATAAGGGGTTTCCCTTTAACCGAAGCGATCAATACCAGCGGATTTTGTAGGTATTGCTTGATTTCGTCCAGTGAATTTTGGAACTTTTGATCCCAGACAAACGGGGTCCCCTTCTTCATCAAATGACTATAGGGACGGTATTTTCCGGAGGGGTTGGCTATGAACCGCCGGATATATGCGAGCTTTCCTTGGAGAGACCGTATTTATTTGAGGGTTCTTAGCGTGGGCATTTCTATAATTGCCTTGATCTTTGAGGGGTCAATTTTGATACCTCGGTGACGTATGATGAATCCTAGGAATTTGCCTGAAGAAACTCCAAACGCGCATTTTAGAGGATTCATCTTCAGATTATACTTCCGAAGATATTGGAACACTATTTGTAGATGTTCCTAATATTCCTTGTGAGATTTGAACTTTACCACAAGGTCATCGATATAGCATTCTACGATCTCATGTATGAGGTCATCGAAGATCTTTGTCATGGCCTTCTGGTAGGTAGCGCCAGCGTTCTTCAAACCGAAGGGCATTACTTTATAGCAGAATATGCCCAATGGGATCCAAAAGGCGGTATGCTTTTGATCTTCTGGATGCATTTTTATTTGGTTGTATCCTGAAGATCCATCCATGAAGGAAAAGAACGCATGGGTAGACGTGTTATCAATCTCCAGCTCGGTAATAAGCACTGGAAAGTCTTCCTTCGGGCAAGCTTTGTTGAGGTCCCGAAAGTCAATGCAGATGCGCACCGTCCCATTTTTCTTCATCACTGGAACGATATTAGCGATCCAGTTGGGATATTGAACTTCTTGGATGAAACCAGAGTCGATTAGTTTCTTGACCTCAGCGTTGATTCACATCTCATGTTTGAGTCGCATCCTTCTCGGTGCTTGTTTGATTGTCTTTATTCCTGGTGATATAGCCAATTTATGTACTACCACTTTTGGATCTAGACCCGGCATTTTAGGGTATTTCCAGGCAAAGCAATCTTTATACTGCATAAGCTCGTCTTTTAACATGGCCACCTGTTTATCAAAAAGTAGTTCACTGACGAACGTTGGCCTCTGATCATTTTCCATCCCTAAGTCAATTTTTCTTAGGTTGTCTGCCATGGTGTATATCCCATATTCCAGTTCTTTTGGTGCTGGAGGAAACTCCGAGATCACCTCGTCCTCCTCTTCATTTGCGCAGCACTTATAGAGGTTATTCATAATCTCGTGCCTTCCTTCTTTTGAGAGTGTTATCATATGGAAGGTACGAGTTCATTTCCATTCTTGATGTTGAGCCGCTCCTATCCTGACGGTATAGGTCCTTTTTGGTTCGTGCTTTTGCGGCGGGGTTACTCTCCAGCTGTCGAATAACATAAACATGCCTTGTTGATACTGGTCTTCAACCCAGTCTTTGAAGGTGAATCAGTCTTCAAGAGGGTGACCTATTACCCGGTGATAGAAGCAATAATCTAGATGATGGACCTCATTTATTTTTTCGGTGTGCCGAAACTCCGGAAATGTCATCATTTAGTACTTCATGACAAGGTTGAATATTTTCCTTGTCTTGTCTTGAAGGAAAGAATATTCCCGACCCATCTTCTTTAAAAAAGACGGGCTCCAATCAAGTTTTTCTCGATTGCATGACTTCTTGGATCCGCTTTGTTGTTTTCGAACATTATTTGCATTCTTTGCCCTGTTTTTACCTCCATTACGGGATTTTCCCCTTTCGTGAGAACATACAGTAGGCTGGAGATGAAAAACATTACAATCTACTTTCTACGCGGATTGCCGGCTGAGACGCTGCGTCCTGGCCTTTTCATAAATAGCCATTTCGCGCCTGTGATTGTCCCGGCTCATTCAAGAAGCTTCTTTTATTAACTTGTCGATTTGTTCCCCAAGCGACGGACTTAACGTTTTTAGAGCGGGATCTCGCTCCGATTCGACGTCACAACTACTTAGAAGAGCGTTTTCCGCTTCACTTGAGCTGTTTATGACGCGGAAACCGTGGATCTGCTCCCATTTCTTGGAACGAACGTATCCGAGCCCGGTTGTCTCCATCTTCCTATTGGGCATCTTCCGCTGAGTCCCGAGAATATCCTAAATCCTTTTGTAGAATTGGTCTTGTCGAACAGTTTGTTCGAGGGATACACCTTGGTATCTTAACAGCCTTTTCAATCCCTCCCCTTAGTATCTTGGCAGAAAAATTGGTTGAAGCCCGTCGAGTGCAAAATCGGCACCATGCCGGACTTCTTTTTCTATTTTGGTCTCCGTAGAATGGTAGAAGAGGATCTCATTTTCACCTCTTCGTCTAAGAGGCATGTAGAAAGTTTTTAGCTCTTGTACGTTGTACGTATCGAGCGCATTAAGTCCCTTGTAATGCCGAGATGGAGCCATTGTAATTTGTAGACTTTGATATGTTCTGGCGAAGGTTTGCATTGACGGGTAGACGAAGAACGCTGCGTTGGCCTCGTCCTCTGAGTCGCTGCCAAAGACCAAAATAGGAGTAGACAGTCTGGGCTTATTGTTTTCTTTATTGGGTTGCCCCGAGTAGACTATTTCTTCATCTTACTCAGTATCGCTCCCAAAGATCGGGATAGTGGCGACAGACTTCTGTTTATCCTCTGGCTTATGACACCTTTCCGTATCTTTGAAGTCTGGTAGGAAGTACTTCGCATCTTCATATTTCCGGACTTCGTTTACCGAGAACGGGTTTAGCTCTCCCGTGATGGTGTACTCCGAACTATCCTTGAAATACTTCATACATTGATGTTGTGTAGAAGGGATGACGTTGTACTTGTATAACCAAGGCCTGCCGAGCACAGCGTTATAGCAAGTCTTGGCGTCAATGATATGAAATTTGAAATTAGTGACAAGGAGCCGGAAGCATAGTGTCAGTATTATGGACTCAAGTATCCATGACGACTGTGAGTCGAACCCAGAGATGGTAATTTTATCTCGGACGAGGTGCTGAACGTTCATGCAAATCTCTTTCAGCACTCTCATGTTGAGAAGATTAATAAAGGATCCACTGTCAATAAGTATTTTTCCTATCTTCATGTCAAGGCAATACCCGGTGATGTATAACGGGCGATTATGCTCGCATGTACCGAGGAGGAATCTTCATCGCTGAATGTAATGTCAGCTGTATGGAGCTCTGCTAGCTCATCCTCCATCTTCTCTTCTGCGAGGAAAGTTTGGAACTAATCGGGCTCTTGTAATGCCTTTATCAGGGAATCTTGTGCCTCTTTAGACATGAGGAAAGCATCCAATATGCTTAGTTGCGAGGGTATTTTTTACAGATGTGCTAGGACGTTGTAATAGATGGATCTTCTGTGGTGAGCTCTTTTACCACACCGTCGTCGAGGGCAATTTTCTCAGGGATTTTCCTTTTCTCTTTGTCTTTTTTGTTCGTACCTTTGTTTGTAGGTCTGAGATTCTTCTCAGGCAGAGTGCGGTTACGCAGATGAATATTCTCGCAGTTCTTCTCCTCCTCTTCTTTTTCGGAGGCGGAGTCTTTGAAGAGAGGGTTGAAGAGTGTTTTATCTTCAGAATTGCTCCCGAATGTAAGAACTGGAGGTTTTGCTACATCTGAACCGGTACCAACCATATGACAGTTGCCATTCGTTTCTTTATGTGTATTCATCTCACAATTTTGATGTCGACAACAAGTGCGAGCTTCGCGCTTCATCCTCTTGAAGTGTTTTTGATGAGCAATGTATCCTTGCCACCACTTCTTGAAGGCACTGCATTTCTCGGTGGGGTAGGTGACCTTCTGATGATATAGACAGTAGTTTGGGTGTGCATCTTCTCCATCGAGGCATATGACCCTGGGAGTATTCCTCATGACAGGTGGCAGCTTCATCCCTATTGATGGGGCTTTGGTGAACCGCTTCTCTGTTTTGATCCTGCTCTTATTTTTAGCAGGTGTGCTTTGGTTTGGTCGGAGTACTTTACAACTCGTCTTTTCCGTGGCTTCTTTATCCTGACACTGACGCCTGGCCTTTTTATATACGGATGTCTCGCGTTCTCGGTCAACTTTGCTTTTTTGAAAGGCTTCGTTTAATAACCTCTCGATCGGGTCTTCTGGCAGTTCCATAGATTTCAGCGCCGGTTCTGCTCCCAGTTCCTCTACGTTGTTTCCTGATGCTGAGAGAGCCTCTTCGTCATATAACGACGAATGGGAGACCATGTGGCAATTTGCTACACGGTCTTTGATGTCTTCTGATGAGTCATTTTTCCCCTCGTCAACAATTTTTTGTGTGGGGCAAGGTTTTCACATCCCTTCAATTATTTCGGGTTCAAGTAGGCTTTTCCACATGACTGCCGGACATGCTTGTAGATCCTTCAGTATTCTTTTGGTTTTTGCTGAAAGAACGACTTCCTATGGAGTTTCTTCCATGAGTGAGCATGATGCCCCCCTGCTCATCCACCTTTTTGGGAGTGTACTTCTGGGGTAGGTTTACCTTCCAGTTATCAGACAGCGTGAATATCCCCTGTTGATACTGATCTTCGACCCAATTTTTGAATACGTAGCAATCTTCAATTGGGTGGCTCACCATTTTATGATAGGAACAGTAATTAGGGTTGTTGACGTCGTCGGGTGACGGTGGACGCCGTGAGTCTGGAAATATGATGAGTTTATTACTCATGGCCAATTCGAACAGTCTCCTCGTCTTGTCGCAGGGAAACGAGTAAGCACGTCTTAGTCTTTCCTCTAAGGATGGGCGCGGACGCGCGTTGTTTTGGCGAGCAGCTGGTTTTGGGCCACTCGGCTGTTGTTGCGTATTGGCAACGAAGGCCGCTTTCCCTTTAGCCTTGTTACTTCGAGGGTCCTTATTTAAGGAGGAAGGCCCGTAGCCCATCTGGTCCATTTAGGCCAGTTTATCTATCAGAGCTTGGAAAGTAGTTAGTTTGAAGAATGTCATGAACTAGGACACAGTCGTTTGAGGATCAAGAATCCCGATGAACATGGCCATGGTGGGAGATTCTTCAATGCGCTGTTCGCACTTAGAACATAGGTTCCGCCATCGGATCGCGTATTGGACCCATGTTTCTCCTGGCTTTACCTTGGCATTGATTAATACCCTGATCGGAGTGCATTCACTCGTGCTGGATAAACGCTGGGTGAACAGCAGTGCCATCTCTGCAAATGTTTTCAAGGAGTCATTTGGGAGCTCCGAGTACCATTCGAAGGCTGTTTCTCACAGGCTGCCGACAAACTGGCAAAGCAACAATTTATCATCGCCTCCAGTGTTTCCGCACAGAGCTCTGAATTGCGCGACATGTTGATGAAGGTTGCTTGTTCCTTTGTAGACATGGAACTTGGGGATCGTATATCCCGGCGGGTAATTGATTTGATTGTACCAGCCTGGATATGGTCGTCCGGTTCTGATAATTTGGCCAGCAGCTTCATTAGCTTGACGAGCTCTTATTTTTTGAGCAATTTAATCATCAAGGGTGGCCTTGGAGATCGTTTCTTCTTTGTCCACTGATAAGGCCGGAGGAGGGTTTGATTTTTCCCCTCTGTCATCGTTGATGATTATCAGCGGATCTTCCACCGGGGATTCTAGCTGGATCATCATTCCAACCATGTCTTGAAACAAGAGAGTCATTTGCTTCATATTAGCAGCTTGCTCAGCGGCCTGTTTTTCCTTTCTCTCGAGCACCTTTCGCAGAAACTCTGTATCGGTCTCTTGTTCTCGGTGTTGTTCGGCCTCTTTGTCCAGACTTTTTTTCTGTCCAGTGAGTGCCGTCATTTTTTCAGCATTTCCTGGAGCTTTTTTGTTACACCTAATCCTTTGTCAGCGACCGAGTTTGCGGTCGGTGACTTACTAAAGCACGGCTCCCTTCTTGCCCATTGGTCATATAGACCGTATGGATGATTATGCCCCGGACTTGAGGCGTTTGGATCCATCGCCTTTGGAACTTACCGCAGGTGGTAGATTTTTCTCCATCCTCGTTCTTTTATGAGAGATTGGAGTTGAAAGAGCTGTTGTGACAGGCACCTATTTAGGATAAGTCCCCCGTTGTATGGCGAAGGAGTGGTCTTTTTCTTGTCGGACTTTCGATTTCTTTGGTTGAAAAGATTAGTTTTTGTCAATCACAGAGTCTTGGACTTTCCATCAGACTCTATGAATTTGCAAGGAGAGCTACTGATAAGGCTGCTTCGGCTTTGCCTGCATGTAACTTTTGCAGGTGGGGGTGATTTCTTTAACATCGTCGTTGGGGAGTTTTTACGTACCCTCCTAAGCAGTTCAAAATTGTTTCCAGTTGGAACAGTAGTATCGACCTCCACTATTGGAGTTGGTGGGGTGAGTCCAGAGGAGGGGTTGCCCTCGGCTTATCTCACTCGGCGCCAGTGGTGAAGTCAAGGGAGCCTTATTGAAGGGACCGCCTTAGTTTTGAAAGCGGCTTCATCATGCCTCGGGGTTTTGCTGAGGAGCTTCAAACAGCTTCAGTCTGTTGAAGACCGGCATACTTGTTAAAGTTTGTGGAGGGCCGACTAGTCTTTCGAAGACCGACCGTCTGATGAGGGAAGCGTTTTTGATGGCTTCACCTGTAGCAAGAGTTGGGAGGGCTATCCGTTTTGCGGTATCCCCTTCAGGTATCACGAGTTTCTTTGCAGGCTCGTTTAAGTTCTTGCTCAGCCTATTGAAAACTGAGATGTCAGAGTTTGACAGCTTGCTGATGGGGGCCATCGAGGTAGCTAGCCGATCGAAGACTGACTTTCAGGGATCTTCTTCTGGTAGAGTTGGGGCACCAAAACTCACAGGTGGGAGCATGGTCCCGAAGAACAGTCCGGTAGTGTCTTATGTGACCTGCCCCACCGGCATTGAGAAAATAGAGGCCGTGTTGGACCCATATGTCACTCCTCCAGTTGGGGTAGAGCAAGAGTTCTTTCTGCATGAGGCGCAGTTGAGATTCATTGATTTTCTGCACATTTGAAAGACACCAAGTTTTAGTATCTCAAATCCAAGGGCAACCATAGTGAACCGCGATTTTGGTCGCGAAACACGACACACGAAGTATAGAGTAGAAAGAGGAAAAGGTCCCACCGGGCATGCCAGAATCTATTCACCACCGAAAGACCGGAACGAGACGTTGGGACGTTTGGCCTGAATTTGGAGGCAGATGCTATTTTGACATATCCATCCACCTCTCCGAAGATACCAAGTTGATTTATGGCATCGTATATCAGAGGTTTGGATAAATGTGACCGTTGTAATATACTTCATTAGATTCCCTCTCATTTGTGAGGGGTTTTTGATTGTGGGGGCGCTCTTCCCTGCAGGCGTAAGCCCCTGTAGTTAATTACGTTATCGCGTTATGAAAACCACTTTCTCCTTCTCCAGAAGTTCACTTCGTGTCGTGTGCTATTTTGTTTATTTTGGTAGCCCGTGGATTGTATACGGTGACTAATTTATACCGTTGCCCGTAGAGCGCGGATTAGTCCAAATCCGTATATTTTAGATATGGGTTTGGGTTTTGAACTTTGGTTATATATTCCTTTAGTTCAAAAATATTTTGTTTTATTTAAGGACCATTAATCTAGTTTGAGATTAAGATCAAATTAAATATATGAGCATTTGGGCTCAATTTATTTTTAACTAAGGATAAGTTAGCCATATTTGAGACCAAGATCAACTTAGCAAAATTTTAATGATCATTTTTATTTAAGATCCAACAACAGAGCATTTGGGCTCAGCTGTAAGAAAACTTTTTAGAGAGACTTAGCCAATTTGGGTTTTGTCTGCTCAGTCGCTTTTTTTTCCTCTTTTGTTCAAAAGTGCTAAGCACTTATTTAGGCTCTGTTTGTTCAGCCCTCCCCTTTTTTTAATGCAAAAGTGCTAAGCACTTGTTTGAAGCTCGAGCGCTCACATGGGTATCATGTGAAGCCTTCAGTTATGGGCGCTGCCCAATAAGTACGAAACACTCAGTCATTTTGACTGAATATATATATATATATATATATATATATATATATATATATATATATATATATATAATGCTAAACACTTTTTATATGGCGTCCACGTAAGGAGCACGTGCGGTGCAATCCCAATTTTTTTTAGCGCCCACGTGTGTTTCACGTGAGGCGCTGGGTGCTGCCCAATCAAAACTAAGCACTTAGCCGTTTTGGCTGTATATGAAGTGCTAAGCACTTTTTATTCAGCGCTCGCGTGTATTTCACGTGAGGTGCTGGTCTTCTGCTTTGGGCGCCCACGTGTTTTTCACGTGAGACGCTGGGCGCTGTTAGGGGCGCCCACGTGGGAAGCACATGAAGCGCTAAGTTCTTTTCTTTTTCAGAAATTGAATCTTTGTTAATGGCATTTTGACCATTAATGATCACCAAGATCTTTGTTTTGAAGATCTGAGATCAAGTTTTCTTCAAGAACTAAGTTCTTATATTCTTTTATAAGAACTAAGTTTCTTTTTAGGGTTAAACCCTATTTTGAGGGGAATTGAATTCCTATAAGATAGGCTTTTTTCCTTTTTCCTAATTCTTTTCTGAATCTTTTGATTCTCAAAAACAAAATCTTCCTGTTGAGAATTAAATTCTCAACTTGTGAGAGACTTGTCTTGTGGATCTCGGATCTAGAGAAATAAGTAAGTTCTTGAGAAGGATTAAACCTTTAGATATGTTATGATAGGTAAAGAGATGTTTTGATCTCTGTGGTTTCTTTACCTACGGTTTAAGAGGAAAAAGATCTTCTTCTCTATTGAGAATTAAATTATCTTGTTGTTTTGAAAACTTTCTGTATTTTTCAAAAGCTTAGGGGGGGATTCCCTCTATATGAGACTTGAAGTCTCGGATCTTTTATATAGTAGAGGCAAGTTTGTTAATTAATTTTGAGAAAATCTTTTATTTGAGTTACACCAATTGATTTAATTGGTCTCAAAATTGTTCGGAGGATTTTATCCACTGTTGAATTTTTGATCCAGTGATTTTTATTTCACAGAATATATTTTCTTGTTTTTTTAAAAAGATTGGGGAAATATTTTCCTATATGCAGAATTTTATTCTGTCAAACGGTGATTTTTAATCACCGTTGGATTTTTAATCCAAGGGCTCTCTGTTTTACAAAGAGCAATCTTTCTTTATTTAGAAAGATTGGGGAAATATATTCCCAAAATAGAATTTAATTCTATCATTAGATCTTTGATCCAACCGAGAGTATTTTTCTCACTTAGAAAGATTGGGGAGATGTTTTCTTCTAATAGAATTTAATTCTATTATTTGATGATTTATCATCACCATTGGATTTTTTATCCAACCGCTCTGTTTAACAGAGAGTATCCCAGATTTTAGGGAAATATCCCCATGTAGAATTTAATTCTACTTGATTTTAATTTGGGCGTCAGCGTTCACGTGTGGTGCACGTGGGGCACAACTTAAGATTTAATTCTTATATATAATAGGCTCTCCTATCCTTTGCACATTGGCGTCCACACGAGCTTCACGTACGGCGCCACAATAGGATTTAATTCTAAGGGGTTGGCGCTGGCGCCTGTAGGGTGTTTTTCGTCACCCCATTGAGATGGAAATATGCACGCACTTGTCAGGCATACTACAGATTCCCCCTGCGTAAGGTAGGCGGGGGTTTATTGATTGTGGGGATCCGAATCTTCAGCAGTCGTGGACTAAGCTACCGTTAATTACCCCCCGCCTTTGGAGAAAGGGAACCTCCGATTGACGGGTCAAACTGGTCACACAATGTGCAGTGTACGTATGTTTTGAAAGGGTTTTGGATATATCGAGGGCCCCGCAGAGTTTTACGGTTGTCCCGCTACCCGGATAGCGGGCTGTGGATCAAGGGGGCTAGCAGCCCCCTTGCAGGGTACGAGGCAGTGCCCCGTTAGAAATTTTTTCTAACGGGGAAAGTGTTGTGAAGTGTAGGAAAAAGTAGGGTGATGAGCGTCTTAAAGACGCTAGGGAGCTGGGCGCTGGACACTTGGGCGCTAGCGCCTCACGTGCCAGGCACGTGGGCTCCGGTGGAAAGAAGGGGCTTTTAGTCCCGGAAATAGGAGTTAAACTCCGAAAGAGGATCTTTTATTTATGAAGTTAAACTTCAACAGATCTTGAATGGAGTTAAACTCCTAGAAATATTTGGAAATGATCAAAGGGGACCCATTTTTTCTACCCTTTGGCCCTGATCTTCTTTTAGGCCTTGGATCTTCCCAAGGTGGGATTTTTGGAGATGGCTCTCCTTCTTCTTCCTCTCGGTTGGCCCGATCTTAGAGAAAAGGGGTTGAGATTTAAAAATCTCCCCTTTTTGAGATCTGATAGAAAATCTGAGTTCCCTTTTAAGGGTTTGATAGTGAAAAACTATTTATTTTTGAAAAAAGAAGAGTGAAACTCTTGATTTAATTCAAAGAAGGAAAGAAGCTTTAGAACCTTGAGGAAGGAGAAGGATCCACAGAACCTTAATTTTTGAGAGAGAGAAAAAAGTTATCATTGATTTTTTCATTATGTTGCCTTTATAGGCTACACACTTTATATATAGCCCCTTGGGCTTTGCCAAATGGCACTTGTGCCACCCCATGCTTTATGTGCTTATTTCATTTTTGCACATAAGCCATGGGGTTTACAAAATTTTGGCTTTCTGCCCACTTTACATATATTTATTTCTAAAAATTACATTTAGACTAATTTATTGCCTTCTTTTTGGCATGGAGCCGGCCCCATCCATGCTTGATCTTGACTTGGGCTTGGGCTCGGGCCCACTTAACTTGGGGTTGACCTTGGTTTTGACTTGGTCAACTGGAGTGTAATTTTTGACCCCAACAAAATTCCCCCCATCAATAAATGCACACCACATACGTGGGTTGTGTGCATGAAATTGATGGATCTTCTTTCACGTAGAGGTTGACTTGATTTGGTTTTCGTTTTGACGACGTGGAGGTTGACTTGATTTGGTTCTCTTTTTGACGACGTAGAGGTTGACTTGATTTGGTTCCCATTTTGACGACGTGGAGGTCGATGCTGCTCTTTTTACGATGTGGACGGTCGGTGCTGCCATTTTTGCGACGTGGACGGTCGGTTTTGCCATTTTAGCGACGTGAACGGTCTCTTCTGCCCTTTTTGTGACTTGTACGGTCGGTGCTGCCATTTTTATGACATGGGCGGTCCGTTCTGCCATTTTAGTGACGTGGACGGTTGGTTCTGCCCATTTTGCTACTTGGACGGTCGATGCTTCCATTTTTACGAAATGGACGGTCGGTTTTACCCTTTTTGCGACTTAGACGGTAAATTCTGCCCTTTTTGCGACTTGGACGGTCGGTTCTGCCATTTTAGCTACGTGGACGGTCGGTTCTGCCATTTTTGCGACTTAGATGGTCGGTTCTGCCCTTTTTGCGACTTGGACGGTCGGTGCTGCCATTTTTGCGATATGGACGGTCGGTTCTGCCCTTTTTGCGACTTGGATGGTCGGTGCTGTCATTTTTGCGACTTGGACCGTCGGTTCTTCCATTTTAGAGACGTGGACGGTCGGTCTGCCTTTTTTGCGACTTGGATGGTCAGTTTGCCCTTTTTGCGACTTGGACGGTCAGTGCTGCCATTTTTGCGACTTGGACAATCGGTTCTACCATTTTAGCGACATGGAAGGTCGGTTCTGCCCTTTTTGCGATTTCGACGGTCGGTTCTACCCTTATTGCGACTTGGACGGTCGGTGCTGCCATTTTTGCGACATGGATGGTCGGTTCTTCCTTTTTTGCGACTTGGACAATCGGTGCTTCCATTTTTGTCACTTGGACAGTCGGTTCTGCTATTTTAACAATGTGGACAGTCGGTTCTGCCTTTTTTGCGACTTGGACGGTCGGTTCTGCCCTTTTTGCAACTTGGACAGTCGGTGCTGCCATTTTTGCGACATGGACGGTCGGTTCTGCCCTTTTTGTGACTTGGACGGTCGGTGCTTCCATTTTAGCAACGTGGACGGTCGGTGACTTGCTCCGCTTCTTACGGTGTCAAGATTTGATTTAACTTGCTCCGCTTTCTGTGGTGTCAGGGTTGAAGTTGTTTGATTTGATTTGTTTTGGAAGTTCCCTATATATCCAGCGGAACTTTCGAGCTTAGAAGTGCTGCCGGGTGGGATTTTGATTTGATCTGTTTGATTTCTGCCTTATTTGGCGGGATTTTTGAATTGGAGAGGAACTTCGAATTTGGATGTTGTTTGGCATCAGCATTGCTACACTGGAATAATGCCAGGAGCAACTCATCATTTGCCCCGGGAGAATTTGGGATTTGGTTTTTGGGTCGGTATCAGCATTGTTGCACTAGAATAATTCCTGGAGCAACTCATCATTTGCCTCAGGAGGACTTGGGATTTAGTTTTTTGGGTCGGCATCAGCATTGCTGCACTGGAATAATGCTAGGAGAAACTCATCATTTGCCGTTAGGAAAACATGGGATTTAGGTTTTGGGTCGGTATCAGCACCGCTAACACTGAAGCAATGCCAGGAGCGACTCATCATTTGTCATTGCCCGTTGGGGAGCGATGGCTTAGGAGACAGATTTAGATCTCTATCACCTAAGACTTTTCAATTTTATGAGCTGTAAGGGTCTCATAAAAGAACTTTCTCCCTACGAGTCGAGAGGATCTCGCAGGTGTATGTTCTCCTTCGGAATCGTGAGGATTCCTAAGTGTGTTGCTCCTTTGTGAGTCGTAAGGATCTCACGCAGAGATTTTCTTTTCACAAGGTCGAGAGGACTTTGCGAGTGTGTTTTATCTCTTTTCACAAGTTTGCGCCCTTTCGGGTTTTCACAAACTCGCCGGCAGTCCTGCTGTTTTTACTCACGGAGCCTTTTCGGATTTTCATCCATGCCCGTTTTGCTTGTGGACATACCATTTTTTTTTCCACGCCGGTGGGACTTTAAAAGTAGTCTCGCCGGCAGGACTTAGGAGAGAGAGGTCGTTTACGCCCATAGATTGTATACGGTTTTACAGGATGTATGATCCAAACCGTAGGGCCGGTGTGCTCAATCCATCTGTGACTTAGAGCATTCATGTAAAGTATTACTTGAGATATCGGCCATTGATGGGTGGCATGGGCCTTTCTCTCTCGGCACTTATTAGTTGGTAGGATCCTCCATCGAACACTTTCTCGATGACATATGGTCCTTCCCAGTTTGGCTCAAATTTTTCTTTAGTATGTTGATTGAGGATGATCGTCCTTTTGAGGACCAACACCAATTCTCCTTTCTTGAAAGCGCGGAGATGGGTCATCTTGTCATAGGCCCGAGACATTTGGGCTCAGTATAGCTCCAGATTTTGCTGCACCGTGGGCCTCTTTTCTTCAAGGGCGTCAAGTTCTTCGAGACGAAGAAGCATGTTTTCCTCTTCCGTCAACTCATGCTGGACGACCATTCTTAAGCTTGGAACTTCGACTTCGAGGGGGAGGATCGCCTCCACTTCGAAGAGTAATGAGTATGGAGTGTACTGAGTTAGAGTGCGGTGCGTGGTACGATATGCCCACAACGCCTCGTGAAGTTTGAGATTCCAGTCTCTCTTATTGGCTGAAGCATTTTTCCTCAGGAGCTTGCACAGAGTTTTATTGAAGGCTTCGGCCAACCCATTGGCCCTTGGATTATAAATGGATGAATATCTCCAGCCTATCTTATGTTGAGTAGCGAACCTTGAGACTTTGAAGCTCTTGAAAGAAGGTATGTTGTCAGATATGATTCTTCTTGGTGTACCAAAGCGGTATAGAATATTATGCCGGAAAAATGTTGGAATATCTTCTGTCTTGACTTATTTTAACGGGACAGCTTTAGCCCATCTGGAGAAGTAGTCAGTTGTGACCAATATGATCCGGTGGCTTTTGGATAGCGGAGGATCAATCGGGCCAACTATGTCGGTGCCCCAAACATCGAAGGGCCACGACGTCACTGTAGGATGCAACGGATTGAGATACTTGTGAATGAAATTACCGTGAATTTGACAGAGATGGCATTTCTTTGCATGCTCTTCAAAATCCCTTATCATGGTGGGCCAGTTATATCCAAGCCGTTTAATCTGAAGCCGCATTTTGGGGTCGGACTGGTGAGCCCCGCAGATGCCCGAGTGAACTTCTTTCATGAATTTTTGGGCTTCGGCCGATGATAGGCACCTGAGCCAGAGTTAGTCATATGATCTGCGGTATAGCGTATTATTTACAAACACGTTGTTTCCCCCAATCAGAGAGCAAAGCTCTATTCAAAATTTGAACTGAGGCAGCACCTCATGAGAGCGCTAGCGCCAAGAGCGCCGGCGCTAAGACTCAAAGACTCTGAGGCAGCGCTTCACGTGCAAAGCATGAGAGCGCCAGCGCTAAGAGCGCCTGCGCTAAAGACTCTGAGGTAGTGCCTCACGTGCAAAGCACGAGAGCGCTCGCGCCAAGAGCGCCAGCGCTAAGAGTCAAAAGACTCTGAGGTAGCGCCTTACGTGCGAAGCACGAGAGCGCCAGCACTATAACTAAATGTTCTCAACCCTTGGATCAAAGATCCAACGAAGATGGTAAATCATCAAATTACC
The DNA here is from genome assembly GCA_030015575.1 of Agapanthus africanus. Lineage (NCBI taxonomy): Eukaryota > Viridiplantae > Streptophyta > Magnoliopsida > Asparagales > Amaryllidaceae > Agapanthus > Agapanthus africanus. Next base: position 981,432,101 of record CM057338.1, on the reverse strand, counting down.
AGAATAAAATTCTGTTGAGGAAATACTCCTTAAATCTTTCCAAACAATTGTGCTCTGTGAATCAGAGCACCATTGGATCAAAGATCCCATGGTGATTAAAAATCACCAAGATACAAAATAAGTTCTGTATGGGAAAATATTTTCCCAACCATGTTAAAAACAAGAAAAATGTCTTCTGTTAAACAGAGACCCTTGAATCAAAGATCCAATAGTGGGAAACATCCCCAAATCAATCAGAGATCTCTCAATGAGAGATTTCCTTGACTGATTCAACAAATCAGCCTCCCCTATATAAAGAACCCAAGACTTCAAGTCTTGTACATAGAGAAACCTCCCTATAAGTTTCAAGTTCTAAGAAAAGAAAAGGAGAACAGCAAGCTCTAAGAAGAAGAACCTTCTTTAAGGTAAATAAAAAGAAGAGAGATCATAATATCTCCTCCATATTTGAGAGTCTAACTCTCACATCATAAGAACTTAGTTCTTTTTCTAGATCACGAGTTTAACTCTCACATCAGAAGAACTTAGTTTCTTTTTCACATCACAAATCTATAAGACAAAGTTTTTCACAAAAACAGAGAGATCATAGCATCTCCTCATAAAAGAAGAACTCAGTTCTTAGATCCATGAGACAAAGTCTCTTATAAACCGAGAATTTAATTCTAATAGCACAGGACTGACCAAAACTGCCAATTTTAAAAGAAGCGCCTTAGCGCTCCAAGTCTGGCGCTCAGCGCCAGGCGCTCCAAGTCTAGCGCTCAGCGCCAGGCGCTCCACGCACTATTTTATAAGAAGCGCCTTAGCGCTCCAAGTCTAACGCTCAGTGCCAAGTGCTTTACGTGCTCCTCACGTGGGCTCTATTTAATAGGAAGCGCCTTAGCGCTCCAAGTTTGGCGCTCAGAGCTGTCACGCCCCGCTTCCCAGTGTACGGCGAAGTGGGCGCGACGAGGTCCGCTACGTATATACTCAGAAGTACATACGCTAAGCGTATCTAAGCAATATAAAATAAACACAAGAGATAAGAAATAAAAAGAACAGCAACTTTTATTTATTAACATTCTTTGTACAATACATGAAAGGAAATACAACTGAAATAAAACGATGCCTAAACAGTGGCATAATAGGAAATGAAAAGTACTGAAAAGAAAAATGTACAATGAAACTACAGTGCAGGGTCTTCAGTAAACTGCTCCAAGTCTTCTTGCGATGGCTCAACCTCTGTCGGGTCCAAATCACCTGACGACATTCAAAGAAGAGAGAAACAGAATGTCGTCAGCGAACAGGTCGCTCGGTAAGTCCCAAAGGTAAGAGAGAAGTAGAAAAAGACAGAATAAGAAGGTACATTTTAAAGTGTAAACTATTGTTGTAATGTTATATCGACGCTGTTGTTTGTAGCTTGGTACAGAAGGATACCAGTATATACGAGGGGAGTCTCTATATGCCAGAGACTAAGGGCACGTATAGTACAAGGTACCGTTTATACCACGGTACAACAGCAACTAGATTTAGGTTAGGTGTGTTAAATCTGACCACCTCGTGCCACCTTTAATATCTTCCGTACCAATCTACCCCTTAAAACCCCGCGATATCTTGTTTGTAATATTATCTTGTAAATTGTGTTGGTTGTATGATTGATTGACTGACCGACCGAAACCATGATATCAGGAAACGGTCATAACCGTAGAGTCATGGAATATTGGGAATCATGTAAAAGGAATATATCCATGGTTCGGTTCAGTCAAGATGTATAGCTTGATTTGGATTCATGGATTCATGTGTTCATTTTGAATTGGAATATTGAAGAATTTTATGGTACTTGAATCATATTCAAGTCGGATTATGATCAGACTCAAACCCGAGTCAGACCGTAGAAATGTAAATCGAAGTCCTATAATTGCTAGGGTCCTTAGGGTAATTTATAAAACTTGAGGGGGTTTTATGTAAAAATACTTTTGTATAGTTTTCAAAATACAACTCAAGTATTTAATTATCGTCTTTATGTACATACAACAATTTAATGATCAAGATAAATATGTATACATGTTCGAATAACATGAAATGAGTCAAGTATATTATTCGAGTAACTACCATAAACAATGCTGTAAAGAAATATTATGTACGACTAATTAATCAAGTTTAACGAATGCGGAATATAAACAGAGATATGGCTCTAAATGTTTTGCATGCGTGAGTTCCAGTTTCACCTAAATACGACTACCGGTTTGAGAGATATATATGTTTTCGTATCGTCGCGCAAAACAGATCAGAATCTATTTGGCACCGTCACATATTTTTAAAACGTAGTTTGAGTTAATTTCTATCGGGTTTCAGGTCACGAAAATTATTAGAAAATTGTAGGTATTTCGATGAAATTATCGAAAACACCAAGATTCACATGATTTGGATTTCTAAAGCTCTAGTTATGATCATTTTAATATCAGCATTTAAAACAGAAATTCATATTTCTGGACAGCAACTATATATTCTATTGCAAAGCCTATATCAGGTTGTTTCATGCATTCCTAAGTAATATAATATACAGAAAATTATAGTTCTATCAATGGTTCATCTACACATCTAAATTTTGTCACAAACGAATATCGGGCGTTCGAGTTATGTCCAATTTAAAAACAGTGTGCGAATCGGAACAGATTCTGTCCAGATCCGTCACTTAATATTGTAACGCAGTTTTCTTTATCTTAGATGGGTTTTCAGTAAAACTATAAAACTAAGAAAATCTAGATCATTCGATGTAGATATCAAAACACCTGAGTTTGCTCAATTTGGATAACGGTATACCAAATTATATGTCTTAGAAGTTGACCGATAACTGCAGTTTTCTGTTTTACGATCAGTGAATAAATACGATGTAATTCCTAAACCGTTATGCGGATCGATCTAAAATTTTTACAGCGTGTACAAAATAATATATTCTATCATATGTAAATTTCCTGAAATTTTCAGAGTTAAAAATTATTTTAAAACTAAAGGTATTGATATGTCATATGTGAGAAATGAGAAAACCATGGTATTTATTCGTAACTTCATTTTTTCTTAATACAAATTTTAAATAAAGTGATTTAAAATAAAACAACAAACATGAAATTCTAATTGGTCACTATGAAATCTTAACATGTGAATTGAGAGTAATGAAAAAGACTTTACAAACTATATATGTTTGTATGTTTGTGTATTCATTATTTATATATGTATCAATTTAATTAATTATTTAGGAACTATGATATGTCAATGGCAATATAAAATAAGAGAAATATAAAAAGAAAAAGAAACAGATGGAGGGAAGGAAAGAGAGAAGGGACTTACATGCACAAGCCGGTATTGTCACCGAGCTTGTCTATCCGCCGATAGCCTCGCGTTAGTAGCGAGACCTTCTTGAAGACTTCTTCATGTTCTTCTTCTTGGACTCTAGGTGAAGAGGAAGAAGCGAGAGGTAGAAAAATGTGAGGAAGGAAAAGATAAAGGAGAACAATAAAGATGGTGTAATGGTGAATTATGTATAATAATATATGCATTCAACATGAGAATTAAAAGAGAAATGAAAGGTCACCATTCATTTTGGAAATGAAAGGTCTCATTTGTAGGTTATGAGAAGAATAAAAAAATGATAAAAAATAATTGCAAGAATGGATATTTGAACATGTGGCTTATGGAATAACAATGCAAGGACTTAACCAGTGAGCTATAAGGTTGTTCATGCACATAATTAATTAGAATTAAATATATGATGTTGCTTAAAAAGAAAATGGGCATTTTAGATGGGCTATAGAGAATAAGAATAATGGATTTGGGTTAAATATTTATGAAAGGAAAAATAAGAATGAGAAGTTCAAAACTTAAATATAAGAAAAAGAATTTGTACCAAGAAAAAAAATACATAATAGATTGAGGAATAAAATAATAATAAATTTAATAGAAAAAGTAAAATACCAAGTATAAATAAATACGGTATATTATTGAAGAGGGATAATACAAATGTATAAAGATTTTGGGGTCATTACATTCTACCCTCCTTAAAAATAATTTCGTTCTCAAAATTACTCAAGAAGGATGATGTAATAGAGTAAGGAAACAGGATTAGGATGATGTCTTCTTCGAGCTCGTCGATTGATACTCTAACCAATTGAGCTAATAAGTCTACAAGATACAAATAGAAAGGACGAATAAGAATTAAGGATTCAAAAGTGGAGAGATGGACTTCAAGGAAACCAAAGGTGGAGTTCTAGATGGATTCAAGGAATATGTAATGTAAAGAATGTTTTCAGTTGCTGTTTCTTGTGTTATATTGCTTAGGTTGTACACGCAGAACAGAACTGCATGGTAGTGTTCCATACAGCTCTGACCTGCATGGGCCACCAACAAAACCTGTCACGCCCCGCTTTCCAGTGTACGGCGAAGTGGGCGCGACGAGATCCGCTACGTATATACTCAGAAGTACATACGCTAAGCGTATCTAAGCAATATAAAATAAACACAAGAGACAAGAAATAAAAAGAACAGCAACTTTTATTTATTAACATTCTTTGTACAATACATGAAAGAAAATACAACTGAAATAAAACAATGCCTAAACAGTGGCATAATAGGAAATGAAAAGTACTGAAAAGAAAAATGTACAATGAAACTACAGTGCAGGATCTTCAGTAAACTGCTCCAAGTCTTCTTGCGATGGCTCAAGCTCTGTCGGGTCCAAATTACCTGACGACATTCAAAGAAGAGAGAAACAGAATGTCGTCAGCGAACATGTCGTTCGGTAAATCCCAAAGGTAAGAGGGAAGTAGAAAAAGATAGAATAAGAAGGTATATTTTAAAGTGTAAACTATTGTTGTAATGTTATGTCGACGCTGTTGTTTGTAGTTTGGTACAGAAGGATGCCAGTGTATACGAGGGGAGTCTCTATATGCCAGAGACTAAGGGCACGTATAGTACAAGGTACCGTTTATGCCACGGTACAACAGCAACTGGATTCAGGTTAGGTGTGTTAAATCTGACCACCTCGTGCCACCTTTAACACCTTCCGTACCAATCTACCACTTAAAACCCCGCGATATCTTGTTTGTAATGTTATCTTGTAAATTGTGTTGGTTGTATGATTGATTGACTGACCGACCGAAACCATGATATCAGGAAACGGTTATAACCGTAGAGTCATGAAATATTGGGAATCATGTAAAAAGAATATATCCATGGTTCGGTTCAGTCAAGATGTATAGCTTGATTTGGATTCATGGATTCATGTGTTCATTTTGAATTGGAATATTGAAGATTTATATGGTACTTGAATCATATTCAAGTCGGATTATGATCAGACTCAAACCCGAGTCAGACCGTAGAAATGTAAATCGAAGTCCTATAATTGCTAGGGTCCTTAAGGTAATTTATAAAACTTGAGGGGGTTTTATGTAAAAAAACTTTTGTATAGTTTTCAAAATACAACTCAAGTATTTAATTATTGTCTTTATGTACATACAACAATTTAATGTTCAAGATAAATATGTATACATGTTCGAATAACATGAAATGAGTCAAGTATATTATTCGAGTAACTACCATAAACAATGCTGAAAAGAAATATTATGTATGACTAATTAATCAAGTTGAATGAAAGCGGAATATAAACAGAGATATGGCTCTAAATGTTTTGCATGCGTGAGTTCCAGTTTCACCTAAATACGACTACCGGTTTGAGAGATATATATGTTTTCGTATCGTCGCGCAAAACAGATCAGAATCTATTTGGCACCGTCACATATTTTTAAAACGCAGTTTGAGTTAATTTCTATCGGGTTTCAGGTCACGAAAATTATTAGAAAATTGTAGGTATTTTGATGAACTTATCGAAAACACCAAGATTCACATGATTTGGATTTCTGAAGTTCTAGTTATGATCATTTTAATATCAGCATTTAAAACAGAAATTCAGATTTCTGGACAGCAACTATATATACTATTGCAAAGCCTATATCAGGTTGTTTCATGCATTCCTAAGTAATATAATATACAGAAAATTATAGTTCTATCAATGGTGCATCTACACATCTAAATTTTGTCACAAACGGACATCGGGCGTTCGAGTTATGTCCAATTTAAAAACAGTGTGCGAATCGGAACAGATTCTGTCCAGGTCCGTCACTTAATATTGTAACGCGGTTTTTTTTTTATCTTAGATGGGTTTTCAGTAAAACTATAAAACTAAGAAAATCTAGATCATTCGATGTAGATATCAAAAACACCTGAGTTTGCTCAATTTGGATATCGGTATACCAAGTTATATGTCCTAGAAGTTGACCGATAACTGCAGTTTTCTGTTTTACGATCAGTGAATAAATACGATGTAATTCCTAAACCGTTATGCGGATCGATCTAAAATTTTTACAGCATTTATAAAATAATATATTCTATCATATGTAAATTTTCTGAAATTTTCAGAGTTAAAAATTAATTTGTAAAAATTATTTAAAACTAAAGGTATTGATATGTCATATGTGAGAAATGAGAAAACCATGGTATTTATTCGTAACTTCAATTTTTCTTAATACAAATTTTAAATAAAGTGATTTAAAATAAAACAACAAACATGAAATTCTAATTGGTCACTATGAAATCTTAACATGTGAATTGAGAGTAATGAAAAAGACTTTACAAACTATATATGTGTGTGTGTTTGTGTGTTCATTATTTATATATGTATCCATTTAATTAATTATTTAGAAACTATGATATGTCAATGGCAATATAAAACAAGAGAAATATAAAGAGAAAAAGAAACAGATGGAGGGAAGGAAAGAGAGAAGGGACTTACATGCACAAGCCGGTATTGTCACCGGGCTTGTCTATCCGCCGATAGCCTCGCGTTAGTAGCGAGACCTTCTTGAAGACTTCTTCATGTTCTTCTTCTTGGACTCTAGATGAAGAGGAAGAAGTGAGAGATAGAAAAATGTGAGGAAGGAAAAGATAGAGGAGAACAATAAAAATGGTGTAATGATGAATTATGTATAATAATATATGCATTCAACATGAGAATTAAAAGAGAAATGAAAGGTCACCATTTATTTTGGAAATGAAAGGTCTCATTTGTAGGTTATGAGAAGAATAAAAAAATGATAAAAAATAATTGCAAGAATGGAGATTTGAACATGTGACTTTTGGAATAACAATGCAAGGACTTAACCAATGAGCTATAACATTGTTCATGCACATATTTAATTAGAATTAAATATATGATGTTGCTTAAAAAGAAAATGGGCATTTTAGATGGGCTATAGAGAATAAGAATAATGGATTTAGGTTAAATATTTATGAAAGGAAAAATAAAAATGAGAAGTTAAAAACTTAAATATAAGAAAAAGAATTTGTACCTAGAAAAAAAATACATAATAGATTGAGGAATAAAATAATAATAAATTTAATAGAAAAAGGAAAATACCAAGTACAAATAAATACGGTATATTATTGAAGAGGGATAATACAAATGTATAAAGATTTTGGGGTCATTACATTCTACCCTCCTTAAAAATAATTTCGTCCTCAAAATTACTCAAGAAGGATGATTTAACAGAGTAAGGAAACAGGATTAGGATGATGTCTTCTTCGAGCTCGTCGATTGATACTCTAACCAATTGAGCTAATAAGTCTACAAGATACAAATAGAAAGGATGAATAAGAATTAAGGATTCAAAAGTGGAGAGATGGAATTCAAGGAAACCGAAGGTGGAGTTCAAGATGGATTCAAGGAATATGTAATGTAAAGAATGTTTTCAGTTGCTGTTTCTTGTGTTATATTGCTTAGGTTGTACACGCAGAACAGAACTACATGGTAGTGTTCCATACAGCTCTGACCTGCATGGGCCACCAACAAAACCTGTCACGCCCCGCTTCCCAGTGTACGGCGAAGTGGGCGCGACGAGGTCCGCTACGTATATACTCAGAAGTACATACGGTAAGCGTATCTAAGCAATATAAAATAAACACAAGAGACAAGAAATAAAAAGAACATCAACTTTTATTTATTAACATTCTTTGTACAATATATGAAAGGAAATACAACTGAAATAAAACAATGCCTAAACAGTGGCATAATAGGAAATGAAAAGTACTGAAAAGAAAAATGTACAATAAAACTACAGTGCAGGGTCTTCAGTAAACTGCTACCAAGTCTTCTTGCGATGGCTCAACCTCTGTCGGGTCCAAATCACCTGATGACATTCAAAGAAGAGAGAAACAGAATGTCGTCAGCGAACAGGTCGCTCGGTAAGTCCCAAAGGTAAGAGGGAAGTAGAAAAAGACAGAATAAGAAGGTACATTTTAAAGTGTAAACTATTGTTGTAATGTTATGTCGACGCTGTTGTTTGTAGCTTGGTACAGAAGGATGCCAGTGTATACGAGGAGAGTTTCTATATGCCAGAGACTAAGGGCACGTATAGTACAAGGTACCGTTTATGCCACGGTACAACAGCAACTGGATTCAGGTTAGATGTGTTAAATCTGACCACCTCGTGCCACCTTTAACACCTTCCGTACCAATCTACCCCTTAAAACCCCCGCGATATCTTGTTTGTAATGTTATCTTGTAAATTGTGTTGGTTGTATGATTGATTGACTGACCGACCGAAACCATGATATCAGGAAACGGTTATAACCGTAGAGTCATGAAATATTGGGAATCATGTAAAAGGAATATATTCATGGTTCGGTTCAGTCAAGATGTATAGCTTGATTTGGATTCATGGATTCATGTGTTCATTTTGAATTGGAATATTGAAGATTTATATGGTACTTGAATCATATTCAAGTCGGATTATGATCAGACTCAAACCCGAGTCAGACCGTAGAAATGTAAATCGAAGTCCTATAATTGCTAGGGTCCTTAGGGTAATTTATAAAACTTGAGGGGGTTTTATGTAAAAATACTTTTGTATAGTTTTCAAAATACAACTCAAGTATTTAATTATCGTCTTTATGTACATACAACAATTTAATAATCAAGATAAATATGTATACATGTTCGAATAACATGAAATGAGTCAAGTATATTATTCGAGTAACAACCATAAACAATGCTGTAAAGAAATATTATGTACGATAATTAATCAAGTTGAACGAATGCGGAATATAAACAGAGATATGGCTCTAAATGTTTTGCATGCGTGAGTTCCAGTTTCACCTAAATACGACTACCGGTTTGAGAGATATATATGTTTTCGTATCGTCGCGCAAAACAGATCAGAATCTATTTGGCACCGTCACATATTTTTAAAACGCAGTTTGAGTTAATTTCTATCGGGTTTCAGGTTACAAAAATTATTATAAAATTGTAGGTATTTCTATGAGCTTATCGAAAACACCAAGATTCACATGATTTGGATTTCTGAAGCTCAAGTTATGATCATTTTAATATCAGCATTTAAAACAGAAATTCAGATTTCTGGACAGCAACTATATATTCTATTGCAAAGCCTATATCAGGTTGTTTCATGCATTCCTAAGTAATATAATATACAGAAAATTATAGTTCTATCAATGGTGCATCTACACATCTAAATTTTGTCACAAACGGACATCGGGTGTTCGAGTTATGTCCAATTTAAAAACAGTGTGCGAATCGGAACAGATTCTATCCAGATCCGTCACTTAATATTGTAACGCAGTTTTCTTTATCTTAGATGGGTTTTCAGTAAAACTATAAAACTAAGAAAATCTAGATCATTCGATGTAGATATCAAAAACACTTGAGTTTGCTGAATTTGGATATCGTTATACCAAGTTATATGTCCTAGAAGTTGACCGATAACTGCAGTTTTCTGTTTTACGATCAGTGAATAAATACGATGTAAATCCTAAACCGTTATGCGGATCGATCTAAAATTTTTACAGCGTGTAAAAAATAATATATTCTATCATATGTAAATTTCCTGAAATTTTCAGAGTTAAAAATTAATTTATAAAAATTATTTTAAAACTAAAGGTATTGATATGTCATATGTGAGAAATGAGAAAACCATGGTATTTATTCGTAACTTCATTTTTTCTTAATACGAATTTTAAATAAAGTGATTTAAAATAAAAAAATAAACATGAAATTCTAATTGGTCACTATGAAATATTAACATGTGAATTGAGAGTAATGAAAAAGACTTTACAAACTATCTATGTGTGTATGTTTGTGTGTTCATTATTTATATGTGTATCCATTTAATTAATTATTTAGGAACTATGATATGTCAATGGCAATATAAAATAAGAGAAATATAAAGAGAAAAAGAAACAGATGGAGGGAAGGAAAGAGAGAAGGGACTTACATGCACAAACCGATATTGTCACCTGGCTTGTCTATCCACCGATAGTCTCGCGTTAGTAGCGAGACCTTCTTGAAGACTTTTTCATGTTCTTCTTCTTGGACTCTAGGTGAAGAGGAAGAAGTGAGAGGTAGAAAAATGTGAGGAAGGAAAAGATAGAGGAGAACAATAAAGATGGTATAATGGTGAATTATGTATAATAATATATGCATTCAACATGAGAATTAAAAGAGAAATGAAAGGTCACCATTCATTTTGGAAATGAAATGTCTCATTTGTAGGTTATGAGAAGAATAAAAAAATGATAAAAAATAATTGCAAGAATGGAGATTTGAACATGTGACTTATGGAATAACAATGCAAGGACTTAACCAATGAGCTATAAGGTTGTTCATGCACATATTTAATTAGAATTAAATATATGATGTTGCTTAAAAAGAAAATGGGCTTTTTAGATGGGCTATAGAGAATAAGAATAATGGATTTGGGTTAAATATTTATGAAAGGAAAAATAAGAATGAGAAGTTCAAAACTTAAATATAAGAAAAAGAATTTGTGCCTAGAAAAAAAATACATAATAGATTGAGGAATAAAATAATAATAAATTTAATAGAAAAAGTAAAATACCAAGTACAAATAAATACGGTATATTATTGAAGAGGGATAATACAAATGTATAAAGATTTTGGGGTCATTACAAGAGCCAAGCGCTCCACGTGCTCCTTACGTAGGCGCTAAGGAATTACAAAGCGCTCTGTAAATAACGCCCCAGCGCCATAAAGAGTGTTCAACACTCAATAAAAAACAAAAAGGAAAAGGGGTGTCAGAACCCAAATCAATGATCAGCATTGTTGAATAAAAAGGGACTGAGACCAAACAAGTGTTCAACACCTTATTCAACACTGGGTGGACTGAGCCCAAGTTGGTCACAAGTCCCTAATTCAGATCAACCGAGCCCATATGCTCACAATATTTTTAATTGTTCTTAGTCCCAAACCTGACTATGGATCTCCCAACCAACATTGGCTCAAGGGTACATCTCTTCATACCTCTGATACATGTCGTTGTAATTCTTCAACGTCTTCAGAGAGATGAAGGGTCCCAATAACCAATAACTCTTGGCACATCCCCAAACTGTCAAACCAAGACCCTAAACTCCATGGACTATGATGTTCTTAAACCCAATGGACCACAACGTCCTTAAACTAAACTCTATGGACTATGATGTCCTTAAACTCCATGGACTATGATGTCCTTAAGCCCAATAGACCGCAACGTCCTTAAACTAAAATGATAGAGCCCAAACGCTCTTTCATTGGATCAAAATGATCCTCAAATCATGTTGAGTGGATCTTAGTTTAAGATTAGATTAACGTATTCTCAACAAACGTTTGATTTGATCTTAATCTAAAACAAGATTAACGATCCTTAAATCAACCCAAACCCAGATCTAAGAAAATACGGATTTGGACTAATCCACGCCCTACAGGCGACAATACAAATTAGTCTCCGTATACAATCCACAGGCAACCAAAAATAAAACAAACACATACGACACAAAGTGATCTTCTGGAGAAGGAGAAAGTGGTTATCGTAACCCGATAACATAATTAACTGCAGAGGCTTGCGCCTTCAGGGAAGAGCGTGCTCACAATCAAAAACCCCTCGCAAGCGAGGAGGAATCTGACGAAGTCTGCTACAACGGCCGTATCTGTCCAAACCTCTGATACATGGTGCCATAAATCAACTTGGCATATTTGGAGAGATGGACAGATAAAACCCAAATAACATCTGCCCCCCAAAATTCAGGCCGGATGTCCCAACGTCCCGGTCGCGTCTTTCAGCGGCAAACAGATTCTGGCATGCCCGATGGGACCTTTTCCTCTTTCCACTCCACACTTAGTATGTCGTGTTCGCGAACAAATCGCGGTATAATATGGTTGCCCCTGGATTCGAGGTACTAAGATTTGGTGTCTTGCTCCGTGCAGAAGTGAAGATGACGTCATTGGCTTCCAACTGCAACAACAACTCCCGCTCCGTCCTCGCCGGAGGAGTGACCTATGGGCCCCAAGCGGCCTCTATTTTCGCAATGCCGGTGGAACGGGTGACACAGGCCACCACTGGGTTGTTCTTCGGAACCATGCTCCCAACAATGAGCTTCAATGCTCCGGCGCCATCACAGGAAGCTTCGAAAAAGTCGGTCTTTGATTGGCTTACCACTACCACGACCCCTCTCAACGGGTCGTCTAAGTCCAACGCCTCGGCCTTTAACAGACCAGGCCAAAGCTCAAGCGGGCCAATGAAGAAGCCTGCAATACCCGAAGGAGCTATCCCAAACCGGATAGCCATTCCAGCTCCGGTAAACGAATTCATCAGAGGGGCTTCTCCTGCTAAGGGGTCGGTCTTTGAATGACTGGCCGTTCCAACTCCCGCTACGGGTGGAGTCGTCCCAACTACTTCCCCTACTCAAAAGTCAGTCTTCGACAGATTAGACGTTCCTCCTCAATGGACGTCAGTCTTTGACAGGCTGGCACCAACAACAGCCTCTCCTCAAAGTAGGGGGCATGATGAAGCCACCCCATATCTGAGCTGATCCCGTCTGCAAGACATGCTCGACGCCGCCACTAGCGCCGAGTGAGGAAAGCTGGGGGCAGTTCCCCTTCTGGACTGACTCCACTAGCTCCGATGGTGGAAATTGATGCTGCTGCCCCAACTGGGAATAGCTTTGAACCATTCAAGAGGGTGCGCAAGAATTCTCCGACCGCCGTGCTAAAAAGAACTCCTCCACCTGTGGAGAACGTTACAAAGGCAAAGCCGGAGCAGCCCCCTCAGTGGCTGTCCTCCAAAATCTACAAGGTCTGGCTAAGGGTCCAAGACTCTGTGATTAACCAAGACTACTCTTGCCGACCGAAGAAAATGAAGGTCCGGCAGAAGGAGAATTTCACCGTCGTCGTACCATGGAAAGCATCGGCTTCAATAGCCCTCTCAACTTCGACCACCCATAAAAGGAGAAGGCCAGAGAAGATCCCTGTGTCAGCGACAAATCTCAAGGGTGCTGATTACAAATGCCCCAAGTCTGGGGGCATGGTAGTGCACACCATCTATATGGCTTCCGGAAAAGAGGATAGCCGTATCTCCACAGGTCATCGACCACTCACCCAGTCTTTGACAAAGGCTCAGGAGCAATAGCAAAAGCTTCAGGAGATGCTAACGAAGATGGCCGCGCTCACTGGGCCGAAAGAAAGCCCGGAGATATCGTCGGAGTAGCACTAGGAATAGGAAACCGACGTCGAGTTCCTCCGAAGAATGCTCGAGAAGAAAGACAAAGAGGCCGCAGAACATGCGGCCAACATAAAATAAATGGTGCTCTTGTTCCAAGATATGGTCGGGATGATAATACAGCCGGATCCTCTAACTGAAGACCCTCCAATAATCCTTGAAGATGACAGAGGGGAGACATCAAACCCTCTTCCGGCTCTATCAGCAACCAAGGAAGAGACCGTCTCCAAAGCCGCCCTTGACGACTATATAGCTTAACAGATACGAGCTCACCGGGCGAGCGAAGTGGCCGGCCAAATTGTCAAGACTGGACGACCCTATCCTGGTTGGTACAATCAAATAAAGTACCTGCCGGGATATACAATCTCTAAATTTCATGTGTATAAGGGGACGGGTAATCCACACCAGCACATAGGTCAATTCAGGGCTCTATGCGGTAATACTGGGGTGACGACAAATTGCCGCTTCATCAGTTTGTTGGCAGCTTGTCTGAGACAGCATTCGAGTGGTACTCCGAGCTCCCGAATGATCTGTCAAGACATTTGTAGAAATGGAGCTACTGTTTACACAAAAATTCTCAAGCGCTAGTGAGTGCACCCCGATCACCGCACTAATTAACGCTAGAGTGAAGCCGGGAGAAACCTCGGTTCGGTACGCCATTCGGTGGCGGAACCTGTGATCAAAGTGTGAACAACGCATAGAGGAAGCTCCAACCGTGGGCATGTTTATAGGGACCCTCGATCCTCAGGCGACCATTTCTCAATTCATAATGTTTTTCAAGCCGACCACTTTCCAGGCCTTGATCGACAAGCTCGCCCAAATGGACCAGATGAGCCATAAGCCGTCCTCTTCGAAAACATATTTTCGGAATGAAAAGCGGAAAGGGAAAGCGACCTTCGTTGCCAATGCTCAGCAACAACCAATTGGCCCAAAGCCGGTCGCTCACCAAAACGATAAACATCGATCACTCGGTGAAAAGATGAGACGCCCTTACTCATTCTCTCGGGATAAGACAAAAAGATTATTTGAGCTAGCGCTGCGCAACAGGCTCATCACTCTGCCAGAGATGAGACGCCCAACGCAATCAGGCGACGTTAACAGCCCCAATTACTGTCCTTACCACCGAATATTGGGTCACCCAATCGAAGATTGTTACATCTTCAAAAGTTGGATCGAAGACCAGTACCAACAGGGCAAGTTCGCGCTATCCGAAAACTGGAAGGTGAACCCGCCACAACCGCACGCTCCTAAAAAGGTGGACACGCCGGGGGAATCATGCTCACTTATAGAGGAAGCCCCATGGGAGGTGGCCCTTTCAGCTAAGACTAAAAGAATGCTGAAGGACCTTCAAGCATGTCCGGCGATTAGGTGGAAGAGCCCGCTGGAGCCATAGATTATTGAGGGGATGCTGAAGCCGCGCATAACGCTAAAAGTTGGTGATGGTAGACAGAACCTTTGGGCCAAGCCTCCAAAGTCTTTAAAGAAAAAGAAGAAGTCCAAGAATCCCGTCCAACCCGACGACTGTAAGTCGACGTTGTACACCCCACGAGTTGCGGGGAGGCGGAAATATGAAAAAACAATCTTTTTCTTTAAACTAACATCGACTAACCGTACGGATCTTTGCTAAACCCTAACTAACATTATCATAGGAGAAATTAGCTACTATGAAAGAAGATTATACCTAATGAACCAAGTCCTTCTTCTTCTCGTTAACCATCTCCTCGTCGGCCTCCTCTTTGTAATAGACGATCCATCCGAGAGCTACTACTCCAAGCTTTGCCTCTAACTTGAGGTAACTAGGTTACTCAAAGTGCTAATCTAAGCAACCTAGGGAATATAGAGTAGGATTAGGGATTAATAAGTTTCGCTAACCCTTGATCTCAACGCATGAGAGGTTAGGGTTAGGATTTGAAGAGAGAGAGCTTCAGGAAAGAGAAGGTGAGAGTGAGAATCCTTTTGGAATAATGATATCATTGTGAATATATGAAGCATATGTTATTATTAAATGAATAACAAATAATGATGTGTCATCATGCTTCATTAAATCACATAGTGATCCATCTCATGAATCATTTAAATCATAAATGCAACATTAACTCCATGGATGAATCACACCATGACTCATTAATCCAATAAATGCAAATGCCACATTAGCCTCCATGTCATCATCCTTCTAGAAGCTTCTCGACAATTTACGAGAACGCCCCTCCTATCCGTGAAAATACAGAAAAACTTTAGACTGTATAAATCCAATAATCCGATACTAGAATCTGGCTTAAACCAAAGCCCGCTAGTGAAAACTGTCCGAACATCGTACGTGTGTAAAAACACGTATGCGTCCAAACCCTGTCGTAAAACCATACGACCTCTATATCGTTTCGCCCGAAGCAGGGAAACTCTCTGTGTGAGACTCCAAAGACTCAACTACTACGCTGGCAGTGGGTTTAACCACAGACCGCAAGCGGCACTAGCTGTACGTAATGGTCCCCAGGTAGATGTCGATAAGAAGGCCGATGAGGAAACCCATCCGAACTCCTACTGAGCCTGATGTGGCAATCTCCGTACGGTCCGGTCTGTTCGTCTAGGACTATCGCATATCGGGCCTAAGGGGCGACAAGCGTCAGTCCGCTGAAAGCGGTATAAGTCGTGTCGGAGCATAGCTCATTACACCTTGAGAAACTACTGGAAAACCTACCAGTAAATCTCGCTTGCCATGGACAGGGACTTTGCGTAATGGCTCTCCAGACACAGCGCGATATCAACTCCCAATACCGGGAGAGACGAATCCTGTCTAACCGCCACTGCCTCTGAGTGCTTCGGGACCGCACCCAACTGCTACCTATTTGCACGACTCCTTTAAGCCGTGGTAGGGTAGCAATCTAAGAACAGTGGGAACACACTCGAGGCAAAGCAGCAGTGTCAAGTCTGCGGACTATACTGTACTCATGTCACCTGGGAACTGTTAACTGACGACGGGTATAATACCAACCAACAGTTCCCTGCGAGTCCTGTCCGGTGTACCCATAACCTAATGAGCACATGTATACTATCTTCAGTACGACGTACTGATGGCTGTGGGACAGACCATCTCCCCAACTGGGATGAGAAGCGTACACACTAGTCTACTCCGGAGTATCGATGCCCTGTCTCAATAATCCTACGACTAGAGACCTGAAAATGGATGTGCTTGTAGACTACCTAGCCCCCACTAGTGTGACTGCCATCACAACGCTGGTAGTCAAGCAAGATCCTAAGAGCTCTATCAATACATACATATATATTAAGATAGATATAAACCAAGTAGCATACTACCATGTTTAGCAAAACTGTTAATATAACTGTGAATATCCCAAGCTTCCATTAAGTAATATACAAGCTAGTATGATACAATAATGGCCCCTAGGGCATATACACTAACAATCTCCCACTTGCACTAGGGCCATGTACTGGTATATCGAAGACTGATCATCTCGAGTAGCCTCTCAAACTGAATCTGAGGTAAGGCCTTTGTGAATGGATCAGCCGTGTTCTCCTCTGTAGCAACTCTCCGGACCTCGATCTCCCGGCGATCTATGATCTCCCTGATCAGGTGATACCGCCTTAAGATGTGTCTGGACTTCTGATGGGACCTAAGTTCCTTTGCTAAAGCTATAGCTCTGTTGTTGTCGCAATACAGAGGTATTGGATCAACAATGGTAGGAACCACCTGAAGTTCTGTTAGGAACTTCTTCATCCAGACCGCTTGTTTTGCGGCATCGCAAGCAGCAATTTACTCCGCTTCCATCGTCGAGTCAGCAACGGTGTCCTGCTTGGAACTCTTCCAGCACACCGCCCCTCCATTGAGGGTAAAGACATAACCTGACATGGATTTGGAGTCATCATTATCACTCTGAAAGCTGGAATCAGCAAAGGCCTCGATCTTGAGGTCTTTTCCGCCGTAAACCAAGAACATCTGCTTAGTCCTTCTCTGGTACTTGAGAATGTTCTTTACTGCTATCCAGTGCTTCTCCCCTGGGTCTGACTGATACCTGCTTACCACGCTCAGTGCGTAATCTACATCCGGTCTGGTGCACAACATCACATACATTATAGAGCCTACCGCAGAAGCGTAGGGTATAATAGACATGCGATCCCTTTCCAAATCAGTCTTGAGAGACATCTCTTTGGAGAGGGTGATTCCGTGACAAGCCGGTAAACTACCGTGCTTAGAATCTACCATACTGAATCTTTTCAGTATAGTGTTGATATACCTAGACTGTGAAAGTCCCAACATCCTATTGGATCTATCACGATAGATCCGAGTCCCCAGAATGTAAGAGGCATCACCCAGGTCTTTCATGGAGAACCTATGTGACAAGAATCCTTTGACAGATTATAGCATAGGAATGTCATTTCCTATCAATAGAATGTCATCCACGTACAAGACGAGGAATACGACAGTTCGTGCTACAATTTTACTATATATACATGATTCATCTGGATTTTTGATAAAGTCATATTCTTTGACCGTTTCATCAAAACAGATGTTCCAACTCCGCGATGCCTGCTTCAGTCCATAAATGGACTTAAGCAACTTGCACACTTTCCCGCTGCTCCCACTCTGATTGAAACCTTCTGGCTGATCCATATAAATGCACTCTTCTAAATTTCCATTTAGAAAAGTCGTCTTTACATCCATCTGCCAGATTTCATAATCATGGAAGGCAGCAATTGCAAGAAGGATACGAATGGATTTGAGCATAGCCACTAGAGAAAAAGTTTCGTCATAGTCCAAACCAGGTCTTTAACGAAAACCCTTTGCAACAAGTCTAGCCTTATAGGTTTCCACCTGTCCATCTACACCAATCTTTTTCTTGAAGATCCATTTGCATCCTAAGGGTTTTACCCCATCTAGAGCAAAGTCCAAAGTCCATACTTTGTTGGTGTACATGGACTCCATTTCGTTCCGCATTGCATCTAGACATCGTACCGAGTCGCCGCTCTGGATGGCCTGCTGGAACCTAGTAGGTTCATCATCATCAATGATGCAATCCTCTCTATCCCCATCTATGAGAAAACCGTAGTATCTCTCAGGCGGATGAGATGGCCTACTACTCCTGCGGAGGGGTGTGAGAATGTCCTGTTCTTCTTGAACTACTGGTTCTACCAAAATTTCAGTAGTAGTTTGTGATTCTGGAATTTCTTCCAGTTCTATTTCGCTCCCACTTGTTTCCTTTTCTAAAACCTGCTATTCTAGAAAATGGGCATGACGAGAAACAAAAACCTTTTGTTCTTCTGCGTAATAGAAGAAATACCCCTTGGAGTTCTTTGGATATCCCACAAACTTACACTGTACTGATCGTGCCTCGAGTTTGTCCGCATGCTGCTTTTTAACAAAATCTAGACATCCCCATATCTTCAGATGCTGAAGATAGGGTTTCTTCCTACTCCACATCTGATATGGTATGGTAGGCACAGTCTTGGTAGGAGCCCTGTTCAAAAGATATGCCGCTGATTCTAGCGCATAACCCCAGAAAGATCGCGGTAAATCAGCATTACTCATCATGGAACGTACCATATCCAATAGGGTTCGATTCCGTCTCTCCGATACACCGTTGTGCTGTGGAGTGTATGGAAGAGTAAGCTGAGAGAGAATTCCTTTCTCTTTTAGGTAACCTAGGAACTCGGCACTTAAGTATTCACCACCTCGATCAGATCTCAGTGTCTTGATACTTTTGCCGGTTTGGTTTTCTACTTCATTCTTATACTCTTGGATTTTCTTAAAAGCCTCGGATTTATGTTTCATCAAGAAAATGAATCCGTACCTAGAGTAATCATCCGTAAAAGTAATGAAATAGGAAAAACCACCTCTTGCATGTGTAGACATTGGACCACATACATCACTGTGTATGAGTCCTAAGAGCTCGCTCGCTCTTACTCTATGTCCAGTGAATGGAGTCTTTGTCATCTTTCCTTTGAGACATGATTGACAAGTGGCATAAGATTGATATTCGAACGAATCAAAATATCCTTCTCTATGTAACTTAGTTAACCTTGTCTCATTGATGTGACCTAGTCTACAATGCCATAAGAAAGCCTTATTTATATCTGGAGACTTTCTTTTTAGTGTGCTCTGGACATTGAAAATCTGTAATTGGTTTAAGACATATATACCGTTATCCAGTGTACCGGACCCAATCAAACCATGATTAAGGTGGATGTTAACAACATCGCTTACAAACGTGAAATCATAACCTTCTTTTGATAACAAGGAAACTGATATGATATTACACGTTAAACTAGGTACACAAAAACAGTTATGCAAAACCAAAATATGTCCACTCGTCAATCCAAGGTGATAATCCCCTACGGACACAGCTTCCACGCTAGCTCCGTTAGCAACCTTCAGGGTCATATCACCAACCTTCAGCACTCTACGGTTTCTCAGTGCCTGCAATGAATTGCATATATGAGATCCTGATCCGGTATCCAATACCCAGAAAGTAGAGTTGATTAACAGACAATTTTTAATTACAAACACACCTGAAGTCGAAGCCACAGCTTGCTTCGGTTCCTGGTTCTTGGCATTCCAAGCTTTGCAATCCTTTTTCCAGTGCCCTTTCCTACGACAGTGGAAACACTCGTCCTTTGCCACTACTGGCACCGCAATCTTTTTCTTGCCCTTGACTCCCACCTTACTAACACTTCCTCTAGGTTAGGTAGCGGCCTTATTCTTCCTTCCTTTGGCCCTAGCCTTGGACCCGGAAGAAGAAGCACCGCGAACAAACATAGCGGGTGTTTCCCTTGCCTTCTGCAAGGTGCCCTCTGCACTCCTCAACATGTTAAGGAGTTCTGGAAGTTCAACTTCTTTTCTTTAAATGTTGAAATTCAGAATAAACTGGGCGTAGGTGGAAGGAAGGGACTGAAGAATCAAGTCTGTATAGAGCTAGTTCTCCAAAGTCGTCCTGAGGTCTGCGAGCTCTTCAATATAGCCAATCATCTTTAGGACATGTTCTCCTACAGATAATCCAACGGCCATCCTCGACTGAAACAAGTTCTTCGAGGTCTCGTATCTTGCTAGACGAGATTGCTCCCCATACAGATCCTTTGTATGGAGAAATATGGATTCAAAATCCATATCCCCGTGCCTCCTCTGATGTTCATAATTCATCGAGACAAGCACGATGCACTTGGCCTTCGCACAATCTAACTCCCAGGTCTTGTAGATTTCCTTATCCGCATTACTGGATTTCGGACCAGAGACAGCAGGTGCCTTAGTGGTAAGGACATACCCCAATTTGTCATAAGTCAAAACCATCTTGACATTCCGCAGCCAATCTTTATAATTTGGCCCTCTCAATATATTTTTTTCTAATAGTAACTTAAGGCCTGTCATGTTCTGGGTCACTGCAATTAGGAGAGAGAGAGAGACCACTTTAGCATGATGCTCTTGCAAGTTTAGAGTAGTTTTTAGTTTATCTAAACTGGATGGCTCCCACTGTTTCTCGAATCCCTCCTCAAACCAAAAAGGAAGAACTAGCCAGGACTATTCTCACCGTATAATACTTGCTTAACCGTTCAGCCAGGCCAGTGTCGGTACTTCGAGGGAGGTTTTCCAACGCTTTCGTGAAGTTCCTTAATTAAATAATCTCTTTTCTCTGGGGGCGTAGCCCCGCTGACACCTTTCTCGACACCTACTTTGTTTATAGCATTGATCGTTAAGTGACGAATCTCCTGATGAGTAGCGGATACTCACAGTAAGATCGGGATCCAAATATCATTGTGTGATAATGCTGAAGGAATCCTACCAACATTCATCAAACTCCAAATGGTATGCATCTCTTTGCAAATTTCAGTTTCTTTAGAAATTCCCGATATAATTTTTGCCCCATGCTCTTATGACCTTGGCTTTGGTCAAAATGTCATAAGTCACATGTCAAGTTCTGCCCATCATTATCTTGCTAATTTGAACCCATCCGTACACACCCCTGACTTTGGTCAAATGATAATACGACTATCCCAAACTAACTCATCTATCTATGCAACAAATGAATACCCAGCAGCTACCAAACACTATGCCTTGACTTTGGCCAAAATACATAGCTTGAATACTACTGAATACCCAGATGAAATGACGGAGGGCTACGAATGGTTTTGGAGAAACCGTGAACGTAGTGAACTTGATATGACCGAAGGAACCTGATAGCTTTTAAAAGGAGTGGTTAAAGCTCCGCAATTAAAAATATCTTCTGTTTTAAAAATAACCGAGTGGTTT
Source organism: Agapanthus africanus (assembly GCA_030015575.1). Lineage (NCBI taxonomy): Eukaryota > Viridiplantae > Streptophyta > Magnoliopsida > Asparagales > Amaryllidaceae > Agapanthus > Agapanthus africanus. Next base: position 981,410,258 of record CM057338.1, on the reverse strand, counting down.
CTTTTAAACTGTTCCAACGATTCAACTTTGGTTTATTTTCTTTGCATTAATATAATGCGTCCCATCATTAACCTATCATTGCAGAAAACAACGAAAATACGTCCTCTTATGCCATCCGCATTCGCCACTGGGCCCCGTCATTCACCCGTTAGGTTACTTAACTAACGACAGAGCGGGGGCTGGGCTAGCGCGGGTATAAAACATAAGTGACGTCTAAATAGCTATCATATATAGATATTGTACATTCGTCAGACGCAATAATAGGCATTCCAGATCACAGATGAACATTATTGGATATACAAGCAATCCGCGTTTCTTTTGAGCCTGCAACGAAAGACGGATTACACAGTTGTGATGAATAGCCATTACCCCACCCTAGACCCCTACGGGTACGGCAAACTACCCGCCAAGTACCCGAAGTGAAGCGGTCTCCCTCAACAACGTGAGTAGGCCACTAAACACTTCAAAGTACCCGGTAGTTTGTGCACCCCACCTTGTGTTGGAGATAGTGCCCTCAGAGTCAATTATTGGATCACAGGCACGTGATTGCAATGATTGAGGGAGGACCTATCCCGGTAGAACAGTCTTACTCAAGATGATAGTATGCTATCTGGTTTACCTTTATCATCGTGTACTGCTTCAGGTGACCTGACAAGTCGCTATTACACGTTGGTAGAGCCCCTAGGATTCTTGCTTGACCACCAGCAGTATGAGGGCGATCATATAAGTGGGAGCTGGGGTCTATAAGCACATCCTTAAAAGGTCCCTAGTCGTGGGAGATTCGAGACAGGGCATCGATTCTCCAGAGTAGACTAGTGTATACAGTCGAGACCCCGACGAGGGGCGGTGGCCGGTCTCACAGGCCACTGGTGTCAGTTGGATCACCTAAGATGTATACAGGTGCTCATTGGGTTATGAGTACACCGGACAGGACTCGCCGGGAACATGCTAGTTGGTCTTATACCTGACGTCAGATAGCAGTTCCCAGGTGACATGTGTACATGTTAGTTCATCGACCTGGGGATCGTCATTTGTCTCGTGTGAGTTCCCACTGTACTTTGATTACTACCCTACCACGGCTCAAAGGAGTCGTGCAAACAGGTTTTAGTTGGGTACAGTCCCGAGCCACATGGAGGCAGTGAGCGGATCTTCGGGGGTTCGTCTCTCCCGGTATTGGGGGTGAGGTCGCGCTGTGTCTAGGAGAGCCATTACACGAAGTCCTTGGCCAAGGCAGGAGATTTACTGGTAGGTATTCCAGTAGTATCTCAGGGTGTTCTGGGCTACACTCCGACACGACTTGTACCGCTTTTGGGGGTCTGACTTTTACCAACCCCCTAGGCCCGACATGCGATGCTCATAGACGAACGGACCGGACTGTACGGATATTGTCACTGACAGGCTCAGTAGGGTGTCAGGATGAGTTCGCTCATCGACGTCCCTTTTGGTCGATAGCTGGTGGCCCGTCACGTATTGGCTTATACCTCTGACGTGCTAGTGGTTAAATCCACAGCCAAAGTATTGACGAGTCTTTAGAGTTCACCACACACACAGTTACTCAGCTTTCGGGCGAAACGCTGTAGAGGCCGTATGGAGATATGGCAGGGTTCGATCAGATACGTGCGGTATTGCACGGATCGTAATCGGACGGTTTTTACTAGCCGGCTTTGGCTTAAGCCGGATCCTAGTATTAGACGGTGTAGATTTTGTCTCATTGCATTTGTATCCGGTCGGAATACAGATGCGGGTGTGTGTGCACAGTATCGGGGTTTTCCTGTAATTTATTACGGGACCAGTTTTCTGGAGTTGCCAGTTTGCATTCCGTTCCGGCCGGTTTTCCTTTGTTCTTTCCCGGCCGGACTTTTCCGATGGAGGGGGTTATTTGCAATTGTGCAAATAACATTTTGTGGAGGGGTTTATTGCATAAGTCTTGATATGATAAGCATCTTTGCTTTATCATCCATGTTGTGCATTAATGAGATTTGATTGAATGAGGATGGGTTATAGTTATGGAGGTATGGTTTTGTATTGATCATGTTTGTTTGTGGTCACCCCTTGTTTTCTCCTACCATCACCTCCCTTCTTGCTTGATTTATCCCACCATCATTCTCATATCAATTAGAGGCCGGCCAAATTTTTGAGTGAGAGAGAGTGGTTCATTTTGTGAGGAGATATATTTGTTCATATCATTTTTGCATGCAAAATTGATAGCTTCATTTACATCCAAAGCTCAATCTTCATTCCTCCATCCAAAGGCAACAAACCCCAATGAGACATACACTCTACACTGTTCTACAGCAAATCTTGGGCGTGTCGGTTAGCCAACTTCGCGCCCGAGTTGCCTCGGTATTGAGGTGGGAGCCCGTAAAAGTACCCGGCTTCGTGGTGCCCTTTCCGACGAGGAGGAGACGGACGGAGATCCCGCGAGGAGATCGGTGTGGAGATGAAGACCGAAGGACTTGGATCAGTTGGTATATATATCTCTAACCCGTCTTGTTTTTAGCTAGACCTAGTTTAATGGCCCGATCCGGGTTTTTAGTGCGCGGTGGTGCCGGTTTGCAAAGTCCGCAAAATTAAAGTTTATCACCGCTTCCGCATTTGGCCGTCGGATTGACGGCCGGGGCGCCGCCGTGCACTTACAGTGGTATCAGAGCCATGCCATTAACATGGTCTAGCTTTGTGTAATGTGTTTTTCAGTTCCGATCGATCGAAATGTCCAAAAACCCGTATTTTGTTACGACAGTTTTCTGTTGAAATTTTTTGGTCTCTAAAAATTTTTCAGGTTGTTTAAAAGTACTTTACTAGAAGAATTAAGGCCACTGGAAAAATACGATACACTGTTCCCTTCATCAAAGCGCGGAACCGCGGCATAACCCTACATAGAGCCGCGGTTCCGCGGCCGATTGAAGGGATCAGTGGGCTGGTTTTTTTCCATTGGGCTTCTGTTGTGAAAATAGGGTTTTTGGGACATTATAATTGGGCTCATAATTTCTGTAACTGCTACAGTATTGTTTTGGGGCCCACTTGTTATAATTTGATCGATCGGATATTTTAAACACAATTTTCACAATATTTACATTATATCTGCGACCATGAATGTCACTCGATCGGTAAATCCGGTCTAACTGCTATAGCCCGGTTAGACGGATTTGCGAACGTGATTTTCACGTTGATGTTCTGTGTTTTGCTGTGATGTTGCGGATCGGTCGTGGGGGATAGCCTGGATGCAATGCTAGTACAGTGTTGTTGTATTATGTACATTTGATATTGCGGGGCGAGCGTCCGACATGTGGACTGCCGTCACTGCCTGTTTGTATTATTCTTTTGGGGCACGACCTGGTTGCGGTCGATGTACCCGTTGTATGTATATTTTACTTTCTGTACTAGGGTTACCCCGCGGAGGGGTGCACGGATAGCCGGATTCTGGAGGGCAACAAGCCCGCATCTCAGGGCATTGAGACGGAGGGGGCTTCAGTCTGAAATTGGCGGGCTATTCGCCGCACTCGTAGGGGGTACAGGTTGACCCAGGAGGGGTGCCTAAGTTACCGGATTCCGTGAAGTGCTGGGTGGTCCATTCACGGTGCTGAAGGGGGCTGCCTCGCTTCAGGTTTTGGCGGGTAACTTGCCGCGCCAGTAGGGGTCTAGGATTTCATTGCACAGGCTATCCAAACGACCAGGGGAACGTCGGGTTTTAGTAGTGGCTCTGTGAAACCCGGGGATCCCAGATATCTGTATTGTTCTGTGATGCTGTACATTTCTGTGATGTTGCATTTTATTCACGCCTTGAGCGAAATACTATATATTGGTATATATATTAGTAGATGTTGTATATGTTTTTCATCCGCGCTAGTCCAGTCCCCGCTCTGCCGTTAGTTAGCTAACCTAACGGGTGATGACGGGACCTAGTGGCAAATGCAGATGGCATATACGTACGTCAGTATATTTTCGTTCTTTGTGGTGTGATCAATTGATGGGACTGCGTTGATTCGGATCAATGCAAGTTAAAACAAACCTAATCTGATGTTGTTGGAACACTTTTCAAAAAGCTGTTATTGCAGGGACGTTCACTTTTGTCTTGCATCGTGGTATTCATTTGGAATATCCTGCTCCTCAGTCGACGAGGCAAGGGCCGAGATCCCTTCACTGGGAGTGACCCCTTGGACAGAAGTTTGCGTCAGGGCATTAACTTCACTATAGCCGATTACTTTTGCTTTGCACAGTGATATTCGATTATGAATATCCAGCACCCCATTCTACGGGGAAAGAGCCGAGATCCCTTCACCGGGAGTGACCTCTTTAGTAAAGGTTTTCGTCATTATATTTTCTAAAAAGCTATCCGTTCCTTCAACGATATCAAGTTCATTACGTTAAAGGTTTTCGCCAGAAACCATTCGTAGCCCTCCGTCGTTTCATATGGATAGTCAATAGTATTCAAGCTGTGTATGTTGGCCAAAGTCAAGGCACAGTATTTGGTAGCTGTTGGGTATTCATATGCAGCATAGATAGATGCGTTGGTTTGGGACAGCCATACTTCCATTTTGGCCAAAGTCAAGGGTATGTACGGGTGGACTCAAATTAACCTGGAGAATGACGGGTTGAACTTGACATGTGACTTATGATATGTTGGCCAAAGTCAAGGTCATAAGAGCATGGGGTAGAAATCCACATCGGGAGTTTTCAAAAGAACTAAAACTTGCCAGATATGCGCATACCTTCTGGAGTGTGATACCGTGAGCGGATTCCGTCACGTTATCATGCGATGATAGTTGGATCCCGATTCCCACTGTTGAGTTGGTTTACTCCTCGGGTGACCCCGACTAATTCTTCTTTTAGGTTTGGAGGAGAATTTGAGGTACAGTGGGAGGTTTCCAGATTAGATTAAGTGATAACCATTCTAATCTAGGTTAGAGTGCACGCTGAGTGTTTCTTTTCTCTCTCTCTCTGGCAGCGACCATTGACCCGACCCTAAGACTATGACTCAGTGACCAAGTTGACCGAACCTTTTTTAACACTGGCTTTTGGATTGTCAGAGTTGCAGACCTCATTGCCACTCCTACTTTTACCCTTTTCTCCAGGACACCCCGTATTACTACGAACGTCCACTTCCATTGGACAAAACCATCGTATGGTTAGATACGAACTCGAAGGAATTCGAGGATGGTTTCCGGTTCTGGAGAAAACGGATAGGATTATTCAGTTGTCTTTTCCTTTTTGCCTTCTCTCAAGTTACGAGTACTCCTTAGTTTAGGAGATAGTACACCTATTACGTAAATTGGATAGTCTTCTTCCAAACTTTAGGCTGGTGCCGAACAGTGGGGAATGAAGAAAACCAATTAGCATAACGATGGTGTGCAGAAGGTATTAAGATTAAGACAAAGCAAGGGATTAGTAAGAGGGCAAAGTAAATTGCGACTGATATTCACGACCAAACCAACTATTTCTTCGCCAATCCTAAATCACCTTTATATTTCTCCAGGACACTCCGTATCACTACGAAGATCCACAGTTTATTGGATACTCCATCGTATGGTTATATACGAACTCGAAAGGAACTTGTTCCAGTTCGGGGATGGATTCTGGTCCAGGAGAAATAGGAATAAGGTTTATTCGGTTGTCTTTTATCTTCACCTTCTCTCGCATTGCGAGTGCTCCTAGGACTAGGACAGTACACCCATTATGCTTATTGGATAGTCTTCTTCCAAACCATAGGCTGGTGCCGAACGGTAGGGAAGGAAGAAAACCATTTGGCCTAAGGGGTGTGCAGAAGGTAGCGACTAAAGACATATAAAGGGATTTGGAGAGGTGGCAAAGAATTATGCGGTTATAGTTGTGAATCTGGATAATGGTAGAGGCATTACTAGGAATACCAGAATACCCCATCGTAACATTTCAATGCTTCAGTTCAACTGTGTATTGTTAAAGGAAAACTGATTTCCCGATTAGATACTTACTCCAGGGTATGTATTTACCAGGTATGATTCTCACATCTGTATGGTTTTACAGATGATGAGTGGGAGTAGGTTATTGGGAATTAGGTGATCATCCTCATTATATCGGGATTCGTTGTAATCGGTGATATTTGAGGAGATCACCTGGGCTGTTTGCCGGTCGGCAAATATTTGGTTTTGAATATCCGCTGTTATGCACCAATTTCAAATTGATATATCTGTACGTCTATTTTCATAGAGTGAGATATACCTTTCTGAAATTATGTCTACGACATTTACCTATATCAGTGGATGGTTAGGTAAGGAGCATTAAACAGCGGTGTAATTCTTCTTAACCATAAGTACAGTTTTCAACCTACGACACACAGTGAATGAGTTATCAGACTCAAGGGACTTATACAGAGTATTGTATGTTGTCCAGGGTCCATCAGGACAGAGGGGTTGGTCCTCATACTATATTCTGTTTACTTTTAACTTCTCTAGTTCTTAGACATGTGTTTCATACAAACACAGGGTCTAAGTTTTGAGGAGTTATAGGTATTTGAATAGAGTAGAGAACCAGGTGTTGCAAGTATCGGGATTCTTCAAAGTGATCGAAGATGTAGATACTTGTGTATGGTATTCAGTTGATAGTAATAATAAAGAGAAATTGCTTCTCTTTCAGGTTACTCATAATTGGAAGCATTCCTAAGTTGAGTAACGCTGATCGGCCTCCTTCCATTTAGTTAAGGTGCACTGGAGACAGCTGCATGATTTGAATCTGGTTCAATTAAATCAGTGCCTCTGGTTCTATATTGGATATAGTACAGTTCATATCTTAACATTGTTAAGGTACGGGGAGTTGTCCGGCTTATGATTAAAACCAGACTCTGGATAACTCAAGACACGTTTCTGTAATGGCTGTTTGTGGGTTGACCCAGGCTATGACGAGGGTTGATTTTCTACCATAAGAAAGATCAATAGTGATATTGTTCTTGACTCGCCACAGTTTTAATAAAAATGGATTTTTTTCAAAAACAGTAGTGGGAGTATGGTAGAACTGGAAGTGATTCCAGAACCGCAAACGATTACTGAAGATTTGATAAGGAACCTAAAGATTCAATCTGATTTGACATTCCATTGGCCACTCCGCAGATAAGGTGGGTAACTTCAGGCACCCGAGAGGTACTCCGGTAGCCTCAAGGACGGTGACAGGGAAGTTCTTGTTTACCCACACTTGCCATTGTTGTTGTTCCAGACTGCGAGACCCGGCAGGAGGATGAGTATAGCGTCGTTCTAAACTAGCTTTAGAAGTGCACGTCTATATGACTCTGCCAGAGGGTTGTCGTGGTCAGTGGGAGCAGCGGAAGCATTGGTGGACATCAGGCTTATGTCTATTTATAGACTAAAGCAGATATAGCGGAGATAGATCATCTATTTCTGATGTGACAGTCATAGGTTTGACGTCATCAGAATAGGGGATGGATCTGTTGAGAAGGTAGTAGGAAGTGATATTCCTATACTACGATCGGTTATATTTTGGTCGTCACACAGTGGTTTCTCCACATGGGATTTGGACATCATATCAGACATACTGGTTACTAGATCTATGGTTTTAGATCTAGATTTGGGTGGTTTCCCAATCAGGGTACTTTGACAGCATTCTAAGAGTATTTAGAATGGACGACTCCTGGCACGGTAGTGTACCTGCAGGTGATGGAGTCACCCTCTCTTAAGGTGTATTATAGACTAAAGTAGAGAGGGACGTGCATGATTGGCAGATCACTTGCTTAGGCAATTGAGTCAATCATGAGATGTCAAGTACCACACCAGATGTTGTTCTTGCACTAGATGCAATAAGTTGATATTGATCCAATCCTGGAGAAACAGTCGGAAGCAGTTATAAAACATAAGTGGATGTTCTAGGGATATGATAACGATAGCCTAATTTGGGAGACAGTTATCATTCCAGGCTTCCAAGGTGACATGGACGACAAGGAGGTTGTCAGAGTTATAGTTTTCCCTCTAACGAGGGACAGTATTTTGGACAGGTGGTCCAAGGAAATACTGAGGGTGGCATGGCGCAGGATACTGATTAAGTTCAGTTGACGATACAGTCTAAGAAGTTTGGATTTGGAGTTCATTTATGAGCTCGGTCCCATCAGATATCCAGACACTCTAAGACAGGTATTGCTCATTTCGGAAGATGGCTTTCTCCGCGAACTTGAGTTTTAGAGAGACATAGAAAGAAACTTCAGAGCGGATCCACTCGCTGAGGCTATTCCTCGAACGCAATAGTTTCGCAAACAGGCTTTGTGCGACTGACTAGTAGAGGAGTTGGGTGTTCGGTATCACACGGGCTGTGAGTATGCGGCATCGCAATAATTAGCCTTGAGTGCAAGTGGGAGATTGTTGGAGATAGTGCCCTCAGAGTCAATTATTGGATCACAGGCACGTGATTGCAATGATTGAGGGAGGACCTATCCCGGTAGAACAGTCTTACTCAAGATGATAGTATGCTATCTGGTTTACCTTTATCATCGTGTACTGCTTCAGGTGACCTGACAAGTCGCTATTACACGTTGGTAGAGCCCCTAGGATTCTTGCTTGACCACCAGCAGTATGAGGGCGATCATATAAGTGGGAGCTGGGGTCTATAAGCACATCCTTAAAAGGTCCCTAGTCGTGGGAGATTCGAGACAGGGCATCGATTCTCCAGAGTAGACTAGTGTATACAGTCGAGACCCCGACGAGGGGCGGTGGACGGTCTCACAGGCCACTGGTGTCAGTTGGATCACCTAAGATGTATACAGGTGCTCATTGGGTTATGAGTACACCGGACAGGACTCGCCGGGAACATGCTAGTTGGTCTTATACCTGACGTCAGATAGCAGTTCCCAGGTGACATGTGTACAGGTTAGTTCATCGACCTGGGGATCGTCATTTGTCTCGTGTGAGTTCCCACTGTACTTTGATTACTACCCTACCACGGCTCAAAGGAGTCGTGCAAACAGGTTTTAGTTGGGTACAGTCCCGAGCCACATGGAGGCAGTGAGCGGATCTTCGGGGGTTCGTCTCTCCCGGTATTGGGGGTGAGGTCGCGCTGTGTCTAGGAGAGCCATTACACGAAGTCCTTGGCCAAGGCAGGAGATTTACTGGTAGGTATTCCAGTAGTATCTCAGGGTGTTCTGGGCTACACTCCGACACGACTTGTACCGCTTTTGGGGGTCTGACTTTTACCAACCCCCTAGGCCCGACATGCGATGCTCATAGACGAACGGACCGGACTGTACGGATATTGTCACTGACAGGCTCAGTAGGGTGTCAGGATGAGTTCGCTCATCGACGTCCCTTTTGGTCGATAGCTGGTGGCCCGTCACGTATTGGCTTATACCTCTGACGTGCTAGTGGTTAAATCCACAGCCAAAGTATTGACGAGTCTTTAGAGTTCACCACACACACAGTTACTCAGCTTTCGGGCGAAACGCTGTAGAGGCCGTATGGAGATATGGCAGGGTTCGATCAGATACGTGCGGTATTGCACGGATCGTAATCGGACGGTTTTTACTAGCCGGCTTTGGCTTAAGCCGGATCCTAGTATTAGACGGTGTAGATTTTGTCTCATTGCATTTGTATCCGGTCGGAATACAGATGCGGGTGTGTGTGCACAGTATCGGGGTTTTCCTGTAATTTATTACGGGACCAGTTTTCTGGAGTTGCCAGTTTGCATTCCGTTCCGGCCGGTTTTCCTTTGTTCTTTCCCGGCCGGACTTTTCCGATGGAGGGGGTTATTTGCAATTGTGCAAATAACATTTTGTGGAGGGGTTTATTGCATAAGTCTTGATATGATAAGCATCTTTGCTTTATCATCCATGTTGTGCATTAATGAGATTTGATTGAATGAGGATGGGTTATAGTTATAGAGGTATGGTTTTGTATTGATCATGTTTGTTTGTGGTCACCCCTTGTTTTCTCCTACCATCACCTCCCTTCTTGCTTGATTTATCCCACCATCATTCTCATATCAATTAGAGGCCGGCCAAATTTTTGAGTGAGAAAGAGTGGTTCATTTTGTGAGGAGATATATTTGTTCATATCATTTTTGCATGCAAAATTGATAGCTTCATTTCCATCCAAAGCTCAATCTTCATTCCTCCATCCAAAGGCAACAAACCCCAATGAGACATACACTCTACACTGTTCTACAGCAAATCTTGGGCGCGTCGGTTAGCCAACTTCGCGCCCGAGTTGCCTCGGTATTGAGGTGGGAGCCCGTAAAAGTACCCGGCTTCGTGGTGCCCTTTCCGACGAGGAGGAGACGGACGGAAATCCCGCGAGGAGATCGGTGTGGAGATGAAGACCGAAGGACTTGGATCAGTTGGTATATATATCTCTAACCCGTCTTGTTTTTAGCTAGACCTAGTTTAATGGCCCGATCCGGGTTTTTAGTGCGCGGTGGTGCCGGTTTGCAAAGTCCGCAAAATTAAAGTTTATCACCGCTTCCGCATTTGGCCGTCGGATTGACGGCCGGGGTGCCGCCGTGCACTTACACCTTGGGTCTATCCTAGGAGCAAAAATCAGTAAATGAAATAATACAACGGTGGCTACACCCGCAACCTAGATGTGCCCCGCAAAAGAATATTACATCATATTACAGTTTACATCGAATGAATGAATATAAAAACCCATCTCAAACCCCGGCTAATCATCACAACGATCCAATCAAGTTCATAAACATAAACAGTAAAATCATTACAGAAATGTGCAACCCCCTGCCAACCGACATACTAGCAGTTAGGGGAGGTTTACGAACACATTATACAAATCACAGATATAATCTAATTAGCCAAATATCGTAGAATTTCGATCGAGCAAACACAATTGATTCTACTCCAAAAACTTCTCTGTGCACCTGAGACTTGAGCAGAAACAAAACATTCCAGAAAGAACAAAATTAACACAGAAGAGTTACTGGGGAATTTTAGGGTGACTCGGCTTCAACTCGACCGCGGATCCACGGCGGATCGCTTGTATCGGCCGCGGTTCCGCAGCTGTTTGGCCGAGTCAGGAACCCAAAATTCTCCAGTATTCTTATATTTTCCTGCTTGAAATTTTAAGGGTCCCTGAAAAATTTTTAGACCCCGTTTTAAAATCGATAGAAACTTGGTCAATTTGATGTTTTTTCCGATTCGTTTTGCGATCGAATTTCTAACGACTTTGCTAACAAGTTAGTTATGGTTTAGCGAGGCTCTGATACCACTGTAAGTCGACGTTGTACACCCCACGAGTTGCTGGAAGGCGGAAATATGAAAAACGATCTTTTTCTTTAAACTAACATCGACTAACCGTACGGATCTTTGCTAAACCCTAACTAACATTATCATAGGAGGAATTAGCTACTATGAAAGAAGATTATACCTAATGAAGCAAGTCCTTCTTCTTCTCGTTGACCACCTCCTCATCGGCCTCCTCTTTGTAATAGACGATCCACCCGAGAGCCACTACTCCAAGCTTTGCCTCTAACTTGAGGTAACTAGGTTACTCAAAGTGCTAATCTAAGCAACCTAAGGAATATAGAGTAGGATTAGGGATTAATAAGTCTTGCTAACCCTTGATCTCAACACATGAGAGGTTAGGGTTAGGGTTTGAAGAGAGAGAGAGCTTGAGGAGAGAGAAGGTGAGAGTGAGAATCCTTTTGGAATAATGATATCATTGTGAATATATGAAGCATATGTTATTATTAAATGAATAACAAATAATAATGTGTCATCATGCTTCATTAAATCACATAGTGATTCATCTCATGAGTCATTTAAATCATAAATGCAACATTAACTCCATGGATGAATCACACCATGACTCACTAATCCAATAAATGCAAATGTCACCTTAGCCTCCATGTCATCATCCTTCTAGAAGCTTCTCGACAATTTACAAGAACGCCCCTCCTATCCGTGAAAACACGGAAAAACTTTAGACTGTATAAATCCAATAATCCGATACTAGAATCTGGCTTAAACCAAAGCCCGCTAGTAAAAACTGTCCGAACATCGTACGTGCGTAAAAACGCGTATGCGTCCGAACCCTGTCGTAAAACCATACGAGCTCTATATCGTTTCGCCCGAAGCAGGGAAACTCTCTGTTTGGGACTCTAAAGACTCGACTACTATGCTGGCAGTGGGTTAACCACAGACCGCAAGCGGCACTAGCTGTACGTAACGGTCCCCAGGTAGATATCGATAAGAAGGCCGATGAGGAAACCCATCCGAACTCCTACTGAGCCTGATATGATAATCTCCGTACAGTCCAGTCTGTTCGTCTAGGACTATCGCATATCGGGCCTAGGGGCGGCAGGCATCAGTCCCCTAAAAGCGGTATAAGTCGTGTCGGAGCGTAGCCCATTACATCTTAAGAAACTACTGGAAAACCTACCAATAAATCTCGCTTGCCGTGGCCAGAGACTTTGCGTAATGGCTTTCTAGATACAGCGCGATATCAACTCCCAATACCGGGAGAGACGAATCCTGTCTAACCGCCACTGCCTCCAAGTGCTTCAGGACTGCACCCAACTGCTACCTGTTTGCACGACTCCTTTGAGCCGTGGTAGGGTAGCAATCTAAGAACAGTGGGAACACACTCGAGGCGAAGCAGCAGTGTCAAGTCTGCGGACTATACCGTACTCATGTAACCTGGGAACTGTTAACTGACGACGGGTATAATACCAACCAACAGTTCCCTGCGAGTCCTGTCCAGTGTACCCATAACCAAACGAGCACCTGTATACTATCTCCATTACGACGTACTGATGGCTGTAGGACAGACCATCTCCCCAACTGGGATGAGAAGCGTACACACTAGTCTACTCCGGAGTATCGATGCCCTGTCTCGATAATCCTACGACTAGGGACGTGAAAATGGATGTGCTTGTAGACTACCCAGCCCCCACTAGTGTGACTGCCATCACAACGCTGGTAGTCAAGCAAGATCCTAAGGGCTCTATCAATACGTACATACATATTAAGATAGATACAAACCAAGTAGCATACTACCATGTTTAGCAAGACTGTTAATATAACTGTGAATATCCCAAGCTTCCATTAAGTAATATACAAGCTAGTATGATACAATAATGGCCCCTAGGGCATATACACTAACAACGACAACCATACAGGTTTGCAGAAATACATCGATGCACTGGAAGAATATAAACAGAAGGCACGGACCTCAATTACAATGGACGAATTCTTCAAGCATGTTCTTGAGAATAAAGACGACGACGCTGATGAAGGAGACTATTCTTCAGAAGAGCTCGAGGATTATGTAGCGAGTTGCCACATGATCTCCCACTCATCAATAAAAGGGAAAAAAGCTCTTGATGCAGAGAAACTAGGGGCAGATCCAGACCCGAAACTCTTAGAACCGTCAGACAAGATGATTGACATGTTGCTGAACGAGGCCCGTCAGCGGAGCAAAGCTGATTGAGAGCGCGAAATAGCCATATTCGAAAAAGCCAAACGTCGGCGACAAGATGAGAAGTTTGAAGCACTCCAACCAGATAGAAACACGCCCGCTGCATACAGAAGCAGGCTTAAGATGAGTAAACGGTTCGCTAAAGCCCTATCGATAGGAATGAAGCTGCCACATTTTAAAGGAAATACTCATAGCAGCATACACCTTGACGAAGCGGATGGGCATCCTAACTACTGCTTATTTCATCGGAGGATCACACACCCTACCGAAAAGTGCAATACCTTTAAAAACTGGTGGCAGGGATATGTTGCCCACCGACAACATGTCAAGCGATTGAAGCGCAAGGCTCGTCGGGAGCAGAGAAGCACGACGGATGAGCACAAAAGAGCTACCGGCAACTGTCACGTGGTTGATTCCAGGGGATCGCAAGACTCACCATCGGAAGCGATTCTGACGAAGAAATAGCCCTCGGCCCTCTCTTCAAAGAATCCACCTCAGGAAAAGAGGAAGAAGGGAAAAACTGTGAGAATATTCAGCTGTGCAACCGTACGTTTCCCGAAAAGAATCTTGGACCTACAAACAAGGGATCAAACATAAAAGATAAAGGGGAAGGAAAGTCCATGAGGATATCACCCTCAATGATCGAGTCGTCGAAGAGCTTGCAGCCAAGGACCCGCCTAAGAAAAGCAAGGTGGATTACAATATCCTAGCGCATTTGAGGAAGATACCCTCACAACTAAGCATACTTGGTGCTCTCTTTCTGTCTAAAGAAGCACGGGATTCCTTGGTCAAGGCGTTACAAGAGCCCGATCAATTCCAGGCCTTCATCGCAGAGAAGAAAATGCAAGATGAGCTGGCAGAAGTCCACACGGCTAACATTACGTTTAACGACGAGGATCTTCTCCTCGGTATGTGCGACCGCAACCGCTCTTTGTATGTCACTAGATACTGCCATGACATCAAAATAGGGAAAATATTTGTTGACAACGGGTCCTCTGTCAACCTTCTTAACGTGCGGGTGCTAAAAGAAATCTGCATGAGCGTTCAGCATTTAGCCTGAGATAAAATCACTATCTCTAGATTTTACTCGCAGTCGTCGCAGACGCTCGGGTCCGCGATACTGACATTATGCTTTGGACTTCTCATCACAGACATTAAATTTCATGTCATCGACGCTAGGACTTGCTACAACGCTCTACTTGGTCAGCCTTGGTTACACGAATATAACTTCATCCCTTCTACACAACACCAGTGTATGAAGTATTTCAAAGACGGCCTCGAGTACACCGTTACGGGAGAGCTAAACCCATTCTATGTGAACGAAGTCCGAAAATATGAAGACGCCAAGTACTTCCTGCCGGACTTCGAAGACATGGAGAAGTGTCATAAGCCGGAGCTTAAACAGAAGCCCGTCACTCCCATTCCTACCTTTGGAAGCGATACCGAAGAGGATGAAGAAATAGTCTACTCGGGATAGCCTCAGAAGAGGAATGATAAACCCTGACCATCCGCTCCGATTTCGGTCTTTGGCAGCGACTCCGAAGATGAAACCAACGCCGTATTTTCTGCCCGCCCGTCGATGCAAACCTTCGTTGGAGTAGACCGGAGTTTGCAAATCGCCATGGTTCTGTGGCAAAACTACAAAGAGCTTGATGCGCTAGAGACATATAGCGTGCAAGAGTTGCAGACGTTTTACGTCCCTCCCAGGCGAAGAGGTGAAAAGGTGATCCTATTCTATCGATCCACGGAAACTAAAGTCGAAAGAGAAGTCTGGCATGGTGCCGATCCTGCGCTTGACAAGCTCCAACCCATTCGTCTGCCCAGGTAGTACACCAAGGGATTGAAAAGGTTATTAAGATGCCAAAGCGTACCATTCAAACAAACTCCTCGACAAGCTCAGTTCTACAACAGGATTTGGAACGTCCGCAGAACGCAGCGAAAACTGCCCCACGAAAAAATGGAAACGATTAGGCTTGGATATATCCAGTCTAAGAAACGGGAGCAATTCTATAACTGCCATGTCATAAAGGAGCTTGATGAAGAAGGGGATGCTGACGCTGAACCAGAACGAGGTCCCATCATAAAAATTCCAAGTCCGTCGTTTGAAGAACAGATTGACAAGCTAATAAGAGAAGCAGGTCAAAGGGTTGAGGATGACCACAGCCGCGAAATGGCCATTTACGAAAAAGACAAGACGCAACGCCTCCTTCAACAGGCTACAGAGGACGACGATGCCCTTCACCGTCAGCCCACCATGCATTTCCAAGACAAGAAAAAGGCCCGACGCAGAGGCAAAAACAAATCAAAAAACGGAAAAAACGTTCGACAGCGGCAAGACGGATCCAAAAGACCACGTGATCAAGAAAGGGTCAGCCGGAATCCGTCTCTAACGAAAAAGATGGGTCGGGCATATTCCTTCCCTCAAGACAAGACAAGGAAGATATTCGACCTCGTCATGAAAAAACAGATGATTACGCTCCCGGAGTCCAAGCACCCCGAACAAGCAAACGAGGTTCATCGCCCGGATTATTGCTTCTATCACCGAGCGATAAGACATCCTCTTGAAGACTGCTTCACCTTCAAAAACTGGGTCGAAGACCAATATCAACTCGGCAGATTCGCTTTATCCAACAGTTGGAGGATAGCCCCACCGCAAAAGCATGTACCAAAAGCAGCGTATATGGCGAGAGTAGAACCAGATCAACATCGGTCTTGGAAACGATCCCGTACCTGTCACGTGGTAATACTGTCAGAAGAAGGAGTGCCCGAGAATATGGATGACCTTTCCTGGTGCTTCAAAAACGAGGATGAAGAGGAATTGATCTCAAAATTTCCACCGGCACCAAAAAAGTTGGAAGACGGAATACATACTACTGCGGACAACCTAAGGAGAATCGACTTAGGGTCGGCAAACGACCCGCGGCCAATGTTCGTCAGTAAGCTGTTGTCAAAAGAACAGGTGGCTACGCTAAAAGACGTGCTCATACAGTATAAAGACTGCTTCGCATGGAATTATTCCGAGATGCCGGGGCTAGATCCAGAAATAGATGTGCATAAATTGGCGATATCTCTGGACGTCAAGCCAGTCAAACAAACACCAAGAAGAATGCGGCTCGAACTTGAAATGAGTATCAGCGCCGAGGTCAAGAAGATGATCGACTCTGGGTTCATCCAAGAAGTTCAATACCCCAACTGGATCGCCAACATTGTCCCAGTAATGAAGAAAAATTGGACAATGCGCATTTGCGTGGACTTTCGGGACCTCAACAAAGCTTGTCCGAAGGATGATTTTCCCGTACCGGTTACCGAGCTGATGATAGACAACACGTCCACTCATGAAGTCTTCTCTTTCATGGACGGCTCGTCAGGGTACAATCAAATAAAGATGCATCCCGAAGACCAAAAGCATACCGCTTTCCGGACTTCTCTGGGCATATTCTGCTACAAAGTGATGCCTTTCGGTCTGAAGAACGCTGGCACTACCTATCAGAGGGCCATGACAAAGATTTTCGATGATCTCATACATGAAATCATTGAATGCTATATCGACGACCTTGTAGTGAAAAGCAAATTGCATGAAGAGCACTGGGAGCATCTGAAGATAATGTTCCAACGTCTTCGGAAATACAACCTGAAGATGAACTCTCTCAAATGCGCGTTCGGAGTTTCCTCGGGCAAATTACTGGGATTCATCATACGATACCGGGGCATCAAAATAGACCCGTCAAAGATCAAGGAGATTATGGAAATACCTCTGCCAAGAACTCTCAAGCAACTGTGGTCTTTCCAAGGAAAGCTCGCATATATCCGATGATTCATAGCCAACCTTTCCGGAAAATGCCGTCTCTACAGTCATTTAATAAAGAAGGGGACCCCTTTCATCTGGGATCGTAAATGCCAAAGCGCACTGGACGAAATCAAGCAATACCTGCAGAATCCGCCGATACTGACCGCTCCAGTCAAGGGAAAGCCCCTCATCCTGTACAAAACAGCCCTTGAAGGTTCTTTAGGCGCGCTATGGGCACAAGAGAACGACCAAAGGAAAGAGAGAGCCCTCTACTATTTGAGTCGAGTTCTCCTAGGGGCAGAAAACAACTACTCCCCCATCGAAAAACACTGCCTGGAGTTAATCTTCGCGATAACGAAGCTCAGACACTATGCGTTGGCGCATGAGGTCCATCTCATATCAAAGGTGGATCCTCTCAAGTATTTGATTTCAAGAGCCATACTAACGGGACGGCTCACTAAATGGGCCCTACTCTTAATGGAATTTTCGATAACATACCGACCTCTCAAGGCAGTGAAAGGCCAGGCCATCGCTGACTTCCTCACTGAGCATCCGATACCTGCCGATTCACCCCTAAACTGCGAATTGCCAGACAAGCATGCGTTTGACACGATCGACGGGGAGAAAGGATGGAGTGATACCCGATGGGAACTCTATTTCGATGGAGCATCTTCCATAAAGAAGCGACAACACAGCACCCCTATAATCAAATCAGGGGTAGGCCTTATCTTCATGACTTCGCAAGGAGGGATAATGCGCTTTGCCTTTTCCCTAACTGAGCCGAGGACGAAAAATGAAGCAGAATATGAAGCTTTGATAGCAGGTCTCGAGATCGCTGTCGACATGGAAATCGAGAACCTCCTTATCTACGGAGACTCCCAGCTGGTAGTTAGTCAAGTAAACGGCGACTATCAGACGTGCAAACCAGAGTTGGTAAAATACGGCGAAAGAGTGCGACAATTGCTGACTCAAATCCCTTCTTACATCCTGGAAAGCATACCGCGTATAGAAAATAGCAAGGCGGATGCATTAGCCAAACTCGCTAAAGAACTGGCTGACGAAAACCTCGATGACGTAAGGATCGTTGTACAAAGCCGTCGGGTTCATACACCAGCGGAAATATCTCCGGAGTCGTCTAAAGAAAAGGAAGCGACCAAGCAAACGGCCCTACAAATAAAATACCAGGAAAAGGCTAAGGATTGGAGAGAAGTTTTTATAGACTACTTCAAATCCCGTTGAACACCTGAAGATGCATCCTCAAGACATTAGCTCATGAAACGAGCTCTGTCTTTCGCCTTCGTCAATGATACTCTATATAAGAGATCATTCGACTCCCTATGGCTGAGATGCCTGGGACCAGAAGAAGCAAAGAATGTCGTCCAAGAAATTCACGACGAACTCTGCGGTTCCCTTCAGTCCGGACCAAAGATGAAGCTGAAGATCAAAAGAATGGGTTACTACTGGCCCACGATGATCCAGGACTGCCTCGAATATGCGAAGCAATGTCACTCGTGCCAAATTCACGGGGACTTCATCCACCAGCATCCAAATCTACTCCACCCGACAGTGGCTATCTGGCCGTTCAAAATGTGGGGAACCGATATAATCGGGCCCATCGAGCCAGTATCATCCAGGGGACATCGGTTCATATTAGCAATAACCGATTACTTCTCTAAGTGGGCAGAAGCAGTACCGCTAAGAGAAGTAAAGACGAAGAACATCCTCCATTTCTTCAAGACACACGTCATCTATCGGTTCGGCACTCCGTGACGGATTATCTCCAATAACGGACCAGTCTACAGAAGTCACAAAATCAGCTGCTTCACACAGCAGCATAACATAGACTAGAGATACTCTTCGGTTTATAATCCCCGAGCTAACGGTCTAGCTGAGGCTTTCAACAAGACTTTGATAAAGATCGTAAAGAAGACGGTGTCCAAAATAAGAAGGACTGGCACGAGAGACTGCATGAAGCTCTCTGGGCTTATCGGACCATGTTCAAAACGGCCATAAATACAACACCGTATGCATTGGTATTCGGTGCTGAAGAATTACTCCCCTTGGAGATAGAGCTACCCTCTCTACGAGTGGCGGTCCATTACGAGCTAGCAGACGAAGAGAATGCTCATCTTCGACTTGAGGAGCTCGACGCCCTCGATAAAACCCGCCTCATAGCGCAGCAAAACTTGGAGGTTTGCAAAGAAAAAATGATGCGCTCATATGAAAGATTGACTAGGCCGAGAACATTTCGCCATGGGGAACTCGTGCTAGTGGTCAAGAGACCTATGATCCCCAATCGTGCCAAATGGAGGAAATTCAAACCGAACTATGAGAGACCGTACATCATAGACAAAGTCTACCAAGGTGGGGCTTACTTGCTCATGGATATGCATGGAGAAAGACCCTTCAGGCCAATAAACGGCCGGTTCCTGAAAAAATACTACGCCTGACGAGTCACGGCCTAGGTCAATGATAGATGACGACGCCTATGTCCGCTCGCTATCTTCCTAAGCCCAAACTCCATAACTAGTATCCAGCGAAACCGTTGTCTCCAAAATGGCAACAACGGACCGAAACGTCCTTAAACTAACAACGGACCGAAACGTCCTTAAACTAACTACGGACTGAAAAGTCTTTAAACTACTACAAACCGCATCATCCTTGGGCTGACGCAAAAAAAAAGGTACGTCCATAAGCAGAATGGGCACGAATGAAAACCCGAAAGGGCTCCGTGAGTAAAAACAGCAGGGCTACCGGCGAGTTTGTGAAAACCCGAAAGGGTGCAGACTCGTAAAAAAAATTCATGCACACTTGGAAGGTCCTCTCGACCTTGTAAGGAGAAAATACCTGCGTGAGATCCTTATGAATCACAAGGGAGCAGCACATTTAGGGATCCCTACGATTCCTGAGAAGAACATACACTTACGAGATCCTCACGACTCGTAAGGAGAACCCTCTTATGAGACCCTCACGGCTCATAAGATTCAAAAAGCCTTAAGCTACAGGGATCTGAACCTGTTCTTAAGCCATCATATTTCCCAGATTGCCCTACAAGCGATTCAATACTGACCCTTGTATACAATCCACGGGCACAAATAATCATTTCCTCACCGAGTCCCACCAACGACGAGTAATGTTCTTATTTGGTGAACAAACACTTGTAGGTCCTCTCGACTTGCAAGGAGAAAATGCTCATATGAGATCCTTACGACTTATAAGAGACCATACACTTAAGAATCCTCACGATTCTTAAGGAGAAAACGCACTTATGAGATCCTCACGACTCGTAAGGAGAAACATCTTTATGTGACCCTTACGACTCATGAAATCAAAAGGCTTAGTCGACAGGATCTTAACCCTGTTTGCTAAGCCACCTTTGTTCGAACCGACAAAAGGGCAAATGATGATTCGCTCCTGGCAATGTCCCAGTGGTAGCGATGCTGATGCCTGAATCGATAACAAATTCCAAGTCCTCTCACGGCAAATGATGATTCGCTCCTGAGAATATTCCAGTCGCAGCGATACTGATGCTAAGATTAGCATCAGATTCCAAGTTCCATACTCGCAGCAAAAAGTCAGCGAGCTATTAATGCATATGAAATAGCCGAAATGATAGGGCAACTTGCAACAAAATCAGCAAGTAAAATATATGCATACAAAAATAGCCGAAATGATTGGGCAACTCGCAATAAAAAGCAGCGAGTAGAAAGAAAAAATGCCGAAATGATTGGGCACCGTGAAAAATAGCTGAAATGATTGGGCAATCGCGACTTTCATGATATAAAAAGTTGAAATGATAGAGCATTGCAGAAAAAAAATGAAAGAATGAAGCTTTTGCCCTGCAGGTAAGCCCGTACTAACCCCTGTATACAATCCATGGGTATAAACGAAAAGGGAACCACATGTCCCAAAAAACTCTGTCAAATAGAATGTCAGATCTCGACAGTAACATCTGCATCCCAGAAGACCAACAACGGCGTTCCTCCTCATGCCAGCAGGGCACGGACGCGACACCACCAATCGAAGCCACGGCAAAGTCCCCAGTTCCAAGACACTACGGTTCACAGACAACCTAGAGTCAGCCCCGACACTGCAGAAAGCGGAGCAAGTTAGCCCCGACACCGCAAAAAGCGGAGCAAGTCAGGCCGACACCACAGAAAGTGCAGTAAGTTAACCTGACACCGCAGAAAGCGGAGCAAGTCAACCCGACACCGCAGAAAGCGGAGCAAGTCAACCCGACACCACAGAAAACGGAGCACATCAGCCAGTGACCTCCGTCTCGGAAATACGTCAGCCAGTGACCTCCGTCTCGGAAATACGTCAGCAAGTGACCTCCGTCTCGGAAACACGTCAGCAAGTGACCTCCGTCTCGAGAATACGTCAGCTAATGACCTCCGTCTTGGAAACACGTCATCAAACGACTCCGTCTCGGAAATACGTCAGCCAGTGACCTCCGTCACGGAAATACGCCAGCAAGTGACCTCCGTCTCGGAAACACGTCAGCCAGTGACCTCCGTCTAGGAAACATGTCAGCCAATGACCTCCATTTCGAAAACACGTCAGCCAATGACCACCGTCACGGAAATACGTCATCCAATAACCCCGTCTCAGAAATACGTTAGCTAACGACTTCCGTCTCGAAAACAAGTCAGCAAGTGACCTCCGTCTCGGAAATACGTCAGCCAATGACCCTGCCTCAGAAACACGTCATCCAATGACTCCATCTCAGAAACATGTTAGCAAAAGAACTCTGTCTCGGAAACACGTCAGCCAGTGACCTCTGTCTCGGAAACACGTCAGCCAATGACCTCCGTCGCGGAAATACGTCATCCAATGACCCTGTCTCGGAAATACGTCAACTAATGACCTCCGTCTCGAAAAAACGTCAACAAGTGACTTCCGTCTCGGAAATACGTCAGCCAATGACCCCGTCTCGGAAACACATCATCCAATGACTCCGTCTCGGAAACACGTCAGCAAACGACCTCCGCCTCAGAAATACGTCAGCCAGTGACCTCCGTCTCGGAAATACGTCAGCCAATGACCCCGTCACGGAAATACGTCAGCAAATGACCTCCTATTCAGAAGTACATCATCCAATGACCCCGTCGCGGAAATACGTCAGCAAATGACCTCCATCTCGGAAACACGTCAGCAAATGACCTCCGACTTGGAAATAAGTCAACTCACCAACCACTTACGAGTCCTCTCGACTTGTAAGGAAGAAAATTCTCTTGTGAGATCCTTACGACTCTCAAGAGAAAACGCACTTAGGAATCCTCACAATTCCTAAGGAGGAAATACACCTACGAGATCCTCTCGACTCGTAGGGAGAAAAGTCTTTATGAGACCCTCACGGCTCATAAAGTTGAAAAGTCTTAAGCAGCAGACCTGAACCGTTTCCTAAGCCATCGCTACCCTACAAAGGGTTCAAGATGAACTGTTATCTATCATCTACAGGCTAAACTTGCTTGAGTAACATGCCAACAACACAACAGAGAAAAGAAAGCGATAATAGGAGATAAAAAAAACATGTCTTTTATTTATGAATTCAATTGAGTACAAGATACATCATATAAAAAAAATAAAAAATGAATGAATGCATAGTATTCATAGACTACAAATTTTCGGTCGATACAAAAATGGCTACTGAGAAGGAAGCGTTTTTAATAAATCAGCAAGCCGCCCGTGCACTCCTCTCAACTCCTTTTCATGATCAGCTGACGCGGCCAACTCCGCTTCAATTCGAGCCCGTTGCTATAAACAGTATGAAAGCTTCTCATCGATTTCCTGCTAAGCGGCTTCCTGAATCTGCGTAACCTGCTCAGTGAAGTCAAGCTTTTTCCTCAGCACCAGCCCGTCAGAAATACATCGTTGGAGGTTTTCAAAAATAGCCTTCAGCTGTGCACCGTTCGCTTCGACCTGGGCACGCAATTGGACAGACTCTGTGGAATTCGCCTCACGTTCTTTTCGCTTTAGGGTAGCCTCTTGTTCAAAATGGCGAAGGAAAGGAGCACTCTGCTCAACCCATGCAGCTCGTTGGGAGTTCAAAGCCGATACTTCCAGAGCGGGACGCTTGAGCTCAATCTCATGCAGGCAGGCCTCGATCTTCCTGCAGTAATCAACCCAAGACTAGACGACGCCTTCATCATGAAAGTTTACGAGGGTCGCCAGCATGGGATTAACCTCAGCAGCAAATTCTGCAGCAGATGCGAGTGCCTCGGCGTCAAGATCCTTGACGAACTCGCTCAACATTCGCAGGCTCGTCGCAGCGCCCCTGGAAGATGGACGTCTAGAAAAGGGCCCTTCCAGCATTAAGATGCGAGACTCAATGGGAGCTGGAGCTGGTGCGATTGCTGCAAAATAAGTTATTGTCAAATGTCAGCTCAAGAGATAAAGAAAATACATGAGCGATGGAGTCTACCATACCAGTTGCGAAAGGTGGCAAAGTTGGGAGTACCGGAGGCATAGCTATTCTCTCGTCACCTCCTCCAATCTGTAACGCTGCAATCAATTCAAAGAAGAATTAGCAACGACATGGTTGCCCGTAAAGGAAAGGAAAGGATGTCGGCTAAAAACTATACTCACCGACACCAGCAGGCAGAGTGACTTCCGACTGGAAGGAGAAATGCGGGTTCAGCACCTGATACAGATGATCAAAGAGGACTCCTGCAAAGTTGCAACGATACATGGTCAGTGAAAGGAATACGGTGTTCATAGTTCAACTAAATAAATCGTGAATCTATACCTTCCAACATTTCGGAGGACATATAAGAAGGCGAGGGAACAACAACCGTCATGGCGGCGACCGGAGGTGCTTCAGATGGAACAATTTCTACGTTTACTACACCTACAAACAAAAATCATTAGAAGAAACTGAATGGGATTGTAAAATGGAAGGAGAACAATGACTCAAGACTTACCTGACGGGTCAACCAAAACCGCAACGGAAGCATCACCGGGCATTGCAGCTTCTTCGCTCTCCTTCAGAGGAGTAGTCTCGGTGCCCATGGCTTCGTCCCCTAATTCGACGAGAGCCGTCGTGACATTCGCAATGCCCGCCGATAGCAGGGAACCACAAGGAGAAAGAGCGATGGTTTGGGCAGTCCCAGACTCCCGAAAGAGAGTAGCTGCTTCGGGCTCTGTAATCGCCGTCATATCACCTGCCATCTCATCACCAGGACTTGGCCCTGTAGGATATGGTATATAAGAATTTGAAGATCAAGTTCTAATAAAAAGGACTCAGTGTTACGTTACCTTCGGGCAGCTTTTCGGTTTCTTCCCAAGCCGCATGCATAACCTGTCTATAGGCGGTAGACAGGGCAGTTGGAGCATCCTCTGGAGGAATAGCGACAAGGGGAGCGGTGCTTGAGCCTGCACCTACAGCCAAGGCGGCATCACGTTCTTTCACTGCACGCCTCCTGTGCTTTCTTTCGGCCTGGGCCGTGAGAGCTGACCTCCTCAGGACTTCCGAAAAGGGTATACCATCGTCTAAACCAAGCTCTGCCTCCGGTGCTGTTACGACATCGGCTGCTTTAGCGAGGCCCCTTGTGGTGACTTAGGGATAGCCGTGGCTGCGGTAGCTGGCTCTAGCGACGTCACTGCGTCACCACTCACGATTGGTACCGCACTTGGAATAACCTGAGTCAAGGTAGTCCCTGCAGCAAAATAAAAGAGAAGATCAAACCACAAAAAAAGAAAAAGGGAATGAAGGCACAATGAGCTGAAGTATACCAAGGCCCAAAGAAGCACAGAGCCTCTCTTCCTCTTCAAACGTTTTGAGGGAAGCCGCGAGAGCCTCTTTGGCAGAGATACCTATTAAAGAATAAAGCGTCAGTAAAAGCATAATAAAAAAAGATAACCGCGGAAAGATACGAATGAAGTCTGCCTAACTGTGTGATAGTGATCAGTGCTTCATTGCGAGCCAGTCGCTCGGAAGCCACAAGGGCAGCTTGAAGATCGGTATCATCCGCAGGCACGATAAATAAACCCTCATTGGTGTCATACTCACTTAAGCCTTTGCTGTAGGGAGCATCGGGCTCCTGGCTGAGCACAACATCGACAGAAAATAGCGAATTCTTCTTCTTTTGTGAGCGAGCGCCGGCAGCCGATGACAGGAGTTTGCGCTTGGCGGGAAACTTTGGGTGATGAGTCCCGATCTCTGTACCCACGCTAAACTCAGGAGACGCTGCAGCTACCGCTTTTACAGGCACACGAGGTAGTGGCTTATCAGGAAAGGTGCGCGGGACCACCACCACAGCAGCTTCTCTCAAGGAAGGACGAACGATGGTCCGTCGCTTCAAGGGAACAGCTGGATTACCAGCTGGGACAACACCCTTGCAATCAAGCAATAATCACTTTTCTTCCCTAATAATAGCACCCATCGCGTGCTAGTACCACGCCACGTATACGTTCAAGACTTTCGGAATGCAGCTCGGCTCACTAATAAAAAAGCTGGACCCAGTGTTAAGCCGCATGAAATGGTGCAGCGCGCTACGGATACCTTCCTCTGTAGCAACCGGCTCAGCTAAAAAAGCCTCAAGCGGGACACCCTGATTGTAACTTGATTGTTGGGCGATACGGTGCGGGTTGTATCTCATGAACAGCGTCGAATCGTTCTGCCTAAACACTAAAAAGCCAGGCCTGATTGAATATAAATGAAGAATCTCCCGAGCTTTCAAGGTAGAAGCCCCGTCTTTGAAGGTGTCGCGCAGCGGCTGCACCGTTTTTGTGGATTCTTTGCCGATGGTTAAGACCTTATCGACGAAGGTCATGCCATCCCCGACCGTACACGGGCAAAGAACCAAGCCCCAAGCTTCTCGCTGAGTCGGTTCCAAAGCGAAAGCGTCAACTAGCAGCATAACCCAAGGAAAGTTATAACTGTCGTAGAAACAAGGCCGCTTGTGGACTATAAAAGCGCCGAGCACATGAAGTTGGATCCACGACGTAAAATAATGCAGTGGGAGGTTTTCGGGCTGCACCCCCGGCTGAGTGGTGTCTGCCGCCAAGCTAAGGCCATGATACAGGTGAGCCAACCCAGCGACCCCGACGGCCACTCGCATCCCAATAACCATCCGGTGAGTCGGATAGAAGACGGATGGCCTCATATAGCGATGGTGCATATGGAGCACAAACCAGCTTAACCATAGCCTGAGAAAACCCAAGAAGAAAGTCTCTTCATCGACGTCTGAAGTAGCAAGCTCTTCGAAAGGAACGACCGGGGTATCCGGGAGGAAGAAATTATTTTGATCTACTTCCGTCGTCGGCCGGTTATCCAAACCAAAACCAAACGGGTCATAGAGTTTGGCGAATCTCGCATCTTGTTTTGACAAAACTTCCGAGCAGAGAAAGCGGGCGATGAAATCTGCGAAGCTGACCCCCTGCCTTCCGGATTCGAGAAACAGACCCTCATAAATATTCAACACCTTAATCAGACTTGGGGATTGATGTTAAATGGCATTCTCCGAGGTAAGACCCATCACCACTGATTTGGTGGCAAAGATGTACTCGTCAGGAGGAAGTAGCTCCTCGTAATGTTTTCCCCTGACGGGTAAGTGTTCATAACATAATACTGCATTTTGTATTCCCCATTCTTATGCATTTAAGAATAAAAACAGGTGCTTTTGACCCATGTCGGCTACATGTTACAGGTTACAGGTTCTTGGAGCAAAAACAGTGAAAAACACAAAAGACGACACAAAAGAAGGATTTTTGACCAACAAATAGGAAGATCTTAGTAAAGCCTAAAAGAAGAACGGTTCACCATCAACAAGGCAATGCAAGATCCATAAATACAAAGCAGACGGTTAAAAGATCCATTGCAAAGTGTTCACTGAAGATCTGGAGCTAATATAGAAGCCCAATTGATAAAAGAACCAAAGAACCAGAAGCCCAAAAAGACCCAAAGCAAGCCACCAAAATTTCAGGATCCAAGATCAGCATTGGGCCGCGGAACCGCGGCCCAAGCGTGCCCATGCCGCGGTTCCGCGGCCGTCTAGTGCCCGTGCGCGAAGAAAATTTTACCAAAATTCTGTGGCGGCTATGGAAAGATTTTCT
The DNA here is from genome assembly GCA_030015575.1 of Agapanthus africanus. Classification (NCBI taxonomy): domain Eukaryota; kingdom Viridiplantae; phylum Streptophyta; class Magnoliopsida; order Asparagales; family Amaryllidaceae; genus Agapanthus; species Agapanthus africanus. Next base: position 981,383,021 of record CM057338.1, on the reverse strand, counting down.
GGGGGTATATTTGTAATTTTAGACATGCGGAGCAATTGTAAACCTAGGGTTTCTATGTCCTATAAATAGAACCCAAAAGCCTTGTATTTTCTCATGCCTCTACTCATGAATAAAATTTTGTTTTCTTGAAGTTAGAGCGCATCAAAAGTAAGTAGGTTATTTTCCTTGCAGAAGTTGTAGTTTTTCATATCTGCTATAGGTAAATTATTTTCTCGCCTTAGTTTAATTTAGTTTAGCTTTTATTAACTTGCAATCGATGTTTTCTCTCTTTAATAAAATCATGTTTTTTTCATCCCCTCAATGAGCGAGTAGTTTCCTCGCTTGTTAGGGTTAGGAATAGGGAAGGATTTGAGAGATGAAGATCTCTCATCTCTTTTCGTTGCCAAACTTTTATGAACATTAGAACTCCATGCATACCTTCTTATTCCGCTCCCTACGGCACTTCTACCCTCGAGGTAGCGGTGATTCCGTAGTCTAAAGGCCCGAATTTTAAGGTTTTCCATGGAGGTTAGGGTAAAGATTAATAAAGGAAGGACAAGGATCTAGAGGAAGAATCAATCATCCCAATCATCCTAATCCCCTTTATAAATATTCACCATAACACTAATATGATAGATTTAATTAATGGCAATGGAAAGAGATGTAGATCTTTGTTTACCAAATTTTCCCTAAACCTAATCCTAGCAAGTTTCTAATCCTAGTATCATACAACTTCAACTCCTAGGTTTATTTTTTTAAGACCCAACATCATTTGGAATTAACTCGTAAGAACTTAAAGGAGATTTACACATCCCTGTGGACCGACCCGTATTCACCGGCTAGCTTCAAGCGACGCCGTTCTTGATTGCGGTAAATATTTTTGATCGACAAAACTTCTCTAAATCAGTAAGCCGGAGATCTCTGCGAAATCCTCCAAAGAGATTGAAACTTCCCGATCCGATAGAAGGAAGGTGTGAGTCGAAATATTCCATTGATTCAAGAAAGCTTTGACCCACTATACAGGGGACGTGGAATACTAGAAAAGAGACACGTAAACTGCGGGGTACAACCCAAGCTTTAGCAGAAGTGATTTCTTGGCTGACAAGATGTATCGAGCCCACTGTAAATACCCAGCTGGATGGCGAGGAGTCAAGCCTATCATGTACGGCAGTCCCCATGGGCGCGACTCGCCTTGAAATATACGCTGCCCCAGAATATCTAAAGCAATTGGCGGCTGTACGGGTATTGTGGCCATAGAAGGCTGAAGGTAACCCTCCGAAGTCCAGTTGACCTCCTCTACGGCATAGCTCACTGGGGGTGATTCGACGTAGTGGATCGCCGAAATGGGCTCCGAAGGCACCGCACAAGAGAAGCTGCGTCGACCCCGGATGATTTGATTGTACCACGACCCCCATAAAGAAGAGACTTTTCTCCGGGTCATGATCTTTGATCAGTACGAAAACTTCCCGGTCTACGAGCGCGTCAGCAAATGCGCTCTCCGGACGAACGAAGGGGAAAGAAGTGTCGAAAGATATAGTACCTGCGCGAAAAGGAACAAGGGTTAGCTGTCAATGCTACAGTCCAAATTCTAACACTTGGTACTTAAAATTTGTACTACACTGCAATGCAGTGGAAAAGGACCAAAGGGGACCCACCAAATCAAGATGACGGCTCATCATTGATGAGACGGTCACTCATTAAAGAGGAAATCCTAAAAGGATTCTCATTTAATGAGAGGCACCTAGGGCCAAGGAGTTAAACTCCCTCGAAAGCAGCGCTCTGCAACAGAAATGACATCTGTCAAAATTAATGATGAAGGGAATAAAAATTCCCCCAAAAATTCTAATGAGCTAAGCTCTGTGAAAACAATGGAATCATCCATCAAAACCCTAAAAAAACAAAGCTCTGAGTTAAAAACTCCGAGATCTTTAAGATCTGCAAAACGAACTCTAAGAATTCTTTATTAATGGGTTAAGAAACCCTAAAAAGGATCTCTTTAGATCTATGATCTAAGAAAGAGCAAAGCTCTGTTAAGAAACCCCCAAAAAAGATTTCTTTAGATTTATGATCTAAGAAGAGCAGAGCTCTGTTTTAATTAACGGTTTGAAGATCTGTGATCTAGTAAGAGCAAAGCTCTGTTTAATGGGGTTTAAACATGATTCCTAACTATTTGAACAAAGAAAGTTCTTGGGGCAGAGAGCTATGCTCTGAAGAGAGAATTCAATTCTCAGAAAAAACAAGAAAGGGAGAAGATGAACAGAAGTCATCCCAAGGGCCAAAGGCCCTATTTATAGGCGCTGGAAGTCAATCCAACTTCCAAGACAATCTAATGGTGGAAAGGCTGCACCGCTGCACTCACGTGTGAGCCACGTGAGCGCAACGGTGGGGGTATTTGTTTTCCCCAATCAGAGAGCAAAACTCTATTCAAAATTTGAAATTTAAACTGAGGCAGCGCCTCATGAGAGCGCTGGCGCTAAGAGCGCCAGCGCTAAGAGTCAAAGACTCTGAGGCAGCGCTTCACGTGCAAAACACGAGAGCGCTGGCGCCAAGAGCGCTGGTGCTAAAGACTCTGAGGCAGCGCCTCACGTGCAAAGCACAAGAGCGCTGGCGCTAGCATCAGCGCTAAGAATCAAAAGACTCTGGGGTAGCACCTCAAGTGCGAGGTACGAGAGCGCCAGCGCTAGAACTAAATGTTCTCAACCCTTGGATCAAAGATCCAACGAAGATGATAAATCATCAAATTACCAGAATAATATTCTGTTGAGGAAATACTCCTCAAATCTTTCAAAACAAGAAATATTGTGCTCTGTGAATCAGAGCACCGTTGGATCAAAGATCCCATGGTGATTAAAAATCACCAAGATACAGAATAAGTTCTGTATGGGAAAATATTTTCCCAATCTTGTTAAAAACAAGAAAAATGTCTTCTGTAAAATAGAGGCCCTTGAATCAAAGATCCAATGGTAGGAAACATCTCCAAATCAATCAGAGATCTCTCAATGAGAGATTTCCTTGACTGATTCAACAAATCAGCCTCTCCTATATAAAGGACCCAAGACTTCAAGTCTTGTACATAGAGAAACCTCCCTATAAGTTTCAAGTTCTAAGAAAAGAAAAAGAGAAGAGTAAGCTCTAAGAAGAAGAACCTTCTTTAAGATAAATAAAAAGAAGAGAGATCATAATATCTCCTCCATATTTGAGAGTCTAACTCTCACATCATAAGAACTTAGTTCTTTTTCTAGATCACGAGTTTATCTCTCACATCAGAAGAACTTAGTTTCTTTTTCACATCACAAATCTATAAGACAAAGTCTTTCACAAAAACAGAGAGATCATAGCATCTCTTCATAAAAGAAGAACTCAGTTCTTACATCCATGAGACAAAATCTCTTATAAACCGAGAATTTCATTCTCATAGCATAGGACTGATCAAAACTGCCAAATTTAAAAGAAGCGCCTTAGCGCTCTAAGTCTGGCGCTCAGCGCCCGGCGCTCCACGCGCTATTTTATAAGAAGCGCCTTAGCGCTCCAAGTCTGGCGCTTAGCGTCAGGCGCTCCACGCAATATTTTATAAGAAGCGCCTTAGCGCTCCAAGTCTGACGCTCAGCGCCAAGCGCACCACGTGCTCCTCATGTGAGCGCTATTTTATAGGAAGCGCCTTAACGCTCCAAGTTTGGCGCTCAGAGCAAAGCACTCCACGTGCTGCTTACGTAGGCGCTAAGGAATTACAAAGCGCTCTGTAAATAAGGCCCCAGCGCCATAAAGAGTGTTCAACACTCAATAAAAAACAAAAAGGAAAAGGGGTGTCAGAACCCAGATCAATGATCAGCATTGTTGAATAAAAAGGGACTGAGCCCAAATAAGTGTTCAACACTTTATTCAACACTGGGTGGACTGAGCGCAAGTTGGTCACAAGTCCCTAATTCAGATCAACCGAGCCCATGTGCTCACAATCTTTTTAGTTGGTCTTAGTCCCAAACGTGACTATGGATCTCCCAACCAACATTGGCTCAAGGGTACATCTCTTCATACCTCTGATACATGTCGTTGTAATTCATCAACGTCTTCAGAGAGGTGGAGGGTCCCAATAACCAATAACTCTTGGCACATCCCCAAACTGTCAAACCAAGACCCTACAGACTATGATGTCTTTAAACATGGACTATGATGTCCTTAAACTCCATGGACTATGATGTCCTTAAACCTAATGGACAGCAACGTCCCTAAACTAAACTCTGTGGACTACGATGTCCTTAAACTCCATGGACTACAATGTCCTTAAACCCAATAGACCGCAATGTCCTTAAACTAAAACGATAGAGCCTAAACGCCCTTTCGTTGGATCTAAATGATTCTCAAATCATGTTGAGTAGATCTTAGTTTAAGATTAGACTAACGTATTCTCAACAAACGTTTGATTTGATCTTAATCTGGAACAAGATTAACGATCCTTAAACCAACCCAAACCCAGATCTAAGAAAATATGGATTTGGACTAATCCACGCCCTACGGGCGACAACACAAATTAGTCTCCGTATACAATCCACGGGCAACCAAAAATAAAACAAACACACACGACACGAAGTGACCTTCTGGAGAAGGAGAAAGTGGTTATCGTAACCCAATAACATAATTAACTGCAAGGGGCTGCATCTTCAGGGAAGAGCATCCCCACAATCAAAAACCCCTCGCAAGCGAGGGGGAATCTGACGAAGTCTGCTACAACGGCCGTATCTGTCCAAACCTCTGATAAATAGTGCCATAAATCAACTTGGCATATTTGGAGTGGTGGACAGATAAAACCCAAATAGCATCTGCCCCCCAAAATTCAGGCCGGACGTCCCAACGTCCCGGTCGCGTCTTTCGGCGGCAAACAAATTCTGGCACGTCCGATAGGACCTTTTCCTCTTTCCACTCCACACTTCGTGTGTCGTGTTCGCGAACAAATCGCGGTATAATATGGTTTCCCCTGGATTCGAGGTACTAAGATTTGGTGTCTTGCTCCGTGCAGAAGTGAAGATGACGTCATTGGCTTCCAATTGCACCAACTGCAACAACAACTCCCGTTCCTTCCTCGCCGGAGGAGTGACCTATGGGCCTTAAGCGGCCTTTATTTTTGTAATGCCGGTGGAACAGATGACGCAGGCCACCACTGGGTTGTTCTTCGGGACCATGCTCCCACCAATGAGCTTCAATGCTCCGGCGCCCTCACAGGAAGCTCCGAAGAAGTCGGTCTTTGACCGACTTACCACTACCATGGCCCTTCTCAACGGGTCATCCAAGTCCAACACCTCGGTCTTTAATAGACTAGGCCAAAGCTCAAGCGGGCTCATGAAGAAGCCTGCAATACCCGAAGGAGCTATCCCGAAGCGGATAGCCATTCTAGCTCCGGTAAACGAAGTCATCAGAGGGGCTTCTCCTGCTAAGGGGTTGGTCTTTGCAAGACTAGCCGTTCTAACTCCCGCTATGGGTGGATTCGTCCCAACTACTTCCCCTGCTCGAAAGTCGGTCTTTGACAGATTAGACATTCCCCCTCAACGGACGTCGGTTTTTAACAGGCTGGCACCAACAACAGCCTCTCCTCAAAGCAGGGGGCACGATGAAGCCAACCCATAACTGAGCCGGTCCCGTCTGCAAGACATGCTCGACATCGCCACTAGCGCCGAGTAAGGAAAGCTGGGGGCAGTTCCCCTTCTGAATTGACTCCACCAGCTCCGATGGTGGAAATTGATGTTGCTGTCCTAACTGGGAATAGCTTTGAACCACTCAAGACGGTGCGCAAGAACTCTTCGACCGCCGTGCTAAAAAGAACTCCTCCACCTGTGGAGAACGTTACAAAGGCAAAGCCGGAGCAGCCCCCTCAGCGGCTGTCCTCTAAAATCCACAAGGTCTGGCGAAGGGTCCAAGACTCTGTGATCAACCAAGACTACTCCTGCCGACCGAAGAAAATGAAGGTCCGGCAGGAGGAGAATTTCACCGTCGTCGTACCATGGAAAGCATCGGCTTCAATGGCCCTCTCAACTTCGACCACCCATAAAAGAAGAAGGCCGGAGAAGATCCCTGTGTCTGCGATAAATCTCAAGGGTGCTGAATCCAAACGCCCTAAGTCTCGGGGCATGGTAGTGCACACCATCTATATGGCTTCCGGGAAAGAGATAGTCGTATCTCCACGGGTCATTGACCACTCACCCGGTTTTTGACAAAGTCTCAGGAGCAACAGCAAAAGCTCCAGGAGATGCTAACGAAGATGGCCGCGCTCACTAGGCCGAAAGAAAGCCCGGAGACATCGTCGGAGTAGTGCTAGGAATAGGAAACCGACGTCGAGTTCCTCCGAAGAATGCTCGAGAAGAAAAACAAAGAGGCCGCAGAACATGCGGCCAGCATAAAACAAATGGCGCTCTTATTCCAAGATATGGTCGGGATGATGATATAGCCGGATCCTCCAACTGAAGACCCTCCAATAATCCTTGAAGATGACAGAGGGGAGACATCAAACCCTCTTCCGGCTCTATCAGCAGCCAAGGAAAAGACCATCTCCAAAGCCACCCTTGACAACTATATAGCTCATCGGGCGATCGAAGCGGACGGCCAAATCGTCAAGACTGGACGACCCTGTCCGGATTGGTACAATCAAATAAAGTACCCGCCGGGATATACGAACTCTAAATTTCATGTGTATAAGGGGATGTGTAATCCACACCAGCACGTAGGTCAATTTAGGGCTCTGTGCGGTAATACTGGGGGTGACGACAAACTGCTGCTTCGCCAGTTTGTTGGTAGCTTGTCTGAGACAGCATTCGAGTGGTACTCCGAGCTCCTGAATAATCTGTCAAGACATTTGCAGAAATGGAGCTACTGTTTACACAAAGATTCTCCAGTGCAAGTGAGTGCACCCCGATCACCGCACTAATTAACGCTAGAGTGAAGCCAGGAGAAACCTGGGTTCAGTACGCCATTCGGTGGCGGAACCTGTGGTCAAAGTGTGAACAACGCATAGAGGAAGCTCCAGCCGTGGGCATGTTTGTAGGGAACCTTGATCCTCAGGCGACCATTTCTCAATTCATAATGTTTTTCAAGCCGACCACTTTCCAGGCCTTGATCGACAAGCTCGCCCAAATGGACCAGATGGGCCATAAGCCGTCCTCTTCGAAAACAGATTTTCGGAATGAAAAGCTGAAAGGGAAAGCGACCTTCGTTGCCAACGCTCAGCAACAACCAAGTGGCCCGAAGCCGGACGCTCACCAAAATGATAAACAGCGATCACTCGGAGAAAAAATGAGACGCCCTTACTCATTCCCTCAGGATAAGACGAAAAGATTATTCGAGCTAGCACTGCGCAACAGGCTTATCACTCTGCCAGAGCCGAGACGCCTAACGCAATCAGGCAACGTTAACAGCCCCAATTACTGTCCTTACCACCGGATATTGGGTCACCCAATCGAAGATTATTACATCTTCAAAAGTTGGATCAAAGACCAGTACCAACAGGGCAAGTTCGTGCTGTCCGAAAACTGGATGGTGAACCCGCCACAACCGCACGCTCCTAAAAAGGTGGACACGTCGGGGGCATCATGCTCACTTATAGAGGAAACCCCATAGGAAGTGGCTCTTTTAGTTAAGACTAAAAGAATGCTGAAGGACCTTCAAGTATGTTCGGCGATTAGGTGGAAGATCCCGCTGGAGCCTGAAATTATTGAAGGGATGCTGAAGCCGCGCCCAACGCTGAAAGTTGGTGATGGTGGACAGAACCTTCGGGTCAAGCCTCCGAAGTCTTTAAAGAAAAAGAAGAAGGCCAAGAAGCCCGTCCAACCCGACGACAACCGTACAGCTTTGCAAAAATACATCAATGCACTGGAAGAATATAACCAGAAGACACGGACCTTAATTACAATGGACTAATTCTTCAAGCATGTTCTTGAGAATAAAGACGACGACGCTGATGAAGGAGACGATTCTTCAGAAGAGCTCGAGAATTATGTGGCGAGTTGCCACATGATCTAAAGAATTTAACTCTCACATGGTGATTAAAAATCACCAAGATACAGATTAAGTTTTATATGAGAAAATATTTTCCCAATTTTGTTAAAAACAAGAAAAATGTCTTCTGTAAAACAGAGGCCCTTGGATCAAAGATCCAATGGTGGGAAACATCCCCAAATCAATCAGAGATCTCTCAATAAGAGATTTCCTTAACTGATTCAACAAATCAGCCTCCTCTATATAAAGGATCCAAGATTTCAAGTCTTGGACACAGAGAAACCTCCCTATAAGTTTCAAGTTCTCAGAAAAGAAAAAGAGAAGAGCAAGCTCTAAGAAGAAGAACCTTCTTTAAGGTAAATAAAAAGAAGAAAGATCATAACATCTCCTCCATATTTGAGAGTTTAACTCTCGCATCATAAGAACTTATTTCTTTTTCTAGATCATGAGTTTAACTCTCACATCTGAAGAACTTAGTTTCTTTTTCAGATCACGGATCTATAAGACAAAGTCTTTCACAAAAACAGAGAGATCATAGCATCTCCTCATAAAAGAAGAACTCGGTTCTTAGATCCATGAGACAAATTCTCTTATAAACCGAGAATTTCATTCTCATAGCACAGGACTGATCAAAGCTGCCAATTTTAAAAGAAGCGCCTTAGCGCTCCAAGTCTAGCACTTAGCGCCCGGCGCTCCATGCGCTATTTTATAAGAAGCGCCTTAGCGCTCCAAGTCTGGCGCTCAGCGCCCGGTGCTCCACGCGCCATTTTATAAGAAGCGCCTTAGAGCCCCAAGTCTGGCACCAAGCGCTCCACGTGCTCCTCACGTGTGCGCTATTTTATAGGAAGCGCCTTAGCGCTCCAAGTTTAGCGCTCAGAGCCAAGCGCTCCACATGCTCCTCACGTGGGCGCTAAGGAATTAAAAGCGCTCTGTAAATAAGGCCCCAGCGTCATAAAGAGTGTTCAACACTCAATAAAAAACAAAAAGAAAAAGGAGTGTCAGAACCCAAATCAATGCTCAGTATTGTTGAATAAAAAGGGACTGAGCCCAAACAAGTGTTCAACACTTTATTCAACACTGGGTGGACTGGGTCCAAGTTGTCCACAAGTCCCTAATTCAGATCAACCAAGCCTTTTTAATTGGTCTTGGTCCCAAACCTGACTATGGATCTCCCAACCAACATTGGCTCAAGGGTACATCTCTTCATACCTCTGATGCATGTCGTTATAATTCTTCAACGTCTTCAGAGAGGTGGAGGGTCCCAATAACCAATAAATCTTAGCACATCCCTAAACTGTCAAACCAAGACCCTACAGACTATGATGTCTTTAAACATGGACTATGATATTCTTAAACTCCATGGACTATGATGTCCTTAAACCCAATGGACCGCAACGTCCCTAAACTAAACTCTATGGACTATGATGTCCTTAAACTCCATGGACTACAATTTCCTTAAACCCAATGGACCGCAACGTCCTTAAACTAAAACGATAGAGCCTAAATGCTCTTTCGTTGGATCTAAATGATCCTCAAATCATGTTGAGTAGATCTTAGTTTAAGATTAGACTAATGTATTCTCAGCAAACGTTTGAGTTGATCTTAATCTAAAACAAGATTAACGATCCTTAAACCAACCCAAACACAAATCTAAGAAAATACGGATTTGGACTAATCCACGCCCTACGGGCGACAACACAGATTAGTCTCTGTATACAATCCATGGGCAACCAAAAATAAAACAAACACACACGACATGAAGTGACCTTCTGAAGAAGGAGAAAGTGGTTATCGTAACCCGATAATGTAATTAACTGTAGGGGCTTGCGCCTGCAGGGAAGAGCATCCCCACAATCGAAAACCCCTCACAAGCGAGGGGGAATCTGACGAAGTCTGCTACAATGGCCGCATCTGTCCAAACCTCTGATACACGGTGCCATAAATCAACTTGGCATCTTCGGAGAGGTGGACAGATAAAACCTAAATAGCATCTGCCCCCCAAAATTCAGGTCGGATGTCCCAACGTCTCGGCCACGTCTTTCGACGGCGAACACACGTATCGGAGAGCTCTCTTCTTCAGCTGAATCCTTGCAGATTTTTCTTCGGGCGGCTTGTCGTATCGGAGGTACTCTATGAAGGGTTCTCTCCAATCGAGCTCATCTTGAATGATAAGCTTCTTCGGTGGGATTGTTCTCTTGTTCTACACTTTCTTCTTCACGCAAAGAGACTGGAGGCAGAATTTGCCGACTTCTGACTATGATTAGAATTTTTTCCATGTCAGGATCAGCTAGCTCTTTAGCTAGGCGAGCGAGTATGTCGGATTTTCCATTCAACGCTCTAGGGAATCTCATTAGTTCAATGTGAGTGATCTGCTTCATGAGTTCCACCACTCAGCTTCTATATCGAGCTAACTCGGGTTTGTATATCTTATAGTCACCGCTTACTTGGTTGACGACAAGTTGGGAGTCACCGTAAACCCGTAGCCGAAGGATTTCAATTTCTATGGCGAGCTCCAGACCAGCTATCAGAGCTTCGTACTCAGCCTCGTTGTTTGTGCAAGGATCGGTGAGAGCAAAAGAGCGTCGTAGGGTTCCCATCGATGGTGTGATGAACACCAAACCTATCCCTGCTTTTATCTACGAGATACTTGATTTGCCGGAGCTCCTAATTGATGAGGCTCCATCAAAGTAGACCTCCCAACATGGCTCATCATGCTCGAGGTGCAGCACTTGTTCGTCGGGTAACTCACAATTGAGCGGTGACCCTTCTGGTATGGGGTGAGCAGCGAGGAAGTCTACAAGAGCTTGCCATTTTACTACTATCTGAGGAGTATAAAATATGTCAAACTCAAGCAGCATGACAGCCCATCTTGCCATTCTGCTGGCTAGGCTTACTTTGGTCATTAAGTGCTTGAGCGGGTCGACCTTGGAAATCAGCATAAACCGATGAGCGAGCAGATAGTGCCTCAGCTTCTTCACAGTGAATATCAGAGCCAGGCATTGCTTTTCGATCGGGGAATAGTTATGTTCTGCCCCGACTAATGTTCGACTAAGGTAGTAGAGGGCATTTTCTTTTCCCTTCTCGTTGTTCTAGGCAAGGAGTGCACCGAGTGACTCGTCTAGCGCGGCAGTATAGAGAATCAACGGTTTATTTAGGATAGGGGCAGCAAGCACTAGAAAGTGCAATAGGTACTCTTTGATGCTTTCGAACGCTTCATGATATTCGTCATCCCAGAAAAAAGGAGCTCCTTTCTTCATAAGCTTTGAGAAGGGCCTACATCTCCCCGATAAATTTGAGATAAACCTTCGTATATAAGCAAGCTTTCCTTGAAAAGATCTTAGCTGCATCAGATTCTTTGGAAGGGGCATCTCCATGATGGCCTTTATCTTGGATGGATCAACTTCGATCCCTCGATGTCGTACTATGAAGCCCAGGAATTTTCCCGATGACACGCCAAAAGCGCACTTCAGAGGATTCATCTTCAAATCGTATTCTCTCAGTCTAGTGAGAACGGTCCTAAGATCTTGGATGTGATCAGTCTTGGCTTTAGTCTTGACGACCAGATCATCAACATAACATTCGACGACTTTATGGATTAGGTTATCAAAGATATTGGCCATTGCCCCTTTATATGTAGCACCTACGTTCTTCAGTCCGAACGGCATCATTTTGTAACAGTATATGCCGATCGGGGTTCGAAATGTTGTATGCTTCTCATCCTCAGGCGACATTTTTATCTGATTGTACCTAAACAAACCATCCATGAAGGTGAACAGCTCGTAATTAGAGGTGTCATCGACCATCATTTCTATGACCGGAAGCGGGAAATCATCTTTAGGGCATGCCTTGTTAAGGTCCCTGAAATCGACACAAACCCGGATCTGCACATTTTCTTTCTTTACTAGGACAATGCATGTGATCCAATCTGCGTATTTCTCTTCCTTGATGAAGCCAGCATCGATAAGTTTCTTTGTTTCCTCAATGACCTTTTCTTACAGCTCCCTTCTCATTCTTCGAGGAGCTTGTTTGACAGGAATGGCATCAGGAGATATAGCCAGCTTATGCACGACCACTTAACGGGAGAGGCCAGGCATTTCTTTGTACGTCCACATGATGCAGTCGAAGAACTCATGCAGCAGGGCAATTATCTGCTCTTTCATTTCCTCTGACAAGAGTGAGCTGATGTAGGTCGGCCTTGGATTATCAGGCGTTCCCAAATCGATCTCGGTTAGCTCATCGAAGGTTGCTTGTCCGCCATCTTCAAGCTCTTGAGGGGCTTCTTCTGGCTTGGCTAGCTCGTCTTCATCATTTAACTTTTCGCTAGCTTCACCAATATGGATCATGTAGCATGCTTTAGAATCAGGTTGAGTGAAACCTATGCCCCGTCTATCTGGAATTCGTCCATCGATGAATGCTCGGACCTGAGGCGGATGCCATATCCCTTCATAAAACTTTGCTTCGGAGTCCTTTTGATATAACCGACATCCGCACTTTATAAAATATTCCCGCATCTCGGGCGCATAATATCTGGGATTGAGGACAGCACTTATACATCTCTCATAGGGAAGGCATGTGATAGATAAATCGTCCGGGTGCACAACAGGATTTGACCCATAAAATAGGATGCCCTTCTGTCCACCTTTCCTTCCGGGAACGTAGAAAGTTTTCAGCTGGTCCACGGTGGAGACTAAAAATGCATCGAGCTCTTTGCACATTTGCTCTGGCACCCTTGTGACAGTTAGGGACCCTTCTGCAATTTCGAAGGTCTCTCGTAGTTTCGCTTGTTGCGTGGAGGCCCAGTCTGCACAGCTGTTGCAAGGCGGGTCTTCATCCTCCGACTCTTCAGTGTCGCTGCCTAAACGAGGGCAAATTTTGCTGTCGGATATGTCACGACCCAAAGTTTGGATGTAACCGGCATTTAGATTGCATAATATCTCAAGATATTCACACCACCCAAGTAAGTCGAAAACCAAGATCAAAATCCTTTTTGCAGAATTCTTATAAAAAAATTTAGTTTTTAAGTAAAAATCACTGTTTTATATAATTAAGGTATTAACAGTAACTCACTAGTGGTTTCATAATAAAACAAATATAAAGTGTTAAGTTTGGTCGCATCCTTAGTTGGGATCAACAAAATCAACAGCGGAAATAATTATCCAAGTATAATGACATCAATGAGAATCTCAGATATAAGTAAGAGAAATACCATTTAACATAACTAACCGATCTTATCTGTCAAATAATATACATACAACCACCATTCTCGTTCTAAATCATAATACAGGTCTGATGGAGATTTTCTAGATCCAAAATACAATACCAAAAGAGAAGGTTACTACATATGTAACCCACCTATCAAAAGATGCGATAAAAGCAGCAAAAGTGGATCTACACTACTGCTAACCGTCCACTCTACCCCTGCAAGGAACTGTGGCACAACGGGGGTGAGTTGCCAACTCAGTGAATAAAACTAACATATAACGGCTGATAATGTAAATATGACGATCATACTAACTGAAATGAGAACAAGTATAATGTATGATAGCATATGGAAAGCATTAATCTGTACTACAATTCACATAACCAAAACTGAAATCTCCTCATTTATTTCCAAAAAAATTCATCTCTCCGTGTCCATCATCGACACAAAACTTCCATTTCTCTCAAGCATCATTCCTCGAACGATCCTGTAATCAATAACACTGGTCGATATCATCTAGATATCCGCCGTGTTTCACAACTATCTTCAGAATCGAGTCACCTCGTTAGGATCCCCGCCTATCATGCGGCTATCCTGCCCCTCGGTCTCGACCGGGTCCACCATGTATCCAACTGTATCCCCACCGACTCAGTCTGGATAAAACTGTAAATCCGTAACCGTATACCCACCGACTCGGTCCGGAATAAAACCAAATCATAAAAACATCTCATGGTGGACAGGTCACATCAATCATGAAAATTCATAGGATTTATGCAATAGTATAAGAAGGCTCAAAACCATAAATCCTCAATAATATAGTTTTCTCGTATATCAACTTCGAATATTTAAATACGAAACATGATGTTATGTATGCAAAGTACTACTGTTAATGATGTTTAAGGTATGATAGAATCATATCTAACAAGATAATTATTTAGTGTAAAAGTGACATGTTAATATCAACGAGGTGTAGTGTAACATGTAAACATGTGCACGTGCGGCATAACTCGTCGATAATTGTGCAGTGTTCTAACATCTATTACCATCATGATGCATAGGTATGTATATTAATGCATATTATTAACTTAGCATACAAAAGTAAAACTTTTATTTAAATAAAACTACGGGCGTAACACGCCATCTTTACAAAATTCCCCGGTAGATGTTTAGTCTACTCACCGGAATACGTCGCAACTATTCAGGAATCGCCAATCATTTTCCTTTCCTTGCGGCCTCCAAAGTTCCCGCACTCAAATCTAATCATCGAATTAACTTGTATAAGAAAACGGCTACATTCCGGCACGTCAAAAATCACTAAAACGTAAGTTGTACGTGCTAATTACACTACATACGACCATTGCAAACAATCTAATACTTAACCTCACTGAATTTTAACCCAACTCTGCATCGCGACAGAAAACAGATCGCGATACGTTTTAATCGTGTCGTATTTGAGAATTTTGATTCCATAACCGATATTTGCTCCCAGATTTTATATATAGTTAAACTAACTTACTTAAACAATACCAAAATAACCAAACACATACACAGAGACCTACCCAACAATCCAAATCACCAAACCTCTTCACAAATCCGGCGATGCCGGAATTTGCCTATTGGTCACCGGCCCAAAACCTATCTCTCTGGTTCGTGCTCCTATGGTTTGCTCTAGGTTCAACATACATCATTTAGACGCTATTTTGTTAAGTTGATTTTATCTTGACTAATAGCAGATTACTACAGAGTTCAGTTTTGCCTAAAATACGATATTATAGACAATTTTTATTTCAATTTTTGAACTAGTTACAGAATCTAAATTCCTACTGTGATTAAGGATTTTACCTTCAAGTAATTTGCTGAAAGAACACCCTCCAAGATGCAAAAGCTCCTTATCCTAGCTTGATGGTGAGGAATCCCTAGACTTAGCTCTTTTCTTCATCTTTCTCTTGTTCTTCTTTATTTTGTTTTGTTTTTCTTCTTCTTTCTTTTAGATTTTCAGATTTTCTAACTGAGCTACTGATATGAACATAAGATATATATGAGAAAAGGGAAGGGTGAGGTGTAGGAGGAGGTGTCAATGATTAAGCTGTGGTTGTTTCATACAAAGAGGAGGTGTTATGTGTGTGTTGTGCATGAAAGGAGGCGGTGTCAACACAATAACACACCAATATGTTTTATTTTTGTGATAATATTTGAACTAAAACATTATCTACCCTTTTGCACTTACACCTTCCACATTTCTTAGTTTGCACAACTTTCCTAACTTTTTACACAAAGACCCCTCACTAACTATGTTATTATATAACACTATTTTAATTAAAGTGAACCTAAATTTTACATTAAAACCCTTATAATTTATTTATGTTACATACTAAAATCTTAATTTAATTTGTTTTACATACTACTTATGAAAATATGTTATTTGGTTTTGATAACTTTTTAATTCAACATTTTATTATTAATTAATTGATTTTATTTATTTCTAAATTTTTAGAATGTTACAATATTCCCCCCTTAAGAAAATTCGTTCTCCGAATTTAAATTTAACTAGACGTACCTTCAAAAAGATGTGGAAATTCCTTTCGCATCGCATCCTCGGTCTCCCAAGTGATCACTTCACGATTCGCCCCTCGCCAAAGAAGCTTTACAGATGGAAGTACCCTCGATCTTAGTTTCTTTGCCTGCCTGTCTAGAATAGCGACTGGCTGCACTGTGTAGGATAAATCTGGCTCAAGCTGTAAGGTCTGAGGCTGGATTGCGTGAAAAGGATCGTGAAGATACTTGCGAAGTATCGAAACGTGAAACACCGTATGCACATCAGGAAAACTCGGTGGAAGTGCTAAACGATAAGCTATAGCACCCACTCTCTCCAGAATCTCGTAAAGTCCGACATATCTGGGGCTGAGTTTCCCCTTTTCCCGAAACGCATCACTCCTTTCATTGGAAATATACGAAGGAACACATGATCTCCCACTTCAAACTCGAGTCTACGACGTCGTCGATCTGCATATGATTTCTGTCTCTAATCAGCTGAATCTTTTCCGTAGTCTCATGTACTATCTGCGGTCCCCAAATGCTACTCTCACTCAGTTCCGTCCAACAAACGGGTGACCGACATTTCCTCCCATATAAAACTTCAAAGGGTGCCATTTGGATCGTCTCCTGGAAACTGTTTGTTGTAAGAGAATTCTATCAAAAGTAGGTGTCGATCCCAACTACCATCATAATTAAGGCTGCAAGCTCGAAGCATATCCTCTAGAGTCTGAATGGTCCGCTCTGACCGACCATCCGTCTGTGGTGAAAGTTGTACTAAAACTCAATCGTGTACTAAGAGCTTCTTGAAGTTTCTACCATAGCCTGCTAGTAAACTGGGTACCCCTATCTGAAACTATACACGACGGAACTCCATGTAATCGTATAATCTCATCGATATAAATCTAAGCATACTGTGCAAATCCATACGTCGTCTTCACCGGAAGAAAGTGAGTTGCCTTTGTTAATCTATATAAAATCACCCAAATGGAATCATACCCTCTGCTAGTCCTGGGTAGACCCACAATGAAATCCATGGAAATTTGTTCCCATTTCCACTCCGGAATGGGCAAGGGCTGCAACTCTCCTACTAGCCTCTGGTGCTCGGCCTTGACTTGCTAACAAGTCAAGCATCTTGAAACAAACACTGCACATCCATCTTCATTCCTTCCCACCAATAAACATCCCTCCAGTCATGACACATTTTGGTGGAACCAGGATGAATACTATACGCTGATCGATGGCCTCCTCTAGGATCTCACGCCTCAACCCATCTGAATCTGGTACACAAAGACGAGTCCTAAAATATAATACTCTACCATCATCTATCACGAGCTCCGACTTTCTGCCCTGCCTAACCTTATCTATAATCTCCGATATACGAGCATCTGCAGACTGTATCTCTCGAACACGATCCAGTAGCTGAGGATGGGTGCGAACATGTGCTAACTGTTCTCCTGTAGATGTGAACTCGAACTGTACATGACTATCACATAAAATCTGCCGGTCTATAGAAGACCATCTCTGTAAAGTATGCAAATGAGATAAGCTACCTCCAGGACCCCGACTCAAGCATTTACTACAACATTTGCTTTGCATGGATGATACAAGATCTCACAATCGTAATCCTTCACGAGTTCCATCCATCTACGCTTCCTTAGATTGAGATTCCTCTGCTAAAAATATACTTCAGGCTCTTATGATCTATAACACTCCGGCACGACTCTCCATACAAGTAATGCTTCTAAATCTTCAATGTGGAAACTATAGCAGCCATCTACCAATCATGAATGGGGTAGTTCTGCTCGTGCCTCTTCAACTATCGAGAAGCATAAGCTTCAACCCTGCCGTGTTGCATCAACACACAGCCTAAACCCACTCGAGAGGCATCACAATACACCATGAAACCACCTGACCCAAAAGGTAAAGATAAGGCAGGTGCAGTCATCAAGCGAGTCTTCAACTGCTGGAAACTCTGCTCACATGCATGTCCAAAGAAATGGAACTTCCCCTAGTCAATCCGGTCAACGGTGCAGCGACCCGAGAAAATCCTGCACAAAACGTTGGTAATAACCCGCCAGACCTAAGAAATTTCGAACCTCTGTAACTGACACAGGTCTGAGCCGGTACTGTAGTACTTCTATCTTCTTTGGGTCCACACGTATCTCATCTCTTATAACTGCGTGACCCAAGAAATCTACACTACCCATCCAGAAAGCACACTTGGAGAATTTAGCGAACAGTTGATACTCTTTCAAGATCTGTAACGTGATACGCAAATGCCGCTCGTGCTCCTCACGACTCCGGGAAAAACAAGAATATCATCAATGAATAATAAAATGAACTGAGCAAGGAATGGACTGAAGGTAAAGTTCATCATATCCATAAAAGCTGCTGGGGCATTGGTGAGTCCAAACGACATCACCAGAAACTCATAATGCCCATATCGTGTGCGAAAAGCAGTCTTCGGAATGTCGTCCTTCCGAACCTTCACTGGTGATACCCTGACCGTAATTGAATCCTTGAGAAGTAGTCAGCTCCCCGCAACTGATCGAACAAGTCATCGATACGAGGTAGTGGATACCTATTTCGCACAGTGACACGATTCAACTGTCGGTAGTTGATGCGCAGTCTTATACTACCGTCCGGCTTCTTTACAAATAAGACAGGAGCTCCCCACGGCGATACACTGGAATGCACAAGTCCTCTATCTAACAACTCTTGCAACTGACTTTTGAGTTCTTTCAACTCCGTCGGGGCCATCCGATTAAGACGGTATAGAAATAGGCCCCGCACCCAGAATCAAGTCAATAAAAATTTCGATATCACGATCGGGTGGCAATCCTGGTAATTCAGCAGGAAACACATCCGGAAATTCTCGTGCGATCGAAACTTGGTCCGACGGGACCTTAGCGACTCCTATGTCCTGAACAAAAGCTAAAAACCCATGACAACCCTTCTTCAAGAGTCGTCCTGCACAAAGAGCAGAAATCATGTCGGCAGGAGTTATATTATAGTCCCCCTGCACAACAAAATCGGTTCACCTGAAAAAAAATCTAACCGCTTTCCCCCGACAATCTACGTAGACATGACAAGCGGCCAACCAATCCATACCAAGAAGTATATCAAAATATAACATATCCAGGAGAATCAGATCAACTAGCGAATCTCTATCACCAATACATATAGTACATGACCTAAATACGTGTCGAGCTACAAAAGAATCCCCCACCAGAGTAATCACAACTAGTAGTAACTTTAACAGCAACGACTTTCTCCCCAGAGAAAGTGCAACGCATGAAAATACATAAGAATGTGTAGAACCGGGATCAAATAAAATATGTGCATTTAAGAAACATACTGAAAGAATACCTGTTACGACTGCATTGGATGCCTGGCCTCTACCAGCATCCTGACGTCCCTCCTTAGAGTCTACAATTCCTAGCAAAATGCCCTTGATGTCCACAACTAAAACAGATAGATGGGGGCCTCCGCTCAAAGGGGTACAAACTGAACATCTGCCCCTGAATCCTATCTCGACCAATACTGCGGCCTGAAATAAATCTGCCTCGACCTCCTCGTCCTCTCGGACTATGACTGTCATGACCACGGCCTCTATGGGCGTTGATCTGGCATGGAACTACAATATGTGTAGGAGGTAATGTGCTCGGAGGAGGTGGTGAAATCATATGTGAGACCAATGCCTCACCCTGTTGCATCATGGGGCAATTCCGAATGAAGTGATACGGACACCCACATCTGAAACATCCTTGCGGGGGCCGCTGAACATATGGGTATGTGTGGCTTAACTGGCCGTAAAGAATACGCCACGATCTCTATGAATATGCCTATGAGCTAATGTATTATTACGAATTCGCCTTGGCCTCTGAACAATCGTACGTGGAATAAGGGTCGATCTCCGTGCTCGACTAATTTCTAACAAGGAGCTGATCATTCGGCGCATCTTTTGAACACTTGCCTCCATCCTAGCTATACGATCAATATAGGGTGGATCAATTTGTTCATGAGAAGTAGGCGTACTGCCCAAATTTGTCCCCGTTTCAGACGAGCCCGCTCTAATCTCATCTCTAACAGCGGTCGTCTGAGTCCCCATAGTCGTTGATGACATAGTGGCTGGAGTAAGAAACAGGAGTAATAAGGACATGACAATCGAATCACCAGATACATGGAATAAAGGAAAGAAGTACGAACAAACATCTCCTAAGGTTACTTAGGCTGGGTATAGTAGCGTAAATATGCCGCGGAACATACGTACGGTACTGCACTCATCCTAAATCACCTACTCCATCAAACCAAAGGTCATCCTAAGTAACGAACTCTCGTCAACTTATCTTAACTCACTACTCGATTCCGTAAGGTTAATTCTAAGCTCTGATACCAACTTTGTCACGACCCAAACTTTGGATGTGACCGGCACTTAGATTGCATAATATCTCAAGATATTCACACCACCCAAGTAAGCCGAAAACCAAGATCAAAATCCTTTTTGCGGAATTCTTATAAAAAATTTAGTTTTTAAGAAAAAATCACCGATTTATGTAATTAAGGTATTAACAGTAACTCACTAGTGGTTTCATAATAAAACAAATATAAAGTGTTAAGTTTGGTCGCATCCCTAGTTGGGATCAACAAAATCAACAGCGGAAATAATTATCCAAGTATAATGACATCAATGAGAATCTCAGACATAAGTAAGAGAAATACCATTTAACATAACTAACCGATCTTATCTGTCAAATAATATACATACAACCACCATTCTCATTCTAAGTCATAATACAGGTCTGATGGAGATTTTCTAGATCCAAAATACAATACCAAAAGAGAAGGTTACTACAGATGTAACCCACCTATCAAAAGATGCGATAAAAGCTGCAAAAGTGGATCTGCATTGCTGCTAACCGTCCACTCTACCCCTGCAAGGAAATGTGGTACAACGGGGGTGAGTTGCCAACTCAGTGAATAAAACTAACATATAACGCCTGATAATGTAAATATGACGATCACAGTAACTGAAATGAGAACAAGTATAATTTATGATAGCATATGGAAAGTATTAATCTGTACTACAATTCACATAACCAAAACTGAAATCTTCTCATTTATTTCCAATAAAATTCATCTCTCCGTGTCCATCATCGACACAAAACTTCCATTTCTCTCAGGCATCATTCCTCGAACGATCATGTAATCAATAACACCGGTCGATATCATCTAGATATCCGCCGTGTTTCACAACTATCTCCAGAATCGAGTCACCTCGTTAGGCTCCCCGCCTATCATGCGGCTATCCTGCCCCTCGGTCTCGACCGGGTCCACCATGTATCCAACTGTATCCCTACCGACTCAATCTGGATAAAACTGTAAATCCGTAACCGTATACCCACCGACTCGGTCCGGAATAAAACCAAATCATAAAAACATCTCATGGTGGACATGTCACATCAATCATGAAAATTCACGAGATTTATACAAAAGTATAAGAAAGCTCAAAACCATAAATCCTCAATAATATAGTTTTCTTGTATATCAACTTCGAACATTTAAATACGAAACATGATATTATGTATGCAAAGTACTACTGTTAATGATGTTTAAGGTATGATAGAATCATATCTAATAAGATAATTATTTAGTGTAAAAGTGACATGTTAATATCGACGAAATGTAGTGTAACATGTAAACATATGCACGTGCGGCATAACTCGTCGATAATTATGCAGTGTTCTAACATCTATTACCATCATGATGCATAGGTATGTATATTAATGCATATTATTAACTTAGCATACAAAAGTAAAACTTTTATTTAAATAAAACTACGGGCGTAACACGCCATCTTTACAAAATTCTCCGGTAGATGTTTAGTCTACTCACCGGAATACGTCGCAACTATTCAGGAATCGCCAATCCTTTTTCTTTCCTTGCGGCCTCCAAAGTTCCCGCACTCAAATCTAATCATCGAATTAACTTGTATAAGAAAACGGCTACATTCTGACACGTCAAAAATCAATAAAACGTAAGTTGTACATGCTAATTACACTACATACGACCATTGCAAACGATCTAATACTTAACCTCACTGAATTTTAACCCAACTCTGCATCGCGACAGAAAACAGATCGCGATACGTTTTAACCGTGTCGTATTTGAGAATTTTGATTCCATAACCGATATTTGCTCCCAGATTTTATATATAGTTAAACTAACTTACTTAAACAATACCAAAATAACCAAACACCTACACAGAGACCTACCCAACAATCCAAATCACCAAACCTCTTCATAAATCCGGCGACGCCGGAATTTGCCTATTGGTCGCCGGCCCAAAACCTATCTCTCTGGTTCGTGCTCCTATGGTTTGCTCTAGCTTCAACAAACATCATTTAGACGCTATTTTGTTAAGTTGATTTTATCCTGACTAATAGCAGATTACTACAGAGTTCAGTTTTGCCTAAAATACGATATTATAGATAATTTTTATCTCAATTTTTGAACTAGTTACAGAATCTAAATTCCTACTGTGATTAGGGATTTTACCTTCAAGTAATTTGCTGAAAGAACACCCTCCAAGATGCACAAGTTTCTTGTCCTAGCTTGATGATGAGGAATCCCTAAATTAGCTCTTTTCTTCATCTTTCTCTTGTTCTTCTTTATTTTGTTTTGTTTTTCTTTTTCTTTCTTTTAGATTTTCAA
Source organism: Agapanthus africanus (assembly GCA_030015575.1). Classification (NCBI taxonomy): domain Eukaryota; kingdom Viridiplantae; phylum Streptophyta; class Magnoliopsida; order Asparagales; family Amaryllidaceae; genus Agapanthus; species Agapanthus africanus. Next base: position 981,360,616 of record CM057338.1, on the reverse strand, counting down.
ATTTTCTAACTGAGCTACTGATATGAACATAAGATATATATGAGAAAAGGGAAGGGTGAGGTGTAGGAGGAGGTGTCAATGATCAAGGTGTGGTTGTTTCATGCAAGGAGGAGGTGTTGTGTGTGTATTGTGCATGAAAGGAGGTAATGTCAACACAATAACACACCAATATGTTTTATTTTTGTGATAATATCTGAACTAAAACATTATCTACCCTTTTGCACTGACACCCTCCACATTTCTTAGTTTGCACAACTTTCCTAACTTTTTACATAAAGACCCCTCACTAACTATGTTATTATATAACACTATTTTAATTAAAGTGAAGCTAAATTTTACATTAAAACTCTTATAATTTATTTATGTTACATACTAAAATCTTAATTTAATTTGTTTTACATACTACTTATGAAAATGTGTTATTTGGTTTTGATAACTTTTTAATTCAACATTTTATTATTTAATTAATTTATTTATTTATTTCTAAATTTTCAGAATGTTACAGGATGGGACTTCAGTATCATATTCGTCTGTATCGCTACCGAAATAAGGGCGAGTTTTACGAAAGGATGGACTTCCAGCATCGGACTCATCAGTGTCACTACCGAAACGCGGATGCACTTGGGGGTTTTTGCTTTTGAAAGTGACAGCCGGCTCATATTTTCCTTTGAGTTTCGGGACCGTTATGTCTTTGGTCAGTTGTGGCTCAGCACTTTGGAGATTCACAAAGTACCGAGAATCTTCATATCGTACTTCATGCACACCGAACGACCGGATGTCTCCATCAATGTGTCTTTCTTCTTCGTTTTTGGTATATTTCATGCACTGATGGAGAGTTGACGGAACGATGCCATAATCGTGGAGCTACGACCGTCCCAGAAGAACCTTATAAGACGTGTCAACATCAATCACTTATATCTTAGCTTCGATTTGCAGATCCTCAAATTTGATTGGCAGAGCTATAGACCGCAGAAATTGCTGGCAGTTTTGATTGAGGCCTTGGATGACTATCCTTTCGCTTGACAGGTGTCGGACGTCCATTGACAAACTCTTCAGAGTATGCAAGTTCATGATGTCCACTGGGGATCCCAGATCAATCAATATGCGATTAATCCGATCTCCGTCACTGTACTCGGTCACGTAAAGTGGCCAGTTATGCTCATCTGTTCCCAGTAGCAGGTCTTTGTCCTTAAACGTGACTGTGGCAGTATGCAGATTGTACTGGGCATCTTTCAAATTAATTTCCACAAAGTGAGCTTGGTACCGCTCGGGGTTTTGTAGAGCATGAATGAGAATATCTCTGAGATCCTTAGACAGGACCAGAGCATCATAGATGCTTAAGGGAGACGGAAGCTTCCGGAGATGAGCTAAAACATTATAGTCCACTGGGGAAGGACTCAAATCATCATGAGCAAGTTCTCTACCATCTTCTTCATTAGTGACTTGTTTTTCCTTCCCTTTTGGGGCGTTGCCTTGATTTGGCTGTAGAGCCCTTCCGCTTCTAAGCCGGATTTGGTTAGCCTCTGTGGCGAGCTTCTCATCCTCTTCAGGAAAACATAGCTCTTCATCAAAGTTGCTACCGAGGTGGACGACGTAGCAGGTCACTATAGGGATCTCTTCATTGGAGTTTTCTTTTAGCTCCTCCAGAATCTCAGCCGCTTCTACAGGGAAGAACTCCTTCAATTGAATTAAAGTCCTTTCCTTTTGTTCATAATATTCGAGAGAATCGATATATTTTTGAATGGTCGATCTCCCTGTAGACTCTTTTTTGCATCGAGCTACACTTTTCTTCTTCTTGAGCTTTTTGGATTTTGAGCTTGATTGAGCCGAATTGGGAGCTGGAATGGTGGGATTCTTCTGCCTTCCCATTCTGTTATGGGCTCTTTCCGAAGTAACTTTAGCATCTTCTTCGTCTTATTAGATATGTGCGTACTCCACGGAGGCTGCGGTGAGTCAGTTTCATTTCTCAGGGCAGCGGGTTCGGCTGTCTGCTCTCAGAAGGCTTCAGCTTCTGTCTGTATAAAATTGGTGGTTATAACTTGATTGTTTACCAACACACTCTTAGACAGCTCGATCTCTCCACTCTTGTACTGCTTCTCGACCCAGTATTTGAAAATATAGCAATCCTTGATCACATGGCTCACTACTCTGTGGTATGAGCAATACAGGGGATTGTCGGTCATTTTTTCTTCGTGGGGTCTCTTCGACTCCGGCAATTATGGATCATTGTTCAAGGCATCTTTGAATATCTTGCGAACCTTGTCCCTTCTGAAAGAGTAAACCTTGTTCTTTTTCTCCTCTAGGGAAGGCCCTTCTCCTTCCAGCAATGGCTTTCGAGACCGGTTGGTTTTGGAATCGCCTGCCTTTCGCTTGCCTTCATTGTCGGACGCATTGAAGACATTGGTACTGCTGGAATTCCAGCTTCTACGGTTGTCGTCCCTCTTGTTCTTCCAAGTCTTGTCCCTCTAAGAGTCCGAGGTAGACTCTTGCTTCGAGCGTTCCAGCATTTGGACTTTCTTGGTCAGCTCCCGAAACGTCTTGAGGCCTGTTGTACACAAGAATGGGACCATCCAATTGCTAAGGTTCCCAATGCGAAGGCTGACGGACTGGTCCTGCTTCAGCGACGGTTCGCACTTGACCGTGAGATTACACCATCAGGCGATAAAGTTAGTGTTGCTTTCATTCTTCCCCAGCTTGGTACTCACAAGGTCAGCAATGGAGATTTTATCACTGACACTCATGAATCTTTGTCGAAACAGAGAAACCATTTGGGAAAAGGTAATGGCAGACCCGTCTGGTATACTCACGTACCAGTCGAAAGCGACACCGGTCAGGCTGTTGACAAACTGATGAAGAAGGAGCGCATCATTGTCCCCTGTATTTCCGCACGACGCTTTAAAGTGGACGACATAAACCCACCGTTGCCGGTCCCAAGTCCGGATGAGAAAGGGTGAGGGTTGTGGTAGGCTTGTGACAGCCAACGTAAAACTTTGTCACATTCTATGACATGAACCAGAATCAGAATATCGTTGGGGCGTCCCCTACTCAGCGACGCGCTACATCGGATCCCGGGTGTAGTGTTAAATATGCAAGGGCTTGGTCGTCGTCCAGATGCGGCGCGCTACATCGGACCCCGGGTGTAGTGACAAATAAGCAAGGGTCGTCGTCCAGAGACGGCGCGCTACATCGGACCCCGGGTGTAGTGACAAATAAGCAAGGGTCGTCGTCTACAGACGGCGCGCTACATCGGACCCCGGGTGTAGTGACAAATAAGCAAGGGTCGTCGTCCAGAGACGGCGCGCTACATCGGACCCCGGGTGTAGTGACAAATAAGCAAGGGTTTCATAGGATCCGTCTAGCTTCCTGGAATATAGGTTCCCTTACGGGTAGACTAATAGAATTAGTGGAGGTGATGATTAGGAGGAGAGTTGGTATTATGTGTTTGCAAGAAACTAAATGGGTAGGTGAAAAGAGTAGAGTCATAGAGCCTTGGGGTTATAAGCTTTGGTATACGGGTAGAGATAAAAATCGTAATGGGGTAGGTATAATCATAGATAGACGGTTGCTTGAGGATGTAGTTGAGATTAGGAGAAAAGGTGATAGAATTTTACTGGTTAAGCTTATTCTAGGTGGAGAGATCTTTAATGTTATTAGTGCTTATGCACCACAGATAGGTCTTGATGACGCTAGTAAGCGTCTATTCTGGGAGGATTTAGACGAGGTGGTGCAAAGTATACCTAGTGGAGAGAAGTTATTTATTGGTGGTGATCTTAATGGACATGTAGGTACTAGTCGTAGTGGGTTTGATACTATCCATGGAGGTTTTGGTTTCGGACAAAGGAATGAAGTAGGTGACTCGATTCTAGATTTTGCTTTATCTTATGACTTGATCTTAGCAAACACCTGGTTTAGGAAAAGAGAGTCCCACCTTATCACTTTTAGGAGCGGATCAAATGCTAGTCAAATAGACTTTTTTCTGACGAGAAGAATAGATAGAGGTTGTTGTATCGACTGTAAGGTAGTGCCAGGTGAGAGTGTAACTACTCAACATAGACTTTTAGTTCTAGATTTTCGATTTAGAAGAGAACCTAGGAAGATTAGACGTAAGGTAGAGCCTAAAATTAAATGGTGGCGATTGAAAGAAGGTAATCAAAAGGCTTTTATAGATCGTGTAGTACAAGAAGCGGATTGGCAGTCGGAAGATGATCCAGACAAAACATGGAACAAAATGGCTAGTTGTATCAAGAAAGTAGCTAGAGATCTGCTTGGTGAGTCGAGAGGTGGTGCTCCACCATCGAAGGACATATCATGGTGGAATGAAGATGTAAAGGCTGCTATTAAAATTAAAAGAGATTCTTATAAAGATTTGAAGAAAAGTAGAGATGTGGAGAGATTTGAGAAGTACAAAATGGCTAAAAAGGAAGTTAAGAAAGCTGTTCGGGAAGCTAAATCTAAGGTCTACAAGGAGGTGTACGAGAAATTAGACACTAAAGAGGCTGCAAATGATATATACCGGATTGCTCGAATGCGGGAAAGGAAGACTAGAGACTTATGTGCGGTGAAGTGTGTCAAAAATGAAAATCGGAAGGTTTTAGTTCGAGATGAGGATATCAAGGAAAGATGGAGAGATTATTTTGACAAATTGTTCAATGAGAGCTTTACTAAGAATTTGGATGGACTTGTCATTCAATCTCAAGATATAAATCGTGATTTCATGCGTAAAATAAGACTTACTGAGGTTAAAGAAGCTTTGAACAGAATGGGTTTAAGAAAAGCGGTTGGTCCTGACGGGATTCCTATCGAGATTTGGAGATGCTTAGGAGAAATAGGCGTTAAATGGCTGACAGATCTGTTTAATAAGATTTGGCAGACAAAAAAGATGCCAAATGAATGGAGGAAAAGTATCCTTGTACCTATCTACAAGAATAAGGGTGACATTCAAAGTTGCTCAAACTACCGTGGAATAAAACTAATGTGTCACACCATGAAACTTTGGGAGAGAGTGATTGAACACAGGCTAAGGAAGGATATTAAGATAACAGAGAACCAATTTGGTTTCATGCCTGGACGATCGACGACAGAGGCGATCCATTTGCTTCGTCAACTTGTCGAGCGCTTTCGAGAGAGGAGAAGAGATTTGCATATGATATTTATTGATTTAGAAAAAGCGTACGACAAGGTACCTAGAGAGGTATTATGGGGGACAATGATGAAAAAGGGGGTCCCCGTCAAGTATATTGACATAATCAAGGATATGTACGACGGAGTAGTGGCAAATGTCAGAACTTGCGGTGGCTTAACAAGTGATTTTCCGATTACTATTGGTTTACATCAAGGATCTGCATTAAGTCCTTTCCTGTTTACCATCGTGATGGATGAGCTTACTAGAACTATCCAAGATGAGGTCCCTTGGTGTATGCTATTCGCTGATGATATTGTTCTAGTAAATGAGACGAAAGCAGGGGTTAATGCCAAATTGGAATTATGGAGACAAACATTGGAATCTCGGGGATTCAGATTGAGCAGGTCCAAGACAGCATATATGCACTGCAAATTTAGTAGCCAGAGAAGTCAAAACCATATTGGTATAACATTGGAAGGGCAAGAGATATCACCGAGCGACCAGTTTAGATATCTAGGTTCCATCATCCAAAGGAATGGGGAGATCGATAGTGATGTTAATCAAAGGATCCAAGCTGGTTGGTTGAAATGGAGGAGTGCAACAGGGATTTTGTGTGATCGTAACTTTCCGTTAAAATTGAAAGGGAAGTTTTATCGGAGCGCTATTCGGCCTGCCTTATTATATGGTACAGAATGCTGGGCTCCTAAGAAGCATCATACACAGAAGATGCACGTAGCGGAGATGCGCATGCTTCGTTGGATGTGCGGTAACACTAGAAAAGACAAGGTGCGAAATGAGGATATTCGTGCAAAAGTTGGTGTAGCACCCGTGGAGGAGAAGATGCGGGAAAACCGGCTTAGATGGTTTGGTCATGTGCGACGCAGACCTATGGAAGCACCGGTTCGACGAATAGATACTCTCGATATGGGTAATGGCAAAAGGGCAAAAGGGAGACCGAAGAAAACATGGATGGAGGTGATACGAAACGATATGGTTGCCAAAGGACTCAATGAAAGTATATTGTTCGATAGAAGTGAGTGGAGACAGAGGATTCATGTGCTGGACCCGGCGTGATTCTCATGTTGGTTCATGTAGCCTACCCCATATGCTTGGGATAAAAGGCTCAGTTGTTGTTGTTGTTGTTGCTTTAAAGTGGACGACATGCTGATTTGCGTTTCCCGTCCCGTCGAATCTTCCAAACTTAGGAATGACGTAGCCGCTGGGGAACTCGATCAGATCGTACTGTGCGGTATATGGCCGTCCACTACTGCTAATTTCTTTCTGAGCTTCGGCTTTGTCCACCAATGTTTTAACCTTGCTGGTGACCAAATCCATTATCCGATTTTATGTTAGAGGGATGGTGCTATCTGAGGATAAGGCGTCCCCAGAAGCGGAATGTGGCCGGCTTTCATGCGGCTCACCCAATCTTGGACCCAAGGGGACATGCATCGGTTGCTTCGGGTTGTCATCACCCGGTTCATGAGTAGAGACATGTGCCTGATTGGAAGGCGCTCGAACAATTTGAGCCGTGAGCTGCATCACAACATTCGTCAGGTCGTCGATTTTGAAGTAAAGCATGGTCATTTCTTTATCTTTGCTCTTGAGCTGTTTTCAAAGCTCTTAAAGCATCTCTTGCTCTGCGGTCCTGAGGCGGAAAGTTGGCTCTTCCTCGCTTTCCGAGCTTGACTCTACATGGACCGAAGGTCTTTCTGCCTATCATCCTCATCGAGAGGGTTTTCATCATCCGGCGGAGGTGGCTGTTCTTGGGAAGCGGCAACCACATTCAATCTAGATTGGGCTTAGGATGTGATGGCCCCATCCTTGCTTTTGCTGCGAAGGTTGTTGCTGAGGCGCATGCCCGCCATATAGACTGTGTGGACAACATATCCGGCCATCATTTCATTATTGGTAGCTGACTTTGTGGACCACCGTCTTGGCCCTTCTGTTTTGGTAGCGGACAATCGATTGAATATGGCTGGCCTAACCGGATTCATGAGTGGTGTCGGCGTCTCTTTTCTGTATGTGCCTAGCTGCTTTCGCGCTGCACAGAGCGCCTGATAGACTCTTGAAGAGACGGTGTCATGCTTTCTCTTTTGGGGCTGGGACATGTCCCTTTGTAGCATTGTTCGGACCGATGTCTTCTTGATTCTGGCGGTCATGGCATTTTTCTGAACCCACTTCAGAGGTTCGAAGGAATTGCTGACTTTTACGGCCGACTCAGCCGTCGTTACAGAGTAAACCGTCTCTTGGAACCTCACAAGATTCCACTTGGCCGAAGTCTTGGCCCTCTTGTTGGCTCGATACTTGAGTCGCTTCTTTCTCAGCCATTCTGTTTTGAGCACTTGGCTTGCTACGGCTCTTCGGGAAGCCGTCGTAGACCGGGCGATGAAGGGATTTGGAGATACGCCTGATTGTGCACTTGTTGGAGTCGTCTGAGCTTACTGGAGATGCTTTGTGGCTCCATTGGTATTGACGGCCTTGCCCCCAGTCAGAACAGCGAAGAGCCGTTCGAACACAGATTTGCATTTGGGGTGGGATGCTTTGGCAACCAAAACATTCGGCCTCCTGCCCCTTGAGATCCGTTTGGCTGCTTGGTTTATCGGGACCTCCTCCAGATGAGCGTTTCCAGCAGGGTAGATGATGACGGAACCAAATTAACGGGGTGGCTCCTCCCATTGTCGGCTGAGACTGGCAGGGAGAACCACACGGGCATTGATCTTGACCACGTACGAGATCGGGGTCGCGTCAGAAGCTGAATTCATCTTAGGAGATATCGCCGTTGAAAGTTGATTGCTGCACGAAAACAAAATCACTTCAGTAGAAACATCAGTATATATGCTAAATGAGTTCGCATGAATACTTGACCAGAGATATGGGAGGAGAGAGAAGTCCCACCGGGTGTACCAGAATCTGTAGGGTGTTTTTTGTCACCCCATTGAGATGGGAATATGCGCGCGCTTGTCAAGCGTACTACAGATTTCCCATGTCTAGGGTAGGCGGGGGTTTATTAATTGTGGGGATCCGAATCTCCGCCAGCCGCAAACTAAGCTGCCGTTAATTACCCCTCGCCTTTGGAGCGAGAGAACCTCCATGTCATGACCCAAAATATTAGCTCGTAACCAGCACTTAAATCACGCAACGTCTAAAGGCGTAACGTAATTCAAGTAAGCAGAAACCCAGAAATCTAAACCTTTTTAAGAAAATAAAAGAGGTGAAGTTTTGAAATAAGGGTCTAATGAAATCAAAAGTTTTTCTTAGATGCATAAATAGTGGAACATGAAAGATGCAAGTTTATCTTACTAGTTGAAAACATGTTTCGTCTTTTAAAAATTTGGGCAGCACCTCTTTTGTATATTTTAATCCAAAACCATAATACATGATAATATAAAAGGCATCCCCAAGCGGGAGCTAGCTCTTCGCCATACGGTGAATCCACAACCACACAAAGCATAAATATAATTATACAACGCCCAACGGCGAAATTCACAACAAAAGATAAAGAAATAAGTAAGACATCAAAACCACAAGTAGCGGAATACTCCTCGCTCTAAGTCTCGCAACCACAAGTCTCACTAAGCCTCATTACTTATACAAATACTAGTTTAATTGATGGAGTTGACTAGATACAATATGAAATATAAATATAAGAGTGGGTACGATACAAATGTCCCACCTACCCAGAGAAGCACCCAAATGCAACTATGTGCCAGCGAAGCCGCTACAGATCCGTGCGGTCACCTGCAAGAACTGTAGCACAACAGGGGTGAGTTGCCAACTCGTGAGTAGAAAAATATCAACAAGTAAAACTCGAATAAACAACGACTCCTAGGTCAACTATATCATAAAGGTAATACTGTGATATCTAGGGTGACCATATCTGTATATGTGCCAGCAAGGTTATCAATGCCTATAAGCATGTGGATATCATCCAATAATGTAGTCAATGTATGTATGCATGTGGATCTCGTCCTGTCACGCCCCGCTTCCCGGTATACGGCGAAGGGGACGGGACGAGGCCGCTACGTATTTACTCTGAAGTAAATACGCTAAGTGTATCTAAGCAATATAAAAGAAAATATACATAAGAGACAAGGTATAATAAAAAACAGCAACTTTATTTATTAACATTCTTTTGTACAATGCATGAAAAGCAAATTCAACTGAATAAAAAGCAATGCCTAAACAATGGCATAACAGAAATGAAAGTACTGAATGAAAAGTGTACAATGACTAGAGCTCGAGGTCTTCACTGAACTGGTTTAAGTCTTCAGTAGTGGGCTCGATCTTTGACGGGTCCAAGTCACCTGACGACATTCAAAGAAGAAAGAAAGAGAATGTCGTCAGCGAACAGATCGCTCGGTAAGTCCCAAATATAAGGGAGAAGTAGAAGAGAAGAAGGAGAGTGTAGAGAGAGAGGGTAGCTTTTACAGTTGTATTATATTGTTTTAGTGTTAATGTTGTTGTTATCGTAAGTTCAAGGGTGAATGTCAACTAATCTCAAGAGTGTTCTCAAACCCAACAGGCCACAGTCCAGGGGTAAGAAACCACGGGCTCGAATCAAATGTTAGTAGCGGGACTTCGACCGTCGTCGAAGTATTCCTAACTCAACAGGCCACGGTCCAGGAGCATGGAAACACGGGCCATCATGATTGCTTGCTTGTGTTAGTAGACATGGATTCATGATCTAGGGGGACTCTTGAGATTATGTTGGATTCACGAATGAACTACCCCAATACCCCGTGTAGTTATTATATTGATAGTATTGTATTGCATTGTAATGTCTTGTAAATTGAATTGTATAATTGGATGACTTGCCGAAACCATGATATCAGTAAACGGATGTAACTGTAGAATCATGTAAACTGGATGATCATGTAAATGGAATGTATATCCATGGATCGGTTCAGTCAAGTTGTATAGATTAATAATTGGATTCATGGATTAATGTTGAATTGGAATATTGTAAATTGTAGATTGTATTTGAATCATATTCAAGTCAGATTATACCGAGACTCAAACTAAGTCAGACAATTGCAAAGTAAATTAAAGTCCTGATTGTTTTTATTAATTTGTTTACCTTAGATAGGCAAGCACCCACTTCTTCGGCTTCCTGAGGCTCAAGAGATTGGTTTTGCTTAAACCTATGTTTACTAGGGTTCTTAGTGTAATTTATAGAACTTGAGGGGGGTTTTATGTAAAAATACTTTTATATACTTTTCAAAATATACCCCCAAGCATTTATTATTCGTCTTTAGAGTTGTAATGAATGTGGATTTTATATTGTGATATTTCTAGTGAAAATATCCTAATTTCATAAATAAAGATATTTATTTATAATATTGATTTATGTGGAATTTATGGTATTTTAGTGTAAACTTGATTCTTGTGATTTTTAGAAAAAGGTGGAATATTTATATTATAATAAATAGGTATTTTAATGATAAATATACATATATTTATACAAAAATAATTTTAATATATATTTTATATTCTAAAAATCTCGTTTTATCAAAATGTCGTATTTTAAATTTTTCGAGACCGAATGCTCCTTGCGGAGGTCTGAATCTCGAACTACTAAGCCCGAGAATGTGCGATAATCCGCACCATCCCGAACGGGTTCCCCAAAATGGGTTGTAGCGGCGCTTTACAAAGATTGTATAAATACTAAATCCTTTAGAAAACGGTTTTATTAAGTAAGTGGTATTTATTTGTAAAAATGTCAATTTTCCGTATTCTATGTTCTAGGGTCTCCTAAGTCAACTAGACTATTCCTAACTTGTCCAAAACGACAAGTTGTGAGATACCTCAAATCGCCTCTTCACCGCCAATTGTGGTCAGGTAAGTACAAGTGAAGAAAGGAGGGATCCGCTCACGAATCACCGTGAGACGGGCCTTTTAAAGTTACCTTTCTCACTTGTCTAGCCTAGACACCACAAAGTCAGGTTTAGATAAACGACTGATGTCAACAATCTATCCTATTTTCATAAGAAATGGTATTTATTTATAAAGATTTATCAATACTAAATTTTTTAGAAATGGCTTTATTAAGTAAATGGTATTTAAATGAAAATGTTGTTTCCTCGTATTCTAAATTCCCGAGATTATCGTACTATGTTTACATGTGAGTGTGTGAGGAGGTAGGTCGTTATCTCGTGATCTACTTAAAGATATAGTAAGGTTTAATGAAGTTAAATGTATAATTGAAACAGTGTGGTATTTAAGTGAAAAATACGATGAATGGAAATAGCTATCATTTCATGTAATGAAACTTGATCAATTTGTTTGATTAGTGTTTAACAGTCAACAAGAGGAAGTTTAAGTTTGATTGTATTAGTGAGAAGTGGAATTTTATAGGAAACCGAATCGGAAATCGGATTTGTTCCGATTCTGTCAGGTTTTGTAAGTCCGTATTTTTAGATAGAAGAGATAGCTAGAAATTAGGACTTACAGGTTTTAGGTCACACAAGAGAGTGAAATAGAAGTAGGGGAAACGCCTATGAGTTGCGTCGTCGCCGGTAGTTCCTAAAATGATCGCCGGAAATTCGCCATAGATTTCGTCGGAGCTTCGCCTTTCGCTCGTTTTCAAAGTACACACGATTCTTGGAATTTTGAGAGAGTGGGCTCAGAATTTTAGGATGAGAGGGTAGAGGGTAGGGGTGTATTTATAGGGTTAGGCTAGGGTTAGGATAGGTATAGGGTTTTTAATTAAAAATTGTAAAATATGTGTGAAAAATCATTAAAAATTGATTAAATAGGGTATAAATGTGTCTCTGGAACCGATCCAACTAAATAGAGTATACAGAGGGGTAGGGGAGGCCAAGAGTCACTTTTTCTCTGTTGATGAATCGGCCGACTGGCCAAGTCCGGCCGGCGGCGCCGGCCCGAGTCAACCGGTCCGCCGGCCGACTCGATCGAGTCAAGCCGAGTCGGGGTCTCGGAAGGTGGGGGGTCGCCGGGGGTAGGCACTGGTACTTTCAGTTTTTCAGATTCAGTTCAAAGTTTGGGAGTTATCTCAGGTGGACTATTGGGCTTCTATAAAATTTAAAACAAATAAATATAAAAAAATAATGTGGGGCATGAGATTTGAACTCTGGTGGCTTGGTTCAGCAATACAAGGTATTACCAATGAGCTACAAGCTCCTTCTTGTGATTAAATTGCTAATTAATTACTTAAATCTTGTGCTCAGGCAATAAATACCCCTTTATGGATTTTTGAAAAAATATTTTGAAAAAAATTTGTATAGGAAATTTGGGGTTGTTACATTCTACCCTCCTTATAAAAATTTCGTCCTCGAAATTTGTAAAAGGTAAGTGTAACAGATTCAAGAAAAGTTTGGTGATAGTGTGTGAATAATAACAAAGTGAAACAAAGGTGTGAAAAGGGTTGAAGAGAATCACCAGGGTTATCATGACCAACCGTATCAGCTTCTACGGCCGCCAAATTGTAAGCTTAGCGTCTCGGCACGCTCCTTCGTGCATGCTGGTACAATGCTGATTGTTGAGGTAAAGGTGGTCCATGTGGAGGTGGTGCAGGAAGAGTTAACCGAGTAGGTGAGGCTTGGAAAGCTGGCCTAGCTGCGGAATTAGGATTAGTTCGGTTGTGTGGACAAGTTCTTATGGTATGTGAGGATGATCCACATATCAAGCAAAGACCGTTTGCTCATCGGCAAATTTCCATCAGATGTCCAGCTCTCTTGCAGTAGGTACAAAAGGCTGGGCTGGGCTTGTTGATTGGTACTCCCAGTCTCCTTGGTACAAATGGTGGTCCTGATGCGGCTTCTCCTGCCATCTGGTTGGCAGGGCGCTTTACTCCTGCAGATTGAGATCTGCCCCTCGCTTTTATTACTGCCTCATAACTGCGGGCAGCTTCCAGAGCATCTTCATGAGTCGGAAATTTCCCTGTGGCTAGTGCAGCCTGGATTTCCATATCCAACCCTTGTTGAAATCGACGGGCTCTGATCTCATCCGTCGGGATCAGATGTGCCGCAAATCTGTTACGGTCTTGTGTTAGCTGTGTAGTATGTGATATCAAAAATTTGAAATACTGTGACATATCTTACTGACTGAGCATGTTGAATTCAGCGTCATACTCATCTACTAACTTGTCCCACATCGAACCTTGTTATAGATGAATGAACTGTTGTTCCATGGCAAACCTGGCAGTCACAGAGAAGTACTTCGCGTTGAACTTATCACGAAAAGTCTTCCATTCAATGGGCTGTTCAAGACGGCTTTCTTCCGCCTTCCACCAGTTTCGTGCATTGTCCGTGAGCTGTAATTTTGCCACACGAACCCAAGCTATATCTGGCACTTGTGTTGCTGCCAGATCATCTTCTATGCTCTGAGCCCATTCCTCAGCTTCCAGTGGGCTCCCCTTTCCTGAGAACTGTTTGAGATGTAAAACTCTGAATTGCTTCACCCCAGGAGCGTCAGTCTCGGGACGGTTCAGGAGTTGTTGATGTCCCTCTAGAAGGCTGCGAATTGCCTCAAGTAGAACCATTTTCTCGTTGACTGAAGCAGGAACGGCAGGGTGAGTGGTAGTGGTGGAGGTTTATTGTTGACATTGGTGCTGGTGTTGTTCGGTGAATCCATAACCTTAAAGAAAAATTTAGGTTAGGACAAATTCAAAGTATATGATTCAAAGAATAAGAAATGATGGGATTCAAGGAACATGATTGTAAAGAATGTTTTAGTTGTTGGTTGTTGTGTTTTATATTGCTTAGGGTTCCATACAGCTCAGACCTGCATGGGCCACCAACAAAACCTGTCACGCCCCGTTTCCCGGTATACGGCGAAGGGGACGGGACGAGGTCGCTACGTATTTACTCTGAAGTAAATACGCTAAGCGTATCTAAGCAATATAAAAGAAAATATACACAAGAGACAAGGTATAATAAAAACGGCAACTTTATTTATTAACATTCTTTTGTACAATACATGAAAAGCAAATACAACTGAATAAAAAGCAATGCCTAAACAATGGCATAATAGAAATGAAAGTACTGAATGAAAAGTGTACAATGACTAGAGCTCGAGGTCTTCACTGAACTGGTTTAAGTCTTCAGTAGTGGGCTCGATCTCTGACGAGTCCAAGTCACCTGACAACATTCAAAGCAGAAAGAAATAGAATGTCATCAGCGAACAGATCACTCGGTAAGTCCCAAAGATAAGGGAGAAGTAGAAGAGAAGAAGGAGAGTGTAGAGAGAAAGGGTAGCTTTTACAGTTGTATTATATTGTTTTAGTGTTAATGCTGTTGTTATCGTAAGTTCAAGGGTGAATGTCAACTAATCTAAAGAGTGTTCTCAAACCCAACAGGCCACGGTCCAGGGGTAGGGAACCACGGGCCCGAATCAAATGTTAGTAGCGGGACTTCGACCGTCGTCGAAATATTCCAAACTCAACATGCCACAGTCCAGGAGCATGGAAACACATGCCCTCATAATTGCTTGCTTGTGTTAGTAGATATGGATTCATGATCTAGGGGAACTCTTGAAATTATGTTGGATTCACGAATGAACTACCCCAATACCCCATGTAGTTATTGTATTGATAGTACTGTATTGCATTGTAATGTCTTGTAAATTGAATTGTATAATTAGATGACTTACCGAAACCATGATATCAGTAAACGGATGTAACTGTAGAATCATGTAAACTGGATGATCATGTAAATGGAATGTATATCCATGGTTCGGTTCGGTCAAGTTGTATAGATTGATAATTGGATTCATGTTGAATTAGAATATTGTAAATTGTAGATTTTACTATAATCATATTCAAGTCAGATTATACTGAAACTCAAACTGAGACAGACAATTGCAAAGTAAATTAAAGTCCTGATTGTTTTTATTAATTTGTCTACCTTAGATAGGCAAGCACCCACTTCTCCGGCTCCCTGAGGCTCAAGAGATTGGTTCTGCCTAAACCTATGTTTACTAGGGTCCTTAGTGTAATTTATAGAACTTGAGAGGGGTTTTATGTAAAAATACTTTTATATACTTTTCAAAATATACCCCAAGAATTTATTATTCGTCTTTAGAGTTGTAATGAATATGGATTTTATATTGTGATATTTCTAATGAAAATATCCTAATTTCAGAAATAAAGATATTTATTTGTAATATTGATGTATGTGGAATTTATGGTATTTTAGTGTAAACTTGATTCTTGTGATTTTTAGAAAAAGGTGGAATATTTATATTATAATAAAATAGGTATTTTAATGATAAATATACATATATTTATACAAAAATAATTTTAATATATATTTTATATTCTAAAAATCTCATTTTCTCAAGATGTCGTATTTTAAATCTTTCGAGGCCGAATGCTCCTTGCGGAGATCTGAATCTCGCACTACTAAGCCCGAGGATGTGCGATAATCCGCACCACCCCGAACGGGTTTCCCAAAATGGGTTGTAGCGACGCTTTGCAAAGATTGTATAAATACTAAATCCTTTAGAAACGGTTTTATTAAGTAAGTGGTATTTATTTGTAAAAATGTCAATTTTCCGTATTCTATGTTATAGGGTCTCCTAAGTCAACTAGACTATTCCTAACTGGTCCAAAGCGACAAGTTGTGAGATACCTCAAATCTCCTCTTCACCGCCAATTGTGGTCAGGTAAGTACAAGTGAAGAAAGGAGGGATCCGCTCACGAATCACCGTGAGACGGGCCTTTTAAAGTTACTTTTCTCACTTGCCTAGCCTAGACACCATAAAGACAGGTTTAGATAAACGATCGATGTCCACAACTTATCCTATTTTCATAAGAAATGGTATTTATTTATAAAGATGTATCAATACTAAATTTTTTAGAAATGGCTTTATTAAGTAAATGGTATTTAAATGAAAATGTTATTTCCTCGTATTCTAAATTCCCAAGATTATCGTACTATGTTTACATGTGAGTGTGTGAAAAGGTAGGTCGTTACCTCGTGATCTACTTAAAGATATAGTAAGGTTTAATGAAGTTAAATGTATAATTGAAACTGTGTGGTATTTAAGTGAAAAATACGATGAATGGAAATAGCTATCATTTCATGCAATGAAACTTGATCAATTTGTTTGATTAGTGTTTAACAGTCAACATGAGGAAGTTTAAGTATGATTGTATTAGTGAGAAGTGGAATTTTATAGGAAACCGAATCGAAAATCGAATTTGTTCCGATTCCGTCGGGTTTTGTAAATCCGTATTTTTAGATAGAAGAGATAGGTAGAAATTGGGACTTACAGGTTCTAGGTCACACAAGAGAGTGAAATAGAAGTAGGGAAAACGCCGATATGTTGCGTCGTCGCCGGTAGTTCCTAAAACGATCGCCGGAGCTTCGTCTTTCGCTTGTTTTCAAAGTACACACAATTCTTGGAATTTTGAGAGAGTGGGCTCAGAATTTTAGAATAGGAGGGTAGAGGGTAGGGGTGTATTTATAGGGTTAGGCTAGGGTTAGAATAGGTGTAGGGTTTTTAATTAAAAATTGTAAAAAAAAGTGTGAAAAATCATTAAAAATGGATTAAATAGGGTATAAATGTGTCTCTGGAACCAATCCAAATAAATAGAGTATACAGAGGGGTAGGGGAGGCCAAGAGTCACTTTTTCTCTGTTGATGAATCGGCCGACCGGCCATGTCCGGCCGGCGGCGCCGACCCGAGTCGGCCGGTCCGCTGGCCGACTCGGCCGAGTCAGGCCGAGTCAGGGTCTCGGAAGGTGGGGGGTCGGCGGGGGTAAGCACGGGTACTTTCAGTTTTTCAGATTCAGTTCAAAATTTGGGAGTTATCTCAGGTGGACTATTGGGCTTCTATAAAATTTAAAACAAATAAATATAAAAAAGTAATGTGGGGCATGGGATTTGAACTCTGATGGCTTGGTTCAGCAATGCAAGCTATTACCAATAAGCTACAAGCTCCTTCTTGTAATTAAATTGCTAATTAATTACTTAAGTCTTGTGCTCAGGAAATAAATACCCCTTTATGGATTTTTGAAAAAATATTTTGAAAAAAAATTGTATAGGAAATTTGGGGTTGTTACACGTCCAACCAGAGAATCAGTGCCTATATGCATCCGGATCTCGTCCTCGTGTCAACCAATGACACAACAATATCATGCATGTAAATATCATAAAAGCATATGCATGAAAATATGAGGATATAAATCAACGTGTGTCCCTCGCGACACATCAAAATCATGGAACCTGAGTGTCCAGCAGCGACACTCGAAACATCATGAAAACCGTGTCCAGCATCGACACGTAAATCCTCATATCTAGGGCTCCGTCAGTCCGGATCGACCCTCGGCCTCCGTCTGCGGGATCTGCACGCGGGGTCCGGCAGATGGGTCGTCCCCTATCCATCTCTCGACTCCGGTCGGTATCCTCCGGATAACCGCCAGGTCCAACCAATCACCGGTAGGTAGTAGTCCCTCAGCCAGGCTCATCGTCATCCCCACGAAATCTCTCTCTCGCCCCGGGGTACCATACCGGGTCCATCATGAACCCGCAAACGGATCATCCGCCTTCTCGAATCGGGTTTCACATATCACACGTCTCAGAACCAAGAAAACGCATGGTGGACGCACTGAAATATCATATCAAGAGAAACCGGGTTTTTAAAACAATACGTACTTTCTTTTGAAATAAACATGGTTCTCAAATCCAGAAATCTCATGAAAACAACATATCTCAATGCGTATAATCGTAAAGTATGATATATGCGACATATAACAGAAATGTAAGCATATCCGTATATCATGCAACATGGAACAATAATATGCACATATCGAGAGAAAACCGCTCTTTTAAATGAATCCAGTTTTTAAAATATATCCCGCGGTTCCCAAATTCTCCAAAGACTCCAAGTCCAATGCAACATTGTAAAAAGGTGCATATGTAACTATAGCAAGTAAACTATGCAGTCACATCGTGATGCAGCAATCCTACTGTGTAGTGACATGGCAATTATCGATGATGAAGTGTGTGAGCCGGCAAATCTGTGTACGTGTAACATACGCATCATCGATAATGGTGTAAGTGTACTAGCACAGGTATATGCAATTCAATGAGAATATCATGAATGCAACATAAGGTAAATCATCAGCTAAAAGATATAAGGTATACGTAACTATCATATGTCTGAGTAGGTGAATCTATCAATCGGCATCCAGCCTCACAACATCACGTACGGTAAAATCCATCGTACGGCATCCTCTAGTCAAGGGTATGGATCAATCATCAAGTCAAACTCATCACGTACGGAAAATCGTCGTACGACGGCATAAAACAAATAGGTATCCTATCAACCTTAACGACAATGAGGGTACGGACCTAATGTCTCGTACAGCTTATCATTCAAGATTCATAACATTATATATATCTATATACCTATGTCCCAGGTCACATCCATAACAATCTCATATCAGGGGACCGGCAAAAGTTTCAATCACCTCAATCGACTAGCATCCGTATACCAACATATCATCAAATCATTATATCACATTGTATTTTCTTTTCGTCGCCTTGTCTCCCACATCAAGTCAATTCTACCAATACATTCTACCATTACTATAAGCATACGTATCTAATCTAACATACACACCCGAACCATACAATCGGTTTTAGAAGATGCAAATCGTAGTTTTGAAAGTAGGGGCTACGGTGTTGTAAGGAAAATATATCATTTGAAAATCCATAACATCTCTTAAGGTATCTATTTAAAAGATGTATACGATTCTTCAGTCTGAAATAGGTATGGTTCGGTTGACACATCTACGTCGGTTATCTAGTCCTATAGTATCCAATACAGCAATATCATCGAACATCATCCTCAAATCTTGTCATCACGTATTAATCGTATCATATCACTTCTAACTAACCCTTAGTTTCTAATATAGTTTTTCTAATTATCTTTTAACTCTATCCATAGTTTTCTATTAAAAGTTTCCTTAACCATATTCTATATATAAATCGGTTTCCATCAAAGTTTGCGGGGGTGCTATACGTCATCCACCCGACATCCCCCGTAGATATAGATCTACTCACCTGATCTTTGCCTGCCAAAGTCGATGACATTACACTCATCCTCGTCGTCTCGAAGTCCACATGGAGGTACCTACAATTTCCAATGCGTCATATAGTATCAAGAATCGAACATGAAAACCAAGGCTGCATGCAAATCGCTTATAGGTTAGAACCTATAGCCTACGCCTGCAAAACCACTAAACAACCCCCGTCGCTGACGTAAAAATATCAGATAACGGAACACAATATCAAATACCAAATCTCAAATTAAAACGAAGTCGCAAAACAATACAGCAACTCAAGAAAATGGTCCCAGATTTTTCCCTAGGTGAAATTAGCCAATTTTACACACATGGAGGGTCTAATTTACTGAAGATAGAGCCATGGACCAAACACGGATCAATTTGGTTGTACCCAGGCCGTAAATTGCGGCCCAAATCATTAAATTTATGGCCAAGATGAATGGGTTGGGGCTCAGGTTTCAGGGGGTGATTCATGGTTGCCTGCACGTTTCATGGTTAAGAGAACTTCTTTTACAATGGTCTCCGATCATCCCAGATCTCTAAATACCATCACTAAAACCACAAAACCCGATATCGACAAATCTAAAGTTCGTATTTTGGGGTTTGGTCACTGGTCCAGATCAAGAATCGACCTCTAGGGTCTTATAAACAGCCACTAGACATCACCCAATCCACACAACACTCAAACCCTTCTCTAGGAATTTCTAACTTCACCATATCACACTAAATCAACTCCTAACCATACTAGAATACTAGGAAAACATAAACTAAACTAAGTGAAAGTAATTTTACCTCATTTGGTCAACCCAAGAAAAACCCTAGCTGTCCCAAGTCATCAAAATCCAACTTTGCTTGGTCCATTGTGTAGAGGATAAGAAGGGGATCATTTTTAATGAAAGGGGTTTAGGGTTTTGACAAGGTTTTTGAGATGGATCTTTGGGTTGAAGGTGGAGGGAAGTGAGGTTGAAGGAGATGAAGAAAATGATAGGGGAGAAAATAATGTGGCTGCCCTCTCTTTCTCTCTCCTTTATTCTCACCCACTCTCTCACTAATTTACCCTTTTGCCCTTTTCTTTATTTCTTTTCTTTTTCCTCACAAAACCAAACACATTATGAAACCAACAACACAAATGAACCACATGCAACCAAATGCAACATGACATGGTGCACTAGCCACGGAAAACTGTAGAAACACGGATTTGGCTTAATCGCGATTAGCAGTGCACTAATCGGGTTCTCATTTAAACTGCATATAATAAATTTTAAAAATGCCAAATCCGATAAATATCTTTTTAAATGAATAAATCATTTTAATTCCCAATTATTTCACAATTATTGGTATATTTTTATACCTTTTTTTTAAAACCCCAATTTCGTAAATCGGGAAGTTTTTCAGGAAATATATTATTTTAATATTAAAATTCCAAAAATAATATTTTATATTTTCTGAAATGTTACACTCCGATTGACGGGTCAAACTGGTCATACGAACTCAATGTGCAGTGTACGTATGTTTTGAAAGGGTTTTGGATATATCGGGGGCCCCGCAAAGTTTTACGGGGGTCCCGCTACCCGGATAACGAGCTCGGGTCAAGGGGGCTAGCAGCCCTCTTACGGGATGTGGGGCAATGCCCCGTTAAAATTTTTTTCTAACGGGGAAATTGTTTTGGAGTGTGGGAAAAGGTAGGATGAGGAGCGTCTTAAAGACGCTAGGGAGCTGGGCGCTGGGCGCTAGGGCGCCGGCGGAAAGAAGCGGATTTTAGCCCCGGAAATTGGAGTTAAACTCCGAAAGAGAATCTTTTGTTTATGGAGTTAAACTCCAACATATCTTGAATGGGGTTAAACTCCTAGAAATGTTTGGAAATGGTCAAAGGGGACCCATTTTTTCTCCTCTTTAGCTCTAGATCTTCTTTTAGGCCTTGGATCTTCCCAAGGTGAAATTTTTGTAGATGGGTCTCCTTCTTCCTCTCGATTGGCCGGATCTTGGAAAAAAGGGGGTGAGATTTAAAAATCTCCCTTTTTTGAGATCTGATGGAAAATCTGAGTTCCCCTTCAAGGGTTTAATGGTGAAAAACTGTTTATTTTTGGAAAAGGAAAAGTGAAACTCTTGATTTAATTCAAAGAAAGAAAGAAGGTTTAGAATCTTGAGGAAGGAGAAGGAGACATAAAACCCTAATTTTTGAGAGAGAGAAAAAATTTATCATTGATTTTTTCATCATGTTGCCTTTATACGCTACACACTTTACATATAGCACTTTGGGCTTTACCAAATGGCACTTGTGTCACCCCATACCTTATGTGCTTATTTATTTTTTTGCACATATGCCATGGGGTTTACAAAATTTTGGTTTTCTGCCCACTTTACATATATTTATTTCTAAAAATTACATTTAGACTAATTTATTGCCTTCTTTTTGGCATGGAGCCGGCCCCTTCCACGCTTGGTCTTGACCTGGGTTTGGACTCGGGCCCACTTGAGTTAGGGTTGATCTTGGTTTTAACTTGGTCAACTAGGGTGTAATTTTTGATCCCAACAGTGCCCTCATGAGGAGCACGTGAGGCGCCACCTCATTAAAATTTAAAAGAGCTTAGCTCTTCAGTTATATTCAAATATTAGGGGAACAAGTATGATTAACAATTCTTGTATTATTCTATAATTTTCTAATACTATATTTATAAAAATCATGAAATATTTTATGTTCAATTTTATTCTATTAAAATTTCCATTAGAAAGAAAAAAAATTTAATAACAAAATAAATCTTAACTACATGTAATTCCAAATTTTTAATTTCAGGGTGAGCATACAGATCTACTCAGAATGCAATTGGAATTGTGCATTGCAGGAGTATATACTGCTAAATGGACAACGAGAGTTGATATTGTCAATTTTAGTATATTATATTTTATGTTTCGTGATTTCATAACCAATGGACACTATCCATTTGGGTTTAGTTTAAGTGGTGTATGCTATCAGTTATCTGAAAATCATAGTTATGTTTCTTTGCGATCGGATATTGATGTTTTCTGCATGTTTTATTGCTATCGAGAAATCCATCTGGTCCGAATATATCGTGAAAGTGATGTTCGTAAGAATGGCCATCATTGCATGTTCATCACTCCGTCTTATAAAGTGTTCGAGCATGCAATAATTGTCATTTCTTTAATGCATGGAGATTATCCTTGATGTAAAAGTATTTTACTATGTGTAATGAAATTCTAAAATCAAGATGTAATATCATCGCAAAGTTTAAATGATATTTATCTTTCATTTTTCATCATGTCGGTTATAAGTCATTTTTATACAATTAAGTAAACATTAGTTATATGAATATTTTATAAATTCTTGCAATCATTATATTTATGATACCTTACTTGCTATATAATATTTGTTGTTAATAAGAAATTGGAAATAATAAGTCTAAAAGAAAATAAAAATCAATCCGTCAATCGATATATATTCATTTATTCTAAATATTAAGTTATATATTGAATAGAAAGTATAACGCTGATTGGACAAATGATTATTTGTACAATATCATATATAGAGATATGAAGAAAAATAAATGATAGGATAAATGATGCCAGCATTTCTAATTCACCGTAATTATATTTCCTATTTTTGCGGTTGAAGCACGTTTGATTGGCTTCTCTACCATTAGACAACATCAAGTATTATCTTTTCCAAATATTTTTATTTGATTTACTCAAGTCTTGATGTTATCAAATCAGTCAAATCATACATTTACCAAAATATATTTTATTGAGAATCTTTCACATGCAGAGTGCAATTATGATATGATCTATAAATGCATATATTTTATCTGTCCAATCGTACGTTTTTTACATCCCTATTTATATATGATACGACATCAAAATGAAGAAAAATGCATGATGGGACATATGAAGCCAACATTTCCAATTCACCCTAATTGCATTCCATATTTTCGCTGCTGAAGAACTTTTTGTCGTCTTCTCTACACTAGATAACATCAAGTATTGTCTTTTCCGAATATCTTATTTAATTTACTCAACTTACGACACTATCAAATGAGTCAAATCATATTTTGTCAGAATATGCTTTATTGAAAATCTTTCTCATGCATGGTGCAATTATGATATA
Source organism: Agapanthus africanus (assembly GCA_030015575.1). Classification (NCBI taxonomy): domain Eukaryota; kingdom Viridiplantae; phylum Streptophyta; class Magnoliopsida; order Asparagales; family Amaryllidaceae; genus Agapanthus; species Agapanthus africanus. The sequence continues at coordinate 981,337,342 of CM057338.1, read as the reverse complement.
AGCTATAAATGCATATATTTCATCCATCCAATCGTGTGTTTTTTCATGCATATTTATATATAATATGACATCAAAATGAAGAAAAATGCATAATGGGACACATGAAGCTATACATTTCCAATTCACCATAACTGCATTCGCTACTTTCTAGTTTTAAACTTCAAACTGACTTGGTGACTCTTACTACTACCAGGATAATTACCATATTGAACGTTATATATACATAAACCATGATCATGCATTTCCTTACAAACACTTGTGCCTAGCTATTTTAGGTACTCAAGTTGTCCATGATGAAGCTTAAGCTTAGTCCATCGGTAATGAAGAAAGGCCATAAGAAAAGCATGGCGTCGATCGTGATCTCTCTTCCACAAGATATGCTCATCGAAATAGTCATACAAGTCATCTCCAAGTCCTCGACTCCTCTCAACGATGTTAAAAGCCTACGTGCAACGTAAGCATTTCTTACTTTTTATAATTTCAGAACCAACATATGAATTATCTAATGTCGTTTTGTATGCATTTTAGATGTAAGAGTTTTTATTGGCCCTCCGAAGATAAGATGGTCGGGCGTTCAATCTCGGTGATTAAAGAGTACTTGAAAATGTATTGATAGGAAAAGTGTGCATGTCTAACTTTGCTTCAAAACTGTGCAAATAGCGGCAATCTTGATTCCAACTTCATTCTTGGACTGGTAAATAATTTGATTTAATACATATCTTGCTATTTATATTCTTATATATATATAGTCTAATTCATCGATGTTGGGTTTTTCTTTAAACCTATAGGAAGAGATATACAATTTAGGAAGTATGACTTTGGGTATGAAGTATCTCAAGACAGCGATGACTGGGGGCTACTTTGCAACGGCATATTGGTCGGAATCATGTTGTTTTTTGATGCCTATACACGGGCGCACGCCATGGAAATCCTTAACAAAGTTTCTTGCGGCGATCTTTTATGTGCTAGTCATGGAGTCAAAGAGTGCACGAGATCGGGCAATCTGATAGTAGACAGATGCAGAAGAGAGATTTTGCAGATTACAAATAAAAAATAAACGAGAGCGATTTTGAAGATGGAGCCGAGATCTCCTTACAAGGATAAACTCTGTGGAAGGGTTGTGAAGGCAAAAAGTGATGGCTACTGGGTTGATAATGATCGACTTCCAAGGACGTTTTGCTTTCGATTTTGTCGATGGACGGACGAGTACTACAAATTATTTGAAAATTAATTCCAATGGAAACATTGCTACCATCTCTTAACTGATTATGTTTTCAAAAAAAATTTTAAATTTTTAAGTTTCAGAAGTATGTGTCATATTTGCTGGGTAGGATGTTGAAATCTGTGATCAGTTTGTAATGATTCATTTTTGTAAGCAAGAAACCAACATTTCCTTCTGTTGCTAAATACAATTTTCATATCGTAACCGGTTTTAGTTTGTTATTGAATGATGATAGTGTCGGGAGAAAATATTGAAATCGAAAATATTGGTGCCATTCATTTTTTGTTGTGTTCTTCACCACTAAACAACATCAAATATTATCTTTTTCAAATATTTTTATTTAATTTACTCAAGTTATGATGCCATCAAATCAATCAAGTTATGCTTTGTCAAATCTACATTATTGAAAACCGTTCATTTGCAGAGTTAATTATGATAAGAGTAAGAGTTTAAAAAGTAATACCTTATTAACAAACTAAAATGATATACTTATTAATATTCTATTTTGCTATTACTTTTTGAACTCTTACTCTCCTATATAAGTTATTTCGTTCATTTTCCAAGTATCCCACTATATTAGGTTGTTATGAGATTGTAAATTTTTTTTTTCGGTTTGTTATATAATGTTGTTTTATTTTCTGATGTAATACGGATATTGTGATGTACTTTGTCTATACTTAGGACATAGTTTTTTGCTTATATTATACGTCTGTTTTAATGAAATGGATGACTAATAATGTGCATTTTCCTTAAAATATCTTTATGCTTTCACATTTTACATGTTTAGGTTAAATAGATATCATATATTTTATTATGCTATCATCCATTAGTGCTTTACATGTCTTTTCAATTCAGAAAAACAAAGAAACGCATATTCTTAATTCCAAATTAAAATAAAAATATAACTTATAGTCTCTTAAGTATTTATTAATTATTGAGTATAATCAAGATAAATTGATAGTGCGAGCATTGGGACTAAATAGAATTTAAATTTTAACCCGAAAACTATTTCATCATCTCATTGTCCTTGATTCATATTTTTCCCGTGCATAGCGTGGGTGCAGTGCTATATAGAGAGAGAGGAAGGGGGGGGGGGGGGGGGGGGCGACAGATGACGACGACGACGACAAAAATACAGACGGAGATAACTGATTTGAATCAGAAATGGAGATGATCATCTTATTGCGTTACTTCCCAACAATTAGCTTTGCTCTGGCATGGCCAGCCTCGATCCTGAACTGCTCTCCGATCCCCAAATGAGCTGTTAATAACCAAACCAATGTGAGCAGCTCACCTCCAACACTCAGTTGCTTCGCATGGTACAATCCTCTGCAGTGCCCTGCAGCGTAACTCAGTATCTCGACCCAAACAGTGCTCACCATCTGCCACTTTCTCTGGCCCAACTTCGCTTCCAAAGATTTTGCAAGAATACACCCGTCAAATAGCACAGACTGGCTCCTGTCCCCTTTCACTTGAATAGGCGAGACTTTAGTATCCACCTCTAAAATCATCTTGCATGCTGCCTTCTTGTCTTGCCTTGCTGGCCCCGATAGAAAAAAGTTCTTAGCCTCTTCACAAGTGTCTCCATATCGAATCTGCCCGATTCCTGCAGTTAGCATAAATGGCTGCACTATTAGTAAATATAACATGTAGTCGGATATTCTTTTACTTATTTCTCGGGCCTCGCGATTTTGCTCCGTTTCTACTTCGGTATAATAGCAGATATCCGTCGCGATGTGCCAGAGGAGAATGCTTTTATCGAACTCGACCTCGATACTCCAACCGAGTTCTTTTAGATAACCTCTTCTTTGAAGAGCCCATTCTCCTCGATATGCTCCAAAACTCCTATAGAGTTTTGAGTTCTCTGCAGCCTCGGACTTGCTCTTGATCTCTTCGAAGATGAACTTCTTGAGCTCGTCTGTGACGATGACCCTCTCCATGTACCAAAAATGATCCCACCAGTCTTTGAAATTGATGTGCTCCAGAATTCTTGCGAATGTGGATGGTTTTAGGTCACGTTGGCAGTAGGACACTAGATTGTACTGCGACATTGAATTAGACCATCTCGGTTTGTTATGTGGGCGGAAATAAGTATTTATGGCATAAATCATACCACGGATAGGGTCGAGTTTGGTGTCTTGGAGCTGCAGATAGGACCAATCGGAGAAAATAAGAAGAGCAGCCGCGTATAACTCGAGAAAAAGAGCCCCTACCAACAAAATGTAGGTAATAATAATATCGCTCTCTTTATAAACATCATCCTTTTTGGTGAAGATGAAAAGAACAAGTGATACTAAAACAGAGCTACAGGTGATCAATCGAAGAACGCAGCCTGTTTTAGTGTGTATCACAACCGACTTGGTGTAGAGTATCTCGTAAAGAAAGGCAAGTTCGGTTTCAACCAGCTTAAAAGCTTGCTCCGCTTTACGCTTGAGGAAGAAAGCTTGGCTCTCATTCCGCTCGTGGAAGCTAAGGATGAGCTCCACAACGAGTCGCTTAAAAATCTGAATGAAATCATAAGCGTTTTTAAGAAGCTCCTTTTCATCCATCTCCACAACCTCGGTGTCCAGTGTTCTTTCCGCAGCTTCAGGCTCCTTCTCGATGATAATCTCAGCGGGGAGCCCAGCCGCTTTCTTCGACGCATATTCCTCCATGAACTTGGCGTAGTTGGGGCCAGCGTCAGGGTCCGTGAGCATCGAGTTTCTGAGACGGTCCATGCTCGCTGACATTAGGGCCCATGACCGCTCCCCATACTTGACTATCCCGGCGAGGAACATTAGAAGAGTCGGAGCTAAGATTCGAGTTGGTAGAATTCCAAAAAAGACGTAAAAAGCCAACACCACTTGAAACAGTAGATTCAGCGCGTGCCTTAGATACAGCTCGTTATCTTCTAACGAGAAAGCGGTGATGGTGTCTGGGCCCCCAAGATGAAGAAGAAGAAACGGGGCCCAGAACGCGAGAAGATCGTCATTTTGACTGGGTGTTATTTGGTTCGAAGAAGAAGAAGAAGAAGAAGAAATGGGAGGAGGACTGAGGGAAGACTCGGATTTTTTGTCGTTATTTACGAGAATGCCAAGGGCCAACGTTGCCACGGAGTCGGCGAGCAAGTAGGCCAGCCAGAGGATGGCACTGAGCCATTTGCTGCTCATGCGTTTTCTTAGGTTGCCTGAGAATATGAGGACGGTTTGCAAGAAAAGGCTGATCATCACAAACATTTGAAGATCCCATTCCTTCCATAATGTCTTCAACCAAGGGACGAGACTCATACTTTCTCGCTGCTAGCTGTAAAGCAATGCAATGCATCGGGGGACACATGCAAGAAATTCTTAGTTAGAACCACATGAGAAGGGATATATGTTGGTAGAAGCTGCATTTTGATATTGCAAGATGATATACAAGACATGATTAATAAAGAAATTGAAATTGAAATTGCCCAAATTATCTAATTAAGGTAAAAAAAAAAGAGTCAATAACATATTACTATATTCAATGTTAGATAAATTTAAAACGAAAGCCGCTGAAAGTCCTAGCTACAAATGGACATAAATTATAGGGAAACCTACCTTGAAGAAGCTCAAGGAATTGAAATACTATTTGTATGCTTCGATGTCTAGTTCCTGCTAGGTAACATTTGGAAACAAGAACCGCTAATTTATTTATTATTTTTAGTGTTAAGAGGCTGAATAAATATTAGGGCGATTCTGATTCTGGGTTTGTCTACAATTTGTATATGAGACATCATTACTATTGAACTGCTCCTTTTCCTGCATCAGTAAAATTGACGGCTTCACTTCCTCCTATCTTATTGAGGGAACTTAGTACTACAGTAAAACATCGTATGTTAGCAAAATTAAAGGACCTCATTGAATCCAAAGAAACGAGTCATTGAAAGCTCAAAATATAAATGGACATAAATTGAAAAAAAATTACCTTGACAAAGCTAAACAATTGAATATCTTCAATGTCTGCTTCCCGCTAGTTCAACACGTGGGATCAGGAGCTACTATTTTTTACTTGTTATGAGGAGGTTGAATAAATATATGGGAATGCAATCCCAAGCTTCCCAACAGAGGAAACTTTTGCTTTATGACAGGAAAGAAATTTTCTTTATTGGATGCTTTGCTTTCGTTTCCTCGTGCGAGCATATAGCGTCGTTTGGTGAAACCTAACCATTACAGACATTGGTGGGACCATGGTAATGGTATCTGGGGAGAGACAAATGTGAATAAATCGACACCTTTTCACCGTCTAGAAATAAATTACTAACATTCGATCGTTTCAGGAATGCTATAAGGTTTTGTTTTCTGATCATCCCTACAGGATGAAACCAGAAAACAATATCAGGTTACTGCCAAATCCATTTTCTTACACGTGCTTCTCCTTCGGCAGTCATTTATATACACTTCTTATTCAATTGTAGCACATATATCGTGTAACTGCTTCATTTTTCACTCATTCCTGCTCCTTCTTCTCCTCTCACTGCCCCTCTCCTTGCATGATTCTCATTGTAAAACTTGGTATTCCGGACAATATTATAGATCATCTATAAGCCTCAACTTCTTTTCTTTTTCTGAGGTAAATTCTTCTCTTTCTGCTTACCAACTATGATTTTGGAGGTTGTCATGTCATGTGAGATATAAGCACTATTGAAGTACTACTTTTCTTAGATCAATCAAATAACAGGCCAACAAGCCGGAACCGATAGAGAAAAATAAACGAACCCGATGAAAGATTTTCGGACCGATTGATTTACTTCCTCGTATCTTTTGCAAATACGGCTTTGCCTGTATACATTCTTGTCTCTTGTTTTAAGCTAACATGGAATAATAATGCCTTAATCTTTTCTAAATCTGATTTACGGCTCTTTCACTTTCCCTTTATTTTTTCTTTTCTTTTCCAGATTCTTATATACTTTACAAGGCAATTTAAGATTGCTTTTGTTTCCTTTACAGTAAGCCCCTGTGATATTAGATTTCTACTTTGATGTCAGGAAAGTTGCTCGGTAGTATACTTCTCTCTTGTTTCATTCCTCTTAGAGTGGGGTATGAAATGTAACTTTAATTATAGCAAAACCATGAGAAGAATGAGCTCAAAGTACAGATTAATGCCCAAGAAAAATCTTAAAGTTACAATTTCCATCACTTGTAGGACCAATCATTCATCATGCTGGTGTGTGATCAAGGAGAATGTGTTATAGAATTGAAGCATTATGGTTAAAGTGAAGACGCGCTTAAAACGTGATATATAATTATATGTTCATCAAACGCTGATTAACATGATTTTCACCGTGTCGTATTTAGAAAGAATTTGAAATTACCGCAATCAAAGACGGTGTCGCATGTAGCGAGCCGCGATAAGTACGAGTCGTCCGCAGGGAGATGGTAGGTTTTTAAAATTGTTTTAACAAGTTAATATCGTATCTTGGGTGGTTGTTTATACCAAGTATCGTAATAATGATATGTTTAATAAAAAGACTTGTTAGGAGTAGTTTTAGGTTAGCTTGTGTTAGAATGATATTTGCCGCTTCCTTATAGACCTTAATTCTGATATTGACACTAAGACAATAGGCAACAACGTGGATTAGGGAACTTGAAATACGGTATTTGCGATTTTGAGCTAAATCCGTATTCCTTATCCCTTGTCCTTCCATTGTTGTCTCTTGACCATAGTGTTGGGGTAAAAATTTACACCCCCGTTGACCGAGTCAAAGTCAAGGTCAACCCCAAGCCAGGTGGGCCCAAGCCCAGATCAAGCGGGCCTATGCCCAAGTCGAGCCCGCGGCCAGCCTCCTCCATGCCAAAATATAGATCATGTAATAAATAATTTTATGTAATTTTTTATATATACATGAATGTATGAAAAATGGGCATAAAGCCAATATTTTGTAAGCCCATGGCTTATGTGCAAAAAAGAAATGGCACATGAGCCATGGGATGGGCAAAATGCCATTTTGCAAAGCCCAAGGAGCTATATGTAAACATGTAAGCCTATATAAGGCAACATGATGATGAATAAAGTAATATTTTTCATTCTCTCCAAAAAAAATTTAGATCTGAGATCTTTTGTGCCTCCTGCTCCTTCTCCAAGGTTCTAAACCTTCTCATTTCTTTTGAATTAAATCAAGAGTTTTACTTTTTCTTTTCAAAAACTAAGAACTCTTCCACCACAAAACCCACAAAGGGGAACTTGGATCTACCATTAGATCTCAGAAAGGAGAGATTTTTAGATCTCACGTCTCTTGATCATCAAGATCCAGCCAACAGAGAAGGAAGAGGAAGAACCCTTTTCATTAACCAAAACATTTTAGGAGTTTAACTCCATATATTTACATATATATATATATATATATATATATATATATATATATATATATAAATAAATATTTCCTTTCTGAAGCATAGCTTCTGGTTCTGGGACTAAAAGCCCCTTTGTCTCGCCAGCGCCAAGAGCTCGAGCGCAAAACGCCCACGTGCCGATACGTGGCGCGCTTGCGCTCAGGCGCACGGCGCTCGAGCGCAAAGCGCCCACGTGCCGACACGTGGCGCGCTTGCGCTCAGGCGTACTGCGCTCGAGCGCAAAGCACCTACGTACCGACACGTGGCGCACTTGCGCTCAGGCGCACTACGCTTGAGCGTAAAGCGCCCACGTGCCGACACGTGGCGCGCTGCGCTCAGGCGCACTGCGCTCGAGCGTAAAGCGCCCACGTGCCGACACGTGGCGCGCTGCGCTCAGGCGCACTGCGCTCGAGCGAAAAGCGCCCACGTGCCGACACGTGGCGCGCTGCGCTCAGGCGCACTGCGCTCGAGCGCAAAGCGCCCACGTGCCGACACGTGGCGCCGACACGTGGCGCGCTTGCGCCTGAGCGAACAGCACCTAAGCGCACAGCGCTCAAGGCGCTGGCCCCACGCATCCCTTGGATGCCTTTTCCTCCCCTTTTTATGTACATATATATATATATATATATATATATATATATATGTATACATATTTACACACACATATACCCCACGATACTGTCCATGTTAGAAAAAATTTCTAATGGGGCGCTGCCCCGCATCCCGCAAGGGGGCTGCTAGCCCCCTTGACCCCAGCCCGCTATCCGGGTAGCGGGACCCCCGTAAAACTCTGCGGGGCCCCCGATATATCCAAAACCCCTCCAAAACACAACACTGCACGTTGAATTCGCATGACCAGTATAACCCGTTAATCGGAGGTTCCCTCGCTCCAAAGGCGAGAGGTAATTAACGGCAGCTTAGTCCGCGGTTGCCGGAGATTCGGACCCCCCATAATCAATAAACCCCAGCCTAACCTAGGCAGGGGGAATCTGTAATGCGCCTGACAAGCGCGCGCGTATTCCCATCTCAATGGGGTGAGCAAAAAACACCCTACAGATTCTGGCACGCCCGGTGGGACCAATCTCTCCTCCCATATTTCGCATTCATGCGAACTCAATCATTATACATACCTGTATTTATACTAAAATAATGCTCTTTCATGCAGATTTTCAAGCAATCACCTTCCGATGATGTCTTCGATGATGAACTCAGCTCCCGTCTCCTACACGATGAAGATAGACTCCAGGACGGTCCTTCCGGCCAGTCTCGGGCGACAATGGGAGGAGCCGCTGCTACCATTCGGCTCTATTATGTTCATACCTGTTGGCGCCATCTCGGCTCCTCAAGCCCCGGTAACAGTCAAACCGGCCCCGAAAGGCAAGAGGCCAAATGTGGTGGTCTCGAGGACGCCCCAACCCAAACGCAAATCTGTTTCCGAACGAATCTCCATCGCTCCAGCTGGGGGCAAGGCCATCAACGTCAATAAGGCAGCTGGGCATCTCAGGCAAGCTCCGGCGGTGCCCCTGACATCTGCTCGATCGGGTGACTTCTCTAAGCTCCCCGCTAATCGACTCACGGTAGCTTCCTAGGAAACAGATGCCCGCCAAGCCCTTAAAATTGAGAAGTTAAGGTAGAAAAGGCTCAGATATAGAGCCAACCAAAGGGCTAGGGCTCCTGCTAGGCTGAACCTCATGAGGTTCAAAGAACAGGGTTACCCCGCCGAAGATGAGGAAATGGATGGATATGCGGTCCACACTGTCTACGTGGTAGGCACGCGCAGCAAGAGCAAGGACGGGGCCACCACATCTCAAATCCAATCTGGCTTGAATGTGGTTGCCACTTCCCAAGAACAGCCGCCTCCGCTGGGTGATGAAAACCCTCTCGACGAGGATGATAGGCAGAAAGACCCTTCGGTCCATGAGGAGTCGGGCTCGGAAAGCGAAGATGAGCCAATCTTCCGTCCCAAGAACGCAGAGCAACAACTTCTCTAAGAGCTCCGAAAACAGCTCAGAAGCAAAGACAAGGAGATGGCCAAGATCTACTCAAAGATCGATGACTTGACAAACGTCGTCTTACAACTCACAGCCCAACTTGCCTCCCAGCCGCCCAATCAAGCGCAGGGCTCTGCTCGTGAACCGGGAAACGGTGTCCCAACGCAGCCAACGCCTATTCCCTCAAATCCAAAAATGGGCGAACCGCACGAAAATCAGTCGCATCCTATCTCGGGAAATGTCTTGGCTACCGATGACAGTAGCCCGCTAACTCAAGATCAAATCATGGATTTGGTTGCCAGCAAAGTCAAAACATTGGTGGCCAAAGCCGAAGCGTAAAAAGATGTTAGCAGTAGCGGGAGACCATATCCTGCTCAATATGATCTGGTAGAATTTCCTAGCGGCTACGTCATCCCCAAATTCGGAAGATTCGATGGGACGGGAAACGCGAATCAGCACATCGCCCACTTCAAAGCCTCATGCGGGAATACTGGGGGCAACGATGCGCTTCTTCTCCGCCAGTTCGTTAATAGCTTGACCGATGTTGCTTTCGACCGGTACGCAAACATACCGGATGGCTCCGTTACTACTTTCGTCCAAATGGAATCTTTGTTTCGACAAAGGTTCATGAGCGTCAGCAATAAGATCACCATTGCCGAGCTCGTAAGGACCAAGCCTAAGAACAACGAAAGCAGCACGGATTTTATAACCCGATGGCGCAATCTCTCCGTTAAATGTGAACCGCCGATAAAGCAGGACCAATCTGTCAGTCTCCTCGTCGGAAATCTCAACAATTGGATGGCCCCGTTTCTATGCACCGCGGGTCTTAAAACATTCCAAGAGCTGACCAGAAAAGTTCAAATGCTGGAGCACTCAAGGCAGGAGTCCTCCTCGGATTCTCAAAATAACAATAGGTCGTGGAGAAACCGAAAGGGCGATAATCGCAAAGGCGGAAACTCCGATGATTCTGGATCTTTCAACATTTCGGCTAACCGAAATAAGCAAGGGATGAGCGGGCCTAACGCCAACCAGCCTCGGAAGCCAGTGTTTGGAGAGGGAGGAGAATCTCCACTGAAAGAGAAGCTGGATAAGGTCTATTCCTTCAGAAGGGACAAAATCCGTAAAATATTCAAAGACGCCCTGAAGAGCGGTCTACATCTGCCAGAGTCAAAAAGACCGCAGGAAGCGAATAGGACCGATGACCCCAAATACTGCCCCTATCACAGAGTGATAAGTCATGCCATTGAGGACTGCTTCGTCTTCAAAGATTGGGTCGAAAAGCAATATAAGGCAGGAGAGATAGAACTGTCCAAAGGCGTGTTAGTAAACAGTCAAGATGCGACCGCCAATTTCATACAAACGGAGACTGAAGTTCTTCGTGAAACGGATTCTCTCAGACATCTGCCTTTCTCTGAAAACAATTGACCACCATGTCACTAAACTGGGAACAGTCGACCTCTAAGTCGTTAAACTGGGAATGTAAAAAAATATATATATATATATATATGTGTGTGTGTGTGTGTGTGTAAATAAAAAAATGTGTAAATAAAAGAAAAATAAAGAAAAGCCGAAATGATAGGGCAACTCGCAATAAAAATCAGCGAGTGAAAATAAAAATGAAAATAAAGCCGAAATGATGGGGCAACCGCGAATAAATAGCCGAAATGATAGGGCAATCGCGATCTTCACGATAAGAAAAGCTGAAATGATAGAGCAATCGCGGTAAAACAAAAAGAAAAGAAAAACGGCGAATGATGAGTCGCTCCTGGTACCATATTCCAGTGCAGCGATGCAGACGCCAACAAAAATTCAAATTTCCAAAATTCTCCCGGCCCTACGGCCAATCCCCAAATTGACTGCCGTATACAATCCACGGGCTCAAATAATTCTCATCACCCTCATGCCCCACCGTAATCACCAGTTACGCGGCAGGTCTCTGCCTTTGGAATTATGCTCCATTGGGAAGACCCACTCATGTGTCCTCACGATGCATGAGGAGAACAAACCTTTGTGGGATCCTTACGACTCACGAAGGAAAACACACTTAGGAGTCCCCACGACTCCTAAGGAGAAAATACACCTGCAAGATCCTTACGACTCGCAGGGAGAAAATACTTTTATGGGACCCTCACGGCCCATAAAATTGAAAAGTCTTAGGTGGTAGGGATCTAAACCTGTCTCCTAAGCCATCGCTCCCCAACCCCCAAGTGGCGATTGATGAGTCACTCCTGGTACTATATTCCAGTGTAGCGATGCAGACGCCAACCAAATTTCAAATCCCATACCCTAATGGAGAATGATGAGTCGCTCCTGGTACCATATTCCAGTGCAGCGATGCAGACGCCAACCAAATTCCAAATCCCACACCCCAATGGCGAATGATGAGTCGCTCCTGGTACCATATTCCAGTGCAGCGATGCAGACGCCAACAAAATCTCAAAATTTTTCCGGTCCTACGGTCTGGATCATACATCCTGCAAAACCGTATACAATCCACGGGCGTAAAACGATCCCAATCTCTCCCAAGTCCTCCCGTGGCAAATGATGAGTTGCTCCTGGCATCATTCTAGTGCAGCAATGCAGATGTCAAACCAAAACCGAAATCCTCAAATCCACTCATGGCAAATGATGATTCGCTCCTGATACCATATTCCAGTGTAGCGGTGCTGATGTCAAATCAAAACCAAAATTCCCAAATCTTCTTACGACAAATGATGATTCGCTCCTGGTACCATATTCCAATGTAGCGATGCTGATGTCAACCCAAATCAAATCAAGCCAACAACCTCTGCAGCGGAATCATGCTCCGTCCCAGAATTTACCCCGTGTCGAAATCATGCTTCGTCTCGGGATATCTACCTTCCCTGCCGGAATTATGCTCCGCCTCGGAATCAAGTCAACCAACCAGCTCTGCGTCGGAGTCATGCTCCATCTCAGAGTGTACCCTGCGTCGAAACCAAGCTTCGCCTCGGTGTATCTGCCTTCCCTGTCGGAATTATACTTCGGCTCGAAATCAACCAACGACCTCCTCGTCGGAATTATGCTCCGCCTCGAAATCAAGTCAACCAGCAAGCTCTGCGTCGGAATTATGCTTCGTCTCAGAATGCACCGCGTGTCGAAATGATGCTTCGCCTCGGTGTACCTGCCTTCCCTGTCGAAATTATGCTTCGTCTCGGAATCAAGTCAGCCAACAAGCTCTGCGCCGGAATCATGCTCCGTCTCAGAATATACCCCGTTTCGAAATCAATGCTTCGCTTCGGAATATTTGCCTTCCTTGTCGGAATTATACTTCGCCAAGGAATCTACCTCTGCATCGAAATCATGCTTCGGTCAGAATGTCTGCTGCTCATCGGAATGATGCTCCGATCCGTGGAATCATGCTCCGCCCTTCGGAATGATGCTCCGATCTCTGGAATTATGCTCCGCTCATCGAAATGATGCTCCGATCTCTGGAATCATGCTCCGCCCTTCGGAATGATGCTCCGATCTCTGGAATCATGCTCCGCCCTTCGGAATGATGCTTCGATCTCTGGAATCATGCTCCGCTCATCGGAATGATGCTCCGGTCCTTGGAATTATGCTCCGCCCTTCGGAATGATGCTCCGATCCCTGGAATCATGCTCCGCCCTTCGGAATAATGCTCCGATCCCTGGAATGATGCTCCGCTCATCGGAATGATGCTCCGATCTTTGGAATGATGCTCCGCTCTTCAGAATGATGCTCCGATCCTAGGAATCATGCTCCGCTCTTCGGAATGATGCTCCGAACCTAGGAATCATGCTCCGCTCATCGGAATGATGCTCCGATCCCCTGGAATCATGCTCCGCTCATCGGAATGATGCTCCGATCCCTGGAATCATGCTCCGCTCATCGGAATGATGCTCCGATCCCCGGGAATCAAGCTCCCCGAGGGAAACTCCGACCTCGGAATTATGCTCCGCGAATCAGAATGATGCTCCGATACCCGGGAATCATGCTCTCCGGGATGATGCTTCGCCTCCGGAATGATGTTCCACCTCGAAGTTCAGCTTCAAGATCCATCAATTTCATGCACACAACTCAAATATGCGGTGTGCATTTATTGATGGGGGGCACTTTGTTGGGGTAAAAATTTACACCCCCGTTGACCGAGTCAAAGTCAAGGTCAACCCCAAGCCAGGTGGGCCGAAGCCCAGATCAAGCGGGTCCATGCCCAAGTCGAGCCCGCGGCCAGCCTCCTCCATGCCAAAATATTGATCATGTAATAAATAATTTTATGTAATTTTTTATATATACATGAATGTATGAAAAATGGGCATAAAGCCAATATTTTGTAAGCCCATGGCTTATGTGCAAAAAAGAAATGGCACATGAGCCATGGGATGGGCAAAATGCCATTTTGCAAAGCCCAAGAGGCTATATGTAAACATGTAAGCCTATATAAGGCAACATGATGATGAATAAAGTAATACTTTTCATTCTCTCCACAAAAATTTTAGATCTGAGATCTTTTGTGCCTCCTGCTCCTTCTCCAAGGTTCTAAACCTTCTCATTTCTTTTGAATTAAATCAAGAGTTTTACTCTTTCTTTTCAAAAACTAAGAAGTCTTCCACCACAAAACCCACAAAGAGGAACTTGGATCTACCATTAGATCTTAGAAAGGAGAGATTTTTAGATCTCACATCTCTTGATCATCAAGATCCAGCCAACAGAGAAGGAAGAGGAAGAACCCCTTTCATCAACCAAAACATTTTAGGAGTTTAACTCCATATATTTACATAGATATATATATATATATAATAAATATTTCCTTTCTGAAGCATAGCTTCTGGTTCTGGGACTAAAAGCCCCTTTGTCTCGCCAGCGCCAAGCGCTCGAGCGCAAAATGCCCACGTGACGACACGTGGCGCGCTTGCGCTCAGGCGCACGGCGCTCGAGCGCAAAGCTCCCACGTGCCGACACATGGCGCGCTTTCGCTCAGGCGCACTGCGCTCGAGCGCAAAGCACCCACGTACCGACACGTGGCGCACTTGCGCTCAGGCGCACTGCGCTCGAACGCAAAGCGCCCACGTGCCGACACGTGGCGCGCTGCGCTCAGACGCACTGCGCTCGAGCGAAAAATGCCCGCGTGCCGACACGTGGCGTGCTGCGCTCAGGCGCACTGCGCTCGAGCGAAAAGCGCCCACGTGCCGACACGTGGCGCGCTTGCGCTCAAGCGCACTGCGCTCGAGCGCAAAGCGCCCACGTGGCGCGCTTGCGCTCAGGCGCACCGCGCTCGAGCACAAAGCGCCCACGTGCCGACACGTGGCACGCTTGCGCCTGAGCGAACAGTACCTAAGCACACAGCGCTCAAGGCACTGGCCCCATGCATCCCTTGGATGCCTTTTCCCCCTCTTTTTATGTACATACATATATATATATACATATGTATACATATTTACACACACATGTACCCCACGACATTGTCCCTGTTAGAAAAAAATTTCTAACGGGGCGCTACCCCGCACCCCGCAAGGGGGCTGCTAGCCCCTTGGACCCCCAGCCCGCTATCCGGGTAGCGGGACCCCCATAAAAACTCTGCGGGGCCCCCGATATATCCAAAACCCCTCCAAAACATAACACCGCACGTTGAGTTCGCATGACCAGTTTAACCCGTTAATCAGAGGTTCCCTCGGTCCAAAGGCGAGAGATAATTAACGGCAGCTTAGTCCGCGGCTGCCGGAGATTCGGACCCCCCACAATCAATAAACCCCAGCCTAACCTAGGCACGGGAAATCTGTAATGCGCCTGACAAGCGCGCGCGTATTCCCATCTCAATGGGGTGAGCGAAAAACACCCTACACTTAGCATTCGGCAAACCATTCGCAATCCAGTCATGATTAGGATTCACCGCTACCGTGGTAGGATAGGGTGCCTAACGGAGCGGAATTGCGAGTGGTTTGATCGGAGTTTCAATTGCAAAGTTAAGGTTTTAGCAAACACATCTCCTAACACAAACTAACCATATTCTACTCTTAACAAGTAAATCAATTACTCACACATATTCACAATACCAAAATAAATAAGAAAAAGAAAAGAGTAAGGCAACATAACAAAAAAATTGCAAGAAAAGAAAAGATAAAGAGAGAACCGATAAATTAAACGTGCAAATTCCTTTAACTGTTCTTTAATCCCGTACCGATGTGAAATCAAAATACCAAACTTTAAACTTGCAAGCTCACTTAAGAGGTTGCAAGATCAAAATAAAGAAAGAATTTCACAAGTTCAAAGTATGTAGAAAGCAAGACATATGTAATGAAATGAGAACTTTTATTGAATTTCAAATAAGATACAACTAATCTTGAATTCAAGAACCTAAATTTTAAGCTTGCTGATTCAATGAAGAAGTTGTAAAATCAAGACAAGGGACCAAGAGCTCAAGAGTTCAAAAGAAAAGCAAGTTACAAATTATAAGTGTTCTAAAGCAAAACTAAAGCAAAAGTATCCCTTCCCCTTGCCCATTGATCTAGAATTTATAGGCTCAAAAACAACATAAACAAATAATAAAAACAGGAAGATGGGACAACAATGAGTGAACCGACAAAAAATTGAGCAATTTCGCCTTGGTGGGCCCGGCGCCGCCGGTCGTTTTGACGATGTCGCCAGTCACATTTTGAGGTGTGGGACTCGTTTTGTTGTGGTGATCTCTAGTGCACTCTAGAAGTCTACTGGTATTGCTTGATTTCTTGATAACAACATGGGTTGCTTAGTAGCTTTTGGAGGGAAATCTTAATACTTTAAATCACATCATCTCTTTTAGCATTTAATGCTCATGTTTCCTACTTGCACAATTTCATCATGTCATGTGTCCAAGGCAGCCCCCCTATGGTCCATGTGCCAAAGAGCATGTACATACTTGCATTGTGTTGGACCAAAATTGTGTGCACGCATTTATTTGCAAAAAGAACTCTTTGGACATTTGATCGGTTCTCTGTTATATTTGTAGTGTCGGCTTCCAAATGTTATATCTGTGATTTTGAGTGTGTTTCCAGTATTATATCATGGATACCTATAATCTGTATTACTGAGCAGACACTGGTTAATAGTACCGATATATACAAAAATAGATAATGAATGAGCGGTATTAAATTGCAGTTTTCTGAGATGAACAAATACCCCCAAACTTATCTTTTGCTCGTCCCGAGCAAAACAAAAATCATAACCTCATTTTCCCAGGGAACGCGTTTGCACTGAACTTGTGCAACAAGCCGTTAAACCTCTAGATGTCCCTAGTAGTAAGAATGTTGTCTCCTGAGGTTTTCATCGGATTTCACCCACAAAATCCCGTCAAGCTAGTTTCGCGAAATAACCATGGTTCTAACCCCTAGGTTTTGTTTCAAAGCCAGCAATTCTATTATCCTAAGTTAGAAATATCGAACCTTTATTTTTTACACCCCACTTCTTATTTAACTTAAGATCCTATATGTCTTTACGTGCGGTGCAAATAGCGTCGTTAAGTTTCAAAAGGATCGATTAAAGTCGTCATGTCACAAAATAAGCCCAGATAAAAACTTTAAAAGGATCACACAAGTTTTATAAAGAATTAAGTACTTCTCAAGTTTCGTTTTTCAGCTAGGTTTCAAATTCAGAATTTCTATCTTCCTTAATAGGTAACTAGGTCTTCTTTTTCACTCCACATTTTGCTTGTTTTCGTTTCATAAACGCCTTCATGAACGTGCAATAGTCTTCATCATAGTATAAAACCTCCATATCTCCGTTAAAAATATTTTTTATAAAAACATGTCTTTTGTCAAGATTATTTCCACACGAAGAACCGTTAGGAATTTTAACTCGGAATGAACACTTGCTTGACCTTATTTTAATTTGGACTTTCTACGCTTCTTAGCAAGTTTTGGGCCAATACTCCCAAATCAGTTGGTTTTAGGGTATTAGGTGTAGAGACACCCCGGCGGGCTTAGTTGCTCAAGTTACCTAGGCCCTAAAACGAAAAAACCCATTTTGGCGTGAAAATCATAACGATTTAATGCGAACGGAGATATAACCATTTGTTCAATTATTATTTAGAATAAAAGACGTGTTTAGTGGATCAGGTGTGTAATCACTCCAATCAAATTGCAGATGGGTTATTTTTCAGAATTAGTTCCTATTAAGGCATCTATAATATCGCTTCATATCCACTTCACTTTCGAAACTATTCTTGATATTACTTATTTCAGAACAAACCTATTTGATACTCAAAAAATAGTTTATCAATTTTAAAAGTTTTTAGACATATTAGACTTGTCATCTAATTTTCAAAGTTCACGATACGTGTAGTGTGATTTAAAGACGTATATTAGCTACAGTTAAACTCAAAGGAGAGTTATCTTTCAGGTTTTCAAAATCTAAAAAAAAACAAGATTTAGTTGTTCCTATCTTATCAAATAAAACCATCGAAATATCGAATCTAAGTTCTTCCACTAGCTAACTTGACGACAAAGTTTTTATGTTTTTTGTAATTTTTTTTATTTTTATGGGTTTTTTTTTAAATAAATATGCAAATGCAAAATATACACATGAATGCGAAGGAAGAAAGCTTACCGAGCACATCACCCCCAAACTTAAACTGGACAGTGCCCTCACTGTCATTGTACATCAAGAGAGAAAAATTTATTGAAGGGTCAAAATCGTCGGTTCCCCCTTTTTTTGTAATGAACAATGACTGAGCATCACCAGACAAGATTGCTCGTCAAAAAGAAAAAAAAATATGCACAGGACTAGAATATCCACATATATATATAAAGAATAGTATATACATACCCCCAAACTTATTTGAAACAGTGTCTCCACTGCTTATGGCTGGATAACCGAAGTTTGGTGGTAAACAGAGGAAAATTATGCAGGGTAAACCGGCTCCTACAACATCAGAAGCTCCTCTGATGGTTCTGCGCTAAGGAACAGTTTCAATCTGTGTCAGTTTACTTTGAAGAATGAACCGTCCCTTAGATTCTCCAAATTCACTGCGCCGTGCGGGTATACACACCGCACAAGAAAAGGTCCCTTCCAGCGAGATCGAAGTTTACCGGGATGGAAATGGAGTCGGGTGTCATAAAGAAGTACCTGTTGTCCAGACGTGAAGGTTTTACGCATAAGGTGTTTATCATGAAACACCTTCGTTCGGTTCTTTATAACAACCGCGTTGTCATAAGCCTCATCCCGAAGCTCGTTCAGTTCGTTAAGTTGCAGCTTCCGATAACTACCCGCATCTTCAAGATTGAGATTCAGCTCTTTGATCGCTCAAATAGCATGATGTTCGATTTTCACAGGAAGGTGGCAAGTAATTCCGTACACAAGCCGATAGGGAGACATGCCAAGATCAGTCTTATATGCAGTTCGAAATGCCCAAAGGGCATCGGTTAATTTCACAGACCAATCTTTATGGTTCCTCGAAACCGTTTTCTCCAATATCTGCTTGATCTGCCGATTTGAAACTTCGTCTTGCCCACATGTTTGGGGGTGGTAGGGCGTGGATAACTTATGACTAATCCCGTATTTCCGCATCAAGGCCTCAAAAGACCTATTGCAAAAATGTGTCCCATTGTCGCTAATGATAGCGCGAGGGTGCCCAAACCGGAAAAAGATATTTTCTTTCAGGAATTTAACGACAACCTTGTTGTCGTTAGTCCGGCTTGACACTGCCTCAACCTATTTAGAGACATAATCGACAGCTAAAAGAATGTACAAGTTCCCAAAAGAGTTGGGAAACGGGCCATGAAATCTATCCCCCAAATATCGAACATCTCAACAACCAAGATTGGTTGGAGCGGCATCTTGTTTCGCCTGGAAATCCGGCCCAAATGTTGGTACGGGGAGCAAGTCTTGCAGTACTCATGCGCATCTTTGAAAAGTTTTGACCAGTAAAAGCCACATTGCAAGACTTTCTCAGCTGTCTTTCTTGGGCCAAAATGCCCGCCACATGCTTGATCGTAGCAAAAAGACAACACACTCTTGAATTCGTTTTTCGAAACACACTATCGGATGATTTGGTCTGGACAGTACTTGAACAGGTAGGGTCCATCCCAGTAAAATTTTTTACTTATGATAAAAATCTAAGTCTGTCCTGACTCGACCAATCATTAGGTATGAGTCCAGTCACTAAGTAGTTCATAATATCTGCGAACCATGGTTCGCAAGATATCATCAAGAGTTGTTCATCAGGGAAAGTATCGTTGATTGGGAGAGGGAGCGTCGGCGAAGAAGGAAGTCGTGAAAGATGATCGGCTACTACGTTTTCACATCCTCTTTTGTCCTTAATGATAAAGTCAAATTCTTGAATTAAGAGGATCCATCATATTAGCCGAGATTTTGCATCCTTTTTCGCAAAAAGATGTCTTAGAGCGGAATGATCAGTGAAGACAGTGACTGGGGAGCCGATCAAATAGGGCATGAATTTCTGTAAAGCAAACACAACAGCCAAGAACTCTTTCTCGGTTGTTGTTTAATTCATTTGGGCGTCATTCAGGGTCCGGCTAGCATAGTAGATCACGTGCGGCATCTTATCGATGTGATGTCCTAAGACCGCACAGATAGCAAAGTCGGATGTATCACACATAATCTCGAAAGGATGCGTCCAGTCGGATGAAGAAAGAACGGGAGCAGTGGTTAACGAGCTTCTCAAGGATTCGAAAGCAGTCAAACGGCTTTAGTCAAAGTTGAACGTGGTATCCTTGGCCAGAAGAAGAGTCAAGGGTCTAGTAATCTTGCTAAAGTCCTTGATAAACCGTCTGTAAAAACCGGCATGGCCAAGGAAGGATCAGATATATCTGACGCATTTGGGAGGAGGGAGGTTGGAAATGACATCAATCTTTGCTTTGTCCACCTCAATGCCATTTCGCGAAATGATATGTCCAAAGACAATACATTCACGTACCATGAAGTGGCATTTTTCCCAGTTTAAAGTGAGATTTTTATCCTTATATCGGATAAGGACAGCGTCAAGGTGTTGCAGACACTCGTCGAAAGAATCGCTAAAGATGGAGAAATCATCCATGAATATCTCCAGAAGTTTCTCAATCATATCAGAGAAAATTCTCATCATACACCGCTGGAAGGTAGCAGGAGCATTGCATAACCCAAAGGGCATGCAGCGATATGCGAACGTGCTGAAAGGACAAGTGAAAGTGATTTTGTCCTAGTCTTTCTCGGCGATGGGAATCTGGTTGTAGTCTAAGTAACCGTCTAGAAAACAGTAATACTCATGTCCAACTAATCGTTCGAGCATTTAGTCAATGAAAGGTAGCGGAAAATGATCTTTCCGCGTTGCAGCGTTAAGCTTCCGATAATCAATGCACACTCGCCACTCGGTCTGGGTGCGAGTAGGGATCAACTCATTCGCCTCGTTTGTGATGACAGTAATGCCTGACTTCTTAGGGACAACGTGTATATGACTAACCCATTGGCTGTCTGAAATAGGGTAAATGATACCACTATCCAGACATTTGACGATCTCCTTTTTCACAGCCTCCTTCATGACTGGATTTAATCGCCTCTGTGGATCCCTAGCTGGTTTGGCATCATCCATCAGGTGAATGTGATGTTCAACAATCAGGGGACTGATCCCTTTGATGTCCACCATCGTCCAGCCGAAAGCTTGTCGATTGGATTGCAAGACCGTGAGAAGGGCTTTCTCTTGCTCCAGAGCTTGAGAAGCCGAGATGATGACTGGGAGGGTCTCGTTTTCACCTAAGTAAGCATACTTCAGGTGAGACGGCAGAGGTTTGAGTTCGAGCGTAGGAAGTGAAATGATTGAAGGCAAGATTGGAAAAAATGTCTCGAACTCAAAAGATTCCAACAGGGGCTCAAAGTGAGTATATGCGACCAAATCGGATGGTTTAACTAACGCATCAGCAAATTCAAAAGATTCAAACTCAGGCGGTGACATTCTAAGATCGTTTGAAAACGTGAAGCATTCGTAATCGTTGTCAGACGTGGAAGCAGCGGATTCAAAGAGGAAAGCACTAGTGGCGTCAAGATCACTGTGATCAAACAAGAATTCCTCAAATTCACATTCTGCGGGTGCGATATCATGAATGGAACAAATATCTAGTATATGAGCATTTGGTTCGAGTGGCTGATTCCCTAACCTAAAAATGTTAAGTTCAATTGTCATGTTGCCAAAAGATAGGTTCATGGAACCATTTCGACAATTAATCATAGCATTTAAGGTTGCAAGGAATGGGCGACCGAGTATCACCGGAATTTGATTCCGGAGGTTAGCTACAGGTTGTGTATCTAAAACAATGAAGTCGACGGGGAATATGAAGTCCCCAACCTTAATTAACACATCCTCTAGCTCACCTCTAGGATGGGTGATAGATCGGTCGGCCATTTGAAGAGTGCGGTGTATAGGTTTCAGTTCTCCTACACCTAGTTGCTCGTATACAGAATAAGGAAGCAGGTTAACACTGGCACCAAGATCCAAAAGAGCGCGGTTGATGTTCTTATCCCCAATGGTTATAGAAATCGTAGGACAGCCAGGGTCCTTCCGTTTTTGTAGTAAAGCTTGGGTAAGAGCATCACCCACGTTACTAGCCAAGAAAACTTTCTTTAGTACCTGAGATTTCCTCTTCTTAGTGTACAAGTCTTTCAAGATTTTTGCGTAAGACGGGACTTGCTGAATTGCATCTAAGAGTGGAATGTTGATGTTAACTTATTTGAACAACTCCAGAATCTTCTCCATTTGTAGATTTTGTTTATTGGACCTCAACCGGTTTGGAAATGGAACATTTTTAAAATTGGTTGAGTCCAATGCTTGTGGAGGAGATTGTGGCGTTAGAACGGATCCCAAAACTGGAGTTTGAGTGGAGTGAGATGTGGATCCGTTCAGAGCATCAACTGAAGAAGAAGAGCCTTTTGAAGAATAGAGAATAGGCTCAGAAGAAGAAGAAGAAGAAGAAGAAGAAGAAGTAACAGCCGGGGTGTCATCATCATTAATTCGTGTGCCGATGTTGTTCAGTATTCTTCCAAATCTCAACGTAGTCACGACACTCACATTATGGTTCTGTTGTTCAAGAGAAACATGTACATTATGTGGATGACCAGAATTTGGAAGTGGGTGAGATGGAAGCCTTCCTTTCTCTCGCTCGCTTAATACCGCGTTCAGCTGTGCAATCTGGGCTTCGATGGTCTTGATGCTTTGCCCGTGTGCGGCGGTGTGTTGCACCAGAAACTGAATAGAAGACTGGATGTTGGTGGTGGATTGAGTCGATTGCTTTACAAAAGCCTCTAGACTCCGTTCTAGCGAGGAAACCTTATAGTTATTTGACGGAACAAAGTTGTTTTGAGGAAAATAATTGTTGCAGGGTGCAAAGTTGTTCGTCGGATTCTGAAAAGGTTGGGGTTGGAAAGGCTGCTAAAATTATTGTTGAGTTTGTTGTTGAGCTTGTTGTTAAGGGGGAGGAGGCCTCTGGAAGTTGTTGGCCTTGGAATTGATATTGGTTCTGATTTCAGACGAAATTGGGATAGTTCCTCCAACTGGGATTGTATGTGGAAGAGTATGGATCATTTCTTGGTCTTTGCTGAAATGCAGCATTAACCTGATCATGTCCTTGAGATGGTGAATTGTAAGGACACTCTTCGGTCAAATGAGATGGATCCGAATAACAAGCGCAAATGGTACGAGGGGGAAGAACAGGGGTAGAAGAAGGAGATGAGAATTTGCTCTCAATTGCTTCCAGTTTCCTCGTGATTGCAGCCATCTTGGCCTTCATTGCAATTGAGATGTCGAGTTGATGAACTCCTGCCCTAGAGAGACCTGAAGAAGAAGAAGAAGTTGAGGTGTTCGGTCGGGTACTCTCCCACTGCAGCATTTGCTCCACAAGATCGTCAAAGAATTACCAAGCCTCCTCGTCAGATTTGGATAGGAAGTGGCCTTGACAAATGGTTTCCAGCAACTGGTTAGTTGCTGGATTCAGGCCCTCATATAAAGTTTGACAAAGTTGTCATTTCTCTATACCGTGATGAGGACACTGAACAAGGAGGTCCTTGTACCGGTCAAAGCACTTCCAGAAAGGTTCGGTAGGAAGCTGGGTGAATTGGTTAATTTTGTTTCGAATTCGTGCGGTCTTATAATTTAGGTAGAATTTCTTTAAAAATGCTTTTACAAACTCGTCCCAACTGGTTATCGAATGAGACACGGGGCTATACAGCCACTTTTCAGCTAGGCCGCATAAAGTGAAAGGAATAACTCATAGCCGTATAGCATCATCAGACAGCTGGGTTGTCTTCATCATCGCATAAACGTTCTGGAATTTATTGATGAAGATATAGGCATCTTCGGATTCAAGCCCGTAAAATTTGGGCAACATGTTGATGAAGTGGGGCTTAATTTCAAAATTATCCCCATTGGCCGGTGGAAGTGAAAGACGGGTAGGGAGTGCGGCGCGGGCAGGATAGAATCGATCTTGGAGCGCAATTCGCTGTGGCTCTTCAACAATAGATGGTCACGGGTTATTCGCACCTTATGGAGGTGGAATAATTCCCGGGGAGGTTAAAGTGATGTTAGGAGGAAATCCCGACATCTCGAAAGAAGAATTTGGTGACGGTGAAAGTGAAGGTGAAGATGTATGAAAAGAATCATGGTCAACGTCGGAGTTGGCCGGCAAAGGTAAAGGTGAAAGAAGCGTGGAAGGAGTTTTGATTTCGGGGTCGATCGCGTAGTCCGTAGCGACTAACGAAATATGGACTAAACGGGCACTAGGGTCCCTAGTACAAGCGGACATACACTAAACGAGTTTATTGTAGTCAAAGCGTAGAATGTGAGGGTAAGAAAGAGAAAGTGGAGAAAAATTGGGTGAAGGTGGTAAAAGTGGCGAATTTGTGTTTGTTTCGCAAGAATATGAAAATGAAACGACAGTTCAACAAACACAATCACAAATGCACAGTCGCAAATGCATAATCAATACCTTGACTAGGGTCCTCTAAGTCCCCTAGACCTGCTCCTAACTGTTCCAAAGTGACAAATTGTGAGATAACCTTCAAATCGCCTCTTCACAGCCAGTTGTAGCCAGGTAAGCACAAGTGAGGTAAGGAGGGTTTCACTCACGAATCACCGTGAGACGGGCCTTTTAAAATTACCTCCTCACTTGTCTAGCTTAAGCACCATAAAATTCATGTTTAGATAAACGACCGAATGCCCACAATCTTCCGTTGTCCTATTGAGTGCGACAAGTCCTTAATTGGCTGAGTCTGGATATTTTTTATTAAGCTTGAGGTGACACTTATGCAATTAGTGATTTCCGGGGTCTTAGGGGTGATGAAATCCCTACCCAATCTGGATTGGTGTTATAGCTCCTTAACTCCGTATTAATGATGTAATGCGCAAATCAACAAGGTTTTGTTTTCAAACAATCAATCATCATTTTTTTACTTTAAATGTGGCGCTGCAACAAATACGGTTAGTTTTTCTTTGGCTTATGCGGCGATGTTGCGAAGAATCCTGCAAAGACAAGAATATTGGATCGACGGATTTGAGAAGAGGAAGTTCAGAAGAATACGTACCAAAAGTATTGAGTTTAAGAAACTCGTGTTGATATTGTCTTCGAGAGTTTGAATGGTTCGCTTGCGTAGGTCAAACTACCCATGTCTTTGGCACTAAGTGTCCAATCCCCTTATACTTGAAAACGTCCCCCTGCTCCGCACGATCGCTGCTCGTCAATCCGTCAAATCTGCAAATGTCGGAAAAATACAGATATTTGAGCTAGAAAGTGATATAGATAGCCAATTCTGAAAACAAATAATTAAGAAAATCAAACAATAAAAATGGGATACCAACAGAACACTGGAGGCAACACAAAGAACTAATTTTCAAAACCTCAACACAAAACCGGCGACATCGGGAATTTTCAAGTTCTCGCCGGTCCAATTTGCAAATTTGGTGCTCAAATTTTGTGTGTTTCCTCTATGTAACAATAGTATTCCACTCTTATACTTGGATTTTCAATTTAAAACACAGTGTGTTAGCGGATCAAAAATCCATAGAACATCATTGTTTTTAGTTCTCGTGTCGGTTTAAAAAGAATGTGTTTTATCCATTGAATTTGTTAGAAAGTTGGTTTTGTATAAAATATTCACAAATTAACCCGAGACTACAAGTGTAAAAGCGTTATCGTCTTCCCGGCAACGACGTCATTTGATTAACACGATTTTCACCGTGTCGTATTTAGAAAGAATTTGAAATTACCGCAATCAAAAACGATGTCGCGTGTAGCGAGCCGCGATGAGTACGGGTCGTCCGCAGGGAGATGGTATGTTTTAAACTTGTTTTAACAAGTTAATACCGTAATTTGGGTTGTTGTTTATACTAAGTGTCGTAACAATGATATGTTTAATAAAAAGACTTGTTAGGGATAGTTTTAGGTTAGCTTGTGTTAGGATGATATATGCCGCTTCCTTATAGACCTTAATTCTGATATTGACACCAAGGCAATAGGCAACAACGTGGATTAGGGAACTTGAAATACGGTATTTGCGATTTTGAGCTAAATCCCCATTCCTTGTCCCTTGTCCTTCCGTTGTTGTTCTTAACCTTAGCCTTCGGCAAACCATTCGCAATTCGGTCACGATTAGGATTCACCACTATCGTGGTAGGATAGGATGCCTAACGGAGCGGAATTGCGAGTGGTTTGCTCGGAGTTTCAATTGCAAAGTTAAGATTTTTAAGGTTTTAGCAAACACATCTCCTAACACAAACTAACTATATTCTACCCTTAATAAGTAAATCAATTACTCACACATATTCACAATACCAAAATAAAAAAAAGAAAAGAATAAGGCAACATAACAAAAAAATTGCAAAAAAGAAAAGACAAAGAGAGAACCAATAAATCAAACGTGCAAATTCCTTGAACTGTTCTTTAATCCCGTATCGATGTGAAATCAAAATACCAAACTTTAAACTTGCAAACTCACTTAAGAGATTGCAAGATCAAAGTAAAGCAAGGATTTCATAAGTTCAAAGTATGTAGAAAGCAAGACATATGTAATGAAATGAGAACTTTTATTGAATTTAAAACAAGATACAACTAATCTTGAATTCAAGAACCTAAATCTTAAGCTTGCAAGTTCAATGAAGAAGTTGCAAGGTCAAGACAAAGGGGCAAGAGTTCAAGAGTTCAAAGGAAAAGCAAGTTACAAATTACAAGTGTTCTAAAGAAAAACTAAAGCAAAAGTATCCCTTCTCCTTGCCCATTGATCTGGTATTTATAGGCTCAAAAACAATATAAACAAATAATAAAAACAGGAAGATGGGACAACAATGAGTGAACCGACAAAAAATGGAGCAATTTCGCCTTGGTGGGCCCGGCGCTGCCGGTCGTTTTGACGATGTCGCCGGTCACATTTTGAGATATGGGACTCGTTTTGGTGTGGTGATCTTTAGTGCACTCCAGAAGTCTACTAGCATTGCTTGATTTCTTGATAAGAACATGGGTTGCTTAGTAACTTTTGGAGGGAAATCTTAATGCTTTAAATCACATCATCTCTTTTAGTATTTAATGCTCATGTTCCCTACTTGCACAATTTTATCATGTCATGTGTCCAAGACAACCCCCTATGGTCCATGTACCAAAGAGCATGTGCATACTTGCATTGTGTTGGACCAAAATTGTGTGCACACATTTATTTGCAAAAAGAACTCTTTGGACATTGATCGGTTCTCTGTTCTGTTTGCAGTGTCGGCTTCCAAACGTTATATCCGTGATTTTGAGTGTGTTTCCAGTATTATATTATGGATACTTGTAATCTGTATTACTGAGCAGACACTGGTTAATAATACCGATATATACAAAAATAGATAATGAATGAGCGGTATTAAATTGCAGTTTTCTGAGATGAACAAACGCCAACGAAACGGAGGAAAGATCCTATGGGACTGTTCATACCATAATTTTGCATTATTATATTCCCCATTCTTATTCATTTTACAAATAAACAGGTGCTTTTGATCCATGTCTGCTACATAGTTGCAGATTACAGGTTCTCGGAACAAAAACAGTGAAAATGATGAAAAGACGATACAAAAGTGAGACTACGACCGACAAATGGAAGAATCTTGATCATGCCTACAGTTTGAGGGACAATGAATATCAATGAACAAGTTCACAAAGTACAAAGGCAGTGCAAGGTTCAAGACTTCGACACGAAGCAAACGGTAAAGTCCACGACATTATTCACTGTGCAAATCTGGAAGAAATCTAGAAGACAATCTGAGAAACCAAGTGAAGAAAACAAGAAGCAAAATGCAACCAGAATCAGACCTAAAGAGTGCAGTCAATGAAACCACTACATGGCCGCGAATCCGCAGCCAAACATGGGTTTTGGCCGCGGTTCCGTGGCCATAAGGAGCCCATGTCGGCGCAAATTTTGTGACGGTGTGGCGGTGCGTTGACTAGTCTTCTTAGGGTATATTTATAAATGCAGATGTGAATCGATTGTAACCCTAGGGTTTCTATGCTCTATAAATAGAAATCTTAAACCTCTCTTTGAGGCATGCCTCTTTTTATTTCATTTATTCAGAATTTTAATTCGGTGTAAATGTTTGGAGAGAGCCATCAAATAAAATAAGATTTTTATTTCATTGCCCTAGTTCTTAATTTTCTTTCTGCCCTAGTCTAATTTTCATTATCTTCCCTAGTTAATTAGTTTAGAACATGTTAATTAATTCCCTAATGAGTGAGTAGTTCCTCACTTGTTAGGGTTAGGAATAGGGAAGGTTTGAGAGATGAAAATCTCTCACCCCTTTCTTGCCCATCACATAATAATTCATAGGACTCCATGCATACATACACACACCGCTCCCTATGGCATCCTACCCCATAAGGTAGCGGTGATACCGTAGTTTAAAAGACCGATTGTGTATGTCTTCCATGTAGGTTAAGGTAAGAATTAATAAATGACGGATAAAAACCTAGAGGAAGAAACATCGTTTCTTCCCGATGGTACTAATCCACTTTATTAATTATTACCATAACACCTAAATAGATCTAAATTAGGGCATTGAAAGCGGTGGGAAATCTTAAACTTCCAAACTTAACCTAAACCTAACCCTAGCAAGATTCTAATCCTAGTCTAAATCAACTTAGTTTTTAGTGATAATCATCCCAACACCGTTTGGAATTAACTTATTAGAACAAATTGAGAATACACAACATCCCTATGGACCGACCCGTACTCACCGGCTAGCTACCAAGCGACGACGTTCTTGATTGCGGTTAACTTAATTCTTTGATTTCGAAACATACAAAATCTCCTTTCAAATCAAATGGCGCCATTGTCGGGGATGGCGTAGTATTTTCTTTTTGCAATTTCGGGTTAATATAAAATCATAAAACTCATAAAAACTGAAAAATTAAAAAAAATATATAAAATTTTTATCATCTTGTTATTGTTTGAAGGGTGTTTCGTGTGAATTTTGCAGGATCGACGAACAAGTTCGGATCTGGAAAAATCCAGAGAGCAAAACAGAAAACCCTATATCTGAACGACAGAGAAAAATCATAATAGAAGAACAGCAGAAGTCTCGAGAACTGAACCTGATACCCCACCGCGTTTCCGCCGCGAAAACACCATTACTGCCGCGCATCCGCGGCACATTGGTGACTTCAGCTGGTGGAATCTCCTATGTAAGCTTCTTTTCCTCTTCTCTGCAACCCTATTATCTCCTCTGTAAAAAATTTCCTGCAGGATTCTTTGCGCCAAAAATTTCTCCCTTTCTCCAATAATTGATCTTGTACAGGATTCTTTGCGCCGCGTTATAAAAAAAATTGTTTGCAAGTGATTGTGTTTACTGCTTTGCATATCTAAATTGACTTTAAGGGGCTTGAACACCAATCCAGATT
This sequence comes from Agapanthus africanus, assembly GCA_030015575.1. NCBI lineage: Eukaryota > Viridiplantae > Streptophyta > Magnoliopsida > Asparagales > Amaryllidaceae > Agapanthus > Agapanthus africanus. The sequence goes on along the minus strand of CM057338.1, from coordinate 981,307,941 downwards.
GGGTGGGGATTTCATCACCCTTCCCAGGACCCCAAAAATCACATAAGGCATATAGCATTGACCATCAAGTTAATTAAAAAAATATTAGACTCAGCCCTAAAGACTTCGCGCTCAATACGACAAAGGAATAGTTGTAGGCATCGACCGTTGATCCTAACCTGACTTTGTGGTGTCTAGGCTAGACAGGTAGTGAAAGGTAACTTTAAAAGGCCCGTCTCACGGTGATTCATGAGCGGATCCTTCCTTTCGCTACTGTTCTTACCTGGCCACAATTTGCGGTGAAGAGGCGGTTTGAGGTCCTACTTCTTGCCCTTTGAAACAGTTAGGAGCTGTCTAGCTGATATAGGTGACCCTAGATCTAGGCTTGATTGTGCATTTGTGATTGATTGAACGTGTGTCTAAGCCTTTTACTAAAAAAAAATCTTTTTGCAAAAAGCCCTTATAAAAAAACACAAAAAGGAAAATTTTTTACAAAAGCTTGCAACTTGTCGCTAAGAAATCCGTGAACCCCACTTACACCCACTTTCTTTCCATTGGCGTTTTCTTATCCCCACCTTCTGTTTTTCACTTTTTGACTACACTACCTCTTTAGTGTATATCCGGTTGAACTAGGGACACTAGTGCCCGATTAGTCCGTGTCTCGTTAGTACCGACTGACGGCGCTTTCGACTCCGAAGTCGAAATTCCTTCCACTTCCTTACTTTCACCTTCACATTCTTCGTCTTCTAAGGAGATGTCAGGATTTAATCCTAACAACCCCTTACCCGCGGGATTGATTCTACCTCCGCTAGGTGCGAATAACCCACAACACCCGCCTGTTGAAGCGCCCCAACGAATCGCGCTCCAGGATCTTTTCTACCCTATCCGCACCGCCTTACCTACTTGTCTTTCACTCCTACCGGCAAATGGGGATAACTTTGAGATCAAACCCCACTTCATCAACATGTTGCCAAAATTTCACGGAATGAAATCCGAAGATGCCTATATCTTCATAAACAAATTCCAAAACGTTTGTGCAATGATGAAAACAAACACAACTTTCTGACGATGCTATAAGGCTACGGGTCATTCCTTTCACCTTATGTGACTTAGCCGAGAAATGGTTATACAGCACAGCATCATACTCGATTAAAAATTGGGAAGAGTTTGTTAAAACTTTTCTTAAAAATTTTTATCCACATCATAAGACCGCGAGAATTCGCAATGAGATTATTCAATTTTCCCAGCTTCCTTCCGAACCCTTTTGGAAGTGTTTTGAAAGATTTAAAGACCTACTTGTTCAATGCTCTCACCACGGTATCGAGAATTAGCAACTTTGCCAAACTTTATACGAGGGATTGAACCCAGGAACTAAGCAGTTGTTGGAAATCATTTGTCAAGGTCACTTTCTAACAAAATCTCGTGAGGAAGCGTGGCAGTTTCTCGAGAATCTTGCTGAACAAACACTTCAGTGGGAGAGCACTAAGACCACCTCATCTTCTTCAACTTGTCAGTCTAGGGCAGGCATACATCAATTAGATATGTCGATTGTAATGAAGGCCGAAATGGCCGCACTTACGAAAAAGCTAGAAGCAATTGAGACCAAAATCTCATCGCCTTCTCCTGCCCCTGCTTTACCCCCACGAACTGTTTGTGCTTGTTGTTCGGATCCATCACATCTTACCGAAGAGTGTCCTTACAATCCACCTGTTCAAGGACAAGATCAATTCAATACTGCCTTTTAGCAAAGACAAAGAATTGATCCATGCTCTTCAACTTATAATCCGAGTTGGAGGAGCCACCCAAATTTTGCTTGGAATCAAAATCAACAATTCCAGGGCAATAACAACTTTCAAAGGCCTCCTCATCCTCAAAAACAAGCACCCCAACAAATTCAATATCAGCAACCTTTCCAACCATAACCTTACCCAAACCAAATGAACAATTTTGTGCCCAACAACTCTTACCCTCCAAACAATTTTGTTCAACCAAATGATGATAAGGTTACCTCGCTAGAAAGAAGTCTAGATGCGTTTCTAAAACAATCTACACAATCCGCAGAAAGGTTGGAGACTTCCATTCAGTCTTTGGTGCACAACAGTGCTTCACATGATCAAAGTAGCAAATCAATCGAGGCGCAAATTGCACAACTAAATGCTGTGTTGAGCGAGCGAGAAAAGGGAAAGCTTTCATCTTAACCATTGCCAAATCCCGGTCACGTACACAATGCACATGTTGCATATGAACAGCAAAATCATAATGTAAATGCTGTGACTACGTTGAGATCTGGAAAAGTGTTGCACAATAATGTGGGCAATAGTAATGATACCCCTACCGGTGATTCTTCTTCATCTTCATCTTCTTCGTCAGAGTCTGTTCTTCATTCTTCAAAAGGCTTTTCTTCTTCTAATCCGAACGGACCCACATCTCACGTCACGAACACACCAACACTAGGATCCGTTCCAACTCCACAATCTACTCTATAGACATTGGACTCAACAAATTTTCAAAATGTTCCATTTCCAAACAGGTTGAGATCCAATAAACCAACTCCACAAATGGAGAAGATTGTGGAGTTATTCAAACAGGTTAGCATAAACATACCTCTCTTGGATGCAATCCAACAAGTCACTTCTTACGCGAAAATCTTAAAGGGCTTATGCACCACGAAGAGAAAGTCTCAGATACCCAAGAAAGTGCTTGTAGCTAGTGCCGTGAGCAATGCTATTAACCAACCTCAACCCTTGCCCCAAAAACAAAAGAACCCTGGCTGTCCTACAATATCAATAACAATTAGGTATAAGAACATCAATCGAGCACTTTTAGATCTTGGTTCCAGTGTTAACCTGCTTCCCTACTCCGTATATGAACAATTAGATGTTGGAGAGTTGAAACCTACTCATTGTACTCTCCAAATGGCTGATCGATCAATCACCCATCCTGGGGGTGAGTTAGAGGATGTATTGATCAAAGTAGGGGACTTCATATTCCCCGTTGATTTTATTATTATGGACACACAACCTGTTGCTAATCCACGGAACCAAATTCCGGTGATCCTCGGTCGACCATTTTTTGCCACTTCCAATGTCGTAATCAATTGTCGCAATGGCTCTATGACTCTATCCTTCGGGAAGATGTGTAGTAAGTTCAATATTTACAAGATAGGAAGTCTGCCCTCCGTGCCTAAAGCTAGTACACGAGAAGTTTGCTTGATCCACGAAATCACGCAGGAGGACTGCGAGCTTGAAAAATTTATGTTTGATCATAATAGTTTTGACGCCACTAATGCGTCCCTCCTTGAATCTGACACAGTTTGCACAACCGATAACGATTACGAATGTTTCACTTTTTCGAACGATTTTGACGACTCACCGCCCGAGTATGAATCATTTGAATTTTTGGATGAGTTAGTTGAACCATCCGATTCGGTTGCTTACAGTGATTTCGAACCATAGTTGGAATCCTTTGAGTTTGAGATAGCCTCCCCAATTTTACCTTCAATTGTTTCGCTTTCGAAACTCGAACTAAAACCTTTGCCGTCTCACTTTAAATACGCTTACCTAGGTGAGAATGAGACCTTTCCCTTTATCATATCGGCATCTCTAGCTCTCGAGCAAGAGAAAGCCCTTTTAATGGTCTTACAAAATAACCGGCAAGCTTTCGGCTGGACTATGGCGGACATCGAGGAGATTAGTTCCCTCATAATTAAATATCATATGCATATGATGGATGATGCCAAACCAGTAAAGGATCCACAGAAACATCTCGGGGATTTTGTGGTTAATCAACCTCACCCTATAGAAGTTGAACCATCCCCTTTTCTTCTAATAAAATACGAGAATGCCAATATTCCACTGATTTCTGATCATTCACATTCTCGTTTTTATTCATCATCACCTCCTATCTCTTCACTTCCACGTACATGCAAACACCTTCTATACCACCACTTATCTCTTCTCCACTTCTTCTTGGTTCTGCACAACATGTTCTTCCACCGACCGATACTTTACACAGATAAATTTTTCAGCTGGTTGGTATTGACTTTTGGTCTTTGCAAAGTTTAACATTGACTTGTAACATCGTTTAACTCAAGTTTGGGGGGGGGGCCTTTTTGTATATATATTTTGTTTTTCTTTTAACAATAAAAAAATATAAATAAATAAATAGGGGAGTGCCGACAATTTTGACCCTCTTGGTGTGGCATGACAGTGAGGACACTGTCAAGATTAAGTTTGGGGGTGTGCTCGGTAAACTTCTTCCTTTGCATTCATATGTATATTTTTGCATTTGCATACTTATTTAAAACCCATAAAAATTGAAAAATTTGAAAACTTATAAAAATTGAAAAATTTGAAAACTTATAAAAATTGAAAGATTCAATTTTGGCCATAATTGACTTAAGTTTGACAAATATGTTAACTAGTTAGGAACAACTAGACCTTAGACTTAGTAAATTAAAAACACTAAAAATAACCTTTCTTAAAATTTAACTGTAGAAAATATATGTCTTTGTAATTTATTTAGAAATAGGCAAATTTCGAGTTGACTTCTTGGGCTAAGTTAAAATAAAGGAAAAGTATTGATATTTTTATTAAAGTATAAGTTTGAAAAATAATTTCTAAGCTTAAGTCTAAATTCTAAAAATATATACCCTACAAATTACACAAACACGCACCTTGAAACTTGGATTAGTAGAGGAGACCTTAAAATACTCTTGTCTAAAGTCCTTAGTATGAAGGGGAAAAAAAATATAAGTGTGAATAAAGAAAAAAAATGAACACTGGTTTTTGTAATTACTTAAGGCTGCATTAATAGAAAAAATATTTAGCGAGGGTGCTTCATCACCCAGTGCCTTAGACCAACTGGTTTGGGAGTCACTGCTATAAGCCTTAGGTATTACAAGACTGGGAATTACGCATTAATGTGCAAGCACATTTTGTAATCGGTCATTGGTAACTCAAGTAGTATTAACGGTCGCATGAAGAATGTGTGAGCAATTTCATCTAAAAATTCACCAATTGAAAAGTACTTTGGACGATGGACAAGAATATAATAGCTTGATTTGAATTTCTAAGTGTAGGGATGATATATACACACACGTAGGGGTATGTGATTGGGGTTTAGATAAGAGATAGGAATGAAAAATAAGACTTATATCTTTAGTAGAGATGATAAAAATTCCTAAGTTAAAATAGAACCCTAGAAGGAAAACTTAAAAGATGCTAAAAGTTAAGTAAATTTACAAGAACATATATAATCTTAAGTTAAATGATAAGGAGGCGAGAAAAATACGGGTGGATAATTTCTGAGTCAAAGATAATAGAGTTTCTTGTTAGAAAACCTAATTGGAGAATAAAAGTAAATAGGCCAAATTGATAGGATTTTGTGGGTAGTATCCGCTGAAAACCCTCAGGAGACAAAACTCCTCCTACTAGGGACACCTAGAGGTTTAACGGCTTGTTGCACGAGCTCAGTGCAATCGCGTTTCCCTGCGAAAGTAAGGCTAGGTCTTTTTCAAGAATAAACTAGGTTTGCTCGAGGACGAGCAAAAGATAGGTTTGGGGGTATTTGTTCATACCATAATTTTGCATTATTATATTCCCCATTCTTATTCATTTTACAAATAAACAGGTGCTTTTGATCCATGTCTGCTATATAGTTGCAGATTACAGGTTCTCGGAACAAAAACAATGAAAATGATGAAAATACGATACAAAAGTGAGACTACGACTGACAAATGGAAGAATCTTGATCATGCCTACAGTTTGAGGGACAATGAAGATCAATGAACAAGTTCACAAAGTACAAAAGCAGTGCAAGGTTCAAGACTTCGACACGAAGCAAACGGTAAAGTCCACGACATTATTCACTGTGCAAATCTGGAAGAAATCTAGAAAACAATCTGAGAAACCAAGTGAAGAAACAAGAAACAAAATGCAACCAAAATCAGACCTAAAGAGTGCAGTCAATGAAACCACTACATGGCCGTGGATCCGCGGCCAAACATGGGTTTTGGCCGCGGTTCCGCAGCCATAAGGAGCCCGTGTCGGTGCAAATTTTGTGACGGTGTGGCGGTGCGTTGACTAGTCTTCTTAGGGTATATTTTTAAATGCAGATGTGAATCGATTATAACCCTAGGGTTTCTATGCTCTATAAATAGAAATCCTAAACCTCTCTTTGAGGTATGCCTCTTTTTATTTCATCTATTCAGAATTTTAATTCGGTGTAAATGTTTAGAAAGAGCCATCAAATAAACTAAGATTTTTATTTCATTGCCCTAGTTCTTAATTTTCTTTCTGCCCTAGTCTAATTTTCATTATCTGCCCTAATTAATTAGTTTAGAACATGTTAATTAATTCCTTAATGAGTGAGTAGTTCCTCGCTTGTTAGGGTTAGGAATAGGGAAGGTTTGAGAGATGAAAATCTCTCACCCCTTTCTTGCCCATCACATAATAATTCATAGGACTCCATGCATACATACACACACCGCTCCCTACGGCACCCTACCCCACGAGGTAGCGGTGATACCGTAGTTTAAAAGACCGATTGCGTATGTCTTCCATGGAGGTTAAGGTAAGAATTAATAAAGGACAGATAAAAACCTAGAGGAAGAAACATCGTTTCTTCCCGATGGTACCAATCCACTTTATTAATTATTATCATAACACCTAAATAGATCTAAATTAGGGCATTGAAACCGGTGGGAAATCTTAAACTTCCAAACTTAACCTAAACCTAACCCTAAGAAGATTCTAATCCTAGTCTAAATCAACTTAGTTTTTAGTGATAATCATCCCAACACCGTTTGGAATTAACTCGTTAGAACAAATTGAGAATACACAACATCCCTGTGGACCTACCCGTACTCACCGGCTAGCTACCAAGCGACGCCGTTCTTGATTGCGGTTAACTTAATTCTTTGATTTCGAAACATACAAAATCTCCTTTCAATCAGGGACCCTATAAGACTATCATACTTTATGGATCAAAATGTTAGGAAAATACGAAATAACATGTCCATAATGCAGGTATAGTGAAATCAGAATGTTGAGATGACTGCATGGATAACAGTGAAATGAGACCTAGAGGTAGGCAGCCAATATAGATGTGAGACGCAGAGGACCCGTAGGGAGAGATAATTGTTATATGAGATTAGATATTAGGTATCGTTTACTGTCTTTTTAATTATATATTTGTGTACCATTATAAACATAACAACAATCTCTAAACATATGGCTATAGACCCGTCCAGTTTACATATCAGACTTATGCTCCTCTATCTGCTATCATTATATTCTACTCATGCTCAAAATCTCATATAAAAAGTTTGTAGTTTATGCTGCACAAAATTCTAGTAGAAACTATGCTATTGACCCTTGTGTAAATTGCAGGTAACGAACAGGCTTGTGATCTTGCTCTACCATTTGCAGTGCTGCTGCAGGAATTGGAGGTGTGTTCACTTGCAAAACTCCCTCAAAAACCTGGACGATTTGCCCCATTGTTGGTCTTCGATCCTCATAATCTTGGATACACCAAACCGCAACTTTGCAAACTCTACTGACTTCCTCAATATCGGCTTCACCTTCCAATTTTTCATCCAATATGCTCATTATATCGCCATCCATAACTTTTCTTGCAGCCAAATATGGATAGAAAATTAAACCCCCATCTTCCGAAACTTCCGAAATTTTCCTGTTCCTTGTTCCCGAAACGAGCTCAAACAACAACATGCCAAAGCTATAAACATCCACCTTAACCGTTATCGGGAGCCCCGAAATCCATTCGGGCGCAAGGTACCTGATAAAAACAGAACTCGATCATTTTGTTCTAAGACAATACTCTCAATTAATTAATATTGTTGATAGCACAAAACACCCTTGTAGTTTACCTCATGTCGCACTTATTCCCCCTCAAGTGATTATTTATACAAACATCCCCTCTGATCATCAACAAAAAACACTGAAAAAGAATTCAAAATCAACTCTAAACTATTCAATTGATTGTCTAATTCAAATCTGGAACCTTATTTGTGTTGCTTAGAGCAGAATTTGAGTGTTTTTTAGGGTTTTGATTGATGAACAGAGGGGGTGTTTGCTCTAATAAATTACTTAAAGGGGTATCAGCGTAATACAGGGTAACCTGCAGGGTGGCTTGTGCAACTAATTCGTAGGTAATTTTCCTAAAAAACTAAACAATCCTACCAATCTATCTAACACTAGCGGAATTCAACATACCAAATCAGAACTAAATCTATTTGTAACAACCACAAATGAAGATTTATTATAATCTAAAATTACCCTATAGTCCCCCTCATTGTTGTCAGCACTTTGCTAAAATCTCGTCCGATAAGCTTTGCCATGCCAAAATCCGACACTTTCGGTACAAATGCCTCATCTAATAATATGTTGTCTGGCTTTACGTCGCAATGTATAATGCACTCTCTGCAACTCTCATGGAGGTAAGCCAACCCCCTTGAAACCCCAAGAGCAATTTGGTACCTCATGTTCCAATTCAAAACTGTCGGGCCGTCCTGAAAGAGGTGAGAATCTAATGAGCCTTGTGACATGAATTCATAGACAAGAAGCCTTTTGGTTCCTTCGAAGCAAAACCCAAGCAGCCGAACTAGATTGATATGTTGAATGACTCCTAACGTACTTACTTCGGTTCGAAATTGCTTTTCCCCTTGTCTTAGGCCTTCGAGTTTCTTAACAGCGACAGCAATTGAATCAGGCATTGTCCCTTTGAAAACAGTACCGAAACCTCCCCTTCCTAATTCTTCTGAGAAATTCTTTGTCACACGCTGTAGTTGACCATAACTAAATCGAATCGGTGTCCCCTCTGTATGCTTGGATATATGAGAGCATTTCTTCTGTCGATAAGCCCAAAGTAGAACAAGAATGATACTAAACACGGCGATAGCCCCAAAAATTACAGCAAGAGTCACTGCAGTTGTCTTGCTATGTGAATTTCCTGGATTTGGAATATCAGAATCCAAAAGCCGAATAAATAGAGTACTTCCTCCACTATCACCATCATGTAATTGTTGAAGATTCAAAAGCTCCCCTTTCCACAATAAACAACCATTATCATCATCGTAAGCATAAGCATTACAAGAGCAATTGTTCACGCAGGCCATCTTGCATTCTTTGCCCCTTCCAAAATTTGATTTTTCTCGATTCTCGGGCAATCTCATATTAGCCATTACCAAAAACCCATCTTCATCTCCACACTCCAATTGAGACTTACGCAAACACCCTGAGCTCCAATCACTCAACGCCCAGTCTCGATCATTTGTTGGTCGAAATCCATCACAACATCTACAAACATTCGAGTTTTTCTCATCGCAGACACCATAAGGCCCACAAAGAGAGTACACATCGCAACGATGCAGCGGCTCACTAAAAACTGCCTGCCACTGTTGGTTACTATTAAGCCAAATCCATTGAATCACTTGCCCCGATACATCCATAACAGTTCGAGAAATTACAGTTCCGACATCCGTATACGTAGCATATTTTCTCTCTTCGTTTTCGACAAAGCTCAAATTAAGTAGGCTTTTATCTTTCGTTCCAGGGACATCGCTAAAGAACTGGCCATTCCAAAGCCCACTAGACCAGTAAATTCTCGATTTATTCCATAGTATTACGTATTGATTAGACCCATCAGGGTCCATGCTTTCAGTGAATATGCCTGGCATCGGGTCTTCAGAGTTTTTCCATGACGTCAGTTTCTGATACTCTCCAGTGACTTTATTCACACCGAGCCTACCCCCGGGCATAAATGTATCGGTTGGGTGGTCGAAGCTCTGCCAGAGATAATCATTAGCGCTCGAGCTATTTTTAACTAGTACGAAATTTCCAGTGTCGAGAAGAATTGCAGCAGTTGATTCTGTGGTTGAATTTAATGACCAAATCGGGTTCTGTGAGCTATTGGATAAAACTAAGTTACCGTTTTTCGAGATTGAGAGCTTTGAAGTTGCAGGATTTGTGATTGGTGATTCTCGGTTTGCAACCCAGATAATGGTTTGGTTTGGGATGTTCTTGTACCAAATACCGATGTAGTATTTGCGAGATTTACCTGGAGTGAAAAAGCCGAGCTCAAAATCGCCGCCTTTTGAGACCAAGGTTTGGTTGCCAGAGAGAGACTGCCCTCTTAAGATTGTATCAGTTGCTGTTGAGAGATTGAAATTGATAGAGGAGAAGATGAAGAGCAAAAGACGGAGAAGGGAAGTTGTTCTCTTAGCATCCATGAGTAATTCTTCTGCATGCAACAAAGAGAGACTGACCTTCATATGAGTAAGCTTTTGATAATGTGTTTTGTTCTTTGGTTCTCTTTTCAGCAACTGTCATTGTTTCAAAATTCAACAATTGTTACTTGGATTCCAAATGCAAGCTCAAATTTCCAACTGAAATCGTGTGGAATAATTCATTAGTGGGACCCACCAGATAGACTTTTCATATGTAGTTAAAGTTATAGGTAAAACAATCAAATTGTCTTCATATATATTTAGAAAACTTGCGAGAATTTTGACAGAGGAATTGAGAAGGGCAGCAGAATGTCAATAGCTTAACTATCATATTTTCTAGAAAAATATAATATGAGAATCTTTTGACCGGCAGGATGGAAGTTTATATTTGCAAAGGCGACTTTTTAGATACAAGATGGGACTATGCAAAAAAAAGTCGACTGTTTTCAGATTTACATCATAGATGTCAATCATCGAACGTCATCTGTCTGGTTTGGCGATGCTCTAGTAATATTGATAGAAAGCATTTAAGCACCATTAGGTCCGAAGTTTAATTTCCTTACTTTGTGGTTCAATAACCAGCACGTAAACCTGCACTAAGTGAATAGAACGTTAAACATTTAACGTTCTATTCACTAAACGCAGGTTTTAATAGTAGAGATAGAGATAGAGCAATGGTTATGCTTTTAAATGATTTTAGAAGATTATTTGGGTTTTAGAAGATTATTTTTGTTAAGGATGAAATATCATATAAGTTTTTCTTACCATTTGAAAGAATGTCCATATATATAGTATATGCGAGTGTTCACATTAGCATAAGGGAAAGCTTCTTATTACCACATGAACTGTATATTTTTGTTTTGTGTTATTTGTTCTTTTCTACTGCATGCTTTCTATCACATATGCTCTTACTTGCTTTTTATATATTGAATGCTGATATTTCACAAGCATCGTGCAAAAAAGGAAAAAGAAAAAAGAAAAGAACTAAGTACATATAGACAGAAGGCGTGAGATGGCGTTCAATCACAACAATGAATCATGCAACCAGAATTACCAGACAATCAGAATGGCTGAAACAACATCTCGACCCAGACGGTGCTCATCATCTGCCACATCCCCGAGCCCAACTTCTCATGCAAACATTTTGCAAGAATACACCCATTAAACAAGACAGACTGGCTCCTATCCTCTTTCACTTGAGCAGGCGGGACTCTATTATCCACCTCTAAAAGCATCATGCATGCTGCAGCCATGTCTGCATATCGAATCTTCCTTGTTCCTGCCTCCAGGTGCGATAGAAAATAGTACTTAGCCTCAGCACAAGTGTCTCCATACCGAATTGATGAGGCTCGATATCGGTGACTCTCCAAATGCTGACACGTTGCAGATGACGTGTCCCAGAACCTACAAGAAAGAATCACGAACCTCAGTTGGAATCTCACCTCGGGCCTCCGGTCCGAGGAGTCTCCCGACCTTCGGTGGCCTTCCAGACCACCCACCGGCTCGCCTCCAAGCTATCACAGATGCAAGATGCCTCGATCTCCCGCTTGTGCCCGAGCCTCCCGCCGAGCTCATCTTCCTCAGTCTCACCGACCGACCCGCAGCGCTGATCACGGGCGCTTTCGCCACGGCTCTGCGAATCTCGCCATGCGCGAGATATCCTCCGCCCACGATCCCACGTTCCACGCCATCACGATCCCCCATTAACGAGCCTGTCTCGTCATTAATGCGGGATCCCGCCTATCACGCGGGCGTGACGCCAGGGGCGTAATGGCCGGCGTGATTCTCGCGCCCACCTGCCCATTGCTACCACTATATGAACCCCTCTCTCAGACGATTCATATAAGTCATTTTTACTCCACTAGGCTGTTACTCTGCCAAAATACTCTGCCAAAATACTCGTCGGAGGGTCCTCGGTGGCACAACCATCCCGGGACTTCTTTGTAGGTAGCTTGGCCTCAACCACACCAAACTCATTGATATCCACACGCTCCAGGGATCAACCCTCCAACTCAATCTCAGCCGTCCGTCAACACGCGAAGAGATCAACGGAAGATAACATCTGAAGGAGATCCAGAGATCTATCAGTTGGCACCGTCTGTGGGAACAATATAGTTCCACTCAACGAAAGTTCATCTTCCGATCCCCACTTCATGGCGAGCGATCACCGCGACGATCCAAGCGCTAGCCGCCGTCTCCCCCACAACGGAGGCGTGGACGAATCTCCTCCCCCGAACGTCATTAATGCTCTAGCCGCTCGGATAGATCAGCTCGCGTCCGTCGTGGATGCCATTGTCCGTATCCAAACAGCCGGACAAGCTCCCCACGTCGTCGTTCCCCCATCTTGGGAACGAGACCCCTACAGAGGGAGAGAAGACTCTGCCCACGTCGACACTACCGACCACCGCCTCGCTGTCTCCGACGGCCGCACGTCCCCCATGCCAACATATTCTATGACCTGCTGGGCGCCCCACAGCTCAACACCGAGATCTATCGCCAGAGCGCCTTGCCCGAGCCTCATCGCACCCCTGCCCCTCCTGAGGAGGTATCAGTCAGCTCGCCTGCGCCCAGGCATGACCGGCACCCCCTCCCTCGACGGGGTCGCGCGGAAGAGACTCACCACGGCAGCTCAAAGACGACCTCACCATGGGACCTGAGGAACCTCATCGAAATGAACCAGGGCCGCGGCCAGACACAGGTCTCCAACAGCAGAGGTCAAAGATCAAAATGTGCCGAATCATTGGGATACCACGGACGACTCGACACCCTCGAAAAGAATATCGAAGGCATGCATCAGGAAAGTCGTCATTCAAGTGACGGGGCTAAATGTGCCTCCGACTCGCTCACGAAGCCCTTCACCGAAGAGCTACTCGTCGTCCACGTCTCCTCCCGGAACAAACCCCCGAAGGTCTCACTCTTCGACTGTAAGTCCGACCCAAAGGACCATTTGGACGCGTTCACGGCCGGGATGAGTTTCCAAGACTGTTCTTTCGCCGCCCAATGCCGCGCTTTCCTGGCCACTCTCATCCTCTCCAGACGTGACTGGTTCCGAGGACTCGCGCCATGCTCAATCTCAACCTTCGATGAGCTGGCCACCCAATTCCTCGGCCACTTCGTTGGGAACAGACGGCAGAAGCGGACCGTCTATCATCTCTTCACAATAAAGAGAGAGGACAAAGAAACCTTCAAAGGGTACGTCACCCGCTTCTACAACGCCCTCCTCGAAGTCCCAGAACACCGGGACAAGACGGTCATTACGGCACTTAGGTCGGGTCTTAGGCACAAGAAATGGTTACGCTCATTTGCATTAGCGCAACCTAAGACCATGGCCGAGATAAAGGCCTGGACCGAACGTGAGATCCAGCTGGAATCCGAGGTAAACGCCAATATTCCCCGGACAGAACAAGCTGATCACAAGAAAAGGGGCCGGGAAGAGAAAAAGAGGCTTGAGCGGCCAAAGCCCTACTCCCCGAAGTTTCAGGAGTACACCCCGCTCAACGTCTCCCAGACGGCATTGCTGGAGGAGGCTAAGGGCGATAGGTTCTTCAAACTCCCCTCAGTCTTGCGCATGGTGGCAAAGCTCACCCGAGGCCCCTACTGCAGCTTCCACCGGTCGCAGGTCCACTCCACGAAGACTGCAAGCAGCTCCAATACTACATCGAGGAGCTAATCCGCTCGGGGCACCTAGCAGCATACTTGCGGGACAAGCGGCAGGCTGACCATGAACAAGAGCAACGTCCCCATCCCGGTGAATTAACAATCGGCCAAATCATGGTCATGTCAGCGGAGGGTACGACGAATACCTACGAGGCTCAGCGCCCTTCACCGAACGACGGGATTGATGGCCACCTGAGAAAGAAGGCCAGGGCAACCAAGCCGATTGTTTTTAGTGATGAGGACCTCCACGGTATATCCCTGCCCCACAATGACCTGCTGGTGATCACAGCTCGGGTCCACCACTACAAGGTGCAGAAGTTACTGGTCGACTCTGGAAGATCGGCAGACATTCTATTTTATGACTGCTTTCTGTGTATGGGACTCGCCCCGTCGGGCCTAAGGCCGACCACACACGTCCTGTCAGGGTTCACCAACCACTCCATCCCGACGGAAGGGGTAATCACTCTCCAATTTAACATCGGGGAAGCCGGCCGTACACGCACTGTGCCTGTGGAATTCATTGTAGAGAGGATCCCGTCAGCCTACAATATCCTCCTCGGCCGCCCAACGCTGAACTCCCCCAGGGCCCAGATATCGACCTACCACCTGGTGATGAAATTCTCGCTCGACCAATGCGGGATAGGTCGGGCCTATGGAGACCAACGAACTGCAAAGGTTCGTTTCACTGCAACCTCTACGACTGAGCGGACAAATAACGATGCTGAGGGCGAAGGTGACATCAAGGGTTCTCTGGACACTCGAGACGAGAAGAAAGAGGTCCGAGGGACCCCAGTGGAGCCACTGACAGAGGTCCCCCTCGTAGAAGAGGACGACGAACGAACCGTCCAGATCGGGTCACTTCTGACAGGGGCTCGGCGGGACAATCTAGTTCATTTCCTCATGAACAACTCCGACGTGTTCGCGTGGGCACCTGCTGACATGCCTGGGATCAACCCCAAAATCATATCTCACAAGCTTGGGTAGATCCTACGGCCCGACCCGTCAGGCAGAAGAAGCGAAGCTTCGCCCCGATCAAGAGGAAGGCAATCGAGGACGAGGTATACAAGCTCCTCGCCGCCAACTTCATTCGGAATGTGTCATACTCTAAATGGTTGGCAAACGTGGTCATGGTCAAAAAGTCAAGCGGGAAGTGGCGCATGTGCATCGAATTCACCGACCTCAACAAGGCCTGCCCAAAAGACAACTATCCCTCCGTCGAATAGATCAGCTCGTCGACAGCTCGGCAGGCCACGAGCTACTTAGCTTCATGGACGCCTTTTCCGGCTACAATCAGATCCGTATGAACCCGGCAGACGAAGATCTCACCGCATTCACAACGGACCGAGGGGTATACTGCTACAAGGTAATGCCTTTCGGCCTCAAAAACGCCGGAGCTACGTACCAACGCTTGGTCAATCGCATGTTCAAACCGCAGATCGGCAGGAACATGGAAGTTTTTGTCGACGACATGCTCGTCAATTCCGTCTCATCGGTCGACCATGCTAAGGATCTAGGCGAGGCCTTCGACGTCCTTCGCAAGTTCAAGATGAAACTGAACCCCACCAAGTGCGCATTCAGGGTCACCGGGGGAAAGTTCCTCGGTTTCATGGTCACTCACCGCGGGATCGAAGCTAACCCGGAGAAAATCAACGCCATCCTCAACATGGCCGTGCCCAAGACTAATGTCGAGATCATGCGGCTGACAGGGCGGGTAGCCGCTCTGTCGCATTTCATGTCGAGGTCTGGGGAGAAGTGCCTCCCATTCTTCAAAGCTCTAAGGAAAATTCCAAGGTTCGTGTGTTCGGAGGAGTGCCAGACCGCCTTCGACTAATTGAAGAGGCACCTTGCGACCCCAACGCTTCTCACCCGACCGGTTGAAGCGGACGAGCTATCGCTATATCTGGCGGTATCCGACCAAGCAGCGGGCTCAGTGCTCGTCCGAGAGGTCGACGGAGTCCAGAAGCCGGTATACTATGTGGGCCACGTCTTCAAAGACGCAGAAACGAGGTACCCAGCCATAGAGAAGATCGTCTTGGCACTCATCATGGCCTCAAGGAAGCTACGACACTATTTCCAGGCGCACACCATCCTCGTTCTTACCGAGCGCCCTCTGGGGGATATCCTCGCCTCACGCGAGTCCTCTGGCCGCTTAGAGAGGTGGAGGTGGGAGTTGTCCCAATTCGACGTGAAATGCCGCCCGAGGCAGGCCATCAAAGCACAAGCCCTGGTCGATTTTATCGTCAAGTGCACCATCCCCAGCAAGGAGCCGGAGTCAACGCCAGCCCCCGCAGATGTCACGCCCCCGCTTCCCGGTGTATGGGAAGGGGGCGCGACGAGGCCGCTACGTATTTAGTCTGAAGTAAATACGCTAAGCGTATCTAAGCAATATAAAAGAAATGTACACAAGAGACAAATGTAGTGAAACAACAACTTTATTTATTAACATTCTTTTGTACAATGCATGGAAATGTAAATACATCTGAATGAAAGCAATGTCTAAACAATGGCATAACAGAAAAGGAAAGTACTGAAATGAAATGTGTACAAGTGGCTACAGCTCGGGGTCTTCGATGTACTGCTCCGAATGCTCCTGAATGGTCTCGTGCTCTAGTGCTTCCGATCCACCTGACAATATTCCAAAGAAGAAAGAGAAGGAATGTCGTCAGCGAACAATCGCTCGGTAAGTCCCAAAGATAAGGGAGAAATAGAATAAACAGAGAGAGAGAGAGAGTATAGCTTTTAAAGTTGCATTATTTTGTTATATTGTTGTATTTAGTATTAATGCTGTTGTTATCGTAAGTTCAAGGGTGAATGTAAACCAATCTCAAGAGTTTTCTCGAACCCAACAGGATGTAATCCAGGGGTAGGGAACCACGGGCCCGAATCAAATGTTAGTAACGGGACTTCGACCGTCGTCGAAATATTCTAAACTCTACAGGATGTAATCTAGGAGCATGGAAACACGGGCCATCATGATAGCTTGCTTGTGTTAGTAGACATGGATTCATGATTTAGGGGGACTATTGAGATTATGTTGGATTCAAGAATGAACTACCCCAATACCCCGTGTATTTACTGTATTGATAGTAATGATTGTACTGATGGTATTGTATTGTATTGTATTATCTTGAAAATTGAATTGTATAGATGACTTGCCGAAACCATGATATCAGTAAATGAATGTAACTGGAGAATCATGTAAATGGATGTAAATGGAGAATCATGTAAATAGAAGTATATATATGGTTCGGTTCAGTCAAGTTGTATAGATTGATAGATTGAATATATGGATTCATGTTGAATTGTAGATTGTAGATTGTACTTGAATCATATTCAAGTCAGATTATTTAATGAGACTCGGTCTGAATCAGAACAATTAGAAAAGAAATTGAAGTCCTGAATTAGGTTTTGATGTTATCGGTGACCGCTGCACATGGGCGGCAGGATTTGTTTTTTTTTCAAAGACGATTACCGTGTTGATAACACCGTTGTTAAATTGTCTATCTTAAATAGGCAAGCACCCTCTTCTCCGGCTCACTGAGGCTCAAGAGATTGGTCCCGCTTAAACCTATATTTACTAGGGTCCTTAGGATAATTTATAGAACTTGAGGAGGGGTTTATGTAAAAATACTTTTATATAATTTTCAAAATACACCCCAAGTGTTTAATTATCGTCTTTAGAGTTGTAATAATTATAGATTTTATATTTGTGACATTCCTAGTGAGAATAACCTAATTTTCATAACATATGGTATTAAATTGTAATATTGCATTTGTATGGAATTCATGGTATTTTAATGTAAAGTGATTCTTTGATTTCAAAAAGTTGGAATATTTATATTATAAAAAATAGATATTTTGATATTACATATATATATATTTATAAAAATAAAATTTAATATATATTATAATTCTAGAAATCCCATTTTCTTAAGATTTTCGTATTTTAAATCTTTTGAGACTGAATGCTCCTTGCGGAGGTCTGCATCTCGCACTACTAATCCCAGGGACGTGCGATAATCCGCACCATCCCAGTCGGGTTCCCCAAATTGGGTTGTTGCAGCGCTTTGCAAAAATTTGTGTAAAATATTTAATCTTTTTAGAAAACGGTTTTATTAGTAAATCGTATTTATTTGAAAGGTTTCGTTTTCCCGTATTCTATGTTCCCGAAGGTATTGTGCTATATTGCATATGAGTGTGTGAGAAGGTAGGTCATTACCTCGTGATCTAATTAAAGGTATAGCAAGATTGTGATATTTTAATGTCGAAATGAAACTACATGGTATTTTAATGAAAAAGAGCGGTAAAAGTTACAAAATGAAATAGATTGTCATGAGACTTGTTCAACATATTTATTAATATTTAATAGTCAACATGTAAGAGTTTTGTGTGAATGTATTTAAGAAAATATTGGATTTTTAGAAAGAACTGAATCGGAAATCGGATTAACTCCGATTCCGTCGGGTTTTGGAATTTCGTATTTTTAGAAAAGAAAAGAGAAGAGGGGGTGGGACTTATAGGTTTAGCTTAAATAGGACAGGGAGAGGAAGTGGACGTAGCTTCCGGTGCGTCGTTTTGTCGCCAGGATCTCCTAGGGTTGTCGCCGGAAAAATCGTCGGAGCTTCGCCCCTTTGCTAACTCGAAAAGTACACTAAGCTTCTAGGTATTTTCTTAGGAGTTTTGTTCAGAATTTTGGAGTGAGGGGGGTGTGTGTAGGGGTTGTATTTATAGAGTAAGGCTAGGGTTAGGATAGGTGAAAGGTTTAATTGAAAAAAATGTGATAAAATATAATAAAATGTAATAAAATGGAGTAATTAAGGTTTTAAAGGGGTCTCTGTTACAGCTCTGAAGAAATAAAGTGTACAGAGGTGCAGGGTAGGTGAAACGCCAAAAGTTTCATGTTGATGACTCGGCAGTCCGGCCGAGTCCGGCCGGCGGAAGCGGCCGGTCTGCCAGCCGATTCCAGCCGAGTCAGGTGGTCGGAGTCCTCCTTGCCGGTTCACTAGTCCCCTGGTACAGTTAGTTTTCCATATGTAGTGGGGTTTTTGTGAGTCATGCACGTGTAAACCCTTGGTATTCTAAAAATTCAAAATAAAACAATATTAAAAATAATGTGGGGTATGGGATTTGAACTCTGGTGGGTTGGTTCAGCAGTGCTAGGTGTTACCAATGAGCTACAAGCTTCTTCTTGCTATTAACAAGCAAAACAAACCTATAATTTGTGCTCAGGAAAAAGTACCCCTTTCTGTATTTTTTGAAAAAAAAATTGTACAGAAGTTGTACATGAAATTTAGGGTTGTTACATTCTACCCTACTTATAAAAATTTAGTCCTCGAAATTTGTAAAAGGAAAGTGTAACAGATTTAAGAAAAGTTTGGTGACTGAAGTACTGATAGTGTATGAAAAATAGCAAAGTGATACCAGGATTTGAAAAGGTTGAAGAGAACTACCAGGGTTATCCTGGCCAACCGTCTCAGCTTTTACGACCGCCAAATTGTAAGCCTGGAGTCTCGGCGCATTTCTTCATGCATGCTGGTACATCGCTGGTTGTCGAGATAAGGGTGGTCCACGTGGAGGTGGTGCAGGAAGAGTTAACCGAGTAGGTGGAGCTTGGATAGCTGGTTTACCTGCGGAATTAGGATTAGTTCGATTGTGTGGGCAAGTTCCAATAGTATGTGAGGATGATCTACATATCAGGCAAAGACCATTTGCTCGTCTGCAATCTTCCATCAGATGTCCAGCTCTCTTGCAGTAGGTACACAAGGCTGGGCTGGGCCTGTTGATTGATACTCCCGGTCTCCTTGGTACAAATGGTGGTCCTGATGCGGTTGTTCTCCGCCGAAAGACGCGACCAGGACGTTGGGACGTCCGGGCCTGAACTTCGAGGGCATATGCTATTTGGTACTATCCGTCCACCTCTCCGAAAATTCCAAGTTGATTTATGACACCATGTATCGAAGGTTTAAACAGATGCGGCCGATGTAGTAGACTTTGTCAGATTCCCCCTCGTTCAGGGTTTTTTGATTGTGGGGACGCTCTTCCATGCAGGCGCAGGCCCCTGCAGTTAATTACGCTACCGCATCGCGGTAACCACTTTCTCCTTCTCCAGATGGTCACTTCGTGTCGTGTGTTTTGTTTTTTGGTTGCTTGTGGATTGTATACGGAGACTAATTTATGTTTTCGCCCGTAAGGCGTGGATTAGTCCAAATCTATATTTTCTTAGATTTGGGTTTGGGGTTAGTTTAAGGATACATTAGTCCCTTTTGAGACTAAGATCAACTTAAACGTTTGTTAAGAATACGTTAGTCTAATTTCAGACTAAGATCAACTTAACGGGATCGTTTAGATCCAACAAAAGAGTATTTGGGCTCTATTGTTTAATTTAGGGACTTTGCGGTCGATAATTAGTTTAAGAACATTACGGTCCAATGTTAGTTTAAGGACATCTCGGTCCATGGGTTTAAGGACCCCACAGTCCAAGGTTAAGGACATCATAGTCCATGGGTTTAAGGACCCCACAGTCCATAGTTTAAAGACATCATAGTTTATAAAGTTTAAGGACATCATAGTCCATGAGTTTAAGGACCCCACGGTCCATGGAATGTTTGGTTATCGGGACCCGTCACCTCTCTGAAGACGTTGAAGGATTACAACGACAAATATCAGAGGAGTAAAGAGCTGTACCCTTAAACCGATGTGGGTTGAGAGACCTGTAGTCCAATTGGGACTAAGATCTGTTAAAATATTTATGAGAAGATGGGCTCAATTAATATGAATTGGGGACTTATGGCCAATCTTGGGCTAAGTCCAATCAAGTTAAAATGTTTAACATTTTATTTTGGGCTGTTGAGCCTTTATTTGGGCTTGGCCCTGACAGTGTTTTTGTCTTTTACTGAATGCTGAGCATTCCTCATAGCCTTGGGGTTATTACAGAACAATTTATGTTCTATCAGCGCAACACGTGGCGCGCTTGGTGCTTTGCGCCTGTCAAAGAGAGCAGTACGCTTCTGCCGAGTAGCGCACACGAGAGGGACACGTGTCGCGCTTGGTGCTAAGCGCCAGATGATGGGCGCATTGCGCCAGTTTATGAGCGCATTGCGCTATTAATTCATTGGCGCACACGTGAGTGACACAAAGTGCGTCTGGCGCTGAGCGCCAGCCCATGAGCACAGTGCGCTATTTCAAGAGCGCAAAGCGCTAGTTGTTAAGTGGCGCATACGTGATTGACACGTGGCGCGCTCGGCGTTGAGCGCCAGTCTAAGAGCGCAGAAGCGCAGTTCAAGAGCGCAAAGCGTATATGATAAATTTTGTGATCTAAAAAGAGACTTTGTCTCAAGATTCTAAGAACAAAGGTTCTTATTTTGTAGGAGATGTTTCCAATCTCTTATGTTGATGAAAGGTTTTGCCTTTATAGATCTATGATCTTTAAGAGAATTGAATTATTCTCCCCCCTTATGATGAGATGATCTTTGAAAGACAATTTGTCTTATAGATCTATGATCTGTGAAAAGAATTATGTTCTTCTTTTTATGATGAGATCTTTTGATCTCCTTATAAAAGACCTTGGTCTTATAGATCTATGATCTTTAAAGAAGTGAGTTCTTCTTTTTTTAATTATGAGATGATTTCATCTCTGTGTTCATCATCATTCATTTCATTTTTGTTTACCTTGAAGGAAAATCTTCTTTCTCTGAAAGCTTGGCTCTTCTCTCTCAACTTTCTCAAAGTTTTATGGGGAGGTTCCTCTATATTTCTCTATATGAGACTTGAAGTCTAGCGGCCTTTTTATAGGGCAAGCTGATTTGTTCAATTAGTTAAGGAGATCTTTTCTCCAATTGATTGGAGAATTTCCCATCGTTGGATCTTTGATCCAAGGGCTTCTGATTTACAGAAAGCAATCTTCTTGTTTTTGACAAGACTGGAAAATCTTTCCATATAGAATTTATTCTGTATTTTTGGTGATTCTTAATCACCATTGGATCATTGATCCAACGGCGCTCTGATTTACAGAGCACAATTTTGTTGTTTGGAAAGATTTTGAGAAATCTTTCCTTAACAGAATTCAATTCTGATTGATTAATGATTTATCATTATTATTAGATCTTTGATCTGACGGTAGGGAGCTTTTAGTTCTAGCGCTAGCGCACCCGTGCTTTGCACGTGGTGCACTGCTCAGAGGCTAGCGCATCCATACTTTGCATGTGGTGCGCTGCTTGGAGCGCAGCGCACCACCTAGCGCTAGCGCACACGTGCTATGCACATGGTGCGCTGATTGGGGCGCAGCGCATTTAGCGCTGCATCTGAAGCGTTGCTTTATTTTAAAATTTAAATTTTAAACAGAGCTTTGCTCTGATTGGGGGAAATAAATGCCCCCCACCGTTGTGCTCACGTGGCCTACATGTGAGTGCAGCGGTAGCAGCATCTGCGCCCTTGGATCAACTCAGAAGTTGAAAAGGCATCTCAGTGCCTATAAATAGGACCCTTGGCTCTTAGGATGATTTCTGTTCATCTTCTTTCTTATTTTCTGAGAATTTTTATTCTCCCACAGAGCATAGCTCTTCATTTTAAGAACTTTCTTAAGGACAGAACTCTATCAAAATTTAGGTAAAGATTAAAACTTTTAATAATCTAGGGTTTCACCCATTAACAGAGTTTTTCTCTTCATAGATCTTTGATCTAAAGAAAACCCTTTTAGGGTTTCATCAACGGAGCTTTGCTCTCTTGTACCCGTAAATTTAAAGAGATCTTTTCTTGGGGTTTCTTAGCCCATGAACAGAGCTTTGCTCATAAAGAACTCTTAGAGTTTGTTCATAGATCTTGAAGATCTCAGAATTTTTCATTCATGTATAAAAATTGATTTTAATTTTTCTGATGGATTATTCCATCATTTTTTCCAGAGCAAGGCTCTTGAGAAATTTTTATTCCTTCATCATTAGAACTTGACATGTGTCATTCTGTCACAGAGCACTGCTCTCAAGGAGAGATTTACTCCTTAACCCGAGGGATTTCTCATTAAATGAGAATCAATTGAGGATTTCCTCATTTAATTGACAGTCTCATCAAATGATGAGGCAGGTTTATTAATGATGAACTGTCATCTGGATTTTGTGGGTCCCCTTTGGTCCCTTTTTACTGCATCGCAGTGCGGTACGAATTTTTAAAGTACCAAGCGTCAGAATTTTAAGTTATAGCACTGACGGTTGACTTTTATTATTTTTCGCGCAGGTGATATGTCTTTCGACACTTCCTTTCCGTTCATTCTCTCAGAAGGTGGATTTCCTGAAGCGCCCGTAGACCGAGAGATTCTTGCGCTGACCAAGGACCATGACCCGGAGCACAAGAATCTTCACCTATGGGGTAGATAAATTATCAGAGGCCGCCGGAGCTTTTCTTGTGCGACACCCTCGGAGCCTATCTCTGTGATCCCTTATGCAGATGCACCCCCGATCAATTATACTGTGGAGGAGCTAAATTGGACTTCAGAAGCTCTCCTTCGGCCTTCTATTGCCGCGGTACCCGTGTAGCCGCCGGTGGCTTTGGACACCCTAGGGCGGCGCATATGTCAGGACGAGTCGCGCCCTTAGGGACAACCCTACAATATCGGACTAACTCCCCGTCACTCGGCTGGATACTTACAGTGGGCCCGATATATCTTATCGGCAAAGAAATCGCAGCTGCTGAATGTTGGCTGGTACCATGCGATCTACGCTTCTTTGTTCCAGTATTCTGCACCTCCCACATGGTGAATCAAGGCGTTTTTAGAGCAGTGGAACATTCCGACCCAGACCTTCCTCCTATTGGATCGAGAGGTCTCTATTTCCTTGGAGGAATTTGCCGAGGTTTCTGGTTTACCAGTTAGGGGAGAGCACTATGAGGAGCTGCTTCCTCCGGATGAGTATGTTTTTGCCACCAAATCAGTGGTAATGGGTCTTACCCCAGAGAAGCAATTCAGCACCAATTCCCAACTCTGATAAAGGTGTTGGATATGTATGAGAGCCTCTTTCTTGAATCCGGAGGCCGTGGGGGTCAGCTTTGCGGATTTCATTGCCCGTTTTCTTCGTCCAGAAATTTTTTCGCGACAAGGTGAAAAGTTCGCTAAACTTGATGATCCTTTCGGCTTTAGCTTGGATCGTCGGCCAATATTGAAAGCCGATCAAAAGGATTTCTTTCTTCCCAACGTCGCGATTATCCCCTTGTCAGAAATTGCCGCTCCGGGTATTGATGAGGAAGCGTTCTTTCTCGGGTTTCTCGGTTTATGGTTGAGCTGGTTCGCGCTTCCTACTCACCCTCGCTACATGAGGCCTTCTGTCTTCTACTCCACGCATCGAATGGTTGCCAGGATACAAGTGGCCATCGGGATTGCTGGGTTAGCCCACCTGTATCACGGCCTCAGCTTGGCAGCGGACACTACTGAGCCAGGGGTGCAGCCTGCCAAATTCTCAATGCATTATTTCACCTCATGGCTCGAGTTTCACGTGCTTGGGGTCTTCGGTATCCATAAAAGACCCTCCTTTTATGACAGATGCAAGTTCCCTCGGATAATGCGGCTGGTCGACGCCTCCATCGTAAGTCCGTCACCGCGGGAAGCTAGGGGTTCGCTCCTTCGCCCACGCATGGTTGGAGATGGTATGTCTTTCACCGACAAAGTCTTGACCGTCGGCCAGGAAACTTCAAAAGCGGTGCTGCCATTGCAAGACATTTTTAAAGACGGGGCCTCTGTGTTGAAAGCTCGGGAGAATCTTCATCTGTACTCCATCAGGCCGGGCTTTCTCGTATTCAGGCAAAATGATGCGGCGTTATTCATGAGATACAACCCGCATCGTTTCGCCCAGCAGCTGTGTTATAATCAGGGTGTCCCACTTGAGGTTTTCCTGGCAGAACCTGCTGCTACCGAAGAAGGAATGCGGAGCGCACTGCATCATTTTATGCACCTGAACACAGGGTCTCACTTCTTTATCAGCGAACCGAGCTGTATTCCGAAGGCCCTGAATGTGCATGTGGCCTGGTATCAACATTCAATGGGCGCCGTCATCAGGGAGGAGAAGCGATTGCTGCTTGATCGCAAAGGTACCGCTCCGTCCGGTAATCCAAATGTTCCTCTGAAGCTACGGACCATTGTCCGTCCTCCCTTAAGAGAAGTTGCTACGGTCGAGGTCCCGCATGATAGG
Source organism: Agapanthus africanus (assembly GCA_030015575.1). Classification (NCBI taxonomy): domain Eukaryota; kingdom Viridiplantae; phylum Streptophyta; class Magnoliopsida; order Asparagales; family Amaryllidaceae; genus Agapanthus; species Agapanthus africanus. The sequence continues at coordinate 981,282,891 of CM057338.1, read as the reverse complement.
CCCGAGCTACCGATGCCCCGTGCTCCCGTAGAAACGGTGACTGTAGCTTCCTCCGAGTCTGGCATGGGTTCAGATATCGGGACTCGTCGTCCCAAAGTGCCCACCAAGCATAAACTTGTGCTAGCTGCGACCGGAGATCGCTCACAGAAGAGGAAGAAGAAGTCGATCCTCTCTGCCGACGTTGTATTTGGTCAGGAGCCTCATGCTCATTATAGTGAGGGTTTGGGCGAATATGGGACCAACAAAGGTCTATTCATAGCGCCGGATGATACCGACCTCGAGGCTGCTATTGCAGCTTCCGAGCGACTAGCAAGCCACAAAGCGGGACTGGCCATCCTCGCGCAATCAAGTAAACATCAGCCGTGCCTTAAGTCATTGCATCATATTTTTATCATAATATTTTGACTGACACTTTTCCTTCTTTAACAGGCATTTCCACCGAAGAAGCTCTCGCAGCTTCTCTCAAGACTTTTGAGGAGGAGGAAAGACTTCGAGCATCCTTAGGCATCGGTACATTTCGGTTCACCGCGTCTCCAATCCCGTTTCTTATGGGTAATCTGACTCCTCCTTTTCATCTTATTACAGGAACTACCTCTACTCAGGTTATTCCAGGTGTGGTACCGACTTCGCAGGGCGGTGCGGAGACGCTTCCAAGGTCGGCTATCGAAGTCTCAGTTCCGCCGGTATTGCCGAAAGAAGCTTCACTTAAGCAACCGATGACGGATGTCATAACGGCTCCAGAGGTAACCCTTGGCGTGGACGATGACGTCCCGTTGACGGAGGTCTTGAGAAGATCCGCTCTCACGGCCCGGGTGGAAAGGAAGTGTAGAATGCGCGCAGCAAGGGAGCGTAGCGCCGCCTTGGCCGCGGGTGCAGGTTCGAGTGCTGCTACCCCTGCCTCTACTCCTTCAGAGGATGCTTCGGCTACCTTGTCTACCGCCCACAGACAGGCAGCACATGCGGCTCGAGAAGCAGTCGAAAGACCGACCCAAGGTAACGTGATATTGAGTTCTTCTTGTCAAAGTTTTAATTTTCAGATTCTCATATAGCCTATCCTGCAGGGCCGAGTCTTGATGAGGTAGCGGTAAGTGAGATGGCTGCAATCGCCGAGCCTGAGGTAGCGGTAGGTGAGATGGCTGCAATCGCCGAGCCTGAGGTAGCCACTCTTTCTCAAGAGTCTGGCACTCCCCCAATCGCCACTCTTTCCCCTTGCGGGTCCTTGCCACTGCCGGGCGCTGCGAGTGTCACAACGATTCTCGTAGAGTCAGGGGATGAAGCTACGGGTGGCGAGACTATTCCGATGGGAGAGGGTGAAGCAGTCGCTGCACCCAGTGACGCCCTTGTCGTGATTTCAACTGGCGACTCACCAGGTAGATTTTGGGTTATTGCTTTCTCCTTTATTCTGCAATCCCTTTCAATCTCTTTTGACTACGTTTCTCTTATCTCTAATGTAGGTGTGGTGAGCGTTGAGGTTGTGTCACCCGAGGAAGCATCTCCAGTTGCTGCTTTGACGGTGACCGCCCTTTTGCCTTCTCTCGTACCCTCTCAAATGCTGGAAGGTGCAGATTTGTGACCCATCAGTTTCATTGTAGGCAGTATATTTTATGTGCTGACATTGCATTATTACATCCTTGCAGGAGTACTTTTTGATCACCTGTATCAGGTGCTGCACCCACATTTCCCCTTCCAGTCAGAGATTGCCTCTTCTAGTGGCGCTGGTGAGTACAGTCTTTAGCTAATGTCTTTTCTTTTCTTTTACGGGTAGCCAAACCGTTTCTAATTCTTCTTTGTTTAGATTGCAGCGCTACAGATTGGAGGAGGAGATGAAAGAATAGTTGCGCCACCAGTGCTCCCAGCCTTGCCACCTGCCGCAGCTGGTATAGTAAACTCTATTATTCATGTAGCTTATTTATTTCTTGAACCATTATTTGACTATGATTTATTTTGCAGCAGTGACACCGACTTCAGCTCCGTTCGAGTCTCGAGTCATAATTCCAGCAGGCCCCTTTTCCAGGCGTTCATCTTCAAAAGGCGCTGTGAATAGCCTGCGCATGTTGAGCGATCACCTCGAGGAGCTTGACGTGGAGACCCCTGCCCTTACTGCAGATTTTGCTGCTGAGGTTAATCCCATACTGGCGACGCTCGTGCACTTTCATAGTAAGGGAATCGTTGAGTCTTGGGTTAATCACTGTAGGAAAATTGAGGCTTGTCTGCATGAGCTCGAGGTCGGACGTCCCGCTCCAGAGGTCCTGGCTGTGAACTCCCAACGGGCTACATGGGTCGAGCAAAACACTCTCTACTTCCGCCATCTTGAACAAGAAGCGGCCTTGAGGCGTAAGGAGCGCGAGGAGACTTCAATCGAATCTGCCCAGCTGCATGCTCAGGTTGACGCAAATGCCGTACAGCTGAAAGCTATCTTCGAAAGCCTTCTACGATATATTTCTGACGGGCTAACGCTGAGGCAGAAGCTCGACCTCATTGAGCGGGGTGCGTAGAGTCGTGTGGCAGCTCAGCGGGTCGTTGATGAGCAACTTTCATCTTACTTGCAGCAACGAGCTTAGGTTGAAGCAGAGTTGGCCGCGGCAGCTGACCGTGAAAAGGGGCTGAGGGGAGTGCGTGAGCAGCTGATTGGTCTATTGAAAATGCTCCCCTCCCGATAGTTGTTTTTGCACCATTTGTAATTTTTGAATGAAAGGTATCCATTTTTTTTATCCTTTCATATGATGTAAATTGTACTCATTTTGTCTTTATAAATAAAAGATACATTTCTGTCGCACTATCTTGTGTTATCTCTTGCTTTCTTGTCTTTTCTATGCTGCTGGCATGTCACCTTTAGAAAGCGTAGTTTGTAGATGATAGAGAACATTCCATCTTGAACTCTTCGAGAGGTAGCGATGGCTTAGGAACAGGTTAAGATCTGTTGCCTAAGGCTTTTCAATTTTATAAGCCATGAGGGTCTCATAAAGGGTTTTCTCCCTACGAGTCGAGAGGATCTCGTAGGTGTATTTTCTCCTTAGGAATCTTGAGGATTCCTAAGTGTGTTTTTCTCTTGGGAGTCGTAAGGATCTCACAAGAGAATTTTCTTCCTTACGGGTCGAGAGGACCCTTAAGTGATTGATGGGTTTGACATTATCCGCATTTCACGGAGTTAGAAGTTGCTCTGGGCGTTTCCCACGGGGTCGAGATTGACTCTAGCCGTGTTCCACGGGACCAGGATTTGCTCTGGATGCTTCCCACGGGGTCAAGATTGACATAGCCGTGTTCCACAAGGACCAGGATCCGCTCTGGACGCTTCCCATGGGGTCAGGATTGACATAGGCCGTGTTCCACGTGACCAGGATTTGCTCTGGATACTTCCCACGGGGTCAGGATTGACATAGGCCGTGTTCCGTAAGGACCAGGTTCCGCTCTGGACGCTTCCCACGGGGTCAGGATTGACATAGGCCGTGTTCCGCAAGGACCAGGATCCGCTCTGGACGCTTTCCACGGGGTCAGGATTGACATAGGCCATGTTCTACGTGACCAGGATTGGTTGACTCTCAGTTGTCTGTGTATCGTCGAGTCATGGAATTGGGAATTGCCGCAGTTCCAATTTGCTGATGTTGCGTCTATTGAAATGAGACGAATGATGAGATGATCTCCAGGCTGTCTGTGAACCGTTGAGACTTCGCTCTTTTTCGGATGTAGCCTGGTGGGAAGGTATGGTTCCCTCTTTGTTTGTGCCCCTGGATTGTATACAGAGATCGATGTGATCTCATCTGTAGGGCAAAAAGTTTCATTTTATATATTTTTCTTTCCGCGATGCTCTATCATTTCAGCTCTTATATCGCGAAAGTCGTGATTGCCCAATCATTTCGACTATTTTTCGCGGTGCCCAATCATTTCGGATATTTGTTTTATTTTTACTCGCTGCTTTTTATTGCGAGTTGCCCAATCATTTCGGCTATTTTGCATGCATACATTTTCACTTGCTGATTTTGTCGCAAGTTGCCCCATCATTTCGGCTATTTCGTATGCATGTGTGGCTCGCTAGATTTTCACTGCAAGCTTGGAATTAGACACCGATTTCGGCATCAGCACCGCTACAACTAGGATATTGCCAGGAACGAATCATCATTTTCCTCTGTCGATGTCGAACAAAGGTGTCTTAGCAAACAGGGTTAAGATCCTGTCGACTAAGGCTTTTGACTTCATGAGCCGTAAGGGTCTCATAAAGATATTTATCCCTACGAGTCGTAAGGATCTCGTGGGTGCATTTTCTCCTTAGGAATCGTGAGGATTCCTAAGTGTGAGGATTCTTGTAAGTCGAAAGAATCTTACAAGAGTGCTTTCTTCTTATAAGTCGAGAGGACTTACAAGGGCTGTTCACCGTGTAAACATATACCTAGTCGCGGGTGGGACTTTGTTAGGGAAATGTTTATTCACGCCCGTGGATTGTATACAAGGGTTGAGACGCTTGTAGGGAATAATTGGAGGTTGTGATGGCTTAAGAACAGGTTCAGATCCCTGTAGCTTAAGACTTTTGAATCTTATGAACCGTGAGGGTCTCATAAGAGGGTTCTCCTTACGAGTCGTGAGGATATCGCAAGTGTAATTTCTTCTTAAGAATCGTGGGGATCCCTAAGTGTGTTGCTCCTTTGTGAGTCATAAGGATCTCACACAGGTGTTTTCTCCTCACAAGGTCGAGAGGAACTTGTGAGTGCTTTTTAACGAGGTTGCGCCCTTTCGGGTTTTCACAACACTCGCCGGCAGCCCTGCTGTTTTTACTCACGGAGCCCTTTCGGGTTTTCATCCGTGTCCATTTTGCTTGTGAACATACCGTTTTCTTCTTCTTTTTTTATTTTTTTTTATTTTTTGTCAGCCTTGGGATGTTGCGGTCCGTAGTAGTTTTATCGACGTCTCGGTCAACAGCCAGTTTTAGGACGTAGTGGTCCATTGTTAATTTAAGGACGTTTCGGTCTGTCGTAAGTTTAAGGATGTTTCGGTCCGTCGTTAGTTTAAGGACATTTCGGTCCGTTAGCCGGCTGCTACTTACAGAGTTTAGGCTTAGGAAGATAGCGAGCGGACATAAGCGTCATCATCTATCGTTGACCTAGGCCGTGACTCATCAGGCGTAGTATTTTTTTAGGAAACGACCATTTATTGGCCTGAAAGATCTTTCACCATGCATGTCCATGAGTAGATAGGCTCCACCATGGTAAACTTTACCTATGATATACGGGCCTTCATAGTTCGGCTCGAATTTCCCCCGTTTGGCACGATTGGGGATCATAGGTCTCTTGACGATTAGCACGAGTTCGCCTTGGGGGAATGTTCTCGGCCTTGTCAATCTTTCATATGAGCACGTCATCTTTGCTTTATAAGTCTCCAGATTTTGTTGCGCCATAAGCCGGGTTTCATCAAGGGCATCGAGCTCCTCAAGTCGAAGGTGGGCATTTTCTTCGTCTGTTAGCTCGTAGTGAACGGCCACTCGTAGAGAGGGTAATTCTATCTTGAGGGGGAGTACCGTGCCGAATACCAATGCATATGGTGTTGTATTCGTTGCTGTTTTGAACGTAGTTCGATATGCCGAGAGAGCTTCATGCAGTCTCTCATGCCAGTCCTTCTTATTTCGAGACACCGTCTTTTTCACGATCTTCGTCAAGGTCTTGTTGAAAGCCTCAGCTAGACCGTTAGCTCGAGGATTGTAGACCGAAGAGTATCTCCAGTCTATGTTATGCTGTTGTGCGAAGCAGCTGATCTTGTGGCTTCTGTAGGCTGGCTCGTTATCGGAGATAATCCGTCGTGGAGTGCCAACCGATAAATGACGTGTGTTTTGAAGAAATGGAGGATATTCTCCGTCTTCACTTCCCTCAGCGGTACTGCTTTTGCCCATTTGGAGAAGTAATCAGTTGTCGCCAAAATGAATCGATGTCCTCTGGACGATGCTGGATCGATGGGCCCGATTATGTCAGTTCCCCACATTTCGAATGGCCGGCTAGCCACCGTCAGATGTAGCGGATTTGGATGCTGGTGAATAAAGTCCCCATGAATCTGGCACGAGTGGCACTGCTTTGCGTATTCGAGGCAGTCCTAAATCATTATGGGCCAATAATAGCCCATCCTTTTAATCTTTAGCTTCATCTTCGGCCCAGCTTGGTGAGAACCGCAGAGTCCGTCGTGGGTTTCTTGGACGACTCTTTTTGCTTCTTCCGGTCCTAGGCATCTTATCCATAAAGAGTCAAACGATCTCTTATACAGAGTATCATTGACGAATGCAAAAGAAAGAGCTCATTTCATGAGCTGATGTTTTAAGGATGCATCTTCGGGTGTTCGACGGGATTTGAAGTAGTCTATAAAAACTTCTCTCCAATCCTTAGCTTTTTCATGGTCTTTTATTTGTAGAGCCATTTCCTCGGTCGCTCCCTTTTCTTCAGACGATTCCGGAGATATTTCTGCTGGCGCAAGAACCCGACGGCTTTGCACAACGATCCTCACGTCATCGAGGTTATCATCGGCCGGTTCTTTAGCGAGTTTGGCCAATGCGTCCGCTTTGCTATTCTTCGCTTGCGATATGCTTTCTAGGGCATAGGAAGGGATTCGAGTCAGCAGTTGCTGCACTTTCTCACTGTACTTTACCAACTCTGGCTTGTATGTTTGATAGTCGCCATTTACTTGACTAACGATCAGCTAGGAGTCTCCATATATGAGGAGATTTTCGATTCCCATGTCTACAGCGATCTCAAGCCCCACTATCAAAGCTTCATATTCGGCTTCATTGTTCGTCCTTGGCTCTGTTAAGGAGAAAGCGAAGCGCATTATCCCCCTTTGTGGAGTTATAAAGATGACGCCTACCCCGGATTTGATTATGGGGGGATTTGCTTCCGCTTCTTCATGGAAGATTCCCCATCGAAGTAGAGTTACCATCGGGTGTCACACTCTCCTTTCTCGCCGTCAATTGTGTCAAATGCGTGCTCGTCTGGCAATTCGCAGTTTAAAGGGGAATCAGCAGGTATCGGATGCTCAGCGAGGAAGTCGGCGATGGCCTGGCCTTTCACTGCCTTAAGGGAAAGATAAATTATCGAGAACTCCATTAAGAGTAGGGCCCACTTAGCAAGTCGTCCCGTTAGTATGGCCCTTAACATCAAATATTTGAGAGGATCCACCTTTGATATGAGATGGACCTCATGTGCCAACGCATAGTGCCAGAGCTTCGTTATCGCAAAGATTAATGCCAGACAGTGTTTTTCAATGGGGGGTAGTTGCTTTCTGCCCCCAGTAGAACTCGACTCAAGTAGTAGAGGGCTCTCTCTTTCCCTTGGTCGTTTTCTTGTGTCCACAGCGCGCCTAAAGAACCTTCGAGGGCTGTCGTATACAGAATGTGTAAGTCCGCGGCGGCGCCCCGGCCGTCAATTCCGACGCCAAAATGCGGAAGCGAAAAACTTTAATTTTGCAAACTAGCAAACCGGCACCACCGCGCACTTTTCACCCGGATCGAGCCATTAACCTAGCAACTAGCAAAGTAAAAGATGGGTAGTGAAGTATACCAAGCGATCCATGTCCTTCGGTCTTCGTCTCCACTCCGATCTCCTGCGGAATCTCCGTCCGTCACGTCCTCGTCGAAAAGGCACCACGTAGCCGGGTTCGTATACGGGCTCCCAGCTCTGGACCGAGGCAACTCGGGCGCGAAGTTGGCTAGCCGACGCGTCCAAGATTTGCTGTAGAATAGTGTAGTAGCCATTGTCTCTTTGAGGGTTTGAAGTTGCTTTTGGATGGAGGTAGGAATCAAGAACTTTGGAAAGGTGAGAAGGATTTTGTGAGCAAGACAAAATGAGATGAGGAAAAATGCCACACATGAAAAATGAAACTCTCTCATCTCCTTCCTCTCAATCAAGTGGCCGGCCCCTCTTCTTCCAAAAGGAAATGGTGGAGGGAATGAATAATACATGAGGGAGGTGAGTGTAGTAAAAGGTGGAGGGTGACCACATCCAAAACAATGATAACCATGTCACACTAAATCAAATCCATTTCTAATCAACTCCAATCACAATAAAGCAAGCCATCATGAAAAAGCAAAGATGCTTAACCTTTCATAATGCCACAAGTGCAAGAAACCCCCTCCACAAATGTTGCAAATAACCCCCTCCATCGGAAAAGTCCGGCCGGGAAAGAACAAAGGAAAACCGGCCGGAACGGAATGCAAACTGGCAACTCCAGAAAACTGGTCCCGTAATAAATTACAGGAAAACCCCGATGCTGTGCATACACATCCGCATCTGTATTCCGACCGGATACAAATGCAATGAGACAAAATCTACACTGTACTATACTAGGATCCGGCTTAAACCAAAGCCGGCCAGTAATATCCGTCCGATCCTGATTCGTGCAATACCGCACGTATCTGATCGAACCCTGCCATATATCCATACGGCCCCTAGTACTAACCGTCCGATCCTGATCCGTGCAATACCGCACGTATCTGATCGAACCCTGCCATATCTCCATACGGCCTCTACAGCGTTTCGCCCGAAACTGGAGTAACTGAAAGTGGGGGACTCTAAAGACTCGTCAACACCATGGTTGTGGATTTAACCACTAGCACGTCAGAGGTATAAGCCAATACGTAACGGGCCACCAGCTATTGACCAAAAGGGACGTCGATGAGCGAACTCACCCTGACACCCTACTGAGCCTGTCAGTGACAATATCCGTACAGTCTGGTCCGTTCGTCTATGAGCATCGCATGGCGGGCCTAGGGGGTTGGTAAAAGTCAGACCCCCAAAAGCGGTACAAGTCGTGTCGGAGTGTAGCCCAGAACACCCTGAGATACTACTGGAATACCTACCAGTAAATCTCCTGCCTTGGCCAAGGACTTTGTGTAATGGCTCTCCTAGACACAGCGCGACCTCACCCCCAATACCGGGAGAGACGAACCCCTGAAGATCCGCTCACTGCCTCCATGTGGCTCGGGACTGTACCCAACTAAAACCTGTTTGCACGTCTCCTTTGAGCGTGGTAGGGTAGTAATCAAAGTACAGTGGGAACTCACACGAGACAAATGACGATCCCCAGGTCGATGAACTAACCTGTACACATGTCACCAGGGAACTGCTATCTGACGTCAAGTATAAGACCAACTAGCATGTTCCCGGCGAGTCCAGTCCGGTGTACTCATAACCCAATGAGCACCTGTATGCATCTTAGGTGAACCAACTGACACCAGTGGCTTGTGAGAACGGCCACCGCCCCTCGTCGGGGTCTCGACTGTTTACACTAGTCTACTCTGGAGAATCGATGCCCTGTCTCGAAACTCCCATGACTAGGGACCTTTTAAGGATGTGCTTATAGACTACCAGCTCCCACGTATATGATCGCCCTCATACTGCTGGCAGTCAAGCAAGAATCCTAGGGGCTTTATCAACGTGTAATAGCGACCTGTCAGGTCGCCTAAAGCAGTACACGATGATAAAGGTAAACCAGATAGCATACTATCATCTCGAGTAAGACTGTCCTACCGGGATAGGTCCTCCCTCAATCATCGCAATCACGTGCCTGTGATCCAATAATTGACTCTGAGGGCACTATCTCCAACAATCTCCCACTTGCACTCAAGGTTAATTATTGCGATGTCGCATACTCACAGCCCGTATGATACCGAACACCCAACTCCTCTACTAGTCAATCTCACAAAACTCATTTGCGAAGCTATTGTGTTCGAGGAATAGCCTCAGTGAGTGGATCCGCCTTAAAGTTTCTTTCTATGTCTCTCTATATCTCAAGTTCGCGGAGAAAGCCATCTCCCGAAATGAGCAATACCTGTCTTAGAATGTCTGGATGTCTGATGGGACCTAGTTCATAAATGAACTCCAAATCCAAACTTCTCAGACTGTATCATCAACTGAACTTAATCAGTATCCTGCGCCATGCCTCCCTCAGTACTGCCTTGGACCACCTGTCTAAAATACTTCCCCTCGTCAGAGGGAAAACTATAACTCTGACAATCACCCTGTCGTCCATGTCACCTTGGAAGCCTGGAATGATAACTGTCTCCTTAATGAGGCTGTCGTTATCATTTCCCTAGAACATCCACTTATGTTCTAAAACTGCTTCCGACTGTTTCTCTAGGATAGGATCAATATCGACTTATTGCATCTACTGCAAGAACAACATCTAGCGTGGTACTTGACATCTCATGATTGACTCAATTGCCTAAGCAAGTGATCTGCCAATCATGCACATCCATCTCTATTTTAGTCTATAAGACACCTTTAGAGAGGGTGACTCCATCACCTGCAGGTATACTACCATGCCAGGAGTCGTCCATTCTAAATACTCTTAGAATGCTGTCTAAGTACCCAGATTGGGAAACCACCTAAATCTAGATCTAAAACCATAGATCTAGTAACCAGTATGTCTGATATAATGTCCAAGTCCCATATGGAGAAACCACTGTGTGACAACCAAAGTATAACCGATCGTAGTATAGGAATATCCTTTCCTACTTTGTGTATGTCATCAAATACCATGACATGACACCCTACTACCTTCTTAACAGATCCATCCCCTATTCTGACGAAGTCAAACCTATGACTGTCACATCAGAAATAGATGATCTATCTCCGCAACTCTGCTTTAGTCTATAAATAGACATAAGCCACCTGTCCACCAATGCTTCCGCTGCTCCCACTGACTACGACAACCCTCTGGCAGAGTCATATATACGTGCACTTCTAAAACCAGTTTAGAACGATGCTATACTCATCCTCCCGCCGGGTCTCGCAGCCTGGAACAACAGCAATGGCAAGTGTGGGTAAACAAGAACTTCCCTGTCACTGTCCTTGAGGTTACCGGAGTACCTCTCGGGTGCCTGAAGTTACCCACCTTATCTGCGGAGTGGCCAATGGAATGTCAAACCAGATTGAATCTTTAGGCTCTTATCAAATCTTCAGTAATCGTTTGCGGTTCTGGAATTACTTCCAGTTCTACCATACTCCCACTACTATTTTTTGAAAAAAAAACATTTTTAATTAAAACTGTGGCGAGTCAAGATCAATATCACTATTGATCTTTCTTATGGTAGAAAATCAACCCTCGTCATAGCCTGGGTCAACCCACAAACAGCCATTACAGAAACATGCCTTGAGTTATCCAGAGTCTGGTTTTAAGCATAAGCCGGACAACTCCCCGTACCTTAACATCGTTAAGATACGAACTTTTCTATATCCAATACAGAAACAGAGGCACTGATTTAGTTGAACCAGATTCAAATCATGCAGTTGTCTCTAGCGCTTGTCAACTAAATGGAAGGAGGCCGATCAGCGTTACTCAACTTAGGAGTACTTCCAATTATGAGTAACCTGTAAGAGAAGCAAGTTCTCTTAATCATTACTATCAACTGAATACCATACACAAGTATCTACATCTTCGATCACTTTGAAGAATCCCGATACTTGCAATACCTGGTTCTCTACTTTATTCAAATACCTATAACTTCTCAAAATTCGGACCCTGTGTTTCCACGAAACACCTGTCTAAAAACTAAAGAAGTCATAAGTAAACCGAATATAGTACGAGGACCAACCCCTCTGTCCTGATGGACGCTGGACAACATACAATACTCTGTACAAGTCCCTTGAGTCTGATAACTCATTTACTGTGTGTCGTAGGTTGAAAACTGTACCTTTGGTTATGAAGAATTACACCGATGTTTAATGCTCCTTACCTAACCATCCACTGATATAGGTAAATGTCGTAGACATAATTTCAAAAAGGTATATCTCACTCTATGAAATAGACGTACAGATATATCGATTTGAAATTGGTGCATAACAGCGGATATTCAAAACCAAATATTTGCCGACCGGCAAACAACCCAGGTGATTTCCTCAAATATCACCGATTACAACGAATCCCGATATAATTAGGATGGTCACCCAATTCCCAATAACTTACTCCCACTCATCATCTGTAAAACCATACAGATGTGAGAATCATGCCTGGTAAATACATACCCTGGAGCAAGTGTCTAACTGGGAAATCAGTTTTCCTTTAACAGTACACAGTGAAACTGAAACATTGAAATGTTTCGATAGGGTATCCTGGTATTCCTAGTAATGCCTCTTCCATTATCCAGATTCACAACTGTAACCGTATAATTCTTTGTCATCTATCCAAATCCCTTTATATGTCTTTAGTCATTACCTTCTGTACACCCCTTTAGGCCAAATGGTTTTCTTCCTTCCCTACCGTTCGGCACCAGCCTATGGTTTGGAAGAAGACTATCCAATAAGCATAATGGGTGTACTGTCCTAATCCTAGGAGCACTCGCAATGCGAGAGAAGGTGAAGATAAAAGGCAACCGAATAAACCTTATTCCTATTTCTCCTGAACCAGGATCCATCCCCGAACTGGAACAAGTTCCTTTCGAGTTCGTATATAACCATACAATGGATTATCCAATAAACTGGGATCTTCATAGTGATACGGAGTGTCCTGGAGAAATACAAAGGTGATTTAGGATTGGCGAAGAAATACTTGGTTTGGTCGTGAATAGCAGTCGCAATTTACTTTGCCCTCTTACTAATCCCTTTCTTTGTCTTTACTTAATACCTTCTGTACACCGTTTAGGCTAATTGGTTTTCTTCATTCCCTACCGGTCGGCACCTGCCTATGGTTTGGAAGAAAACTATCCAATTTGCGTAATAGGTGTACTGTCTCCTAAACCAAGGAGTACTCACAATCTGAGAGAGAAGGTAAAAGGAAAAGACAACTGAATAGTCCTATTCGTTTTCTCCAGAATCAGAAACCATCCTCGAATTTCTTCGAGTTCGTATATAACCATACGATGGTTTTGTCCAATGGAAGTGGACGTTCGTAGTAATACGGGGTGTCCTGGAGAAAAGGGTAAAAGTAGGAGTGGCAATGAGGTTTGCAACTCTGACAATCCAAAAGCCAGTGTTAAAGAAGGTTCGGTCAACTTAGTCACTGAGTCATAGTCTAGGGTCGGGTCAATGGTCGCTGCCAAAGAGAGAGAGAAAAGAAACACTCAGCGTGCACTCTATCCTAGATTAGAATGGTTACCAATTTATCTAATCTGGAAACCTCCCACTGTACCGTCAAATTCTCCTCCAAACCTGAAAGAAGAATTAGTCGGGATCACCCGAGGAGTAAACCAACTCATCAGTGGGAATCGGGATCCAACTATCATCGCATGATAACGTGACGGAATCCGCTCACGGTGTCACACTCCAGAAGATATGCGCATATCTGGCAAGTTTCAGTTTCTTTAGAAACTCCCGATGTGATTTTTACCCCATGCTCTTATGACCTTGGCGTGAGGTCAAAATATCATAAGTCACATGTCAAGTTCTACCCATCATTGTCCAGGTTAATTTGAACCCACCCGTACATACCCTTGACGTAGGCCAAAATAGTAGTACGATTGTCCCAAACCAACGCATCTATCTATGCAACAGATAAATACCCGGCAGCTACCAAACGCTATGCCTTGGCGTGAGGTCAAAATACATAGCTTGAATACTACCGAATATTTAACTGAAATGATGGAGGGCTACGAATGGTTTCTGGCGAAAACCTTTAATGCAATGAACTTGATATCGTTGAAAGAACGGATAGCTTTTTAGAAAAATATAGTAACGAAAAACCTTCGCTAAAGAGGTCACTCCCGGTGAAGGGATCTCGGCTCTTTCCCCGTAGAATGGGGTGCAGGATATTCCAAATGAATACCACGATGCAAAGCAAAAGTAATCGGCTATAGTGAAGTTAATGCCCTGACGCAAACTTCTATCCAAGGGGTCACTCCCGGTGAAGGGATCTCGGCCCTTGCCTCGTCGACTGAGGAGCTGGATATTCATAACGGAATATCACTGTGCAAAACAAAAGTGAACGTCCTTGCAATAACAGCTTTTTGAAAAGTGTTCTAACAACATCAGAATAGGTTTGTTTAACTTGCATTGATCCGAATCAATACAGTCCCATCAATTGATCACATCACAAAGAACGAAAATATACTGATGTACGTATACGCCATCCGCATTCGCCACTGGGTCCCGTCATTACCCGTTAGGTTAGCTAACTAACAACAGAGCGGGGACTGGACTAGCGCGGATGCAAAACATATACAACATCTACTAATATATATACCAATATATTATATTTCGCTCAAGGCGTGATAAAATGCAACATCACAGATATGAATAGCATCACAGAACAATACAGATATCTGGGATCCCCGGGTTTCACAGAGCCGCTACTGAAACCCGACGTTCCCCTGGTCGTGTGGATAGCCTGTGCAATGAAATCCTAGACCCCTACGGGCACGGCAAGTTACCCGCCAAAACCTGAAGCGAGGCAGTCCCCTTAAGCACCGTGAATGGACCACCCAGCACTTCACGGAATCCGGTAACTTGGGCACCCCTCCTGGGTCAACCTGTACCCCCTACGAGTGCGGCGAATAGCCCGCCAATCCTAGAGTGAAGCCCCCTCCGTCTCAATGCCAGGAGATGCGGGCCCGTTGCCCTCTAGAACTCGGCCACCCGTGCACCCCTCCGCGGGGTAATCCTAGTACAGAAAGTAAAATATATATACAACGGGTACATCGACCGCAACCTGGTCGTTCCCCAAAATAATAATACAAACAGGCAGTGACGGCAGTCCACATGTCGGACGCTCGCCCCGCAATATCAAATGTACATAATACAACAAAACTGTACTACCACTGCAACCAGGCTATCCCCCACGACCAATCCGCAACATCACAGCAAAATCATAAAATATCAACGTGAATGTCACATTCGCAAATCCGTCTAACCGGGCTATAGCAGTTAGACTGGATTTACCGATCAAGTGACATTCACGGTCACAGATATAATGTAAATACTGTGAAATAATGTGTTTAAAATATCCGATCGATCAAAATTTAACAAGTGGGCCCCCAAGTACTACTGTAGCACATCAAGAAATTCTGGGCCCAAAATTAATATTCCAGAAACCCTATTTTCACCTCAGGAACATTCTGCAAAAGTTTGGGGGGCTGAACAGTTAAAGTCGCGGCGGGACCGCGGCCCAAGCATGGGTTTGGCCGCGGTTCCGCGGTGGATTGGACTGTTCACGAGCCCAAATTTTCACAGAACTCTTAGAATGTCCTACACATCATTCTGAAACAACCTGAAAAATTTTTGGACTTCAGAAAATTTCGACAGAAACTGATGTGAAGAAAAATACGGTTTTTGGAAAATTGTTCGATCGGAAATGTAAAACATATTAGACAAAGCTAGACTATGTTAATGGCGAGGCTCTGATACCACTGTAAGTCCGCGGCGGCGCCCCGGCCGTCAATTCCGACGCCAAAATGCTGAAGCGAAAAATTTTAATTTTGCAAACTAGCAAACCGGCACCACCGCGCACTTTTCACCCGGATCGGGCCATTAACCTAGCAACTAGCAAAGTAAAAGATGGGTAGAGAAGTATACCAAGCGATCCGTGTCCTTCGGTCTTCGTCTCCACTCCGATCTCCTGCGGAATCTCCGTCCGTCACGTCCTTGTCGAAAAGGCACCACGTAGCCGGGTTCGTATACGGGCTCCCAGCTCTGGACCGAGGCAACTCGGGCGCGAAGTTGGCTAGCCGACGCGTCCAAGATTTGCTGTAGAATAGTGTAGTAGCCATTGTCTCTTTGAGGGTTTGAAGTTGCCTTTGGATGGAGGTAGGAATCAAGAACTTTGGAGAGGTGAGAAGGATTTTGTGAGCAAGACAAAATGAGATGAGGAAAAATGCCACACATGAAAAATGAAACTCTCTCATCTCCTTCCTCTCAATCAAGTGGCCGGCCCCTCTTCTTCCAAAAGGAAATGGTGGAGGGAATGAATAATACATGAGGGAGGTGAGTGTAGTAAAAGGTGGAGGGTGACCACATCCAAAACAATGATAACAATGTCACACTAAATCAAATCTATTTCTAATCAACTCCAATCACAATAAAGCAAGCCATCATGAAAAAGCAAAGATGCTTAACCTTTCATAATGCCACAAGTGCAAGAAACCCCCTCCACAAATGTTATTTGCAAACTTGCAAATAACCCCCTCCATCGGAAAAGTCCGGCCGGGAAAGAACAAAGGAAAACCGGCCGGAACGGAATGCAAACTGGCAACTCCAGAAAACTGGTCCCGTAATAAATTACAGGAAAACCCCGATGCTGTGCATACACATCCGCATCTGTATTCTGACCGGATACAAATGCAATGAGACAAAATCTACACTGTACTATACTAGGATCCGGCTTAAACCAAAGCCGGCCAGTAATATCCGTCCGATCCTGATCCGTGCAATACCGCACGTATATGATCGAACCCTGCCATATATCCATACGGCCCCTAGTACTAACCGTCCGATCCTGATCCGTGCAATACCGCACGTATCTGATCGAACCCTACCATATCTCCATACGGCCTCTACAGCGTTTCGCCCGAAACTGGAGTAACTGAAAGTGGGGGACTCTAAAGACTCGTCAACACCATGGTTGTGGATTTAACCACTAGCACGTCAGAGGTATAAGCCAATACGTAACGGGCCACCAGCTATTGACCAAAAGGGACGTCGATGAGCGAACTCACACTGACACCCTACTGAGCCTGTCAGTGACAATATAAATACAGTCCGGTCCGTTCGTCTATGAGCATCGCATAGCGGGCCTAGGGGGTTGGTAAAAGTCAGACCCCCAAAAGCGGTACAAGTCGTGTCGGAGTGTAGCCCAGAACACCCTGAGATACTACCGGAATACCTACCAGTAAATCTCCTGCCTTGGCCAAGGACTTCGTGTAATGGCTCTCCTAGACACAGCGCGACCTCACCCCCAATACCGGGAGAGACGAACCCCTGAAGATCCGCTCACTGCCTCCATGTGGCTCGGGACTGTACCCAACTAAAACCTGTTTGCACGTCTTCTTTGAGCATGGTAGGGTAGTAATCAAAGTACAGTGGGAACTCACACGAGACAAATGACGATCCCCAGGTCGATGAACTAACCTGTACACATGACACCAGGGAACTGCTATCTGACGTCAAGTATAAGACCAACTAGCATGTTCCCGGCGAGTCCAGTCCGGTGTACTCATAACCCAATGAGCACCTGTATGCATCTTAGGTGAACCAACTGACACCAGTGGCTTGTGAGACCGGCCACCGCCCCTCGTCGGGGTCTCGACTATATACACTAGTCTACTCTGGAGAATCGATACCCTGTCTCGAAACTCCCACGACTAGGGACCTTTTAAGGATGTGCTTATAGACTACCAGCTCCCACGTATATGATCGCCCTCATACTGCTGGCAGTCAAGCAAGAATCCTAGGGGCTTTATCAACGTGTAATAGCGACCTGTCAGGTCGCCTAAAGCAGTACACGATGATAAAGGTAAACCAGATAGCATACTATCATCTCGAGTAAGACTGTCCTACCGGGATAGGTCCTCCCTCAATCATCGCAATCACGTGCCTGTGATCCAATAATTGACTCTGAGGGCACTATCTCCAACAGAATGAGGGGCTCTCCCTTGACCGGGGCGGTTAGTACCGAGGGATTCTGCAGGTATTGCTTGATTTCGTCTAGTGCGCCTTGGCATTTGCGATCCCAGACGAACGGGGTTCCCTTCTTCATCAAGTGACTGTAGGGGCGGCACTTGCCTGAGAGATTGGCTATAAATCTCCGGATATACGCAAGCTTTCCTTGGAGAGACCGCAGTTGTTTGAGAGTCCCTGGCGGAGGCATTTCCATGATCATCTTGATCATCGACGGGTCTATCTCGATGCCTCGGTGTCGTACAATGAATCCCAGGAACTTGCCTGAGGACACTCCGAATGCGCATTTGAGAGGGTTCATCTTCAAGTTGTATTTCCGAAGGCGCTGAAATATGATCTTCAGATGCTCTAAATGTTTCTCGTATGATTTGCTTTTCACCACAAGGTCGTCAATATAGCATTCGACAATTTCATGTATGAGGTCATCGAAAATCTTCGTCATGGCCCTCTGATAGGTGGCACCGGCGTTCTTTAGACCGAAAGGCATCACCTTGTAGCAAAATATGCCCAGAGGGGTCCGGAAAGCGGTGTGCTTCTGATCTTCGGGATGCGTCTTTATCTGATTGTATCCTGATGAGCCGTCCATGAAGGAGAAAACTTCATGAGTGGACGTATTATTTATCATCAGCTCAGTGACCGGTACTGGAAAGTCGTCTTTTGGGCAAGCCTTGTTGAGATCCCGAAAATCTACGCATATGCGCACCGTCCCATTTTTCTTCATGACTGGGACGATGTTGGCGATCCAGTTAGGATATTGAACCTCTTGGATGAAGCCGGAGTCGATTATCTTCTTGACCTTGGCGTTGATGCTCATCTCAAGCTCGAGCCGCATTCTTCTCGGTGCTTGTTTGATCGGCTTGATGTCTGGAGATATCGCCAATTTGTGCACAGCAATCTCCGGATCTAGTCCTGGCATCTCGGAATAGTTCCATGCGAAGCAGTCTTTATACTGCATAAGCATGTCTTTAAGTGTATCCTCCTTTTCTTCAGACAATAGTTCACTAACGAACGTCGGCCGTGGGTCGTTTGCCGTTTCCAAGTCGATTTTTCTGAGGTCATCTGCAGTAGTATGTATCCCATCTTCTAGCTCTTTTGGCGCCGGTGGAAATTCTGAGATCAACTCATCTTCATTGTTTTCGAAACACCAAGAAAGGTCATCCATATTCTCGGGTTCTTCTTCTGACAGCGTTATCGCATGACAGGTACGAGATTGCTTCCAAGACCGATGTTGGTCTGGTTCTACTATCGCTGCACATGCGGCTTTCGGTTCATGCTTCTGTGGCGGGGTTACCCTCCAACTGTCGGATAGAGCGAACTTGCCTTGTTGATACCGGTCTTCTACCCAGTCTTTGAATGTAAAGAAATCTTCGAGAGGATGTCCTATCGCTCGGTGATAGGAGCAATAATCCGGGTGGGAGACCTCGCCTGCTTGCTCGGGGTTTTTGGACTCCAGGAGGGTAATCATCTGATGTTTTATGACAAGATCAAGTATCTTCCTTGTCTTGTCTTGGGAAAAAGAATACGCTCGACCCATCTTCTTTATAAGAGACGAATCCTGATTGCTCGATTCTCGATCGCGTGACTTCTTGGTTCCTCTTTGTCGCCGTCGAACGCTTTTTTCGTTCTTGGGTTTATTTCTGCCTCTGCGTCGGGTCTTTTGTATGATGGGCTGGTGACGAAGAGCAGTGTCATTCTCCACGGCCTGCTGAAGGAGGCGTTGCATCCTAGCTTTCTCATAAATGGGCATTTTGCGGCTATAGTCGTCTCGAACCTTTTGACCTGCTTCCCTTATAATCTTGTCCATTTATTCTTCGAACGACGGGCTTGGCATTTTCATGACGAGAGCTCATTTTGATTCAGGGTTAATATCTTCCTATAGAACATCTCCTTCTTCATCAAAGTCATGTATGGCATAGCAGCCGCGGAATCGCTCCCGTTTCCGGGATTGAACATATCCAAGCCCGATCGTCTCCATTCTCCCGTTGGGCAACTTTCGTTGAATTCCGGGGACGTCCCAGATCCTGTTATAGAACTGGGCTTGTCGAGCAGTCTGTTTGAAAGGTACACTTTGGCGCCTCAACAGCCTCTTCAATCCTTCTGTGTAGTATCTGGGCAGTTGGATGGGCTAAAGTCTATCAAGTGTCGAGTCAACACCATGCCAGACTTCTTTCTCCACTTTGGTTCCCCCAGATCGATAAAAGAGGATCGCCTTTTCATCTCTTTGCCTGGGAGGGACGTAGAATGTCTGCAATTCTTGCACACTATAGGTATCAAGCGCGTCGAGCTCTTTGTAATGCTCCCGCGGAACCATGGCGATTTGCAAACTCCGATCATCATCAGCGAAGGCTTGAATTGATGGACGAACAGAAAATACGGCATTGACTTCATCTTCCGAGTCGCTGCCGAAGATCAACATAGGGGTGGAAGGTCCCGGCTTGTTGCATTAGACTATCTCTTCGTCCTCCTCGGTATCGCTCCCGAAGACCGGAATTGTGGCAGCAGCTTTGTTCTTGTCCCCCGGTTTGCGACATCTTTCCGTGTCTTTGAAATCTGGTAAGAAGTATTTTGCATCCTCGTACTTTCGGACTTCATTCACGGAGAACGAGTTTAGTTCCCCTGTCATAGTATACTCGAGACCGTCTTTGAAGTACTTCATACACTGATGTTGTGTAGAAAGGATAATGTTGTACTCGTGTAACCAAGGCCAGCCGAGCAAAGCGTTATAGCAGGTCTTAGCGTCAATGACATGAAATTTAATGTCCGTGACGAGCAGCCCAAAGCGCAACATCAGTATCACAGACCCGAGCGTCTGTGATGACTGGGAGTTAAATCCGAAAAAGTGATCTTATCCCGAGCGAGGTGTTGAACGCTCATACAGATTTCCTTCAACACTCTTACATTGAGGAGATTAACGGAAGACCCATTGTCAACCAGGATTTTGCCTATCTTGATATCATGACAGTATCCGGAGACATACAGGGGGCGGTTATGCTCACACGTCCCGATGAGGAGATCTTCATCGCCGAAGGTGATATCGGCTATGTGCACTTCTTCCAGCTCGAACTTCATCTTTTCTTCGGCAAGGAAAGCTTGGAATGTTCGAGCTCTTGCAGTGCCTTAATCAAAGAATCTCTCGCCTCTTTAAATAGCAAAAGGGTGTCGAGAACGCTGAGCTGTGAGGGTATCTTCCTCAGGTGTGCCAGAATGTTGTAATCCACCTTATTTTTCTTTGGCAGGTCCTTGGCTGTCAGCTCTTTGACGACTCGATCATCTAGGGCGATGTCCTCAGGGATTTTTTCTTTCCCCTTATCTTTTCTATTCGACCCACTGTTCGCGGGCCCGAGATTCTTTTCGGCACCGTACGACTGCGCAACTGAATGTTCTCACAGGTCTTCATTTCTTCCGTTTCGGATGTGGGTTCTTTGAAGAGAGGGCCAAGGGCTATTTCTTCATCAGAATCGCTCCCAAAGATGAGAACTTGTGATCCCCCAGCGTCGACCATGTGACAGTTGCCGGCAGTTCTTTTACGCTCATCGGTCGTATTTCTTTGCTCCCGACGGGTTTTGCGTTTCATCCGCTTGAAGTGTTGTCGGGGAGCAACATATCCCTGCCGCCGGTTTTAAAAGCGTTGCACTCTTTGGTGGGGTGTACAATGTTTCGATGATATAGGCAATAGCTAGGATATATATCCGCTTCATCAAGAGTGTTTCCTTCGGAGGGTGGCAGCTTCATTCCCATTGATATGGCTTTGGCGAACCTTTTCCTCGTCTTAAATCTGATTTTATTTGCGGCAGATGTAGTTTGATCTGGTGGGAGTGTTTCGACCCTTTCGTCCAGTCGCAGGCGTTTGGCCTTTTCAAATATGGCCATCTCGCGCTCCCGATCAGCTTCGCTTTTCAAAAGAGCTTCGTTTAGGAATGCATCAATCATCCTGACTGATAGTCCTAGAAGTTCAGGCTCAGGATCTGCCCCCAGTTTCTCTGCGTAAGGAGCTTCTTCATCGTTTATTAGCGAGTAAGAGATTACATGGCAGCTTGCCACATAATCTTCAGGCTCATCCGACGACTCTTCTCCATTGTCATCATTTTCGTCCTTAAGGACGTGGCTGAGAAATTCTTGGAGTGTGACTGGGGTCCGCGCCTTCTGATTATATTCTTCCAGCGCGTCGATATATTTTTGCAGTTCCGTGCGCTCGTCATTAGGCTTCACGGGCTTTTTGGTCTTCTTCTTCTTCTTCGAAGACTTTGACGGCCGGGTGCGAGCGCTTTCACTATCACTACCAATTTTTGGAGTTGGGCGCGGTTTCAGCATTCTCTCGATGATCTCGGGTTGTAGTGGATTTTTCCATCTGATTGCCGGGCATGTTTGGAGATCCTTCAGCATTCTTTTCGTCTTGGCTGAAAGAACGACCTCCCATGGAGCTTCTTCTACAAAAGAGCATGATGCCCCCGGTGTGTCCGTCTTTTTGAGAGCGTACGGCAGCGGCAGGCTTACTTTCCAATTCTCGGACAGTGCGAACTTGCCCTGCTGGTATTGGTCTTCGATCCAGCCTTTAAAGATGAAGCAATCTTCAATTAGATGGCTTACCGCTTGATGGT
This sequence comes from Agapanthus africanus, assembly GCA_030015575.1. Lineage (NCBI taxonomy): Eukaryota > Viridiplantae > Streptophyta > Magnoliopsida > Asparagales > Amaryllidaceae > Agapanthus > Agapanthus africanus. Next base: position 981,260,723 of record CM057338.1, on the reverse strand, counting down.
AGGGGCAATAATTGGGACTATTAGCCTCACCGGGTTGCAATGGGCGTTTTGGATTCAGCAAATTAATGAGCATGTTGCGCACCGCTAGCTTGAACAATCTCCTCGTTTTGTCCCGGGGAACGAGTAAGGGCGCTTTATTTTCTCATTATAGTATCTCCGTCTCTCGTCTAGGCGATCCATTAATTTTGGACCACTGGGCTGCTGTTGAGCATTGGCGACGAAGGTCGCTTTCCCTTTACCCTTTTCATTCCGTGGCTCCGGCTTTGAAGGAGACGGTCTATGACCCATCTGGTCCATTTGGGCCAGTTTGTCAATCAAGGATTGGAAAGTGGTCGGCTTGAAAAACATTATGAACTGGGAGATGGTCGCCTGAAGGTCAAGAGTGCCCACGAACATGCCCACTGCCGGTGCTTCTTTGATGCGCTGCTCACATTTCGACCACAGTTTCTGCCATCGTATTGTGTATTGAACCCATGTCTCACCTGGCTTCACCCTGGCATTGATAAATGCCATTATTGGGGTACGTTCACTAGCACTCGCGAAACGCTGGGTAAATAGTAGCTCCATCTCTGCAAACGTTTTGACGGAGTCGTTGGGAAGCTCCGAATACCACTCAAACGCCGTCTCCGACAAGCTACCAACAAACTGGCGGAGCAGAAGCTTATCATCACCTCCGGTATTGCCGCACAAGGCTCTGAATTGAGCAACGTGCTGATGCGGATTCCCCGTCCCTTTATATACGTGGAATTTGGGGATCGTATATCCCGGCGGGTATCTTATTTGGTCATACCATCCTGGATATGGTCGCCCGGTTTTAACAATTTGGCAGGCTGCTTCATTCGCCTACTGAGCTCGTATTTGCTAAGCGATGTAGTCATCCAGAGCGGCCTTGGAGATGGTCTCCTCTTTAGCTGCTGAAAGAGCCGGAGGAGGGTTCGATGATTCCCCTCTATCGTCTTCAATGATAATCGGGGGGTCTTCAGCTGGAGGTTCCGGCTGTAACATCATCCCAGCCATGTCTTGGAAAAAAAGAGCCATTCGTTTTATATTGGCCGCCTGTTCCGCTGCCTCTTTTTCTTTCCTCTCGAGCATTCTTCGGAGAAAATCAGCATCGGTTTCTTGTTCTTGACGCTGCTCCAAGGTCTTCGGATTTTCTTTCGGCCCAGTGAGTGCGGCCATTGCAGTTAGCATCTCCTGAAGTTTCTGTTGCTGCTACTCCTGAGCCTTTGTTATCGATCGAGTAAGCGGTCGATGACCCGTAGAATCACGGCTTTCCTCTTTTCCAAAAGCCATATAAACGGTATGTGTTTCCATGCCCCCAGACTTAGGGCGTTTAGATTCAGCACCCTTGCGTTTCGCCGCAGTTACGAGGGCTTTCTCCAGCCTCCTTCTCTTATGAGTGGTTGAAGTTGAGAGAGCCGTTGCAGCGGGCACCCAGATGGATGACATCTTCTGTGGTACCACGGGTTGACTCTTTCCTTGCCGAGCCTTAATCTTCTTTAGCCGGCGAGAGTAGTCCTGATCAATCACCGATTTCTGGACCTGTCGCCAGACTTTATAAATTTCAAAGGACAGCCGCTGAGGGGGCTGCTCCGGCTTCTTTTCTGTAGCACTCTCCACAAGTGGAGGAGATCTTTTCAGCATGGCAGTTGGAGAGTTCTTGCGTACCCTCCTTAGCGGTTCAAAGTTGTTCCCAGTTGGAACAGCAGCATCGATTTCCACCATGGGAGCTGGCGGAGTCAGTCCAGAGGGGGAGCTGCCCCCAGCCTTCCTTACTCGGCGCCAGTAACGACGGCGAGCATGTCGTGCGGATGGAGTTGGTTTAGCTACGGGGATCTTCATCATGCCCCCTGTTTTGGCGAAAGGTTGTCGCCGGCGTCAGCCTCTTGAAGACCAACGTTCGCCGAGAAGTAATGTCCAATCTGTCAAAGACAGACCTCTGGGAAGGGGAAGCAGTTTTGAGGACTTCGCCTGGAGCGTGAGCCGAAGTGGCCAGCCTTGTGAAGACTGACTTCTTGGCAGAAGAAGCATCTCCGATGATTTCTCCTGCTTGAGCCAGGATGGCTATCCGCTTTGGGATGGCTGCTTCAGGTATCGCGGGCTTGTTGACGTTCTGGCCCAGTCTGTTGAAAACTGAGGCATTGAAGTTGGGCAACCCGTTGAGAGGGGCCGCGGCAGTGGTAAGTCAATCAAAGACCGACTTCTTTGGGGCTTCTTGCGACAGCAACGGGGCATTGAAGCTCATGGGTGGGATCATAGTCCCAAATAACAGCCCAGTAGTGGCATGAGTTACTTGCTCCACTGGCATCTTGAAAAGGGAGGCCGCTTGGGGCCCATAGGTTATACCTCCAGATGAAGCGGAACGGGAGTTGCCATTGTAGCTAGAGCAGTTGGAGGCCATTGATGTTCTTTTTTCTGCACGGGAGCAAAACCAAATTTAAGTACCTCGAACCCAAGGGCAACCATATCAAACCTCGATTCGTTCGTGAACACGACACACGAAGTGTGGAGTGGAAAAAGGAAAAGGTCCCACCAGGCGTGCCAGAATCTGTTCTCCGCCGAAAGACACAACCGGGACGTTGGGACGTCCGGGCCTGAACTTCGAGGGCAGATGCTATTTGGTGCTATCCGTCTGTTCAGTTGATAAAACTACACATTTGTTATTACATTTTTCCTACTATTTCTATATTAGAAAAGGTGTTTATTATAATAATGATACATATGAGGGTTTATCTGTAAAAATACTATTTTTCATGTGTTGATATATTATAAGTAACATTTGGTAGGAAAATGTATGCAAAAATACCATTGACCAAATCTTAATGGTGAAATTAATATCTCAATAAAACAAAACTCCACTAATATTATTTGTTGAGATTGTGCAGAATTTTTCAGGGCTAAAAATCAAGGGAATCAAAGTTGTTAAGAGCAAACCTGCCTAATTAAGAAAGTAAACTAAGAAATCAATTCTGGCAGAAACAAAGAAAAGATTTCCAATTTCCAGAGGTTCCAGAGATCGCCACGTGTCATAAGGAGAAAAAACCAGAAAACCAAATCAAAGGATCGCACCACTTGGCTACGGATCCGCGGCTAAACCTACTCTTTGGCCGCGGATCCGCCGCGTTCTAGAAGATTTGTGAGCTGGGATTTTTTCTGTTAAATCTTAACCTCTGGCTTCCACATTTGGAAGCTAGGGCTCTGGCTTTTGGAGTATAAATAAGGACCGAGAGCCTCTTGGAAAAGGCATCAAGCTGAAGAGATCACGAAGTCCAAGACGGCTCACGCATCCAGGCTGATCATCAACGGTTCATCTACCTCCTTAGAAGAGATCGAGAAGCAAACTAGCATTTTGTAATCATTTTCTAAGGGAATAAAGTGTAATGAGTTTTGTTGATTAATAAAGGTAGTTCTTTTACTTATTCTATCTCTTTGTAGTTTTAATATGATTTCCCTCTCCATCTCTTCTTCTTCTAACATGCGCGAGTAATTCTATGCTTGTTAGGGTTCGTAGGATTAGGGTAGATTAATGGATGATGAAGATCCTTAAACTCTTTTTACATCCTATAAAGTTTATAAACTTTACCAAAAGAATCATTAACATCCTAATCGGGCGCGCTACCAATTCATTGTTAGTCTCGACCGCAATTAGAGATTAGATTAATGATTGTTTTGGTAAAGGCTAGATATGAACGGAGTTCCATGTCGAGATAGGGATTAAGAGTGGGAACCCTTTTCCCTCCAGAAACCCTAATCTACATGCATCATTGTTGTTCTAGTTTAAAATCTATTAAAGGATAAAAAGAGTAATCTTTAATTAATCATCCATACCTACTAAATCCTAATGAACCCTACAAGCCCCCTTTTAATATTAAACTTACATCCATAGTTAATCTAGATCTATATTTTGCATCAGTGTTTAACGTAGATCTAGATCCTACAACCATTCTACAATATTCTTTATCCCTCCTCTCTTTCTCAACACGCCTAAAGTAAGATTAAAAGATTCAACGTTTCCCAGAGGACGACCCGTACTCATCTCGGTCTAGCTACACGCAACACCGTTATTGATTGCGGTTACACTACTACAAACACTTTTCACATCAATCAAATGGAGCCGTTGCCGGGGATACGTGCATAATTTTTTTATTCTTACTATTTGTGTTGAATTCTTATTCGATTCATATCATAAACAAAACAAAACTTCAAATTATATATTTAACGATTGTCATGTGAATTTTGCGAGGGGATCTGGAGTCATAGAATTGAGGAAATAGAAAGACAGAGACATTCATCAAGATCCAGAGAAGTGCAGGAGACCACGTAGCAAAATTCATTACCTGATCCCTCTAGCGCTCGGCGGAAGCGCAGTGAAAGGAGCCTTTTGGCGGCGGAAGCGCGGCGGTAGAGGAGAATTAGGGTTCCAAACTTCTCTGGTATATTTCGTATATCTTTTTCTCTCCTCTGAAATCCAATAAAATATCTTTTCTGCAAGATTCTTTGCAAAATTTTGCCGCTCAAAAATCTTTTTGCAAGTTCTGTTTTGCGGTTTGTTTTTGCATAATTTAATACGGATTTTTAAGGGGCAAGACCAAAATTCAGATTAGGTGGGGATTTCATCACCCTTCTTAGGCCCCACAAATCACAAACCGAGCATCTGCATAAACCTTACATTAATTTAAAAAATATCTAGACAGGACTCTAAGGACTGTCGCGCTCAATAAGGACATAGGAAGGTCGTGGGTAATCTATCGCTTATCCGCATTACTTTTGTGGTGTCTAGGCAAGTGTGTCTAAGGCAAGTGGTTACTTAATTAGGCCCACTACTTACATAGTGGATACCTCCCACTTACCTGGCCACAAGAGTAGTAAAGAAGCGGTAGAGGATTGATCATGCGGCTTGTCCTTTGGAAGTCTAGGAGCGGTCTAGAGCTTGTCCTAGGTAACCATAGTTTTAGAGTTGTTTGTGCATTTTTTTGATTTTGTGAGTCAACCCCCAAGTCCACTTTTAAAGCAAACCCTTCCCCTCTTCTCTTCTTACAATGGGTGACCCAAACAGACGAACTCTTGCCGAGCTTTGCTGTCCACAACCAGATATTTCTTGTTTTCTTAATCCCTTCGGTATACCATCCGACTCTCCCATGTCCTAAAGAGATCGGATAGAACAAGCGGGTAGAAACAGTTGGCGACCTCAATCCATATCCTATCAACAGTATCCTAATTCCACACATGTTTCTGTTGATACTCCGAGTGAGGATTCCCCTAAACGCATATCCATTGCTGAGCATATAGCTAGGGCTAGAGGCCAAAGTTTCAACCCGGACCAATATCAACCATCACCACCACTGTCCAAAGAAGAGCTTGATAAGCGGTTTGTGGCATATATGTTGTCTATTGGAAATAGCCAACCAACCAACCCATATCAATATTCTTCTTATCATAATATTGATCCTACTCCTACCCAATTTTCGCAACCATTATATTCCTATCAATCCAATCCGACTTTTCCACCTTCTCTAGACAGTCCTTCTAATCAGTCATTTGGGAGTTTTAATCGTCCACAAGAATTTCACTCTTATCCTGAAACCCCTTATCGACCCAAGTCTAGTCTTGAGCAGACATTAGAAAAAAATTTGGAAATGTCGAACCAAATGACAGAGTGGATGCAAGCAAATAATTTCAAACCAGCCCAAAAATTTTCAGTATATGATTCGGGCATAGGAAAAAATGAGAATTTGGATAGTGAGACAGAACTGTGCACCCTTCCTAATCAAACCCCATTCCAAACTGAAATCCACAACTCCAATTTCATAGATTCATTAAGTACACCATTCTTTATTCTTCCCCTTTCTCAACACATCTAAAATAAGAATAAAAGATTCAACGTTTCCCAGAGGACGACCCGTACTCATCTCGGTCTAGCTACGCGCGACACCGTTATTGATTGCGGTTATTCTACAAACACACTTTTTCACATCAATCAAATGGCGCCGTTGTTCATACCATAATATTGCATTATTATATTCCCCATTCTTATTCGTTTTATAAATAAACAAGTGCTTTTGACGCATGTCTGCTACATATTACAGGTTACAGGTTCTTGGAGCGAAAACAGTGAAAAAGACAAAAAACGATACAAAAGAGAGACTTTTGACCAACAAACAGAAGGATCCTAGGCAATGCAAGGTCCAAGATGTCAAGCGAACGGTTAAAAGACCACTATAAGTTTTCACTGAAAGATCTGGAGAAGACCCAGAAGCCAAATGGAGAAAAGAACCAAAGAATCAGAAGCCCAAAAAGACCCAGAAGCTAACCCCAAAAATTTAGCCAGTGTTCTCACCAATGGGCCGCGGAACCGCGGCCCTAGCCCTACCCATGCCGCGGTTCCGCAGCCGTTATATGCCCGTGTCGGTGGATTTTGGTGGCGGTACGCGGAGCGTTGAATAGGTCTTTTTCTTTGGGGGTATTTTTGTAAAAGCAGATATGTGAATCAATTGTAACCCTAGGGTTCCTATATTCTATAAATAGGAACTCTAAATCTTGTATGCCTCCTTATGCCTCTTTTCATTTCACAAATTCAGATCTGTACTGCGTTGATGTTTGGAGAGAGCCATCAATAAAAATTAGTAAGTTATTTTTATTTATTTTCTTTAATTCTCTTTTAATTTAGAATGTCTTTTAATCCCCTAATGAGCGAGTAGTCTCCTCGCTTGTTAGGGTTAGCCTTAGGGAAAGGTTTGAGAGATGAGATCTCTCACCCCTTTCTTACCCCTTCACATCTAAGAACTAGAACTCCATGCATACACGCACACACCGCTCCCTGCGGCACCTTACCCCTCGAGGTAACGGTGATACCGTAGTATAAAGGACCGGTTGCGCGTGTTTTCCATGGAGGTTAGGGTAAGGATCGATAAAGGAAGGACAAGAACCTAGAGGAAGAAACATCTTCCCAAAAGATTCTAATACACTTTATTGATAATTACCATAACATCTAATAGATATAAAATAGGGTATTGAAAGCGGTGAGGAAACCTTTAATCGCTCAACTTTCCCTAAGCCTAACCCTAACAAGACTTAGATCTAGATAATTTTAGTATAACTTAATTTGGTAGTTTTTAGATTTAATAAATCAATCCGAACATCCATCGGAATTAACTCGTTAGCGCGACTAGGAAAACACAAAATCCCTGTGGACCGACCCGTACTCACCGGCTAGCTGCCAAGCGACGCTGTTCTTGATTGCGGTAAAATTGATCGTTAAATCCTACACTAAATCAAATGGCGCTATTGCCGGGAATGGCGTAGTTTTTCCTTTTTGCAATTTTGGGTTAATCTAAATTAAAAAAAACCATAAAAATTTGAAAAAATCAAAAATATAAATATTCTATCATCTTTTATTGTTTGAAGGGTTTCTTTTGTGAATCTTTGTAGGATTGACGGATCTGAAACAACACAGAAGGCGAATCAGAAAAGGATACATCAAAACAGAGAGGGATTGCAAGTACAGAACAGCAGAAATTTTTTGGAGCCCTGAAGCCTCCATACCACCGCTAAACCGCGGCCTAAGCGCGCTCCCACCGCCCTTCCGCGGCCCTCTTGCATTATCATCGCGAAATTTTTGCACGGTTTGTTTCCTATTTCTTCCCTCTGCAAATCCCTATATATTTTCTGTCAAATCTTCTGCAGGATTCTTTGCGCTAAAATTCTTCTTCCCCCTTCCAATAATTGATTCTCTGCAGGATTCTTTGCGCCGCAAATAAAATAAAAATCTTTGATTGCAAATGATTTACTGTTTTGCATATTTTTAAAACTGACTTTAAGGGGCCTTTGACCAATTCAGATTGGGTGGGAATTTCATCACCCTTCCCAGGACCCCAGAAATCATATAAGGCATTTGAATTGACCAATCTTTAATTAAATAATACTAGACTCAGCCCTAAGGAATTCGAGCTCAATAGGACAGAGGACTAGTTATAGGCATCAGCCGTTTATCCTAACCTGACTTTGCGGTGTCTAGGCAAGTGTGTCAAGGCAAGTGGTTACTTAATTAGGACTGCTACTTGTAGCGGGGAGCCTCCCACTTACCTGGCACTTACCTGGCCGCAATTGGCGGTGAAGAGGCGGTTTGAGGTCCTATCTCTAGCCCTTTGGAACAGTTAGGAGCTGTCTAGCTGACCTAGGTGACCCTAGAGTTAGGCCTGATTGTGCATTTTTGGTTGATCGAAAGTGTGTCTTAGCCCATTATCAAAAAAAAAAAAACTTTTTGCAAACGGTTCAAAATAAAAATAAAGGGGGAAAAAGAAAAAAAATCCTTTATAAAAACTTGCAACTTGTCGCGTAAAATCCTTGCACCCCACCACCACTCACTTTCTTCTCATTGACGTTATCTTACCTCCACATTCTGACTTTCATTTTTTTTTACTACACTACCCCTTTAGTGTATGTCACTTTGGACTAGGGACACTAGCGCCCGATTAGCCCGTGTTTCGTTGGTACCGACCGACGAACCTTTCGACACCGAAGTCGAAATTCCCTCCATTTCCTTACCTCCACGTTCAAATTCTTCTTCCGGAGGTATGTCGGGACACAATCCCAACAACACCTTACCCACGGGAATGATTCCGCCTCCGTTAGGTGCGAATAACCCGAATCTTCCGCCTGTTGTAGCGCCCCAACGAATCGCGCTCCAGGATCTCTTCTATCCTGTCCGCACCTCTTTACCTACCTGTCTTTCACCCCCACCGGCAAATGGGGACAATTTTGAAATAAAACCCCACTTCATCAATATGCTGCCAAAATTTCATGGATTGGAATCCGAAGATGCATATATCTTTATCAAAAAATTCCAAAACGTTTGCGCCATGATGAAAACAAGCCAATTAAGTGATGACGCTATAAGGCTAAGGGTCATTCCTTTCACCTTATGTGACTTAGCCGAGAAGTGGCTATACAGCACAACATCACATTCAATTAGAAATTGGGACGAGTTTGTTAAAGCTTTTCTTAAAAAGTTTTATCCTCATCACAAGACCGCGAGAATTCGCAATGAGATAATACAATTTTCCCAGCTTCCTTCCGAACCATTTTGGAAGTGTTTTGAAAGATTCAAGGACCTACTTGTTCAATGCCCTCATCATGGGATCGAAAGTTGGCAACTTTGCCAAATATTATACGAAGGATTGAACCCGGTAACGAAGCAGTTGCTAGAAACCATTTGTCAAGGTCACTTTCTAAACAAATCTAGTGAGGAAGCATGGCAGTTTCTCGAGGATCTTAGTGAACAAACAATTCAGTGGGAGAGCACAAAGACCACATCATCTTCTTCTATTGGTCAATCTAGGGCAGACATACATCAAGTAGATATGTCGAATGCTATGAAGGCCGAGATGGCCGCACTTATGAAAAAGCTAGAAGCCATTGAGACCAAAATCCCATCGTCTTCTCCTGCCCCTGCTTTACCCCCACGAACTGTTTGTGCTTGTTGTTCGGATCCATCACACCTTACCGAAGAGTGTCCTTACAATCCACCTGTTCAAGGACAAGATCAAGTCAATACTGTCTTTCAGCAACGACAAAGAAATGATCCTTACTCTTCGACCTACAATCCGGGTTGGAGGAGTCACCCAAATTTTGCTTGGAATCAAAATCTGCAACTCCAAGGAAACAACAACTTTCAAAGGCCTCCTCCACAACAACAAGCACCCCCAACAAACTCAAAACCGGCAACCTTTCCAACCACAACCTTATCCAAATCAAACGAACAATTTGGTTCAACCAAATGATAATAAGGTTATCTCGCTAGAAAAAAGTCTAGATGCGTTTCTCAAGCAATCTACAGAATCCGCAGCAAGATTGGAAAATTGCGTCCAGTCTTTAGTGCACAACAATACTTCACAAGATCAAAACATCAAATCTATTGAAGCACAAATTGCACAATTAACTGCTGCGTTGAGCGAGAGAGAAAAGGGAAAGCTTCCATCTCAACCATTGCCAAATCCCGGTCACACACAAAACGCATATCACAATCACAATGTAAATACGGTGACCACGTTGAGATCCGGAAGAGTGTTGCAGAATAATGTGGGTATTAGTGATGACATCCCCGCCGGTGGTTCTTCTTTTTCTTCTCCATCTTCATCTTCTCCTTCTTCTTATTCACCCCCATCTCCTCCGCTAGAGCCTATTCTCCATTCTTCAAAAGGCTCTTCTTCTTCTAATCCGAACGGACCCACTTCTCACTTCACGAACACACCCACACTGGGATCCTTTCCAACTCCACATTCTACTCCACAGATATTAGACTCAACAGATTTTAAAAATACTCCATTTCCAAACAGATTGAGTCCCAATAAACCAACTGCATAAATGGAAAAGATTGTAGAGTTATTTAAACAGGTTAGCATAAATATACCTCTCTTGGATGCAATCCAACAAGTCCCTTCATACGCGAAAATCTTAAAGGGCTTATGCACATCCAAGAGAAAGTCGTCTCAAATACCCAAGAAAGTGCTAGTGGCTAGTGCAGTGAGCAATGTTATTAACCAACCTCAACCCTTACCCCAAAAACGAAAGGACCCCGGCTGTCCTACAATTTCAATAACAATTGGGGATAAGAAAATTAATCGAGCACTTCTAGATCTTGGGTCTAGTGTTAACCTGCTTCCTTACTCCGTGTACGAGTAATTAGGGGTTGGAGAGTTGAAACTCACTCGTTGTACTCTCCAAATGGCTGATCGATCAATCACCCATTCTAGGGGTGAACTAGAGGATGTGTTGATCAAAATTGGAGATTTCATATTCCCGTTGATTTTATTGTTATGGATACACAACCTGTTGCTAACTCATGGAACCAAATTCCAGTGATCCTCGGTCGACCATTTTTGGCCACTTCTAATGCCGTAATAAACTGTCGCAATGGCTCCATGACTCTATCCTTCGGGAAGACGTCTAGTGAGTTCAATATTTACAAGTTAGAAAGTCCGCCCCCCGTGCCTAAAACTAGTACACGAGAAGTTTGCTCTATTCATGAAATCACGCAGGAGGACTGCGAGCTTGAAAGATTTTTGTTTGATGAAAACAGTTTTGACGCCACTAGTGCGTCCCTCCTTGAGCCTACCACAGTTGACACAACCGATATTGATTATGAAAGTTTCACTTTTTCGGACGATGACGACTCACTGCCCGAATATGAGTCTTTTGAATTTTTGGATAAGTTAGTTGAACCATCCGAATCGGTTGTTTGCAGTGATTTCGAACCTGTGTTGGAGTCCTTTGAGTTCGAGGTAGGTTCCCCAATGATTCTTTCGCCTCCGAAACTCGAACTCATGCTCTTGCCGTCTCACCTTAAATATGCTTACATAGGTGAGAATGAGACCTTTCCCATTATCATATCGGCATCTCTAGCCTTCGAGCAAGAGAACGCTCTTTTAATGGTCTTACAAGATAGACGGTAAGCTTTCGGCTGGACTATGGCGGACATCGAGGAGATTAGTTCCCTCATAATTGAATATCATATGCATATGATGGATGATGCCAAGTCGATAAAGGATCCACAGAAATATCTTGGGGATGGTGTGGTTAGTCAACCTCCTCCTTTAGAAGTTGAACCACCCCCATTTCTTTTAATAAGCTACGAGAATGTCAATATTCTACTGATTCCTGATCATTCACATTCTCGTTTTGATTCATCACCACCTCCTATCTATTCACTTCCACACTTTCCATACCACCACTTCTATCTTCCCCAATTCTTTTTGGGTCGGTACAACATATTCTTCCACCAACCGATACTCTTTACAGATAAATTTTTTGACTGGTTGGTGTTGACGTTTGGTCTTTGCAAAGTTTGGCAATGACATTTAACTCTGTTTCAATGAAGTTTTTTTTGGGGGGGCCTTTCTGTATATAACAATTCAAATAAAAAAATTTATAAATAAATAAACAGGAGAGTGCCGACAATTTTGACCCTCTTGGTGTAGCATGACAGTGAGGACACTGTCAAGTTTAAGTTTGGGGGTATGCTCGGTACGTCTTCTTCCTTCGCATTCATATGTACATATTTTTGCATTTGCATATTTATTTGAAAACCCATAAAAATTGAAAAAATTATAAAAATTAATGTATTCAATTTTGGCCTTATTTGACTTAAGTTTGACAAATAGGTTACTTAGTTAGGAACAACTAAATCTTAGACTTAGTAAACTAAAAACCCTAAAAATAACCTTTCTTAAAGTTTAGCGGTAGAAAGTGTATGTCTTTGTAGTTTATTTAGAAATAGGCAAATTTTAAGTTCAATTCTTGGGCTAAGTCAAAACAAGGGAAAAGTATTGATATTTTTATTAGAGTATAAGTTTGAAAAATAATTCCTAGCTTAAGTTTAGATTCTGAAAATGTATACCCTACAAATTGCACTAACACGCACCTTGAAACTTGGAATAGTAGAGGAGACCTTGAAATGCTCTTGTCTAAAGTCTTTAGTACGAAGAAAATAAAAGGAAAAAAAAGTGAATAAAGAAAAAAAAATGAACACTGGTTTTTGTGATTACTTGAGGCTGCAAAAATAGAAAAATATTTAGCGAGGGTGCTTCATCATCTAGTGCCTTAGACCAACTGGTTTGGGAGTCACTGCTAAAGCCTTGGGTGTTGTAAGACTAGGAATTACGCTTTAATGTGCAAACACATCTTGTAATCGGTCGTTGGTACCTCAAGAAGTATTAACGGTCGTATGAAGGATATGTAAGCAAAATTCATTTAAAAATTCACCAATTAATAAGTGCTTTGGACAAAAGGACAAGAGTATGATTGCTTGATTTGAATTTCCAAGTGTAGGGGTGATTTATACACAGACATAGGGGTATGCGATTGGTGTTTAGATGAAAGAAAGGAGTGAAGAATAGAACTTGTATCTTTAATAGAGTTGATAAAAATTCCTAAGTGGAGATGGAACCCTAGAAGGAAAACTTAAGAGATGCCGAAAGCTAAGTAAGTCTACAGAATATATATAATCTTAAGTTAAATGATAAGGAAGTGTGAAGAATATGGGTGGATAATTTGCAAGTCGAAGATGATAGAGTTCCTTGGTAGAAACCCTAATTGGAGAATTAAATTCGAAAAAACCAAATTGATAGGATTTTGTGGGTAGTATCCGCTGAAAACCCTCAGGAGACAACACTCCTCCTACTAGGGACACCTAAAGGTTTAACGGCTTGTTGCACGTGCTCAGTGCAATTGCGTTTCCTTGCGAAAGTGCGGTTAGGTTTTTGTCGAGAATAAAAAAAAAAAAGTTTGCTCGAGGACGAGCAAAAGATAAGTTTGGGGGTATTTGTTCATACCATAATATTGCATTATTATATTCCCCATTCTTATTTGTTTTATAAATAAACATGTGCTTTTGACGCATGTCTGCTACATATTACAGGTTACAAGTTCTTGGAGCGAAAACAGTGAAAAAGACAAAAGACGATACAAAAGAGGGACTTTTGAACAACAAACAGAAGGATCCTAGGCAATGCAAGATCCAAGATGTCAAGCGAACGGTTAAAAGACCACTATAAGTTTTCACTGAAAGATCTGAAGAAGACCCAGAAGCCAAATGGAGAAAAGAACCAAAGAATCAGAAGCCCAAAAAGACCCAGAAGCTAACCCCAAAAATTTAGCCAGTGTTCTCACCAATGGGCCGCGGAACCGCGGCCCTAGCCCTACCCATGCCGCGGTTCCGCGGACGTTATATGCCCGTGTCGGTGGATTTTGGTGGCGATGCACGGAGCGTTGAATATGTCTTTTTCTTAGGGTGTATTTTTGTAAAAGCAGATATGCGAATCAATTGTAACCCTAGGGTTCCTATCTTCTATAAATAGGAACTCTAAATCTTGTATGCCTCCTTATGCCTCTTTTCATTTCACAAATTCAGATCTGTACTGCGTTGATGTTTGGAAAGAGCCATCAATAAAAATTAGTAAGTTATTTTTATTTATTTTCTTTAATTCTCTTTTAATTTAGAATGTCTTTTAATCCCCTAATGAGCGAGTAGTCTCCTCGCTTGTTAGGGTTAGCCTTAGGCAAAGGTTTGAGAGATGAGATCTCTCACCCCTTTCTTATCCCTTCACATCTAAGAATTAGAACTCCATGCATACACGCACACACCGCTCCCTGCGGCACCTTACCCCTCGAGGTAACGGTGATACCGTAGTATAAAGGACCGGTTGCGCGTGTTTTCCATGGAGGTTAGGGTAAGGATCGATAAAGGAAGGACAAGAACCTAGAGGAAGAAATATCTTCCCAAAAGATTCTAATCCACTTTATTGATAATTACCATAACATCTAATAGATATAAAATAGGGTATTGAAAGCGGTGAGAAAACCTTTAATCTCTCAACTTCCCCTAAGCCTAACCCTAGCAAGACTTAGATCTAGATAATTTTAGTATAACTTAATTTGGTAGTTTTTAGATTTAATAAATCAATCCGAACATCCATCAGAATTAACTCGTTAGCGCGACTAGGAAAACACAAAATCCCTGTGGACCGACCCGTACTCACCGGCTAGCTGCCAAGCGACGCCGTTCTTGATTGCGATTAATAGATAATTTTTGAGATAAATCAAATGCACGGATTTCTTAGCGACAAAAGTTGCAAGTCTTTTTATAAAAAAAAATTTCCTCTAATTTTTTTTATTATTAGTTTTGCAAAAATTACTATGGCGCATCGAATGCAATTTGAGAGGGATTTTTCTCCAGTTTTCTCGCACGAACTTTCCGGTAGCTACTTTGCACATGAAATAGAGAGGAGGGGCTGGAATTTTCTGATCTACAATCACCCCTCTGCATTTGCTCTACCCGATCTAGTTACCCATTTTTATGAATCCTTGGAAGAAAATTGTCTAGCGGACTTAGGGTATATCAAGTTGAATTGGGGGGATCGCATTATTAACATTGATCGGGATTTAATCCACGAGGTCACACTTATACCTCGTTTGCCCGCTGTTCATATCAGATTTTTGCATTTTTATACCGCCCAATTTTTATCATATTGCTTATCGGTAGGTACTCTTGAGCCGTGTTTGCTAGTCAATTGCAGAATACAGGTTCTCGGCTCTAAACGATTAAATTCATGAAAAAGCACAACAAAATCCGGGTTCCTGCCAACCACAGATAAAACACGGGTCTCCGCTCTCTATCCGTATGTTGCCGCATACCAGTTTAAGAGACAAAATGGCAAATCGATTGTCATTTTCATGCACAAGGCTCAATGGCAACACAAGGTCCAAGAAATCTACGCGGAGCTCGAGAAAATCATGACAAAAAGATCCATATTCATCACATTTTTGTTCAAAAGAAATTCTGGAAAAATCGTGAAGACAATCTGAGAAAAAACATATACCAGAATACAGGGCACACAATACCAGGGAAACCCAAAAATTTTGACAAGACAATTCAGCTATACGGCCGCGGAACCGCGGCCAATAGGGGTTCTAGGCCGCGGTTCCGCGGCCGTACAGGCGCCGCAGTTGATGGTTTTTTGAGGGTAGATTGGTCTTTTCACATGGGTCCAGAATGTTGCCCTAGATTTCCTTTTCCCTGCCTATAAATAGCCCAGAACCTTGTGAAGCCAAGGGTGCTTAATCTTGTATTTTTAGATTTTAGAATACTTGTTGTTCTTCTTCCTCTTCTCATCTCTTCTCCATTGAAAAACTTGTAGTGAGCTTTTGTGAGTGAAGAATGATGAATAAAGAAGTTCATTTTGTTATCATACTTGTCTTGCTCTTGTTATGTTAATTACTTGTAATCTTTAATTGATAATTTAGTTGTTGTTATTTATTGTTGTTTCTTTCTTTTCTCTTTTCCTTTATCCTTAAACAACCATGATGCTTACGCTTGATCCTTACCAAGGTGAGGTCGCAAATAGCCAGTTGTTATCTTCTAATCTCTTTCTTTCTATCTTCCTCCTTGTTTTATTTTTCGTTCTTCTTGTAATGGGTGAGTGTTCAGTCGATAAAACTGCACATTTGTAGTACATTTTTCCTACCATTTTTATATTAAAAAAGGACTTTAATATGATATATTATACATATGAGGGTTTATGTGTAAAACATTATTTTCCATGTGTTAATATATTTTTATTATCATTTGGTAGGAAAATGTATGCAAATAATATTATTGACCTAATCCTAGTAGAACAAAGTCTACTAAAATCTTATTTGAGTTGTTATGCAGAATATTTCCAAGTTGTGCAGAATTTTCCAAGGCTAGAGTCAAGCAAATCAAGTTGTTGAAGAAATCTTGCCAAATTAAGAAGCAAACTTGGAGACCAAGTATGGAAGCAACCGAGAAACGATTTTCAGATTCTGAGGATTCCTAG
The DNA here is from genome assembly GCA_030015575.1 of Agapanthus africanus. Taxonomy (NCBI): domain Eukaryota; kingdom Viridiplantae; phylum Streptophyta; class Magnoliopsida; order Asparagales; family Amaryllidaceae; genus Agapanthus; species Agapanthus africanus. Next base: position 981,244,371 of record CM057338.1, on the reverse strand, counting down.
GATTGCCACATGTCACCAGATGAAAGCCCAAGAAAACGAATCAAATGATCCCTACCCTTGAGCGCGGATCCGCGGCCTTAGCCCCCATTTGTCGCGGATCCGCCGCAATTTAAGGGAGATAGAGTGCAAGATTTTGGGAGATTGATAACTGATGAATTTTACCAACTTTTCAACAATAATATTCTGGGTTTGCACTATAAAAAGGCACCGAGGGCCTCTTGAAAAAAAGCATCAAGCCGAAGAGATCACGAAGCTCCCGACGCTCACGCATCCAGGCTGATCATCGACTGTTCGACTACCTCCTTAGGAAAGATCGAGAAGCAAATCAAGTTTTGTAATCATTTTCTATGGATTAAAAGTGTAGTTTGAAGGAGTTGATTAATAAAGGTAGTTTTTTTTTATTTAATTTTTTGTTTTTTACATTATGTTCTCCCTCTCTTTCTTTTCATCTTCTTCTCCCAATATGCGCGAGTAATTCTCCGCTTGTTAGGGTTCGTAGGATTAAGGTAGGCTAATGGACGATGAAAATAATTAAACCCTTTTTAAGTCCTATAAAGTTTAGGAACTTTATCAAAAGAATCATTAACATCCTAATCGGGCGCGCTAGCAATTCTTTGCTAGTTCCGACCGTGATTAGAGATTAGATTAATGATTGTTTTGGTAAAGGCTAGATAATGAACGGAGTTCCGTGTCGAGATAAGGGTTAAGAGTGGGATTCCTTTTCCCTCCAGAAACCCTAATCTACACGCATCACCGCCGTTCTAGTTCTAAATCTATTAATGGATAAAAATGGTAACTTTTAATTGATCATCCATAACTACTAAATCCTAACGAACCCTACAAGCCCTCTTATTATATTAATTACATCTTTAAAATAATCTAGATCTATATTTTATATTCTTGTTTAACATAGATCTAGAAATCTTTCTATAAAATTCTTTATCCCTCCTCTCTTTCTCAACACATCTAAAGTAAAAGTAAAAGGTTCCACGTTTCCCTGAGGACGACCCGTACTCACCTCGGTCTAGCTACGCGCGACACCGTTCTGATTGCGGTTAAACTACAAACAATTTTTCACACCAATCAAATGGCGTCGTTGCCGGGGATACGTGCGTAATTTTTTATTTTTACTATTTGTGTTGAATTCTTAGACGAGCCATATCATTATTAAAACAAAACTGTAAATTGCATATTTAACGATTTGTGCGTGGATTTTTGCAAGGAGATCTGGAGTCACAAAATTGAGGAAAACAGGAAACAGAGACATTTTTAGAGATCCAGAGGAGCAAAGGAGATCACAGAAAAAATTTCAGCAAGCGATCCATCCACCTCGCGGCGGAACCGCGGCAAAAAGGTGCTTCCTGCGGCGGAAACGCGGCTGCTTGGAGGGATTAGGGCTACAGAACTCTCTGGTAAGATTCTCAACTCCTTCTCTCTCTTCTCAAATCCAATAAAATCTATTTTCTGCAGGATTCTTTGCAAATTTGCGCCGCTCAAAAATCTTTTTGCAAAAGTTTTGGGATTGGTTTTGTTTTGCATATTTAATACGGACTCTAAGGGGCAAAGACCAAATCAAGATTAGGTGGGGATTTCATCACCCTTCCTAAGCCCCACAAATCACAAACTGAGCATATAGATCAACCCTTCATTAATTTAAAAAATATATCTAGACTAGACTCTAAGGACTGTCGCGCTCAATAAGGACAGAGGAAGGTCGTGGGTAATCTATCGTTTATCCGCATTACTTTTGTAGTGCCTAGGCAAGTGTGACAAAGGCTAGTGGTTTTTAATTAGGCCCACGACGTGGTTCCTTCCCACTTACCTGGCACTTATCTGACTACAAGGGTAGTACGGAGGCGGTAGAGGATTTATCCTGCGGCTTGTCCTTTGGAAGTCTAGGAGCGGTCTAGAGACTGACCTAGGTGACCTTAGTTCTAGGGTTGCTTGTGCATTTTAGGGAGATTTGTCTTGAGTCCCACTTTTTCAAAACAAGCCAATTTTAAATCACACACACGCTGCCACTTGCACTAAACCCGCTTAGTGCATGCTCGGCTAGACACGGGATCCTAGTGCCCGTCTTGTCCGCGTTCCTGTTATCGACGCCGAAGTCGGTACTTCTTCATCTTCTTTTCTCCCACCATACACCACATCAACCGTGATGGACGGCACTCCATCAGAGTATAACACCACGCTGCCACCGCCCGAAGGTGCGCAGAATCCACTGCGCATCTCTCTCCAAGAGAGATGCTATCCTATTCGTGGTCCTCTTCCTACTTGTCTATCTCTTCCACCACCTAACGGGGATAATTTTGAAATTAAACCCCACTACATCAATCTGCTGCCCAAATTTCACGGGCTTGAGTCGGAAGACGCGTACGTTTTCATCACCAAATTCGAAAACGTATGCGCAATGATGGGTACTTCACAATTGACCTTAGATGCTATGCGCTTACGTCTTCTCCCATTCACACTGTGCGACTTGGCAGAAAAATGGCTTTATAATACTGCCGCACACTCTATCACTAATTGGGATGAATTCGTTGTAGCATTTCTTAAGAAGTTTTACCCAAATCATAAGACTGCACATGTTAGGAGCGAGATCAACCAGTTCACCCAGCTTCCCAATGAACCATTTTGGAAGTGCTTTGAACGTTTCAAAGATCTGCTTGTCCAATGCCCCCATCACGGGATACAAAGATGGGATTTATGTCGGATTATATATGAGGGCATTAATCCAGCGATAAAGCAAATGCTTGAAACAATGTGTCAATGCAATTTCATGTCTAAAGATGACGGTGAAGCATGGAAATATCTGGAAGATCTCGCTGAACACACATTGCAGTGGGAAAGCGTAAGACCACCTACAACTAAGGGAGGTATTCACCAGCTCGACGTTTCTATCGCAGTGAAAGCCGAAATGGCAGCGATGCAAAAGAAACTCGATTCTATTGAGAACAAACTTTCATCAGTCTCCCTAAATCAGGTCACGCTTCCTAAGACTGTCTGTGGTTGTTGTTCGGATCCTTCACACTTAACGGAAGAATGTCCTATGAATGCATCGTTTCAAGCTAATGCTGCTTTTCAGCAGCGACCTAGAAATGATCCTTATTCTTCCACATATAATCAAGGATGGAGGAATCATCCTAACTTTGCTTGGAATCAAAACCAACAAAGCAATTATCAAAGACCTCCTCCACAGCAACCACAACTACAGAATCAGCCCCCCTTTCAGTCACAAAATTTCCAAAATCCGGCCAACATTTCTACACCACAAGTGGCCGGTACTGACAACTCACTTGCACAAACTTTGGATATGTTCATGAAACAATCCATGCAAATTCGGCTGAGATAAGGTCTTCTATTGATACCCTAACGAAAAACTCCTCCTCCCATGGTGAGAGTATTAAATCAATAGAAAACCAAATCGCACAGTTAAACGCCGCAATGAGTGCGAGAGAGAAAGGGAAACTCCCATCTCAACCCCTACCGAATCCTGGCCATTCACAAAGTCATAATGTGAATGCCGTCACTACGTTGAGATCGGGGAGAGTGCTGAACAACCAAGTGGGTGAGCAAGTTGATGATAGTGACACATTTGATACCCCTTCTTCTTCTTCTTCCCCTAACTCGTCTAGTCTTCCACCTTCATCCGAGCCTATTCTCCGCTTTCCCCAAGGCTCAAACATTTCACCAAATCTATCTAAGTCGATGCCCACTCCAATTTTGGGATCGAATCCGTCGCCACAGTCTTCTCCACAAACGTTGGACCCAAAACTTATTGATCGAGCTCCATTTCCAAACCGATTAAGGGCCAACCGACCTAACCCGCAAATGGAGAAGATTGTGGAAATGTTTAAGAAAGTTAGCGTGAATATTCCTCTTCTAGATGCTATTCAACAAGTCCCATCTTATGCAAGAATCCTTAAAGACTTGTGCACTGGGAAGAGAAAAACTCAAGTGCCTAAAAAGGTTTTCATGACGAGTAATGTTAGCACAACTTTTACCCAACAAATACCAAAGAAACGTAAGGACCCCGGCTGTCCTACAATCTCTATTTCTATTGGGGGTAAAAATATAAATCGTGCTTTACTCGATCTAGGCGCTAGCGTCAACTTGCTTCCTTATTCAGTATACGAGCAGTTAGGAATTGGAGAGTTAAAACCCGCCCATTGTACTCTCCAAATGGCTGATCGATCTATCACCAAACCTCGGGGCGAACTAGAGGATGTGTTAATTAAAGTCGGGGAATTCATATTTCCCGTGGACTTTATTGTTTTAGATACACAACCTGTGGCAAACCCACGCAATCAAATCTCGGTGATACTTGGTCGACCCTTCCTAGCAACTTCTAACGCCGTGATTAATTGTCGTAACGGTTCTATGAACTTATCCTTCGGGAAAATGACAATTGAGCTTAATATTTACAAGCTAGGAAGTCGGCCATCAGAACCTTCTGCTCAATTGCTGGATGTTTGTTCCATCCACGAGATAGCTTCCGAAAGCTGCATAGATGAGGAGCTTTGCTTTGATGTTCTCGACAACACTAATGAGACATCGTTTGATCTTGCACCACTTTACAGTGAGGATATGTTCAATGAGTCAGATCTTGAGATTGAACCCGTTGACTCATTGCAAAAGTCAGCAGCACTTTCCGAGTCAATATCTTATGCAAGTTTTGAACCTCTTCGGGAGTCCGAATATCATTCGCTTACCCCACCTTCTATAGTCTCTCCGCCAATTCTTGATCTCAAACCGCTACCTTCTCATCTTAAATATGCATATTTAGGAGAGAATGAGACTTTGCCAGTGATTATTTCCGCTTCTCTAGCCTTAGAGCAAGAGAATGCACTTTTGGCGGTGTTGAGATCGAATCGGCAAGTATTTGGTTGGATAATGGCCGACATCAAAGGGATTAGTCCCTTAATTGTTGAACATAACATACATCTGATGGATGAAGCCAAACCAACCCGAGACCCACAAAGACGGTTAAATCCCGTTATGAAGGAGGCGGTAAAGAAAGAAATCGTCAAGTGCCTTGATAGTGGAATAATTTACCCCATATCTGATAGTCAATGGGTAAGTCCAATTCATGTGGTCTCTAAAAAGTCTGGCATCACGGTCATCACTAACGAGGCTAATGAGTCAATCCAAACACGCACCCAAACTGGGTGGCGCGTATGTATCGATTACAGGAAACTCAATGCCGCGACGAGGAAAGATCACTTCCCTCTACCTTTCATTGACCAGATGTTGGAACGATTAGCGGGACACGAATACTACTGTTTCTTGGACGGATACTCTGGTTACAACCAGGTCCCCATCGCCGAAAAGGATCAAGATAAAACCACTTTTACTTGTCCTTTCGGAACTTTTGCTTATAGACGCATGCCCTTTGGGTTATGCAACGCTCCCGCTACATTTCAGCGGTGCATGATGGGGATATTTTCAGATATGGTGGAAAATTTTCTAGAAATTTTTATGGACGATTTCTCCATTTTTGGGGACTCCTTTGAGGACTGCCTTCGTAATCTTGACGCTGTTCTTACCCGCTGTAAGGATAAGAACTTGACTTTGAATTGGGAAAAATGCCATTTTATGGTCCAAGAAGGTATTGTACTTGGACATATAATTTCACATAAAGGCATTGAGGTTGACAGAGCTAAAATAGATGTCATTCAAAACCTCCCTCGTCCCAATTGCGTCAAAGATATACGATCCTTCCTTGGTCATGCAGGATTTTATAGGAGATTCATTAAGGACTTTAGCAAAATTGCTAGACCCTTAACCCTTCTATTGGCCAAGGACACTACTTTTCACTTCGATTCGGATTGTGAGGCTGCTTTTGAATTGCTTAAAGAATCACTCACTACAGCCCCCGTTCTATCATCTCCGGATTGGAACCACCCGTTCGAGCTTATGTGTGATGCATCAGATTTTGCTATTGGTGCTGTCTTAGGACAGCATATTGATAAGATGCCACATGTAATTTACTATGCAAGTAGGACCTTGAATGATGCACAAATAAATTACACAACTACCGAGAAAGAACTCTTGGCAGTTGCATTTGCATTAGAGAAGTTCAGGCCCTACTTGATTGGCTCGCCTATTGTGGTTTACACAGATCACTCCGCCCTACGACATCTTTTAACGAAGAAGGATGCAAAGGCCAGGCTAATACGTTGGATCCTATTGTTACAAGAATTTGATCTTGTTATCAAAGACAAGAGTGGATGTGAAAACGTAGTAGCCGACCATCTTTCATGCATCACTTCTTCGCCAACTGTGACCGTGCCAATAAATGACTCATTTCCCAACGAACAGCTCTTGAATGTATCTTACGAACCTTGGTTTGTGGATATCGTGAACTATCTTGCGACGGGATTTATACCTAGCGATTGGTCGAAACAAGACAAACTTCGATTTTTATCCCAAGTAAAATATTTTTACTGGGATGAACCATATCTATTCAAGTATTGTTCCGATCAAATCATTCGCAGGTGTGTCCCTAACGATGAATTCAAGAGCGTGTTATCATTTTGTCATGATCAGGCATGCGGCGGTCACTTTGGACCTCGAAAAACGGCGGAGAAAGTTTTGCAATGTGGCTTTTATTGGCCAACATTATTTAAAGATGCATTTGAGCATTGCAAAACTTGTCCGCGATGTCAGCATTTGGGTCGGATTTCACGAAGGAATGAGATGCCGCTCCAACCTATATTGGTTGTGGAAATATTCGATGTTTGGGGTATTGATTTTATGGGCCCTTTTCCCAACTCCTTTGGGAATCTATATATCTTGTTAGCGGTTGATTATGTCTCGAAGTGGGTGGAAGCTATACCGTGTCGCACTAATGACAACAAAGTTGTCATTAAGTTCCTTAAAGAAAATATCTTTTCGCGATTCGGACACCCTCGCGCTATCATTAGCGACAATGGGACACATTTCTGCAATAGGTCTTTCGAGGCCTTGATGCGGAAATATTCAATCACTCACAAGCTTTCTACGCCCTATCACCCCCAAACAAGCGGGCAGGCTGAGATCTCTAATAGGCAGATCAAACAGATATTGGAGAAGACGGTTTCGAAAAACTATAAGGATTGGTCAACCAAATTGACGGATGCTCTTTGGGCATTCCGCACCGCTTATAAGACCGATCTTGGTATGTCTCCATACCGCCTTGTGTTTGGGAAGGCATGTCACCTCCCTGTCGAGATTGAACATAAGGCAATGTGGGGTATTAAAGAGCTTAATTTTGATCTTGATCATGCAGGCAACTATCGGAAGCTGCAATTGAATGAGCTAAGCGAACTCCGCGATGAAGCTTACGATAATGCGGTGATAGTAAAGAATAGGACTAAAGTATTCCACGATAAAAATCTTTCTAGAAAAACCTTCACATCGGGGCAACAAGTCCTTCTTTACGATTCCCGTCTCCATCTTCATCCGGGTAAGCTTAAATCTCGTTGGAAAGGACCTTTTGTGGTGCGGTATGTATACCCGCACGGAGCAGTTGAAGTCGAAAATTTGAAAAACAGTTCGATTTTTAAAGTGAATGGGCATAGATTAAAACCGTATTTTTCTGCTGACCCCGCGGAGGAGCTCCTGTTTTTACAGGAGCCGCTTTATCAAAACTAAATTTCCTCCGCCTCACCTCCATGTTTTGGTAACCTTTTCACATTTTAAGAATGGAGGTGAGTAAAAAAAAATGATTTGATTGAATATCTGTGCGTGTCAAAGAATAAGTTTGGGGGAATTTTTCATTTCACTATTATTTTACCCCTTGCATCTCTCCCTTAGTATACAGGTCCATGTTCTCAAAAGGCTACATCAGTGAGGACACTGCTGAAAACAGGTTTGGGTGGGAGGTTTGTATTCACTGAATTATCTTTGACACCGGGCATTAAATTTTTTTTTATAAAAAATGAATAGAAAGTGAAACATTACATCCAAAAGATAGGAATAGTTTAAGAAAACCAAGAAAATTAGAAGTTTTCTTAAACGAACTGGTAATAAGTAGTTATGAGCCGTTGTCCCAAGGGTTAGTAAGATGAAAGAAGTCACTAATCTGAGGATAAAAATAAGTCTGAAAAATAGTTTCTATTCTGAAAGTCAAACATTTGAATATTGATACCCTACTATATGCACTTACACACGTCTTGAAACTCGGGATAGTAGAGGATACCTTGAAATGCTCTTGTCTAAAAGCCAAAGTATGAAGGAAGTGAAAAAAATGAAGAAAATATAAAAATGGTGAAAAGAAAAAAAATGAACACTGGTTTTGTATCGCCAAGGCAACAATAAAAAAAATATATAGCGAGGGTGTCTCTTCACCTAGTGCCCTAAGGCCAACTGGTCTGGGAGTCACTGCTAAGCCTTAGGTGGTGCAAGACGAGGAAAATACTATCACCAAATCAGCAAGCACTTGAGTAATCGGTCGGTTAGTACCTCAAGAAGTATTAACGGTCGCATGAAAAGGTGTGAGCAAACCTAAGTATTCATAAAATTAAAAAGTACTGAGGTAGATGGACAAGAGTATGATAGCTTGAATTGAATTCTCCGAGTGTAGGGATGTTCTTTACACACACGTGGGGTTATATGATCAATGTTTGGATAAAAGGTAGGAATGAAGAATAAAGACGATGTTTTATTGAGGGATGATGTGATTTCTAACATTTTTTCATGACTATTAAGATAGGGCTCATGACAACTGAAAAGCTAGTATAGTTGGAAACTCTTCTTTTCAAAGTATTTCTTTTATGGTTCTTATCTTTATATGTAAATTTCACCATCTTTCTTTTGTTATAGGATTTTGTGGGTGTAATCTGCTGAAAACCCTCGGAGACAACACTCCTCCTACTAGGGACACCTAGAGATTTAACGGCTTGTTGCACGTGCTCAGTGCAATCGTTTTTGCCTACGAAAGTGTGCTTAGTTTTCTCCTTTCTTTTTCTCCTCTTGAATAAACTAGTTTGCTCGGGACGATCAAAGATAAGTTTGGGGGTATTTGTTCAGTCGATAAAACTGCACATTTGTAGTACATTTTTCCTACCATTTTTATATTAAAAAAGGACTTTAATATGATATATTATACATATGAGGGTTTATGTGTAAAAACATTATTTTCCATGTGTTAATATATTTTTATTATCATTTGGTAGGAAAATGTATGCAAATAATATTATTGACCTAATCCTAGTAGAACAAAGTCTACTAAAATCTTATTTGAGTTGTTATGCAGAATATTTCCAAGTTGTGCAAAATTTTCCAAGGCTAGAGTCAAGCAAATCAAGTTGTTGAAAAAATCTTGCCAAATTAAGAAGCAAACTTGGAGACCAAGTCTGGAAGCAACCGAGAAACGATTTTCAGATTCTGAGGATTCCTAGGATTGCCACATGTCACCAGATGAAAGCCCAAGAAAAAGAATCAAATGATCCCTACCCTTGAGCGCGGATCCGCGGCCTTAGCCCCCATTTGCCGCGGATCCGCCGCAATTTAAGGGAGATAGAGTGCAAGATTTTGGGAGATTGATAACTGATGAATTTTACCAACTTTTCAACAATAATATTCTGGGTTTGCACTATAAAAAGGCACCGAGGGCCTCTTGAAAAGAAGCATCAAGCCGAAGAGATCACGAAGCTCCCGACGCTCACGCATCCAGGCTGATCATCGACTGTTCGACTACCTCCTTAGGAAAGATCGAGAAGCAAATCAAGTTTTGTAATCATTTTCTATGGATTAAAAGTGTAGTTTGAAGGAGTTGATTAATAAAGGTAGTTTTTTTTTATTTAATTGTTTGTTTTTTACATTATGTTCTCCCTCTCTTTCTTTTCATCTTCTTCTCCCAACATACGCGAGTAATTCTCCGCTTGTTAGGGTTCGTAGGATTAGGGTAGGCTAATGGACGATGAAAATAATTAAACCCTTTTTAAGTCCTATAAAGTTTAGGAACTTTATCAAAAGAATCATTAACATCCTAATCGGGCGTGCTAGCAATTCTTTGCTAGTTCCGACCGTGATTAGAGATTAAATTAATGATTGTTTTGGTAAAGGCTAGATAATGAACGGAGTTCCGTGTCGAGATAAGGGTAAAGAGTGGGATTCCTTTTCCCTCCAGAAACCCTAATCTACACGCATCACCGCCGTTCTAGTTCTAAATCTATTAATGGATAAAAATGGTAACTTTTAATTAATCATCCATAACTACTAAATCCTAACGAACCCTACAAGCCCTCTTATTATATTAATTACATCTTTAAAATAATCTAGATCTATATTTTATATTCTTGTTTAACATAGATCTAGAAATCTTTCTATAAAATTCTTTATCCCTCCTCTCTTTCTCAACACATCTAAAGTAAAAGTAAAAGGTTTCACGTTTCCCTGAGGACGACCCGTACTCACCTCGGTCTAGCTACGCGCGACACCGTTCTGATTGCGGTTAAACTACAAACAATTTTTCACACCAATCAGTGAGTAATTTCCATACTTGTTAGGGTAGGATAAGGGAAGTTTGAGAGAAGGAAATCTCTCTCACTCTTTCCTTGCCCAACATCTTAAATCGACTCCCGTTAATTGAACCACAATCCGCTCCCTACGGCACCATATTCTACATGATAGCGGTGATTCCGTAGTGAGACCGGTTGTTGTTGAATTAACCGGAGGTTAAGGCTAAGAGCCAAGAACGGACGGACAAGCACCAAAAGGAAGAACTTATGCGTTGGAAAGCCTAGCTTATACTCGCAAGTTCCTTCCTAGCCGTGCTAATCCCCGTTGTTGCCGATTACCGTAACACCGATATTAAGAGTGGCAACGAAAGAAGTGAGCGACTCCTAACTCAAACTAACCTAATCCTAACCCTAACAAGCTCTCTGTACATATCATTTTAACACTTAGTTAATCACAAACAAATCTGGACAATTGGACTTAACTCGTTAAAGCACATAGAAAAAGATTCCCATCTCCCTGCGGACTACCCGTACTCAACCGGCTAGCTACAAGCGAAACCATCTTGATTGCGGTAATTAACTAAACTTGAACACGCAGAATCCCTACCAATCACCCGCGCATGACCACCCCCGTTGCCAGGGAAGTCTAGGAGCGGTCTAGAGACTGACCTAGGTAACCTTAGTTCTAGGGTTGTTTGTGCATTTTTGTGTGATTTGTCTTAAGTCCCACTTTTTTTCAAAACAGACCAATTTTAAATCATACACATGCTGCTACTTGCACTAAACCCGCTTAGTGCATGCTTGGCTGGACACGGGATTCTAGTGCCCGTCTTGTCCGCGTTCCTGCTATCAACGCCGAAGTCGGTACTTCTTCATCTTCTTTTCCCCCACCACACACCACGACCGAGATGGACGGTACTCCATCAGATTATAACACCATGCTGCTACCGCCCATAGGCGTGCAGAATCCACCGCGCATCTCTCTCCAAAAGAGATGCTATCCCATCCGTAGTCCTCTTCCCACTTGTTTATCTATTCCACCAGCTAACGGGGATAATTTTGAAATTAAACCCCACTACATCAATCTATTGCCTAAATTTCATGGGCTTGAGTCTGAAGACGCGTACGTTTTCATCACCAAATTCGAAAACGTATGCGCAATGATGGGTACTTCACAATTGACTGTGGATGCTATGCGCTTGCGTCTTCTCCCATTCACTCTGTGCGACTTGGCAGAAAAATGGCTTTATAATACTGCCGCACACTCTATCACTAACCGGGATGAATTCGTAATAGCATTTCTTAAGAAGTTTTACCCAAACCATAAGACCGCCCGTGTTAGGAGCGAGATCAACCAGTTTACCCAGCTTCCCAATGAACCATTTTGGAAGTGCTTTGCACGTTTCAAAGATCTGCTTGTCCAATGTCCTCATCATGGAATAAATAGATGGGATTTATGCCGAATTATATATGAGGGCATTAATCCAGCGACAAAGCAGATACTTGAAACAATGTGTCAATGCAATTTCATGTTTAAAGATGACGGTGAAGCATGGAATATCTGGAAGACCTCGCTGAAAACACTCTGCAGTGGGAAAGCTTAAGACCACCTTTATCTAGGGGAAGTATTCATCATCTCGATATTTCCATCGCAGTAAAAGCCGAAATGGCAGCGATGCAGAAGAAACTCGACGCTATTGAGAACAAATTTTCATTAGCCTCCCTAAACCAGGTTACGCTTCCCAAAACCGTGTGTGGTTGCTGTTTAGATCCTTCACACTTGACGAAAGAATGTCCTATGAATGCATCGTTTCAAGGTCACGAGCAAACTAATGCTGCCTTTCAGCAGCGACCTAGCAACGATCCTTTTTCTTCCACGTACAAACAAGGATGGAGGAATCATCCTAACTTTGCTTGGAACCAAAACCAACAAAGCAATTATCAAAGACCTCCTCCACAGCAACCACAACCACAAAGTCAGCACCCCTTTCAGTCACAAAATTTTAATAATCCGGCCAACTCTTCTGCACCACAATTGGCCGGTACTGATAACTCTTCACTCGCACAAACTTTGGATTTGTTTATGAAACATTCTATGCAAATGTCGGCTGATATGAAGTCTTCTATTGATACCCTAACGAAAGACTCCGCCTCCCACGGTGAGAGTATTAAATCAATAGAAAACCAAATTGCACAGTTGAATGCCGCAATGAGTGCGAGAGAGAAAGGAAAACTCCCATCTCAACCCATACCTAATCCTATCCACTCACAAAGCTATAATGTGAGTGTCGTTACTACGTTGAGATCGGGAAAAGTGCTGAATAACTGAGTGGGTGAGCAATGTAATGATGTTTGTGACACCAATGATACCCCAGCTTCTTCTTCTTCCCCTAATTCGTCTAGTCTCCCACCTTCATCCGAGCCTATTCTCCGTTTTCCCCAAGGCTTGAACCCTTCGCCCATTTCCTCGAATTTACCTAAATTGATCCCCACTCCAATTCTGGGATCCACTCCATCCCCACAATCCTCTCCAATATTGGACCAAACCCTTATTGATAAAGCACCTTATCCAAACAGGTTAAGGGGCAGCAGACCAAGTCCACAAATGGAGAAGATTGTGGAAATTTTTAAGCAAGTTAACATAAACATTCCTCTCCTAGATGCTATTCAACAAGTTTCGTCATATGCGAAAATCCTAAAGGACTTGTGCACTAGGAAGAGAAAAGTTCAAGTACCTAAAAAAGTTTTCCTTGCGAGTAATGTGAACACTGCTTTTACACAACAACTACCCAAGAAACGAAAGGACCCCGGAAGTCCTACAATTTCTATTTCTATTGGGGGTAAAAATATCAATCGTGCTCTACTCGATTTAGGTGCTAGTGTTAACTTGCTTTCGTATTATGTTTATGAGCAATTAGGGATCGGAGAGTTAAAACCGGCGCATTGCACTCTTCAGATGGCCGATCGATCTATCACCCAACCTAGGGGTGAGCTAGAGGATGTGTTAATCAAAGTCGGGAAATTTATATTCCCTGTAGACTTTATTGTTTTAGATACACAGCCTGTGGTAAACCCACGCAATCAAATCCCGGTGATACTCGGTCGACCCTTCCTAGCAACTTCCAACGCAGTAATCAATTGTAGAAACGGCTCTATGACCCTATCCTTTGGAAAGAAGTCAATTGAGCTTAACATTTATAAGTTGGGAAGTGAACCCTCCGAACCCTATGCTCATGTGTGTTCTGTCGAATTAATGGATGTCGACAGCAGCGAATTTGATCAACCTCATGATACTGACTCTTTTCATATGTTGTTGTTTGACCCAACCATGTATTATACATACACGGACTCTTCCATCGAGTTGTCCGGGTCAACATCTAACGCTGATGAGGAACTTTTTATAGAGTCTGACGATCACCCTGTTTTTCCTGATGACATTATTCTTCGGGGTATCGATGAAAGCTTTGAGAAAAATTTCGCTGATGAACTCGCATTTTTAAAAGATACGGGTGTTGAGATGAATCAACTCCAAGATAAAGAAATTGAACCTCCACCCCTTCTTCTGGACAATCATGATAATGCGAGTAATCCATCATTACTATCACTGTGTCGTCTTTCCAAATTAAGACGCAATCTTTTTCCATTACACCTCTTATCACCTCCCCACTTCTTTACGTCGAAAGGTGACATGTTCTTCCACCAACCTTGGTGTTTCATCGATAAAATTTTTGAATGGTTAGTGTTGACCTTCGGTCTTTGCAAAACTTGGCATTGACCAATAACCTTGACCCCCTCGTGTGATTTTAAAAGATTAACATTGTTTAACTCAAGTTTGGGGGGGTATATTTTGGCTCTTGAAAGAAAAAGAATTTTTATAAGATTGTGAGCCAAAAATAAGTTTGGGAGAGGATTTCACTTGCATTATTTCTTGTCCCCTTTCTCCTCCCAAGTCTACAGGTTTTTGAGCTTAACGGATGATATCAGTGAGGACACTACTGTAAACAGGTTTGGGGGAGGTTTCTGCTTATTTATACATCAATTTGCATCATATTTTGCATAAGCACAACATTTTCAAAAAAAAGAAAATTTTCAAAAAAAAATTTTGTTAACAAAAGAGTAAAAAGTGAAAAATTATATTAAAAAGATAGGAATAGTTTAAGAAAACCAAGAAAATTAGAAGTTTTCTTAAACGAACTGGTAATAAGTGGTTATGAGCTGTTGTCCCAAGGGTTAGTAAGATGAAAGAAGTCACTAATCTGAGGATAAAAATAAGTCTGAAAAATAGTTCCTATTCTGGAAGCCAAACATTTGAATGTTGATACCCTACTATACGCACTTACACACGTCTTGAAACTCGGGATAGTAGAGGATACCTTGAAATGCTCTTGTCTAAAAGCCAAAGTATGAAGGAAATAAAAAAATGAATAAAATATAAAATGGTGAAAAAAAATGAACACTGGTTTTGTTATCGCCAAGGCAGCAATAAAAAAATATAGCGAAGGTTCTTCATCACCCAGTGCCTTAGACCAACTGGTCTGGGAGTCACTGCTAAGCCTTAAGTGGTGCAAGACGAGGAAAATACTATCACCTAATCAGCAAGCACATAAGTAATCGGTCGGTTAGTACCTCAAGAAGTATTAACGGTCACATGAAAATGTGTGAGCAAATCCATATAAATATTCATCAAAATAAAAAGTACTGAGGTAGATGGACAAGAGTATGATAGCTTGAATTGAATTCTCCGAGTGTAGGGATGTTCTATTCACACACATAGGGGTATATAATCGATGTTCTATTCACATCTCATCAACGGTTGCCCACAAAGAAAGGAGCTACAAGGAGGAGACTCGTCCACACTCCCCACTTCTGCCAAGTGATGATTATTGCGTAGTTCGAACTTTGAGAATAAAGCGGACCCAACACAGGATTCGACTCGCGTGACGAGAATGCAGCGGTCTAGCAATCAAAGAAGAATTTTCATGTTTTCTAATTTCAGTAATAATGTTGTCATCCTCTTATAAGCATTTCTTTTCGTTTGAAATCTTGTATCCGTCGAACTTTTAGTTGAATGCAATAAAATTTGAATCGTAATATATGTATCTTTCTCTTGTCCTTCCCCTTATTCATACTATTCACTATCACAGCATTTTAATCTTGACTTTTTCAGTTCCTGCCACCGCATATCTTTCTATACTTCGTACACTTAGCTATTTTCTTGATGTGTTCCATTGTCTAATCATGACTCTTTCTTTTCAGGCCATGGCCCACCCTGGAGCAGCGCCGCATCTAGATGAGGATGCACAGTCATGTGTTTCCTTAGACCGCATGCTGATGAGTTCTGACGATGATATCAATGGCCCCCAGGTCAATTTCGGAAACAACGATTCAGAGGACGAAAGAGCAGCCGCCCCAGAGTTTGACATGATAGGCGATTCCGACGAAGAGGAAGAAGACCCTGAAGAGAACCCGATGGAGGAAGACCCGAAAGAAGAAAATCCAGTGGAGGAAAATCTCATGGAAAAGAATCCAGAAGAAGAGAATCACATGGAATCAGACCTCGATGAAGAAGCTCCAGCCGAGGAAGAAGGACCAGAAGATCAAGACCCTGTTGTGGAAGAACTCCCAATGGCGATCCCTGCAAGGCGATATGGGAATGGACGCCCCTACCTGAGCGCGATAGCCTACCGCAACCTGCTGAATCTCCACAACCGCGACTGACGGGACTTCTTCTAGATGTTGTCTTATCTGGCCAAATAAAATCTGTGTATAGTTTAAGGCCACATTTCGTTTTTGATGATGCTTTGTTTAAAATCTTCTGGAATGAAATAAATTGCTGAATTCGCTAATCTTTCGATCTTCTTAGTTCACTTGATACTTGATTATTTATTCTATACAATTATTTTCCCTACTGAGATCTGTCCACCCCTACTCCTCACATTGTTTTAACCCTCACAGAGATTAACAAGTACCACACCCGATCTTTTAGAGGTCCACCCTTCATCCTTCGTCTGTGCCTCGTTTGAGATCCTTCTGGGAGGAGAACATTTTTGTGAAATTTCCGAGTTCGCTAACTCTTCAAATTTTGATTCATATGATCTACCGACCGTTATCCTCCCCATACTTTTCACCTTGCAGTCCTTTGTTCCTGTGCTGACCCGGTCCCAATCTCCTTAACATTCAGCCTAAAGCTGCCATACTCCAACCCTTGAATGAGCCACACTTCCTTGTAATCCTTACCCTAGCTAGCCCTATACATTTTTGTGTTTTCCTATTACCCTATATATATTTAGGGACAGTGTTATTCGAAATTTGGTTTTCATTATTTTATATTTATCGAAGAGTGCGTGTTATCGACTACTTAGTTTTATGTATTTTAAGTACATTACTATTATCCTCACTTTCAGTAGCGCAACCATACACCGCGCATATTTTGTTCCATATTCCTCATTTTCACTATGTGAGTTTTCTAAGTTATTTTAAAACTATTTGATCGATACATCGTCCTAAATTATTTTAACCTACCGACAAATCTTTCACTACTTTATTGCCGTTCTTTTATTTTTCGGGTATGGTGCCTATGTTTACTATTATAAATGGTTGTGTCTTATACTTATTATTTCTGACGTGCTACCTTTGATATACTTATACGTGCACATATTTGAGTTTCGATTTTATCGAGTACGCCTCGAATATCATTGTTCGTTATTGTTATTCTCGTATACATGTAGTTGCCCCTATAGTTATTCATGCCTTATACCTATTTAGACCTATCTTTTTGTATGTTGTTCTTACATATTTATACCTTCAAATTTCTTCGTCTACGGATTTCTAGTAAATCGTTATGTGTTAGTTTGCAATATAATAGCTTTCGCTTATGTTTGTATAACTTATCGTTTATTTTAAATTTCGAGGACGAAATTTTTGTAAGGGTGGTATGATATAATACCCAGCCCTTTTTATACCAAAATCTGTATTTTGTTATTCTTGAATTTTATTTAATTTATTTAATTTTATTTCTACTAAACCCCAAACCATATTTTACTCAGTCCCTAACCTATATTTTTCCTAGCCCATGTAAATTAAAATAGGATTTAAACCAACCCGGCCCGTTTATTTCTTTTCCCCATTTGAATTCTTTTCTCCAAAGGCCGGGCCCTCTTTCCCAATTCCTTACAAGCCTTTTATTGTAATCCTCGGCCCATCCCTTTTCTCTAATAAATTAATTAATTTTTACTCATCCCAGCCCAGCAGCCCGTCAAGAGCCCGGTCCAAGCTCCTCATTTTCCTTCCTTCATTTCAAATCTCCTTATATTTTTCCCTCTTAAATCACCTTTAAATTCTAAAATAATTTCCATTAACACCTCTTAATCTTCCCCCATAAATTTCCATTAACACTCATCTAATCCCTCCATTACTTTCCATATTAATTTTATTTCCTCATTCTCCATTTTCCTTTAATTTCTTTTATTCTTACCATTATTTCTCTCTCCCCCTCCTACGCACGTCTCTCTCTCTCTCCTCTCATAATTCTCCTCTCTCTCACTTAATTAACTCTCATAATTCTCCTCTCTCTCTCACTAAATAAATTCTCACGTTCCTCTCTCTATCTTCCCCGCTCACACACACCTCTCTCCCTCTCTCTCCCATTTCTTTTCCCGCTCCCTCTCTCTCTATCTCTCCCATTCTTTCTCTCTCTCTCTCTCTCTCGAACCCGCGCCCACGGCCGAGCGTCGCGCTCGCCGCCGTCCCCCTCATGTCGCTCGCCTCCAACTCACCCGACTCACGTCGCTCACCCCCACCTCGCCGCCTTCACCCTCGTCCCCATCCCCGTTGCGACCCACCACCACCCGAACACCCAAGCACTGAAACCCATCGACCCCAGCTGCTAACTCGCCGACGAACCCTCCTCCGACGAGCCCGCGACCTCACACCACCACGACCACCGTACAGATCCCTCCATCGCCTGCATCGAGCCTTGCGACCCAACACCACCAGACACCCGAGCTCCGGCCACTTCGAGCACCAGCCTCTCCTATCTCGTCCGAGCATCTTGCCAGCCACCCATCGCCAACCAAACCCTAACGTCCCCTACTCCTTTACCTTCCCCTTCCTCCCTCGCTTAACCCACAACCGAACCCATCACCACTTCCTCCACCCTCGTACACCTCCTCGACCCCACTGCCCTCTGCATCTCCAGCCGAGCAGCTACAACACCTGGACCCAACCCCCTCGTCCCTGCACCTCACCTGAGCTCCAACCCCGTCACCGCCGAACTCATCGCCTGCACACACCCTCGCCAGAGCTCGTCTCACCATCATTGCCGAGCAAGAACCCCGCCGGAAACCCATCACCCTGACCTCCCTGCGACACTCTCCTGCTTGCTCTCGTCGTCGGAGCTCGACCCATCGTCGTCATCGTCACCGTAGCATCGCCGGACCCGAGCTCACCCGGAGCCGCTGCCGTCGCCATGCCAGTTCGTCGCGCGCCCGTGCTGTACTTCGCTGCCGTGCGTCTCCAGGCAAGTTTCATACTTGCTACATGCTAATTTGTATTAGTTACGAACTATAATTTTATAAATTCCATACTTAATATCCTCGATGAATTATACGACGCAACTGTTCGATGCGTGACCTCAATGGAAATACTCACCTAATTTGACGGAACTCAATGGTATAGTTTGGCCCGTATGGATGTGAATCTAGTGTGTGAATTTCATTGGAAAATACGACTATTAGTGACTAAAATGAATACCCCCAAATATACCGATAAAACTAGAATTTTCCCGCATCTGAAAACCGTTAAAATTACCATAAATTATTTACATACTGGAATGATGCGTTCGAGAGTTCAAATCGAAGACGACTCGACGAACTATAACTCTATGCAAGTCTATGATTGTTTCTATACTTAAACTATGACAATATTTGGATCGGAGTGCGACTCTGGACTGCAGTCCAGAGCGACTCTAGTTCTTGTTTACTGTCCCGTAATGGGTACCACACCGTTTCCTTAATTCGTAGGTTGCGGAACTCTGCTGTTTATTAAATATGAATCTGTTAGATAGATAATACAAGGGGTTTCACCCTGTTTCGTCAAAATTTGCTATTTTATCTGTAATTTAAAAGATCGGGACGTATAACAGTCCCAACAGAATCAGAATTTACATACTAGTATTGAACAGTGTATATCTCCTGACGTACAGACGCGATTGAAGGTCCGTCTATTGTGTTGAAAACCTTACTTAAAACCCTAGGTTTCATTCAACTGTAGCGTCGCTAAATTCTGATCCCTACAGGGGTTAAAATGCGTTGCAAAACGGACTTCCAATTCTGAAACAGGATTTCCAGCCACGAACGTTTAAAATGAAATGACCATAACTAATGATCCTGAAACCCGATTGCCGTGAAACCAAATTCGCTGGCTAGATAATTGAACGTACTATTTATTCCCAATTCATCATTTCGCTAAACTATACACGTTTGATTTATGATAAATATTGCAAGTGGTAGATTACTGATTCATGACATCTTAATCATGCGTTACATACTGTATCCTCATCATATCATACATTTGTCACTGCATTGATAACCTAGTGATAATGTGCATTACCCAATGTTAGGTATTAGTGATGATTGTGGCAAGTACGTTAGTGTTCGTGTATAAGTGAATAAGTGAAAGTGACGCGTACTTGTACACAATCAGTGAACCTTATTATTCTATTGCATTGTCGACGTCTGTGGGACGCGTGTACGTGTGACTATAAGTGGTATGGGACACTTATGGAAACTCTTGCATGGGTGTCACAGATAAGGCACCAGACACTGCCATTTATCTTAGATATTAGTCGGGACGTGCTTGGTGGAGGTCCTGCCTCCAGTTCTCGCGCAGACTTGTCACAGACCGATTGGTATTTGAGGTTATAGTTAGCGTTTGATGTAGACCACGGGGTGTGGGTAGTTTGAGTGTGAGTTCAACAGAATCTCGGGAGTCCCTTTCCGGCTTATATATATGGAGATATATGGAGATTTACAGGGTAAATGATTATTACCGTGAGTTACATGTTGGGCCCGTGGTCCCTTGCCCTTGGGTCCTATCCTCGGGTGGAGGACACTCGCGAGTGGTTGACTCTCACACTTGGACTGACGATAGACTTAGTGACCTGTATAGTGAGACTTAGAGACTGATAGAGATAATGACATTGATATACATCACTTATTGTGTTGACATACCTGGCATATTCTTTTACTGCTTTTACTGTTCCACTGCATTGATCACTGCATGTTCATACCTATACCATCATTGATTTACTGTTATATATATTTACTATCACTGTTAGGGTTGTCATTTGATTTATATATATTATATTGCTATTGTGTCGCTCTGACGACCTGAGTATGCATGCTCAGTATGAGGAGAGGATTTAGCCTGGACCAAGACTAGACGTACATCACGGACATCTTGATTTACCATCCAGAGTTATACCTTTTTTTTCCACATCAGGTCAGTTCTTATTATTGTTTTGTTTCAGTTACTGCATTTCTCATTACCTGTGCATTGTTTACTGTTTACCATGTAAAACTAGAAGCCGAAATGTGACTACGGCGGGACATTTCCTTGACCGTAGGAGTATGGCTGGCCTTGTCAACCCCTCGTATTCCGTATTTTGGGAAGCGGGGCGTGACACACGGTCTATGGAATGTTTGGTTATCGGGACCCGTCACCTCTCTGAAGACGTTGAAGGATTACAACGACAAATATCAGAGGAGTAAAGAGATGTACCCTTAAACCGATGTGGGTTGAGAGACCTGTAGTCCAATTGGGACTAAGATCTGTTAAAATATTTATGAGTAGATGGGCTCAATTAATATGAGTTGAGGACTTATGGCCAATCTTAGGCTAAGTCCAATCAAGTTAAAATGTTTAACATTTTATTTTGGGCTGTTGAGCCTTTATTTAGGCTTGGCCCTGACTGTGTTTTTGTCTTTTACTGAATGCTGAGCATTCCTCATAGCCTTTGGCTTATTACAGAACAATTTATGTTTTATCAGCGCAACACTTGGCGCGCTTGGCGCTTTGCGCCAGTCAAAGAGCGCAGTGCGCTTCTGCCGAGTAGCGCACACGAGAGGGACACGTGTCGCGCTTGGCGCTAAGCGCCAGATGATGGGCTCATTGCGCCGGTTTATAAGCGCATTGCACTATTAATTCAGTGGCGCACACGTGAGTGACACGTGGTGCGCCTGGCGCTGAGCGCCAGCCCATGAGCGTAGTGCACTATTTCAATAGCGCAAAGCGCTAGTTGTTAAGTGGCGCATACGTGATTGACACATGGTGCGCTCGGCGCTGAGCATCAGTCTAAGAGTGCAGAAGCGCGGTTCAAGAGCGCAAAGCGCAGCTCCAGAGCGCAAAGCGCATATAATCAATTTTTTGATCTAAAAAGAGACTTTGTCTCAAGATTATAAGAACAAAGGTTCTTATTTTGTAGGAGATGTTTCCAATCTCTTATGTTGATGAAAGGCTTTGCCTTTATAGATCTATGATATTTAAGAGAATTGAATTATTCTCCGCCCCCTTTATGATGAGATGATCTCTGAAAGATAATTTATCTTATAGATCTATGATCTGTGAGAAGAATTATGTTCTTCTTTTTATGATGAGATCTTTTGATCTCCTTGTGAAAGACCTTGGTCTTATAGATCTATGATCTTTAAAGAAGTGAGTTCTTCTTCTTTTAATTATGAGATGATTTCATCTCTGTGTTCATCATCATTCATTTCATTTTTCTTTATCTTGAAGGAAAATCTTCTTTCTCTGAGAGCTTGGCTCTTCTCTCTCAACTTTCTCAAAGTTTTATGGGGAGGTTCCTCAGTATTTCTCTATATGAGACTTCAAATTTAGGGGCCTTTTTATAGGGCATGCTAATTTGTTCAATTAGTTAGGGAGATCTTTTCTCCAATTGAATTGAAGAATTTCCCATCGTTGGATCTTTGATCCAAGGGCTTCTGATTTAAAAAAGGCAATCTTCTTGTTTTTGATAAGATTGGGAAATCTTTCCATATAGAATTTATTCTGTATTTTTGGTGATCCTTAATCACTCTTGGATCATTGATCCAACGGCGCTCTGATTTACAGAGCACAATTTTGTTGTTTTGAAAGATTTTGAGAAATCTTTCCTTAACATAATTCAATTCTGATTGATTAATGATTTATCATTATTATTAGATCTTTGATCTGACGGTGGTGATCTTTTAGTTCCAGCGCTAGCGCACCCGTGCTTTGCACGTGGTGCGCTGCTTAGAATGCAGCGCGCTAGCGCATCCGTGCTTTGCACGTGGTGCGCTGCTTGGAGCGCAGCGCACCTAGCGCTACCGCACACGTGCTTTACACGTGGTGTGCTGCTTGGAGCGCAGCGCACCTAGCGCTAGCGCACACGTGCTTTGCACGTGGTGTGCTGCTTGGGGCGCAGGGCACTTGGCACTGCATCTGAAGCGTTCTTCATTTCAAAATTTAAATTTTAAACAGATCTTTGCTCTGATTGGGGGAAACAGTGGCTTCTCCTGCCATCTGCTTGGCAGGGCGCTTCCCTCCGGCAGATTGAGGTCTGTCCTTCTTCTTCACCACTGCCTTATATCTTCAGTGTAACAACCCTAATTTTCTTATACACTTTTTCCTATAAAAAAATTTTCATATATTTTTTCAAAAATCCATAAAGGGGTATGTATTGCCTGAGCACAAGATTTAAGTAATTAATTAACAATTTAATTACAAGAAGGAGCTTGTAGCTCATTAGTAATACCTTGCATTGCTGAACCAAGCCACCAAAGTTCAAATCTCATGCCCCACATTATTTTTAATATTTATTTTGTTTTAAATTTTTCTTCAATGTTGTGTCTCTTCATCTTCTAAACCCCCTTGTACACTTCAAATTCCTATATCGGTTTCAGAGACCTTTGAAATCCCCATTTACTCCATTTTAATGATTTTTAATGCATTTTTGCATTAAAACCTTTCATATACCCTATTTACTCCAATTTTTAATGCATTTTCTATATTTTTATATTTTTTAATTTAAAAACCTTTCACCTACCCTACCCCTAACCTACCCTATAAATACACCCCCTCCCCTCTACCCTCTCATCCCAAAAATCCTAAGCTCACTCTCTCAAAATTTTCCAAGAGTTGTGTACTTTGAAAACAAGCTCGCGGCGAAGCTCCGACGAAATTCCGGGGAAATTCCGGCGACGTTTTTAGGAAATTCCGGCGACGTTTCAAACCACCGCCGCAACATCTCCTCGGAGCTCTGATGATCATACAAATATACGTTTTCGAAGGAAATGATCTCGGAAATGGAGAAAGGGAATCCGTCCATTATTATTCTGTTTCGGGGTGCAAACCTAAGTATGGGAAACGCACCCTTCTCTATTTATAACACAAGCAACATCCCTAAGGACCTAAATTCGCGCACACATGGGCGCGAATCCTGGGATCCACCAAAATTACTCCAATACCGAACCGCCGCGTGGCGGAACTGACGCGGCTCTTCGAAACACTTCGCCTTCCCCATGCGTTCCTGACACGTGCCGTCCGTGACGGTCGCTCTTCCCAATGTTCACACACCAAGGAAGGTTAGACAGAACCTTGCAAAGCCGGGCAACAACCCTGCTCGGGCTATCCTTAGCAGGCAACTCCTTGCTCTCCCGTGAAGGATCAAAGCCCTCATCAAGAAGCCACCGAGCAGCTTCCTTACTCGGTCCATCCTTGGCTGGTAATCTCTTACCCCATCGACGCTAAGGATTAAAGCCCTCATCAAGAGGCCACCGAGCAGCTTCACTGCTCGGCCCATCCTTAGTAGGCCACTCCTTGCCCTCCCACGCTAAAGATCAAAGCCCTCATCAAGAGACCACCGAACAGCAACTCTGCTCGGTCCATCCTTAGCAGGCCACTTCTTGCCCTCCCGCGCTCATCAAGAGGCCACCGAGCAGCTTTCCTGCTCGGTCCATCCTTGGCTGGTAATCTCTTACCCAACGACACCAAGGATCAAACCCCTCATCAAAAGGCCACCGAGCAGCTTCCCCGCTCGGTTCATCCTTGGCTGGTAATCTTTTACCCAACGACTGTAACGCCCCACGCCCCAGTATATATGGTATTGTCCGCTTTGTCCAGGCAGCAACCCTGCTCGGACTATCCTTAGTAGGCAACTCCTTGCTCTCCCGTGAAGGATCAAAGCCCTCATCAAGAAGCTACCGAGCAGCTTTCCTGCTCGGTCTATCCTTGGCTGGTAATTTCTTACCCAACGACACCAAGGATCAAACCCCTCATCAAGAGGACACCGAGCAGCTTCCCCGCTCGGTTCATCCTTGGCTGGTAATCTTTTACCCAACGACTGTAACACCTCACGCTCCAGTACAGATGGTATTGTCCGCTTTGGCCAGGCAGCAACCCTGCTCGGTTCATCCTTGGCCGGGCAGCTTCTTGCTCTCCCATGAAGGATCAAAGCCCTCATCAAGAAGCTACCGAGCAGCTTCCCTACTCATTCCATCCTTGGCTGGTAATCTCTTACCCAACGACGCTAAGGATCAAAGCCCTCATCAAGAAGCCACCGAGCAGCTTCCCTACTCGGTCCATCCTTAGCTGGTAATCTCTTACCCAACGACGCTAAGGATCAAAGCCCTCATCAAGAGGCCACCGAGCAGTGAAGCTGCTCGGTCCATCCTTAGTAGGCCACTCCTTGCCCTCCCGCGCTAAAGATCAAAGCCCTCATCAAGATACCACCGAACAACAACTCTGCTCGGTCCATCCTTAGCAGGCCACTTCTTGCCCTCCCGCGCTCATCAAGAGGCCACCGAGCAGCTTTCCTGCTCGCTCCATCCTTGGCTGGTAATCTCTTACCCAACGACACCAAACCCATCATCAAGAGGCCACCGAGCAGCTTCCCCGCTCGGTTCATCCTTGGCTGGTAATCTTTTACCCAACGACTGTAACGCCCCACGCCCCAGTACAGATGGTATTGTCCTCTTTGGCCGTAACCACACGATTTTTCCCTTTAGAGCGAACCGGATCCAACCAGGGGCCACTTCCCAGGAGGTCACCCATCCCAAGACTTCCCTGGCCCGAGCATGCTTAACTACAGAGTTCTCAAGCTCCTGTAATTCCGGTTCACTTAAAAGGTGCCTCTGTAATTGAGGGTGGTATCATTAGATTTATAATGCAGTTCGGCCCTCTTTCGGAATGTGCTTTAGGGATCCGATCCCATTGTTCTGAAATGGCTCCCTCACTCAGATCACCAAGATGTCCGCAACAGACCGCACTGAGTGTGGACAGAGCAGATCACCATGATGTCTTAAGACCGCACTGCTCTGGGGTATTACATTCCCCCCCATCTAAGAACAATTGTTCGTTCTCAAACCACAAACCTACTATTGAGGGACCTTCATGGGCCACCATAAATGTAACGCCCCACGCCCCAGTATAGATGGTATTGTCCGCTTTAGCCAAAACCGTACGGTTTTTCCCTTTAGAGCGAACCGGACCCGACCAGGGGCCACTTCCCAGGAGGTCACCCATCCCAAGACTTCCCTGGCCCGAGCACGCTTAACTATAGAGTTCTCAAGCTCCTGTAGTTCCGATTCACTTAAAAGGCACCTCTGTAATTGAGGGTAGTATCATTAGATTTATAATGCAGTTCAGTCCTCTTTCGGAATGTGCTTTAGGGACCCGATCCCATTGTTCTGAAATGGCTCCCTCACTCAGATCACCAAGATGTCCGCAACAGACCGCACTGAGTATGGACAGAGCAGATCACCATGATCTCTTAAGACCGCACTGCTCTGGGGTATTACAACGACGCCAAGGATCAAAGCCCTCATCAAGAGGCCATTGAGCAGCTTCCCTGCTCAACTTCCTGCACGTCTTTACTAAGCGATCCCCACCTCGACTTCGGGGCCATGGAGATACTGACCTTACACCGGTCTTTGCACACTTGGCAAATGTTTGAGTTCAACTCGACGTGCGATCGCCAGATGAAAAACCGATCTCCGACCTAACGCATCATGAAAGCAGTACCGCGCAAATAAAGATTTTACCAGAAACAAAGGGAAAATATGTATGCAAAGAACACTGCAAAATGATTTCATTAACAAAGGTCGGAAGTCTTTATAGAAGTATTATGGGCTCTCCAGCCTTACAAAAACGCCCGGGGGCTTACAAAATTTCAGCGCAAAAGAAAATGAGAAGGCGAGGAGATTCAGGCCTCGGGACCGGGGAGAACCTCGATGAGCTCCGCTTCCACCACGACAATTGGGGTTTCATATTGAAGGTCGGCGCCCATCGCAGGAGCCTCAGCACCAGGAGCCCGGGTGTCCGACTTCTCCCCAACGCTCCCACTAGGGGCTTCTCCCCCAGCAGCGCTTTCGGGGCATTCCCCTGCGTCTCACCCCCGAGGGGGTACTCACCCTGGAGCTCGCTGTCAAGAAACTCCGGCATCAGTGCATTGACGGTGTCGAGGGCGTCATGCCAAACAAGGGCAGCGGCTCCAGCGAGGTCAGTGTAGTACTGGTCCGACTTCTGGTAGTTCTCCACCACCTTCGATGCTCGGAGGTCGGCACGCCTCACTCCTTCCTTTGCCGCCTCGCTCTCCCTCCGAAGGGTGTTTGCCGTCTTCTTCAGGGTGGCGACAATCACCCTGGAATCTTCCAACTTAGCCTCGGCAGCTCGTACGGCCTATCGGTAGCTGGAGATCTCCCGATCCCCGGCTACCACCCGGTCTTCGAGGGCGGCAACCCTCTCCATCGCCGACTGCAGCTCCAGCCTTGAGCTCTCTTCCCACGAGGAAAACTCGCCTGCGGCCTGCATCGCCGGGGCAATTTCCTCGTCGTCCATGTTGATGATGAGGGCGCAGTACTGGAGGACCTGAAGAAAACAAAGGATGGTTAAAAAGAAAAGGGGGCACCCAATCTTGCGGACAAAATGTACTGAATGAAGACCCGAGTGAGGTGCGAACATTGACCTGCACGGCCGCCTGGGCTATGGCCGCCATTTGGGCCCTAAGGGTCCCCCGAGGGATTCTGCCCCCGGCCGACCTTTCAATCTCCGAGAGCAGGCTGTCAGCGACAAAGAGCCCCGAAGGAACCTCAAAGCGAAGCTCCCTTTTGTCCACGATGATCGGGGAAGCCCGGAACGGGGCACCATCCTATGGTACCTCTTGAGGAGAGACGCAGGAGAACCAGTCTCGCCTCCCACCTCGAAGGCCCGGGGCTCCTGCTCCCGAGCGCGTTTTCGGCTCGGCGCATGGCTGGACTCTGGGGCCCGGGGCGCGCTTGAGCGCCTGACTGGAGCGGTCGCCAATGGAGCCAGGGCCGACGACGGGCGAGAGGGGCCGGCACCTCCGGCCTTCCTCCCCTTCTTCTGTTCGACCAGGGATGCCCGGAATTTACCTAGGTCCATGGGTCTTGCGTAAGACGAAAGTGCAAAGGAGCTAGCAATGCCAGAAAAAGTGGAAGAACACACAAGCCTAAACAGGTCGCCAAAGAACTCCCAACTTACCCGCAGGTTGAGCGGGGCTAAGCCCAGCCAAATAAGGGCCTGCTCAGACAGCAGCACATCGCCCCGGGGGAGGGGCTCCCACTCCGACACCGCCACCGCATCAAGATCATCCGACCGCTTCACCCGCGGGCAGTTGGCCCTGTGCCACTGGATGGGCACAGGCCAATCCTCATCCTCGAGTGGCTCGACAAACAAAAACTTCTTCTTCCATTCATGGATAGAAGAAGGTACTACGACGACCCCCAACCCGGCAGCACCTCCTTGGTGTTTTCTAAAAGAAATGTATACCCAGCTCGGCTCGCCCTTGCGAGTGCCGGGGTGGTTTTTGTAGCAGAGAGAGGATATGAGAAGGCTCTGACTGAAAGGGATCACCCGCAATTTCAACCGGACCAGGAACCCGAGGAGAAGCCTCCAAGAGTTCGACACTAACTGGCTCGGGGCTAACTCAAAACAATTCAACGCTGCACTCACCTCGGGGGAGAAAGGCAGGCACATCCCGGCCCAAAAGGTTTCTAGGTACAAGGCAATCTTCTTGCCCCGTACCTGGTCTGCCCTCTCCCCCTCCCCGGCCAGACAAAGCGAGTAGCCGAGAGGAATGTGGAAGCGAGCCCGGATGGCGGCGAGCTCGTCCGCATGACTCAGTATGGATGACGCGTCACGAACACCCCTAACCTGTGCTTTGGGGACCGCCCCGTCGCATGACCCCGGGAAGCGTGACTAACCCTAACCTTCCGGGGGGACTCCGACTCAGACGAAGAAGAGAAAGAAGCAGAAGAGGAAGCTGCAGAAGACTCCCTAGACTCTACCTGGGTTATTTTTACAGACTCCCCGGTAGAAGATATCTAACCTGATCAAAAGGATGATTCCTCGGAAGAGAAAACGCAAAGATCCCGACCTAAAGGGAAGAGCGCCGAGCTAACACGCGAAGGGACGAGGAAATTATGGCGAAGTAGGGACCCTGTAGAGGATCCCACCTCTATTTATAGCAGCCGGCATATGCATCCTACGACGCCGATCGTCTCCCGCCAAAATAGCGCTTCGCAATCAATGGCCGACAACATTCCACCGGCCGCACTCACATTGGGCACATCCCATCGGGCACGAAGGACACCGGCGGCATGTCGCGCCATCTAACGAGCGCCAAACACGTGGACTGGCGCTTCGACGAGCGTACGCACGAATCGGCGCTTCCTCTTTAATGCGAGATCTCTCTCCTGATCTGCTGACGTCATCAAGAAAATACAACTAATTTCCCGGGAATACTCACCGATGATATCTTCAACTAAGAGCTTACCCCGGGTGACCGGTCATACCACTCTCGACCCGACCCATGAATGGGTCGAGACAAGAGTGGGGGGCTAATGATGATGCTCGATACCGGTGATTCCCCATATCATGACACATGGCAGGTGACGTGTCCCAGAGCTTGCAAGAAAGGATCAAGGACGGTACACTGGAAGCATACCCCGGGCCTTCGACCCGTGAATGTTCCCGACCTTTGGTGGCCTTCCAGACCACTCCATGCTCGCTTTACAAACAACCGTCGGCTCACCTCCGAGTCTTCCTACACGCTGAGTTCCCTCAGCCCCTAGCTCGCCTCCAAGCTCGCTCGGCTTCCCGCTCGTTCCCGAGCCACCCACCGAGCCTAACTTCCTCGGTCTTATCGACTGACCCACAGCACTGATCACAGGCGTCTCCGCCACGGCTCCGCGAATCTCGCCAGACGCGGGATATCCGCCGCCCATGATCCCGCGTTCCATGCCATCGCGTTCTCCCATTAACAAGCATATCTCATCATTAATGGGGTATCCCGCCTTTCACGCGGGCGTAACGGCCGGCGTGAATCTCGCGCCCGCCTGCTCATGGCTACCACTATATAAACCCCTTTCTCAGACGACTCAGGTAAGCCAATTTTATCCCAATAGGCCGTTACTCTGCCAAATTATCTCGACTAACTTGATCGTCGGAGGGTCCACGGTGGCACAACCACCCCGGGACTTATTTGCAGGTAGCTCGGCCTCAACCACATAAAGCCCACTGAGATCCACACGCATCAAGAGGCAACCCTCAAATCCAATCTCAGTCACCCATCAGCGCTCGCTGCAGATCAACGAAAGGTAACATCTGAAAGAGATCCAGAGATCCATCAATTAGGGAATGCTATCCCATACTTTGATGTTGGTGAGGGCTACGCATTTGGTTTATGATCATTGTGGGATAGGCATCTTGTTCTTTGATTGGGATTAGGGTGAATTGCTTGATAAACCCCTCCATGTTTCATCTCTTTTGCCGCTTAATAATTTATAGTTTTTTCTAAACACTTTAATATCCTATTGTATTTCGTCAATATCACTTTACTACATTCTGCTTTACCGTCATGTAATTTATTTTGCATTGTTTTATTCCTGGCATTATGTTGAAATAAATTGCAGAATTGGTTTACAAATGAATATACCGATGTAAATAGACATGGATGTGAAACCGAGAGTAGCAAAGTGACAACGGCGAAATACCGTAGGGTATTAAGATGCTGCAAAAGAAAGGATAAGGTATCAGAGTGCACAGGATATGTGAAACATATATTGAGGAATTATTAAACAATTTACCCTTGTGTTTGGAAAATTTTAATGCATAAAGCACTTGTTTATAATGTATAACCTTACATGTTTTGAATACCCTTTCAAATGGGTTAAATGCACAAATTCCCTCTAGATTTATCATGTATAATACCTTTTCATACTGCAGCAATTCATATATAAGCACAAACATTGTCTCTATTCATCAACCAAAACCCTACAAAACCTCCCCTTTTACTCTACTTCTCGAATAAAGATAATAAAACAAGCAAAACATGTGCAAAACACATAGAGAGCTCATGAGCGGGACCACGTATTGTTGAGTTTGTTAGGGTTCAAATAGACATTCTATTGGAACAATATTTTTAAATTGAAATAAGATGAGCAAAGTTGAAGTTGACAAAAATATAACAAGTAAGACATTATTAGCATAAAAATATATATATGCAGCCAAATGTCACGATTCCGTGTTTATGCTCACAACAGCCCAAGCTTCATCATAACTAATTCACTCGTCACGATTACTTTTTGTTGAGTCTCACACATAACCCCTCTTCATAAGAGAAAACGAACTTGAATAATTACTTGCATCTTGAAAGAAATTGTTTCCTAATTGCATTTCAACATTAAAATTTTCAACGAAGGGCTTGTTTGGTTTGGCTGTTGCCAAAAGAGATTTTACCAAAAGTGTTTTTGAAGAAAATTCTTTGGGCAAAAGTGCTCTTGCAAAATGTGATTTTTGATTTCAAAAGCTGTTAGGAGTCGCAGAAGTGCTGTAGACTGCTTAAACGACCATAAAGGCATCATTTTTCTTAATATTTGAGTGAAATCGGTGAAAAAACGTCATTTTAAAAAAAAATTTACAACTCACTTTCAAAAGATTCACAAAGATCAAAAGATCTGCAGAAAAATATTTGAGATCTATTCTCTCGATTTGTGAATTCTTCGTTGAGATTGAGAGGCTTTGATCGCCTGATGCATGAAGCTCAAAACCTAGATTTCGTCTATCAACCTCTCAATGATCGCGTCGAGTTCGGGGGCCTCGATCGTTTAAGGTTCTTCATCGTCGTCGTCTTTTAGGTTTTTGATCTGGAGGACTCGATCGTCTAGGGCTTTGAACCGAGAAGATGATGAGAAGAGATATCAAGTGTAAGAGCCGGCTTGGAACGACGACGATGAGGAGATGATAGGAATTAAAAAAATTTAGAAAGAGAATTTTCCCAAAAGCTTCATTTTTAGTTTCTGAAAAAGGAGGGTTTTCTTCTTTTCTTTAGCTCCAAAAGAGCTTTTGTATATAAAATTTGTTTGGTATTTTTCCTTCAAAAGTGTTTTTTTAGCTTCAAAAGAGTATTTGGAAGCTCAAAACGCCCGATGAAATGGGCAACAAAACTTGATTTGAGATGGGTCTCGATTTCTATACATTATACGTCGTATCTAAAACTTTTCGTTTATATATTTTTACTGGAATTTCTATACAGCAAATTGGATTCCCTTGCCCTTTCTAAATAAGCTCTTTCAATTGCACGCTGTCCTATCTTGAATAGCTTTTTGGAACTCGTAAAGAATGAGCTTTCCACTAGACAAATTAGTATGTATTTTGCAAACAACAACAAACACACAGAAGGCATCTGTAAATTTTTTAATTCACCACCTTACATGAAAATTTCTAAGAATATTTATAGTTTTTCTAAATTTAAATTTACTGAATACGGTTAATAGCAGCATGACAATTGAGAAATTTATGAGTTACCCAAAACAACAAAGATATAAAGATTTATGTATAAATTTGTAAGTCGTATCTTATTGGGCTTTTGAGCATCAGAGATAATGTGTAATGAATGAGATTATGAGAGAGAGAAAGATAGTTGTTTATTTTTCATTTTTCTATTTTTGTCTTTTGTGATAGATAAGGTGAACATCTCAAATCCTCAACTTTAGCTATTAAAATTTTGACATTTTTTTCTGCTAGTATTTTTGCAGATGCGATGCACGTTTGTATTTATTTTGATCCACCGGTGCTGATTTTATCTTCTCCATTTACATAAATATTTTTTAGGACTCTATATATTATTGAATAGTATGTTGACTCATACATATAATTTAATGGTTTCTTTCTCTTCATTTTTTCTTAGCTGGTATCAATTTTCTCACTCTAACCTGAAAGATCGCAAGTTCAATCCCAGCAAGTTCAATCCCAGACGCTGATTTCAAAAAAATAACAACATATTTTCTTGTATTTCTGAAACATAAGTGAGCTGTAAGCGAGCTATATGAATTTTCATTAAAATTATATAATTGTAGAGATTTACAAATACCAGGGTGCTTCCACCAAACTACCAAACTTTCCAGGGTCGTTACTGCGAAAATTCTCCATTTCCAAAGTCTCGATGACTTGTATCTCCCTCGAGTCTTCCCCTCGATCAAATCAAAACCCAAACAATCAAACCCTAAAACCCTAATCCTAAACGATGCAAGACTCCGATCGCTCGAGCTCCCAGTCTCCCGCCAAATACTCCGCCACCGCCCAAAGCATCCAGCCGTCCTCACCCCGCTTCTTCTTCTCCTCCGCCGCGGCCGCCAACCCCAACGCCTCCCACCGCCGCATCGCCATCGCCGTCGACCTTTCCGACGAGTCCGCCTACGCAGTCAAGTGGGCCGTCCAGAACTACCTCCGGCCCGGCGACGCCGTCATCCTCCTCCACGTCCGCTCCACCTCCGTCCTATACGGCGCCGACTGGGGATCCGTCGACCTCTCCATGGACCTCTCCGCTTCTGAATCCCAGTCCGAAGAGTCCCAGCAGAAGGTCGAGGACGACTTCCATGCGTTTACCTCCACCAAGGTGCAAGATCTCGCTCAGCCCTTGGTCGATTCGCATTTCCCCTTCAAGATCCATATCGTGAAGGATCACGACATGAAGGAGAGGCTGTGCCTTGAGGTGGAGAGGCTAGGGTTGAGCGCCGTGATCATGGGGAGCCGAGGGTTTGGGGCTTCGAGAAGGAGCAGCAAAGGGAGGTTGGGGAGTGTGAGTGATTACTGTGTGCATCATTGCGTGTGCCCGGTGGTTGTGGTGAGGTATCCTGATGAGGAGATGGCTGCGGGGCCCGCGGTGGAAGACAAGGAGGAGGTAGAGCTGCTGCACCCGGTGCCCGAGGAGGAGCAGGAGTATCATGATGCTGATGAGGAGCACAAAGGTATGTGATTTTAGCAATAAAAAACTGATCTTTGCTGTCAATTAAGCGGGGTATGCAAAAAGAAGTGCTTGTTTATGAAAGTATTAGGTTTATTGGCCACTTGTTTAGTTGTAAGGAGACGGGCTAGCAAAAGACGTGATCTTGATAGTAATTCTATAACATGCATTAACTAAAAGAAGTGAGCTTTGATGTTCACAAACTATAATATAGATGCAAGTGAAAAAAGTTTGACTTGTTCATTTGTTTGGGTCTTAGAGTGTTGATGGTGAATGCAAAGATTAGGGCCTTTTTACTGATTACTTTTTACGATTGGGTTGATTCAACTAGAGCTTAATCTAGTGCATTGTGCGGCTTCTGCTGCTTAAATTATTTAGAAATTTTCCAAATGGGTGCTTAGACTGCTCTAATCCAGTATACATATGATCATTTGTTGGTGATATTATACATTAAGGCCTAGCTTGGCAACAAGGTTTCTGATTACATCGTTTCAATTAGGTTAAAACGAAACCATTGTTTTTTATATAAAAAATGAAACCACTGTTTGCATGTGTTTAACCATGGTTTTGTAAATTGGGGTTTCACAGAGTTTAGAGTAGGTTGGCACATAGTTTATGAGACCGAGGTTTCGTTTAGCTTAACTTGATTTGGAGTGTGAAAGAGAGAAATAAAGAGAGACGACACGAAACTTTGCGAAACTCCACTCATTTTGGATTTTAGGAAAATGGGGTTTTGAGCCCTGATGCTTTTTAAACCACGGTTTGGAAACTCTATCTTGATTGCCAAACAAGCCATAGTTTCAAATTTTTGGAGTTTAGCACCGAAACCCCACGAAATTGGAGTTTTAGAGACTATAACCCCATTGCTAAACGAGGCCGATGTTTGTCAATGGAGTTTCAGTGCCCTGTAGTTTTTCCTAGTGTAAGCTTGTAGTTCTGTGGTTTGGCAGACAGATGGTATCCTTTTACGATAAATTGTATATGTTATAACAGATTTTTTTTTTCAGTTTTAGGCCTCTTAATCAGGTAGGATAGAGTTTGAGTTATGTGTCTAAGCCTTAGGTCGGTTGATTGTTTTTGTGTTGCAAGTGGGCAAACTGATCCATTTCATATCTGCATAGAAAGTCAATCAAGGAAAGGGTGACTTTGTACAAATATTTGGTTATTATACAGGATTTGATTAACAAATTAATTTTAGGTGATTATATATATATATATATATATATATATATATATATATATATATATATTATCATGACTTTCATCATCATTGTCTTTTCCATTAAAATGGTTCTGCTCTGTACTATTAACCCGAAGTGGAGATAGCTCAAAAACAATACCAACTGTGACCAGTTTCATCTTGTTACCAAGCTTACGGCCCCTTTTTGAGGTAATGCTTCAAGGCAATAATATAGGCATTATGGGGGCATGCATGCCTCTCTCTCTCTCTCTCAACCAGAGAAAATATAAGCCGCAGCTTTATGGACCAGATTTACCAGAAAACTATCTAACTCCTGTGATTTCGGTTTTGGAGCTTTTGATCTGAAATGTGCAAACTGTTCCCGTGTTCCGTTCCAAATAGATTGGCGTTCCAAAGAATTATCGCAACATGGACATCAATTTATGTGCATATTAACTTAGAAGACAGCTCCTTTATTTTTTTGATAGCTATTTCATGATCAAATGTTACATTCTCATTGCATAATAAGAAAATTAGTTGGTCAAGGATTTGAAAATAGTTAGTAATAATATTTATTTTGGTCATTAAAATAGCTAGTTTCCATTGTACGCCGTATTTTGTTCCACCTTGACGTTCTTAAAAAGCCTACCCTATCATACCTAGTTCTTTATCGTATTTTGTACCACGTTCTCGTTTCCGTTCCACGCACTGCCATGTTCCATGTTTTTAGGTAACCTTGATATGGAAACAACTCTATTATACAGATTGATGTGTGTGAACAACCAGACCTCTAAATTTCTATTTGGTAGGCGAAGGCAACATTGATTGATCCTTTTTGGTTTTAAGATATTCAGTTATATGTGTACTTTGTTTCGTTTTTGACTACGTAAGGTGTTTCAGCTACTTAGGTTTCATACCTCTGTTTATGTTGACTTGTGAAATTGAATCTATCGCGAGTTCTCCACAACATGACCTTTGCATATATGTTGCTTTGCATTTCAGCAATTACTGGCAAAATTTATTAATAAGAGACTGTAAACTCAAACTATTTATCACTCTTTTTCAGTTGAAACTGGTTCATGAGACAGAAGGAGAGGGGGATGAAAACTGTTTTTTGTATACCTTAAAATTATATACCTGATATTAAAATTAAATTCAGAAAATTAGAAAGGGAACTTCTTAAACTTTCGGAACTGAAATCCGAAGCTGGTCACTAGAACTGAGAATTCAAATTGGTCTTGGCTTCGACATGGGTAGACATTCATCCGTAAATTTACCTAAACCTCATGGAATCTAATATTTTTATCTAGCCTATGGATGGTATATTGCACAATGTGATGCGACCTTTGTTCCAATTCTTGAATCTTATAGTAGTCAAAGTTCCGTAGTAGGTAACATTTTTCTTTTATGTCATCGACAAAGTTGTCAAATCGTGATATAAATCGTATATCTTTGTTTCTGTATCGTATCGTATATCGTAAGATATGATAATCACTTGTGTAATAACTAAGCAATTAAGCATATAACTATATTTTCTATAACTATATGATTAAATTAGTAATATGAGATGATAAATTAAAATAATTATAGAAAGTGTGGTATATCTCCAATCACACAACCGACACAATATACGTAAAGTTCAAACAGAAAAACACAATATAGTAAAGTTCAAACAGAAAAATATATGAAACAACATAAGTCATTTGAACAATCATAACTTATAAGTTAATTAGATAATTAATCAAAATAGTACTATAGTCGATAGGTGTAATCCACGTGACATAGTCATAAGTTTCACAAGTAGCAACATTTTCTAACCAAGTTCACAGAGATCATAAACTAAAAACTTCTAAAAAATAACAAACAAAACTACTAATCAATCCGTAGTCTCCTATTAATTCACCACCGTCTATCATCATAGTCGATAAGAACGTTCTCATTTTCCTCATCTTTACTTTTGTATTCCACGAACTTCACTTCTTTCTTCACTTCTACTATCTTCTTTTCTTCCTATTTTGCAAGGTTTTTCCTTCTTCTGGAATAGCATTCAAAATCTCAAGATCCTATCAAAAATTGGTTTAAAAATACTAAGAATTTTAAAATTATTAACAAAATTAACTAATAAATATAATAGCATCATACATCATTTCTTCTTTTCTTACCGCTTGGTCCTCCTTTGTCAACTTCAAGGCACTCATGAACATCCATCTAAGAAGCGTCTTCTAGTAAATAAGGACTTTGTTTCGTAATCCATCATTGGATTCCTTATCCCATAAACAATTCGGATGATATGCCTATCGTTTTGCATTTTTTTGTCTCATTTTTAGTTGCAAGTTGTACTCAATATAAACCAAGACATTGAGTTTTAGATGTTCTAACTTATAACATATTTCTTCTTTATGAATGCACGGGAGGGAGGACAAGATACGAGTTTCTAAAGTCTTGTGTTGTGCGGCTCAGATTAGTTAAGGTTTTAGAAATGAAATATTTTATATTTTAAAGGTCTTTAAACTTGATTTGGGAGATCCGGACCCAACCCAATAACAAATGGGGCCTTTAAATATTGGATCGTTCATATCGTATATCGTATCAGAACGTATCATACCGTAAGATATATATCGTGTATCGTAAGATGCAATAGATTTTCTGATACAGATGGCCGATATGTATCCGAAACCTTTCATATCTTATCGTATCGTAAGATACATATTGTATATCGTAAGATATTAACATCTATGGTCATCGGGTCTTCCTCACCCTTTTTGCTTCCCCTTCCAACTGGTGCTATATTGTATCATTTAACTATTCACCGTAATATATGGACACCCAATTATAAGTTGGAAAGAATCAACTGTGGCAGAAGGTCTTCTTGAAGACTGGTCCTTTCCTTGGTGAGGTGCAGCTCATTGAACTAATTTTCTTTCTCGTCTTGTTCTTACATATGCCTCTAAGATGCTGGAATATTCCCTAAAAATACGTGCAGGAATGTTGTTCTGGTAACTCTTAGCAACACAAAAAGAAACCTTGCTTTCTTGTGTTGACTTTCATTTGAGCGTTCTTTAACCTTTAGTTACTTCTTATTCTTCTTGCGTTAAGGGTTCTTTATGCATTTCAAACCCAATCATTCAAGCTCCATTATTTGCTTTTAAAGTAATATGTATTTATGTTCTAGGCATTTTAAAACAATTCTTGCCTCCGTGGAAAATATGTGGAGTCAATCATGATTTTTTGTTACAAAATGCTTGATTTTGTATATTACAAGTAAACTCCACACTAAATCAAGTGGTCAAGACAGATAGTGTATTATATATTAAATCAGCAAGCCAAGCCTGTTGTGTTCGTTAATGGGATAACGATTCATGTCATTATGTTCTTGACACTAGCAAGGGCCCTTCGCAATGCGCGGGAACGAAGTCCAAAGTCAAGAAAAATCATATTAATTTAAAATTTTATTGTAATATGATTTGTAAGTTGTAATATCTTATATTTATACACTTCATATGTAAAATATACGAAGGATTAACTTGCAAATACTTTGGCATTTTTCTTTACCTTTTCAATATATTTCTTGCTGTAACAGACGAAAATCGTGAATTTTTTTTGACTTTCTTTTTCTTCATTTTTCAATATTTTGCTTGTTATATCACACGAGAATCACGAAATGTACAAAAATCACACTTGTTTTGTTTTATTCAAATTTTCAACATTTTGCACATTATATAGCACATGAATATGACGAAATTTTAAAAATCTCAAAATTTCTGTTTACTTCGGTTTTCCAATATTTTGATTGCCATCTAAAATGGCCTAAATCGATCAAAAATGGTGTGTTCGCATTATGGAGGTGCGTTCTTGATTTTGCATGGATCGTCGAGCCAATTATGGGATTAGACGTCGAAATTTCATCCATGATGGTGTTTCTTGAAAATTTGAGCTTGGGCTCGATTTTAGTCCATTCTCAATCGAGCATTCATGGAAAGTGGATGTCAGTCCATCAATGTGTTGTATGGGGATCGAGTTACCTACTTGCAACGACTTGAGAATCATGAAATGTTCAAAAATAGACTTTTTTTTGTTTTCCTACATTTTTTCAATATTTTCCACGATATAGCACACAAAAATCGCAAAATTTTGATCAATATATATATTTTTCCTCATTTTTTTCAATATTATGCATGCTATATAGCATATGGAAATCATGATTTTTTTCAAAAATCACAATTTTTAAAATTATTTTGCATGTTATATCACATGACAATTGTGAAATTTAAAAAAAAACTCATAATTATTTGTTTTCTTCAAATTTACAATATATTGCACCCTACAGCACGAAAATTATGTAATTTTCAAAAACTCAACTTTTGTTTTTTTTCCGAATTTTCTATATTTTGCTTGCTTTGTATAGCACGCAATAATTGCAAACCTTTCAAAAATCCAATTTCCCCCCATTTTTCTTTGATTTTTCAATATTTTGCTTACGAAAATGATGAAATTTTAAAAATCCGATATTTTCAGTTTTCTTTGGTTTTTCAATATTTTGCTCCCTATAAAATCCGCGATATGTTCAAAATTCCCAAAAATTTTCGCTCCTATCAAATTTTCAATGTTTTGCATAGCACACCAAAATCGTAAATTGTTAAAAATTTCAAAATGTGTTTCGTCAAATTTTTAATATTTTGCTTATCACATGAATATCGTGAAATTTTTAAAAATCTTAATATTTTTTGTTTAAATCGGTTTTTAAATATTCTGCTTGTTATATAGTACACCTAGGTTGCACGGACACGTACACAGAGATACAAATACGATGCGAAATGACACAAGGACATGACAAAATCCCAAAATATAGGACACTGTGATATCTTCCTAAATATATACATATTTTAATATAGAACTGAATATTAAACTACTACAAGAACATATATAATCAAAATTAAGAAGTCTAGACACCAAATAGACGCATCATAATGATAACATTCAAACATAGCAATACATACTAAAGATATGGTGCATAAGACATACGGGATGTCCTACAAGTATCGTGCAAATATCGATGTTTGATACGTATCAGACACGGATACAACGACCCGTAGGAAGTGTCCATGCAACCTAGTTGTAGTACACAGGGCGTGCATTTTTCAAAAATATTAAATTATTTCTTGCGTTCGAATATTTTACTTCTTATAGCACCACGAAAATCACAATTTAAAAAATCATAATTTTTTGTTTTCTTCGGTTTTACTATACTAGCATAAAAAATCATGAAATTTTCAATTATCTCAAATTTTTTGTTTTTTCAGCTTTTTATTATTTTGTTTGCTATACAGAGCATGAAAATCCTAAGATTTTCAAAAATCCAAAAATTCCTATTTTATTAGATTTTCAACATTTTATTTAACAAAATTCACAATTTTTCAGAAATCTCTTAAGTTTTTTTCTTCAATTTCTTAATATTTTGCATGATATATCATATGAAAATCGCAAAATTTTTAAAAGTCTCAAAAAATTATGTTTTCTTGCCCTTTTTCATTATGTTCCATATATAACACATGAAAATCAAGAAATTTTAAAATTCTCAGAATTCTCTGCTTCTTTCGGTTTTCTAATATTTTATTTGCTCATACTTTTGGAGTAATTTTAAGACAAAAAGCTATGTGAAGTAAAGAGAAAGAAGTTACCGATTGCTATTAAAAATCTAACAGAACAAAGAAATCCGGTTCGACTGTCTGAGTGACCAAGACTCCGGATGATTAGAAATCTCTAGCAAGACACGTGTCATGCCCCAAAATCATATATATAAAATTAACACATTTCCAAGCATTACATGCCGCAACCTTCTTCTCATAGAAGATCGCAAGGCCTATCTTTAAAAATCTGCAAACAATATAAAATCTCAAATATCCAAAACTATACCCAAAATTCTAAATTGTTAAATATTACAAAGATTGATTGCAAGTCTACAAACCTTATAACAGATCCAAGTATTGCGACAGTAGATCGTACCCTTAAACACCCTGCATATTGGATTAGCAGCCACATAAAAGGTGAGTGAGTTTTACAACCCAGTAAGAGGTGGATACAATATGTAACAAAAAAATATTTAAATGCATATATCGATTGGAGATGTCAGATAATAACAATAATTTCTTTATAGCATATAAATCAATAAATAATATCTTATTATTATAACTAAACTCATCTACGAGCATATGCAATACTTTTAAAAAATATTATTTTCATGCATAGAAAAATTAGACTGGATTACGGTTAAGTACGGTCAACACCTCTATCTCGGTTGATATAATAGCCCGTGGTAAGGAGAACCGACATTGACCCATGATGAGGTTGCATTACGGCGCTCTCTCTAATTCCACTGGAACTACACTACTAACCTGGATGTAACCCACTTAACTTTCCACATTCATACCGTTATTGACTTATAGGATGTATACCACAACATGTGCCAAAATGAATATAAGAATTCATATATATAATGGCTTTTGCATGTCACCAGTTGTGTAATATACACAAAATCAACAACCCAAAGTACAACACGTGTGCACATCCTTAACTATATGGAAAAAATACACTTTCTGTATAATGAGCTCATCTCATAATATGATACAAACATCATCTCAATAATATAAACAATAAGCATTTTATATAATGCATAAACATGTTATAGCATTCATTCATTGGCATCCATTTATTTTATATGTATCTATAGCGTCAGTACAACCAATGATACAAAACAATCA
Organism: Agapanthus africanus; assembly: GCA_030015575.1. NCBI lineage: Eukaryota > Viridiplantae > Streptophyta > Magnoliopsida > Asparagales > Amaryllidaceae > Agapanthus > Agapanthus africanus. Next base: position 981,202,686 of record CM057338.1, on the reverse strand, counting down.
ATATATATAATATCATATACATAACTCTCAATTTTTAACGGCGTTGTGAAACACGTAAAAGAGGGATTTTAATTTTAAATCGTGTAAATTGATAAATAATGTTACACCACTTACAGAACTCCCGACCGATAATGAATTCCTTAACGCTTCAGGTTGTCACTTCAAATTCCACCACATCCTTTAAAGTGGCATACAAGAAAAAAAATCACAATTAATTCATGATTACTCGAAGGATTTTATCAATTTATTATTATTCCGTCTAATTAACAATGAATCCTAATACATGGTTAAAGGTAATGGTCAATTCCAATGAACTGAGCTAAATTTAATGTAAAATCTCTTTTTAAAAAAACTTTTACTCTAATCGTTTAAATTCAATCCTATTAAATATGAAAATGATTTATAAAAAAATAAGAATGCATACCCTAATTGCATAAAATACGAGAGTGCTCAAGATTGAAAGCTATTGATCCTTTTAAGCAACAACAAGATTACTCACGTGATCGATATCGATTAAGAGAAGAGTTTGCCTATTGCTGCGAGAGAGAGAGGAGAGACAAGAGAAAGAGGGAGAAAGTGAGAGATCGAATGAGAATGAGAGAGATGACTGAGAGAGATGCGAGAGTAACAGAGGAGGGGTGGAAAAAGAGCGTGAGAAAGAGAGACGCGGATAGGGTTTTAGGTGTGGGGGTCATGAGAGATTATATAATTATATATTTTATATAAAACCCATCAAATCTTTTTGTATTTATATTTTTGCTAAACCAAAATTTAGGATATTACATAATATCCCCCTTAAAAATAAGTTTTGTTCTCGAAACTTGGCATCGCTTGATTCACGAACAAGTAGTTATGCCCCAATCACTTTTAAAGCTTCCTACGAGGAGCCCTATCTTCCGCTAAACTTAATAAGGAAGACGGTCTTCGAAATTTAGCTTGCCTAGATGCTCGAATAATATCGATATATTTTCATTATCTCACATTCTCCGTAAAGGCTTCTTGATTGAAAGATATTTTCGAATAAGTTTGATGAGGACTCCAGTTTTACATAACACTTGATGCCCACTATATACTATTCAAGTCGAACTAGAAGTGGCAAAAGATCTATTCTAAGATAGACATGCTCGAACTTGTTTATTTAAGAAAACCTAAAATAAAGGCACATTTTGCACCCTAAATAACACAAAAAAACAGATTAACTATACAAGTCATAAAGGCAGCTCCTCCCACAATGCCAAGAGATAAACTTCCTTCCATTGAAGAATCATTCCAACTAACTTAACATCAGAAATCTCTCATGAATAAATATATGCTACAAGTAGAAATCTTATGACCAAACTTTATTGTTCGTACTTCCGGTTAACAATTTGGGGATTTTCATTTTCCACCAATAATTACTTTATAACAAAACCTTATTATATGACGGTTATTATTATACCCAATCAATTTGTATTTGCACTTTCAACAATTCAATAATCACAAGAAATATTCTCTATAAGTAGAGTATCCTAATTGGTCGAGTATAAAAAGATGTTAAATGCAATCAATTCAAATCTGACATATTATATCTTATGTATATAGTTTAAAACTAAATACGACTCAATGATCTTTATCAGAAAGAACTTTATTACTATGTCGTGCAAATCCCACTATCACATGTATACAAAAAGGAAAAATAAAAATAAAATATATCTGCAACGATTCAAGATAACTACAAAAATGACTTGGTTAACTTATCCATATAAACAAATTAGTACTATAATAATGCATTCTCATCATATATTAACCAATAGTATAAATTCCTCATACACGTAGGGAAAATATTTCTAAAATAATTTTTAATGAACTAATTATATTTTCTTTTTAGTAAGAGATAGAATTAAAAATTTAAATATGTATTCTCATAGTTTTATTGCAAAGAAAACTTTAATTATATTTTTCTTAAAAATGAAAGTTAATGCAAATCTGATGCACTTATATTAAATTCAACATAACCAACTCATAAGGAAAATATTTACAAAATAAAAGATTCTAGACTCTTTTTTTTAAAGGAAAGAAACTATTTAGATAAGAATTTTCAATGAATGTAGAAACTATTTAATCTATTTAGAAGTAAAATTTTGATGAATTTAGAAATCCCTTGCTTATGTAACATCATAGTAAACTTTCTGTTGTTTGGTTTTCAAATTTTTTTTGGGAAGTATTTAAATGCCCCAAAACAAACTTCATCGTTGAACAAAACAATATAGTATTTGTAAATTAAGAAATCAAATTGTACCAATTACCATGAAATGATTGTATCATATTAAAACTTAATACAAAAAATAATTTTGATGAAAGATGACTTAAAAATGAATGTTACGCAAATATATCGAACTATATAAAAAAATACTATATTAAGAGCAATTTTTGAAACAAATATTATACCATGTTCTTAAAATTAAATTTTATTACACGCAAAGAAAACGTAAATACATACACCAAAAACTTGGAATAATAGTCGTAAAATGAGCTATGATAACAATATCTACATAAAAGTAAAAACTTGATCTTTAATATCAATTTATAGTAAAATACCTAAGTTAAACACTTTAGTAGAATAAGGTTTTAAACAAATTAAACTTGCTTGTCTAAGTCTGCTAAAGCACACATCATGGTTTATTAATATTACACCAGATATGTCAATATAATAATATTTACGAATTATGGAACAAACAGATGACGTTTTAAAAAAAATGATCTGTATAAATATGGTTAGATTATAAATTAATTAACATGTTCAAAAAAGATGAAGTTTGCGTTCCAATTTTTTATTTAAAATTAAAGTTTTTTGCCAATATTTTCCTTTTAAAATGGAAATCTTTCTAAAGCAAATAAATATTTTTATTTGGTTTTAACAGGATTTTAATGAAAATCAAATCAAATTTTGGTATAAATAAATTAAGTCGTATTTTGGTCTAAACTATAATTCCTAACAAAAAAAACTAGATATATCTATCTAGTTATTTTTGTAAACAAAAACCAATTATTTTCAAAACAAATATATAATTGCATTTATTATATAAATGAAAAGTGTCTAATGAGAACTAAATAAAATTTACAATACAACAATTAGGAAATATATTGTCTATAAAAATTTTATAACATTTTCGAAAAATTTAATTTAAAAGCATATGACTATTTATATGAAAATTCTATACGATACGGGAAAAAAATTATAATTAATATATCGGCCGCCTTCTAATCTCATTTGATTATATTATTCTAAAATATTCTATAAACAACCACCATACGCAGTCATTATGTACTTTAACACAAGTACATATATACATATACAGGAATATTATAGGGTCGATTCTAAACTACTACTATCACCGTCATAAACATCACTAATTTCAAGCATAACAAATCATCTCAAGATAATCAATATTAAAGCTCTAACTCGTATAACGGTTGTTTCTTAAAGCCATGATGCATAGACCATAACAAATCGACATACATGCAATTTCTCTTATACATCGTATACTGGTGTACTTAATCATTAAAATAAAAAAAAGATATATTCATGATTACTTGGTATGCTCCAAGAATTTTATTTATCTTTTCAAAATGGTCCACAAATATCAACTTTCAAACCAAGTTTTGTATAATAAGATATCAACATAAATCAATTTTAAATTGAACAAATCTTATTTGCATCCTATGTTCTAGCAAATCTCATATTCTCCAATACTATGATATTATTCTAGGTTGCTAAAACACAAACATCATACGACTATCATCCATAATTTATATACTCTTACATCCCTAATCTTTAATGTATGATCATTCCTCTAGTTATAAAATATTTCAATCAATCTTGTAGTAGAACCTCCTTATTATCACAAACCTTATTAAATTTCAACATCCTGGTAACTATGATATATATAAAATATGCATACACCATTTCCTTGCAAACATAGCCAGAACAGTTATTCACACTATAACACCTTAATTCCTTTGCAGACTAAACTACGGCTTACAAAATATTTAATCTAATCTCTAAGTCCGAAGTCTCATACCTTCAGCAGCCCTACTCAGATCTCATACCCTAAGCAAGTTTCGATTGTTCTTATAACATATGGGTGTCATAAGAATGACCGTTAGAAAAATGATTCAAATACTTCCAGCCTAAAGTTAGTCATGCTATAAGGTCATAAGGTGCGCTCTAAACCATAAAAGACAAATGATGATCCTAAATATCGTTAAAATATCATAAATCAATTTATTCTAAATCTTTAGGCGATCAATCCTCACTAATTTGTCTTCCAATTCAATGCCAAATTCTCTCAAAATCTATTTCCAGATGCAATCCATAACTAAGGCATCATAAAATTCTCTCAAAATATTTAGATATAATATTCATTTCCATTCAAATCAGTCATTCTCGTATGTATGTGTGTGTGTGTATAATGAATCACTTAAAAAATGTTTAGTCGATCATTGAATGAGCATAAGCCAACTACTATTTATAAAAAAAATTCTACTTCTTACCTATCATCAAATTCCCTTAGAATCTACAACCTACGCCTTGATACCATTTCTGTCACGTCCAAAAACCTTATATATATAAAATTAACACATTTCCAAACATGACATGCCGCAATCTTCTCCTCATAGAAGATCGTAAAGCTTATATCTAAAAATCTGCAAGCAATATAAAATCTCAAATATCCAAAACTATGCATGTGATTCTAAATTGTTAAATATTCCAAAGGTTGATTGCAAATCTGCAAATCTTATAACAGTTATAGATCCAGGTGTTGCGACAGTAGATCGTACCCTTAAACACCCTGTATATTGGATTAGCAGCCACATAAAAGGTGGGCGGGTTTTACAACCAGTAAAAGGTGGATATAATGTGTAACAAAAAATGTTTAAATGAATATATTGATTGGAGATGCCAGATAATAACAATAATCTCTTTATAGCATATAAATCAATAAATGATATCTTATTATAACCAAGCTCATCTATGAGCATATGCAATATTTTTAGAAAATATTTTCATGCATAGAAAGATTAGACTGGGTTATGGCTAAGTATGGTCAACATAAGAAAAACGCCACTATTAATAGCCCGTGGTATAGCCCGTGGTAGAGAGAACAAATATTGACCCGCGGTGAGGTTGCTATACGCCGCGCGTTATAATCCCACTAGGATTACTCTACTATCCTGGATGTAACCCACTTAACTTTCTACATTCATACCGGTATTGACCTATAGGATGCATCCCACAACATGTGCCAAAATGAATATAAGAATTCATATAGATAACGATATCTATATGCCACCAGTTGTGTAATATACACAACCAACAACCCAAATTACAGCACATTGGTGTATGCATATGCTTAACTATATGAAAAAATTACACTTTATATAACAAGCCCGTCTCAGATAGAAACATCATCTCAATAATATAAACAATAAGCATATCATAATACATAAACATGTTATAGCATACATTCATTGGCATTCATATATATATATATATATATATATATAGTTTTAATACAACCAATCATACAAGATAATCAATATATATAATATCACATACACAACTCTCAATTATTAACGGCGTTGTAAAACACGTATAAGAGAGGGATTTTATAGAATTCATAATCATGTAAATTGATAAACAATATAATACCACTTATAGATCTTTCGACCTATAATGAATTCCTCAACGCTTCAAGTTGCCACTCAAATTCCACTACATCCTTTAAATTGACATACAAGAAAAAATCACAATTAATGCATGATTAGTCGAAGGATTTTATCAATTTATCATTACTCCGTCTGATTAACAATGAATCCTAATAATGGTCAACTCCAATGAACGGTAAATACAAGGTAAAATCTCTTCATTTTAATTTTCTTTAGTCGTTTATATTCAATCCTATTAATTATGAAAATGATTTATAAAAAAATAAGAATATGTATCCGAATTGCATAAAACACGAGAGCGATCGAGATGGGAAGCTATTGATATCGTAAGCAACACCAAGAAAACTCACGAGATCGATATCGATTAAGAGAAGAGTTTGTCTATTGTTGCGAGAGAAAGACAAGAGAGGAGAGAGCGAGAGAGATCGAATGAGAGAGATGAACTAGAGCGAGAAAGCGCGGGGAGAGATGACCGAGAAAGAGACGCGAGAGAAAGTAACAGAGGAGGGAGAGAAAAAGAGCGTGAGAAAGAGATGCGGTCAGGGTTTTAGGTGTGGGGGCCATGAGTGAATATATAATTATGTATTTTATATAAAACCCCTCAAATATTTTTATATTTACATTTTTCTAAACCAAAATTTTGGGATATTACATAATATCCCCCTTAAAAATAAGTTTCGTCCTCGAAACTTGGCATCGCTTGATTCACGAACAAGTAGTTATGCCCCAATCACTTTTGAAGCTTCCTATGAGCAATCCCATCTTCGCTAAACTTAACAAGGAAGACAGTTTTTGAAATTTAGCTTGTCTGGATGCTCGAATAATATCGATATATTTTCATTATCTCACATTCTCTATAAAGGCTTCTTGATTGAAAGATCTTTACGAATAAGTTTGATGAGGACTTCGGTTTTACATAACACTTGATGCCTACTATATACTATTCAATTCGAACCGGTTGTGGTGAAAGATCTATTCTAAGTTGGACATGCTGGAATTTGTTTATTTAAGAAAAACTAAAACAAAAGCAGCACATTTTGCACCATAAACAAAAAAAAAAAAAACAGATCAACTATACAAGTCATAAAGACAGTTCTTCCCACAATGCCAAAAGATAAATCTTACTTCCTTTCATTAAAGAATCATTCCAACTAACTCGGTATCAAAATCTCTCATGAATAAATATATGCTACAAGCAGAAATCTTATGACCAAACTTTATTGTTCGTACTTCCGATTAACAATTTGGGGATTTTCATTTTCCATCAAGAATTACTTTATAACAAAACCATATTATATGGCAGTTATTATTACACTCAATCAATTTGTATTTGCACTTTCAACAATTCAATCACAATTCTATAATCACAAGAAATATTCTAAGTAGGGTATTTTTCTAATTGGTTAAGTGTAGAAAGATGTTAAATACAATCAATTCAAATCTGACATACTATCTTATGCATATATGTTAAAACTAAACACAACTCAATGATCTTTATAGGAAAGAACTTTATTACTATGTCGTGTAAATCTCACTATCACATATGTATACAAAAAGGGGGAAAAAATATATGTGACAATTTATGATAACTACAAAAATGACCTGGTTAACTCATCCATATAAACAAAGTATTATAACAATGCATTCCCAATATATACCAACTAATAGTATAAATTCCTCATACATGTAGGTGATGGATTTCCAAAATAATTTTTAATTAACTAATTTTTTTAGTAAGAGAGATAATTAAAAAAAATTTAAATATGTATTATCTAAGTGTTTTTGCATAGAAAACTTTAATTATATTTTTCTTTCTCCTTTTAAAAAAAAGTTAATGCAAATATGAAGCATTTATATTAAATTCAACATAACCAATGCATAAGGAAAATATTCACAAAATAAAAAATTCTAGACTCTTTTTTTTAAAAGGAAAAGAAACTATTTAGATGAGAATTTTCGATGAATGTAGAAACTATTTAATCTATTTAGAAGTAAATTTTCGATGAATTTAGAAATCTCTTAAGCTTATGTTGTATTATTGTAAACTTTTTGTTTAGTTTAAAACATTCTTTCTGGAAGAATTTAAATGCCTCAAAACTGACATCATCACTGAACAAAATAAAATAGTATTCGAAAATTAAGAAATCAAATTGTACCAATTACCATAAAATGATTGTATCATATTAAGGCTTAATAAAAAAAATAATTTTGATAAAAGATTACTTAAAAATGAATGTTAAGCAAATACATCGAACTATATAAAAAAATACAATATTAAAAGCAATATTTGAAACAAATATTATACTAGGTTCTTAAAATCAAATTTTATTCCATGAGAAGAAAAACTAAATACATACACCAAAATCTTGGAATAATAGTCGTAAAATGAGCTATGATAATAATACATTCATAAAAGTAAAACTTGATCTTAGATATCTATAGCAAAATACCAAAGTTAAACAACACTTGAGTAGAATAAGGTTTGAAACAAATTAAACTCGCTTGTCTAAATCTGATAAAGCACACTTCATGGTTTATTAAAATTGCACCAGATATGTCAATGCGATAATATTTACGAATTAGAGAACAAACAGTTGACATTTTAAAAAAATGACCCGCATAAATATGGTTAGACTATAAATTAATTATCTTCAAAAAAGATGAAGTTTGCATCCTAAATTTTTTTGGCCAATATTTTCCTTTCAAAAATGGAAGTTTTTCCTAAGAAATTAAATATTTAAATTCGGTTTTTATAGGATTTTAATGAAAATCAAATCAAATTTTGGTATAAATAAATGAAATCGTATTTTGGTCTAAACTATAATTTCCTAACAATAAACTTAAAAAAGATTTAGATATATCTATCTAGTTATTTTTTTTAAAACAAAAACCAATCATTTTCAAAACAAATGTATAATTGCATTTATTATGACTATTTATATGAAAATGCTATACAATACGGGAAAATTTTTATAATTAATATATCGACCGTCTTCTGATCTTATCGATTATATTATTCTAAAACATTCTGTAAACAACTACTATGCGCAGTCATTATGTATTTTAGCACAAGTACATATATACATATAGAGATATTATAGGGTCCATTCTAAACTACTACTATCACCATCATAAACATCATTAATTTTAAGCATAAGAAATCATCTCAAGATAATTAATATTAAAGCTCTAACTCGTATAACGGTTGTTTCTTAAAACCAAGATGCATAGACTATAACAAATCGACATACATACAATTTCTCTTATGTATCGTATACTGGTGTACTTAATCATTAAAATAAAAAAGATATATTCATGATTACTCAGTACACTTCAAGAATTTTATCTATCTTTCCAAAATGGTCTACAAATATCAACCGTTCCTTTTCTTTTAAACCAAGTTTTGTATAATATGATACCAACGTAAATCAATCTTAAATTGAACAAATCTTATTTGCATCATATGTTCTGGTAAATCTCGTATTCTCCAATACGATAAGATTATTCTAAGTTTGCTAAAACACAAACATCATACGACTATCATCCTTAATTTATATACACTCACATCCCTAATCTTTAATGCATTATCATCCCTCGGGTTATGAAATATTTTAATCAATTTTGCAGTTGAACCTCCTTAGTATCACAAACCTTAATAAATCTTAAAATCCTGGTAACTATGATATATATAAAATATACATACACCATTTCCATGCAAACATAGCCAGAACAATCATTTACACCATAACACCCTAATTCCTTTACAGCCTAAACTACGGTTTACGAAATATTTAATCCAATCGCCAAGTCCGAAGCCTCATACCTTCGGCTGCCCTACTCTGAGCAAGTCTCGATCGTTCTTATAACATATGGGTGCCATAAGAATGACCGTTAAAAAATGGTTCAAATACTTCTAGCCTAAAGTTAGTCATGCTATAAGGTCATAAAGTGCGCTCTAAATCATAAGAGACAAACGATGATCCTAAATATCGTTAATATATCATAAATCAATTTATTTTAAATCTTTAGGCGGTCAATGCACACTAATTTGTCTTCCAATTCAACACCAAATTCTCTAAAAATCTATTTCCAGATGCAATCTATAACTAAGGCATCATAAAATTCTTTCAAAATATTTAGATATAACATTCATTTCCATTCAAATTAGTCATTCTCGGATATATATATAATGAATCTCTTAAAAAGTCTTTAGTCGATTTTTGAATGAGCATAAGCCATCTATTTGTAATTTTTTTCAACTTTTAACTTATTCAATTCCCTTGAAATAATTCCCTTGAAATCTACAGCTTAAGCTTTGATACCATTTCTGTCATGCCCCAAAACCATTTATATAAAATTAACACATTTTCAAGCGTGACATGCCGCAATCTTCTCCTCATAGAAGATCACAAGGCTTATCTCTAAAAATCCGCAAGTAATATAAAATCTCAAATATCCAAAACTATACCTGAAATTCTAAGTTGTTAAATATTCCAAAGGTTGATTGCAAGTTTACAAACCTTATAATAGTTAGATTCAGGTGTTACGACAGTAGATCGTACCCTTAAACACCATGTATATTGGATTAGCAGCCACAAAACAGGTGGGCGTGTTTTACAACCCAATAAGACGTGGATATAATGTGCAAAAAAATATTTAAATGAATATATCGATTGGAGATGCCAGATAATAACAATAATCTCTTTATAACATATAAATCAATAAATAATATTTTATCATTATAACCAAGCTCATCTACGAGCATATGCAATACTTTTAGAAAATATTTTCATGCATAGAAAGATTAGACTGGGTTAACGTTAAGTACGGCCAACACCTCTACCTCGGTTTACATAACTAAAATGCCACTATTAATAGCCCGTTGTTGGGGTTAAAAGTTACATCCCGATCGACCAAGTTAAAGTCAATCAACCCCCAAGCCAAGTGGGCCTAAGTCAGAACCAAGTATGGAAAGGTCCGGCTCCATGCCAAGAATGAAGCAAATAAATTAGTTTAATGCAATTTTTTAGAAATAAATGAGGAAAAATGAGTATAAAGCCAAAATTTTGTAAACCCCATATGGGCAAAAAGAAATAAACACATAAGGTATGGGGTGACACAAGTGCCATTTGGCAAAGCCCAAGGGGTTATGGGGGACGATGATGAAGAAGGGGGTTCCCGTCAAGTATATTGACATAATCAAGGATACGTACGATGGAGTAGTGGAAAATGTCAGAACCTGCGGCGGCTTAACGAGTGATTTTCCGATTACAATTGGTTTATATCAAGGGTCTGCATTAAGTCCATTCTTGTTTACCATCGTGATGGATGAGCTTACTAGAGCTATCCAAGATGAGGTACCTTTGTGTATGCTATTCGCTGATGATATTATTCTAGTAAATGAGGCGAAAGCAGGGGTTAATGCCAAATTGGAATTATGGAGGCAGACATTGGAATCTCGGGGGTTCAGATTGAGCAGGTCCAAGACAACATATATGCATTGCAGATTTAGTAACCAGAGAAGTCAAAACCATATTGGTATAACATTGGAATGGCAAGAGATATCACCGAGCGACCAGTTTAGATATCTATGTTCCATCATCCAAAAGAATGGGGAGATCGATAGTGATGTTAATCAAAGGATCCAAGCTGGTTGGTTGAAATGGAGTGCAACAGGGATTTTGTGTGATCGTAACTTTCCGTTAAAATTGAAAGGGAAGTTTTATCGGAGCGCTATTCGGCCTGCCTTATTATATGGTACAGAATGCTGGGCTCCTAAGAAGCATCATATACAGAAGATGCACGTAGCGGAGATGCGCATGCTTCGTTGGATGTGCGGTAACACTAGAAAAGATAAGGTGCGAAATGAGGATATTCGTGCAAAAGTTGGTGTAGCACCTGTGGAGGAGAAGATGCGGGAAAACCGGCTAAGATGGTTTGGTCATGTGCGACGCAGACCTATGGAAGCACCGGTTCGACGAATAGATACTCTCGATATGGGCAATGACAAAAGGGCAAAAGGGAGACCGAAAAAAATATGGATGGAGGTGATACGAAACGATATGGTTGCCAAAGAACTCAATGAAAGTATATTGTTCGATAGGAGTGAGTGGAGGCGGAGGATTCATGTGCTGGACCTGGCGTGATTCTCATGTTGGTTCATGTAGCCTACCCCATATGCTTGGGATAAAAGACTCAGTTGTTGTATAAAGGCAAATATGATGAAAAAATCAACAAGAACTTTTCATTCTCCAAAAAAATTAGGGTTTTGTGCCTCCTCCTTCCTCAAGGACTTAAACCTTCTTTCTTTCTTTTGAATTAAATTAAGAGTAACTCTTCTTTTTCCAAAAAGAAATAGTTTTTCACCATAAAACCCTTAAAGGGGAGCTCAGATTTTCCATCAAATCTCCAAAAGGGGAGATTTTTAAGTCTCGCCCCCTTTTCTCCAAGATCCAGCTAACAGAGAGAAAGGAGATCCATCTCCAGAAACCCCGCTTCAGGAAGATCCAGGGCTAAAGGGAAGAAGAAATGGGTCTCCTTTGATCATCTCCAAAGATTTCTGGGAGTTCAACTCCATTTGTCAATATCTTTAGGAGTTTTACTCCATAAATAAAATCTTTTTAGGAGTTTGCCTCCATTCAAAATCTTTTGGAGTTTAACTCCATAAATAAAATCCTTTTGGGAGTTTAACTCCATAAAAATAAAAATCCTTCCTTTTTCTAGGAGTTTCCATAGTCCATCGGGAGTTTAACTCCTAATTCCAGGGCTAAGCCCCCTTCTTTCTGCAAGCGTCCAGCGTCCACGTGCCGGACGCTTGAGGCGCTGGCCCCCACGTGTCCTTAGGACACTACTCACCCCTCGTTTCCCATACATTCCACACTCAAAACACGGCCCTCGTTAGAAAAAAATTTTAGCAGGACGCTGCCCCACACCCTGCAAGAGGTTGCTAGCCTCCTTGACCCCCAGCCCGCTATTCGGGTAGCGGGACCTCTTTAAACTCTGCGTGGCCCCCAATACATCCAAATCCCCTCTAAAACACAACACACGCACACTGCACATTGAGTTCCCATGACTAGTTGACCCGTCAATTGGAAGTTCTCTCGATTCAAATGTGGGGTAATTAATGGCAGGTCGGTTCGCGGTTGCCGGAGATTCGGATCCCCACAATCAATGAACCCCGGCCTACCCTAGGTAAGGGGAATCTGTAATGCGCCTGACAATCGCACACATTCCCATCTCAATGGGGTGACGAAAAACACCCTACACCCGTGGTAGGGAGAACCAATATTGACCCGCGGTGAGGTTGCAATACAGCACGCGCTATAATTCCACTAGGATTACACTACTATCTTGGATGTAACCTACTTAACTTTCTACGTTCATATTTGTATTGACCTATAGGATGCACACATATGCCAAAATGAATATAAGAATCCATATAGATAACGATATCTATATGCCACCAATTGTGTAATATACACAATCAACAACCCAAATTACAGCACATGATTGTATGTACATGCTTAAGTATATGAAAAAATTACACTATATAACGAGCTCGTCTCATAATATGATACAAACATCATCTCAATGATATAAACAGTAAGCATATCATATAATGCATAAACATGTTATAGCATACATTCATTGGCATTCATATATATATATAGTTTTAATATAACCAATCATACAAGACAATCAATATATATATATATATATATATATATATATATAATATAATATACATAGCTCTCAATTATTAACGGCGTTGAGAAACACGTATAAGAGGGATTTTATAGAATTTAAAATCATGTAAATTGATAAACAATGTAACACCACTTACAGAACTTCCGACCGATAATGAATTTCTGAACGCTTCAAGTTGCCACTTCAAATTTCACTACATCCTTTAAATTGACATACAAGGAAAAAATCATAATTAATTCATTATTAGTCGAAGGATTTTATCAATTTACCATTACTCTGTCTAATTAACAATGAATCCTAACACATGGTTAAAGGTAATGATCAACTCCAATGAACGTTGGGAAATATAAGGTAAAATCTCTTTTTTAATTTTCTCTAATCGTTTAAATTCAATCCTATTAAATATGAAAATGACTTATACAAAAATAAGAATACGTACTCTAATTGCATAAAATACGAGAGCGATCGAGATGGGAAGCTGTTGATCCTTCTACGCAACACCAAGAAAACTCACGAGATCGATATCAATTAAGAGAATAGTTTGTGTATTGCTGTGAAAGAGAGGAAAGACACGAGTAAGAGAGTGAGAAAGAGAGTGAGATGAACAAGAGAGGGAGAAAGCGGGAGAGATGATCGAGAGAGATAGTAACGGAAAGGGGAGAGAAAAAGAGCATGAGAAATAGATGCGGCTAGGGTTTCGGGTGTGGGGACCATGAGAGATTATATAATTATGTATTTTATATAAAACCCCTCGGTTTTTTTTGTATTTACATTTTTGCTAAACCAAAATTTGGGAAATTACATAATATCCGCTTTAAAAATAAGTTTCGTCATTTAAACTTGGCATCGTTTGATTCACGAACAAGTAATGCCCCAATCAACTTTAAAGCTTCTTACGAGTAACCCCATCTTCACTAAACTTAATAAGAAAGACATTCTTCGAAATTTCGCTTGCCTGGATGCTCGAATAATATCGATATATTTTCATTATCTTCTTGATTGAAAGATCTTTCTGAATAAATTTGATGAGGACTCCAGTTTTACGTAACACTTGATGCCCATTATATACTATTCAATTCGAACCAGAAGTGGCGAAAGATCTATTCTAAGATGGACATGCTGGAATTTGTTTATTTAAGAAAACCTAAGAACAAAAGCAGCACATTTTGCACCCTAAACAACACAAAAAAACAGATCAACCATATAAGTCATAAAGGCAGCTCTTCCCACAATGCTAAGAGTTAAAGCTTACCGCCTTCCATTGAAGAATTATTCCAACTAACTTAGTATCAAAAATCTCTGGTGAATAAATATATGCTGCTAGTAGAAATTTTATGACCAAATTTTATTGTTCGTATTTCCGATTAACAGTGTGGGGATTTTCATTTTCCACCAAGAATAACTTTATAACAAAACCATATTATATAACAGTTATTATTACACTCAATCAATTTGTATTTGCACTTTTAACTTCTTAATCACAATTCTATAAGCATAAGAAATATTCTCTACAAGTAAAGTTTCTTTCTATTTGGTCAAGTATATAAAGATGTTAAAAACAATCAATTCAAATCTAACATACTATGTCTTATGCATATAGTTTAAAACTAAATACAACTCAAGATCTTTATCGGAAAGAAGTTTATTAGTATGCCATTCAAATTTCACCATCACATATGTATACAAAAAGGAAAAATAAAAATAAAATATAAATGCAACGATTCATGATAACTACAAAAATGACCTGGCTAACTTATCCATATAAACAAATTGTTACTATAATAATGCACCGTCTCATCATATACCAACCGATGGTATAAATTCCTTGTACGCGTAGGGGAAAGATTTCCGAAATAATTTTTAATGAACTAATTATATTTTCTTTTTAGTAGTCGAGAATTAAAAATTTAAATATGTATTAAGTTTTATTGCAAAGAAAACTTTAATTATATTTTTCGTTCTTCTTTTTTTGAAAGTGAAAGTTAATACAAATCTAAAGCATTTATATTAAACTCAACATAACCAACTCATAAAGAAAATATTCACAAAATAAAAGATTCTAGACTCTCTTTTTATAAAAGAAAAGAAACTATTTAGAAGTGAATTTTCGATTAAGAAACTATTTAAATCTATTTAGAAGTAAATTTTCGATGGATTTAGAAATCTCTCAAGTTTATGCAGTATCATAGTAAACTTTCTGTTTGGTTTTCAAAAAAAAATTGGAAGAATTTAAATGGCTCAAAACCCGACATCATCGCCAAACAAAACAAAATAGTATTCGTAAATTAAGAAACCAAATTGTATCAATTACCATAAAATGATTGTATCATATTAAGGCTTAATAAAAATAATAATTTTTATGAAAGATGACCTAAAAACGAATGTTACACAAATACATCGAACTATATAAAAAATACAATATTAAGAGCAATATTTGAAACAAATATTATACCATGTTCTAAAAATCAAATTTTATTACATGTGAAGGAAAAGTAAATACATTCACCAAAAACTTGGAATAGTAGTCGTAAAATGAGCTATGATAACAATATCTACATAAAAATAAAACCTGATCTTAAATAGCTATCTATAGCAAAATATGTAAGTTAAACACTAAAGTGGAATAAGGTTTTAAACAAATTAAACTCGCTTTGTCTAAGTCTGCTAAAGCACCCATCATGGTTTATTAGTATTGCACCAGATATGTCGATGTGATAATATTTACGAACTAGAAAACAAATAGACGACGTTTTTAAAAAGATTGATCCGCATAACTATGGTTAGATTATAAATTAATAAACATTTTCAAAAGGGTTGAAGTTTGCATACTAAATGTTTTAATGTAAAATTTAAGTTTTTCTATGCCGATATTTTCTTTTTAAAAATGGAAGTCTTTCCAAAGCAAATAAATATTTATATTTGATTTTTATAGGATTTTAATGAAAATCCATTTAAATTTTGGTATAAATAAATTAAGTCGTATTTTGGTCTAAACTATAATTTCCTAACAATAAACTTAAAAAAGATTTAGGTATATCTATCTAGTTATTTTTTTAAAACAAAAACCAATCATTTTGGAAACAAATATATAATTGCATTTATTATATAAATGAAAAGTGTCTAATGAGAACTAAATAAAATTTACTATACAAAAATTGAGAAATATATTGTTGGCTATAAAAATTTTATAACATTTTCGTAAAGTTTAATTTATAAGCATATGACTATGAAAATACTATACAATAAGGGGGGAAATTATAATTAATACATCAATCGCTTTCTAATCTCATCGATTATATTATTCTAAAATATTCTATAAACAACCATCATACGCAATAATTATGTACTTTAGCATAACAAGTACATATATACATATATAAAAATATTATTAGGTCGATTCTAAACTACTACTATCACCATCATAAATATCATTAATTTCAAGCATAAGAAATTATCTCAAGATAATCAATATTAAAGCTCTAACTCGTATAACAGTTGTTTCTTAAATCCATGATGCATAGATCATAACAAATCGACATACACGCAATATCCCTTATGCATCGTATACTGGTATACTTAATCATTAAAATAAAAAAAAGATATATTCATGATTACTCAGCATACTTAATCGAATTTTCAATATTTTCCATGATACTATCGTACACGAAGATCTTGAAATTTTCTGTTTTCTTTCTTTCTTTCTTTCTATAAAATATTTATGCATGCGAAAATCATGCAATTTTCAAAAACCTTAAATTTTTCAGTTTTCTTCGATTTCTTAATATTTTGCATGCTATATGACACATGACAATTGCAAAACTTACAAAATTGCCAAAATTATTTGTTTTCTTTAAATTTACAATATTTTGTATGTTACCAATCGAAATCGAGAATTTTCAATAATCTCAAACTTTTTTGTTTTTTTATATTATGCTTCCTGTTATGAATATAATTAGTTATGAATATAATTAGTTATGAATATAATTAGTTATTAGATTTGTTAAGATATGAGAGATGATCTACGAGTCTCTATATATATTTGTATGGAGTCATCAAGTCAATAAAATATTCTCTTTATTCTTTTCATGGTATCATTGCTTTGAAAAGAGTTGAGAGAAAAAAATACCTAATTTCCCAAACCCTCCTCCAGCAACTTTCGATCCCCCATAGCCTCAGAACCCCTCCACCCCCCTTTAGAACCTTCGCTGCCCCTGCTGCAGCTCTCTAGCAACCTTCGATCCCCACCCTCCCTTCTCCAGAGCCTTCGATCAACTCCACCCCCATCCAGAGTCTTCGATCCACACCATCGATCCACATAGCAACCTCTCCTACCTTCGATCTCCCCTCCAGCACCCCTTCCAGCCGCTGTCAACCCCTCCAGCACCCATTCTAGCCCTTTACAAACCCTCCTGCTCCTCCAGCCTTCGATCTCCCCTCCAGCCCTCTGCTGCCCTCATTACCTGCCTCATGCCCCCTTTGGCCTTGTTTTTCTTTGATACTCTGAGATGTCAGGGGATGATTGAAGAGAAGATTCTAAATTCTGGGCTCGCTGTTGCTGCTACGGGAAATAGGCTGCTCGTTTTGTTGCTTTATCCTGAGCATCTTTTTTTTAAATCATTGAATTGATAAAAGGCTGATGTGGGACCATATGCTATCTGCTCCATGCTACTACCGTCTTCGCTCGTCTCCGCTCCTTACGATTACTGACGATGCTCTTTTAAATAGTCTGCTACTCTTGTACTCGCTTGCGGGTTCGACAAATGTTCTCTTTCTCGGGATCTTTTTTTTTGCGCCTTTTATCATGGATTATGATTCGGTGTCTGCTCGCTTCGCATGGTCGTCCCTCTTTTACTGCTCATGGTCGTGGTTGTGCCTGTTTTTATTTTTCTTGTTGCGGCGACACTAATCATCGTGAAGACTGGTGTTGGGAAAACATGGCTACCTTATTGATACACACACAGCTCGTCAGATATCCACATCGGTTGCTACTGTCCGACTTCCTCTTTTGTCGTCAATTTACCTTTATCCAGTGCTGAGTAGGGCCAGTTGTGTCGTCTTCTCTCTCCTGTAGCTCCTGCCAACTTTTCTACTACATCAGGTATATCGTTTCTTTCTCATTCTAATTCATGGGTCGCCGATTCCGGCGCTTCACATCACATGTCTTGTGATGGACCGTTCGATCTTGTTTCTAGTCTTCATAAGCTTATTTCCATGGCCGACAGTAATATCACACCTGTTTCTGGCTCTGCTGATTTATCACTTCATCTTTACACCTAAAAATGCTTTAATTATGTCATTTTTAAAACAAAACTTGCTTTCGATTCGTCAACTTACAAATGATTCGAGCTACTCCGTAACTTTTTATCCATCTCACTTTGTGATACAAGATCTTTTGACGAAGCAGCGGATTGGGGGTATGAACAGAATGGACTGTACTACATTGATCATCTTCCCGGTACATCTGCAGCTGTTTCTACTATCCAGTGGTATCGGAGACTTAGTCATTCTCCTCTTTATTCTTTACGTACTATACTGCCGTCTATTGATTTATCAGAGTTCAATTGTGAATCTTATATTCTTGGTAAAGACCATCGCTCCTCTTTTTCTCCAGTTAATAGAAGACATGATTTGCCATTTGCGTTAGTTCACTCCGAAATTTGAGATCCTTTTAAATTTCCTAGTGTGTTTGATTATAGATATTTTGTGACTTTTATCGATGATCATTCACATATGACTTTGTTGTATTTTCTGCGTAATAGGTCTGAATTTTTGTCTACCTTTAAAATCTTCGTAGCTGAGATTACTAATCAATTTGGTGATCCGGTAAAGGTTCTTCGTTTAGATAATGCTAAGAAGTATATTAGCATGGAGTTTGCTGTTTTGTCAAGACCCATGGTATATTGTATCAAACTTCATGTTCTTATATTCAGCAAAACGGGACTGCTGAACGGAAGAACTGACATTTGCTTGAGTTGGCTCGTTCTCTTATTTTGCATATACATGTCCCTCAACGATTGTGGAATTTTGCAGTATATTAATCGCATGTGCATTCTCCGGTCCTATACAACCAATCTCTTTTCTCTAGTTGTTTCCACGGGGCAATCCTTTTCATGTTCCTCCTAAGGTGTTTAGTTTATGCTATCCTCATCTTTTAGGTCCTCATATTGACAAGCTTGACTCGAGAGCTATCCGTATAGTATTTGTAGGTTACTCACGATCCCAAAATGGGTATGTTTGCTTTGACTCTGCCACATCTAAAGTTTGTACTTAAGATATGACCGTAGAAGATTATGTCTATTTTCCACCACCAGTCAAAAGACCCCACTCCGACTATTCATGTTCCTCGCCTACCTTCTTCGGAGCTTGATTCGTCTGTTCAGCCCGTGAGCCATAGTTTTCAGCCTGTAGCCCTTTATCTATAGGTGTATCACCGTCGTAAGAAAGTTGTCCCCTCCCCTCCCATCAATGTTTCTTCTAACGATTTTTCTGTGGATACACCTATATAGTCCACTGTTTCTGATTCTCCACTGCCGCCGTCTTTAAAAGATCTCTTTCTTCCTATTGCCTTAGGCAAGGGTAAGCGTCCCTGCACTGCTGCACATCTGATTTTTAACTTTGTTTTCTATCATAGACTGACACCATCTGCTCGTTAGTTTGTTTCTTCTTTGTCTGCCATCATTCTTCCTTTATTCAGAAAGCTTTTCAGCACCCAGGTTGGCATGCAGCTATATTAGAAGAGATTACTGCACTACGCTCTAATCAAACTTGAAAATTGGCAACTCCGCCTTCAGATAAGAAAGTTGTCGGTTGTCGATGGGTTTTTACTATCAAGCATAATCTCGATGGGACGATTGACCGTCTCAAAGCTCGTTTTGTGGCCAAAGGATTTACTCAGTAGTATGGTTTGGATTATGTTGAGGCATTTTTGCCAGTTGCCAAATTGACTTCGGTTCATGTTTTTATATCCTTGGTTGTTTCTAAAGCATGGTCACTTTATCAACTTGATGTGAAGAATGTGTTTCTTAATGGCGATCTTTTAAAGACTGTTTATATGCAGCCTCCTTGTTTTGAGCGACCGGAGGAGCTTATGGTTTGTCTTCTATATAGATCGTTATATGGATTGAAGTAGTCACCGCGTACCTGGTTTGAAAAGTTTAGTACAGTTCTACGACAGATTGGTTTCAAATGCAGTCGCGCTGGCACATCTCTCTTTACACATAATCGTCCTCATGGCAGAGTAATCGTGTTGGTGTCTGTTGATATTTTCATTAATGGAGATGATTCTACTGGCATCTCCAAAGTGAAAGAACATTTGACTTCACACTCCCATACCAAGGATCTTGGGCCACTTAGATATTTCCTTAGAATTGAAGTATCATGAAATTCTGGTAAATTACAGTTCTCTCAGCGCAAATATGCACTTGATCTTCTATCTGAGACAGGATTTCTGGGATGTAAACCAGCAAACATTCTTACGGATTTCTCAGTCAAGCTATCTAGATTGAGCTCCCTTGGATCCTCCGCTGCCTGACCCAGGATGATATCGACGTCTAATTGGGAAGCTTATTTACCTTACTGCCACTCGTTCTGACATTGCCTTTGTCGTTAGCACAGTGAGTCAGTATATGCAGAATCCTTTGACTTCTCATCTCAAGGCAGTTGAGCATATTTTCAGATATATCAAAGGTTCTTCAGGGCGACTTCTCATCTCAAGGCAGTTGAGCATATTTTCAGATATATCAAAGATTCTTCAGGGCAAGGTCTTCTTTACAGATCATCATTTATGTTGTTGCTCACAGCCTTTGTGGATGCTGACTTTGCTGGATTCATTGATGATTGTCGTTCCACGAGTGACTTGTGTATTCTTGGGAAGAAACTCGGTTACACGGAGTAAAAAGCAAAATGTAGTGGCTCGTTCTTCTGCAGAGGCTGGGTATAGATTTGGCGCATACAGTTACTGAGTTGGTATGACTTCTCTTCCGACTACTCTTCTGTGATAACAAGGTCGCGATCCACATTGCTGAGAATCCAGTTTTTCATGAGCGGGTCAATTATATCAAAATAGATTGCCTCTTCATTCGTGATAAGGTGACAGATAAGGTGGTTGCGCTACGACATGTTTTCTCTTCGACTCAACTAGCAGATATCCTTACCAAATCCCTTTCTCGACCGGTTTTCGTTCGTCTTCTGTCCAAACTTTAGCATGATTGACATCTACGCTTCAGCTTGCGCGGGGTGTTATGAATATAATCAATTATGATATTAGTTATGAATATAATTAGTTATTAGATTTGTTAAGATGGGAGAGATGATCTAATGACTATATATTTGTGTGGACCCTTGATTCATCAAGTCAATAAAATATTTCTCTCTTTATTCTTTTCACTAACTATAGCACACAAAAATCGTGAATTTTCAAAAATCTTCAGGTTTCTTCTATTTTTCAATCTTTTACATGCTATATACCACACGAAGATCACGAAATTTTCCGTGTTCTTTCGGTTTTTCAATATTTTGCTTTGCTAGCATACGAAATTCGGGATATCTTAAAAAATCCTAAAATTTTCCATCTACTTCAAAATTTTGCATGCAAACGACGGTCACTATTTTTTAAAAATTCAAAATTTATCTGTTTCTTTCAAATTTTCAATATTTTGCATTCTTACATGAAATTGTCAACTTTTCGAAAATCTCATTATTTTTTGTTTATTCGATTATCAAATATTTTGTTTGCTAAAGCATTGAATGATCGTGAACTTTCCAAAATTTTCCGTTTTCTTCCTTCCGTTTCTCAATATTTTGCTTCTTATACACGAAAATAGCTAAAATTTTGTTTTCTTTGGTTTAACAATTTTTTTGTCATATAGCGTAGGGAAATCATGAAATTTTCAAAAATCCCAAAGTTTTCTTTTTTCCTTGGTTTTAATAATTTTTCTTGCGATATAGTGCATAGATTTGCCATATTTTCAAAAACCCCAAAATTTTATTTTTTCTTTAGTTTTTCTGCATTTTGCTTGCTATAAATAACAAACGAAAATCGCAAAATTTTTAGAAATCTCATAGATAATCGATTTTCTGCACTCATTATTTGTATGACATGATGGTTGCAAAAAAAAATTAAATCTCAAAGAAAACAATATTTTCTTTCTTTTTACATTATTTTGCATGTTATATATGGCACATGAAAATAAAAAAAAACCGAGAAGCTCCGAATTTTCTATATTTTTCGGTTTTTCAATATTTTACTTGCTCATATTTTTGAAGAACTTTCGGGTATCAAGAAGACAAAAGGTCATGTGAAGAGAAGAGAAGGTCGCAGACTGCGGCTATGATCCTTTCAGAACAAAGAAATCTGGTATCCAGATGACTGGGAACCCACAAGGAAAATATGTAAATTTAAATTTTTAAATTTTTTGTTTTCTTTAAATTTCCAATAGTTTAAACGCCGGCACATGAAAATCGTGAAATTTTCAATTTTTAGGGTTTTAAAATATTTTGCTTGTTATAGCATATAAAATCGTAAAATCTTCAAAAATCTTAAGAATTTCCCGTTCTTATTGGTTTTTCAATATTTTTGGTTTTGCAAACACACAGAAATCATGAAATTTTTATGAGTTTTTTTATAATTTTCGTTTTCTTTTGTTTTTCTATATTTTACATGCTACATGAAAATCGCAGAATTTGCAAAAATATTTAATTTTGTTTTCTTCTGTTTTTCGATATCATGCATACACACAAAAATCATGAAATTCTAAAAAGTCTCAATTTTTTATTTTTATTTTCGAAGTTATATTATTGTATATGTTATAGCATATGAAAATAGCAAATATGATTCTTTCGTTTTTCCATAAGCCACTAGCCATCTAGCGTGGGTTTTGGGTTTAATATTGATATTTCAGCAATAAATCTATCTATGGTGTATTTTTCAAAAATGTCATAATTTACTTTTTTCTCTATTTTTTTGCAATACAAAAAAATGGCGAAATTTTCAACTCCGAAGAGATTTTGTTTTTATTTTTTATTTTTTAATATTTTACATGTTACTTTTTTTTCCGTATCGAGAATTGGTTTAGAAAAATGTAATTTCCTTTTAATAGAGGAACACTCGAAACACTTGATAGCAAAGGTTCCGTCATATTCTTTAAAGCTTGGTCCCGTCACCTCTCTGAACACAATTCTTATCCCTTTGAATTTTGAATGTCCCCCGTTTTAAATGTAAAAATTATAAATGTTAAAGTTTAGATATTGGGTAATTCACACAAAAATATCCTTAATTATCGTGTTTTTCTTCTGAAATATCTTATTACAGCAAACCACCTTAAACTTTGTTTTAAACACGCGCTTGGTAGGATTTAATCTAGGTGGTTATCCTACATTCCCATGAAAAATACGATACCATGCTATTTTTTGTGTAAAAAATAATCCCAGAAATATAGGATTGCCGTGATAATAAGACGCCCCCATTTTATGGGAATTTTGTTCCCCCAAAATCGGTGCCTATCTTAGATTATTATGAAATATTTATTTTACCAGTAAAACCTAAGTGGCGAGAGAGAAATAGAAAGATTTTAAAGAAGGGGCTGATCAGATTTTTTTCTGCATGTGGGCCTATCTGATGGGATAAAAGAATGATAAATATTGAGGGGTATGTCAATAAAAAAATTTCCATGACCCAAATTTTGTAAGAGAATTAAATATGAGCTAGGTAACAGTTTTCCCACTAAAGTTCAAGCTAGATGGAATATTCTTTCATGTAGATTATATATATATTATATAGATAGATAGATTGGTTGGTTATTCAGCTGACTATTTTATAGTTTTAAGTACTGTTCCATTTGGACCAGAATAGTTGGGCACATTCAGGACCGCGTATATTCCTTCAGAAGTTCATTCAGGACCGCGTATATTCCTTCAGAAGTTTCATATACTACATCCATTTTAATTACCATTCCTTGATTTTCCGTGAGCATACCACAGTTTATCTAGGATATAACCTGGTGGCCTCGTGGAACGAGGATGAAGCTGCTGTACCCATGTTAATTGTGTCTCTTTAGACTGCACTGTTCATATTCGGTTTCTGAATAACAGTTCCATCACAAGAAAGGATATATGAGGCTGCTTTCATATTGGAAAAGCATAGGCTCTGCATTTTGAGCGCTCATTCCCTTCTGGTTGTTGCTTAGACATGTCTATCAAGCATCTGAAAAGATCTTTTCTGGGTCCAATCATGTAAATCAACCAGCTATATGTTACCTGTGCTGTATTAGATTAATTTTAACGACGACAGGGAGAAGAGCCTCAGAAATAAAATCCCAGAGAATATTGGAAATAGATTCAGAACAAAAGTAATTGATGACAAATTGATAAGTTAATGGTTTTACAAGTGAAGATAATTAAAGAGTATGTTCGAGTTATATCTTCATTAAAAATTGCTCATCATTGCCCTTTTCCTGCTCGCTTTCTCTGGTGATGAATGCATATCCTGGTTCTCGACTCAAAATTATGCTCATTTTTCTTGAGTATATTTTTGGCTTCCATGATGTTTATTCAGGAGGGAAAAAAAGTAATCTAGAAGCTATTATCTTTTCACTGGAACACTCATCACATGGAGAGAGTTTACTAATATATTTCTGGTGTCTTTTGTTTTGCAGATATTTGATGAATATCCATCCATATCGTAACCGTGGTTTTCTTCAATCAAGGTAAAACTGATCCAACCAACTTAAGACATTAACTGTAGGTACCTCTTGGAGCTATAATCAAATGATGACCATGATATAGCATGATTCAGAGATGCCGCAATGGTTTTATATGTTTGTAATCAAATCGGCTATATGCTTAACTGTTACATGATCTCGTTCATTCCTGCAGGTAGTGCAATGGAGAGTACATGCTCTGATCTTTATGTACAGGGCTGCTATGTATTAAACAAGACGGCAGTAGTCTTTGCTGTGTCTTCATTTAGTGTCATCAGCCTTTCTTACGCCTGATGATTGTTGAGTCTATTGTACCTTTGAATTCCTTGTAATTTCGGGGATATCATGAGAAGGCTGTTCTGTTTCCAGTGTGAGATATTTATGTTGTCGAAACTAGACCTTCTGGTTGGTTGTTCATAATATTTACCATTTTCTCAAACTATGTTCTGTTGAAAACTTCAGTGATTGCTTTGCTCTGTGTTGGTTAAAAAGGTTTTTCTTCTCCTTCATGTTTCCAGATTATTATGTGCATGAACTTCTTTGGAAACTATGAATTTTATTTGAATAGTATCTGCTTTTACATAACTGATTCGGCTTTTGGCACAAGAATATGGCTTCCAATATTTTGCTTGCATGTAAATTTTATGAATTTTAAATTTTTCGATATTTTCAAATATACAATAATTTACAGGAAATTCGCGGAACTTTGAAAAATCTTAAAATTTACTATGTTCTTCAAGTTTTCATATTTTGTTTGTTATATATGACATGCGAAAATCACGATATCTTCAAAAGCTTGAAAATTTTCTTCATCTTTCAAATTTTAAATATTTTGCATTTTATAACACATGAAAATCATGAATTTTTTAAAATTTTAAAAAATTATATTTTATTCGGTTTTACAATATTTTTCATGCCATAATCATGACTATCGAGAAAATTTCAAAAATCTTAAAATTTACTTAGCTTTTTGAGTTTTAAATTTTTTTTGGCTATAGCATACGAAAATTGCAATATTTTTGAAAATCCGAACCCTTCAAATTTTTAATATTTTGCATGATATAACACACAAAAAAACACAATTTTTAAAAATCCAAATTTTTTCGATTTCTTCAAATTTACAATATTTTGCACACTATAATACATGAAAATCGTGAAATTTTTAAAAATCATAAATTTTTTAGAAATTCAAATTTTTTCTGTTTTATTCGAATTACAGTGTTTTGCATGCTGTATCGCAGACGAAAATCTCAAAATTTTCAAAAATCGCAAAATTTTCTGTACTTTTCGAGTTTCAATATTTTGTTTGCTATAGCGTAAGAAATTGCGATATCTTCAAAAATCCAAAAAATTTTACTTTCTTCAATTTTCAATGGTTTGCTGGCTAACACACAAAAATTGTGAATTTTAAAAAAATTCTCTCTTTCTTCAAAAAAAATTGAGGGAAAGCAGAACTCAAGATTGTCCCCTATTTTGTTCAAATTTAAAATTTTTTGTATGCCATATGAAAATGATGAATTTTTCAAATATCTTAATATTTTATGGTGAATTCAATTTTTCAACACTTGCTATATAGCAAGCAAAGATCGTGAACTTTTCAAAAATATCAAAATTTTCCGTCTTCCCTATATTTTGTTTCTTATAGAAGAGGAAAACCGTTAAATTTTGAAATATCCAAAAATAAATTTCTTCATATTTGCATTTTCTTGTATGCTATATACCAAACGAATATTGTGAAATATAAAAAAATACTCTAATATTTTTGTTTTTCTATATCGAGCATAGAAATTGCAAAATTTTCAGTTTTTTTCCTCAATTTTTCAATAGTTTACTTGTGAGTAAACAAAAATCTTAAAAATTTCAGAAATCTCGAGAAAAATTTCATTTTCTTTACTAATTCAATATTTTAGATATAGCACATGAAAGTCTCAAATTTTGCAATTTTTTTTTGTTTTTTCTCCTTTTCTCATTATGCGATACAGTACACAAAAATCATGAAATTTCAAATATCTCAAAATTTTCTGCTTTTTTTGGATTTCTAATATTTTACCTTCTCATCCTTTCTAAAACTTCTGGGTACCAAGTAGACAAAAAGTTATATGAAATCAAAGAAGAAAAGGCTGTCAATTGCTTTTAAGTACCTAACTGAATAAAAAAATCCTGTCCAAATGATCGAGGTTCTAGATGACTAAGAACTTCTAGCAACACATGAAAATCATAAAATTTTAAAATATCCTATATTTCTTTTTGTTTTTCTTAAATTTTCAAAATTTTGCATGCATAGCATACAAAAGTCGCAAAATTTTCGAAAATCTCAAAATATTCTGTTTTCTTTGGTCGTTAAATATTTTGCTTGTTATAGCATACGAAAATCGTAAAATCTCAATATTTTTTTTGTTTTTTTCAGATTTTCAATATTTTTTATTTGTTATATAGCACACGAAAGTCACAAGAGTTTTAGTATTTTCTTCTTTTTTCTATAATATTTTCGATATTATGTAAGTTATGTAAGCTAGTACACGAAAATCATATTACTTCCAAAAATCATAAATTTTCAAAACTTAAATTTTTTTATATGCGCATACAAAAAGAGCGATTTTTTGAAAATATGCTAATTGTTTTTTGTTTTCTTTTGTTTTTCTATAATTTTTTGCATTACCAAACGAAAATCGCAAAATTTTTAACTCGAACATTTTCTGTAAGTTTCAAATTTTCAGCAAGTAAAACCAAGTGGTGAGCGAAAAATAGAAAGAGATTTTAAAAAATTGGCCGATCAAAATCAATCCACCATATAAGCTGGCTATATGCTATAAAAGAGTGATAAATATTGAGTATGAAACCAATAGAAAATTTCCAATTACCCAAATGCAATAAAAGAATTAAATAAAGGCTACATAAAAAAATTTCCAAAAAAATCCAAGCTATATAAGCGAATATCTTAAGAAATATTATCTTTTTATATACACACTAAATTTGCAGGAGACAAAAAATGAAACACATACCTGGCTCTGTTATGTAAGCTAACAAAATTTGATTGTTAGATGTGAATAACCACTGAATATAATATGAATAATTCAGGCATGTGCAGCACGTATCTTAAAATTTTTGCTGAGTTTCCAATCATCAGTAAGCAATGCTCAATCTCTCCAACTGATTGCAAGCAAAATAAAGGCATATTGCACAAGGGACTGCTGCCATGTTTTCCAATTATTACAGTCACATAATCAGTATTTCAACAAAGCACAAATAGTAGAATCACTCAAAACGCTATCCTTCGGAACAACCTGCAAAAAAGAGTCCAAGACATAATAGGACTATTTTCTTGCAAACTCACTGCCTTTTTCTGATAAAGACCCCATAAGAGATAAATTCACATTTCGGCTCCTTGACCCAGTAGCATGACTCAATCGGACACGACTCGAAGCCAATTCTTGAAGCCCTGAGCCATGAGATCCTCGCCTTGGCATTTTATGCTCGGTTCTCGAGATGATTTCTTTGGTCCCGCTCACTTTGATGCCTTGCTTATTGTAGTAAACGAGATTTGGCAGAAGAGTGAGTAAATATTTCTTGAGCTGCTCCTCTCTGACATTTTCTCGACAAGGGTTCCCTTGGAGGTTTATTGATTGTAAAGAAGCGTAGTTTGCTGCGAGCTGGCCTAGGCCTTTGGCTGTAGAGATTTTGTTGGCTCGGAGATCGAGGATGTTTAGTTTTAGGAGACGGTGAAGGCCTTCCATCTCGCTGATTTTGTTGCCGGCTAAGTAGAGTTCTTTGAGAGAGGAGCAAGAGGCCAAACCTATCAAAGAGTGGAAGAATTAAATCATGAAAATATACGAAATATGATTTTCTTTATATTCTCTATCAATCTTAATTTTAAGCTTTTAGGCTATACATTTAACAAGAAACATGATGAATAATGAACCCAAAATAAAAGTGGGGAAAAAAAGATTTATGTCACCGACTCAGAATATATGAAACTACTTTTAATTTTCTTGTACCTAACTTTTAACATCATAGCAAGACATTTTCTGAATACTATAGGTTAATAGACACGACAATATATACAAACAATAACAAAGGCTTCAAAATTCCAATATGTTTTCTATAAAACAAGTATAATAAGAAAATGCATACCATGTCCGATTCTAACAATCCGGTTGTAACTCAGGTCCAATACCCGAAGTCGTGTCAGATCGCGAAGACCTTCGATAGCTGCAATGTTATTCTTTGACAAATTGAGCATATGAAGTCCTTTCGGAAGAGATCCTGCAGTTATCCGAACTGCACGAAAAGATTTGATTTTTAAAACAAAAATCATAAAAAATGGAGACAATATGCAAACCGATATCCAAAACAACCATGCAAAAAGAAAGAAATATTTAACAAATTAAATACTTGAGTGTCAATTGCAACTAACTCCCTTCATGACTTCTAGTTTATTAGCATATAGCGGCCTTACAAATTGTTTTAGGAAATTTGACATGATCAGTGAATAGGCGATTAACTCATGGGAGTCATGTGCCAATAATAGGAACAAGGTATAGGCGAGAATTATTATCTCCAATATTTTAACTCAAAAGGAGAGGTCTCAAATTAAAATCCCAATTTGATTCTAGGCATAATATTTGGCAAGAAAAATCCTCATAACTACTTTCATTTAAAGAAAAGAACATCTATTTTTTAACGAAAAAATTACCTATTCAAAGGTTCTCATATCTTAAAAGTTCTCGATTAAAGTTCCTCTATGATCTCTACTATTTGATTAAAATCTTTTAAAGTTTTCTCAAATCGGTTTCAACATACATTGCAAAATTACCATTATGTAATCGACACATTACTCTATGCATTAGAAATACATACCTATGAAATTTCCCGATAAATTTAGCAAGCGTAAGCCACTAAATGCGCTAAGAACAGGCACAGCAACCAACCCAAGGTTTATCATCTGCGCTGATGATGACGTGGTGGTCAAGGACACGATGAAATTGTGAACCATTTCCATTCCAAGACTACTTCTAGCATCAGGGTTCATTGGAGGAACACTGACTTCAACTTGTCGTTCTGGGCTAGAAAACGAACATGAGCACTCGCCAATTTCTTCTACAATGCCACTATTGTTTTCAATATCAATTTTGCTGATCCAGTCTTCAATTCGCCTAATGTTGAATTCTGCAGGATTCAGTTCATCGTAGTTTTGGTTCAAGATGTGTTCTTGATCTTTTCTATCTTCATCCGATTGTTGAGGCGAATCATACGAATTTGATGCAGCCTTTGCAGGAGAATTTACAGCATAATTTTCACGAAACTCAACTGTCCCTTCATTTAGTGAACGTAAATTTCCGTCGAATTGCTCCAAAACCTCAATAGAGAAGAGAGAATTGGGACGAGCATGGCGAGTATCGAAAGATTCACCTGAAACAAACTCCTTGTTCTGATTATCAAAACTATGTGAAACATTTCGATCTACTTCATCATCAGAGAAAACTCTCTCATTAGCTAGGATGTTTCCAAGAGATTGACTTTTCTTTATCCCTGACATCTGACTAAACTCTTTATTATCCTCCATAAGAAAATCACCATTTGAATATTCTGATTTCAAGTAATCTGCATGAGAAGATGGAGTTGTGCCTTGCTCCTTATTAATGCTATTTGGATTTGTACTGGGAGAACCAAAATCAACCTTTCTATCTCGATCCTCGGACTTTTGTTGCAAATTTGAATGCATTTTATCACTCAAATGTTGAACTTTCTGAAGCAACAAAACGACAAGATTTGTAGTTTCACATAAGATACAAATTTTGATCAGAACTAAAGATAAATTAAAGGGTAGATTTCACTAAAATACCCTTAACGCCCATTGTTCTTCGCCACAGTATGTTAAAGTTTACGGTAATAAAAGTCCCTTAACATGTTGCATTTAATAGTACCTCAACTTATACTGTAAAAATACAGAACTAAGGTACTTTTTACAATACTATTCTTTTTCTATAAAAAAAAATTCCCCCCTTTTGGACACTCGTTAAAATGATTATAACTCTTCTAAAATCCAAAACGTCATAGATCTGAATTACTAATTTAAGTCTAAATAGCCTTCATTAATTACAATCTTAGGGTTAGATTTGCAACTCCATATTTGAAGTGTAATGGTAATAGATGCTTAGAAACTTAGAGTACAACATGCTTCTTGATATTCTAAAGGGACAGATACTTTGAGGACAAAAGGTGCAAAAAAAAGGCTAATATTGTGAAGCAAAGGGAGTAACAAACAATGATGCTTAAGAGTATTTTAGTGAAATTTACCCCAAATAAAAGGAACAAATCGAACAATATTTTCACATACCTTCGGTTTTTGGTAAAGGCCGGGGGTTGAAAAGCATGAGAACCTGACCATTATAGTTGAGAAATAGCCAATTACATAATGGAACTACCTTTGATGTTGACCAACACAATCTTGACCAGTGCTAATATTAGCCGTAATCAAGAGAAAGACCCTGCAGAACACGACGAAGCCTCCAAATAAAGGATGATTTTGATTCCTGATGAGACACCAATGATATCACCCAATAATTACAACCCCACACCCACTTCGAGGTGCGAGATTCATAAGATTTTGTAATAGCTGCCAGAGTGAGCGAGCGATTTATCGACCAGGAAGCTACAAAGCCAAACACTCAGAGAAGATGCAAGCCTGTAAATTGAACAAACACAATCAGCAAAAAATGTAACAAGTTTAATTGACATTTAGAATCCATAATGATAAGGTATAAACACAATCAGCAAAAAAACGTAACTAGTTTAATTGACATTTAGAATCTATAATGATAAGGTATATATTCGCATAATGATAGGACATAAAGATGCAAAATTTCAGCAGTTGGTATTCAAAACCTGCGGCTAGCTATAAATGTAAGTAAATGTATAAATCTTTATGCAAATTCATCAAAACAAAATAACCAGAGAAATCATATCCTTGCTAAACTATGCTTCCACGATACCCTATCAACAAATTATCGGGCCATATCAAGCCCCAAATTTCCAATGAAGTAATGCAAATAACAGCATTCTTCAATTTTAGTAATAAATTGAACACGACACAAGAAAGAAGCTTTTATATCAAATAAATAAAATCAATCCATAATTAAAAAAAGAACAAAAACAAATCTTTTTTTTATTTATGTCCATCGATTTAAATAGATATCCAAGCCTAAAGACCTAACCTTTAAAATCTAGAGCAAACCCTTGCCATCTATTTACCCAATTCCAACAAACCCATCAATTCAAATATCAAAAACGATCAAAACCCGCATCAAATATCTCGAGAAACCATCAAACAAACACACATACGTAATAAAGTTGGTACCTTCCTTTTTTCCCACAGAGATTCGCAATGTCTAATGATAATGAGAAGAAGAGAAATATTGTGGAAAAGAGAGGGCTTGGATGAAAAATATGAGGTGTAGCCGGGGGTACGGCAGCAGAAAATCGAGACATTTTGAGGTGATCTCTCCCTCTTCTTCTTTTTTTTTTTTTAAACAATTTTTTTGAATTGAATTTATATTTTATTAAATTAACTTTTAACAAATATCTAAAACCATGGTTTGTCGGTAATTTCAATTTCATTGCAACCAACCCTGTTTTTAATATAATGCTCTTTAATAAATAAAAAAATATTGTTTCGAAATGATTCGTTTTATAAAAAGAAAAGGTTTTAAAAGATTATTTTAAAATATTTATTTTGATTTCTTTTAATATAAAGAATTTATTTTTGAAAGGAAAATTTTGAAAAGGGAATTTGTTTTATTAAAAAAAATAATTAGTTTAAGAAAATAATTTATTCCGTTTATCTTTTAAATTATTCTCTTTTGAAACTCTATATATAATTGTTTCTATTTAATTTGTAAATACTTTATAAGAATTTAAAGGAGATGCGGTCGCGTGACGCGGCCCTTAGGGGTGGGGCCGTCAGACTCAACCCATGGGCCCATCCCTTCTGGTTCTCTCCGTGTTGGGCCACAGACTCATTTAACTCATTTTCTAACATCAAACGCCTTGGTCATTGCCCGGAGAGAGCCTTCAATTTGTGAGAACATACTAGAATATAAAATTATTTTCCACATACTCATCATAACATCAGATTTTTTGTGGAGTGACACAGGACAAACATAATAATTCATGGTATTTTACGTTAACCTTGGATTAAAGGAACTCAATAATTACCTCTTAGAATGACCCATCTTGTCAAAACCTTGTAGCAATAACTAGCTTTGTAGAGGAGAATGAGAGGGGGATTTGAGGTTTTAAGAAGCGCCTAGCTAGAGAATGATTTGATGATGGTATTGAATTTAATTTGGTTGATCACAATTCATTTGAGCTTAAGAGTGTAGGGATCAAAGTGTTTTAGAGAGAGATTATGTGAGGAGGTTGTGACTTGTGAGGCCATACTTATATATTCTTCTCCAAGGTCATTTTAGGAAGAGTTGAATAAATATAAAGTTGTCTTAAGAGGAAATTCACTAATTTCACTTTATTCAAAAAGCTTAATTTTTGTGTATTTTAAGCTAGTTTAATAAGATATTTTGACACTTATATCATGTGAACATTTGAGTAATCGGTGAAAACCTTCACTTCTTCGTTTAAAAATACTCTCTCTAATTCGCAATACTAATTTTTTCTTGCAATTATTTATCCCGTTCAGAATCTCAATAGGCATGTTTTACTCTGTGTTTTCTATTACCAATGCACTTTAGAATTTCAAATCTAACCCCAAAAGTGCAAGTAAGTAAGTCTTTCCTAGAGATAAATTAGGAATTTTAAATCTATGAAATTAATGTTAGGTTTTAGAAAATATTTATATGCTACAAAAATAAATAAAGAAAGAAATAGTATTGTGAAACATATGTAGCAATGATTTTTAGCACGTGCAATGCATGTGATGTAAGAATATCTTGAGTGTAGAGACACATACTTTTAGAAAGAGAGAATGGCCGTGAAATGTCGTTATGTGTGACTATTTCCACTGTACAAAGAAGGAAAAAGGATCAAGTTGGTAGTCAGTATTTTAAAAAATAGGCTTTCTACATATACATGTCGTTCAAAGCAATGATTGTTTGGCATGAAGAGAAAGGAAGAGGGAAAGGGGGTTGGGGAGGAGAGATTTCTTCAACTTCAATGTAATAAAAAATGTTGGCATGGATTTATGATTATGAAAAATCATAAATTTAATAGGTACACATGAGTTTCCATTATGAGAGTAGATATAACAAATTAAATAAATATAATTTTGAGTTTGCGATAATGAGATTTGAACACGTCACCCTTTAAGAACCTGATGCTAATATTATGATACTATACCACAAAATGACTATTTCACCCTGTAAGGTACTATTTCAAACCCATTACCAATAATAACAAGTAGCAGCCAAATTTATAGAGCTTTAGTATTAAGAAAGCTTCTTAAGGTAAACATAGGTGTTTGTGGACTGCCAATAATATCAAGCTAATTTTAACACATCTCCATATTTAATGAGGTTATAATGTGAAGGATTATTTGTTTGATAGAAAGTGCAGCACTCAAAAATTGCAGTTCTGTTCACTTTTAAAATTAACAGCTAACATGTCTACATCAAGAGTTTGTTCACCTTCAACTTTCTGAGTTTACTTTCTAAAGTGAAGTGTACGATATGTGATATGCAGTGAAAGGATAATAAAAATTTAGTATCTGATACGCACGCAATGAAAGGATAATAGCGCTTACAACATCAACATCATCCTCTAGAGATGAAAAGAAGAACAAAATCTTAGCAAAAGGTAGGATATGTAAGATATAGTAATCCATTTCCAGTGGCCATTAACCAAGTAACCATTTCCTATTTTAGTCGCTCTTCATGGATTTACTCTGGTCCTCACATTCAAGTTCTGGCATTGGCACAATAATGTTATCTTAGATGTATTGTTAACTCCCAATAAGTGAGAATATTCCTTGATCCAAATATGAGACAATATCTTTGGTTTATTAAACTTATGCTCGTGGTTCCAGGAAGCACCATCATCCTATATTTTATTGAAGAATATTGACTTCAATCGTGTCGTAATTTCCGTGTTCAGGTTAATCCACAATCTAAAAGTTGATTGGATTCTAAATCCCAAGGTAAGATTGATAATTTACTCTTCACTTAATCTTAATCCCACAAAAAAGGGAAAAAATATTGTGGGGCTTTTAATGTCACCAAGTCATAAAATTAATTGTCATAAAACATGAAAATAATATTTGGGCCGCATAGCATGGAGTACTACATGTGGGCCATAAGCCACTCATGGGCTGGGCTATTGACACCTTAATATATTACAGACAAACTCATGGGCTGGGCTGTTTACCCCTTAATTGACAACAGACACAAATAAATAGATACAACATGAGCATCTGTTCTTCCTCTTCATGCCAAAACAACTGAGAAAGATCATGCTTTCAGAAACTTAAATCTCGTTCATTCACAAAAACAAAGCTATAAAAAGATACAACATGAGCATCTGTTCTTTGTTAGATGACTAATTAAAAAATTTCGAGAGTCGGCTAGCAAATCATCTAATTTGGACCTTCAAACTTCCCACTGCCTAAACAACAAGTTTACTCCAAGTTTTACAGCTAAGAATCAAACCACAACCTGCAGAAGCACATACAAGCAAAATTTCAGTAGCTTTTAAATTTGAGTGGAACAAACTAAACATTGTCATTAAACATGTATCAGCTTTTTGCTACAATTATCTTCGATGCTTAATCAAAGGCAGCTGTTTGTTTCCCCCATATATGATGATAAATTATTTACGAAACAATAAATAGCCACCAGCAAAGTCTTGTGTGCCTTGAATGAACTACTTGGAATTAACCAACACTTATTATACCTGATTAACCTAGATTCTAGTACATGCCACTGTCATAGCAGCAAAAGCTTGCTACATACGCCCCCTGAATAAAGCAAAGGTTATTAGTTTACTATACTAATCTTTTCTTGTCACCTTTAGCAAAAGTCATACAACAACAAATAATGGCACAAAATCCCCATTTAACAAAATAACTAAAGCATCTCCTATGTTGGCATTCCTCCTTTCTGCTTTCCAAAAATCAAAGGTCAAGATCGACACAGAAGAAAGTTCCAAATCGAAATCAGAAACTCAAACTCAATGATTAGTCTAAAGTTGCTCTCCAACAAAATGTTTGGAAACCTTAAACAATCAGAAGATTCCTTTTTCTTTCAGAGACGACTAAGGTGCGCCGTTTTATAATAAAAGCATGAAAAGTCTTGAAAAAAAAAGAGGGCGCCTGATGTTGATATTAGTGGATTATGAATATAAACCTGAGCAAGAGTATGAGTTACACAATCATGAATACAAAAACCTGATTATAAAACGTCAAGTTTCTACAAGTTTGGGTATCTGGAGAAAGAATTGATGCATTTCCATGAACTAGACCAATCAACATTGTGTCCTACCCACATTGTGAAAAAGTGTGCCACATAATTTTGGTCGAGTTTGGCAATGCTACTAGCATGGGCAAGAAAAGAGCATCAGGTGGTCCTGAAACTGTGGTGCATGCACCTAGACAAGTGCTATACGCTCATTGAACAAGCCAATATGGACCCAACAATGAAAGAGACATTATTCCCTGATTTTTTTTTAGGGGGAGAGGGGGGTGGGGATAACGCAGTTTCCACATTGTTTTTCGACCAAAATCATATTGATGATGGAAGATGGGTTGAAGATGGCCTACACAAACAGGAGTTGTGTCCTTGCGAAACCAATATAATAGCAGTGATTCTATTGTATCCATCCAACGGTGGGTGTGGAGGTAAAGCCCAAGGTGTGGAGGTGTTTTGATTTATATGATCAAGGACTAGATTTTTTCAACCATGAAAATTAATAGCAGGAACCCCCAATTCCACAAACGAGTTTGGATACCCTGCCACCCTTTCCCCCATTCTATAATAAATCCAATCCTCTTCATCACACATCAAAGCCTCACTTTCCTATTTTCCACCTTCGGATTTCCTTGTTTTGCTTTGATATCGACAGGAGCAGGGTATCCAAACCCTACACAGATATGGACGGATATATATATAAGGTTAATGGAGGAAAGAGGCCATAGGAGGGAATTTCCTCCTATGGCGTCTAAAAAATACACCCTCACTCAT
This sequence comes from Agapanthus africanus, assembly GCA_030015575.1. Taxonomy (NCBI): domain Eukaryota; kingdom Viridiplantae; phylum Streptophyta; class Magnoliopsida; order Asparagales; family Amaryllidaceae; genus Agapanthus; species Agapanthus africanus. The sequence continues at coordinate 981,165,392 of CM057338.1, read as the reverse complement.
TTTTTCCGACGATCGGCACCTACCGTCTTCATCGCTGTCATCTAAAGATGTGGGTACACCAAATTTCATGTGATTCTACAACCTTTTCACCGTTGATTTAGTGGGTTCAAAATTGACGGTTTACCGACAATAAAACTTTTTACATTGCTAAATCAACGGTGAAAAGATTGTAGAATCATATGAAATTTGGTGTACCCATATCTTAGATGATAGCAATGAAGACGGTGGGTGCCGATCGGCGGAAAAAATAAGAGAGGGTGTATTTTTTCAACGCCATAGGAGAAAATTCCCTCCTATGACATCTTTCCTCCATTATTCTCTCTCTCTCTCTCTCTCCATATATATATATATATATATATATATATATATATTCCAAGAGATGGCCCTTAACGGAGCTAAAAGTTTTCAAACAGGTTTTATGGGTCCCATGATAATATTCTCTCTCATGTCCGGCCCAATATACCAAAGCACCCTCTCTCCCAAGGCACCTAGCATTCCATCACAAAGCATATATTTGTCTGAAAACCATGAGCTTGATCCCCAACCAGGGGCTGGTTCGGCTGAGGGGTGTGAAACCATGGTTTGTAACCAAACCATATTTTGCGGTATGTTCGGATGAGTTTAGTGAAACCATGATTTTGTAAATATAAGTTTTATTTTAAATTTAATATATTAAAAATAATAATAAAGTACAGAGGGGTCCACCGTTTAAATTTTTTTAGATGGGCCCACCATCTTTCCACTGAAAGGAAGATAAAAAAAATTAATGGGGGCCACTAAGCTACCCCCTGTTTTTCCCACCGCTCGTTTTGAGTGGTGGGTGCCCCTAGCCCCCCCCCCCGCCCCCCCCCTTCCGGGGGAGCGGCAAGGGTTGAGCGGCCTCAACGCTCGGGGGAGCTGCGGGCGCCGCTCCCCCAAACGGCTCCAAGACTTAGTTTGCTCTCTTCTAGTTTCTACTAGTGGTTGGCAACAACTCTTTTTAACAAATTAAAAGATGCAAACAAGTTCCTTCAGGCAATCTTCCTCCTCTCAAAACAAAACAAGGTCCCACAACCTTTAAAAAAAAGCCAAAGAAGATGGGTTATCATTAGCCAAGGGTTGGACCTATTGATAAGGTCAACATCTAACAGCATTTCCAACAACCAAGCACCAAGATATTAGGATCAAGATCTACCAAACAAATGGCTGCCATGAGATTTCGGCCTTTGGAATTGGATTGATGCTTACATAATTATTCACCGTATCTTTCCATCTCCCACCTCGACCATCCAAAATTATTGGTTTTTACTGCTTTGGCAAATGAAAATCAAGAAATAATTAGTCTGCAGTGCAATTTATAATCTAATCCATGTCCTGCTATGAAAGAAACATTTGATCCTAAGACTCTTGGTTTAATGATATAGCCACTTGTATATATGTATATATAAAAGCTGATCCTATAAGATCCGGCCTCATTTCTTATTTTGAGGTCCAATTTTCAAACACCCAACCTCCGTGTTTTCAACCGATCCGCTCCGGCCACCGTGATCTACATATGTTAGATAAGCTATATATCAAATTTTACGAGATTTGGAGGCCTCTAGCACACCCATCAAGCGATCTTGTTTTTCATGCATCGTCAAGCCGTATCTCATAAAATTCGATACATAACATATGTAGATCACGGTGGCCGGAGCGGATCGATGAAAAACACGAGGGTTGGGTGTTTGAAAATTGGACCTCAAAATAAGAAACGAGGCCGGACCTCATAGTATTAGCTCCCTATATATTCCGACTAACTTCCGATTATTATTAAACAAGACATATTTCAGACACATTTAAATAAAATGCAAAGGATGCATGTAGCCCTTCAAATTGCAAGCAAGGGGTATTTTCAATAGGATTTGCATTCTTCAAAAAAGAACAAATTAGAGTAATATAAATATATTTCAATAGACAACAATTGATTGTTGCATACTAGGCATTGGAGAACTTGGCACTCTCACATTATACTGTACTAGCATTTTGCTCGTGTGATTCATGTTTTATTAATAAAATGTGTAATACTTATATAAATCTGAATGAACTATGTAGCCGTATCCTATTTCGAGTCCAAAAAAAATTCTTGAGCCTATGAATAAACATAAAATGGGGGACTTTTGGTTTAAAATTATTTTGAATGTTAATAAGTGAAGAAAACAGTCATTTTAGTAATTTGGATCAAGAGTATTCTAGAAGATATTATAATATATTATTTACCATATTTAAGTAAAAGAAAGTAGTTTTAAATAAAAGAAAGTAGTTTTAAGTAAAAGAAAGTAGAAGTTGAAAAATGATGAGATTAAAATAAGTTCTCGAAAATTCTTTTTTGTCTTAAGTTTGAGTATAATGTAGATTAAATTTGGAATTCAAACTAATTTCTAGAACGTTCTTTTTTGTCTCAAGTTTTAGATAACGTGGAGTGAATTTGAAATTTAAATTAATAAAATATTTAATTATTTTTGTCTTTTTCTTTGATAATGTAGAGTCTCTGAGATCGGAGAAATTCTCAATTTTTTTTTAATTTTTCAAAAAATGGAGAAAGTGGACTCTAACCAATGTTATTTGCATTATAGATTAGTATAGATATTGTTTAATAATTTTACACCAAGCACAACTTGAGATCATTATACACTTTTCTACTAATGTAAATAGATTAGGAAAAATGGTCTTACTCAGATTGGAGGGCGGCAGGAGCCAAACGACACCATATCGACGGACAATTGATGTGAATTGGAGCGAAATAGGTCGGCTCTCTTCCGGTCTTTCAAAGGGCGGAATGACTTAGTGATGGCCTCATCATCAACATCAGTTCTACTTAAGGGATAGTCCTGCAAAGACGATGTTAAAAAATTTTGACCTTTAGATTTATCTTTCTGCAGTGGATCAAGGGAGAGCCCCAAAAATGAGCAACAAAATGTGGTTTGCGAATTTCCTACAAATATTATGAAAATGTGCTACGGCCAATAAAACCCTGATCTTTTCAAATGGTTCTAATTTAAAAGCCTAATCCATGAAAAACCCTTCAGATTTGATAAAACCTAAGTAACACATACTAATTTGATCACTAAAAATTACCTCAAAAAAAAATTCCTCGCTACAAAATTCCCCCCAAAACCAAAAAAGGGAATTCAGAATTTTGACAATTATATTAAAATTTCTAGAGCAAATCCTGAATCAAAGGAAATCCCAAAAAATGTGCAACAAAATGGTGTATTTCCCAACAAATGTAATGAAAATTACCATTGACTATAAAATTCTAATCTTTCAAATGGTTCAAATTAATAAAAAAAAAACAAATCCATGACAGAAAAAACTCTACAAATTGAGAATACCTAAGCAGCGCATATTGACTAATTTATTCAAACTACAAAAAATCAAACTTCTTCATTTGAATATTACCTGAGAAGAAGACGAAGAGGCTAGACCTGCTACATTATGCCTTGTCCTCTTCAAATATCCATTGCCGCTTCTCCCCATCATCGACTCCCCCTCCTCACTACTCGAAGAGCTCGCCACCGGCGGCTCCTCCTCCTCCTCCTCCTCCTCCGCCGCCGCCCCCGGAACCACCTGCTCGTCCCCCTCCTCTTCCTCCTCCTCCTCCTCCTCCGTCTCATCATCATCTTCCTGCTTATCATCATCTTCCTCTATTCTCATCTCCCTCTCTCTGCTCTCGCCTTCATCCTCACCACCATCATCGTCGCCACTACCCTTCATATTCTTAGATCTGCCGGCGACGCACCCATCACAGACCGAGACGGTGAGACCCAGCCTGGGTCCCGCCGCCTTCCACGGCGTCGGAGACTGGCAGCTCCGGCAGAGGAGCACCCTCGAGTGCCGCGCGACCAAGAAATTGGCGCCATGGACCCTGGCATCGCAATCGAAGCAGAGGATCGCCTCATCTGACTCGCAGTACACCCTAGCTGGCCCTCGACACAGATCGCATCCCTTCATCTCCTCCTCCCCCTTCGATTTCAATTTTTTTAGGGGTTTCTTCCTCCCCTCTTCCTTTTTTGAGGTCAATTTTTATCTTCGCTCCGCCGTTCAAAAATGACGAATTTGCCCCTTGAAGTGAAACTACCTCCACAGCCATGCGCACACGTGTCCCGTCCTCGCACGCCGGCCCCTCAGATATTTTAACGCTGACGTGGCCGCAGCACCTGCCGTGGGACCCGTGATCCATCGTGGCACGATCCTGGCCACCACGATCTCTGTAGGCCCACGTGGGAATCGTATTCGTTATTTTTTCAAAATAAGAACTCCAAGTTTAAAATATACAGCGCGAGATAATGTAAAATATAAGGGCCGAATGCTTTTGGGCCTCGTGGGTCGAGCGCAGCCACGAATTGGAGCATTTGGGGGAGGTCGGATCCAGGGGGAAGATGACGTGGCTGACCCATGTGATGGGTCCACGTGGACTCACATCTGGCTGCCAGCTTGGATTGATTCTGGGTAAGGCTGCTTGCTGATAAGCTTCAACTTCGTGGGCGTTTCGCGTTTCAACCCTGTAATTTAGCATATTTATATTCATTTATTTACAAATTATTTTTGTTGTAGAATGCTTGATGAAGTAACGTTACTTCCCGTATTTTGGTTGTTTGTTTTGACGACGGTAGAGCATGGAAATTACGTCATGATGATGAGGTGAACACTATGTTGCATGGTTACTTCGAAAAATTTCTTCCCCTTATTATTATGGAAAGTACCATGGAGCATAAAAAACAATACAAAGAATTAATTATTTAATCATTTTTTTTATTATTTCCAAAAGGTAATAATATCTTACTATTAAAAATATACTTTTTGTGTTTGTTTTTTTAATGAAATAAACCTAGAAAGCTATTTCATTTTTTAGTTCCTTCTTAAAAAAACATACAAACAGACGTTAGAAGGAAGATTTAGGTCTACTTCCATGACAATTTTTTTGGAAGTTATTTCAATATTACTTTCAGTTTTTCCGGTACTTTCGGACAACCAAACATGCACTTACTACATGAACGCAATAGTCATTGAACGAGGACGAAGACGCTGACATGTTGGCAGATAAAATGTACTCATAATATTTTAATTTCTGGCCATGCATTTCCGGGCATCATTTTGTTCCAAGGATCTCAAATATCTAAAATTTATCTTTTTCCTCATGCACGCATACGACACACCCACACGTACATGAGACACATAAGCACATGACCCACACACACTCAGGACCCATAAATTTGTTTCGAAAACATTAAATGAAGCATCATCCACGCACACGACACACGCAAGCACACAACATACAAGCACTTAGGACCCACGAATTTGCTCCGAAAACGTTAAATTATGACCACTTTCATTTATGATGATCGAATCTGTACTCTTCCCGGTAGTGAAAGTGTTGTACCAACTAAGCTGGATATAACATAGATTTCAAAATGGAAGGATCGTGAGGGGGTGTTCATGCAAAAGACCACATGCATTTTTCTATTTTACAATAAAACAATGGAAAAGAATAAAATTGGATGAATCTTTTTTCTGGGTTGCAAGCAATGAGACTTTGAGAGGCAATCAAAACATGAGGCCAGCAGCCACCACCCTTGGGAGATCCGATACGCTATCCACGTGTCAGCAAATCAACATCTCTCTCTCTCTTCAATGAGAGTACGGAAGCTACCGCATGGCTACAAAGCAAAAGCCAAAATGTTATGGGTTTGGGTGAAGAGAAATTTGTGGTGGAGACTTGAGTTGATGAGCTGTGAGATGAGATGTGATTCTTGGTGTTTGTTGTGGGCTCCACAACTTCTTGGGTGAATTAGCGCAGGGTGCAATTACTTATTAAGGGATGAGAAAAAGAATAGAGCAAGACGGGCCGGTTTGGATGAACGGAAGCATCCGAAACAATCTTAAAGTTATTCCAAAAAGAAGTTCATAGAAGTGGCAATTTCTTGTATTTCTTTTGTTTGTTTTGGTTATAAAAATAGTTCTAACGAAGGAATAAATGCAATTATTTTATATTAACTTTTGTCTTGAAAAGCATGCCAAAGAGTAAAAGAAACTTAAAATTAACTAATGTCATGAATAAAATAGTATTTTTCTTCCTTTTTCCTTATGCTTCATGCCGCTTCCAAACCCAAGAGGTCGTGAAGAGAAATCTTGAAGTTTAGATTCCACATATGATCCACATCATCATATGGAAGTATTGAAGTTACTTCTTGTCAAAACAAACACCTGAAATATCGGAAGTAAGCCTACTTCCGATATTTCATACTGCTTCATGACAAAGAAACAAGCCCGGCATTGGTGAAGATGCTTTGAACTGTGTGGCAGGGGCGGAGCTTGAAAATTTGGCTTGGGGCCGAGATCATTCATGAAAACAACATTTGTTGGCTACTAAAAGATGTCCGTTAATTTAAGAAAACACTTGTGTTAACCGGTATAAGACACTTATATATACATTTTTCAATTAAGAATGATTTGATGCTGTTATTTTATTAAATTTCTGATTCAAATATTTTGTTTGCCAGTTAAAACATGCTTAACATAAGAGCTTACTATGAGCTCCACTATAAGCCGCAAGACTATTAATTATTTCTTAAAATAATATAAGTAATTGTATATTGATAAAACATAAGGTATTTATCAAGATCAAATCTCAAAATGTCCATATATATCACTAAAGTTTAGAAAGGCCTCACCCACCTAATTTAAAATAGCCAAAATTAATATGCAATAAATATGATTTTGAGGGAGTGTTAATCTTTTGACTAATCAATCGAGAATTTTCCTTATAAATAAATTTGATTGCTCATTTAATCAAACACATTTTGCAAGACTATTGATATTAATAAGAGCAAATATAGTATTTTGTAGATAATATAGAGTTAATTAAAGTGCATTTTGTAGAAATTTTCATAGCAAGTATAATAAATTTAGTACTGAAGCATGGATGGAAACTTTGGCGGACTTGTTCTTTGCTTCTTCTTGTTTGGTTGATGGTGATGAATGTCATTCTTGTGTGATTGAAATTGGTCTGGTTTGGTTTGGTTTGTGATTGGAGTATAGTTTACCGTCACTATAAAACCTGGTTTCTCAAGATCCAGACATCACATGAAGATAACTTGAAAACCAAAACGATCCATTTGGTCGAAATCGAATCACATGTTTTCCAACCCAATTTGCAATTCTAACAACATGATGAAACAACCGCTGCATGAAAGCAAACAAGGTTTTATCGATTTTAATGTAGTTAGAATTACATAGGGATCCAACTGCATATATATGCGTCCAAACAAACAAAATCCGAAACCAATGATGACTATATAGACAGCTGTTATGAACCGTCATATAGCTTATGATCAGGACGAATTTTCGACATGATCACGTCTTTGTCACTGAAAAGAAAAGAGAGAAGAATATGAGGCCCTCAAAATTTTCCATCTTTGTCAATTGAGCAAATGAATAAGACCCTGGATGCTCTCCTTTGGAGATGTGGCTATCCATTTCTGGTTGGATTGTAAAACTCAAAACTTCTTGATTCTTATCCAATTTGGATATTTGGTATTCTTGACGTCCAAATCGATCTACATATTCCGATATCCATGTGATGTTTTAAGTTGTGTGCAAATTAAATTATACATCAATGAGCTCAGGATTAGGTTTATGATGGTGGTTAGGGCACACCTAGGATTAATCATAGAATTAATTACTGTTTTTTTAAAATGTATTATTGACTTGAACAAAGTTTAAGAAGGACATGGCAGATGCATTAATTTTTATGGTGGGACAATGATCAAGGATGCTAATTTAATCTAGCCATGTCTCCATGAGTCATTAATTTTATTTGGGAACCCCCAAAAAATTAATGACCTATTAAAAGTACACGTCGACAGCAGGGTTCGAACCTGCGCGGGCGAAGCCCAACAGATTTCAAGTCTGTCTCCTTAACCACTCGGACATATCGACTAATTGCTTGATCCATTTTAAATAAAGTATATAAGTTGTTAACAATATAGTAGCATTATTTTCCAAAATCACCACAATATTTATATTATGATCTCTATTCTTCATGGTATTTATATTATAATCTAGGTAAAGCTCTTTACTGAACAGAGTAACGATGGATTGAGTTTAAGCAAAACTCATCACTATATTTTCCTAAGAAATAGGTTACGTCTCACAGACTCACACATTTAGATCCAGTATCAACAAGTGTCCATGATCTCTGCTATTATAATCAAATCGAATTTTTTTATACATTTTAGCATGACACGGGCAAGATAGAAAAATCAAATTCTGATTTTTTCCTTTTGTTATATAAACGCGCGGGCAAATATTAGTTAAACTAACACACATAAATTAACTTAAACTTCATATAAAAAATCCACAAAATCATATGGTCTCTCTCTCTCTCTCTCTCTCTCTCTCTCTCTCTCTCTCTGTATATATATATATAATTCCATATATATTAAGAAAAAAGGCACGTGCATATCTATATATTGCCATCACAATAATAAATTCTTACTAGTTTTTCCTAAATCAACATTCCAAAAGCCAAAACAAGTAGCAATTATTGTTATTAAAAAAAAACACAAAACCATAACAAAATACACCCAAACAAACTAAACTTAAAATCAAGAAAAATGCCACTATCAAACAATTACAAAGACCTCTTAATTAATTATTCCATCTCAATCCCCTTTGCCAAGAACCCCCTTGACCCTTTCATCAACTCAGGGCTCAACCTAACCATGAGCACACAAAACTCCATTTGATCCAAAGCCCCATCCCCATCCAAATCCCCTTCCCTTATCATCCCTTCAAGCTCGTCGTCTCTAAGCCCATAGAGCCCGAGCCTCGCCGCATTCGTCTTCAAGCTCTCAATGGTGATCACTCCCCTTCTCGAATCCATCAAGAACCGGAAACCTTTGCATAGCTCTTCGATTAGGCCTTCCGGGCCTAACTCCGTTGCCATCACGGGCAAGAAATCTTCGAACTCGACAATCAATTCATTTGCCATGTTGCTATATGTAGCTATACTTTGGGAATTAAGAATATACAACAAGGAGAGCTAGAGATTATATATAGAGACGACAACTTTAATTAATTAATTAAGATATGATTATTGCTTACAGAGTGGTTGGATTTGGATCTTGGAGCATGGGTTAGGGTATGAGAGAGAGAGAGGAGAGGATTGGTTTCGTGGAAGCTGCATATGGGGTTTCGTAGGAGATTTGCATGGATTATTGATGATTTTGCATTTAGCACCTTGAAGGTGCTAGGGTTTGCAAATGAAATTTAGATTGTTAATATATATATCCAAGGTTTTGGCAATTTAAATTTTGCAATCTCCAACTATGGCCTTAATTTGGTTATTGAATTGGGTTAATAACTAAATATTATACTAGACTACCATGAATTTTAATATTTTAAAAAGAAAAAATATTATTTGGGTAGGGTTTTCCTCTTTCTTCGTAATTACTCTAAACCTTTCCAGTCTTAACCGACTCATGTTGCCGACTTGCCGTGCCCATCCATATATGTCCTATTGATCACTTTTATTGATCTCGCTATGAGAACACATAAATTTGGATTACATATAAAATATTTTTTTTGGCACTGGATTATATATAAAATTTGATTCTTTGATACATGAAGCATCGCATAACGATGCATACACAAGTTACCATGAAAAAGAGAATTGAGTTGAGTTTTGAAAGAAAAGTGAATGTAATGAAAGGAAGTTTCTTTTGAATTTTCTTTGGGCCGTAAGCCCACCGGTCCTGTATGCCCCTCTTCGAAACACTAAATGGGAGATCTCAGGTTTGATCTCGGATCTATCCTTATAAACTGCTATTGCCCATCACCGGGCTAGTGCCCCGCTCGTGTTTCTTTTGAATTTAATGTGTGAAAGGAAAACTTTTAAAAGCTTTTTGTTGTGAAGCTGCCACACACACAATGTTGGAACCTTTCCTTGACAAAGAACTCTCTCTCTCTATATATATATAAAGGCTGCCCCTACGGTTTAATCCGTAGGGGCAAATCCAACCCTCCCGATACTGAGATCACAGGGGAAATATCAGATATCCTGATATTTTGCCCCTACGGTTTAATCCGTAGGGGCAAAGTGTGTACCTACGGATTGATCCGTAGGTACATACTATCATTTTTTTTAAAAAGGGCAGTTTATTTTTTTCTCGCCCTGTGCACAATAATATATACATCAATCGAATATAAAATTAATCATCACACAACATATATCGCAGTATTCATAATCATATCTCACGCATATAATATACAAAACAAACCAAAAAATAAAATATGATATAAATATAAACACCGTAGGACCACCAATATCAATATCGTCCAAAATATAATACAATATGTATCATATAAATAAATACATGTTTCAAAAAATAAGAATCAAAAAGCTACCCTAGCTCGGTCCAGCTTCACCTCTGATAAACGCTAGAATCTGGCGCGCCTGCTCCTCAGTCAATAAACCATGCAATTCGACACGTGCGGGAGTCTGAGCGGGCTGTGGAGCTGGAGATGTGGTCTGCGCAGCCGCCGTCGAGGTAGTGGCTTGCGGAACCGCGGCTGCGGGAGTCTGAGCGGGCGGTGGAGCTATATGAGCTGTCTGCGGAACCGCAGCCGATGTAGTGGCTTGCGGAGCCGCAGCCGAAGGAGATGCATGTGGAGGCTCGGCCGATGTACCCTGTCGCGTCTGGACCTAACGTGTGTAATAAGCGTGTAAGAACTGTGTATTATTCGAATTCGTATCATCATCAAGTTATTTCGAAACCCCATTTGGATATCTAGTTTGGAAAACCGTAATTTATTTTAATTAGATATGTATGTATGATTAATCAAACCTAAGTCTACAACCAAATAAGCTCAGGCTACGTACTAATATTGGATATGTTGATATCTATAATATGACATGATATTTTACTATAAAGTAGTATACATACCAGTATCTCCTTCAACTCCTGAACGGTGGCCTTCAAGCTCTCCAGTTCCTGCTGGACACGTCGCTCACTGGAGACGGAGGAAGTAACCGCCGGGATGGAGTCCAATCTCATATGGGCCCTGCTAGGGCCCAGTCCCCGGCGTCTCTCCCAACCTCCGTGGTGCCCTCTGTGTGCGGCGTCCAGGACTGGGGTCAGCAGCCTCATATCGCTCTGTCCGGTAAAATCGATCCCCGAGGCCTCGGCCTGCTCAACCACCCGCTCCTACACCCACATTAAGCAGTAAAGTATAAGTATAAAATTTAAATTTGAACCTTCCAAAACTAAAATTTCAAATATGGGTAGAATAAATATTAACACTTACGCAATACTCCTGGGTAGCGACGTCGGGATATCGAAGCTCGCCCGTGGTGGGATCTGTCGAGGTGCCGTGGACGGCAAGATATGCGGACAGCACGCTCGGTGTACCACCTTGCGCCAGGGTCTGAGCTGTCTGCAATATTAGAAAATAACTCTTAATATTAGATATATTAGAAATTAACTCTTAATATTGCATTATATCACAAAGGCCGGTCTATTGTAATTTACCGATAACTCCATGGCTCGAGTAATATTTCTCGAGCCACCTGTGTAAGTTGGGCGACCCCTCTTCGCCGACTTCCTATTCTCTGTATTTTGAGCGGCATGTTTCTGCACAACACATTCACATTTAGTTTTCTAATTAAGGAACAAAAAAAAATAAATTATATCCTAAACAATGAATTACATTTAAAATACATACCTGTTTGCGTTGAGAGTCGAAATATTCGCACAATAGAGGTCATGTCTCTACGTCGACTCTCGCAAACGCCGGAGTAGATAGGAGGGCCGCTCTCTCTGCCTCGGGGGTCGCCATCCACAGGGAGTAGCAGTCGGCCTTCAGCTCATTCCTGTTGTATCGGACCTTGGTCTGCATGTTCTTCATCAGGCCATTGTACAGAGCATGAAGGTCGAGCAGCCTCCCAGGGTGATCAGGGTCGGCTACAGGCTGAAAATCGTAATCCAACTGAAAATACGAAAAAAAAACATTGTTATTAGATTGCAAGTGTTAATAATAAATATATTGGATAAATCAAATGAAAATATATATTAATACCCGAGCCTGATCAAAGAAGCGGGCGAATGAGCGCTGGTGATGCTCGCCCTACTCAACATGAAGTGGATAGTTCTTCACGAGCCGGCTCTTATCCCCCATATACCGGACGAACCTCTCGGCATGAGGACCGGTATAGCGATAGTCAAGGGTAAAAAAGAGGGGGAATGCTGCCTCCCCCTAGCTCTGTCAGGCCTCAGCCTATGGGACTGATTCGGGCCTCGAGTCCCTCTCTGGGGATGGGGAGGCCCTGCGTCTGCAAGAAATATCAAGACAATCAATTTTAAGACAAAATTGTATTAAAAAATCAAGGTTAAACGAAAATTGAAGTGTGATATATACCTCCAGTGACTAAAGCACGAGCCTAGGCCCGAGCAGCAGCACGAGCGGGACGATAGTTCCTGCGGTGAGGAACAGCCGGTATCCCGGATGCGGACGCATCCCCTCCAACTAGAAAATAAAAATTGACGCTAAATTTCTATGAAGTTCATATTTATTCTATAGAGCATATGTAAAATGAATAAATATTTTATATTTATTCATACTAACCTGCAGACGATGCGGAAGGTATGGAAGTGGCAGGAGTGGCCCCTGCGTCAGATGTGGACGCACCACCTATAATTAGACAATTAAAAATAGATTATATAAGTAATTGCAAAAAGAATGTGTAGATCAATAATATAACGTTCTAAATCAATATGCATGCACTATAGGATATATAAACATACCCGCAGGTGCGGTGGTGTCACCACCTACAGCTAGACAATAATAAAAATTGCTATCTAAGTAAGAGCAAAAAGAATGTGTGTATATTTATGATATAGCATTCTAAATCAATATACATGTATTATATAATATATAAACATACCTGGAGGAGCGGGAGTGGCCTCTGTCCCAGATGTGGACGCATCACCAACAACTAGACAATCAAACATTGACAATATAAGTAATTTTGACATAAACAGGCATGAATATCTATAATATTACATTCAAAATGGATATGCGTGCAATATACCTGGAGATGTGGCAAAATCCACACGGAAGGAGGCATCCGAAGGGGTCTCCGATCTGGGTGCAAGACCGGCCCTCTGAAGCTCCCTACGGAGCTCTCCAGGCGGCAGAACCGCTCTGCCTCTACCTCTGCCGCGGCTGGAGCTCCTGCCGCCCCTCGCTGCTCCCGACATCGTCATCAAATCTAGATAAACGGTTCATGGACGCATTAGACAATCATTAAAAGTATTGACTATATATGTATAGATCATAAAATGTGAAGTAATAATATAACATTATTGATAACCTTTTTCGTTTCGTGGGCGCATTATACATATCTACTTGGATTTCATCGTCGATGTCATTTCTAACCCACGTAACTTCATGATCGGTCGAAGACAACCCGTCCTTCGAAACAGACGGTCGGAGCACTCTAAGCCTTCTCTCTTCTTCATCCTCATCGTTGTCCTCGAATTCTGGGACATCGTAGACATCTCTGGGTTTCCATCGGCATACAACACTCCATCCCGGATGCTTCAAACACTGTGGGTAGTATACTTGGAACGCTTGGTTCGGAAAGATAAACGGATCTTCCTGACCGTAAAATCGAAGTGTGTTCACACTGGTCAATCCATATTCATCTTTCCAAATCCCAAGATTGCTTCTCCACTTATCCGTATCGGTTCGCGTATCGTACCAAGTACACTGGAATATATAAAAGGGTTCTGATCGTCCGGGATAGTGGATGCCGAGTATACAATTTAAGTACCCATAATAAATCACACCGTCCGATCCTACCATCGCAATCCCACTATTCTGAGTGGTTCTAGATGTTTCTATGTCCTTAACTTCGAATTTGTATCCAAGGACACCAAATCCTTTGTAATATGCTGTTGGAAATAGTGCCCTCAAAGTCAATTATTGGATCGCAGGTACGTGATTGCAATGATTGAGACAGGCCTATACCGATATGACAGTCTTGCTCGAGATGATAGTTTGCTATCTGGTTTGTCTTTATCATCGTATACATGCTTTAGTTCACTATTGCATGATGATAGAGCCCATAGGATTCTTGCTTGACTACCAGCAGTATGATGGCGATCATATACGTGGGAGCTGGGGTCTGTAAGCACATCCTTAAAGAGTCTCTAGTCGTGGGAGTTTCGAGACAGGGCATCGATACTCCAGAGTAGACTAGTGTATATAGTAGAGACCCTGACGATGGGCAATGGCCGGTCTCACAAGCCATTGGTGTCAGTAGGTTCACCTAAGATGTATACAGGTGCTCATTGGGTTATGACTACACCGGACAGGACTCGCCGGGAACATGCTAGTTGGTATTATACATATCGTCAGATAGCAGTTCCCTGATGACATGTGTACAGGTTAGTTTGTCGACCTGAGATCGTCATTTGTCTCGTGTGAGTTCCCACTGTGCTTAGATTACTACCCTACCACGCTCAAAGGAGTTATGCAAACATGTTTTAGTTGGGTATAGTCCCGAGCCATATGGAGGCAGTGAGCGGATCATTGGGGATTCTTCTCTCCCGGTATTGGGGGTGAGATCGCGCTGTGTCTAGGAGAGCCATTACACAAAGCCCTCGGCCGAGGCAGGAGATTTACTGGTAGGTACTCCAGTAGTATCTCAGGGTGTTCTGGGCCACTCTCTGACACGACTTATACCGCTATTAGGGGTCTGACGTTACTAGCCCCTAGGCAGATATGCAATACTCATAGACGAACGGACCGGACTGTATGTATATTGTCACTGTTAGGCTCAGTAGGGTTTATAGATGAGTTCGCTCGTCAGCTTCCCTTCCAATCAATACATAGGCAACCGTTACGTACAGCCAGTACCTCTGACGTGCTAGTGGTTATACCCAGTGTCAGTGTGTTGATGAGTCATTAGAGTTCCCCACAGACACTTTCCCAAGTTCGGGCGAAACGTTGTAGAGGCCATATGGGTTTATGGCAAGGTTCGGAAAATGCACGTGCGTTTTCGCACGTGTCGTTTTTCGGGCAGATAATACTGGTCGGCTTTGGTTTAAGCCGGATCCGAGTATTATGCTGTGTAGATATAATATCTTTATCTCAGTTGCATTTGTATTCGGTCGTAATACAAATGCGGGTATGTTTATACTGATACGGGGTTATCCTGAAATTCGTTTCAGGATCACTTTTGGAAGTTGTCAGTTTCCAGTTTTCTATCAGCCGTATTTAACATTCGGTTAAATACGGATTTATCTTTTCGTCGCTTGGATGAGTCATGGGGTGAGTCGTGCATCTAGAAGTTTCTAGATGATGACTAGGATTAGTGACTCATGGTTGCATTAATTGTTCCATTAATGTTTTGGTGACTAAGGGTGATGATTCATTAATTCTTTAATGAGTTCACACTAGGTGTATTATGACTCATTCTTTCATTATGGTTGTGGTCACCTCCTAGCTGCTACACTCACCTCCCTTGCTTCTATAAGTGGCCGGCCCTTGATGGGTGTGAATAGGATTGATTTCATTTGGAAAAAAAGGTTAAGGAATTTGGTTCATTAGAATTGCTCATTTCTCATTTACCCGATTCAAATGGCAACTTCATTAACCGTTCGTCTGTGACTTCGGACGTAACGAGACAAAGTGTTCTACTCATTCTCAACATCATCTTGGTCGTCTCTTTTAGCAAACTTGACGACCGAGTTGCCTCGGTTCAGAGACGGGAGCCCGTTTAAAGATCCGTCGACGTGGTGCCACCTGGACGAGAAGACTGGAGATTCAGGAGATCGGAGCAGCCGCAACAAAGCGTGGGATGATGGTTGAAGACCGAAGGACTCGGATCGTTCGGTATAACATTTCTACCCACTTTGTAGTTTGTTAGTTTAGCTTTAATGGCAGATCCGGGTTATAGTACGCGATAGCGCAAGTTTGTAAAAAGATTTTGTTCCGCATTTGGCGTCTGTTAGACGGCCGGGGCGCTACCGTGGACTTACAGTGGTATCAGAGCCTCACCATTAAGCTATACTAACTTGTGCTAACGCGTTTAAAAGATCGATCGAACGGAATTTCCGAAATCACAATTTTCAAGTGCTTAAGTTTCTGTCGATTTTTAAAAGGGTCCAAAAATAATTTTACATATTACAGAAATCCAAGCAGGGTTTTCTAAGCTTACTGTACAAATTTGGTCACGTGACCCTACAAGACAGCCGCGGAACCGCGGTCAAACCTAGGGTTTGACCGCGCATCCGCGGCCAGTCTGTGGGTTCAGTGCTTCAAATTTGTACAGTGTCTTTATATATGGAAATTGTGGTTTTTAGTACTGTTCTTTTGGGCCCAGATTTTGCAACTGTACAGCAGATGTACGTGGGGCCCACTTCGGGAAATTTGGTCGATCGAAATTTTAAATTTGTTAGTATGCAGTATTTACATTATATCTCCGACCGGGAATGTCATTTGATCGGTAAACCGCGTCTAATTGCTATAGTTCTTTTAGACGGGTTTGCGAACGTGACATTCGCGTTGATGTTCTGTGTTGTGCTGTGATGTTGCGGATATGTCGTAGTGGATAGCAGGGTGCAATGATAGTGCAGTTTGGATTTATTTGTACATTTGATATTGCGGGACAAGCGTCCAACATGTGGACTGCCGTCACTGCCTGTTGTATAATATTCTTTTGGGGCACGACCGGGTTGAGGTCGATGTACCCGTTGTACCTATTTTTATTTCTGTACTAGGTTTATCCCGCGAAGGAGTGCACGGATAGCCGGGTTCTGGAGGGCAACAGGTTCATATCTCATGGCTTTGAGAGGCAGAGGGGCCTCACTCTAGAATTGGCAGACTATTCGCCGCACTCGTAGGGGGTACAGGTTGACCCAAGGAGGGGTGCTCAATTTACCGGATTCCGTGAAGTGACGTGTGTTCCATTCACTGTGTTGTGGGGACTACCTTGCTTCGGGTTTTGGCGGGTAACTTTCCGCACCCGTAGGGGTCTAGGTTTCATTGCACAGGCTATCCACACGACCAGGGGAACGTCAGGTTTCAGCAGCGGCTCTGTGAAACCCGGGGATCCCAGATTATCTGTATTGTTCTGTGATGCTTATTACTTTTCTGTAATGTTGCATATTATCATGCCTGGAGCGATTAATGTATATTGGTATATATACTATTAGATGTTGTATATATTTTACACCCGCGCTAGTCCAGCCCCCGCTCTGTCGTTAGTTAAGTAACCTAACGGGTGATGACGGGACCCAGTGGCGAATGCGGATGTCATATACGTACATTATATTTTCGTTCTTTTCTGGTGTGATTAATTGATGGGACTGCGTTGATTCTTATCAATGCAAGATAAAACAAACCTATATTTGATGTTGTTGGAACAAATTTTAAAAAAGTGTTATTGCAAAGACATTTCCTTTTGTTTTGCATAGTGATATTCAGTTTAGAATATCCCGCACCTCATTCGACGAGGCAAGGGCAGATATCCCTTCACCGGGAGTGACCCCTTGGGCAGAAGTTTACGTCAGGGTAATAACTTTAATATAGTCGATTACAAGTTTCTTTGCATCGAGATATTCAGTTGGAATATCCTGCACCTCATTCCACGAGGAAAGAGCCAAGATCCTTTCACCGGGAGTGAGCTCTTTAGCAAAGGTTTTTCGCCACTATATTTTTATAAAAAGCTATCAGGTTCCTTCAGCGATATCAAGTTCATTACGTTAAAGGTTTTTCGCCAAAAACCAGTCGTAGCCGTCCGTCATTTCTTTTGGGTATTCAGTAGTATTCAAGCTATGTATTTTGACCTAACGCCAAGGCATAGTGTTTGGTAGCTGCTGGGTATTCAATTGTTGCATAGATAGATTAGTTGGTTTGAGATAGTCGTTCTGCCATTTTGACCTAACGCCAAGGACATGTGCGGGTGGGTTCAAATTAACCTGGATAATGACGGCTAGAACTTGACATGTGACTTATGATATTTTGACCTAACGCCAAGGTCATAAGAGCATGGGGCAAAAATCACATCGGGGGTTTCAAACATAATGAAACTTGCCAGGCATGCGCATACCTTCTGGAGTGTGATAACTTGAGTGGCTTCCATCAAGTTATCATGCGATGATAGTTGGATCCCGATTTTCACTGATGAGTTGGTTTACTCTTCGGGTGATCCCGATTAATTCTTCTTTCAGGTTTAGAGGAGAATTTGAGATTACAGTGGGAGGTTTACTGATTAGATAAATTGATAACCATTCTGATCTAGGTTAGAGTGCACGCAGAGTGTTTCTTTTCTCTCTCTCTTGGGCAGCGACCTTTGACCGACCTTAGACTATGACTCAGTGACCAAGTTGACCGAACCTTTTTAAAATACTGGCTTTTGGATTGTC
This sequence comes from Agapanthus africanus, assembly GCA_030015575.1. Taxonomy (NCBI): domain Eukaryota; kingdom Viridiplantae; phylum Streptophyta; class Magnoliopsida; order Asparagales; family Amaryllidaceae; genus Agapanthus; species Agapanthus africanus. The sequence goes on along the minus strand of CM057338.1, from coordinate 981,146,937 downwards.
TATAGTTGCATAAGTCATTGCCGCTCCTTCTTTTACCCTTTGTATTTCTCAGAACACCCCGTATTACTACGGACATCCACTTCCAATGGATAGATCCATCGTATGGTTATATACGAACTCGAAGGGACTTCTTCGAGGATGGATCCAGGTTCAGGAGAAATAGAATTGGTTTATTCAGTTGTTTTTTATCATCACCTTCTCTCGGGTTGCGAGGGCTCCTTGGTTTAGGAGAGTACACCTATTACGCTTATTGGATAGTCTTGTTCCAAACCATAGGCAGGTGCCGAAAGGTAGGGAATGAAGAAAACCAATTAGCCTAAGTAGGGTGTGCAGAAGGAAATATGTAAAGACAAAATAAAGGAATTAGAAAGAAGGCAAAGTAAATTGCGACTATTATCATTCATGACCAAACCACGTACTTCATCGCCACTCCTATTTCACCTTTAAATGAATAAGGTATTATTCAGTTGTCTTTTATCATCACCTTCTCTCAAGATACGAGTACTCCTAGGTTGAGGAGGGTACACCCATTATGCTTACTGGATAGTCTTCTTCCAAACCATAGGCTGGTGCCGAACGGTAGGGAAGGAAGAAAACCATTTAGCCTAACGATGGTGTACAGAAGGTAAAGACTAAAGACAAATAAAGGGATTTGGAAAGATAGCAAAGAGATATACGGTTAAAGTCATGAATTGGATTGTGGAAGAGGCATTACTATATATACCAGGATACCCCTACGAAACATTTTCATGTTTCAGTACATTGTTAAAGGAAAACTGATTTCCCGATTAGATACTTACTCCAGGGTATGTATTTACCAGGTTTCATTCTCATATCTGTATAGTTTTACAGATGATGAGTGGGAGTAAGTTATTGGGAATTAGGAGATCATCCTCATTATATCGGAATTCGTTGTAATTGGTGATATTTGAGGAAATCATCTGGGTACAGTTTTCAACCTACGATGCACAGGTTTTGAGTTATTCAACTCAAAGGACTTATACAGAGTATTGTATGTTGTCCAGTGTCCGTCAGGACAAAAGGGGTAGGTCCTCGTACTATGTTCTGTTTACTTGTGACTTTTCTAGTTTTAGACAAGTGTTTCGTAGAAATACAATGTCTAAGTTTTGACGAGTTGTGGGTATAAGAATAAAGTAAAGAACCAGGTATCGCAAGTATCGGGATTCTTCAAAGAGATCGAAGATGTAGATTCTTGTGATTGGTATTCAGATAATAGTAATGGTTTTGAGAAACTTGTTTCTCTTTCGGGTTACTCATAATTGGATGTATTCCTAAGTTGAGTAATGCTGAGTAGTCTCTCTCCATTAAGTTGATATGCACTGGAGACAGCTGCATGATTTGAATCTGGTTCCAATTAAATTAGTGCCTCTATTTCTATATTGTATATAGAATGGTTCATATCTTAACGATGTTAAGATACGGGGAGTTGTCCAGCTTATGCTTAAAATCAGACACTGGATAACTCAAGGCACGTTTCTGTAATGGTTGTTTGTGGGTTGACCCTGGCTTTGACGAGGGTTGGCATTTCTACCATCTGGAAGATCAATAGTGATATTGTTCTTGACCCGCCACAGTTTTATTAAAATGAACTTTTTCAGAAAACAGAAGTGGGAGTATGGTAGAACTGGAAGTGATTCTAGAACCGCAAACGATTACGGAAAATTTAATAGGACCTATATATTCAATCAGGTTTGACATTCCAATAGCCACTCCGCAGATATGGTGAGTAACCTCAGACACCCGAGAGGTACTCCAGTAGCCTCAAGGACGGTGACAGGGAGGTTCTTGTTTACCCAGACTTGACACTACTGTTGTTCCAGACTATGAGACCCGGCAGAAGGATAAGTATAACGTCGTTCTAAACTAGTTTTAGAAGTAAACGTATATATTATTCTGCCAGAAGGTTGTCGTAGTCAGTGGGAGCAGCGGAAACATAGTGGGCAAGTAGCTTATGTCTATTTATAGGCTTGAGCAGATATAGCGGAGTTTAGATCATCTGATTTTGATGAGACAGTCATGGCTTTGACTTCATCAGAATAAGGGATGGATCTGTTGAGAAGATAGTAGGGTGTGATGTCCTGGTATTTGGATGACATATACAGAGTAGGAAGTAAAATTCCTATACTACGATCGGTTGTACTTTGGTCGTCACACGGTTGTTTCTCCACAAAGGAAATGGATATAATATCTGACATTCTGGTTACTAGATCTATGGTTTTAGATCTAGTATTGGGTAGTTTCCCAATATGGGTACTTTGACAGTATTCTAATGGTATTTAGAATAGATGACTCCTGGCATTGTGGTGTACCTGCAGGTGATGGAGTCACCCTCTCTAAAGGTGTCTTACAGACTAAAGGAGAGAGGGAAGTACATGATTGGCATATCACTTACTTAGGCAATTGAGTCAATCATCAGATGTCAAGTACCATACCAGATGTTGTTTATACGCTGGAAGCGATAAGTTTAAATTAATCCAATCCTGAAGAAACATAAGGAAGCAGTTTTAGAACATAAGTGCATGTTCTAAGGATTTGATGACGGCAGCCTCCTTAGGGAGACAATTATCATTCCAGGCTTCCAAGGTGACATGGATGATAGAGTGATTGTCAGAGTTATAGTTTTCCCTCTGATGAGGGACAGTATTATGGACAGGTGGTCCAAGAGGATACTGTGGGAGGCATGGTGCTGGATACTGATTATGTTCAGTTATCGATACAGTCTAAGAAGTTTGGATTTGGAGTTCATTTATGAACTAGGTCCCATCAGATATCCAGACATATTCTAAGACAGGTATTACTCGATTCGGGAGATGGCTTTCTCCGCGAACTTGAGATTAAGAGAGACATAGAATGAAACATCATGGCGGATCCACTCATTGAGGCTATTTCTCGAACACAAGAGTTTTACAAACTAGCTTTGTGAAACTGATTAGTAGAGGAGTTGGATGTTCGGTATCACACGGGCTGTGAGTATGCGACATCGCAATAATTAGCCTTAAGTGCAAGTGGGAGATTGTTGGAGATAGTGCCCTCAAAGTCAATTATTGGATCGCATGTACGTGATTGCAATGATTGAGGCAGGACCTATACCGATATGACAGTCTTGCTCGAGATGATAGTTTGCTATCTGGTTTGTTTTTATCATCGTATACATACTTTAGTTCACTATTGCATAATGATAGAGCCCATAAGATTCTTGCTTGACTACCAGCAGTATGATGGCGATCATATACGTGGGAGCTGGGGTCTGTAAGCACATTCTTAAAGAGTCCATAGTCGTGGGAGTTTCGAGACAGGGCATCGATACTCCAGAGTAGACTAGTGTATACAGTCGAGACCCCGACTAGGGGCAATGGCCGGTCTCACAAGCCATTGGTGTCAGTAGGTTCACCTAAGATGTATACAGGTGCTCATTGGGTTATGAGTACACTGGACAGGACTCGCCGGGAACATGCTAGTTGGTATTATACATATCGTCAGATAGCAGTTCCCTGGTGACATGTGTACAGGTTAGTTTGTCGACCTGAGATCGTCATTTGTCTCGTGTGAGTTCCCACTGTGCTTAGATTACTACCCTACCACGCTTAAAAGAGTTGTGCAAATAGGTTTTAGTTGGGTACAGTCCCGAGCCACATGGAGATAGTGAGCGGATCGTTGGGGATTCGTCTCTCCCGGTATTGGGGGTGAGATCGCGCTGTGTCTAGAAGAGCCATTACACAAAGCCCTCGGCCGAGGCAGGAGATTTACTGGTAGGTACTCCAGTAGTATCTCAGGGTGTTCTGGGCCACTCTCTGACACGACTTATACCGCTATTAGGGGTCTGACGTTACTAGCCCCTAGGCAGATATGCAATACTCATAGACGAACGGACCGGACTGTATGTATATTGTCACTGTTAGGCTCAGTAGGGTTTATAGATGAGTTCGCTCGTCAGCTTCCCTTCCAATCAATACATAGGCAACCGTTACGTACAGCCAGTACCTCTGACGTGCTAGTGGTTATACCCAGTGTCAGTGTGTTGATGAGTCATTAGAGTTCCCCACAGACACTTTCCCAAGTTCGGGCGAAACGTTGTAGAGGCCATAGGGGTTTATGGCAAGGTTCGGAAAATGCACGTGCGTTTTCGCACGTGTCGTTTTTCGGGCAGATAATACTGGTCGGCTTTGGTTTAAGCCGGATCCGAGTATTATGCTGTGTAGATATAATATCTTTATCTCAGTTGCATTTGTATTCGGTCGTAATACAAATGCGGGTATGTTTATACTGATACGGGGTTATCCTGAAATTCGTTTCAGGATCGCTTTTGGAAGTTGCCAGTTTCCAGTTTTCTATCAGCCGTATTTAACATTCGGTTAAATACGGATTTATCTTTTCGTCACTTGGATGAGTCATGGGGTGAGTCGTGCATCTAGAAGTTTCTAGATGATGACTAAGATTAGTGACTCATGGTTGCATTAATTGTTCCATTAATGTTTTGGTGACTAAGAGTGACGATTCATTAATTCTTTAATGAGTTCATACTAGGTGTATTATGACTCATTCTTTCATTTATGGTTGTGGTCACCTCCTAGCTCCTACACTCACCTCCCTTGCTTCTATAAATGGCCGGCCCTTGATGGGTGTGAATAGGATTGATTTCATTTGGAAAAAAGGTTAAGGAATTTGGTTCATTAGAATTGCTCATTTCTCATTTACCCGATTCAAATGGCAACTTTAGTAACCGTTTGTCTGTGACTTCGGACGTAACGAGACAAAGTGTTCTACTCATTCTCTACATCATCTTGGTCGTCTCTTTTAGCAAACTTGACGACCGAGTTGCCTCGGTTCAGAGGCGGGAGCCCGTTTAAAGATCCGTCGACGTGGTGCTACCTGGACGAGAAGACTGGAGATTCAGGAGATCGGAGCAACCACAACAAAGCGTGGGATGATGGTTGAAGACCGAAAGACTCGGATCGTTCGGTATAACATTTCTACCCACTTGTAGTTTGTTAGTTTAGCTTTAATGGCAGATCCGGGTTATAGTACGCGATAGCGCCAGTTTGTAAAAAGATTTTGTTCCGCATTTGGCGTCTGTTAGACGGCCGGGGCGCTACCGTGGATTTACATATGCAACCTCCATACTAGGAAATTAAGCTAAACATCTTGAATCACTCTCAAATGATGCAGACAAGTTCGGATCGTGGATCTAACAAAACAAATTTTACGAAAAATACATAACGATACAAGTTTAGATTAAAACTGATAGCAATAAAATGTTATTCGAATAACTTACATGATCTGTGACCCAATCACAAAAATTATCCTGATGATATTTTTCCAATCGTTCTTCGTTCTAATCAGGATGCCCCTCACGTACCTCGTTAAAATGAATTCTGTTTTCGACAAATAATGGTGACATTAATATTATATCATTTTATACACACACAAACACAAATATAACAATTAATCCAAAAAAAATTACACTCTAATTTGTTCAAGACATGCGCAATTAAGCAAGATAAACCGGTATATCTTGTTGATAAACATAGTGTCTACCCTCTTATACTCGGCTTTACCATATGGCCCGTCTTGAATTCTTCGAGGCCGGTTAAGTCTTGTCTCAATGTTCTCGTCCAGATAGCGGGAACAAAATGTGGTTGCTTCATCAAGAAGATAACCTTGCATGATAGAACCCTCTGGTCGATTTTTATTGCGTATATACTTTTTAAGAGTGTAGAGGTACCTAATGAAAATATGTTGAATAAATAAATACGGGCATACAGGACAACAATAAATTTATAAATTGCGTGAAATGAAAAATTACACGTACCTCTCGACGGGATACATCCATCGATATTGTACCGGTCCGGCTAACTTAGCCTCAGTTGCAAGATAAACCATCAAGTGTATTATGATATCGAAGAATGACGGTGGGAAAATACGCTCAAACTTGCAAAGTATCAACGCAATAGAATTTTCTAGTTTATCCAGCGTCACAACCTCCAGTGTTTTAGCACACAACTCTCTGAAAAACAACATAGGTCGTTGATTACTAGACCAACCGATTCGGGGAGAGAAGTCCTGAGGGCTAATGGAAGAAGGTGCTCCACGATAACATGGTGATCATGACTTTTCAGCCCATCGATCTTGCCTTTCACAATTTTTATTTTCTTGCTGAATGATCCTGAGAAACCTGTGGGAACTTTCAAATCATGCAACACCTGCAGAAATCTTTTCTTATCCGGTTGTGACATATGATAAGCGGCATTGGGAAGTACAAACTTGCCCGGTTTACCCGCTACCGGTCTAGGGTGCAATTCACTTCTTATTCCCCACTCCTGTAGATCCATCCGAACATTCAGGTTGTCTTTCGATTTTCCGTCTTTACAAAGAAGTAAGTTAAGTATGTGCTCTGATACTCCCTTCTCTATATGCATGACGTCCAGACAATGACGCACTAAATTTGTTGACCAGTATGGAAGCTCGAAGAAAATGCTTAATTTGTTCCAAAATGGTGGTTTGACATGTTTCGTCGGATCCATCCCGAAGGTCACATTATTGTAACCATCCCATTTAGCAGTCACGTCCTCTCCGGACAATGGGGATGGAGGTCCAAGAAGCTCCTGATGACCATCAAAGTGAACCGTGTCTAACCTATAGGGGTGGTTTGGAGGCAGGAAATGTCGATGGCCGCAATACCAAACCTTCCTGCTAAAATTCAAGAATTTCGATGTTGTGTGTTCATGGCAATGAGGATATGCTTTGTGACCATGTACGGACCAACCTGATAGCATTCCATACGCAGGAAAGTCATTAATTGTGAACATTAAAGCCGCACGCAGTATGAAGGTTATATTTGTATTTGCATCGTATGTCTCTACACCATCAATGAACAAAGATTTCAACTCCTCGATCAGAGGTCGGAGATAGACGTCGATATTGTTTCCCGGTGAGTTTGGTCCGTCGATAAGAAGAGGCATCATAAAGTATGATTGGTCCATAACCAACCAAGACGACAGATTATAAATTATCATTACAACGGGTCATGTGCTGTGACTTCCAGCCATATAGTTGAATGGGCAGAAGTCATCAGTAGCCAGTCCGAGCCGGATCTGAAACTTTCTCATCCAGGGGAGGTAGGTTGCATGTAGAAAAGTCAGTTTGATCCATTGCGATGATCGCTACTGAATATTGCTTGCCTCCTATCGAAATCCTTCCATGCCGGTGAATCTCTTGGATGGCTCATTTTTCCATCTTCACTTAGAGGAGCACGGTGATGCCAAATCATTGCCTCGGCTGTTTTCTTGCACCTGAATAGCCTCTGTAGCCTCTGTGTTATGGGAAAGTATCGTGCTATCTTGACAGGTATATCAGGCTTCTTATCAGAATCTTTTGGCTTATACTTGGCCTCTCCGCATGTTGGACATTCTTTCAAATCTGAATTCTCTTTCCGGTACAGTACGCAATTTTTAGGACATGCTTGAATTTTCTCGCATTTTAGACCCAAATCAGATATCATCTTCTGGGCTCCGTACCAGCTGTCGGGCACGTTATTTCCTGGAGGTATAGAATCTTTCAAGAACGAAAGAAGCATTGTGAATGACTTGTTGCTCCATCCATTTAAGCACTTAATCTGGAAAAGTTGGACGAACCATGAGAGAGTGAAATACTTCGCATTCTCATAAATTGGTTTTCTAGCATCATTCATGAAATTTTCATATTTATCCGCACGCGGTCCTTGACCGGAAGGAATATCATCTTCGGTACGAATAGATTCACCTAGGGCAGCCTCTACCATATCCTCCATTTCTTCTGATGGAAATAAATTACCGTCTTCTCCTTCTGCCGTATTACCGAATTCTCCTTCTTCTTATGCCGCATTACTACATTCTTCTCCTTCCCCGTGATATTTCCAAGTTGTATAAAGTCTAGTAAACCCATATTTTACAATATAAAGCTCTGCTAATTCTACCTTCTGCCAGTACCTATTGCCACATCTATCGCACGGACAGAGAATCTTCTCTATTTATGATCTTATTATGTGCGCGTGCAAATTCAATGAAAGCAGCAACTCCTGCAACAAACTTAGGCTGCATACGTTGCTGTCAATCCACATACATCCAGTCCTTAACTCTGACGTACTCATGGGCCATGTTAGACTGTATAACATATAAATTGTAAGTTATGGTGACTATATTGAGAAATATAAGAACGGGATAGTTACTGACAAAGGAGAAAATCCGTGTATATGCTTTGCGTGTGCGTTTGTCGTTGAAAAGAATAAATTATTGAACGAATGTTAACCGATAGACGGGGACTAAGTGGCGCTTTTAGTTTCATATATGAGTATCGATGAGAATATGAAGGTTTCATATTATCATCGAGTATCATATATTGGTTTTAACTTGAACATCTCGAATCATTCTCTAATTATGCGTTTGTTGTGTATTCTTGTTGTATGTGTGTGTTCCGGCTGTCGGGGGTAAGGCTTCTATCCCATTAAGAATGTATAGAGCGAACACCCATCACTTGTGCTTTCAACCGTTTCGAGTAAATTTCGGCAGCACCTCCCCGCTGTTCTCCGAGTACACTGTAATAGAATAGATAATCATTTCAAAGCTGTGAAACAACGTTGAAATGAACATCTAATCTATTTTTGTACACGGAGAACCAGCGGAAAGGTACCGACGAAATATCTCGAAACGGATGAAAACACAAGTGAATGAAGGTGTTTGCTTTATACATGCCTAACTTGTCCATACGGGACAAATCTATCGGTTACCATACGATTGAATCTTCTCGTCGCATATATAGACTATACGACGGTTGTTAGTAACGAGCTATACCATACGATATTTAACAACCTTCGTATAGTTCTATGTCACGACGAACATCGCACATATGTTAACCGATAGACGGGAACTAAGTGGCGCTTTTAGTTTCATATATGAGTATCGATGAGAATATGAAGGTTTCATATTATCATCGAGTATCATATATTGGTTTTAACTTGAACATCTCGAATCACTCTCTAATTATACGTTTGTTGTGTATTCTTGTTATTTGTGTGTGTTCCGGCTGTCGGGGGTAAGGCTTCTATCCCATTAAGAATGTATAGAGCGAACACCCATCACTTGTGCTTTCAACCGTTTTGAGTAAATTTCGGCAGCACCTCCCCGCTGTTCTCCGAGTACACTGTAATAGAATAGATAATCATTTCAAAACTGTGAAACAACGTTGAAATGAACATCTAATCTATCTTTGTACACGGAGAACCAGCGGAAAGGTACCGACGAAATATCTCGAAACGGATGAAAACACAAGTGAATGAAGGTGTTTGCTTTATACATTCCTAACTTGTCCACACGGGACAAATCTATCGGTTACCATACGATTGAATCTTCTCGTCGCATATATAGACTATACGACGGTTGTTAGTATCGAGCTATACCGTCCGATATTTAACAACCTTCGTATAGTTCTATGTCACGACGAACATCGCACGTATGTTAACCGATAGACGGGGACTAAGTGGCGCTTTTAGTTTCATATATGAGTATCGATGAGAATATGAAGGTTTCATATTATCATCGAGTATCATATATTGGTTTTAACTTGAACATCTCGAATCACTCTCTAATTATGCGTTTGTTGTGTATTCTTGTTGTATGTGTGTTCCGGCTGTCGGGGGTAAGGCTTCTATTCCATTAAGAATGTATAGAGTGAACACCCATCACTTGTGCTTTCAACCGTTTCGAGTAAATTTCGGCAGCACCTCCCCGCTGTTCTCCGAGTACACTGTAATAGAATAGATAATCATTCCAAAGCTGTGAAACAGCGTTGAAATGAACATCTGATCTATCTTTGTACACGGAGAACCAGCGGAAAGGTACCGACGAAATATCTCGAAATGGATGAAAACACAAGTGAATGAAGGTGTTTGTTTTATACATTCCTAACTTATCTACATGGGACAAATCTATCGGTTACCATACGATTGAATCTTCTCGTCGCATATATAGACTATACGACGGTTGTTAGTATTGAGCTATACCGTCCGATATTTAACAACCTTCGTATAGTTTTATGTCACGACGAACATCGCACGTACCGTCCGATATTTAATAACCTTCGTATAGTTCTATGTCACGACGAACATCGCACGTATGTTAACCGATAGACGAGGACTAAGTGGCGCTTTTAGTTTCATATATGAGTATCGATGAGAATATGAAGGTTTCATATTATCATCGAGTATCATATATTGGTTTTAACTTGAACATCTCGAATCACTCTCTAATGATGCGTTTGTTGTGCATTCGTGTTGTATGTGTAACATGATTTTAAACCATTGAGATCAAGATTGATAGAACTGATTATCCTACATTGCAATGGCATTCATCTACCAAAAACTATTATTGCAATGGCATTCATCTATAACAATCAACAATTAAAACTACAAATGTAGGATACTGATATCATAAAGCGTTATACACAACATATGAATTCACATGACTGAAACATGCATCAAAAAACATGTTCATCCAAAAGAAAGGCCACTGTCAACAAATATAGACAAAGGATTATTATATTAACTATGAAACATATTAGAAAAAAGGATAGAAGTTCAAGATGTTAATAACACGATGATAATCAAAGCAGTTGCGTACAGATACTAAAACCGAATATGTGACACGATATTCTTGTAAAGATAGACATGTATTAAAAGAGGAGGCGCCCAAGTAAAATCCATAACTAAATCCCTATCTTGCCCTTCCTTTTCTTCAAATCAGAAATGTGTCTTTTTTTTTGCATTATGAATGGTCTGGTACCACAAGCTCAGTATGTTGAATCATGTTTTGGTTGGACAAAGACTTGCCAATGGCAGCATGCAAAGATTTATTTGGCCACAAACTACAACCACCACATGAATGCATACAATTATAATTTTTGGGCAATCAATCTATAGCTAGCTACTTGATTCTATATCTATAACACGAAAGACATGAATTTTTCCCATGTCTCCTCATGTCTCCATGAAAATTGGGGCAGCATCGTCAGAGACTACATTAATTCCTCATGACTCCACGAATTCTTCCCTAACCCCAGCCCCAACCTAACCCTAACCCCAGCCGCAGCCCCAGCTAAACCCCAACCCCAACCCTAACCCCAGCCCCAGCCGAACCCCAACCCTAACCGCAACCCCAACCCCAACCGCAACCCCCTGCCAAACCCCAACCCCAACCCCAACCGCAACCCCCTGCCGAACCCCAACCCCAACTGCAGCCAGAGCCCGAGCCCCAACCCTAACGCTAACCCCAACCGATGCCTCATCGGTATCCAAACCATAAACCATAGCCCTAAAACAATAAAAAATTTGAGTAATTGAAGATTTCCTTACCTGTGCAGAGGCGACGATCGATCGGAGGCGACGACGAAAACGGAGATGAGCCGGCGCTGGCGACGACGAAAGCAGGCGGTGGCTACGACGAATCGGCCGGCACTAGCGACGACGAGAACGACGATCGATCGACGGGAACGAGGGGTTTGGGAATTTGGGTTCGCGCGCAGGAGAAAATAATATTAGGGATAATCAGCGTAGGGATCGATCTGTGCCTTTTTACTTAAATCTCTATTTAGATGCCCCTACGGATAAGTCCGTAGGTTCTTGGTTTGCGGCTCCGTAGGGGCAAACAACAATTTAAGATTTAATATTTTTAAATTAATATGTAAAGACCGTACGGGCAATCTTTTGGTCCTATGGATTAGTCCGTAGGGCCAAACTAAAATTGCCCCTACGGATGTTAATATATATATCCAAGGTTTTGGCAATTTAAATTTTGCAATCTCCAACTATGGCCTTAATTTGGTTATTGAATTGGGTTAATAACTTAATATTATGCTAGACTACCATGAATTTTAATATTTTAAAAAGAAAAATTATTATTTGGATAGTGTTTTCCTCTTTCTTCGTAATTACTCTAAACCTTTCCAGTCTTAACCGACTCATGTTGCCGACATGCCGTGCCCATCCATATATGTCCTATTGATCACTTTTATTGATCTCGCTATGAGAACACATAAATTTGGATTACATATAAAATATTTTTTTTGGCACTGGATTATATATAAAATTTGATTCTTTGATACATGAAGCATCGCATAACTATGTCTACACAAGTTACCATGAAAAAGAGAATTGAGTTGAGTTTTGAAAGAAAAGTGAATGTAATAAAGGATGTTTCTTTTGAATTTTCTTTGGGCCGTAAGCCCATCGGTCCTGTGTGTCCCTTTTCGAAACACTAAATGGTTCGATCTCAGGTTCGATCTCGGGTCTATCCTTATAAACTGCTATTGCCCATCACCGGGCTAGTACCCCGCACGTGTTTCTTTTGAATTTAAGGCGTGTTTCTTTTGAATTTAAGGTGTGAAAGGAAAACTTTTAAAAGCTTTTTGTTGAAGAACTCACTCACTCACTCACTCTCACTCTCTCTCTCTCTCTCTCTATATATATAAAGATGCCGTAAGGAAGGAATTTCCTTCTGTGGCGTTGAAAAAGCACGTCCTTCATGGTGTTTTCCGACGATCGGCACCCATCATTTTCATCGTTATCATCTAAGATATGGATACAATTTTCATGTGATTCTACAACCTTTTCACCGTTGAATTAGTGGGTTCAAAATTAACGGTTTACCGACAATAGAACTTTTTATATTGCTAAATCAACGGTGAAAAAGTTGTAGAATCACATGAAATTTGCCGTACCCACAACTTAGATGTTAACGATGAAGATGATGGATCCCGACCGTCGTAAAATACGACGGAGGGTGTACTTTTACGACGCCGTAGGAGAAAATTCCCTCCTATGGCATTTTTCCTCCATTATTCTCATATATATATATATATAGAATAATGGAGGAAAGATGTCATAGGAGGGAATTTCCTCCTATGACGTCGAAAAAATACATACTCTCTCATTTTTTCCGACGATCTGTATCTATCATCTTCATCATTATCATCTATGATGTAGGTATACCAAATTTCATGTGATTCTATAAATTTTTCACCGTTGATTTAGTGGGTTCAAAATTAACGGTTTACCGACAACATAACGTTTTGTTTTGCTAAATCAACGGTGAAAAAGTTATAGAATGACATGAAATTTGATGTATCCATATCTTAGATGATAACGATGAAAATGATGGGTGCCGATCGTCGAACAAAATGAGAGAGTAATTTTCCGATGCCATAGGAGGAAATCCCGTCCTATGCCTCTTTCCAAAGAGGCCATAGGAGGGGATTTCCTCTTATGACGTCGAAAAAATACAACCTCCACCATTTTTTCCGACGATCGACATCCATCATTATCATCATCTAAGATGTGTATACACCAAATTTCATGTGATTCCACCACTTTTTCATCGTTGAATTAGCAATGTAAAAAGTTCTATTGTCGGTAAATCATTAATTTTGCACCAACTAAATCAGCGATGAAAAAATGGTATAATCACATAAAATTTGGTGTATCCACATCCTAAATGATAAAGATGGCCGTGATGTATGCCGATCGTCGAAAAAAATATGGAGGATGCATTTTTCCGACGCCATAGGAGGAAATTCTCTCATATGGCAATTTTCCTCCTGATGTGGCACACTTAATTGTTGAGGTTGTATGGTCAATTCCCACAATTGACATTTTTTAATAATTATTTAATTATTAATCATATATCATACTCTTTTCATACTTTTGTTCAAGAATATAATAGAATATTTTAAAATCTTGTTCCATCCTAATGTATATACATACCTACGTGCACCATATATGCACTACATATAGATATACATGAATGCACCATATATGCACTACATATAGATATACATGAATGCATACATACACACACACTGGCACCACATACACACTAATGTAAGATTGCCTCCACCAAAATGAATGGTTTGTACCAAGTCCAAATTATAAAGTCTAGAAAAAAAGTATTAAGATTGAAATATTTAGTTTTATATATTATGTACTTGGTCTTTCATTGGAGCATTCCTACATATTGTGTCTCCGTCGAGGACCGAAATTTCCAGGTCCGAGGCTGAAGAGTTCAAAGTTATTTTTGACATGTAAACGTTGTAGGATTGTAATTGAAGCCCAAGAAAATTAAGGCGTGTGTTGTGTGTTTACTTGAATGAATGAGTTGCTTCTTGCTCAAAATTGATGTATTGATTGCAACATTATAAATTACACGGTACAAACAGGAAACTTCGAGTCTGTTTGTACTTAAAAGATGGTAACCAATTTTGAAGAATTGTGTGAGTTGACTGAGTTTTGGGTTCTTTTTGACATATACCCCCTATGTTATATAATTCTTATATTTACGTTTGACCTTGGAGCTATTTATTTGTGTGAATATTTTTCTTAAGTCTTTAAAATTAGTTTCACTGACCTTTCCTCAAAACTTTGACAATTGTGATATCGATTCTATCCTCCAAGTAATTTGTGAGGACAACAACATGCATTAACAACAACCATATCTGTGATAATATTGATATTCAGTCTAATCGTAAGTTACACGGGTTAACGAGACTAACAGTTTCAAACAACACTACCAATTCAGAAAGAGTTTCATGATATATCTTAAGTTTATTGGTGCTATTTCAAATCCCCAAAAAATCGGTGGTGTTATATAAATTAAATTTACGCTAATACCAACAAAAACAACAATTATAAGAACACCATCTATTTTGAATTTCATGGTCCGGCAGCATACTAGTACCAATTTTCATTTAATATGATGCTTCATTCATGATCATTGATTTGGTTGCCAAAAATGGTTTAATCAGAAAACCATCAAATTTGCAAGCTGAACATAATTAATTTTTGAATGCTATAAATTAGAATATGTTGATGAAGATGAATGGGTGATGATCAATAAAAGAATTGATTGAAAGGTGCTTACGGGCTCATCTAGGAGATATGTCTTTCCTATTTTGGCCAACACATGCATGTTTTAATAATATATCTTCTCAATCAAGCAGCAACCTAGTCGTTCAAACAAAACTAATCAACTCAAAAATAAAAGCCTACATTGCATAAATGCCAACTTTCACGTTTTTTGCGATTTGCGATTGATACCGTAAACTAATTTAATTGCAAACAAGTACCATGAACTATCATCCCTGATTACAATTAAATACAATCAACTTTTCTTTCCGTCTGCAAACGCTGTATTTGACCGCCGCGTCATCAATATTCGACTTGTTTTTATCTATTTTACCCTTTTTTTCTCAGTCAACCCCTAAAATTTCGACGGGGATAATGGTTCATTAAGGCACAAAAGTTAGCATCGTATGGTAGTAATGTCAAAAAAAATAGTTCATGGTATTTATCTTTAATTATTAAAGTTCATGTAATTAATCGCAAAAAACGTGAAAGTTGATGGGTACATTTGTCCAATTTAGCCAAAATAAAAAGGTAAATTGTCAAAAAGCCCCTGGCCTGCTCGAAAGTTGTCTAAGAATCCCTGTAATTTTCGAAATTGTTGGAAATGGTCTACTGTTCAAAATCTTTGTGAAAAAACCCCTAAGTTGTATTTCATTTAGGCCATGTATTTCCTCAACCGCTTGGATATTACAGACAACTGCTAGATATTACAGGCAGCTGCAGTTGCAGCTGCTTAGATATTACCAACTGATGGTATACATGGACTTTGATTGGGCCCAGGGGTTATTTAACAAGAGCAAAAAACCCAGGTTTTTTACACAAGTTTGAAGCAAGCCGTGGGCTTTAGCGAAGGAACCCAGATCTCATCAAAAGTCTAGACATATCTTGAACCGGTACCACCTGATAAGGGAGATCGTTGATCGCCGGGAGATCGAGGTGCGGAGAGTTGATATGGAGAACAACACTGCAGATCCACTCATAAAAGCCATCTCTCAGACACAGTTCGAGAGGCTATTCAAGATGATAGGTCTGCGATACGCCAATACATGGCCTTAGTGCAAGTGGAAGATTGTTAGTGATATATGTCATGGCGGCCATTATTGTATAGTACTGGTTTGTATATTACATTTTGGAAGCTTGGAATATACACAGATATAATAACAGTCTTGCTCAATATGGTAGTATGCTACTTGGTTTGTATCTACCTCAATATGTGCATATGTTTCTTTTAACGTATCGCTGATACATATTGGTAGAGCCCTTAGGATCGTTGCTTGACTACCAGCGTTGTGATGACAGTCACACTAGTAAGGGCTGAGTAGTCTATAAGCACATCCTTATACATGTCCCTAGTAGTAGGATTAGCTCGGAACCAAAGCGAGGATCTCATGCTATCATTGAACGGCTACCGAACTGCCATACTCAGGTAAGCGGTCTCTGTTCCTCGAGACAGGGCATCGATACTCTAGAGTAGACTAGTGTATACGCTTCTCATCCTAACAGAGAAGATGGTCTGTCTCACAGCCATTAGTATGTCGTACTGGAAATAGTATGCAGGTGCTCATTGGGTTATGAATATATTGGACATAACTCGTTGGGAACTGCTAGTGGATATTATATCGATCGTCGGGTAGCAGTTCCCATATGAAATTAGTACAGCTTAGTCCGTCGACTTGACATTGCTACTTTGCCTCGAGTGTGTTCTCACTGTTCTTTGATTACTACCCTACACGGCTCAAAAGAATCGTGCAAACAGGTAGTAGTTAGGTGCAGTCCCGAAACACTTGGAGGCAGTGGCGGTTAGATATGATTCGTCTCTCCCGGTATTGGGGGTTGATATTGCACTGTATTCAGAAAGCCATTACAAAGTCCCTGGCCAGGGCAAGTGAGATTTACTGGTAGGTACTCCGGTAGTTTCTCAGGGTGTTTTTGGGCTTCACTCCGACACGACTTATTGCGCTATTAGGGTCTGACGGTTACTGCCCCTAGGCCTGATATGCGATACTCTTAAACGAACATACTGAACTGTACGGAGATTGTCATAGATAGGCTCAGTAGGAGTTCGGATGAGTTTGCTCATTGGCCTTCTTATCGATAGATATCTGGGTAGCCGTTACGTGCACCTAGTACCGCTGACGTGCTTATAGTTAAACTCACTGCCAGCGTACTATCGAGTCTTTAGAGTCCCACATAGAGGGTTTCCCTACATCGGGCAAAAGATGTAGAGGCCGTATGGTTTTACGACAGGGCTTCGATCACATACGTGTACTTGTGCACGTATGATGTCCGGACAGATAATACTAGTGGGTTTTGGTTTAAGCCGGATCCTAGTATTATATTGTTGGATTATTTTCGTCTCTTTGTATTCGTATTTTTCAGAATAAGGATACGGGTATGTATATACGGATGATGGGCATTCCTGTAATTTACTCAAGATTGTTTCTAGAAGAAGACACCTTATTTGGATTTTAATCTTTTGATTAAAAAATTAATGAGGTGGAGGAAGTGAGAGTGAAGATGGAACATTACAATGAGATGGCTCTTATTTGTGATGAATAATGCATACCAATAATGCAACCACAAAATATCTAGCATGCTTCAAAATATCACAATGTGAGTCACCCTCATGAGTCACCCCATGAGTCATCTAAGAGCCATGCTTCATTTAATGTAAATCTCCACCTCATTTTCTCCACCAAGACTATGCCTACCATACCATATCAGATGTGGAGTGGGAAGAAACCCTATTTTCAGTATCTGAAAATATGAGAATGTCCAGCTTTTGTCAAAAAGCAGCACGCGGACAAGCTCGAGGCATGCTCAGTACTGTGTAAGTTTGTGGGATACCCAAAGAACTCCAGGGGTATCTTTTCTATTACGCAGAGATAAAAGGTTTTTGTTTCTCCTCATGCCCACTTCTTAGAAACTCTATTTTTAGAAAAAGAGATAAGTGGGAGCGCAATAGAACTGGAAAAAATTCCAGAACCACAATTACTGAAAGCATGGTGGAACCAAAAGTTTCAAAAGAACAGGACATCCCCGCGTCACTCCGCAGGAGTAGTAGGCTGCCTCATCCGCCCGAGATATACTACGGTTTTCTCATAGACGGGGATAGAGAGGATTGCATCATTGACAATGATGAGCCAACTAGCTTCCAGCAAACCATTCAGAGCGGAGACTCGGTAAAATGGCTGGATACAATGCAGACCGAGATGGAGTCTATGTACACCAACAAAGTATGGACTTTAGACATTGCTACAGAAGAGGTAAAACCCGTAGGCTGCAAATGGATCTTCAGAAAGAAGATTGGTGTAGATGGATGGGTTGAAACCTATAAGGCTAGACTTGTTGCAAAAGGATTTCATCAAAGACCTGGTTTGGACTATGATGAAACATTTTCTCCAGTGACTATACTCAAATCCATTCGGATCCTTCTTGCCATTGCCGCCTTCCACGATTATGAGATTTGGCAGATGAACGTAAAGACCGCTTTTCTAAATGGAAATTTAGAAGAGTACATCTATATGGATCAGCCAGAGGGTTTCATTCAGAGTGGGAGCAGCGGGAAAGTGTGTAAGTTGCTTAAGTCCATTTATGGACTAAAGCAGACATCGCGGAGTTGGAACATCTGTTTTGATGAAACGGTCAAAGAATTTGACTTTATCAAAAATCCAGATGAACTATGCAACTATAGTAAGATTGTAGCGAGAACTGTAGTATTTCTCGTCTTGTACATGGATGACATTCTCTTGATAGGAAATGACATTCCTATACTACAATCAGTCAAAGGATTCTTGTCATGCCTTCTACATTCTGGGGATCCAGATCTATCTTGATAGATCTAAGAGAATGTTGGGACTTTCATGGTCCAAGTACATCGACACCATACTGAAAAATTCAGTATGGAAGACTCAGAGCGTGGTAATCTGCCGGCTTGTCACGGAATCACCATCTCCTAAGAGATGTCTCCCAAGACTGATTTGGAAAGGAATCACATGTCAACTATACCCTACGCGTCTGCGGTAGGCTCTATAATGTATGCGATGTTGTATACCAGACCAGATGTTGCTTACGCACTAAGCGTGGTAAGCCGGTATCAGTCAAACCCTGGGAAGAAGTATTGGATAGCAGTAAAGAACATTCTCAAGTACCTGAGAAGGACTAAGAAGATGTTCTTGGTATACGACGGAAAAAATCTCCAGATCGAGGCCTTTGCTGACTCCAGCTTCCAAATTGACAAGGATGACTCCAAGTCCATGTCAGGTTATATCTTTACTCTCAATGGAGGGGTGGTCTGTTGAAAGAGCTCCAAGCAGGACACCGTTGCTGACTTGACAATAGAAGCGGAGTATATTGCTGCTTATGACACCGCAAAAGAAGCAGTCTAGATGAGAAAGTTCTTAACAGAACTTCAGGTAGTTCTTTCCATTGTTGATCCAATACCTCTGTATTGTGACAACGGGGCTATAGCTTTAGAAAAGGAACCCAGTGTTGGTGAGTGCTGCATGCTCCCACAACTCTTGTGGCGCGGCGGAAGTGATGAACGAAAATTTTCTTGGCATACAACACACACTTAACCGAAGATCTTGTCTAAACCACAACTAGTAAACCCCAACTAGAGATCTTATCTACTATGTTAGGGATTATACCTTGATGATACGGTCCTTCGGGTCTTCTCTTGGATGCAACTCCTTTGCTCCTTTCTCCTCTTTTGGTGAACTCCTTGGCTCCTTTAGATGTTGCCGATGTTTTCGATCTCCGGCCACCGAAGACCTAGATGATCCACCCGAGAGTTTTCGTGCAAGCTAGAAACTCTTCTCAAGAGTTTAACCGAGAGACCAAATTTGCTAGAAGAGGTCACTAGGATGATGTAGAGATAATTGTATTGGATTAACTTGAAATCCTAAGCTTTGGATTCACATCTCATGTGAGGGTTAAAGCTAGGAAGAATGATCACCATCATTTTCTTTCTCTCTTCTTATACACTTGTTATGATACACTTATCATAATTTTGTGTAGGATTTGAATGCCTTGATTTCACATCTCATATGAAGGTATTTATAAGAAGAAGGAGGAGGAAAGAATAAGTGCATTTCATGATTAAAAAGTTTAAGCATGATAAAAAGAAAATAGCACTAACTAAAGCATGTATTATGAAAGAAGTATCATGCATTAATAGTACATCCACTTCAACAACCACATTATCATGCTTATACCTTTTAATTTACACCTCACTAATTTATTTTCACAAAATAAATGATGTCATAATTATGTCATTATGAGGTGGCACCTTCTAGAAGGTATTCTTGTAACAATTACAAAAATACCCCTCCTCCGTATACCGTATACCGTATACTGTATACACGCATCCGAATTCCGAAAAATACGAATACAATTAATCCAATAATATAATACCGGTATCCGGCCAGTATTATTCTTCCGATTATTATTCCTGTAACAATTACACGAACATAATCGAAAACCTGCCGCAACACCTTACGGCTGCCGTAACAACTTACGGTCTCTACATCTTTCGCCTGAACGAGGGAACCCTCTGTGTGGGACTCTAAAGACTCGTCAGTACGCTGGCAATGGGTTTAACCACAAGCACGTCAGCGGCACTAGCTGTGCGTAACGGCTACCCAGTTACATGACGAAAAGGTGGCCGACGAGCGAACTCATCACAACCCTTACGAGCCTGTAAGCAACACTTACCGTACAGTCCGGTCTCTTCGTCTGATACGTCGCATATGAAGTCCAAGGGTGGTAAATGTCAGACCCCGGTAACTTTATAAGTCATGTTGATTTATGGCTAATAACAGGTCGATGAACTACTGATAACACTTATCAGTAAACCTCGAGAACCCTGGCCAGGGATTTAGGTGTTATAGCCGATCAAACATAGCGCGACATCAACTCCCTATACCGGGAGAGACGAAACCCCTCCTATCGCTCACTGTCTCCATATGATTCGGGACTGTACCCAAAATCCACCTGTTTGCACAACTCAGTAGAGCCGTGGTAGGGAGGAAATCAAAGTACAGTGGGAATCACACAAGACTCTATGACGATTTCGGGTCTACAGACTAACCTGTACAAGTGTCACCAGAGAACTGCTATCTGACAATAGGTATATATACCATCTAGGAGTTCTCGGCGAGTCCGTCCAGTATACCCAGTCTCCATTGAGCACCCGTACACCATCCTTGATGTCAAACACCGATAGATATGGGATCATCCATCGCCCATCATATGGGTCAAGATGCGTATACGCTAGTCTACTCTGGTGTATCGATGCCCTGTCTCGACACACCCTTGACTAGGAACAGTTATAGGATGTACTCATAGACTACCGTGGCCCCACTAGTATGATCTCATCATAGTCCCAGTAGTCGAGTACAAATCCTAAGGGCTTTATCAACATGTAACAAAAGAGACAATCAGAGTACATGTTAAGATAAAGTACAACCAGATAGCGTACTATCATGTCGAGCAAGAAAGTCCTCCCTATATATATCCAAGCATCCACTACAATATACATCGTATGTACAGTAATGGCCTCTAGGGCACACATATAACTAACACCCAGGTCCCATCAGAAGTCCAGACATATCTTTAGGCGGTACCACTTGATCAGGGAGATCGTTGATCACCAGAAGATCGAGGCGCGGAGAGTTGATATGGAGAATAACACTGCAGATCCACTCACAAAGGCTGTCACTCCCCGTTTTCCAGTGTACTGGCAGAGGACACGACTGGCCGCTACGTATTTACTCAAAAGTAAATACGCTAAGCGTAACTAAGCAATATAAAAGAAATATACACAAGAGACAAATGTAATGAACGACAACTTTATTTATTAACATTCTTTTACAGTAAATCGAAAAGTAAATACATGGAATGAAAAGAAATGCCTAAACAGTAGCATAACAGAAAAAAGTACTGAAAGTAAATGTGTACAAGAAATCTAAAGCCCTGGGTCGTAAGCTAGCTGGTCCAAATCCTCGCTGGTGGGCTCGATCCCCTGAAGGTCCGAATCACCTGACAACATTCCAAAGAAGAAAGAGAAGGAATGTCATCAGCGAACAATCGCTCGGTAAGCCCCAAAGATAAGTGTAACGCCCCACACCCCAGTACAGATGGTATTGTCCGCTTTGGCCGAAACCGCACGGTTTTTCCCTTTAGAGCGAACCGGACCCGACCAGGGGCCACTTCGCAGGAGGTCACCCATCCCAAGACTTCCCTGGCCCGAGCACGCTTAACTACGGAGTTCTCAAGCTCCTGTAGTTCCAGTTCACTTAAAAGGCGCCTCTGTAATTGAGGGTGGTATCATTATATTTATAATGCAGTTCGGTCCTCTTTCGGAATGTGCTTTAAAGACCCGATCCCATTGTTCTGAAATGGCTCCCCCACTCAGATCACCAAGATGTCCGCAACAGACCGCACTGAGTGTGGACAGAGCAGATCACCATGATGTCTTAAGACCGCACTGCTCTGGGGTATTACATTCCCCCCATCTAAGAACAATGGTTCGTCCTCGAACCACAAACCTACTATTGAGGGACCTGCATGGGTCGCCAAATGTAACGCCCCACACCCCAGTATAGATGGTATTGTCCGGTTTGGCCGAAACCGCACGGTTTTTCCCTTTAGAGCGAACCAGACCCGACCAGGGGCCACTTCCCAGGAGGTCACCCATCCCAAGACTTCCCTGGCCCGAGCACGCTTAACTACGGAGTTCTCAAGCTCCTGTAGTTCCGGTTCACTTAAAAGGCGCCTCTGTAATTGAGGGTGGTATCATTATATTTATAATGCAGTTCGGTCCTCTTTCGGAATGTGCTTTAAGGACCCGATCCCATTGTTCTGAAATGGCTCCCCCACTCAGATCACCAAGATGTCCGCAACAGACCGCACTGAGTGTAGACAGAGCAGATCACCATGATGTCTTAAGACCACACTGCTCTG
This sequence comes from Agapanthus africanus, assembly GCA_030015575.1. Taxonomy (NCBI): domain Eukaryota; kingdom Viridiplantae; phylum Streptophyta; class Magnoliopsida; order Asparagales; family Amaryllidaceae; genus Agapanthus; species Agapanthus africanus. The sequence goes on along the minus strand of CM057338.1, from coordinate 981,124,028 downwards.
GGGTATTACAATAAGGGAGAAATAGAATAGAGAGAGTGTAACTTTTAAAGTTGTATTAACGCTGCTGTTTGTAGCTTGGTACAGAAGAAGCCAGTGTATACGAGAAGAGTCTCAGTAGACCAGAGATTAAGGTGGACGGAAAGTACAAGAAACCGTTCAGCCACGATACAACGGCAATGGAATACAGGTTATGTAAGACCTGGTTCTTTTTATACGCCTAAAATCCGTATTTCCTTTTTAGACCAAATTTTGTTATTTTAATAAAACCCAAATTCCATAGTATCCAAAATTGTCCCAAATTATTTCCACCAAGCCGGTCCCATTCTTTTCCCTTATTTTTGATTCCCTCAGCCCAACACCATTGGTAAGCCCAGAAAGATTAAGGAAATGGAAATTCATTTGTATTTAAACCAAAACCCCAAATTTCTCCTTTTGTTTCCATTATTCCTTTCCTTATTTCCCCAAGCCCATTTCTTTATTCGTTTCATAAACTTAAAACTTCATTCTCTTCAGCCCCAGCCCAGCCCAGCCCTCTTTAAATATTTAATCATTTTCCTTGATTTTTCCGAGCCCACCGAGCCGGCCCACTCTATTAGTTTCTCCAATTAATTTTCTTTTATTCTTCTGGCCCGGCCCACTTTTTCTCCTCAGCACCCGCGCCCGCTTCACCCACGACCCGACCCGCTTCTACACCCCCTTCTTCCTCCAACGGCTATTTTCCTCCTCTCGCGCGCTCGATCCACTTCCTGCGCCTCCGCCGCAACCCACGCCTGCGCCCACGTCGTCGCTCGTCACGCGCGACGCCCGTGAGCGTTACAACCACGATGCTCCCCCTCGTCTCCCCATTTTCCCCCTCACTTCCAGCACTCCCTTGCCCTCCTCTCTTTCCTTCCTCCTCTCTCCCACCGACCAAACTCCCCTGCACCCCGAGCACGAGCCCCTGCGCCCTCTCGCCGGCGAGCCCCTCTACGTCTCGTCGACTCCCCCGCACCATCGTCGTCGTCGTCGTCGTCGTCGTCGTCGTCATCATCGTCATCATCGTCGCCGTCTCAACCCAACTTCATCACCTACAACCTCCATTCCCGACCATCCCCGCGAGCCACCTCCGGCCACCGCGACAGCCCAACTCGACCCCCCTCTGCAACGTCTCCTTTTCCCTCTCTGGCTCCCTCTTCCTATCAACCTCTGCTTCTCTCTCTTTCTCTCTCTGTCTCACTCTCAAATCTCAATCTCTTTCTGATTTCTCTCTCTGTCTTACTCTCAAATCTCAATCTCTCTTTCTCTCTAACTTCCTCAATCTCTCTCAATCTCTCTCTCTCTCTGAGTTTCTCACTCCTTCTCTCTCACTGCTTCTTTCTCCCTCTCTGGCCCTCTCTTTCACTCCCTCTCTCTGCCCCTCTCAATCTCTCTCTCTACAACTCCAATTCTTTCTCTCTCACTCTCCTATCAACCGAGCCCGTGCCACCCAGTTCAAGCCGAGGCCAAATCTTGACGTTGTCGCTCGCGCGTGTGTCACTGCCGTGCCGCACGTGTGTCGTTGCCGCTGCCGTGTGCCCCAACATCTCCAGGCAAGTCCCCACTTGCTACATGCTACTTATTATTAATTACAAATGATAATCGTATATATATTCCATGCTTTACCTTCTGTTAAATTATACGACTCAACTGTTCGATGCGTGTTCCCTATGAAAATTCTCGTTTAAATTGACGGCACTCACTTGTATAGTTTGGCCCGTAAGCCTATGATTCTAGCGTATGAATTTCATTAGAAAATATGACCGTTAAAGATTAAGACAACTACCCTCAAGTTTAACCGTAAAACTGGAATTTTCTTGTACCTGAGAACTATTAAAATCACCATAAATTATATACATACTGGAATGATGCGCTCGAGGGCTCAAATCGAAGCCGACTCGACGAACTTTGACCCTATACTAGTTTCCGGATATTCCTGTACTTGAAATGTGACAATATTTGGATCGGAGTGCGACTCTGGACTGCAGTCCAGAGCGACACCAGTTGTTGCTTGCTGTTCCATAATGAACACCATCCTGTTTCCTAAACTCTTAGGTTGCGGAACTCCGCTGATTATTATAGGGGAATCTGTTATCTAGACAACACAAGTGGTTCCATCCTATTTCGTTATCATTTGTTATTTAATCTGCAATTTAAAAGATCGGGACGCATAACAGTCCCAACAGAACCAGAACTGACATATTAGTGTTAAACAGTGTATAACTCCTGACGTACAGATGCGATTGACGATCCGTCTGTTGCGTTGAAAACCTTACTGAAAACCCTAGAATTCATCCAACCGTAGCGTCGCTAAAATCTGATCCCAACTGGGGTTAAAATGCGTTGCGAAACGGACTTCTGATTCAGAAACCAGATTTCCAGCCGTGAACGCTTAAAATGAAATGGCCATAACTAATGATCCTGAAACCCGATTGGCGTGAAACTAAATTCGATAGATAGATAACTGAACATACTAATTATTACCAGTTCATCGTCTCACTAAATTGTAACTGTATGATTTATGATAAATTTTGCAAGTGGTAGATTATTGATTGAGGACATCCTAAACATGCTTTATATACTGTTTACGCATCATATCATACACATATCATGGCATTGATAACATAGTGATAACGTGCATTTACCCAGTGTTAGGTTTTAGTGATGATTGTGGCAAGTACGTCAGTGTTCGTGTATAAGTGATTAAGTGAAAGTGATACGTGCTTGTACACAATCAGTGAACCTTATTATTATGTTGCATTGTCGTCGTCTGTAGGACACGTGTACGTGTAACTATAAGTGGTATGGGACACTTATGGAAGCTCTTGCACGAGTGTCACAGATAAGGCACCAGACACTGGCATTTATCTTGGGTATTAGTCGGGATGTGCTTGATGGAGGTCCTGCTTCCAGTTCTCGCGCAGACTTGTCATGGACCGATTGGTATTTATGGTTATGGTTAGCATTTGATGTAGACCACGGGGTGTGGGGTAGTTTAAGTGTGAATTCAACAGAATCTCGGGAGTCCCATGCCGGCTTATATATTTAGGGAGATATATGGAGATTTACAGGGTGTGTGATTATCACCGTGATATACATGTTGGGCCCGTGGTCCCTTGCCCTTGGGTTCTGCCCTTGGGTTCTACACTTGGGTGGAGGACACTCGCGAGTGGTTGACTCTCACACTTAGACTGACGATAGGCTTAGTGACCTGTACAGTGAGACTTAGAGACTGATAGGGATACTGACATTGATATATCTTACTTACTGTGTTGACATACGTGGCATATCGTTCTACTGCTTTTACCGTTCCGCTGCATTGATTATTGCATGTTCATGTTCATACTGCCATTTATCTACTGTTGTATATATACCTATTATGACTGCTAGAATTGTCACATGATTTTATGTATTATATTGCTATTGTGTCGCTCTGACGACCTGAGTATGCATGCTCAGTGTGAGGAGAAGATTTAGCCTGGACCAGGACTAGACGTATATCACAGACACCTCGACTTGCTATCCGGAGTTATATCCCGTTTGTTTCCCCTCAGGTCAGTTCTTTACATTGTTTTGTTTCAGTTACTGCATTTCTAATTACCTGCGTGTTATTTACTGATTACCAGTTAAAACTAGAAGCCGAAGTGTGACTAAGGCAGGACATTTCCTTAACCGTAGGAGCATGGCTGGCCTTGTCAACCCCTCGTATTTCGTATTTTGGGAAGCGGGGCGTGACATGGTTTAGTTGGTATCAAAGCCCAGGTTTTGCTTCGATTGGGATTGCAGTTTTCTGTGTAGAGCTTGACAATCCAAGACATCCCTCAGTCAGGATTGTAAACTTGATATCCTTGATCCATATTCACATTGAGTGTCCTGCTATCTATTCGCTGGAGTTTCGGGTGACTTGGCAAAGTTACGTGGTTGCAATTGCACCACCGTGCTCTGTTTAAGTGACTTAAAGTCATACAGTTGATTCTCCACTTGTAATAAATTCATCACTTCTGATATTCTTGAATCTTTGTCCTATCCATATTATATTTTGATTCGTTTAGCGTGTGACTTATATCATTCTCAAAATTGTTGTCCCAGGATCATGTCTTCCAACGACTCTTCATCTATATCCGCTTCCCAGAATCAGACCATTGAGATTCTGAGTGTACTGCAAAGTCTAAAGGAAGCCCAGGAGCGAACAAACGACCTGTTGGTTGAAGGACTGAGAAGACAGATAAATCAGGCACCAGCGGGAGTCTCCAATCATAAAGGGATCCCTAGTAGACGAGGAAAAGAGAAGAAGATGAAGCGTCAATTTGTTTCCCCACGACAGAAGCAGCAGAAGACCCCTTGTTGTGGGTACTGTAAGAGGCCAGGACATCTTCAGAGGGATTGTCGCCGCGCCCAAGGGAAATTTCTGATATGCGGGTCCAACAAACATCTCATCAACGGTTGCCCAGAAAGGAAGGAACTACAAGGAGAAGACTCGTCTACTCTCCACACTTCTGACAAGTGATGATTATCGCGTAGTTCGAACTTCGACGATAAGGCGGACCTAACGCAGGATTCAACTCACGCGACGAGAATGCAACGTTATAGTAGTCGAAGAAATTTTTTTCATGTTATCTACTTTCAGTAATATTGTTGTCATCTTTTATGAATATTTCTTTCCGTTTGAAATCTTGTATCCGCTGAACTTTTGATTGAATGCAAAAAAAAACTTGAATCATAATATATGTATCATTCTCTTGTTTTCTCCTTATTTATATTATTCGTTATCACAGCGTTTCTATCCTGATTTTACAGTTCCTGCCACCGCATATTTTCGTATACTTCGTACACTGAGTTATTTTCCTGACGTATTCCATTGTCTAATCATGACTCTTTTCTTTCAGGCCATGGCCCACCCTGGAGCAGCACCACATCTAGATGAGGATGCACAGTCATGCGTTTCCTTAGACCACACGCTGATGAGTTCTGACGATGAGATCAACGGTCCCCAGATCAATTTCGGAAACAACGATTCAGAGGACGAAGGAGTAGCCGCCCCAGGGTTTGACATGATATCTGATTCCGACGAAGAAGAAGGAGACCCTGAAGAGAACCCGATAGAGGAAGACCCCGAGAAAGAACCGATAGAAGAAAATCCAGTGGAGGAAAATCCCATGGAAGAGAATCCAGAAGAAGAGAATCACATGGAATCAGACCTCGATGAAGAAGCTCCAGTCGAGGAAGAAGGACCAGAAGACCAAGACCCTGCTGTGGAAGAACTCCCATTGGCGATCCCTGCGAGGCGCTATGGAAATGGACGCCCCTACCTGAGCGCGCGAGCCTACCGCAACCTGCTGAATCTCCACAACCGCAACTGACGGGATCTCTTCTAGATGTTGTCTTTTCTGGCCAAAGAAAACTGTGTATAGTTTAGGGCCACATTTCATTTTGATGATGCTTTGTTTAAAATCTTTCAAAATGAAATAAATCTTCTGAGTTCGCAAATCTTTTATTTACTGGTTCACTCAATGTTTCTATTTTTCCCTTACCGTTTTTTCCCTCCTGAGACCCTTACTGTCCACACCTACATCTTATGCTGATTCGACCCTCGCTCAGATTAACAAGTACCACACCCGATTTTTGAGGTTCACCTTCCACCCTTCGTCTGTGCCCCTCTGAGATCTTTCTGGGAGGAGGACATATCTTGTGAAATTTCCGAGTTCGTTAACCCATCAAATCTTTGATTCATAGGATATACCGACCGTTGTCCTCCCCATATTTTCTCCTAGTAGTCCTTTGTTGCTCACCCTTACTTCTTGTGCTGACCCGATCCCAATCTCTTTGACCTTCAGCCTAAAGCAGCCACACTCCGACCTTTGAATGTTCCACACTTCCTTATAATCCGTACCTTAGCTAGCCCTATACATTTTTATGTGTTTTCCTATTACCCTATATATATACATTCAGGGACTTTATCATTCAAAAATTTGGTTTTCATTATTTTTGTATTTATCGAAAGGCGCGTTTTATTGACTATCCCCGTTTTACGCATTTCAAGTACTCGCTACTAGCTTTTCCCATTATCTTTCGGTAGCGCAACCTTACACTGCGCATGCTTTCGTTACATGTTTCTTAATTTCACTATACAAGTTTTCTAAGTTATTTTAAACATATTTTATCGATACATTATCCCAAAATGTTTTAACCTACCGACTAATTTTCACTACTTTATTCTTGTTATTTTATTTTTGGGTTTTGTGCCTATGATTACTATTATAAATGATTGTGCCTTATACTTATTTTTTTGTCGTGCTACCTTAATTATACTTATACGTGCACATATTTGAGTTTCGATTTTATCGAGTACGCCTCGAATAATATTGTTCGTTATTGTTGTTATTTATATTTCCGTATTTATATTTGTTCTTACATATTTATAACTTTAAATTTCTCCGTCCACATATTCCTAGTAAATCTTTATGTGTTAGTTTACAATATGATAGCTGTTGCCTATGTTTGTATAACTTATCGTTTATTTTAAATTTCGAGGACGAAATTTTTGTAAGGGTGGTAAGATGTAAGACCTGGTTCTTTTTATACGCCTAAAATCCGTATTTCCTTTTTAGACCAAATTTTGTTATTTTAATAAAACCTAAATTCCATAGTATCCAAAATTGTCCCAAATTATTTCCACCAAGTCGGCCCCATTCTTTTCCCTTATTTTTGATTCCCTCAGCCCAACACCATTGGTCAGCCCAGAAAGATTAAGGAAATGGAAATTCATTTGCATTTAAACCAAAACCCCAAATTTCTCCTTTTGTTTCCATTATTCCTTTCCTTATTTCCCCAAGCCCATTTCTTTATTCGTTTCATAAACTTAAAACTTCATTCTCTTTAGCCGCAGCCCAGCCCAGCCCTCTTTAAATATTTAATCCTTTTCCTTGATTTTTCCGAGCCCACTGAGCCGGCCCACTCTCTTAGTTTCTCCAATTAATTTTCTTTTATTCTTCTGGCCCGGCCCACTTTTTCTCCTCAGCACCCGCGCCCGCTTCACCCACGACTCGACCCGCTTCTACACCCCCTTCTTCCTCCAACGGCTATTTTCCTCCTCTCGCACGCTCGATCCACTTCCTGCGCCTCTGCCACAACCCACGCCTGCGCCCACGTCGCTGCTCGTCACGCGCGACGCCCGCAAGCGTTACAACCACGATGCTCCCCCTCGTCTCCCCATTTTTCCCCTCACTTCCAGCACTCCCTCGCCCTCCTCTCTTTCCTTCCTCCTCTCTCCCACCGACCAAACTCCCCTGCACCCCGAGCACGAGCCCCTGCGCCCTCTCGCCGGCGAGCCCCTCTACGTCTCGTCGACTCCCCCGCACCATCGTCGTCGTCGTCATCATCATCATCGTCGCCGTCTCAACCCAACTTCATCACCTACAACCTCCATTCCCGACCATCCCCGCGAGCCACCTCCGGCCACCGCAACAGCCCAACTCGACCCCCCTCTGCAACGTCTCCTTTTCCCTCTCTGGCTCTCTCTTCCTCTCAACCTCTGCTTCTCTCTCTTTCTCTCTCTGTCTCACTCTCAAATCTCAATCTCTCTCTGATTTCTCTCTCTCTTTCTCTCTCTGTCTCACTCTCAAATCTCAATCTCTCTTTCTCTCTAACTTCCTCAATCTCTTTCAATCTCTCTCTCTCTGAGTTTCACACTCCCTCTCTCTCACTGCTTCTTTCTCCCTCTCTGGCCCTCTTTTTCACTCCCTCTCTTTGCCCCTCTCAATCTCTCTCTCTACAACTCCAATTCTTTCTCTCTCACTCTCCTATCAACCGAGCCCGTGCCACCCAGTTCAAGCCGAGGCCAAATCTTGACGTTGTCGCTCGCGCGTGTGTCACTGCCGTGCCGCACGTGTGTCGTTGCCGCTGCCGTGTGCCCCAACGTCTCCAGGCAAGTCCCCACTTGCTACATGCTACTTATTATTAATTACAAATGATAATAGTATATATATTCCATGCTTTACCTTCTGTTAAATTATACGACTCAACTGTTCGATGCGTGTTCCCTATGAAAATTCTCGTTTAAATTGACGGCACTCACTTGTATAGTTTGGCCCGTAAGCCTATGATTCTAGTGTATGAATTTCATTAGAAAATATGACCGTTAAAGATTAAGACAACTACCCTCAAGTTTAACCGTAAAACTGGAATTTTCTTGTACCTGAGAACTATTAAAATCATCATAAATTATATACATACTGGAATGATGCGCTCGAGGGCTCAAATCGAAGCCGACTCGACGAACTTTGACCCTATACTAGTTTCCGGATATTCCTGTACTTGAACTGTGACAATATTTGGATCGGAGTGCGACTCTGGACTGCAGTCCAGAGCGACACCAGTTGTTGCTTGCTGTTCCGTAATGAACACCATCCTGTTTCCTAAACTCGTAGGTTGCGGAACTCCGCTGATTATTATAGGGGAATCTGTTATCTAGACAACACAAGTGGTTCCATCCTATTTCGTTATCATTTGTTATTTAATCTGCAATTTAAAAGATCGGGACGCATAACAGTCCCAACAGAACCAGAACTGACATATTAGTGTTAAACAGTGTATAACTCCTGACGTGCAGATGCGATTGACGATCCGTCTGTTGCGTTGAAAACCCTACTGAAAACCCTAGAATTCATCCAACTGTAGCATCGCTAAAATCTGATCCCAACTGGGGTTAAAATGCGTTGCGAAACGGACTTCTGATTCAGAAACCAGATTTCCAGCCGTGAACGCTTAAAATGAAATGGCCATAACTAATGATCCTGAAACCCGATTGGTGTGAAACTAAATTCGATAGATAGATAACTGAACATACTAATTATTATCTGTTCATCGTCTCACTAAATTGTAACTGTATGATTTATGATAAATTTTTCAAGTGGTAGATTATTGATTGAGGACATCCTAAACATGCTTTATATACTGTTTACGCATCATATCATACACATATCATGGCATTGATAACATAGTGATAACGTGCATTTACCCAGTGTTAGGTTTTAGTGATGATTGTGGCAAGTACGTCAGTGTTCGTGTATAAGTGATTAAGTGAAAGTGATACGTGCTTGTACACAATCAGTGGACCTTATTATTATGTTGCATTGTCGTCGTCTGTGGGACACGTGTACGTGTAACTATAAGTGGTATGGGACACTTATGGAAGCTCTTGCACGAGTGTCACAGATAAGGCACCAGACACTGGCATTTATCTTGGGTATTAGTCGGGATGTGCTTGATGGAGGTCCTGCTTCCAGTTCTCGCGTAGACTTATCACGGACCGATTGGTATTTAGGGTTATGGTTAGCGTTTGATATAGACCACGGGGTGTGGGGTAGTTTAAGTGTGAATTCAACAGAATCTCGGGAGTCCCATACCGGCTTATATATTTAGGGAGATATATGGAGATTTACAGGATATGTGATTATCACCGTGATATACATGTTGGGCCCGTGGTCCCTTGCCCTTGGGTTCTACCCTTGGGTGGAGGACACTCGCGAGTGGTTGACTCTCACACTTAGACTGACGATAGGCTTAGTGACCTGTACAGTGAGACTTAGAGACTGATAGGGATACTGGCATTGATATATCTTACTTACTGTGTTGATATACGTGGCATATCGTTCTACTGCTTTTACCGTTCCGCTGCATTGATTATTGCATGTTCATGTTCATACTGCCATTTATCTACTGTTGTATATATACCTATTATGACTGCTAGAATTGTCACATGATTTTATGTATTATATTGCTATTGTGTCGCTCTGACGACCTGAGTATGCATGCTCAGTGTGAGGAGAAGATTTAGCCTGGACCAGGACTAGACGTATATCACAGACACCTCGACTTGCTATCCGGAGTTATATCCCGTTTGTTTCCCCTCAGGTCAGTTCTTTACATTGTTTTGTTTCAGTTACTGCATTTCTAATTACCTGCGTGTTATTTATTGATTACCAGTTAAAACTAGAAGCCGAAGTGTGACTACGGCAGGACATTTCCTTAACCGTAGGAGCATGGCTGGCCTTGTCAACCCCTTGTATTCCGTATTTTGGGAAGCGGGGCGTGACATGTTAGGTGTCTTAATAGTTGCAGTCTCGTGCCACTTCTAACACCTTCCGTACCAATCTACCCCTTAAACCCCGCGATGTCTTGATTGTATCGTTTGTATTGTAAATTGTAATGTATTGTATTATAGATTGTATAGATGGATGACTTGCCGAAACCATGATATCAGTAAATGGATGTAACTGGAGAATCATTTAGATGGATGTATATCCATAGTTCGGTTCGGTCAATACAGATTGAATAGATTGAACAAATTGATTATATGGATTCATTGCTTCATATTGTAATTTAGTTTTATACTTGAATCTCATTCAAGTCAGATTGTATATTGAGACACAGTTTGAGTCAGACAATTAGAAAAGAAATTGAAGTCCTGAATTAAGTTTTGGTGTTATCGGTAACCGTATGGACGGCAGGATTTGTGTCGTTTTCAAAGACGATTACCGTGTTGATAATATCGTTTGTTAAGTTGTCTACCTTAAATAGGAAAGCACCCATATCTCCGGCTTTTTGAGGCTCAAGAGACCGGTCTCGCTTAAACCTATGTTTACTAGGGTCCTTATTGTAATTTATAGAACTTGAGGGGGTTTTATGTAAAAAATAATTTGTATAATTTTCAAAATACACCTCAAGTATTTAATTATCGTCTTTAGAGTTTTCATAGATGTAGATTTTATATATGTGACATTTCTAGTGAATAAACCTATTTTTCATAATATATGGTATTTAATTGTAAAGTATTGAACTTGTATGGAATTGCATGGTATTTTCATGTAAAGTGATTCCTTTTGATTTAGAAAAGTTGGAATATTTATAGTATATCAAAAGTAGATATTTTGATGATACATATATATATATAGATATATATATTTAAAAAAATAATTTCATTTATTATTTTTCTAGAAATCTTATTTTCTTAAGATATTTGTATTTTTAAATCTTTTGAGACCGTATGCTCCTTATGGAGGTCTGCATCTCGCACTACTAAGCCCGAGGATGTGCGATAATCCGCACCATCCCGAACGGCTTTCCCAAATGGGTTGTAGCGGCGCTTTGCAAATATTTGTTTAAAATACATAATCTTGTAGAAAAAAGGTTTTTATAAGTTTGAGATAGTTTTATGTAGAACCATATTTTCCCAAATCTATGTTTCCCAATATCATCGTGCTATGTTACATATGAGTGTTGTGAGGAGGTAGGTCATTACCTCGTGAACTATCTAAAGGTATAGCAAGGATTTATGATATTTAATGTCGAAACTAAATTACATGGTATTGTTCTGTAAAATACGATAAAAATTACAATATACATTCTTTTGATATGGAACTTGTTCAATATGTTTTGTTAATAATTAATAGTCATGTTGTGAGAGTTTGGTATTATTGTGTTTAAGAAAAAATGGAACTTTTAAAGAAAACCGAATCGGAAGTCGGATTAACTCTGTTTCCGTCGGGTTTTAGTTTTGAATATTGTTTAGAATATAGAAGAAAAGAGAAATAGAGACTTACTGGATTTTAGATTAGAGAAGAGGAAGAGGGAGTGGTAGGAGGTGCCGGTGCATCATTTCGTCGCCGGGAGCTTCTAGGGTCATCGTCGGAGTTTCGCCTTTCGCTAACTCCACTTGTACACAAAAGTTCTTGGGATTTTTCTTGAAAGTTTGGACAGAGTTTGTGAGTGAGGGGTGTGTGAAATTGAGTGGTATTTATAGGAAAATCTAGGGTTTAGGGTAGATGAAAGGGTGCGAGAAAATTGTATTAAATTTTGTATTAAAAAAAATTAAAAGAGAGTGTTTTAATTCTCTGTTTAATTTCAGAGGTTTTAAACGGTGCAGGGGGAGTGGGGTAGGCCAACAGTTGCATACGAGTCAAGAAAATCGGGAATCCGACTCACCTGAACCGGCGCCGCCGGCCCGAGTCGGCCGAGTCGGGCCGGGGCTCGTCGCCACGTGTCCCCCGTCGATTGGTCTACCTCCTGGGCTCGTTTGTTTTATATGTGACTTTTGGTTTTTACGAGTTATGCACGTGTAGACTTTTGGGATTCTAAAAATTTAAAAGAAAACTAATTAAAAAATTAATGTGGCTGATGGGATTTGAATTCTGGTGCTATGGTTCAGCAGTGCAAGGTCTTACCAGTGAGCTACAAGCTCCTTCTTGCTGTTCAAAAGTAAATTAAATACTTATAGTACTCACAGAAAATGTAAATACCCCAAGTATACATTAACTTTAAATCAATTTTATGTACACAAGAATTGGAGTTGTTACAAAGGCCATCCCTCGGACGCAGTTCGAGAGGCTATTTGAGATGATTGATCCGCGATACATAAATACATGGCCTTAGTGCAAGTGGGAAATTGTTAGTGATATATGCCCTAGAGGCCATTATTGTATAGTACTAGTTTGTAAATTACATTTTGGAAGCTTGGGATATACACAGATATTATAATAGTTTTGCTCAATATGGTAGTATGCTACTTGGTTTGTTTCTATCTTAATATATGTAAATGTTTCTTTTAACATATCGTCAATACATAATGATAGAGCCCTTAGGAACTTTGCTTGACTACCAGTGTTGTGATGACAGTCACATTAGTAGGAGCTGGGTAGTCTATAAGCACATCCTTATACAGATCCCTAGTCGTAGAATTATCGAGACAGGGCATCGATACTCCAGAGTAAAGTGTATACGCTTCTCATCCCAGCAGGGCAGATGGTTTGTCCCACAGCCATTAGTATGTCGTACTGGAGATAGTATTCAGGTGCCCATTGGGTTATGAGTTACACTGGACGGACTCATAGGAAGCTGCTGGTTGGTACTATACCTATTGTCAGGTAGCAGTTCCGAGGTGACATGAATACAACATAGTCCGTTGACTTGACACTGCTACTTCGCCTCGAGTGTGTTCCCATTGTTCTTTGATCACTACCCTACCACGGCTCTAATGAGTTGTGCAAACAAGTAGCAGTTGGGTGCAGTCCCGAAGCACTTGGAGGCAATGATGGTTAGATAGGATTTGTCTCTCCCGGTATCGCGCTATGTTCGGAAATCCATTACACAAAGTCCCTGGTCAGGACAAGTGAGATTTACGGATAGGTACTCCAGTAGTTTCTCAGGGTGTTTTTAGGCTACACTCCGACACGACTTATTGCGCTATTAGGAGTCTGACGGTTACCGCCCTCTAGGCCCGATATGTGATTCTCTTAGACGAACAGACCGGACTGTACGGAGATTGTCACAGATAGGCTCAGTAGGAGTTCGGATGAGTTTGCTCATCGGCTTTCTTATTGACAGATAGCTGGGTAGCCGTTACGTGTAGTTAGTACCGTTGACGTGCTTGTGATTAAACCCACTTCCAGCGTACTGTCGAGTCTTTAGAGTGCCACACAAAGGGTTTCCCTGTTTCGGGCGAAACGATGTAGAGGTCATATGGTTTTACGACAGGGTTCGATCACATATGTGTACTTGTGCACGTATGATGTTCGGGCGGATGATACTAGTGGGCTTTGGTTTAAGCCGGATCCTAGTATTTGATTATTCGATAAGTTTCGTCTTATTGTATTCTTGTATTTCGGAATACGGATACGGGTATGTATATACGGTGAGGGGTATTCTTGTAATTTGTTCAAGAGTGTTTCTAGAAGAAGACACATCATTACTTGTATTACCATTTAGGTTAAATGGTTAATGAGGTGGAGGTATGAGTTGTAATTTTGTGATAAATGAAGTATGGCTACTTGGTGGCTCATGGATGACTATTGAGGCAAGGGTGGACTTAGATATTTTATGAGATATTTTAGGATGCCATATAGTCATCACAATTAGCCATATTCATTCTATTATTATCTTAAACACTCTCTCACCTCAAGACCTCTCTTCTTCTCCCTCAAATCCTAATTGTCTCATGTGTTGAGAAACCTAGGGTTCTTGAGACTAAACCATCCACAACCGTTCTCTACATTCTATAGGTTGCTTAGATTAGCATACTAAGCACCCTAGTTACCTCATCTTAGAGGTTGGAGCTCAAGATAGACACTCTCGAGTGGATCTTCTTTGACTCGAGGAGGCTGAAGAGAAGGCACGATCGGTACACTTTTCAAGGAGCGCAAGAAGACGAGGAGGACAACAAGAAAACCCGAAGGACTTGATTCTTGAGTTATAACTTTCTTTCCGAATAGTTAATCTCATACTAGTTTTGTTAGCTAGGGTTTAGTATTGATCCTGGAGTTTAGTCGGTGTTGCGAAGCATATAAAAATCGTTTTTTGCAAACTCCGTCTTCCCGTAAATCCACGGGGTACGCGACATCGATTTACAGTGGGTGTGTGTGTGTATAGAGAGGGGGGGGGGTGTTTAATGGAGGAAAGATGCCATATGAGGGAATTTCCTCCTACGGCGTCGTAAAAATGCACCCTCCCTGATTTGTTTCGACGATCGGCATCCATTACCTCCATCTTTATCATCTAAGACGCGGATACACCAAATTTCATGTGGTTCTACCATTTTTCACCGTTGATTTAGTTGGTGCAAAATTTACGGTTTGCCAACAATAGAACTTTTTACATTGCTAATTCAACGGTGAAAAGTGATGGAATCGCATGAAATTCGGTTTATCCACATCTTATATGGTAAAGATGAAGATGATGAATGCCAATCGTCGAAAAAAAAATGAAGGATATAGATTTTTGACACCAGTTGACGGAAAAGTCTCCTAAGGCCTCTTTTCGTCGTTACTCTCGCTCTCTATATATAAGAAATTTAAATATAGGACCTCTGTGATGGCATCAGAATAATGCGAGTGGATGTGTACTATCCTTTGATCACAGGTGTGGGAACATGTTTCTCAATATTAGGCATGCTCGTACATATGAAAATATAAATGAAGGAGTCAAGAATATACCAAACATCCAAGCTTCTGTTCGGCATGTACTCAAATATTAACATCCTCTCTTCGCCTTGAATGCAGCAACCAAGAAGACAAACAAGATTCCTATGCTGAAGTTTTGCAATAAGCAGAACCTCATTTTTAAACTCTTCAACGCCTTGTAATGACGTCCTGGCGAGTCTCTTAACAGCTATCTCTTGGTCCTCTCCGAGTTTCCCCTGAAATCTTACAATCAACCACACACATATTAACTCTGCCCCTATGATCAGTTGTCCATTTTTCATTCGAACTGAAGATGGTGCTAGTGTAAGGTGAACTTTCACTAGATCAGTCATACTACAAAGGTATAAATTAATTGTACGTGTTGGCTCTGAATATTTTCTGTAGTTAGATTGGTTGGCGCGTACAGCCATAACTACGCATTTAAAGCTAACTTCGCATATAAATTATTGTTCACCTTGTAAACTGGTCCAAAGCCACCCTCTCCAAGTTTTTAGACATCTGAGAAGTGGTCTGTTGCAGCAGCAATGATGCCAAACTCAAATAAAGGAAGATCTACGTCATCCTTCGTTCCTAAGATAGCTGAATAAAAACAGTGACGAAATCAGAGTCTTCCTTGGAGACGTACAGATCGATTCAGAGTCTATTGCTGCTATAACTTATAAGGGCTCGGATATAAGTGAGCAACAAATATTAGATTTCTGAAATTCTCTCTCTCTCTCTCTCTCTCTCTTGTGTGTGCGTGTGTGTGTAACTGAAGGCGTTAACATACCTCTTCTTCGTTTCTTCCTTATCCAGAGGAAACCACCCTCTACAACCTTTGATTTTTTCCGCCTCATTTGCCAAACTAGCAACCCCCAATTAGCAACAAAGCTAAAGAGCCAACAACACCGCGTATTATAGCTCCCATAGAAACTCCCTTGTTGTTCTTAAAGCTTGGAAGCTCTGAAGCAGCAAGACGAAGAAAAATAGTTCCTCCATCTGAGCCATTGTAATGATCTTGCAGGTTAAGCAAGTTATCATACCAAATTTAGCAACCGCGATTGCCATAAGAGCAAGCAGTACCAGAACAGTTATTCAAGCAATTCAGCTCGCAATCTGAAGCAGTTAAAACTTGTAGGCTCTGAGGATTATCTGGAAATTTTGTGTAGGGCATCTGAGGATTACGGGGCCATGGTAACCTCTATAATAGCTATCAAGTTTGTTTGGTTCTATTCTAATCAATACATTAATAATCTAGAGCCTAGAAGTTTGAACCTAGGCACAATTTTAGTATGAGATATAGATATAGAAGGTTAGAAACTGATCCTCACCTTCAAAGAAATGTCAAAGGAAGCCCTATGCAGCATATATCATCTCCTCATTTCAAAGTTGGAAGCAGGTATCTGAAATTCCAATAAAATAAGCTTGCAGACACAATAAATGTAACAAATTTGCAGGATAAGAAATATATATAAGAGAGAATAGGTCATTTCATTACATGGATGATAACAAGCAGCAGCAAGAAACTTGAATAGTAAGTAGAAGACCTTACAATCTGAGCCCTCACAAGCCAGGAGGCCCCATACATGAAACGGTGGAGTATCAAGTATCACCAAACATGTAAAAAATCTCTAGTAACAATTATACAATAATCGATGAAGAAAAAATATAGCATCAATTTTGAGTAGGTTGTGATGATTGGTTAGTTCTGAATGCATACCACACTAACAAGAACTTTTCGAGAAATTTGGAAATGCATCAATCATGCCGACAAATATATAATTATACGCATATCATCTGAATCCTCTAACAAGACTAATTACTAATAATCATCTGCCATATGATGATACAGTTAAGTCATTTGATACACATGATTAATTATTTCTTGAAAGTGTATCGGTTTGGGTAGGACTTGTCCAAGCAATGAAACCCGGTTGCTTAGGCACTGGTAGAGAGTCAATATCACTGGTACTGTCCAACATTACGACAACAGATGACATCAACGGCCTATCTTCTGCATGTTCTTGAACACATAAAAGGCCCACTTTTATGCATTTTAAGGCTTCTTCCTTTTAATAAGATTTACCCATCGATTCATGCACTAACTGCAAGCTTTTACCTTCATTCCATAAACTCCATACCTGATCCAATCATAAAAAGTGTGAAATTATGCTTGTAAGTAAAACATTACCAAGACAAGTTTCCACTTACATGAGCAACAAGGTTCATGTGGGGAGAAAATCGAATATGCTCCCCTATTCTTTCTTCCACTTATAATTTCCAGTAACATGACTCCAAAGCTAAATAGGTCAGACTTCATAGAGAAGATGCCCTCCATGGCATATTCAGGAGACATGTATCCGTTGCAATCGATCTCCAAAACATGAGCTTATCAAGAGCTCAGCTCCAAGTAATCTTTGTGAAAACATGTAGTATTTCTGCTTAAACTTACTATGTTCCAACGACATTTCTTGTATTGAGATCTGTCGTCTCATCTCCACCAAAAATTCTGGCCAAACCAAAGTCTGAAATTTTGGGGTTCATCCCCTTATCAAGAAGAATATTGCAAGCTTTGAGATCTCTGTGAATAATTCCAAATAGAGTCATGGTGAAGGTAAAGCAGTCCACGAGTTATCCCCAAAATTTTTTGATAACAGGTCTTCCAATCAAGCAACATGCCTTTCTCTTTATCTAAAAGCATGCAAATATATGAAAAAGTATGTTTTTTTTCAATTTCAATTAAGTTTACGTTTTCTTTTAGTTTATATATATAAGAAATTTAAATTTAGGACCTATGCGATGGCATCAGAATAATTGAGTGGATGTGCACAATCCTTTGATCACAGAGGTGGGAACATGTTTCTCAATATTAGGCATGCTCTTACATATGAAAATATAAATGGAGTCAAGAATATACCAAACAAGATAACATCCAAGCTTCTGTTCGGCATGTACTCATATATTAACATCCTCTCTTCTCCTTGAATGCAGCAACCAAGAAGACGAACAAGATTCCTATGCTGAAGTTTTGCAATAAGCAGAACCTCATTTTTGAACTCTTCAACGCCTTGTAATGATGTCCTGGCGAGTCTCTTAACAGCTACCTCTTGGTCCTCTCCGAGTTTCCTCTGATAATTATGAAATCTTACAATCAACCACACTCATATATATTAACTCTGCCCCTATGATCAATTGTCCATTACTCATTTGAACTGGAGATGGTGCTAATGTCAGGTGAACTTTCACTAAATCGGTCATACCACAAAGGTATAAATTAATTGTACGTGTTGGCTCTAAATATTTTCTATAGTTAGATTGGTTGGCGCCTACAGCCATAACTACGCATTTAAAGCTAACTACGCATATAAATTAATTGTTCACCTTGTAAACTGGTCCAAAGCCACCATCTCCAAGTTTATAGACATCTGAGAAGTAGTCGGTTGCAGCAGCAATGGTACCAAACTCAAATAAAGGAAGATCTAGGTCATCCTTCGTTCCTAAGATAACTGAATAAAAACAGTGATCAAATCAGAGTTCGTCTTCCTTGAAGACGTACATATCGATTCAGAGTCCACTGCTGCTATAACTTATAAGAGCTCGGATATAAGTGAGTAACAAAGATTAGATTTCTGAAATTCTGTGTAATTATGATATATATTGGGAGGCGTTAACATACCTCTTCTTCCTTTCTTCCTTATCCAGAGGAAACCGCCCTCTACAACCTTTGAATTTTTTCTGCCTCATTTGCCAAATTAGCAACCTCACAATTAGCAACAAAGCTAAAGAGCCAACAACACCGCCTATTATAGCTCCGATAGAAACTCCCTTGTTGTTATTCGGATTCGGAAGCTCTGAAGCAGCAAGACGAAGAAAAATAGTTCCTCCATCTGAGCCATTGTAATGATCTTGGAGATTAAGCAAGTCATTATACCAAATTAAGCAACCATGATTGCCATAAGAGTAAGCAGTACAAGAGCAGCTATTCATGCAACCCAACTCGCAATCCGAAGCAGTTAAAACTTGTAGTCTCTGAGGATTATCTGGAAATTTTGTATCGGGCATCGGAAAGAACAAATCCTTTTCAGATTCACGCGAGCTATCCTTGCCACATTGCAACGTGGCGTTTCTAACACAGTCTTTCTGCCAATCGCTCAATGCCCAATCCGACGGCAGATCTCAGCTAGCAGTTCTCTGGTGACACCGGTACAGCTTAGTCTGTAGATCCGAGATCGTCATAGAGTCTTGTATGATTCCCACTGTGCTTTGATTTCCTCCCTACCACGCCCAAGAGAGTCGTGCAAACAGGTGGATTTTGGATACAGTCCCGAGTCACATGGAGGCAATGAGTGATAGAAGGGGGTTCGTTTCTCCCGATATTGAGAGTTGGTGTTGCGCTATACTCGATTGGCTATAACAGGAAGTCCCTGGCCAGGGCTGATGATGCGATTTACTGGTAAATGTTATCAGTAGTTTCTCGACCCGTTATGAGCCTCACATCGACATGACTTATCAAGTTATTAGGGTCTGACGTTTACCACCCCAGACTCGATATGCGACATATCAGACGAAAAGACCGGACTGTACGGTAGTGTTACTTATAGGCATTGCGGGAGTTTGGACAAGCTTGCTTGTTGATCTTCTGATCGTTCAATACCTAGATAGTCGTTACGTCCAGCTAGTACCGCTGACGGCTTGTGGGTGACTGATATGATCATTATCTACTGTTGACGTATTGACGAGTCTTTAGAGTCCTACACAGAGGTTTCCTGCTCAAGCTAAACGAAGTAGGACATATATGTGATATGTGCAGGACCGAGATTAATACGTGTATGTGATACAGTATTCTAATATCGGGATATAGATTATATGTGACATAACCGGATTATTGAATCAAGTGTTGATTCAATAATTTGTTATATGTATGTTTGATATATATATAAATGATATTAGTCGGTTGTATGCGATATAACCGGATTATTAAATCAAGTGTTGATTTAATAATTTAATATATAATTATATATTTGATATTTTAATATATATTAACTAATATTAACTCACTTAAGAATTTTTTTTTCTACAAATACATATAAATATATATGAGATATATATTAATGTATTTATTATTGTGTCATACTAGATAATACATTGGACATGAGTGTATGAGACTCACACCAAACTAAAGATAATTTGGGTGACTAATTATTAAGGGAAAAATCAAAATTAGGTGGAAATTAGTATGGCTAAAGATGCTTGTAGAAGCATGTAGAAGTCTTGACTTAGTCGACTAATTTTGTTTTTCTCTAGATATTTATTAACCCAACCATTATCTTTAGACATGGTTAAATCTCTACAAATATCATTTGAGATATTTTTCACCATGGTTCATCACTTGATCATCTTCTTCATCTTATTTTTCTTCTCTAGCTTTTGATGAGTTGAAGAAAGAAAGAGAGAGAAATAATTCTAAAATGAGCAAAATACCTACTTCATCAATCGATACCAAACTAGGCATTTAGTATAGATTGTTTACTTCACCAATTCCTTAATTAGTGAAGAGATAGCTTGAGTTAGAGATTTCTCAAGGTAGATCATCTTCGGTCTCGAAGATCCTTAAGCAAGCTCATTCCTTTCGTCTAGTGGAGCCTAAGAAGAGTTCGGAGACCACTACTTAGAGCTAAGAGACTACTACACAGAGCTTTAGAAGTGAAGGATCGGTCTACAAAAGTTGTATTTCTTGTACACTTAGTATAAACCTTTATTACTTGCTTATAAACCCTAATTCTTTAGTTCGATTCTAGGTTAGTATTATTTAGCACACTAGATTTTTTAAAATTGCATACTTGATATTTCTAGAAATCTAGTAGTGGTGCTAAGGAATACTTTCAACTACTACTTGTTTGCACGACTCATTTAAGCTGTGGTAGGGTAGTAATCTAAGTGCAGTGGAAACACACTCAAGGCGAAGTGCGGTGTCAAGTCCACGGACTAACCTATACTCATGCCATCCGAGAACTGCTACCTGACGATAGATATAATACTAACCAGCAGTTTCCAGCGAGTCATGTCCAATGTAACTCATAACCTAATGAGCACATGTATACTATCTCCAGTACGATGTACTAATGGCTGTGGGACAGACCATCACCCCTGCTGGAATAAAAAGCGTATACACTAGCCTACACTGGATTATTAATGCCCCGTCTCGATAATCCTACGACTAGAGATATGTATAAGAATGTGCTTATAAACTATCCCACTAGTATGATTGCCATCACAATGCTGGTAGTCAAGTAAAGATCCTAAGGACTCTACCAATATATATAAGCGATATGCTAAAAGAAACACATGCGCATATTGAGGTAGAATCAAACTAAATAGTATACTACCATTTTGAGCAAGACTGTTAATATAATTGTGGATATCCCAAGCTTCCAATATGTAATATACAGTCCAGTATGATACATTAATGGGCTCTAGAGCATATCTCACTAACAATCTCCTGTCGTGTATTGGCATATTGCAGACCTATCATCTCGATTAGCCTCTCGAACTGCGTCTGAGCGATGGCCTTTGTGAGTGGATCTGCAGTGTTGTTCTCCATATCTACTCTCCGCACCTCGATCTCCCGGCGATCAACGATCTCCCTGATCAGGTGGTACCGCCTCAAGATGTGTCTGGACTTCTGATGGGACCTTGGTTTCTTCGCTAAAACTATAGCCCCGTTGTTGTCACAATACAGCGGTATTGGATCAACAATAGACGGAACCACCTGAAGTTCTATTACGAACTTCCTGATCCAGACAGCTTCTTTCTTGGCGTTACATGCAACGATATACTCTGCTTCCATAGTCGAGTCAGCAACGGAGTCCTACTTGGAGCTCTTCCAACAGACCGTCCCTCCATTGAGGGTAAAGACATAACCAGACATGGACTTGGAGTCATCCTTGTCACTCTAAAAGCTGGAGTCGGCACGAAGGCCTTGACCTGGAGGTCTTTTCTGCCGTATACCAAGAACATCTCCTTAGTCCTTCTCAGGTACTTGAGAATGTTCTTTACTACTGTCCAGTGCTTCTCTCCTGGGTTTGACTGATACCTGATTACAACGCTCAGTGCGTAAGCTACATCTGATCTAGTACACAACATCGCATATGTTATAGAGCCTACCGTAGAAGCGTAGGGTATAGTAGACATGTGATCTCTTTCCAAATCAGTCTTGGGAGACATCTTTTTGGACAGGGTGGTTCCGTGACAAGCCGGTAGATTACCGCGCTTTGAATCTTCCATACTGAATCTTTTCAGTATGGTGTCGATATACCTGTACTGTGAAAGTCCCAACATTCTCTTAGATATATCACGATAAATCTGGATTCTCAGAATGTAGAAGGCATCACCCAAGTCCTTCATAGAGAACTTGTGATAAGAATCCCTTGACTGATTGTAGCATAGGAATGTTATTTCCTATCAAGAGAATGCCATCCACATATAAGACGATGAATACCACACTTCTCGCTATAATTTTACTATAGATACATGGTTCATCTGGATTTTTGATAAAGTCAAATTCCTTGACCGTCTCATCAAAACAGATGTTCTAACTCCGTGATGCCTGCTTTAATGCATAAATAGATTTAAGCAACTTACACACTCTTCCGCTGCTCTCACTCTCTATGAAACCTTCCGGCTGATCCATGTAAACACACTCTTCCAAATTTCCATTCAGAAAAGCGGTCTTTACGTCCATCTGCTAAATTTCATAATCGTGGAAGGCAACAATGGCAAGAAGGATCCGAATGGATTTGAGCATAGCCACTGGATAAAATGTTTCATCATAGTTCAAACCAGGTATTTGACGAAAACCTTTTGCAACAAGTCTAGCCTTATAGGTTTCAACATGTCCATCTACACCAATTTTCTTTCTGAAGATCCATTTGTAGCCTACGGGTTTTACCCCTTCTGAAGCAATGTCCAAAGTCCATACTTTGTTGGTGTATATGGACTCCATTTCGGTCCGTTTTGCATCCAGCCATTTTACCGAGTCTCTGCTCTGAATGGCTTGCTGGAAGCTAGTTGGCTCATCATCGTCGATGATGCAATTCTCTCTGTCCCCATTTATGAGAAAACCGTAGTATCTCTCGGGTGGATGAGACTGTCTACTAGTCCTGCGAAGTGGCGCGGGGATGTCCGGTTTTCTTGAAACTTCTGGTTCCACCATGCTTTCAGTAATAGCTTGTTGTTCTGGAATTTCTTCCAGTTCTATTGCGCTCCCACTTATTTCTTTTTGAAGAAATCGAGTTTCCAAAAAGTGGGCATGCAAGAAAACAAAAACCTTTTGTTCCTCTGCGTAATAGAGAAGAAACCCTCTGGAGTTCTTTGGGTATCCCACAAACTTACATAGTACTGAGCGTGCCTCGAGCTTGTTCGCATACTGTTTTTTTACAAAAGCTGGACATCCCCATATCTTAAGGTACTGAAGATAGGGTTTCTTTCCACTCCACATCTAATATGGTGTGGTAGGCACAGTCTTGGTAGGAACCTTGTTCAAAAGATATACAGCTGATTCTAATGCATAGCCCCAGAAAAATTGCGGCAACTCAGCGTTACTCATCATGGAACGTACCATATCTAATAAGGTCTTGTTCCGCCTTTTTGATACACCGTTGTGTTGAGGTGTGTATGGAGGAGTAAGTTGAGAGAGAATTCCATTCTCTTTTAAGTAATTCAGGAACTCGACACTTAAGTATTCACTACCTCGATCACATCTAAGTGTCTTGATACTTTTACCGGTTTGTTTTTCCACTTCATTCTTATATTCCCGGAATTTCTCTAAGGCCTCGGATTTATGTTTCATCAAGAATATATATCCATACATTGAGAAATCATCCGTAAAAATAATGAAATAGGAATAACCATTTCTTGCATGTGTAAACATTGGACCACACACGTCACTGTGTATGAGTCCCAAGATCTCTCTTGCTCTTACTCCATGTCCAGTGAACGGAGTCTTTGTCATCTTTCTTTTGAGACATGATTGACAAATTGTATAGGACTAATGTTCGAACGGATCCAAATATCACTCTTTATGTAATTTCGTCAACCTTGTTTCATTGATGTGACCCGATCTACAATGCCATAAGAAAGCCTGATTTGATTCCGGAGACTTTCTTTTGAGTGTGTTCTGGACGTTCAAAACCTGAGCCTGATTTAACACGTATATACTGTTATCTAATGTACCTGACCCAATCAAATTTTGATTTAGATAGATGTTGACAATATCGCTTACAAATATAAAATCATAATCTTATTTAGAAAGTAAAAATACAAAGATGATATTACAAACCAGACTAGGTATACACAAACAGTTACGTAAAATTAAAATCTGCCCACTTGTCAATACTAGGTGATATTCCCCTACGGATACAGCATCCACGCTCATTCCGTTAGCAATCTTGAAAGTCATATCACCTGCCTTGATAACTCTACGGTTTCTCAGAGTATGTAATGAATTATAGATATGAGATTCTGATCCGGTATCTAGTACCCAGGAAGTAGAATTAATTGATAGACAGTTTTCAATCACAAACACACCTGAAGCCGAAACCACAGCGTGTTTCGAATCCTGGTTTCTGGCTTTCCAATCCCTGCGGTCCTTCTGGCAATGCCCTTTCTCGTGACAATAGAAACATTTCTCCTTCTCTACTGTTAACCCTGAAACTTTTGTCGTCATTTCCCTCTACCTTACTGACACCGCCTATCGGCTTGGTGGAGACCTTCTTCTTCTCTCCCTTGACTTTCGCCTTAGATCTAGAAGAGAAAAATTCTCCAATAAGCAGAGCGAATGTGTCCCTGGATTTCTGCAGGATGCCCTCAGCGCTCCTCAACATGTTGAGAAGTCCTGGAAGTAAAACTTCCTTCCCTTGAATATTGTAATTAAAGATAAACTGGGCGTAGGTGGAGGGGAGTGACTGTAGAATCAAGTTAGTACATAACTCATTCTCCAACGTGGTCCCTAGGTCCGCGAGCTTTTCAGTATAGCTGATCATCGTAAGGACGTGGTCCCCTACAGATGACCCGACAACCAATCCTGCCTGAAGCAATATTTTCGAGATCTCATATCTTGCGATACAAGATTGCTCTCCATATAAATTCTTGATATGGAGGAAGATGGAAGCTAAGTCCATTTTCTCGTACTGCCTCTGGTGTTCATAATCCATAGAGGCTAACACGAGGCACTTGGCTCTCGCACAATCATTTTCTCATGTCTTACGGATATTAACATCCGCGACGGTGGAACCTGGACGTGGGACGGCGGAGGCTTTTGTAGTAAGGAGGTAGCCAGCTTATCATAGGTAATGGCTATTTGGACATTTCTTAGCCAATCATAATAGTTTGGCTCAGTCAATTTATTATCTAGCAATAACCTAAGCTCGGTCATAATGGTCGCTGCAATTAGGAGAGAGAGAAGAAACACTTAGCATGATACTCTTGTAAGTTTAAATTGGTTATTAGTTAATCTAAACAAGATGACTCCCGCTGTTTCCTCGAATCCTTCCACAAACCATAAAAGAAGAATTAGTCAGGATTAATCTCACCGTACAATTCTTGCTTAACCTTTCGGCCAGACTAGTGTCGATAATTCGAGGGAGGTTTTACGACGCTTTCGCGAAGTTCCTTAATTAAATAACCTCTTTTCCCTGGAGGCGTAGCCCCATTAACACCGTTCTACACACCTACTTAGTTTATAGTATTGATCGTTTAGTGAAAAATCTCCCAAAGAGTAATCCTCCTCATCAGCGGGATCGGGATCCAACTATCATTGTGTGATGATCTAGATGAAATCCACTCTAGTGACCACACTTTAAAAGGTATACTCAATCTGCAAGTTTCCTTTATATTTGAAACTCCCGATATGGATTTTTTGCCCCAAGCTCTTATGACCTTGACGAAGACCAACATATTATAAATCGCAAGTCAAGTTCTACCCGTTATTGTCCAGGTTAATTTGAACCCATCCGTACATACTTTTGACAAAGGCCAAAATAGTAGTACGACTGTGCCAAACCAACGCATCTATCTATGCTATAGATGAATATTCAGCAGCTACCAATCACTATGCCTTAGCGAAGGTCAAAATACATAGCTTGAATACTACTGAATACCCAACTGAAATGACGGAGGGCTACAAATGATTTTGGCAAAACCGTGAACGTAATGAACTTGATATAATCGAAGGAACCATGATAGCTTTTAAAAGGAGTGGTTTAGGCTCCGCATTTAAAAGTTGCTTTTTGAAAAAAACCGAGTGGTTTTGAAACTGTTCCAACGATTCAGTTTTGGTTTGTTTTCCTTGCATTAATCAATGTTAATGCGGTCCCATCATTTAATCCTATCATTGCAGAAAGAAACGAAAATACAACGTACGCTTATGCTATCTGCATTCGCCACGGGGCCCCGTCATGCACCATTAGATTACTTAACTAACGACAGAGCGGGGGTTGGACTAGCGCGGGTGCAAAACATAAGCAATGTCTATATATCATATATATATGTATGTATCTATTCGTCTCACGCAATAATAGGCATTCCAGATCACAGATGAATATATTGGATATACTAGAAATTCCGCGTTTTGTTTAAGCCCATAACGAAAGACGGATTCTACGGTCGTGATGAATAGCCAAACCCCACCCTAGACCCCTACGGGTGCGGCAAACTACCCGTTAAATTCCCGAAGTGAAGCAACCTCTTTCAGTAAAATGAGTAAGCCACTCGGCACTTCAAGAACCCGGTAGTTTGCGTACCCCACCTTGAATCTATCCTAAGAGCAAAAGCAGTAAATGAAATAATACAACGGTGGCTACAATCTCAACCCGGATGTGCCCCACAAAATAATATTACATCACTTCACAAATTTACATGACTGAAAGAAAGAAAACTCTCTTCTCACATCCTTGGATATTCATCCATGACGATCCAATACTCCATATCCGCAAACCACAATCATAGATCATAGATATGTGCAACCCCCACTAATTGACGTATAGCGATTAGCAGACGTTCAGCATCATATATCCAAACACAGAAAACCCGATTAGCTAATTACCTTTAGAATTTTGATCGAACAACTAAACTTTCTACCCCATGCACAATCCAGTACACAAACAATTCTTGGTAGAATCCATATATGCCAAAAATCACAATTCAACATGAGAAACCCACAGAAGAAAATCGGACCGAGTCAGCCTTGACTCGGCCGCGGAACGGCGGCCAAACGTACTGTTTGGCCACGCTTCCGCGGCGGTCTTATGGACTTAGGGTCTCGTTTTTCTTCTGTGTTCTTAGAAAAGCCTGCTTGTATTTTTAAAGCCACTGAAATAATTTTTTGATCAATTTTCAAAATCGACAGCATGCAAGGTCCCGAATCGTGATTTCTTGCAATTTTCCGACGATCGAACTTCTAACTACTTGCTAACAAGCTAGTTAAGGTTTGTAGGCTCTCATACTACTGTAAGTCTATGTCGCGCATCCCGCGGGTCCGCATGAAGGGAAATGTGCAAAAAACGATTTTTCTATGCTTCGCAACACCGACTAAACTCCAGGATCTTAACTTGAACCTTAACTAGCTAAATTACAAGAGATTTAACTACTCGGAAGAAAATTATACCTCATAGTATCAAGTCCTTCGGGTCTTCTTGTCCTCCTCTCTTTGGCTCCTCGAAGATCGGATCAAGCTTGCAAGGCCGGCCTCCTCAAGTCAAAGACGATCCACCCGAGAGTATGTGCTTTGAGCACCAACCTCTAAACCGAGATAACTAGGGTATCTAGTTCTCTAAACTAGATAGCCTAGATGGTGTAGAGAGTGATGATGGATTAGTTTGTCTCAAAATACCATAGATTTCTCAACACATAAGACTTTTAGGATTGAGAAAGAAGAAGAAAGCTTGAGGAGATGAGAGTGTTGTGATAAGCATTCAAGTGAGAATGGCCAAGTGTTGTGAATGAATGAAGCATAAATAATTCACCCACAAATAAATCAAGCATGCTTCATGAGTCACCTCATGAGTCATCATGTAAGTCAC
This sequence comes from Agapanthus africanus, assembly GCA_030015575.1. Classification (NCBI taxonomy): domain Eukaryota; kingdom Viridiplantae; phylum Streptophyta; class Magnoliopsida; order Asparagales; family Amaryllidaceae; genus Agapanthus; species Agapanthus africanus. The sequence continues at coordinate 981,095,986 of CM057338.1, read as the reverse complement.
CAAGTAGCGATGCTTCATTAAATGCATATAACACCTCATTACCTCCACCTCATTAACCATTTAACACAATGGTTAATACAACAAATGAGGTGTCTTCTTCTAGAAGCACTCTTGAGTAAATTACAAGAATACCTCTCACCGTATATACATATTCGTATCCGTATTCTGAAAAATACGAATACATAAGAAACGAAAATAATCCAACAATATAATGCTAGTGTCCGGCTTAAACCAAAATCCACTAGTATTATCCGTCCGAACATCATACGTGCACAAATACACTTATATGATCGGAACCCTGCCGTAAAACCATACGACCTCTACATCGTTTCGTCCGAAGCAAGGAAACCCTTTGTGTGGGACTCTAAAGACTCGACAGTACGCTGGCATTGGGTTTAACCATAAGTACGTCAGCGGTACTAGCTGCACGTAATGGCTACCCAGGTATCTGTCGATTAGAAGGCCGATGAGCAAACTCATCCGAACTCGTACTGAGCCTGTCTGTGAAAATCTCCGTACAGTCTGGTCTGTTCGTCTAAGATACTCGCATATATGGCCTAGGGGGATGGTAAACGTCAGACCCTTAATAGCGCAATAAGTCATGCCGGAGTAGAGCCCAAAGCACCCTGAGAAACTACCGGAGTGCCTACCAGTAAATCTCGCTTGCCCTGGCCAGGGACTTTGTGTAATGGCTTTCCGAACACAGCGCGATATCAACACCCAATACCGGGAGAGACGAATCCTATCTAACCACTACTGCCTCCAAATGCTTCGGGACTGCACCCAACTACTACCTGTTTGTACGACTCCTTTGAGCCGTAGTAGGGTAGTAATCTAAGTGCATTGGGAACACACTCGAGACGAAGTGCGATGTCAAGTCCATGGACTAACCTGTACTCATGCCATCCAGGAACTACTATCTGATGATAGGTATAATACCAACCAACAGTTCCCAACGAGTCCTGTCCAGTGTAACTCATAACCTAATGAGCACCTGTATACTATCTCCAGTACGACTACTAATGGCTGTAGGACAGACCATCTCCCCTGTTGGGATGAAAAGCGTATACACTAGTCTACACTGGATTATCGATGCCCGTCTCGATAATCCTACAACTAGGGACCTGTATAAGAATATGCTTATAGACTACCCAGCCCCCACTAGTGTGACTGTCATCACAACGCTGGTAGTCAAGCAAAAATCCTAAGGGCTCTACCAATATGTATAAGCGATATGCTAAAAGAAACACATGCACATATTGAGGTAGAATCAAACCAAGTAGCATACTACCATTTTGAGCAAGACTGTTAATATAACTGTGAATATACCAAGCTTCTAATGTGTAATATACAGTCCAGTATGATACAATAATGGCATCTAGGGCATATCTCACTAACAATCTCTCACTTACACTAAGGTCATGTATTGGCATATTGCAGACCTATCATCTCGATTAGCCTTTCGAACTGCGTCTGAGGGATGGCCTTTGTGAGTGGATCTGCAGTGTTGTTCTCCGTATTTACTCTTCGCACCTCGATCTCCAGGCGATCAATGATCTCCCCAATCAGGTGTTACCGCCTCAAGATGTGTCTGGACTTCTGATGGGACCTTGGTTTCTTTGCTAAAGCTATAGCCCCGTTGTTGTCACAATACAGCGGGATTGGATCAACAATGGACGGAACCACCTGAAGTTCTGTTACGAACTTCCTGATCCAGACTGCTTCTTTCACGGCGTCACATGTAGCGATATACCCTGCTTCCATAGTCGAGTCAGCAACGGTGTCCTGCTTAGAGCTCTACTAACAGATCGCCCCTCCATTGAAGGTAAAGACATAACCCGATATGGATTTGGAGTCATCCTTATAACTCTGGAAGCTGGAGTCGGCGAAGGCCTTGACCTAGAGGTCTTCTCTGCCGTACACCAAGAACATCTCCTTAATCCTTTTCAGGTACTTGAAAATGTTCTTTACTGTTGTCCAGTGCTTCTTTCCTGGGTTTGACTGATACATGCTTACAACGCTCAGTGTGTAAGCTACATCTGGTCTGGTACACAACATCACATACATTATAGAGCCTACCGCAGAAGCATAGGGTATAGTAGACATGCGATCCCTTTCCAAATCAGTCTTGGAAGACATCTCTTTGGAGAGAGTGATTTCGTGACAAGCCGGTAGATTACCACGCTTTGAATCTTCCATACTGAATCTTTTAGTATGGTGTCGATGTACCTGAACTGTGAAAGTCCCAATATCCTCTTGAATCTATCACGATAGATCTGGACCCCCAGAATATAGGAGGCATAACCCAGGTCCTTCATGGAGAACTTTTGTGATAAGAATCCCTTGAGTGATTGTAGCATAGGAATGTTATTTTGTATCAAGAGAATGTCATCCGCGTACAAGACGAGGAGTACCACTTCTCGCTACAATTTTACTATAGATGCATAGTTCATCTGGATTTTTGATAAAGTCAAATTCCTTGACCGTCTCATCAAAACAGATGTTCCAACTCCATGATGTCTGCTTTAATGCATAAATAGATTTAAGCAACTTACACACTCTTCCGCTGCTCTCACTCTCTATGAAACCCTCTGGCTGATCCATGTAAACACACTCTTCCAAATTTCCATTCAGAAAAGCGGTCTTTACGTACATCTGCCAAATTTCATAATCGTGGAAGGCAGCAATGGCAAGAAAAATCCGAATGGATTTGAACATAGCCACTAGAGAAAATATTTCATCATAGTCCAAACCAGGTCTTTGACGAAAACCTTTTGCAACAAGTCTAGCCTTATAGGTTTCAACCTGTCCATCTACACCAATCTTCTTTCTGAAGATCCATTTGCAGTCTACGGGTTTTACCCTTTTTGGAGTAATGTCCAAAGTCCATACTTTGTTGGTGTACATGGACTCCATTTTGGTCCGCATTGCATCCGGTAATTTTACCGAGTCTCTGCTCTGAATGGCTTGCTGGTAGCTAGTTGGCACATCATTGTCGATGATGCAATCATCTCTATCCACATTTATGAGAAAACCGTAGTGTCTCTCGGGCGGATGAGACTACCTACTAGTCCTGCGGAGTGGCGCGAGAATGTCCGGTTCTCTTGAAACTTCTAATTCCACCATGCTTTCAGTAATAGCTTGTGGTTTTGAAATTTCTTCCAGTTCTATTGCGCACCCACTTATTTCTTTTTCAAGAAATTGAGTTTCCAAAAAATGGGTATGCCGAGAAACAAAAACCTTTTTTTCCTCCGCGTAATAGAGAAGATACCTCTGGAGTTTTTTGGATATCCCACAAACTTACACAGTACTGAGCGTGCCTCGAGTTTGTCCGCATGCTGCTTTTTTACAAAAGCTGGACATCCCCGTATTTTAAGGTACTGAAGATAGGGTTTCTTCCCAATCCACATCTGATATGGTGTGGTAGGCACAGTCTTGGTAGGAGCCTTGTTCAAAAGATATGCATCTGATTCTAATGCATCCACTCACGACATCGTTGCATGTCCTCATAGACGCAATCCAAATTTAGCCCTCAGTCCAGCTAACACAGTTCCGCAGCGGCCAGTGATTCAGGCTCCTGCATCTCGCTTAGCCCTACCTGCTCCATCTTCTCGTGGACCTTCTGCACAGTCTCCTCCTCAGTTCCACCAGGCAATGCGGAACATTCCTCAATGGCAGAAAAACATTCCCCAAGAATAGAGGAATGCGCCTCCAGCTAGGAAGAATGTACCCCGGCGTCAAGCTTTCACTTTAGCGGCCGTAAAAACCGAAACTATAGATCAGGGTAACACTGATAACTCTTCTTCTTTCAAAACCCTTGCATCCTTTCGTTTTTTCAAACATATTTTTTCATGCATTTTCAGAAACTCTTTCACCACCACTGTAATCAAATTTTTCTTGAATCTGTTACAACTTCCTTCTATAAATTTCGAGGACGAAATTTTTATAAAGAGGGTAAAATGTAACAACCCTGAATTTTCTGTACAAAATTTTTCTTCTTAATGTACAGAAAGGAGTTTGCAAACCTGAGCACAATTTAAAAGTTATTCTTGTTTAGGAATAGCAAGAAAGCACTTGTAGCTTATTGGTAAAGCCTTGCACTGCTGTGACGTAGCCCTGTGTTCGAATCCCATCAGCCACATATATTTTTACTGATTTTTCTTTTAAACTTTTTGGAAGCCCAAAAGTTTACACGTGTGTTGGGGTCAAAAGTTACACCCTGATCGATCATGTCAAAGTCAATCAACTTCCAAGCCAAGTGGGCCCAAGCCCAAGTCAGGACCAAGTATGGAAGGGGCTAGTTCCATGCCAAGAATGAAGCACTAAATTAGTTTAATGTTTCTTTTAGAAATAAATGTATGTAAAATGGGCAGAAAGCCAAAATTTTGTAAACCCCATGGCTTATGTGTAAAAAGAAATAAGCACATAAGGCATGGGGTGGCACAAATGCCATTTGACAAAGCTTAAGGGACTATATGTAAAGTGTGTAGCCTATAAAGGTAAACATGATGAAAAAATCAACAACTTTTTCACTCTCTAAAAATTTAGGGTTCTGTGCCTTATTCAGTCGAAAATAGTGCACTTTTAACATTACAATTTCCTTAATTTTCTTAATCATCTAAAGGTATTTGCTATAAATATAACACATATTAGAAGTTCATCTGCAAAATATCATTTACCATGTGTTATACATTATAATCAATATTATGAAGGAAATTGTATGTTTAATATTTTTACGCATAATATTTTGTATCTCACATTCTTCATTGAGATCTTGTGCAAGATTAGCTCGGGTCAAATATCGGAAATCAGGAATCTGTCGATAAAATACAAGTCGAAGAATCAAATACTGGCAGAAATTCAGAAGAGAAAAGAAGATTCCAGATATCACATAAAGACCTAGAGATCAACAGAATAAGACTACAGAAGTTTGAAGCAGCGAGCTCACCAATTGGCCGCGGAACCGCGGCCGAGTCAGGCCGAGTCGCCGCGGATCTGCGGCCGATTCAGGGACTTGGGGTTCGAGAGTTCTCTGGAAGTTTCTTTGCAACAACTTAGCTTGTTGAGGACGCTTCTTTATAACAAGCTAGCTTGTTCTGAAAGTTTCTTTGTAACAACCTAGCTTATTAGGGAAGCTTGATTAAGGGCTATAAAAAGGACCTAAAGCTACATTGAAAAGATTCCGAACTTTTAATTCCAATTTCTTTTAGTTCTTGATCAAATCAAATCAAGAAAAAAGCTAACAAATTCAAAAAATCCAAGATCCAAGATCAAGAATTATTGAGAAATTCATCGAGCGGCATCATTCAAGACTCCTTTATACGACGCCGATCATCATCAACGAGCACGCGATCCACGAAGGGTCCAAGACTCACGGTGATCGAGCGACGTGAAGATCGATGGAAAAATTACCTCTTTAAGGGAGTGATTGAGAGCAATTCTTCTTATAATCTCGGATTGAAGAAGTTGTAATTAGAAGTTGAATAATAAAGGTGATAATTAGTTTCAATTTCGCTTTCTTTTAATTTTCGCATTATGAGTTTTTTTCTAATCTTTCTTCGATTTTTATGATGCGCAAGTAAATCTCCGCTTAATAGGATTCGTAGGATTAGGGTAGATCGATGGATGATAAAATTCTATACTTATTTTAAGTCTTATAAAGTTTACAAACCTTCGCAAAAGAATCGTTAACATCCTCATCAAGCGCGATATCAAATTCTTGATTATCGTGACCATGATTTGAGATAAGATTGACGATCTTTTTATGAATGGCTAGAAAATGAATGGGATCAATGAAAGGACAAGGCACAATAGTGAAGAAACCCTAGTTTCTTCCAAAAAAAACCCTAATCCGCATTCATCGTCATCAATCTGGTGTTAAACTGTCAGTAGATAAGATGGGTCACCTTTATTCGTCATCCATGGCTACTAAATCCGATCGAATCCTACAAGCCTTCTTCATATTTTCTTGATAATTAGATCTTGAACATTTTCTTGATTTCCTTTCTTGAAAACAATTTCTTGATTTTCTTAAAACTATTACTTCAACTAAATCTTAAACAATTTTTGATTTTCTTTACTATTTCTTTCAACCGATCTAAAGCAAAAACGATAAAATTCAACGAATCCCAGAGGACGACCCGTACTCACTAAAGGTCTAGCTACATGCGACACCGTTATTGATTGCGGTTACTTTACTACTAAAACATCTCTTCTTTACTTCCTTTACTTTTCTTTTAATCAAAAGAAGAATCAATTTTTGAGAACCAAGTTACTCAGCAGAAGTGGAGAGTGTTGGTGAATCTCCTCCTTATAGCTCTTTCCTTTGAGGGCAACCATTGATAAGATGCTCGTTGGATCCACAAATCAGGCACTGCCCTTTGGCCTGGCGAAAGTCCCTCTGGAGATGTCCTAGCCTCTTGCAATAACTACAATGTTGGGTTCTCCGCATGCTTCTGTTGCTGAGGAACAAATGAGCGCTTCATCTGCACGCTACCTCTTTGTTTAATAAGGATTCCCCTATGATTGGAAGCTCCTTCTGGTGCTTGAGCCATTTGTCTTCTTAGTCCTTCAGCTAGGAGATCGTTTATTCGCTCCTGAGCTTCCGTCAAGCCTTGCAGAACATCCAAAATTTCGACGGTCTGACTCTGGGGAGTGAAGGTGGAAGAAGAATCGCTGGAAGCAAAGGTTTTGAAACAACAAATTTTAGGACGGTACAAGATACAAGGTATAAGAATCAGAATAAGATATAGAATTGACAACATAGCAAGAATATGTAGTGAGGTGAAACTCAAACGAATGGAAATCAAATGTAGAACTTCAAGCCGCTCAAGCAGAGTGCTGCCTTGTAACTATACTGCAATTTATAGTTACAATCACATAACTCTACTAAGTCACCCAAAACTCTAGGGGATGGAGTCAAAATGTCGTTTAATAAACTGTAGAGATTCTAGTCAAGGATAACAAGTTTACAACCTGGACCGAATGGGCGACTTAAATTGTCGAGCCCTACTCGGAAACTGTAATCCCAATCTAAACCTATCTCTGATACCATTCTGTCACGACCCACCCCTAATACAGAGAGTATTGTCTGCTCTGGCCGAAACTGCACAGTTTTGTCCTTCGGGGCGAACTGGACCCGACCAGGGGCCACTTCCCACAAGGTCACCCATTCCAGGACTTCCCTGGCCCGAGCACGCTTAACTACGGAGTTCTCAAACTTCTGCAGTGCCAGTTCACTTAAAAGACGCATCTGTATTGAAGAGCGGTATCATTCCATTTATAGTACAGATCTGTCCTTTTTCGGAATGTATTCCGAAGATTCCCCATTATTTTACAATGGGTCTCCATGCTTATCTGGTATAAATAGGTATACCGGATAATACCTGGGGTATTACATTTGCCAACTGCTTTGGCTGCAACAATTGCTCCATTCCGTATTTTTAGAGACATATCACCACCTCCTAGTTCTCTACCTCTCTTTAGCCCATGTAACAAATTACAAACATGGGATCCTGATCCGGTATCCAATACCCAGGACATAGAGCAAACTGAGAAACAGTTCTCGGTAACGAACACACCCGAAGACATGCATCAATATGCTTATTCTTCGTTCGGGTTGCGTGGGAATCCTGATATACCCATATTCCTTGCTCAGACATATGACAATCATAAGAAAAAGCGGAACCAACGTTCCCCAGCTCAGTATAATAAACGGGTTCGGTCAATACATCCATATTATTATCTTGATTAAGGTGTGTCATTGGTCGCTACCTGGAGAGAGAGAAGGAAACGCTTTAGCGTGCTCTCTTTGCAAGATTAGATTGGTTATTATCTTATCTAATCAGGATGGCTCTCACTGTTTTTATCAAATCTTCCTTCAAACCCTAAAAGGTAAGATTAGCCGGAATTAATTACACCCTACAAGTTCGCCAATCGGTCAGCCAAACAGGTATTAGTACTCCGAGGGAATCTCCCCATGCTTTCGCATGAAACTAATTAAATAACATCGTTTCCGCAGGGACATAACCCCGTTAACAACTTTCTTAAACATATACTGGATCAGCTAATTGTAAAGTGGAAAACTCTCTCAGGAGTAACTCTTACTCGCAGTAGGTATCGGGATCCAACTATCTCATAGAAGGTATGCAATCTCATTACAAATTTCAACACTTGAAATTCCCAATATCTGTTTTTACCCCTAACGACCTATGATCCTGACCGAGGTCAACAAACAATATGCCGCTAGTCAAGTTCAACCCGTCATTTTATAATTGAATTAAACCCACCCGCACGACCCTAGACGGAGGTCAATAAGGCCGTACTACTACCTTAATCCATTCGCATCATATGCAGCAGATAAGCACTAATTAGCTACCGTATACTACGTCTTGACGGAGGCCAACAAACGCAGCACGAATACTAAATAGCACCTATCTGAAATGACGGAGGGCTACGACTGGTTTTGAAGAAAACCTTTGGCGTAATAAACTTGATATCGTTATAGAATCTAGTGTTTTGAAAATGAGTGTTTTTTGTAGCTTTAGCTAGTTTTGCTAAAGAGGTCACTCCCGGTGAAGGGATCTCGGCTCTTTCCTCATCGAATGAGATGCTGGATATTTATCAAGGAATACCACTATGCAAAACAAAAACTAGAGCTACCTTTCTGAAAATTTTAATTCTACAATATCTTTAGGTTACTTTTCTTTCCATTAATATCATTAATGAAGTCCCAACATTTATGTTTCCCTAAACATCACAGAAAAGAAACGAAAATAGAACGTACGCTTATGCCATCCATGTTCCCCACGGGGCCCCATCATGCATCGTTAGGTTACTTAATTAACGGCAGAGCGGGGGCTGGACTAGTGCGGGTGCAAAACATAAATAACGTTTATTATATATATCATATATATATATATGACTAGCGCGGGTGCAAAACATAAGTAACGTTTATTATATATATCATATATATAGAGAGAGAGCATTCGTCTCACGCAGATCACATCACAGAATACAAGCAGCAGAAGCAAACATACGAAATATTGGATATATTAGGAGGTCCGTATTTTAAATTCAGCCAATAATAAAAACACGGATTCTACGGTCGTGATGAATAGCCAAACCTACATCCCTAGACCCCTACGAGAGCGGCAAACAACTCTTCCAATTCTAGAGTTAGGAGATCCAGTCTCGAGTCCTCGAGATGGTCTCCCACTGGACTCTAGAACCCGGTTACTTGAGCTTCCCGCCTTGGTTCTATCCTAATGCGGAAAGTAAATAATATACATCAATAATGACATCATTCTCAACCCGGAAGTGTACCAATAAAAGAATATTACATACAATTTTTTTACATGAATGAAAATGAAAAACTCTCATCTCACGCAAAAGCCCCCGGCTATTCAATCATGACGATCCAATATAACATATCACAGCAACACATAAACATCTCATGTCATCAACGTAAGTAAATATGCGTATCCTGAATGTCGTTGACATATAGCAACGAGATCGGGGATACCCCATATATTACACTTACGGTTGCAGAAAAGAAATGAAAAACTGCAATAATTAGAATCCGCATTTTTCTTAGACATCATAAACCCGGAATATCTCATATTCCGAATTTCATGCCTAACCTATAAATCTAGTATTTTAGTCACAAATTGAAAACACTTTTCAATAACTTAGTCGGGTAATTCAACAAGATTCCCGAGTATCTGATCGAATGCTCGTCGGGAACTTTAGTAGATGACCGCACCCCCGATGCTGTCGACGAAATGCACTTAGACGGAACACCATGGCCGCGAGCACCCAAGTGGATTTTGGCAACGAGGTTCTCCTAAAGTCACTTGGTCGGGGATATGGAGCATGGCTATCTAGTAAAGTTATCCGGCAAGCGTTCGCGTACTATACGTGATTGCGACGGAGTTTTGATCCGAATCAAAACTCTATGGCAATCGATCAATAGAGACTAAATTGCTAGATTTACCAAACACTAACTAGTTTTTACAAAACTAATTTAATGTGGATTCTAAATATTGCATCACATACCGAAACGATGTTAAAATTGCGAAAACAAAACACTTCGAATTACGCTAACAGAAAGATAACATCACATGTAATCTTGGCAAAAATAAACAGTACCTGAAACCCTAAAACCAAGCCTTCAGAACATCAAACAAACTCGAGCCCAAACAGATGTAGTGGGACCGGCCAGGCTAGCCAAAATCAAGTTTTTGCCGGTTCAAATTTGGAGTTTTGGCCTGGAATTTCTCTGGTGTTCTAGTTACATCACATGTAACATTCTGTACTCGTTTAAAATAATTTCAAAGACCGTTTTAAAATTTACAGAAACTTGGTTTTTGGGTTAGCATGTTTCGAAGGTTTTTCAGTTTCGCAATTCTACTAATATCGTCTAATCTCTAGCTTGGCTCTGATACCATGAAAGTGTATCCTAGCACCACCATAAGGTTTTTATCCGGCATCAAGCATGCAATTTAAAAATTTCTTGATGTTAAGCTATACTAACCTAGAATCTAACTAGAATATTAGGGTTTAAGCTATGATATCATAAACTTTAACACTAAGTGAAGGAGGCAACAACCTTTGAAGATCGAGTCCTTCACTTCAATATCTCCGGGTAGCAGTCCCTACGACTCCTCTAGGCTCCACTTGAAGAAGGTACGAGCTTCCTACGCGATCTTCGTGTCGAAGATGATCCACCTGAAGCTTCACTAATCCAAGCTACCGCTTCATTGATTTTTCTTTAGTGAAGCAAATACCCCAGTTTAAAGTACTAATTTAAACTAGGATGATGAAGTAGGGGTTCTAAGCTCACTTAGGTTTATCTTAAGCTCTAGGGTTTACAACTCATGTGAGGATTAGAGCTTGAGCAAGAGGAAGAAGATGTAGATAGCTAGAAGGAAAATGAGCTCAAGAAAAATGAACTCTCTAAAAGAGCAAGTGTAGAATGGCTTCACAAATGAACTCTATTATTGAAGCATGGAATTCATTCCATTATAAAAAATGAACCATACTTCAATAGTAAAGCCAAACCATTAAAATAATGAGCAAAGTCATGCTTCACCCCTCCACAAATATCTTCTCATTTTCTACCTCATTTTCTATCTTCTCAAAATAGAAAATCTATGCTTCATAATATATATATTTACATATATCAAATATATATTAATATATATATTAAGAAAATAATTAGTGAGCAATAATATTAGTTAGTATATAATTATATCAAATATAAATATATATCATATTATTAAATCAACACTTGATTCAATAATCCGGTTATATAACATATAACCGACTAATATCATTTATCTGTATATCACATTTTCAAATTAACACTTGATTCGATAATCCGGTTATATCACATACAACCTGATCGATATCAAATAACCGCCAGATTAGAATACGGTATCACATACTCGTATTTAATCAGGCCTCCCGCACATATCGGCATATGTGCCCTACTTCGTTTCGCTTGAACTATGAAGCCTCTGTGTGGGACTCTAAAGACTCGTCAATACGCCAGCAGTAGATGATGATCACATCAGTTACTCACAAGCCGTCAGCAGTACTAGCTGGACGTAACGGCTACCCAGGTATTGAGCGATTAGAAGATCAACAAGTAAGCTTGTCCAAACTCCCATGAAGCCTATAAGTAACACTTACCGTACAGTCTGGTCCCTTCGTCTGATATGTCGTATACCGAGCTAGGGATGGAATCGTCAGACCCCGGTAACTTGATAAGTCATGCCGATGTATGACTCATAACGGTTCAAGAAACTACTAATACTACTTACCAGTAAATCTTATCAGCCCTGAGTAGGGACTTACTGTTATACCTAATCGAGCATAGCGCAACATCAACTCCCTATACAGGGAGAGACGAAACCCCTCCTATCGCTCACTGCCTCCATGTGACTCGGGATGGTACCCAAAATCCACCTGTTCGCACAACTCCTTTGAGTCGTGCTAGGGAGGAAATCAAAGCACAGTGGGAGCCACACAAGACACTATGACGATCTCGGGTCTACAGACTAACCTGTACCAGTGTCACCAGAGAACTGCTATCTGACGATAGGTATGGTACCATCTAGGAGTTCTCGGCGAGTCCTGTTCGGTGTACCCATTCTCTAATGAGCACCTGTGTACAATCTTTGATGTCAAACACCAATAGTTATGAGATCAACCATCGTCCTATACAGGGTCAAGAAACGTACACTCTAGTCTACTCTGGAATATCGATGCCCTGTCTCGATATCCCATCGACTAGGAACTATTAAAAGATGTGCTTGTGGACTACACAAGTCCTAGTAGTATGATCCACATCATACTCATGGTAGTCAAGCAAACATCCTAAGGGCTTTATCAACATGTATCAGAGAGACATTATAATAATATAAGTGTACATATTAAGATAAAGAGTAACCAGATAGCATACTATCATGTCGAGCAAGAAAGTCCTCTATATATATGTCCAAGCATCCACTGTATCATACAATAATGGCCTCTAGGGTATACATATTCCTAACACATAGTTGGTCCAATTGATCCTCCGTCATCCAAAGGCCACCGGTTCATATTGGCCGCAACTGAATACTTCTCCAGATGGGCCGAACCTGTCCCGCTAAAAGAAGTCAAGACGGAAGATATTTTGACGTTCTTCCGGTATAATATTCTATACCGATTCGTTACACCTAGAAGAATCATTTCTGACAACGAGCCTTCTTTCAAGAGTTTCAAAGTCTCAACGTTCGCTACTCAGCATAAGATAGACTGGAGATATTCCTCTATCTAAAATCCAAGAGCCAATAGGCTAGCCGAACCCTTTAATAAGACTATATGCAAGCTCCTAAGGAAAAATGCTTCAGCCAACAAAAGAGACTGGAATCTCAAGCTCCACGAGACGTTGTAGGCATATCATACCACGCATCGCACTCCAACTCAGTCCACTCCATACTCACTACTCTTCGGAGTGGAAGCAATCATCCCGCTCGAAGTCGAAGTTCCAAGCCTAAGAATGGTCGTCCAGCATGAGTTGACGCAGGAGGAAAGCGTCCTTCTTCGGCTCGAAGAGCTCGACACCCTTGAAGAAAGGAGGCTCGCAGTACATCAAAATCTGGAGCTGTACCGAGCCCAAATGTCACGGGCCTATGACAAGATGACCCGTCTTTGTGCTTTTAAGAAAGGCGAATTGGTGTTGGTCCTCAAAAGGCCTATCATCCCCAATCGACATGTTAAGGGAAAATTCGAGTCAAATTGGGAAGGGCCATACGTCATCGAGAAAGTGTTCGACGGAGGATCCTACCAACTAATAAGTGCCGAGAGAGAAAGGCCCATGCCACCCATCAATGGCCGATACTCAAGAAATATTATACGTGAATGCTCTAAGTCGCAGACGAATTGAGCACACCGGTCCTACGGTCTGGATCATATGTCCTGTGAAACCGTATACAATCCACGGGCGTAAACGACTCCTATCTCTCCCAAAGTTCTACCGGCAAGACTACATTTAAAGTCCCACCGGCGATGAAGCTTAAAAAATGGTATGTCCACAAGCGAAACGGGCACGGATGAAAACCTGAAAGGGATCCGTGTGTAAAAACAGCATGACTGCCGACGAGTTTGTGAAAACCCGAAAGGGCGCGAACTCATGAAAAGAGATGAAATACACTCGCAAAGTCTCCTCGACTTTGTGAAGAGAAAATTCCCGTGTGAGATCCTTACGACTCACAAAGGAGCAACACAATTAGGAATCCCCACAATTCCTAGGGAGAAATACACTTGTGAGATCCTCTCGACCCATAGGGAGAAAATACTTTTATAAGACCCTTACGACTCATAAAATCGAAAAGCCTTAGGTGATAAGGATCTAAACCTGTCTCCTAAGCCATCGCTCCCTAAGGGCATGGCAAATGACGAGTCGCTTCTGGCACTACGCTTCAGTGTAGCGGTGCTGAGGCCGACCCAAAACTCAAACTCCAAATTCCCAAACGGCGAATGATGAGTCACTCCTGGCACCATATTCCAGTACAGCGATGCAGACGCCAGCCAAAACTCAAACCCCAAGATTCCCAAACGGTGAATGACGAGTCGCTCCTGGTACCATACTCTGGTGCAGCGATGCAAACGCCAACCAAAATCCAAATCTCCCAAACAATCACCAGCCCTACGGCCAGTCCTCAACTGGACTACCGTATACAATCTACGGGCATAAACAAGCTAAATCACACCCATGTCCCACGGTAATCACCAGCCTCGCGGCCGGTCTCTGCCATCGGAATTATGTTCCATTTGGGAAGACCCACTCATGTGTCCTTATGATACATGAGGAGAACAGAGCTTACAAGATTCTCTCGACTGATAAGAAAATATCTTTGTGGGATCCTTACGACTCATAAGGGAAAAACACATTTGGGGGTCATCACGACTCCTAAGGAGAAAATGCACCTATAGGATCCTCTCGACTCGTAGGGAGAAAATGCTTTTATGAGACCCTTATGGCTCATAAAATTGCAAAGTCTTAGATGACAGAGGCCTAAACCTGTCTCCTAAGCCATCGTTCCCTAACGGGTATAGCAAATGATTAGTCGCTTCTAGCATTATGCTTCAGTGTTAGCAGTGCTGATGCTGACCAAAAACCCAGATCCCAAGTTTTCTCGAAGGCAGATGATGAGTTGCTCCTGGTATTATTCCAGTGCAGCAATGCTAATGCCAAAAAAATTCAATTTTCCAGTTCCTCTCAAATTAAAAAGTCCCGCAAAATAAGGCAGAAATCAAATAGATCAAATCAACATCCTACCCGGCAGCACTTCTAAGCTCAAAAGTCCCGCTGGACGGGTAGGGAACTCCCAAAACAAATTAAATCAAACAAGTCAATCAATCACCTCATCAGTGGAATAAAGCTCCATCTTGAAAACAAATCAATCCCGACGCCGCAGAAAGCGGAGCAAGTCAACCTCAATCCTGACACCGCAGAAAGCGGAGCAAGTCAAATCAAATCCCTACACCGCAAGAAGCGGAGCAAGTCAATCTCAACCCCGACATCGCAAGAAGCGAAGCAAGTCAAATCAAGCACCGACCGTCCAAGTCGCAAAAAAGGCAGCACCAACCGTCCAAGTCGCTAAAAAGGCAGCACCGACCGTCCAAGTTGCTAAAAGGGCAGCACCGACCGTCCATATCGCAAAAAGGGCAGTATCAACCGTCTACATCGTAAAAAGGGCAGCATCGACCTCCACGTCGTCAAAACGGAAACCAAATCAAGTCAACCTCCACACAAAAGAAGATCCATCAATTCCATGTGTACGGCCTATATATGTGGTGTACATTTATTGATGGGGGACACTTTGTTAGGATCAAAAGTTACATCCTGATCGACCAGGTCAAAGTCAATCAACCTCCAAGCCAAGTGTACCCAAGCCCAAGTCAGGACCTAGCATGGAAGGGGGCGGCTCCATGCCAAGAATGAAGCGCTAAATTAGTTTAATGTTTTTTTAGAAATTAATGTATGTAAAATGGGCAGAAAGCCAAAATTTTGTAAACCCTATGGCTTATGTGCAAAAAGAAATAAGCACATAAGGCATGGGGTGACACAAGTGCTATTTCGCAAAGCTCAAGTGGTTATATATAAAGTGTGTAGCCTATAAAGGCAAACATGATGAAAAAATCAACTTTTTCACTCTCTCAAAAATTTAGGGTTATGTACCTCCTTCTCCTTCTCCTCCCTCAAGGTTCTAAACCTTCTTCCTTTTTTGATTTAAATCAAAAGTTTTAACTCTTTTTTTTCCAAAAAGAAACAGTTTTTACCATAAAACCCTTGAAGGGGAGCTTGGATCTTCCATCAAATCCCCAAAATGGGAGATTTTTAAGTCCCACCCTTTTTTCTCCAGGATTCAGCCAACAGAGAGGAGGAAGGAGACCCATTTCCTAAAATCCCTATTTCAGGAAGATCCAAGGCTCAAAAGAAGATGCATGGCTAAAGGGGAGAGGAAAGGGGCCCTCTTTGATCATTTCCTTTTCTGAGAGTTTCCAAAATCTCGCAGGAGTTTAACTCCAAATCCATATCCAATTTATTACATAGGAGTTTAACTCCAAATTCAAATCTTTTGAAAGTTTAACTCCAAATTTATACCTAATTTTTGTTTAGGAGTTCAACTCCAAAGCCTCTCGGGAGATCAACTTCCAGCCCAGGAGCTAAGCCTCTTTCTCTGCTGGTGTTTCCAAGTGGTCTCATGTCGCACATGTAGCCAGCTGGCGTCCAGCGCCCACGCGCCATTCACGTGGCCCGCTGGCGCCCATGCGCAGGGCACGTGACCCGCGGGCGTCCAGTATCCACGCGCCACTCACGTGACCCGCGGGACCCCCGTAAACTTTGCGAAGCCCCCAATATACCCAAAACCCCTTAAGACACACATACGCACACTGCATATTAAGTTCGCATAACTAGTTGACCCATCAATCGGAGGTTCCTTCGCTTCAAAGGTGAGAGATAATTAACGGCAGGTTAGTCCGCGGCTGCCGGAGATTCGGATCCCCGCAATCAATAAATCCCGGCCTACCTTAGGCGGGGGGAATCTGTTTACGCCTGACGAGCGATGCTTATTCCCATCTTAATGGGGTGACGAAAAACACCCTACAGCGTGCTCTGCACATAAAATGAAAAGTCACAGAAAATCAAATATGTGCTAAATGTTGTATGAACAACCGAGGACACGTGGCACGAATCCAACCCTTCACCTCCAACACTTGGCCGGCGAGATCATCATTTAAGCCGGCACCGCCAGGCTCCCATAGGGGATAAGCTCCGTGTCTTGCCCACTAAACCCTTTGGCCTACACCACTACTCCTGTTCTGTTTATTTTCCTTGCAATTATCCAGAGAATTAAAATTTAGCTTTAAATCCCATTTTTAATACATTTTTAATTCTTTCTTCAATTCCAAAACCCTAATTTCATCCTATAAATATAACCACATACTCTAGCCCTCTTCATTCTGAAATCTATTGTCAAAATTCTCAAAAATTTCTAAATCTAAGAAGAGTACAAATGGAGTTAGCCCTAAATCAATTTTTGGTAAGGATTCGAGATGATTCCGACGACCCCACGACTATACGAAGGCTACCTTTCTCTTCCTCTACCTCCCATCTATTCTTTTAGTAAGTCACATATCTCTTCTTCTCTTTCTACTATAAAACTTCTTTTTTTTAAAAATATGTCAGTAAGTGAAGTTATACCGACATTTGTTTCTAAAATCTTTGAAAACCACAATTCTTCTTAAGAATCACTTATACTCATGTATATACCTTAATTGTAATCATTTAACTAATGTTTAGAAATCAATTTCACTCTAAAACTCCATGTTAAATAACTTTAATTAAGTTTTTACGTTTAAATACCATGAAGTTTACATATGATATCTTTTAATTATTTTGCTTAGCATATCTTTAGAAAACCTCACGAGGTAATGACCTATCTCTTATATACACACATCTTGATATACCACGGTTCTCTTGAACAATATTTTCGTGGCAAAATACACTTTTTATCAAAATACCTTAAACTATTAAAAACCCGGATTTCATTAAATTCTGTTACTTAATTCTTTGCGATTATGCCTCTACAACCCATTTGAGGAACCCGCTATCGGATGGTGCGGATTATCGCACATCTTCCGGACTAGTAGAGTGAGATGCAGACCTCCTCACGGAGCATCCCGATGGAATTTTAATATAATTTTAAGAAAAAACGAGAATTTCTATTTAATAATAAAAAATTTATTTTTAATAATTATATAAATATTATCAAACCACATATTTTTAAGGTATTATTAAATTCCATGTTTTCTAAACAAAATAAAAGAATTACAATTTTCATGAAAATACTATCAAGAATCAATACAAGTCAAACTTTACACTAAAATACCTTGAACTATTCAAGCTATGTATATTTTCACTAATATGCCTCACCCTTTAAAAGTTACATCCATAAAAACCCTAAATACGATAAATAATTACTCGAGGTTTATTTTTAAAGTATATAAAATATTTTCATAAAACCCCCTCGAGTTGTATAAAATTATATTAAGGACCCTAGTAAATATAGGTTTAAGCGAGACCAATTCTCTTGAGCCTCAGGAAGCCGGACAAAGTGGGTGCTTGCCTATTTAAGGTAGAAAACTAAAACGAAGTTATCAATGGTAATTGTCTTGGAAAAAGACATAAATCTTGCTGTCCATATGCAGCAGTTACCGATAACTCCTAAACCTAATTCAGGTACCAAATCCGTTTAAGTGTCTGACTTAGTTCGAGTCTCAGTCTAATCTGAATATAATTCAAACATGAATCCAGTCATAATTCCAATTCAATATGAATCCAAGTCAACATGAATCTAAACATGAATACTTGAACATGAATACTAGAACAATATCAAACATGCAACATAACTTGACTTGACCGAACCATGGCTATATCTTGAACTTGACTACATGACTACCGTTTACATCCTTAATCAGTTTACATGAACAACTTATATCATGGTCTCGGTAAGTTTGATAACTACAAATCAATACAATATACGCTACGGGGTTTTAACAGGGTAGATTGGTACGGAATGTGTTAAAAGCGGCACGATGATGGTCACTAAAAGACACCTACATATAATTTACCGGTTAGCATAACAAACATATAATTTACCGGTTCTATTCTTTTTATTTGTCTATTCCATTCTCTTTTGGGACTTGCCGAGCGCTAATTCGCTGACGACATTCATGTCTCTTCTTTCTTTGGAATGTTCGTCAGGAGGACCCGACTTTCAGGATACCAAGCCTGGCCAGGACGATTTGGAGCAGTTCACAGAAAAGCCAGACTTCTAGGCTTTTGCTTATACTTATTTTCTTTTCAATTCATATGCCACTGTTTAGGCATCGCTTTCTATCATTGTATTTTTTTAAAGTTGTATGTAAAGAAAGTATGTTAATAAAAGTTGCTGTTATTATTGCATCTCTTATTATTCTTATGTATTCATTTATATTGCTTATTTATACTTAACGTGTTTATTTCTGAGTAAATACGTCGCGTGCATGTCACGTCCTCTTCCTTGTACGCCAGGAAGCGGGACGTGACAGCTAGACAGTGAAGGAGCAATTGTTTGCTTAACTAAAAAGATTTTCTAAACCGAAGGCCCATAGAAGAATAATTCAGCCCAATTGGCATTGAACAAGGGGCCTCAATAACGGGACGAATAGCAAAGCAAGGTTCAGCCCGCTGGGTCAAAACTTGACCCCTAAGTAGGCCACTAGCTATAAAAGATCACTAAAACGCAATAGAAAAGGAATCTGAACAAATCAATCAAAGAACCCTAGCATAGAAATTAGCTCCAGCTCTATCTTCTTCTTTGGCTGCTATGGTCGCAGATCTAGTAGGCAACTGATCTACAACCGCCGTCACCATCGAGGCTTTACTCGGGATCGAGAAGACCAGCTCTGCTCAACAGGTAAATGCATCTCTCGTCCTAGATCTATCGCCGGTGACATCAGATGGGACGACCCTCGGCCCCAGTGCCGGCGTGCAACCAATTCATGGTTGGATGCGTCGGTGTGGATATGGCCGAGGAACCCTATGAGAAGAGCCAGAATAGATCGATCGTCAAGGGTGATCCAGATGTCCAGCCATGCACCTTTAGCTCGATGGAGATGAACTGGACTCCATCATGGGCGAGGTAAGCGGCATGCGCTCGACTCCGACCTAAGATCCCAGTTCCTGAAGTCGAACGAGTGATCGGAGATCCAGTCTTGCACTCAAGCTGTTTGAGATAAGCGTGATGTCGTGGACCGAATCATCAATCGTGGCTCGTTATTGCTCGTAACTCAGATGTCCAGTCCTGGATGGGCATGCGGTCTGCGAATGATATCTCGGTCCGCTAGGGAAAGGTCCATAAGTAAAAAGAGACGCATCCGACGGCACGACATATCAAGCCTCTGCATGCAGGCCGAACGCCCCCAGAATAATGGGATGGAAATATATTCGGCCAAAGCTTTCTTTTAAGAATTTTTCCCCAAAGTGTTTGATTGCTTGTAATATCTGGCTATTACCGGGTAGATGAACGTGATGACTAAATGTAATGTTAGTTTTTATCTGGCAGGTCATGGGACAGTTGTAACAAGGATCAGGCCTTCTAGCCGATCCTCTAAAGAACGATGTATGTGTTTGATATTATTAAATCAGGAAAGGCCGACCAGTTGAGTCGAAACCCAATCCTTTTATTCCTATGTATACTTACCAAGTTTGCATATTATCGGACCGAATTCTCTTTTAGGAAGATCGTTCTCCCCTTCCTCTAAGGAATTAGACCATTCATTCAGGAGGGAGATAAGGTCGTTGAATTGGTCCTTTCGGTTTCATGCAGGCCCGCGAATAGGAGACCAGTAAAATTTGGCATCAGGTTGGCTCTTTCGAAAAGAATTCTAAGGTTGAAGCAACCTTAAAATGTGATGTTCCCTTTTTTATAACCTTAATACCAGTGTGTACAGGGTGCTCATTTTTGGGAAAAACGACCCGTGTTCCCTATTCACCAAAATATGAACAAATAATCTCTAGTAAAAATCTCTTGAAGTAAACAAACTGTTGGGCTGTTCTCTGACCTAATGAATTGCATGCTTTCTTTTTGTGAATACTAAATTACGACGTGATGGACGGTTAAGAACATGTTACCTCATAATTAATGTCCAATCCATTACTGATTAGCATAAACTGATGTCAATTAGCAATCCGCAAGAAAAATGTAAATGTGTACCAGGTTTTCTCATGACAAAAATCCCTCTTTTGATTGGCTTTCATAAAGCAAACCTCTAAAATGAAGTGTCACAGCTGACCAAAAAAAAAGAGCTATAAATGGGTCCAAGTGCGATAGTACAAGATATTCCATGATAACTAGAACCCAGTTGAAAGCAAAGCAAAACTTGTGGTGATTTTGCAGGTAACCAAACAAAGAACATTACATACCTAGCTCAGCGGCAGCCACCCATATGTACACATCCTGCCAGAGTCGGCGTACCTCCCGATACCAAATAGCTGATTCAATATTGTGGAAAGCGGAAAGCGTATCGAAGCGGAAGGCGTAGCGAAACGGAAGGACGGGGCTTTAGCTTTAGCTTTAGCGGGGATTTAGCGGCAAAAAGCGTCAAGACGTTTTAAAATAGTAAATAAAATAATGATGGAAAATTAGATTAATAGAAACTCTTAGAAATAGAATAATATAAACAAAACAAAGATATTTTATTGTCATAAAGCTTGTATGTAATAATAGATATCTATTGAACAATTTTAAGAAATTGTCATCCACATAAAATATGAAAGAGATAATGTTGCAGATTAGAGATAATAATGAGATTTATTTATTCAATCATTTGATATGATAATCTACAAATTTTAAGAAAATAATCACTATATTCCATTTAAATACTTAAAAGCGGATTTAAGCAGGATTTTCAAGCCAAAGCGAGAGCTTCAAGTCATTAATACCGCACAAAAGCGCTTTATGCAAAAGCGATGCACTTCATGGCCACTTTCTGCTAAAGCGGGCTATAGCTGAGCTTTATAAGGCTTTTCACAACAATGGCTTATTGATCCAAATCACACACCTACTTCCATCCTCACATTGGCACTTGCATAAGCAGTGCAGGAACAATTCTTCAAAGCACAAAGCTCAGGCACTCATCAACACTCAAGCTCATGTCCGAAGTATAATTATCAGATTGAGGCATCTTAACATTACTCACTTCGAAAAATCCGTCAGTACCACTCCTACAATCCAATGCCGTCTTTCTAATACACCCATCCTGGCCATTTCGCATTTTCCAATCATGGAACTTTTCGGTGTGGACCCTTGCAAACAACTGCAAACTGGTGAGTACTTCGAGTCACAAAGACCATTAGAACCACATAATCCACTGTTGTCACATGGATCAGTTGGCACAGTCCAAACATCGATCCGTTGGTCGTTCCCCCATAACCATTAATTAAAGATGCCCGTGGAGTTAACTAGCCTTGACATTCGGGTCTGGCTACTTATATGCAGAGAATGTCATATCATGATTACTGATAATCACATATCTGACTTCTACATTCATTTGCAAGAAACTAATTGTCCCATTCCAAGGGGGGCAATGCCAAATCAACGTCGATCCTTGGCAAAAGTAGATCCCCAGGTCGCCTTTGATGTCCATGAAAACTCGATAAGATCCCGGTGGATCATTGTAGCGATTCCAAGCGACTAGGGTGCGATTGATCCCCATTTTTAGGTCCCTCCACACTCAAACTCATGCCTGCTATCAATGTGTCTGTAGGGTAGTTGAAGCCTTGCCATGCATAATCCCCACTATCATCGCCGTCTTGCTTCACAACAAGATTTCCGTTGTCAAGTAGCTGGGGTACTGAGCTAGGTAGTCCCGCCACATTCGTAGACCAAACAACCGATCATGAGTTCTGATCGATAATAGTGAGTGTTCCATTGGTAGTGACCACTAAGAATCCGGTCGAATTAATAACAGGGTTCTCACGGTTAGCTACCCATAAAATTGTATGGTCAGAGATCTGATTGTACCACAGGCCACGTACCGCTTGTTGGAATCAGGTGGAGTGAAGAAGCCCAATGCGAAGCGACCATCCGAGGAGACCAACATTTCATCATCGGCAAGCGGATGATCTGGAATAATGGTGTCCCTTGCATCCGAGAAGGATAAGAGAGTGAAGAGAATGATCTGTAATGGTTTCCCTTCATCTTTCCTACTAACTAGCTAGCTTGCCTCAAAACAAATGTTGATAAAATTAGCGGCGACCTCTATTTTATCCTACAGCTGTTTTTCTTTTGTCTAGATCCACGAAGTCATAACTGATATCGACTGTTCAAATAGTCCAATAAAGAGAGAATTAGGTGTCAAAACACCACACAAGGATTTTAGGACAAGGATGTTAGCTTAGGAAAAGAAAAGAGTAGCCATCACTTGTCAATTGTGCCACTGCTGAGAAATAAATGAAATGTGGGGGATGCTTGGACCACAGCTGCTTATAATCATTCATATTAGATTCTTTTGATATTTTCTTCTTAGAGATTAATCAAAAGGGGATAGTGATGAGTCTCTGGACATCTCTACTGAAATCAGCACCAGAACATCAAAAACACATGGTACTTAAATGTTAATAGCTCAGACAAGCCTATGATGTAAATGGCAAAAATCCAAGAGTCTAGAATACTACCAGCAAAAATCCAAGAGTCTAGAATACTACCAGCGCACTTAGTAGTCTCGTTTGATTCTCCACTACATAAAGCTATGAGTAACCTAATGAAACAGTTGTGTAAGATCAAGACTCTTTCTTGAACAGTTCCTAGACTTCTTGTTTTTCCAAATATAGATACTAAGGTATGGTGTTGAAGCTTCTTTTTGCTGTGCAAGAGACCCGGGTTCAAATCCAGCTTGCACAGCCCAAAAAGAGAAAGGTTTACAACCACTACAAGTTTTCTCTATTCTGTCCCCAAATCCCAGGCTCAACTTTGCAGTTGTGAAACCCCAAAAGATAAAGATTCTGCAATAACTATTGGTTACAGTCTACCGACAAATGAAAGAATATGATAAGATTTATACATGCTAATTCATTTCAAACATAATAGCTAGGCAATAAAGCCGAGTACCTTTGTACACAAAAACCCTCTATAACAAATAAAATTAACCAGACACTAGCATAAGAGTTCACTATCTAGCCATAGGCAACGTAATAGTTACATCATTTAAGCTATGTGATGTGTCCTCCTTTGAAGATGAACCTTCATTTAAAAAGTCTTTCCTCGCCACAAAACCAGGTTCTTTAGGCTCCGGCAGGAAACTATGGTTAGTAGAGTCACCGCCTAACATCAAAACAACAGATGCCATTGTCGGTCTATCCTCAGGGCGCTCTTGCACACATAGAAGTCCCACATTTATACATCTTAAGACTTCACTCGTAGAAAATATGCAATCCACTGCTGCATCAACTAGCTGCAAGGCGTTATCTTCTTTCCACAAAGCCCATGCCTGAAATAACCAATACTGGTTTGTAAGTCACAATGTCACATCGCGACAATAAGTAGATTGTCTTAATTAGATTATTCTACTTACTTTCCCTAAAAGATATTCCTCTGCCTCAGAGAGATAGACTCCTTTATTTCTTTTTCCGCTTATGATTTCCAATACTAAAACCCCAAAGCTAAATACATCAGACTTCACAGAGAAGATCCCATTCAGTGCATACTCTGGAGACATATAGCCGCTACATTCATTCACTACCAGATTAGACATGTGGCGATTGAAACTAACTTAGTTCAACAACAATTAATATATGTTCACTTACTATGTCCCAACTACTCTCCTTGTTTTTGTTTTTGCCTCGTCTCCTCCAAAAGATCTGGCTAAGCCAAAGTCTGATATTTTGGGCTTCATCTCTTTGTCAAGGAGAACATTGCCAGCTTTAAGGTCCCTATGAATGATTCTAAATCTTGAATCTCGATGAAGATAAAGAAGTCCCTGAGCAATTCCCACAATGATCTGGTACCGCATTTCCCAATCTAGTAATGCCGCTTTCTCTTCATCTAATCATTTTTTCCATAGTTAGAAATATAAAATTGAAAGAAGTTATGATCTATTTTTACTGAGCTTTTCAGAATGAACAAGCTTCTTAGCTGAAACGTATCTTGTTTAATATGATTCAAAAGAAATGATAAAGCTAATCTATTAACGGAATAAAGCATGATAGAAGATTAATGTTAAAATAGCATGTATCACAAAAAAATTAATTCACGTGGTACATAGTTTTCGAAAGCATAAACTTCCAATTTGTTTTGAGGAGAAACATCAACCCAAATGCAAATTGGGTGGTAAATATATAGTCGTTACTAGTCTAACAGAGGATAATATAACTACAATCATACAGAAGAGATTTATATAGAAGACAACAAAGCTTTTGTTCATATAAAGGTTTTTGTTTTGTCGTTGTAGTTGTTCTTGCATCTAAATGTTAGGATATTTGCTAAAATTGTACTTTCAAAACGTATGAGATTCCCTAAATTGTACACTTTTGTTCAGAAGGTAATGGTAACAAATGGATAAATTGATGTACCTCTGTTCACAATGAAGGTTTAGATTTATGTAGCAGACACCAAAAATTTTGTATGAAGATTTATATTTCAACTGTCAATGAAGAGGAAAAAGAAAAACAAATCAAATGTAGGTCTGAAAATATGCCTAGGAGTACTCAAATGTAATGATTGGTTGCTGCATACTTTAATTTTTATTTTTATTTTTTTGCGGGTTTTTTTTTTTGGGGGGGGCGTGGGGGGGCTTGAAAGGTAAGCTCTAATCCCTTGGGAGAAGATTTACATTGCTAATGCGGTTTCCTATGCGATACCAACATGCTATATATCCTTTTACCTACTATCACAAGCAATCTTAAGGATTGATTAGAAAAGTAGGATAGTAACTTCCTTTTTGCATGACTTTGTATCCTGGATTCTATTCTGTTTCGTTATTCCAATGAAAGCCATGGGGTATTTTACCAAAGGATCATACAATGAACACATGGTGAGTTGATAATTACAGAATACAGTAAACATAAGGGAATAAGAGCTTGTGTATAACATGGAGAGGCAATAGGTTACCAAACAGGAAGGCATCTAAACTTTTGTTCGGCATGTATTCATATATTAGAATCCTTTCATCCCCTTGAATGCAGCATCCCAGAAGCCTCACAAGATTTCGATGCTGAAGTTCGGCTACCAACATAACCTCGGTTTTTAGCTCATCTAGACCTTGTACCGATGTCCTGGAAAGTCTCTTCACGGCTATTTCTTGTCCATCTCTCATCTTTCCCTAGTGTTCAACCATCAAAAGTGTAAATTAATCGTAATTTTATTATAAGTTATTTCTAACTTCTGAAGAGTCAACAGTAAATTCTGAAACATGAGTTGGATCAGTTTAATCAAATAGTAGATGATCTTTACCTTGTAAACAAGACCAAAACCGCCTTCTCCGAGCTTGTTTTCCTCAGAGAAATTATTTGTTGCTGCTTTTATCGCTCCCAAATTAAACACAGGTAGCTCCCTGTCATCTCTGGTACTTTCAGCAATGTCTCCCACATTCCTGGAAGCATTGTCTAACACCAAGAGTTATGTCATAATCAGCACTAGATGTTCATGAATACAATTTAAAGAACTGCATGACATGATTAGGACTTCAGAAGTAGGTTTGTGTTAAATAGTGGTAGGTCATGTTGCTTCATACCTCTAGTTCGTTTCATCTTCCTCCATGTACAACAAACAGCAGTAGCAAGCAGTAATGTCCCC
The DNA here is from genome assembly GCA_030015575.1 of Agapanthus africanus. Taxonomy (NCBI): domain Eukaryota; kingdom Viridiplantae; phylum Streptophyta; class Magnoliopsida; order Asparagales; family Amaryllidaceae; genus Agapanthus; species Agapanthus africanus. Next base: position 981,069,596 of record CM057338.1, on the reverse strand, counting down.
AAGACCACACTTAGCACTGCTGCTAAGATTGGGAATCTCCTGTAATGAGACAGGCTTGATAATGAACCTGTATGCACCAGTACATATAATCAGTGGCTCTTATTCTATGAGAGAACTTATAAAGTTTCTAAGAATGTCTCGTGAAATGGCCAAGGCATGAACATAAACCGTGGAAAAAAAGAAAAAAATAATCCAGAATAAACACATTAATGCACTTGCTGGATGCAACTTGATAGTTTTCCAGATCTCATTTCCGATGAAGAATAAAATTCCTCAACTAAATAGCAGAAAAATTCTAAAGATATTGCAATTACTTTCTCTTATCCACGGTGGTCACTTGAATTCTTGATTAACCATTAAAACCATCAGATATCTTGGTAATTTCTCTCCAAAGACAAAAAAGGCAGTCTAGATATTTCTTTGAGAAAGAAATAAAATCTATTAATGTTTGTTTCAGCACCAAAACAACTGTTAGGAGCTAGTCACATTTCACTTCTTTCTCAAGAAAAGAGGAGGAAGAAGAACTAAACCCTTGGATCCCCCCCCACACCCAACCCCCAAAAAATAAAAAAATTAACAACAGCGACAGAAATACTAATAAAAAAAGTTAGAATGGGTAGCCCCCTCGATTCACATAGTTTGGTTAATCCCTCCGAATTATGTACCAGCACGTTTAACATAGAAGTAGTATTCCTGGAAGAATGCTTTCTACGTAAGGTAGGTACCGTTGGAAGTTGAGTCAAAAATAAATTAAGTCAAAGTCTTTTAGAAATTATTATTTTCTATGTGTGCATATTGTTAAATGTCTAGAGAATGGCAAAAGTCAAATGCATGAACGCACCTAGAGAATGGCGAGAGTCAAATGCAAATACACTTGGAGAATGGCAAGAGTCAAATGCATGAATGCACCTAGAGAATGGTAATAGTCAAATGCAAATACACTTGGAGAATGACAAGAGTCAAATACATGAATGCATCTAGAGAGCGGTAAGAGTCAAATGCATGTACCCATTTAATAGAATAAGTTCAATAGCCATCTACTTGGCTATATAAAACCATGTATGGGTGGGATGTTGATGTAGCAAAAGAAAATTCAAATCAATCATAGTGTTGTGCTCAATCTCTTCTACGTTATATTAGCTTCCACTTGCATTTTCTTCTCCAAAACACTAAATTTTCAAACACTCTCATTTCCAACAAATTGGTATCAGAGCTCAAGAAAGATGGCTACCCCCATGAGCTTCACCCTTCCGACGCCAAAGCTCGAGAAGGACTACATGACATGGTCGATCCACATGGAGGCGGTGCTTACCGCATACGGCGTTTACCGCATACGGCGTTTGGAGCGTCGTCAAAGACGGCTACACACGACCGCATGTAGGAGCGGCTTTAACGGAGAATGAGAGGACGACTTTGAGGGAGAATGAAAGAAATGATGGCTATGCTCGAGCCACCATTCTTTCCGGTATCAATGATTCCACCAAACAAAAAGTCATCACCGCCGCTGCTTCTAAAAAGATGTGGGAGAAAATCTAAAACATCTTCAAAGGAACCGAGAAGGTGAAGAAGATCCTTCGAGGAGAGTTTGAATCATTGAAGATGACCTAGAAGGAGTCTGTTTCCGACTACTTCACAAAAGTTTCCACAATCGTCGAGCAATTAAAGAGGAACGGCAAGACACTGGAGGACGTTCGCATCATCGGCAAGATCCTACGTTCCTTGGATTCTAAATTCGACTACATTGTTGTGGCGATCAAAGAGTCCAAAGACTTGAACATAATAACTATCGAAGAACTTATAGGCTCACTAGAAGCGCACGAGTAACGCGTCACAAAGAGTAAGCAAGAACCGATGGAGGAAGACTTACAAACAAAGTTAAATTTGAAGGAGATGCTAAAAGCGGAAGAGGTCGTGCTCAATTCCATGGTCGTGTCCGCGGAAAAGGTCGGAGACGCGGAAAAGGCCAAGAAAGAAAAGAATCCCAACAAAATGAGGAAGCAACTCAAGCCTGAAGTCATGCCAACACAAGAGGACGCGTAAGAGACGGTCCCGGAAGAGACCATAGGAATGATAAAAGCAAAATTCAATGCTTCACTTGCAAGAAATACGGCCATTACTTTTCGGAGTGTTGGTATAATGAGAACAAGCAAGCAAACAAGAAAGTCAACTTCGTTAATGAAGACGGTCAAGATTATGTGTTGCAACCCTATAACAATGAAGAGCCCGCAAGAGACGACACATGGTACTTGGACACCGTCGTGAGCAATCACATGTGAGGGAAAGACATGTTCGTGGATCTAGACGAGTCCAAGCAAACCTCTGTCTCATTCGTAGATCACTCCAGTTTCCGTTGAAAGAAAAGATAAAATTCTCATCCGCCTGAAGAATGGAGATCTATTCATTTCAAATGTCTACTATGTTCCTTCCATGAAGAACAACATTTTGAGTATCGGCCAATTGCTCGAGAAAGGCTACTATTTCGAGATGCAGAAGAAGACTCACCATGAGAGACCGCAACAAGAAGATTGTTACTAGAGTTGAAATGACTCAAAACAGGATGTTCATTTTGAGGATCAAGCATAAAGTTGCTAAGTGTTTGAATAGTTGCATAAAAGACACCTCCTGACTATGGCACTTAAGATTCGGGAATCTCAACTTTCATACGTTGAAGCTTCTGTCCTCAAAGAATATGGTGAACGGGCTTCCACACATCGATCATCCTAATTAAGTATGCGAAGGGTGTATTTTCGGCAAGCAAGCAAGGAACCCATTCCCGAATGAAGCCACATATCATGCAAGACAACCATTGGAATTGATTCATTCTGATGTTTGCGGTCCTTTCACTCCTTATAGCTCTCGCAAATATTTTATTACATTCACTGATGACTTTTCTAGAAACACATGGGTGTATTTCATGAAGGAGAAGTCCAATGTGTATGATATCTTAAAAAAGTTCCAAGTCAATATCGAGAAGCGAAGCGGTTACAACATCAAAGCTTTGAGGACCGACCGCGGTCGAGAGTTCATTTCCAAAGAGTTTGAAGATTTTTATCAAAATCACGGTACACGGCGACAACTAACGGCGACCTACTCTCCACAACAAAATGGCATCACCGAGCGGAAGAATAGAACCATTATAGAGATGGTTAGAAGCATGCTCAAGAGCAAGAACTTGCCAAAAGAGTTGTGGGCTGAGGCAGTACACTGTGCGGTCTACTTGCTCAACCTATGTCCCACAAAGAGCCTTGAATACATCACACCACAAGAAGTATGGAGCGGTCAAAAATTGAACATCGCCCACCTAAAGGTGTTTGGAAGTATCGTGTACGCTCAAGTACCACAATAAAGAAGGACCAAGCTCGATGACAAGAGCAACAAATTCATTTTCTTTGGGGTATGATGCTCGCTCCAAAGCATAACATTCGTGTGATTCATGTTAGTAGGGTGTCCGTTTTGACGAAGAAGGCACATGGTATCAAAACACCCAGGAGCAAACTCAAATGGAGTTGCAACATCCTACTTCACCAGGTGCGCTATCATCACCTACTTCTGCGCTTACATCTCCTACTTCTTCAATAACATCCTCCTCCAAAGAAAGCCTAAGGCCACACAAGAAGAGAAGCTTAAATGAGATCTATGAAGCTACGGAGGAGCTTCATCTCGTTTGTCTCCTTGCCGAACATGAAACAATTCAATTTGAAGAAGCCATCCAAGAGGAGTGGAAAGCCGCCATGGATGAGGAGATCTAGTCTATCGAGAAGAACAAGACTTGGGAGCTTACTACACTTCCTGAAGGCCATCAACCCATTGAAGTCAAATGGGTGTACAAAGTAAATAGAAACGCGGAAGGCAAGATCGAGAAGTACAAAGAAAGACTAGTGGCGAAGGGCTACAAGCAAAAGGTCGGCATCGACCATGACAAGATGTTTGCTCCCATCATCCGAATGGAGACTATCCGTGTTATCATTTCTATTGTGGCGCAACACAAGTGGAAGCTATATCAAATGGACGTGAGGTCCGCTTTCTTCAATGAATACTCTTGATGAAGAAGTATATATTGAACAACCTCCGAATTATATAAAGAAAGGTCGAGAAGACAAAGTTTTGAAGCTCAACAAGGCGCTATACGACCTAAAATAAGCTCCAAGAGCTTGGAATGCCCAGATTGACTCCTACTTCAAGGCAAACGGCTACATCCAATGCCCGCACGAGCTTTCACTCTACACCAAAGTGAAGAATGAAGATGTCTTGTCTGTTTGCCTTTATGTTGATGATTTGATCGTCACCGGCAACAATCTACACATGTTCAAAGAGTTCAAGCAAACTATGAAAAGCGAGTTCGAAATGACCGACATAGGTCTTATGGCATATTTCCTCGACATCGAAGTGAAGCAAACCGAAGGCGGCATCTTTATTTCCTAAGAAGCTTATGCAAATGAGGTTCTCAAAAGATTCAAGATGGAGAAATGCAAGCCTGTCGACACGCCGGTCGATTACGACACCAAATTGTTAAAACGCAATGAGAGACAAAAGGTGGATCATACTCACTTCAAAAGCCTCATCGAGTGTTTAAGATACTTGACGTGTACGAGGCCGGACATTCTATATGGCGTTAGTATCATCAGCCGCTATATGGAAAAGCCAAAATCCACTCACATGACGGCCGCCAAAAGAATTCTCTGCTGCATCAAAGGTACTATCCATGATGGACTTCTTTATACTTCCTCGAACAATGCTCAATTGCTTGGATATTCGGATAGCGATTGGTGTGGAGATGTTGATGATCAAAAAAGCACTACGTGATTCATTTTCTACTTTGGCGACACCGCATTCACATGAGTATCCGAGAAGCAACCAATCGTCACAATCATGCAAAGCCGAGAATGTTGCAGCTTCATATTCCACATGCCATGCTATTTGGCTAAGGAGATTGCTCGAAGACATTCACTTTCCTCAACAAGACCCTACAAAGTTATACGCGGGCAACAAATCGGCGATCGTGTTAGCGAAAAATCTCGTCCATCATGAAAAAAGCAAGCACATTGACATTCGATTCCACTTCATTAGAGACCAAGTCAAGAAAAAGGAGATCGAGCTTATGCACATCAAGACCGGTGATCAAGTTGCAGACATTTTCACCAAACCGCTCAAGGCGGATCTCTTCTTCAGGTTTAAGACTCTACTCGGCATGACAAATTTGGCTTAAGAGGGCATGTTGGAAGTTAAGCCAAAAATAAATTAAGTCAAAGTCTTCTAGAAATTATTATTTCCAATGTGTGCATATTTGTTAAATGTCTAGAGAATGGTAAGAGTCAAATACATGAATACACCTAGAGAATGACAAGAGTCAAATGCATGAATGCACCTAGAGAATGGTAAGTGTCAAATGCATGTACATATTTAATTGAGTAAGTTCAATAGACATCTACTTGGCTATATAAATCCCTGTATGGGTGGGTTATTGATGTAGCAAAAAAAAGTTCAAATCAATCATAGTGTTGTGCCCATTCTCTTCTATGTTATATTAGCCTCCATTTGCATTTTCTTCTCCACAACACTAAATTCTCAAACACTCTCATTTCCAACAGGTACTGCTTGTACATTTATTGATTTATCAAACTTGCATATTTTCTTTTGTCTTAAATATAATACTATTTGTTCAAATTACCCAAAGGTCCCCTATAACATGTTAGGTCTGCTGTAGTGTTGACTGCATGTTCACATATCCGATCTACCAAGATTTTGTTCGTATTAATAAGGCAAGTGAATAGATCATTTCCACCTTGTGTTGTTTAATGCCTAAAAATCTCATTCTTAAATACGCAGAACCAGGTAAAACAATAGCTAAGAAACTTAACATGTAAAACTAATAATGAAAAGAGTACGTGAATTATATAAGAGCTGAAGCCTATAAGCAGAGGCAGAGAAATAAGTTTTTAACAATAGGGTATGAGACTTCTACATTTAGATAAAAGAGAGGAAAAAACAATTGAGGAAAAATGGGTACGCAAGGAAGGGACAATAGGCCAAATGCATGCAATAAGCAGGCTAATAGACATTTCTTGGAATTTAACCCCCAAGACATAGCTTTCTTTTTAAAAAATCAACATGCGCGCGCATGCGCAGAGAGAGAGAGAGAGGGAGAGAGAGAGAGAGAGAGACCTTCTAGAATAACAGATTAAGAGATGTTTAGTTACACTCGGCGGGTAAACATTTTTGACCCAATTACACAATTGGCTCATAATGAAAAGATTTATATGTATAATGTGGCACTCATAGCAACAAACTTATAAGTTATAGAAAATAATTAAAAATGTGAAAATTATACTCCTGCATTGAAGCAAAATCATGTTTTTGTCGGCACAAGATGAAAGATAACAATAGCACGGAGAGAATTGCAAACACAACAAGAAAATCAAGGGAGAACATTGAGGTGTTTGGATATAATTTGAACTTCGGTGAAAGAAAGCAGTATAAAAGTTAAAACAGTCAACGCAAAATAATAATGCTGGCATGTTAATAGAACATTATGCAAAACAAAAAAAAGGTTCAGTGTATCATGTTAGCGTTATCAATGTAGTGATATTTAAATAGCACCACAGAAGTATTCATAAAATCATCAGGTCGACAACATTGGCATGTAATATGTTGTAATCAACAGTATCATAGAAGCACTATGAATACCAAGAAATTAGCAATTGTATCAAAATGGGCTGTAATAACCCAAAATCCATATTGATATTCAAAGCGGGGGAAGTCCTCAGTTAACTATTTTCCGGTCCGAAATATTTAACAGGGGCAACAAGTGTTATGAAAGTAAAGGTAAAATGTAAATAAAAGTTGAAAAAGATATAAAAACATGGAGGGGTACAAACATATTTTCCCTGCATTATCTACTACTGTTATAATGCATAGAATCTATTATAAAGAAAAAGAAATATACCCTGCGAGGCTGCAAGCCGTAAATAGACATCATGTCCATAGTGTCCATCATAATTGTATACCCTGCTATCCAAAAGCTCCAAAAACCAAATCAAACAACCACTTCTGCTTCCATTGACATTGGCACTTGCATAAGCAGTGCAAGAACAATTCAGCAAACACGTATCTCTACACTCATCAAGGCTCAAGCTCATGTTCAGAATTGAATTATCGGAATCCGGCAGCTTTGCATGGCTAACAGGCAGAAATCCATCAGTTGTGTTGCTTTTACAATCTAACAGCTTCTCTCGAACACACCCATCAGACCACACTCTTAAATTCCAATTTGTTGGATTTGTTGGTGTGAACCCTGGCAAGCAACTGCAAATTGGTGAAGTGTTTGGGTCACAAACACCATATGGCCCACATGCTCCGAAGAAATCACATTGGTCCTGAGGAACGTGCCAACACACGCTCCATTCGTTGTTCCCCAACACCCAAAGAGACCCCTGAATGATCCCCGATTGGGTAACTACTATCCTGGATACAACAGAATTGTTGGTTGTATCAAAGGAATATACCACCTCTTCATTACTGTTCACAAAGCTGGAGGTGAAACCAAAATAGGTAGTGTTGCTGAGCATTCCGTTTAATTGACTATGAGCCCAAGAGCGCCAGATCTTATATGATCCTATGCATAAGAAAAACTGTGGGTCGCCGTAAATGTCCATGTAAACATAGTAATCCCCTGGGGATGGATCGCTGTCGCTTCTCCAAGATGTTAGGGTGCGATTGAGCCCACTTGTCAGGTCCACCCCCAGCCTCATGCCTGGTATCAGCGTGTCGGTTGGGTAGTCAAAGCCTTGCCATGCACAACTATTGGTATCATCACCATCTCGTTTAACCACAAAGTTTCCAGTGTCCAAAAGCTCGGCTACCGGATTAGCTAGGTTGGTGCTTTTCGTCGACCATACCAGCATAGAATTATTGTTGTATATGGTTAGGGTTCCCTTAGCAGTAATTGATAAAATTCCAGTCGAGTTGATAACCGGGTCTTTACGATTGGCCACCCATAATATTGTAGGTACCATGACCTTATTGTACCATAGGCCAAGATACCGGTTGCTAGAACCGGCGGGGCTGAAGAAGCCCAACACAAAGTAACCATTGGAGGAGATTAGGGTTTCTTGGTCGGCAAGGGGTTGGGTCGGGGTTACTGTATACCTTGCAGTGGAAAGAACAAAGAGTCTGAACAGAATAATCAGGAGGAATCTATGATGCAACCGTCTCATTTTTATAAACAGCTTGTAGGGGAGAATAATATACATAGATACAATATACTTCTATCAGCACAAGATGAGAAGCAGGCCCTTAAATATTAAATCTATACACACCTTACACAATTTCCTTGCACTATTCTCCGGTTCCAAATGTATGGAACCATTGGTAAAGAAGTCCAAGAAGGGATTTAAACAACAACATATAATTCAACAGCTAAAATTCAAAGAAGCAACAAGTGTTTTAGAAGTCTCCGTGGAATTGACTTGTGCGAAATTTAAGGTCATTGCTGATGTATTTGGTACATATGGATAGCTTTTGGCTAATATAATATAGGTATGCTTTCTGCTAATTGATAATTTAACAGCTAATTGAAAAGTAGATGTGCTTGATATATAGGGAATTATAAAGAGATATAGGGTAATGAAGACAGCCAAAAATGACCCCAAAAAAAAACATGTGGTGGGCTCACTTCGACTCAATACATATGTGCTGGAGTCCTGGACTGCACCACACATCAATCTGAACAATATTTTTCATGTTTCTCTTAGAGTCACAAAGGTATATGAATATGCAATAAACAATGAATAATCAAGTATGAATTGTTCCTTATTGACCTTTTCATAATTGTTTGAACTTGTCAATGGTGTTTATTAAAACACACAACCAATTACACAGAAAGTATTAGTTCAACCCTTCCTTTCTCCAAGAAGACAATGTTCCTGGTCACTAAAACAGATACAAAACTTCACTCAAACAGCAAGAGAAAACTAACTCATGACAAAACGGCGGATAAATAATTAGTTTTTCAAAATACTAGTTCAAAAGGGGGGAAAGAAAAAGGTAAAAAAGAAACAGAGTTTGAAGATAATCAAAAGGAAATATTTTTATTGGCTTAATCAAATTATGAGTTCATACATACAAATATATGTGGAGGATCATAGACCACCTCTCCAATAATAGCCGATGTGGGACTAAACCTAATAACTAATATCTAATAACTAATCATATTCATAACACCCCTCCACAAGCTGGAGCGTAGATATTAATCATGCCAAGCTTGGACAGATGACGAGCAAAAACCAGTCGAGAAAGAGATTTGGTAACGATATTTGCTAGTTGAACCGAAAATAAAACATGTTGGAGTGCAACAATCTTATCTGTCATCTTGTCACGAATGAAGTGGCAATCTATTTTGATATACTTGGTCCGCTCATAAAATAATGGATTCTCTGCAATGTGGATAGCGGCCTTGTTATCACAGAGGAGTGTGATCGGAAGAGAATAAGGAACCCAAGATCTGTCAGGAGGGAGGTAAACCATACCAACTCCGCAACTGTATACGCCATAGAACTATACACAGACTCGGCAGAAGAACGAGCCACTACATTCTGCCTCTTACTCCTCCAAGTAACCAAGTTTTCTTCCAAGAAGACACAATAGCCACTAGTAAAACGACGACCATCAATGGATCCAGCAAAGTCAGCATCCGCAAAGACTGTGAGCGGCAACATAGATTGTTGGGGTAAAAATATGCACACCGGTTGACCGAGTCAAAGTCAAGGTCAACCCCCAAGCCAGGTGGGCCCAAGCCCAGGTCAAGCGGGCCCATGCCCAAGTCGAGCCCGCGGCCAGCCTCCTCCATGCCAAAATATAGATCATGTAACAAATAATTTTTTATGTAATTTTTTATGCATGAATGTATGCGAAATGGGCATAAAACCAAATTTTTGTAAGCCCATGGCTTATGTGCAAAAAAAAAATGGCACATGAGCCATGGGATGGCTAAAATACCATTTTTATAAAGCCCAAGGGGCTATATGTAAAGTGTATAACCTATAAAGGCAAGGATAATGAAAATATCTCAACAACTTTTTCTCTCTCCAAAGAAAAATCTAGATCTGTGACCTTCTCCTTCCTCAAGGTTCTAAACCTTCCTCTTTTTTTTAATTAAATCAAGAGTTTTACTCTTCCACTAAATAGTTTTTCACCACAAAACCCACAAAGGGAAACTCAGATCTGCCGTCAGATCTCAGAAAGGAGAGATTTTTAGAATCTCATATTTCTTGATCTTCAAGATCCGGCTAACAAAGGAAGACGAAGGAGACCCATCTCCAGAAACCCCACTTTGGGGAAGAATTAGGGCTCAAGGGAAGAAGCTCTTCATCAGCTTCAAAACATCTTAGGAGTTTAACTCCTCATATATATATATATACACACACACACACACAGAATAATAAGTGCTCCTTTCTGGGAGTACAACTCCTATTGCATGGACCAAGTCCCTTTTGCTGCTCGAGCGCCCACGTGCTGACACGTGGTGCGCTAGCGCTCGAGCGCCTACGTGCTGACACATAGCGCGCTTGCGCTCAGAACGCTAGCGCTCGAGCGTCCACGTGTTGACACTTGACGCGCTAGCGCTTTTGCGCTCAGAGCGCCAGCGTCCGAGTGCCCGCGTCCGAGCGCCCACGTGCTGACACGTGGCGCGCTAGCTCTCAGTGCGCTAGCGCTCAAGCGCCCACGTGTTGACACGTGGCGCGCTAGCATCCGAGCGTCCACATGCTGACACGTAGCGCGCTAGCGCTCTTGCGCTCAGAGCGCTAGCGCCGAAAGCGCTAGCGCCCACGTGCTGACACGTGGCGCGCTAGCGCTCAGTGCGCTAGCGCTCTTGCGCTCAGAGCGCTAGCGCCCACGTGCTGCGCCCTAGCGCCCACGTGCTGACACGTGGCGCGCTAGCGCTCTTGCGCTCAAAGCGCTGGCCTCACGCATCCTTTGGATGCCTTTTCCCCTTTTTTTATATATATACATATATATATATATACATATGTATACATATATACACACACACACATACTCCACGACACTGTCCCTGTTAGGAAAAAAAATTCTAACGGGCGCTGCCCCGCACCACGCAAGGGGGCTGCTAGCCCCCTTGACCCCCAGCCCGCTATCCGGGTAGATCTCTTTCGACCTATGGAGCAAATCTCTGCTAAATAAGACCCTAAATGGGTTTTCTTTAGGTCAAAAAGATCTATAAAGAGCAAACCTCTGTTAATGGGTAAAACCCTGGTTTATTAAAAGTTTTAAACTATACTGAAGTCTTGGAAGAGTTTTACTCTTGAAAAGTTCTTGAAACTGAAGAACAGCGCTCTGAATAAGAGAAAATTCTCGAGAAAGAGGATGAAAATCATCAAAAGGACCAAAGGTCCTATTTATAGGCACTGAACTGTCTCTTCAACTTCTGAGTTGATCCAAGGGCTCAAATGCTGCCACCGCTGCACTCACGTGTACGCCGCGTAAGCGCAACGGTGGGGGACATTTGTTTCCCCAATCAGAGCGAAGCTCTGTTTTGAATTTCAAAATTCAAAATTGAAGCAACGTTTCGGATCCTGCGCGCTGTATGCTGCGCGCCACGTGTTAAAAGCAAACACGCCAGTGCCAGGAGCGCTGAGCCCTAGGCAGTGCACCCCAATCAGAGCAAAGCTCTGTTTTTTAAAATTCAAAAATTAAAAAGATGAAGTAACGCTTCAGATCCAGCGCTCTGCGCTGCACGCCACGTGTCTAACACATGTGCGCTAGCGCAGTTGCGCTGCGCTCTGCGCTGAGCGCCACGTGTCAAGCACGAGTGCGCTAACGCAGTTGCGCTGCGCTCTGCGGTGCACGCCACGTGTCCAACGTAGGTGCACCAGCGCTGGAATTAAAAATTCCCACCGTTGGATCAAAAGATCTGATAATGATGGTAAATCATTAATTAACCAGAATTAAATTCTGTTAAGGAAAGATTTCTCGAAATCTTTCCAAATAACAAGATTGTGCTTTAAGCACCGCTGGATCAATAATCCAATGGTAAATAATGAATTACCAAAAACAGAACAAATTCTGCATGGAAAGATTTTCCAATCTTGTTAAAAACAAGAAGATTGCCTTCTGTAAAACAGAAGCCCTAGAATCAAAGATCCAATGGTGGGGAAACATCCCCAAATCAATCAGAGAAAGATTTCTTTAAATGATTTAACAAATCAATTGACCCTATATAAAGGCCCCAAGACTTCAAGTCAGAGAAGGGACAGAAGAAAAGGAGAGAGAGAAAAACCCTCTGCAAAAAAAGAGCAAGCTCTTAAGAAAAGAAGAAAAGAAGATTTTTCTTCATATTCAAGGTAAAAAGAACTGTGTTCTTGAAAAACAGAGATGAAAACATCTCGTAAAAAGAAGAAACGTCTTCTAAAAAGATATTAGACCTATAAAAAAGACCAAGACCTCTGATTTAAAAAAGAAAAGATCAAGATCTAATCATAAAAAGAAGTATTTTTACTTCACAGATCTTTGATCTATAAAGGCGGAGCCTTTTATAAGAATAAGGACTTAGTTCTTGAATCTTGAGGCAATGCTTCCTTAGAAGAACATAAGTTTGTTCTTTGATCTTAAAATTGATCAAAATGCGCTTTGCGCTACTGGAAAGTGCTTTGCACTCTTGAACTGCGCCTTTGCGCTCCTTGGACTGGCGCTCAGCGCCAAAACATGCCACGTGTCAACCACAGACACAGTTTGCGCTTTGCGCTCCTGAAAACAGCGCACTGCGCTCTTGGGTTGGCGCTCAGCGCCGAGCGCGCCACGTGTCACTCACTGGCGCACCCATAATTTAGTGCAGCGCGCTCATAAATTAAAAGCGCAATGCGCTAACAAACTAGCGCTAAGCGCGACACGTGTTCTCCTCGTGTGCGCTAACCAACAGAAGCGCAATACGCTCTTTGACTGGCGCAAAGCGCCTGACGCGCCATGTGGCGCACTGTCAGAACACCACTTTGTTCCTGATAAATGCTATGCATTTAATTCCAGACAAAATGTCAGAGCCCAATGCTTGGCATTATTAAAAGGGCAGAGCCCAAATAAAGGCCTAACAGGCAGAACAAAAATAAAATGTTAAACGTTTTTTTTAATTGGACTTAGCCCAATTCTGACCATAAGTCCTCAACTTAAATTGAACTGAGCTCATCTGCTCTTCCAATCAATTTACACCCGGTTCGAGGGTACATCTCTTCACTCCTCTGATATCTGTCGTTGTAATCCTTCAACGTCGTCAGAGAGATAACGGGTCCCGACAACCACACATTGCTACGAACTGTGGGGTCCTTAAATCCACGGACTATGATATCCTTAACCTCGACCGTGATGTCTTAAAACTAACGTCGGACTGTGGAGTCCTTAAATCCACGGACTATGATGTTCTTAACGTCGACCGTGATGTCTTAAAACTAACGTCGGATGTGGAGTCCTTAAATCCACGGACTATGATGTCCTTAAGCTCGACCGTGATATCTTAAAACTAACACCGGACTGTGGGGTCCTTAAACTCATAGACTATAATGTCCTTAACCTTGACCGCAATGTCTTAAAACTAACATTGGACCGCAATATCCTTAAACTAATTATCGACCGCAATGTCATTAAACTAAACAATAAAGCTCAATTGCTCTCTTGTTGGATCTAAACAATCTCGTTAAGTTGATCTTAGTCTAAAATTAGACTAACGTGTCCTTAACAAACGTTTAAGTTGATCTTAGCCTCAAATAAGGCTAACGTATTCTTAAACACAACCCCCCAAACCCAAATCTAAGAAAGATACGGATTTGGACTAATCCACGTCCTACGGGCGACGGCATAACTTAGTCTTCGTATACAATCCACGGGCAACCGAACACAAAACAAATACCCACGACACGAAGTAACCATCTGGAGAAGGAGAAAGTTGTTACCGCGATGCGGTAGCGTAATTAACTGCAGGGGCTTGCACCTGCAGGGAAGAGCGTCCCCACAATCAAAAACCCCTCAAACGAGGGGGAATCTGACGAAGTCTGCTACATCGGTCGCATTCGTCTAAACCTTCGATACATGGTGTCATAAATCAACTTGGCATCTTCGGAGAGGTGGACGGATAGCACTAATTAGCATCTGCCCTGAATTTCAGGCAAGACGGACCTGCGTGGTCGTGTCTCCGTGCGGGGAAGGCACATTACCTTCATATCTGACCGGATGAAAGAGATTCCGACCGCACTACGAAGATTATGGACAGAACCTCATAGCCATCGTTATTGTATACGACATATCAGAGCCCCTTCTCAACTGCTGGATTTAGTAGCAAAACCTTTCTGAGTTTGTTCACTCAAATTGCATGTGCACCAGATGACCTGACCTATACAGAGCTGAGAGAGAAACTTAAACGTATATGTTCAAGAACAGATGCTTGGATTGAAAGTAGTCTAAAAAATGAAGAAGAAAAAAGATGGGCTCTTCCAAAAGATGGTGGTAAATGATTTTGCATGATGACTACAAATGCTTCAGAAAGCTTTAACGGGGTCTTAAAAAGATCTCGATCTTTGCTTATTCACGCCTTTTTACAGGGCGGACTTTTTACAGCTTTGCCCGACGTCGGTTGGGATAAGAGTGAACGACAAAGTTATGTCTTAAGTTCTAACAATTAATAACAAAAAAGGCTATTGATGCCAAGCATGCTTGGATCGTGAGATTCAGCCAGTCCGAATGGCAGGTGAATGACAAAAATGGAAAAAATTACGGCGTAGTCATCAACGGTAAAAACTGCAATTGTACGTGCAATATTCCTAAGTTGCAAAAGTTGTCTTGTTCACATGTAATTTCAGCAGGGACACGAGCAGAGGGTGGGGGAACATTGCACATTACGATCTTGTTTCAAAGTAGTATTATGTCCCCAAATACAAAACTGCCTATGCCCCGTTGTTCCATCCTGTACCCGAAACCGATATTGGGAGGCATATACGGTCCAATGATATTATCGTCTATCGGTAGGAGACAAGCAGGACGACCATATTCTACTCGTATCAAAAGTGTTATGCATGATTCACGAGAAGGACGTAAGCAAAATAGATTCAATATCTGCAATGAGTATGGTCATAACAAGGCACGATGCAAAAATTCTCCAGCCCCTCGTCCCTATTGGTAAACTCTCCCTATATTTTGAAACACGCATGCATATACACACACATACACACACGTCCAAACACAAAAGACAAACATACATCTACACACATACACGCACACGTACGCTTTGTTATACATGCTCATTTTTTTAAAAATAATATAACTCGACTTTTTCATTGTACAGATATACATATGGATCCTGGACCTATAGATACGAGTGTTCTGTACTTGCAGGCTGACCACAGGTCGGCCAATGCCGCAGTAGTACAGGTAAAACTTTATAATTTTATTTTCTTTAATTACATATATTATTTATATATTACTGATACAAGTACTCTTTTTGTAATTGGCAGAGTGATCAGGTGATTACATGCGTTGACCACTCAGTCCATAGCAACCGGGTCCCAGCTGGAAATACCCGTGTAAGCTGAGCTACAACGGGCAGGTTTTCATTTTCTATCCAGATTAGAGTATATATGTCTGAATAGAGCCTTGATTACGGCTTTGGTATATAGATGGAGACCAGAGACATGCACATTTCATTTTTGAGTTGGTGAAATGACTATCACCCTTCAGGACGTCGCTATACTGCTTATTCTGCCTATAGACGGGGAGATGGTTGCTGTAGAGTACTGCCACGATTGGTCAGACTTGTGTCCTGGCTTGTTGGGTAAGATTCCGCCTGTTGGGCAGAGCAGAGGCAGTAGCATCCACTTAAGTTGGCCGCGGGTGGTGTTTATGGCTGAGCCTGCCATGGATGCTACCCCC
Organism: Agapanthus africanus; assembly: GCA_030015575.1. NCBI lineage: Eukaryota > Viridiplantae > Streptophyta > Magnoliopsida > Asparagales > Amaryllidaceae > Agapanthus > Agapanthus africanus. The sequence continues at coordinate 981,053,675 of CM057338.1, read as the reverse complement.
GCGACGATTGAGCAGCATGCACGAGCCTACATTTTACATCAGATTGGGATTCGCTTGTATCCGGATAGGAGCAAGAGCAGAGTTAGTCTTACATGGCTACCTCTTTTAGCCGATCTCGACAAGTGTGCCACTTTATTGTGGGGGGTGCAGTTCTGTCATTCCTCTACAGCGAGCTGAAAATGGCTGCATTGATGGAGCAGAAGAGTTTTGGGGGCTATTTGACGCTTCTTCAGATATACAATACTTAAAACCGCATTCTATTAATTTTGCGTAATTAAATTGATATTCAACGTAAAACGTAATTTTATCATATTGTATTTCAGATATGGTCATGGACACGTCTCTCTATTAGTCACCCGACCATTACAACACGGTTCGCTTTAGATGGCCAAAGGCCATATGAATGCCAGTAACTAATTGAAACTATATGCATATTTCAAATTTAAAGTTTTTTTGGAATATTAACTTGTGTGTAATCTCTATGCCGATGGAATGTGCCTAGGTCATAGGATGTGACACCGGATCGCAGCCTCCGCTTCTACCACAATGAGTTCGATATCATAGAGGAGGCAGCAGTTACGTGTACACCGTACACACATGACCTGATGGGCACTCTACATCCATTATGTTTGGCAGGCGCCGTCTTCTGGCGTGCGCGGATGCCGATCGTCTGCAACGATGTTATTCAGATGCACGTGCCAGACCGTGTGCTTCGCCAGTTCAGTTTGAGGCAGCACATACCAGGCGCGGTGAAATAGACACCGCGATAGGGTGGAGCGCTAGTTGGGGATGCTTGGCTTGTGGAGTATCAGATTTGGATGGGTCGATGGTACGATCGGGTACACCACATAGCCAATGAGATACAGCCAGGTATACCGATAGATCGGTACCTTTCCTGGTATTGGATGGTTACCCGCAGATTCGTCATCACAGCTGCCCCTTTGCCCACCTCATATACGCCTCGATGATCGATAGAGAAAGATTTGGTAAATTTATATCAAACCTTTTAAAACTAAAATCTTATTTTTATGAAATTCATTATTTTATTTACCATCAATATAGGTCCATACCATTTACGCGTTGGAGGATATAGCTGATGAGGGTATTAGTGGCACCAGGAACTCAACGAGCTGGTTTATGAACTTCAAGTTCCTGATCAGGAGTATGATGACGAGACACAGATTCACACGTCCGCCAGTCGTGCCTGTACCACCCGTGCCTTCGCCACCCGTCCCTACACCACCCGTGCCCCTGCCACCCGTGCCTCCATAAGCTGTGTCCGCACCTGCCATTCCTATCATGTATGCACGACGTAGACAGAGACAGCCAGCGCCATCTTAGCATCCCGATGAATACGAGCATGGACCATCACAGCCAGAGCCGCCTCAGTCGCCTGCTGCCGACGAAGCCGGACCATCATAGTCTCAACATCCTCTAGCGAAGAGGACATCTGGGATGGTGCGGCAACTTCGTTAGATTGTCATAATTGTTCGTGTTGTATTGTGTTGCGATGAATTCGTTATTTATTTTATATTATTTATTATTTTCAGCTTATTGTTCTTCACCGTTTGGGCGTCGTATATTGTGCATTGATTATGTCTCCGCCGTTTGGACGTGACTTAGCTCCGTCTGTGGATACTATTATTTTACTATACTTGTACATGAATTTTATTCAAAATTTACAAAGGAAGTGCTATCCGATTTTCCCCGATTATTTCTTTACAAAACACTTTAATTCATTTTAATTCAAACGTTGAATCTCTCATACAGACATATGTTCATACACGATATATTACACACCCATGGTACACCCATCTACAAGAATGACGCAAATAAAATAGATAGAAAGAACAGTAACAACGGCATAATTCATTACTAAAATTTCAAAAAAAATCCTCTACGTTACTTAGCTCCGCGGCAATAGAATTAATCCGCTCTGTAATTGCATCAATGGCCTCATCACCTAGCGCGGTATCTCGAGTGACTTCGAGATGATTCAAAATCCGACAGTGCATAAAATGCGGTAAAGAGAGCTTGTGGAGTACTCGATATTGTGACCTGAAAGACCCATAGAATGAAAGTAGAAACGACGATTTACTTTTCCGTGGTGGTCATGGGTTACTTCTTCAGGGGGAGACGGGAGCGCATCCAATACGGCTAAGTGCAAGAGCCGCAGGATTTCACGATCGAACTTCATCGGCCACTTCATATCCTCTCGTAATCGATAGAGAATACCTTCGTAATTAGAATAGTCTATCATCATATATACATATTTCACCACGGTGTAAGGGATGCACCTCTTAATTTCATCGATTGATGGCAATCCTGCAGATGAAAATCCCGATATTGAGAGAGCGAGGCTAAGAACTGAAAGGGAGAAAGACAGAGAATGTGACGTCGATAAGATCTGAAAGAGTATGAGAGAGCTCAGCACAGATAGTAAGATTCGAGATAAAGAGGAAGAGATTGAACTCTTAATATAATGAACACAATCATTCACGAATATATTTTTTGGGGGGGCGCAGTTTGCAACTGCATCCCAGAAAAACACATACATGTGAATGATTGTGCTTACTTTTGGGACACACCTTCAAACTGCGCCATAGAAAAAACATAGACCCATGGATGAGTATGTTTCTTTTTTTGGACGCATTTTGCAACTGCGCCCTAGAAAAAATCATACCCGTGAATGGTCGTATTCTTTTGGGGCGCACCTTCAAACCGCACCATAGAAAAAAACACTTGTGTGAGTATGTTTCTTTTTGGGACGCAGTTTGCAACTGCGCCTAAGAAAAAAAAGTCCTTACAATGACAATGATTCATATTATTTTGCTTTTATTAATTGTATGGGGCACGGTTTGGAATTGCGCCGATAACATTTGTATGGAGCGCAGTTTCAAACTGCGCCCATAATATTTGTATGGGGCGTAGTTTTAAAATGCGCTCCATACAAATGTAAAGGGCGCAGTTGCTGTGCCCATAACAAATGTATGGGGCGTATTTTGAAAATGCGCCCATACAAATGTAAAGGGCAAATGTATGGGACGCATTTTCGGACTGCGCCCCATACAAATGCTATGGGCGCAGTTTCAAACCGCACCCATAAAAAAAATTATTTCACGTCGGCGTTAGCGCTGAGCTGGCGCTAATGTGGCGCCTACGAGGAAAAAAGTGGTCTGTTTTTTTAATTATTTTTTAAAGTGGTTTTTTTATAATTATTATTTAAATTTGGTTTACTATCAAAAATTGTCCATATAGAAAAGCTATCAATCCAATAATCCAAAATATAACCAAATTGGCAGATGGCAATGGAGAAACTAGCAATCAATGAAAAGATTATAAACCAAAGGCCTCATGAATCCTGAACAAGATCTAAGATTTAAGAAGAATCTAGTATCTTATAGTAATGCATATAAATTAATTAAAAGATAGATAAATAATCCCAGCGATCCAAACAGAAGAGTAGAAGTGAGAACCAACCTTGTTCCTATTATGATCTTGCTGCTGCTGCATCACCAAGAAACGCTGCACAGAATCGATGAGAATAACAGCACCAAAGCGTCGTCGTCGCCGTCGTCAATTTCGATCCCGATCGCATTAAGTCTGATCTCGATCGCCCAAAAAATAACCAAAGAAAGCTTTTAAACCCTAGCTGGCTTTTGTCTCATTTGCTTCTTATGATTATTTGAGAACTAATGTTTAGCACTTGCCATAGATGTTTGTATGTTTTAACATGGCAAATAAATATTTGAGGATTTTTTAAAAGAATTAGTTAAAATAACTTAGATTTTATTGGTTTTTCGCTGAATTTTTATTTTTTAAAATTTAATAAGTTATCTATTATCTTAACTAAAAGTGTTAAAGATATTTCTCAAACAAAACATAAAATGATTTAAACCAAAAAAACTAACAAATCTATCTATATCTTATTAGTTTAATTATGTGCATTGCACGTACCATAATAAGCTGATGTATGACAAGCATTTTTGGCACGTGTGATGCACGTAATTATAGAAATTTTTATGATACATTTATATATTAATTTAACTACGTGTATCACACTTATAAAATAATAATGACATGGCAATTTGATTACGTGTATCATACTTGTAAAATAATAATAACATGGTATTTAATTACGTGCATTTCACATAAATCAATGAGATTTTTTGTTTAATTTTTGAAGAAATAAGAAGCTACATCACCAATCAATTTCAAAATTAAATGACCTTCTTCCTTTTGTCCTATAATAATAAAGATAGTGTTTTGCACGTGCATCGCATGTCCGTGTATTTTAACATGGCAAAGATTTTAGAATTTTTCCAAAGAATTAATTAAAATAATATAAAGATTTTCCTTTGATTTTTATTCTTTAAGAATTTAATAAGTTGCTATCTTAAATAATTTTTAAAATTCCTTATTATCTTAACTAAAATTGTGTAAGACGTTTCTCAAAAAAAAAAAAACTAACAAATTTTTTTCTATATCTTATTAATTTAATTATATGCATTGCACGTACCGTAATAAGTTGACACGTCATCGCAGCGTAGGTGACGGCAAATTAAAGAAGTATTTTTTGCACGTGCTCCGTACATCCGTCCTTTAGCATTAATATAATAGAAGATAGACAGACAGGTAATTACAAAAAATTATGTTTTTTTCCACGTGTGATACACATGTATATTATTAGATACTCCTTGCCTTTTAGGAAGATACCCCCTCCAAGGAAAATTTAAGAATTCGTTAAGATGACATTCATTTAATACGAAGATAATTTAGGAAATTTAGTAGAATGACAGTATTATAATTTCTTTTTCAAATATGCTTTAAATCATATCTTAATTACCGTGCAAAAGTCTAAAAGAACAAGTAATCGTGAATAGAAGGAATATATATCATAAGAAATACGAGCATATAATTTAACAACTAAAAGTATTGGTTTTCCTACTTAAGGATTTATGTATTTTATATTTAAGCGGAACGAGTTTATGAGCTAAAACAGGTTTCAAGTAGGATAATCATCAGTAGTGAAGATTTACGCATATCTTTGCTTATTTGAGGAAAGAAGGATTATATATAATATAAAGCCCTGAAAAGCTTGATTCAAGCTTTTTCCCATTTCGCCCCTTGCATTCAATTTAATTATTATTCTGTCCTGAATATCTTCAAGATTTTCCTCATTTTGCCCATTGCATTCAAATTGTAACAGTCCTATTTAAATGCAGTAGTTCAAGATTTCTTTCGAGATTATTTTTCCATAATTTTAGAACTTTTAATTGGCTGCTAGTATATTTTATTTTTAATTTTTACCGTAAATAATTTTAATATGTAAAATCTTCTGTTTTTATATTATATATAATATTTTCTTAATGGCAGCAAAACAATATTTTGCGTATCTTAAAATTCCAAAATTTACATTAATATTTTGGGTTGCATACATATATTACATTGGCTAATTTCTGTTTATTGTTGATATGAAAACAGAAAAAAAATCTGTTCCGAATCTCTAAATGCAACCAATTGAAGATATGTATCTTTATAAATAATATTTATAAAATTTGTTTATATATACAAAAAAAATATCTCTCTCTATCTCTCATATTCACATCTCTCTCCCCCACTACTCCTCAAATCCCGATCCCCCTCATCGAATCTCCTCGCCCTCGCGACGTCTCCATCATCGCGTCGCCACCATCACCGCCGCCGCAAACCTCGACTCCCGCTCCTCACTCGTCGACCCTCGCCTCCTTCTCCTTTCCCCTTCACCCTCGTCTTTTTCGCATCGCGATCCCCATCACCACCACAACCCCGAGCGGCAATCTTCGCCGTCGAACCCATCGCCCCCTTCTCCCTCGCTGGAAATCTCCCTCTCTCGACGACACCATCACGCAGATCTCCATCGTCCTCATCATCGCTTCCCTGCAGCAACACCGCAAGCCCTCACCGTCGACGCGGCCCTCATCTTCGCCTCGCAGCTGCTCCCATCTCCAGATCTGAGTGCTCTCGACTCGACCCAGGACCATCCGAACCCTAGCAACTACCACGATCATCCTCTGTAAATTTTCCTTGATCCCTGTTTTTTTAAAACAACAACAAAAAAAAGAATAAATAAATAAAATGAAATGGTGAGAAAACAGTGAACATTGGAAGGGAAATTTAGGATTTAAAACTCTAAGTTGATATCATTGTGCTTGGTTGTGTGACAATATTTATGTAGATATTTATGGTTTAACCGATGAAATTTATCTAGGCGGATCGTATAACTCATATCCTAAGTCGCACTTTAGCTGAGATCGTGCCTCGCATCTTCGTGCATCGTTCTCCCCTGATCTTTTCCTCAGGCAAGTACTCTTGCTCTTTTCATTTTGTCGATGCAACATCGGCGATTATCTAAATTAGTTCTTAACCTATGCAAGTTTGGATATTAGAGAAAAGAGGTTTCTTCACAGTTTTATTATTTGTCCTTATCGGAACACTTGCTGATATATTGCTGACTGTAAACTTGCAACTACAAATTTCATTATAAATTAGGTGCAATTTAGTTGTACAAAATATTGCTAAATATTCCCCCTAAAGTATGAGTGAGTATAGGCACGAAGTTATGAACTTTTTCTAAGGCTAATGGTCACATAAATTTTTCCCCATCGAGCTATACCTGAAAACCATTTCTTTTGCTAATTACCAACTGCTGCTTGCTTCTTCTTTATATGATGCTATGACATGATTACTATGCACAAGAATCCTTTTACATGCTTTATACACATTCGAGACTCATGTTGATTTACATGTATAGAACACCTTGATTTGACATGCCTATTCATGATCCTTGTTATTTATATTAAAATGAAATCATTAATTGGAATGCTGAACTACATGCCATGACACCACTATTCATCGGTTTTATTTCCATACAATTACCATACCACAAGTTCATGTTTGTTCAGCATTTGTAATTTAGTGATTTAATCTTTACCATAGTAGCTATAAATACGCGGGTGTTGGGGTAGTTTGAGTGTGCGTTGTACAACAAGATCTCAGGAGTCCCATGCCGGCAGCTCGTACCGGGCTATATCGGTCTCATGTTTACAGCTCGTACCGGGCTATATCGGTCCCATGTTTACAGCTCGTACCGGGCTATATCGGTCTCTTGTTCATTCCACAGTTGGGCCCGTGTTTCCTAGCCCCTGGGGCACCACTCTTGGATTAGGAATACTCCTGCAGAGGTTGACGCACACACTCGAGCTTACGATAGGATAGTTTACCTTTTAGTGACCAGTTAGGTTATGACTTGACCCCTTACATACATGTTTCATAGTGTTAATGCATCTATTTATTTATATATTTGTTTTTCTTGCACATCCGGGCTTCACTACTTTCTTATATTCTTGTTATTATACTACACACACCTTATACGTTGAGTACTTGCTGGGGTGTTCTGACATCCCTGAGATTTGCCATCTCAGGTTTAGAGACAGATTTACAGGCTGAGCAGGATCAGAGCGGCTATCAGGATTTCGCAGTAGATCAGTAACCGTAGGTTTATTTTCACCATTTTCAATTAGTTTTTAGCATGTGCGCCCTTATGGAATATTAGGACTTATGTATTTCTTTTGGATCTTATTTTATTTATGAACCTATTGTATTGGATCTTTAATTGCATCAATTATCTAGTGGACCCATTTTTAGGATTTTTGTGGTTTCATTGCAGCATGATTATCAGTATTATTCCTTTTTGGTATTGGATTTTATTTTTGACAGGTTAATCTAGACAACCTTATGTGACTATGGAAGGATTTTTCCTTACCGTAAGTAGCACGGCTGGCCTTCGCTACTTCCGTATTCCGTATTTTGGAAAGCGGGGCGTGACAAGGTTTTGTTGGTATCAGAGCCAGGCTAACATCAAAGGTTAGTCCGGGTTCTTCCAACCTTTTAGATTAGAATCACATGTCTAGGTTTTCCCCAGTATGTCATCCTGCAGATTCCGTTGACTCTGACCGTAGGATTCAGGCGACTTACATAGATTTACGATATTGTGCCCATGTACCGCGGCATGGATACAATACGGCATTCTGTATGAGTAACTTAGAGTCCTACACTTAATCCATATTCTTTGAATTGATTGTTACATTATCCCTTTGCTTCGCTCAGTTTTAATATTTTGAATTTAAACCTCGTTTTCGTTGCTAAACCTTGTCATTCGTTTTGACTTCAGAATCATGGCAGAAGAGAATTTGCAAGTATATGGGAGACGTGACAACAATACTGCACTACTTGGAGTTATACGTGGCATACTTGAGAGTCAACAACAACAGACTGAATTGCTACAGGGGGGCCTACTTGCTTCTCAGCAGACCGCTGCTGCGGACCTGAACAAGGTGGCTGAGGTTCGTGAAGGTAGACGTCCGGGCAGCGTCGCAGATTTCAGGAGACTACAGCCGGCAGTTTTCACTGGTACGGGCGGACCACTGGATGCTGAGCAGTGGATTGTCGACATGGAGAATTTGCTGTCAGCCGCCCGGGTTCCTGAAGAGGACAGAGTGAATATAATCAAGATTCAACTGCAGGATGTTGCTAGAATTTGGTGGCTCGCAGAAGAGAACAGGTTGAAAAAACCAATTGCATGGACTGATTTCTTTACGGATTTCCTTGAGAAATTCTTTCCCAAATCGGCCAGGATCGAGATGGAACAACAATTTATCAGTCTTCGTCAGAGAGATCGCACAGTGAACGAGGTAGTGGCTGAGTTTATCTGACTCAGTCGTTTCGCTCCTTCAATGGTAGCCCAGGAAGAGGATAGAGCTAGAAGATTCTTACAGTGTCTCACTCTGGAAATACAGGAGAAGCTAGCTTCACATGATCTGGGGACTTATTCAGAGGTATTAAATGCGGCCCGCAGAATTGAGACAGTTATGGATAAGAGGAAGAAACTTCAGAGTGGAGGATTCAAACGGCCCGCGAATCAAATTTCAGGGAGGATTCCAGTTAGACAGCATGGAGGAGTTCAGATGAAGCGTACCGCAACCCCACCACAACGGGAACCTCCGGTTTGTGGATATTGTCAGATATCGGGACACGTCGAGAGAAATTGCCGCTGCGCTAAGGGTCTATGTCTGATTTGTGGTGCTAGTGACCATCAAATTGGGAGTTGTCTTAGGAGAGCTAAGCGCAACCAACCTCAGAAAGGACTTGTCCCTCAGAAGCAACTTTTTGATCAGAGGCAAGGAAACACAGGTCGTGGACAGGGGCGAGCCTTTACCCTGACAGCTGAGCAGGCGGAGGCGTCGGAGGATGTCGTTTCAGGTACCATTCTAATTTGTTCTGTTCCTGCTAGAGCACTTTTCGATTCTGGGGCTTCACACTGTTTTATGTCTTTGGATTTTGCCACAACACATTCTATTACACATAAAACACTGACTAGAGGTTGGGACATTCACACTAGAAATGGAGTAGTTACCACCAACCTAGAGTGCAGGCTTTGTCCGGTAGTGATTTGCGGCAGGGAGCTTTTCGTAGATTTCCTGTTGATTGGGACCGGTAGTTATGATGTCGTCTTAGGAATGGATTGGTTGGGCACCTTTCACGCACATATTGACTATCGGGCCAAAACTGTAGACTTTCGTATTCCTAATCACCCAGAGTTCGTGTTCACTGGGGGGAGCAAATCTCTAGGACCCATAAAGTATAGAGCAAAGCCGACGTGCGGCATACTAGCTTCAATGGAGGTTGATATGAGTTCAGCACCGGTTGTAGTTCGGGAATTTTTGGATGTCTTTCCTGAGGACTTACCCGGCTTACCCCCGCCTCGTGCTTTGGGGTTTTCGATAGAATTATTACCAGGAACGGCACCGATTTCTAAGTCACCCTACAGAATGGCACCAGTTGAATTGGCGGAATTGAAAAAGCAGATAGAAGACCTCCTCAGCAAAGGATTCATTCGCCCGAGTACTTCTCTGTGGGGCACTCCAGTTTTACTAGTAAAGAAGAAGGACAGCTCGTTACGCATGTACATTGACTATCGAGAGTTGAACCGGGTTACGATTAAAAACAAGTACCCTATATCTCGGATCGATGATTTGTTCGATCAATTATGTGGTGCTCGAGTGTTCTCTAAGTTGGATCTTCGGTCGGGGTACCATCAAGTTCGTGTTAAAGCGGAGGATGTATGCAAGACAGCCTTCAGAACTCGATACGGTCACTATGAATTCTTGGTAATGCCATTCGGTGTTACTAATGCCCCAGCCGTATTCATGGATTTAATGAACCGAGTTTTCTCTCAGTATCTTGATCAGTTTGTCGTAGTTTTCATCGACGACATCCTTGTGTATTCCAAAAGCAAGGAGGAGCATGCCGAGTATCTGAGGATCGTGTTGCAGATACTGAGACATGAAAAGTTATACGCCAAGCTTAGTATATGCGAATTTTGGCTTGAACAAGTTCAATTTTTAGGCCACATCGTTTATGGAGATGGTATTTCAGTAGATCCGGCGAAGATTGAAGCGGTGAAGGATTGGCCAGCACCAAAGTCAGTAGCAGAGATTAGAAGTTTCTTGGGACTCGTAGGCTACTACCGCAGATTTGTTAAAGATTTCGCACGAGCGGCTGAGCCGTTGACAAGACTTACTCGAAAGGGGGTTGTCACGCCCCGCTTCCCAGAATACGCAAGATTGGGCACGTGACATAGCCAACCATGCTACCTGTGGGTAGGAAGTATCCATCCACAGTCACATTACGGTTGTAGAGATATCAAGAACAAGATAGATAAACTAATCTAACACATGTCCAAATCCATAATAACAAGAGTCAATAAACAATAAGTGCGGAAGCAAATGATCCAATACAATAAATAAGCAGTACGTCCCATAATGCGGGCTCACATCTGGAAATGAAATGAAATAAATAAACTAAACACTATGGAACTCACAGATCCGCCTGCTGGCTGATCTACTCCTGCTCGGTCGTCGACAGTGGTAAGGAATCTGGGCCATGCAAAACCCAGACGTCAGCGCGTCATGTCAACCAATAATATAATATGAACATGGTAATAAGCAATGCAGGGATGAACATGAATAAGCAGTACTATGAAATAACAGTGCAGCGGTAACTAAACTGTCCTATTAGGTTTCTACTCTAAAGTCTTTGAAATCAATTGGTGACTCGTCGATGTAACTCAATAGTATCCCGTGCGTGCCCGGGACCACGGTCAAGATCCTCGGGGCTGAATCCGAGACGTGCCGCTAAGCAGTAATAGGTAGCAGGATGGGCGAGTGATGTCAGCATCATCACTCCGGGGCTGGCCAAGCCCGTAAGACTGATCAGAACAGGTATCGAACTGTTGAGTTACAAGTCGGTTTCACCTTTGATTTCCCCATACCCCCAAGTTACGTATGTCAGGTCAGGCATTCAATAATCAAGGACTAATGCCGACACAGGATCAGGTAACAGGTCAGGTTTGTCTGGATAGACAACAGGAGTGGTCCATGAGGACCTCAAGTCAGGTTTGTTGGCATTAGGCATGAGATCATGTAATAGTCAGGTCGTAGTACAATAGGTTGAATCGGTATGTACAGGGTGTCATGTCCGGTGTATCAGTATGTAAAAATAGGTCAGGTGTAGCAGGGTCGAGTCAATATGCAATGTAATCGAGTATGTGCTCTCAACAGGTATACAATCGAATAAGTAACAGCAGCAAGAGAAGGTAATTAACAATAACGGTTCACTTAATCACAATGGCACATGGATAAGGTGCAGTTGTATTATATTAACAGGTTCGAGCACCCTTGGGGTGCAATAATCACAGGGTAGCACAATATCAATAATAGCAGGTAATAAAGAGATAAGTGTGCGACTATCATCCTCTAAATAGTAAAATGATCAGCAGGTAGTCGTTATTAAAGTTATGGTGGCAAAGTAAAATTTAGATGACAGTATTATGATGCATTTCACATTTCGTCCAATGAGAACAAGTAACAATACTTAGTTAAAACAGCAAGTTTTATGAGTCAAATATTTAATTAGTTTAACGTAGCATGTAGCAAGAGATCTTGCCTCGACGGTTTCGCAAACCGGAAAACACGAATGCAACGTCGACGGAAAACACAAGACGGATGCACGGGCCACGGATCGAGTCCAAACAGCGAACAGCGGGACCACACGGACCAGAGTACTTCGCTGGAGAGTCGGGTCCAGACGACGGCACGGCCGGAATCCGGCGATAAGTCAAAAACGGCGACTAAATTAGCAACACACGATACACAACCACTAAAGATCAGCGAGGGGGGTTTAACACGAATGGAACGGTAGAGGTATGCTTACAGGGAAGAACCAGGGATCAACCACGACGGGTTCGACGGCGATGGGGCGCCGGCGAGGCAGCGACGGCGAACAGCGAAGGCTGGAAATTTCTGGTCCTGATGGTGCCACGACGAGGGGATGTAATGGTATGGTCTGGGTTGCAGGAGGAAGAGGAGGTGGTCGTCGGTGTGCTGGCGACGACGAGGGGGTCGACGGTGTCCCTTCTCTGGCGAACCAGAGGGTGGTGATGGGGTTGGGCTCGGGTTGGTGGCAGCGCCGGCGAGGGAAGGAGGGAGGAGAGGAGGTAGGGGTGCGGTTGTGCTGTGGAGGTGAGGACAGTGACGGCGAGGTCGCGGGGAGGTCGACGGCGAGGTCACGAGGAATCTAGGGTTAGGGTTCGGTGAGGTTTCGTCGATGAAGTTTTTCTCGTGGGGACAAGGGAACTGTTTAATATAAATAGAGAAGGAGAGAAGATTGTTAGAGAGAGAGAGAGATTTTAGAGAGAGAGAGAGAAGGAGATTAGAGAGAGAGATAGAGAGAGACGGAGAGAGAGAGAGATTGGAGAGAGAGAGAGAGAGATTGAGGCGGGGCCCACGAGGGATTAATCCCCTCGTGATTGGCTGCGCAAGAAATTTAAAGAATAAAAGAAATCTGAGGGGTTTAAAACAGTAAGATTCGTGGAAATATTATGGTTTAAAAATATATTATTAAATCGGGATTTGGCGCAAAATGAAACATTTCCAAATCGCGCCCGGGTTGCGCCCAAATGTTTCAAATTCAAATTATAGGATTTTAAGCGAGTTCCAAATTTTGTAAAGGGGTGTTTTATAATTAAAATGCATGCCCCCAAGTCGGACACTTGCACGCGCGCGTAGTCGTCCAAACTTGCCCGTTTCACCGAACGGGACGGAATCTCGACGCGCGGACGCTACCACGCGACTAGTGGCGACGAGTAGGCCAACATGGATATTTTTAATTTCATTTTAGGAGTTAAAATTTGTTATATGCCCAAATGACTTAGCCGGTTAAAATTTTGCAAAACGCGCCAAACAAGCAGGATAATTGAAATGAGCAATGTATAATACTCAACTAGAACCAGAATAGTATTATTGGACTCGGGTGTTACATCATATCCAACTACAAAAAGAATTTCATCCTCGAAATTCCAAGAATACAAGATAGCTAACTACAAGAAAAGGTGAGGAAATTTCTGCCGGATCTCGTCTTCTCGTTCCCAAGTGGATTCTCCATGCAATCGATTACCCCAAGAAACTAGCACAAGAGGGATAACTTTGTTCTTAAGAACCTTTTCTCTTCGATCCTTGATTTCAACTGGTCGCTCCTCAAAAGTTAGGTCCTCCCGTACAGTCAACTCCGAATGATCCAAGACGTGGGTTTCATCACGAACATACCTCCGTAGTTGAGACACATGAAACACATCGTGCACTCCTGCCAAGGACTGTGGTAACGCCAAACGGTACGCTACCTCTCCAACACGCTCCAATATCTCGAAGGGTCCAACGAATCGAGGGCTAAGCTTTCCCCGACTCCCAAAGCGAATCACCCCTCTAGTCGGTGATATCTTCAGGAATACCAAATCACCCACGGCGAACTCTAGAGGTCTTCTTGACGTGTCAGCCCAACTTTTCTGTCTGTCTTGAGCTGCCTTCATATGCTTTCTGATGGCGTTAACCTTCTCAACGGTCTGTACTACCAAATCTGGTCCTAGCAACCTTCGTTCACCAACATCATCCCAACAAACCGGTGAACGACATTTACGACCATACAACGCTTCAAACGGAGCCATCTGAATCGTCGCTTGGAAGCTATTGTTGTACGAAAACTCCACCAGGTGTAGATGATCCTCCCAAGAACCTTTGAAGTCCAACATGCATGCTCTCAACATATCTTCAAGGGTCTGGATCGTTCTCTCCGATTGTCCATCAGTCTGAGGATGATAAGCTGTGCTAAACTTCAATCGAGTCCCCAAACTTTCTTGTAAACTCCTCCAAAAGTGCGACAAGAACCGAGTGTCCCGATCGGACACGATGCTTACCGGTACTCCATGCAATCTTACAATCTCTTGCATGTACCGCTCTGCCAAAGTCTCCGTCGATTGACCAACCCGAAAAGGAATAAAGTGAGCTGCCTTGGTCAACCGATCGACAATCACCCATACGGCATTGTTGCCCTTTGGACTCCGCGGTAAAGCCGTCACGAAATCCATGGTTATATGTTCCCACTTCCACTGAGGAATCGGAAGTGGTTGCAATAAACCAGCAACCCTTTGGTGTTCAGCCTTGACTTGCTGACACACCAAGCACTTAGCCACGAAACGAGCAATCTCCCATTTTATACCTTCCCACCAGAAGTGCTGTCGAATATCTCGGTACATCTTTGTTCCTCCTGGATGTACAGAGTAAGCTGAACTGTGTGCCTCCTTCATAAGCTCTTCACGCACATCCCCCTTTGGCACACACATACGGCTACCATATCGCAACGAACCGTCTTCGTGGATCAGTAAATCGGTTCGTAGTCCGGCTTCAACCTGCTCTCGAAACTTTTGCAGTCTAGGATCCTGCAATTGTGATGCTTTAATCTTCTCAACTAAGGACGACTGTACTTGCAACTGCATCAACTGTCCCGTAGCATGTGGTAGCACAACCTCCAAGTCAAATCTCTGAAAATCCGCAATGATCTCCCTTTGTGCGGTCAATACCTGAATTGCTGGTAACCGACTTAGCGCATCTGGCACGACGTTAACTTTTCCCGGATGGTACTTAAGATCAAGGTCGTAGTCGGCCATCAGCTCCAACCATCTGCGTTGCCTCATGTTCAACTCCTTCTGAGTGAACACATACTTCAAACTCTTGTGATCTGTAAAGACTTCGACTCTCTAGCCCAAAAGGTAGTGTCTCCAAATCTTCAGGGCGAAGATCATGGCTGCAAGCTCCAAGTCATGAGTCGGATAATTCTTCTCATGAGTCTTCAGTTGTCTCGATGCGTAAGCGACGACCTTCCCATTCTGCATCAAAACACATCCCAATCCTTTTCCAGATGCGTCGCTGTGAATCACCAGTCCTCCTGAATTATCCGGTACGGTTAGGATAGGGGCGGTTATCAACTTCTGCTTCAACGTCTCGAAGGCCAATGCACATCCCTCCGTCCAAACAAACGGTACCTCCTTGCGCGTAAGCTTGGTTAACGGCTCAGCTAAATGAGCGAAGTTCTCCACAAATCTTCTGTAGTATCCGGCGAGTCCAAGAAAACTTCTTATCTCCGCAACATTCTTTGGAGTTGGCCAATCTCGAACTGCTGCAATCTTCTCGGGATCAACGGCGATTCCATCGCCCGACACGACATGCCCCAGAAATTTCAATTCTTCCAGCCAGAATTCGCACTTACTCATCTTCGCAAACAATTTTTCGTGTCTCAGCGTCTGCAGTGCGATCTTTAAATGCTCAGCATGTTCCTCCAGACTCTTCGAGTACACCAGAATATCGTCAATGAATACCACAATAAACTGGTCCAAGAATGGTGAGAAGACCCTGTTCATCAAATCCATGAATATTGCCGGAGCATTCGTCACTCCGAAGGGCATCACTAGATACTCAAAATGTCCATATCGAGTTCGAAACGCCGTCTTGCAAATGTCTTCTGCTTTCACCCGGACCTGATGATATCCTGATCGCAAATCCAGTTTCGAGAATACTCTCGCGCCACTAAGCTGCTCAAAAAGTTCTCCAATGCGAGGGATCGGGTACTTGTTCTTAATAGTCACCCGGTTCAATTCTCGATAATCAATGCACATCCTTCTCGTGCCATCCTTCTTCTTTACTAAAAGAACTGGAGCTCCCCAAGGCGAGTTGCTGCTTCGAATCCAACCTTTCTCGAGTAATTCACCAACTTGTTTCTTAACTTCCTCCAATTCCACGGGTGCCATCGGATAATAAGATTTTGATACTGGCGCTGCACCCGGAATAAGGTCAATCGCGAACTCCACATCTCGCTTCGGCGGTAAGCCCGATATATCTTCAAATACATCCATAAAGTCGCGAACAACTGCCGGCTCTTCATTACCATCCACCACCATAGTCGCAAGAACATTGTTCGTCGGCCTAGCCCTAAACTCGACTGGCCCGACAGAACTGCTTCCTCCAGTGAAAGTAAACTCAGGGTGTCCGGGAATCTGGAAAATTACCTTCCTTGCCCTACAGTCAATGTGGGCGTGGAAAGTACCAAGAAAATCCATTCCCAAGACAACTTCATAGCTGCCCGTATCTATCACCAAGAAATCTGCAAAGAGCTCCCGTCCGCAAACAACAACTGTACAATCTCTACACTCCTTACTAGCTATGATTTTCCCATTCCCAGTGTGTATGTCCCAAAAACTAGACAAGGTCGTGCAGGTAATCGAGTGTGTAGTTATAAATTTGGATGACATAAAACAGTGGGATGCTCCGGAATCAAATAATGCCAATGCGGGAAAACCATGAACGAGTAAAGTACCTGAAACCACTTCTCCTGATGCCTTAGCTTCCTCGGCTGTCAACGTGAACGCTCGAGCCTGATTTGGTCCTTGAGTCAGCTGTTTCTGCCCTTGGAACGGTCTCTGCGGAGGCTTCTGTATATCATCTTTTGTGCGAAGCTTCGACGGACAGGCACCAACTGCGTGATCGGCTGCTCCACAAACCAGGCAAAGTCCCAGTCTCCTTCGACAATCCTTCTGCACGTGTCCAGGTAAACGGCAGTAGTCGCAAATCACGCTCTTCCTTCGATCAACGATCACAGGCTTCTTCATGGGTGCTACACCGCGACGGTCCACTGGAATACCTCTGCGCCCATGATCTCGGTTAGGTACAAATGTGGGCTTTCTGGCCGCAACTGCTGTCTGCTGTAGGTTCCCTTTCATTCCCGACAAACTCTGCTGCTCTCTGGCTGCCGTAAGAACCTGCGAGAAAGTGGTCAAACCCAGGGAGACAATCTGCCTCTGGATGTCCACATCCAAACTGCGCAAGAACCTTCGCGCCCTGTCT
Organism: Agapanthus africanus; assembly: GCA_030015575.1. Taxonomy (NCBI): domain Eukaryota; kingdom Viridiplantae; phylum Streptophyta; class Magnoliopsida; order Asparagales; family Amaryllidaceae; genus Agapanthus; species Agapanthus africanus. Next base: position 981,036,348 of record CM057338.1, on the reverse strand, counting down.
GCCTCCTTGGCGACTAAGGGTCCAGCGAAGCGGCTGAGTCTCGTCCATTCCGCTGCATGTACGTCCACAGATGCTCCATTTTGCCTCAGCCCAATAAATTTCTCTTCCATTTCCTCCCGTGCAGTCCACGGGAAGAACTTCTCCAGGAAACTTTTAGAGAAATCTGCCCAACTGATTGGCTTGGGCAAGCGGGTCTCCTCCACAACCCACCACTCTCGGGCGTAATCCACCAGCTGAATGCGCACTACATCAACTCTCTTGTCTTCAGGGATCTGTGCCGCAATCAGTAAATTCTCCGTGTCCACTAGCCACTGCTCGGCTGGCAACGGCTCCTCCAGACCAGTGAAAGTAGTAGGACCCAACCGTCTGAAATCTGCCATGGTCCCTACTCGGTCAACTGGCTTCGCTACAACGGTGTTTACAGACCGCTGAATAGCCTGCAAACCCTCCTGAAATGAATCTGCTTGCTGCTGGATCAGCTCAGTTTGCCTTTTCTGATTCTCCAACATCCCACGTATCACTCCTAGCATGGCGGCTTCATCCACGCGCCTCTGATACGTCTTGAAATTCTTATCTGCCATGGTCCTGAAATCAAAACAAACAACATTAGCATGATGATAGATTCAATATATAAATCAAGGCTAGAACTCCAAGATACTTAAATAGAGTACTGCATTGTAGCTATGCCGCGGTATCATAGCCGCAATTACTTAACTCCACCCAAGTCGCCTAAGTCCTAGAGATAACAAGAAATTAGGTTTTCGAGTTGACAATGCAAAGTAAGTTTGCATGTCGACATGATCCGGAAGAATGATTCAAGGATGGTAAAACGGTCAAGGTGGCAGGACATGTTTCCTAATCACGGGCATTATGATTCGTGTATCGGGTGCAATACCCAACTACAAAGAATCAACCCAATTAACCTATGGCTCTGATACCAAAAGAACCATGTCACGCCCCGCTTCCCAGAGTACGCAAGATTGGACACGTGACATAGCCAACCATGCTACCTGTGGGTAGGAAGTATCCATCCACAGTCACATTACGGTTGTAGAGATATCAAGAACAAGATAGATAAACTAATCTAACACATGTCCAAATCCATAATAACAAGAGTCAATAAACAATAAGTGCGGAAGCAAATGATCCAATACAATAAATAAGCAGTACGTCCCATAATGCGGGCTCACATCTGGAAATGAAATGAAATAAATAAACTAAACACTATGGAACTCACAGATCCGCCTGCTGGCTGATCTACTCCTGCTCGGTCGTCGACAGTGGTAAGGAATCTGGGCCATGCAAAACCCAGACGTCAGCGCGTCATGTCAACCAATAATATAATATGAACATGGTAATAAGCAATGCAGGGATGAACATGAATAAGCAGTACTATGAAATAACAGTGCAGCGGTAACTAAACTGTCCTATCAGGTTTCTACTCTAAAGTCTTTGAAATCAATTGGTGACTCGTCGATGTAACTCAATAGTATCCCGTGCGTGCCCGGGACCACGGTCAAGATCCTCGGGGCTGAATCCGAGACGTGCCGCTAAGCAGTAATAGGTAGCAGGATGGGCGAGTGATGTCAGCATCATCACTCCGGGGCTGGCCAAGCCCGTAAGACTGATCAGAACAGGTATCGAACTGTTGAGTTACAAGTCGGTTTCACCTTTGATTTCCCCATACCCCCAAGTTACGTATGTCAGGTCAGGTATTCAATAATCAAGGACTAATGCCGACACAGGATCAGGTAACACGTCAGGTTTGTCTGGATAGACAACAGGAGTGGTCCATGAGGACCCCAAGTCAGGTTTGTTGGCATTAGGCATGAGATCATGTAATAGTCAGGTCGTAGTACAATAGGTTGAATCGGTATGTACAGGGTATCATGTCCGGTGTATCAGTATGTAAAAATAGGTCAGGTGTAGCAGGGTCGAGTCAATATGCAATGTAATCGAGTATGTGCTCTCAACAGGTATACAATCGAATAAGTAACAGCAGCAAGAAAAGGTAATTAACAATAACGGTTCACTTAATCACAATGGCACATAGATAAGGTGCAGTTGTATTATATTAACAGGTTCGAGCACCCTTGGGGTGCAATAATCACAGGGTAGCACAATATCAATAATAGCAGGTAATAAAGAGATAAGTGTGCGACTATCATCCTCTAAATAGTAAAATGATCAGCAGGTAGTCGTTATTAAAGTTATGGTGGCAAAGTAAAATTTAGATGACAGTATTATGATGCATTTCACATTTCGTCCAATGAGAACAAGTAACAATACTTAGTTAAAACAGCAAGTTTTATGAGTCAAATATTTAATTAGTTTAACGTAGCATGTAGCAAGAGATCTTGCCTCGACGGTTTCGCAAACCGGAAAACACGAATGCAACGTCGACGGAAAACACAAGACGGATGCACGGGCCACGGATCGAGTCCAAACAGCGAACAGCGGGACCACACGGACCAGAGTACTTCGCTGGAGAGTCGGGTCCAGACGACGGCACGACCGGAATCCGGCGATAAGTCAAAAACGGTGACTAAATTAGCAACACACGATACACAACCACTAAAGATCAGCGAGGGGGGGTTTAACACGAATGGAACGGTAGAGGTATGCTTACAGGGAAGAACCAGGGATCAACCACGACAGGTTCGACGGCGATGGGGCGCCGGCGAGGCAGCGACGGCGAACAGCGAAGGCTGGAAATTTTTGGTCCTGATGGTGCCGTGACGAGGGGATGTAATGGTCTGGTCTGGGTTGCAGGAGGAAGAGGAGGTGGTCGTCGGTGTGCTGGCGACGACGAGGGGGTCGACGGTGTCCCTTCTCCGGCGAACCAGAGGGTGGTGATGGGGTTGGGCTCGGGTTGGTGGCAGCGCCGGCGAGGGAAGGAGGGAGGAGAGGAGGTAGGGGTGCGGTTGTGCTGTGGAGGTGAGGACGGTGACGGCGAGGTCGCGGGGAGGTCGACGGCGAGGTCACGAGGAATCTAGGGTTAGGGTTCGGTGAGGTTTCGTCGATGAAGTTTTTCTCATGGGGACGAGGGAACTGTTTAATATAAATAGAGAGGGAGAGAAGATTGTTAGAGAGAGAGAGAGATTTTAGAGAGAGAGAGAGAAGGAGATTAGAGAGAGAGATAGAGAGAGACGGAGAGAAAGAGAGATTGGAGAGAGAGAGAGAGATTGAGGCGGGGCCCACGAGGGATTAATCCCCTCGTGATTGGCTGCGCAAGAAATTTAAAGAATAAAAGAAATCTGAGGGGTTTAAAACAGTAAGATTCGTGGAAATATTATGGTTTAAAAATATATTATTAAATCGGGATTTGGCGCAAAATGAAACATTTCCAAATCGCGCCCGGGTTGCGCCCAAATGTTTCAAATTCAAATTATAGGATTTTAAGCGAGTTCCAAATTTTGTAAAGGGGTGTTTTATAATTAAAATGCATGCCCCCAAGTCGGACACTTGCACGCGCGCGTAGTCGTCCAAACTTGCCCGTTTCACTGAACGGGACGGAATCTCGACGCGCGGACGCTACCACACGACTAGTGGCGACGAGTAGGCCAACATGGATATTTTTAATTTCATTTTAGGAGTTAAAATTTGTTATATGCCCAAATGACTTAGCCGGTTAAAATTTTGCAAAACGCGCCAAACAAGCAGGATAATTGAAATGAGCAATGTATAATACTCAACTAGAACCAGAATAGTATTATTGGGCTCGGGTGTTACAGGGGTACCATTCGTATGGTCAGAAGAGTGCAACCAATCGTTCGAACTATTGAAGGAGAAACTCACAACTGCACCCATATTGACCATACTAGATGGGACAGGAGGAATGGTGATTCATAGTGACATTTCCGGCAAGGGGCTAGGCTGTGTCTTGATGCAGCGTGGGAGTGTTGTTGCTTATGCCTCGCGTCAACTGAGAACGCACGAGAAAAATTACCCAACTCACGATTTAGAGTTGGCCGCTGTAATCTTTGATTTGAAGATTTAGAGGCATTATCTTTTGGGAGAACGAGTGAAAATTTTTACGGACCACAAGTGCTTGAAATATGTATTCACGCAGAAAGAGCTAAATATGAGACAGCGCAGGTGGTTGGAGTTCATGGCTGATTATAATATTGATTTGCAATATCACCCCGGGAAAGTAAATGTGGTACCGGATGCTCTCAGTCGGAGACCAACAGCGATGTGGTTGACTGGCTAGAAGGAACTCATTGATGAATTTCGAAGACTCAATTTAGAAGTGGTAGAGCAGGGGACGCACGGACAGTATTGGCAACTGCAGGTGCAGTCTTCGTTAGTTGATCGCATTAAAGCTGCACAGGCTGGGGACCCGCAATTGCAGAAGCTCCGCGGGTTAGTAGAGGCAGAATTGAGGACAGATCTATTGATACACGAAGATGGTTCATTAAGATTCGGTAGTCGATTATGCGTGCCAAAGGACGAGATTCGAGAGGAAGTGTTGAAAGAAGCACACAGTTCAGCCTATTCGGTGCACCCGGGTGGCACCAAGATGTATAGGGATGTTAAACAACACTTTTGGTGGAATGGCATGAAGAGAGAGATTGCCCGCTATGTGTAAAAATGCTTAGTGTGCCAGCAGGTGAAGGTCGAACATCAGCGAGTGGCCGGCCTGTTGCAACCACTTCCCATTCCCCAGTGGAAGTGGGAACACATCACTATGGACTTCGTGACGGCTTTACCGTGGAGTCCTAAGGGCAATAATGCTATTTGGGTCATCGTCGACCGTCTCACAAAGGCGGCCCATTTTCTACCCTTTCAAGTGGGACAGTCGACGGAGACATTAGCAGAGAAATATATGCAAGAGATCGTACGGTTACATGGGGTGCCTATCACTATAGTATCGGACCGAGACACAAGATTCCTTTCACATTTCTGGAGAAGCTTACAAGAGAGTTTAGGCACTCGTCTCCGTTACAGCACAGCTTACCACCCCCAGACTGACGGACAGTTTGAACGTACAATACAGATATTAGAAGACATGTTGAGAGCCTGTATGCTAGATTTCAAGGGATCGTGGGAGGATCATCTTCACTTGGTGGAATTCTCGTATAATAACAGCTATCAGGCGAGTATCCAGATGGCACCATTCGAGGCACTTTACGAACGTAAATGTCGTTCCCCACTTTGCTGGGATGATGTGGGTGAGCGAAGATTACTAGGACCGGAGCTTGTAACCCAAACCATTGAGAAGTTCCAGTTGATCAGGGACTGTATCAAGGCAGCACAAGATCGTCAGAAGAGCTGGGCGGATACTAGTCAAAGACCTCTTGAGTTTGGAGTAGGAGATCATGCCTTCCTTAAGATTTCGCCGACTCAATGAGTGATTAGATTCGGTAGTCGTGGGAAACTCAGTCCCCGATTTATCGGACCATTCGAGATTGTGGAACGCGTTGGAGTAGTGGCATACAGATTGGCCTTACCACCCTCTTTGGCTGGTGTGCACGATGTATTCCATGTATCACAGTTGCGTCGGTACGTTCGCAATGATAGTCATGTTCTCGATCATTCTGAATTAACCTTAAGCACTGATCTCTCGTATGAAGAGCAACCTACAGCCATTGTCGACCGTAGAGAGAAGGTTTTGAGAAACAAAATCATCCCTTTAGTTCTTGTATCTTGGGACGGACGTTCTCGCGGGGAATCCACTTGGGAGCGTGAGGACGAGATTCGTCAAAAGTACCCACACTTGTTTTCTTGATCTTGTAGTTGTCCTTTCAATTTCGAGGACGAAATTTTCTGTAAGATGGGTAGGATGTAACAGCCCTATTTGAATGCAGTAGTTCAAGATTTTTTTCGAGATTATTTTTCCATAATTTTAGAACTTTTAGTTGGCTGCTTGTATATTTCATTTTTAATTTTTATCGTAAATAATTTTAATATGTAAAATCTTCCGTTTTTATATTATATATAATATTTTCTAAATGGCAGCAAAAAAATATTTTGCGTATCTTAAAATTCTAAAATTTACATTAATATTTTGGGTTGCATACATATATTACATTGGCTAATTTCTGTTTACTGTTAATATGAAAACAAAAAAAAATCTGTGCTGAATCTCTAAATGCAACCAATTGAAGATATGTATCTTTATAAATAATATTTATAAAATTTGTTTATATATACAAAACAAATATCTCTCTCTATCTCTCATACTCACATCTCTCTCTCTCCCCTTCGCTGCTCCTCAAATCCTGATCCCCCTCATCGAATCCCCTCGCCCTCGCGACGTCTCCATCATCGCGTCGCCACCATCACCGCCGCCGCAAACCTCGACTCCCGCTCCTCACTCGTCGACCCTCGCCTCCTTCTCCTTTCCCCTTCACCCTCGTCTTTTTCGCATCGCGATCCCCATCACCACCACAACCCCGAGTGGCAATCTTCGCCGTCGAACCCATCGCCCCCTTCTCCCTCGCTGGAAATCTCCCTCTCTCGACGACACCATCACGCAGATCTCCATCGTCCCCATCATCGCTTCCCTGCAGCAACACCGCAAGCCCTCACCGTCGACGCGGCCCTCATCTTCGCCTCGCAGCTGCTCCCATCTCCAGATCTGAGTGCTCTCGACTCGACCCAAGACCATCCGAACCCTAGCAACTACCACGATCATCCTCTGTAAATTTTCCTTGATCCCTGTTTTTTTAAAACAACAACAAAAAAAATAAATAAATAAATAAAATGAAATGGTAAGAAAACAGTGAACATTGGAAGGGAAATTTAGGATTTAAAACCCTAAGTTGATATAATTGTGCTTGGTTGTGTGACAATATTTATGTAGATATTTATGGTTTAACCGATGAATTTATCTAGGCGGATCGTATAACTCATATCCTAAGTCGCACTTTAGCTGAGATCGTACCTCGCATCTTCGTGCATCGTTCTCCCCTGATCTTTTCCTCAGGCAAGTACTCTTGCTCTTTTCATTTTGTCAATGCAATATCGGCGATTATCTAAATTAGTTCTTAACCTATGCAAGTTTGGATATTAGAGGAAAGAGATTTCTTTCACAGTTTTATCATCTGTCCTTATCGGAACACTTGCTGATATATTGCTGACTGTAAACTTGCGACTACAAATTTCATTATAAATTAGGTGCAATTTAGTTGTACAAAATATTGCTAAACATTCCCCCTAAAGTATGAGTGAGTATAGGCACGAAGTTATGAACTTTTTCTAAGGCTAATGGTCACATAAAATTTTCCCCATCGAGCTATACCTGAAAACCATTTCTTTTGCTAATTACCAACTGCTGCTTGCTTCTTCTTTATGTGATGCTATGACATGATTACTATGCACAAGAATCCTTTTACATGCTTTATACACATTCGAGACTCATGTTGATTTACATATATAGAACACCTTGATTTGACATGTCTATTCATGATCCTTGTTATTTATATTAAAATGAAATCATTAATTGGAATGCTGAACCACATGCCATGACACCACTATTCACCGGTTTTATTTCCATACAATTACCAAACCACAAGTTCCTGTCTGTTCAGGATTTGTAATTTAGTGATTTAACCTTTACCATAGTAGCTATAAATACGCGGGTGTTGGGGTAGTTTGAGTGTGCGTTGTACAACAGGATCTCAGGAGTCCCATGCCGGCAGCTCGTACCGGGCTATATCGGTCTCATGTTTACAGCTCGTACCGGGCTATATCGGTCTCTTGTTCATTCCACAGTTGGGCCCGTGTTTCCTAGCCCCTGAGGCACCACTCTTGGGTTAGGAATACTCCTGCAGAGGTTGAAGCACACACTCGAGCTTACGATAGGATAGTTTACTTTTTAGTGACCAGTTAGGTTATGACCTGACCTCTTACATACATGTTTCATAGTGTTAATGCATCTATTTATTTATATATCTGTTTTTCTTGCACATCCGGGCTTCACTACTTTCTTATATTCTTGTTATTATACTATACACACCTTATACGTTGAGTACTTGCTGGGGTGTTCTGACATCCCTGAGATTTGCCATCTCAGGTTTAGAGACAGATTTACAGGCTGAGAAGGATCAGAGCGGCTATCAGGATTTCGCAAAAGATCAGTAACCGTAGGTTTATTTTCACCCTTTTCAATTAGTTTTTAGCATGTGCGCCTTTATGGGACATTAGGATTTATGTATCTCTTTAGGATCTTATTTTATTTCTGAATCTATTGTATTGGATCTTTAATTGCATCAATTATCTAGTTGACCCATTTTTAGGATTTTTGTGGTTTCATTGCAGCATGATTATCAGTATTATTTTTTTTTGGTATTGGATTTTATCTTTGACAGGTTAATCTAGACAACCTTATGTGACTATGGAAGTATTTTTCCTTACCGTAGACAGTACGGCTGGCCTTCGTCGCTTCCGTATTCCGTATTTTGGGAAGCGGGGCGTGACACAAATTAATTACTATTTTGTCCTAATTATCTTCCAACTTTTCTTTCATCTTCATGCATGGAAAATTAGACTCGACCCCCTTAGTTTAAGAAAATCTACTTTCAGTCCCTTATTGCAAGAAATTAATCCTCTGCCCTTATAATTTATTGTCAATATGCATTTTATCCATTATAAGTTTATTTTCATACTCATTCAATATATTTTCTGATAAATTGTCTGTATCTATTTTCATAAAAGTTATAGCTGTTCAACCTAAACCGTACCATAATATTTATGGAAAGTGTAACAACCCTAAACTTTCTGTACAAATTTTTTCAAAAATATAGAAAGGGGTACTTTTGCCTGAGCATAAGTTATAAGTTGTTTTGCTTTCTAATAGCAAGAAGGAGCTTGTAGCTCATTGGTAAGATCTTGCACTGCTGAATCAAAGCACCAGAGTTCAAATCCCAGCACCCACATTATTTTTATATTGTTTCCTTTTAAATTTGTAGAAGCCCAAAAGCCAACACGTGCATAACTCGTAAAAACCAAAAGTCACATATAAAACAAACTGGCCCAGGGGAACACCAATCGACGAGGGACACATGGCCCCAAAACCCGGCTCGACTCGGCCGACTCGGGCCGGCGGCGCCGGTCCGACCGAGTCGGATCGCTGAGTTCCCTTCTGAGTTTCTGTGCCTTTTGATCTTCTGGTAACTCCTGTATAGTTTATTTCACCTGCACAGTAACAGAGAAATTAAAAACTCCATTAAACCATTTTTAAATACAATTTTTAATACAATTTTCATACAACCTTTCATCCACCCTAAAATTCTAGATTACCCTATAAATACCACACCTAAACTGTCACGCCCCGCTTCCCAGAGTACGCAAGATTGGGCACGTGACATAGCCAACCATGCTACCTGTGGGTAGGACGTATCCCTCCACAGTCACATTACGGTTGTAGAGATATCAAGAACAATATAATAAACTAATCTAGTACATGTCCAAATCCATAATAACCAGAATCAATAAACAATAAATGCGGAAGCAAATGATCCAATACAATAAATAAACAGTACGTCCCATAATGCGGGCTCACATCTGGAAATGAAATGAAATAAATAAACTAAACCCTAAGGAACTCACAGTTCAGCCTGCTGGCTGAAGTACTCCTGCTCGGTCAACTGCAGTAGTAAGGAATCTGGGCCATGCAAAACCCAGACGTCAACGCGTCATGTCAACCAAATAATATAATATAAACATGGTGATAAGCAATGCAGGTATGAACAGGAATAAAGCAGTACTAAGAAATAACAGTGCAGGGTAATGTGCAGTGGTAACTAAACTGTCCTATCAGGTTTCTACTCTATAGTCTTTGAAATCAATTGATGAATCGTCGATGTAACTCAATAGTATCCCGTGCGTGCCCGGGACCACGGTCAAGGTTCTCGGGGCTGAATCCGAGACGTGCCGCTAAGCAGTAATAGGTAGCTGGATGGATGAGTGATGTCAGCATCATCACTCCGGGGCAGGCCAAGCCCGTAAGACTGATCAGAACCGGTATCGAACTGTTGAGTTACAAGTCGGTTTCACCTTTGATTTCCCCATACCCCCAAGTTATGTATGTCAGGTCAGGTATTCAATAATCAAGGATTAATGCCGACACAGGATCAGGCAACAGGTCAGGTTTGTCTGGATAGGCAACAGGAGTGGTCCATGAGGACCCCAAGTCAAGTTCGTCGGCATTAGGCATGAAATCAGGTAACAGGTCAGGTCATGTTTCAACAGGTTGAGTCGATATGTACAGGGTGTCATGTCTGGTGTATCGGTATATGTGTCAGGTGTAGCAGGGTCGAGTCAGTATGTACTGTGATCGAGTGTGTGCTCACAACAGGTATACAATCACATAATGGACAGCAGCAAAAATAAGTAATTAACAATAACGGTTCACTTAATCACAATGGTGCTTTGTATTATCTTTATTAACAGGTTCAAGCACCCTTGGGGTGCAATAGTCACAAGGTGAAACAATATCAACAACATGAAGTAATGAAGCTATAAGAATTTAAACTAAAGCATAACAATTGTCTCATGGGTGATTTAACAAATGAAGCAAGGACGATCTACTTGGTTTAGTTAGTAAAGTGTGGATTGATAGCAGACCGATTAATTACAAGAACTACTATACCGATTCAATGTTAAGAATAATTGCAACTGTCAATTCTAAGTTATAATATAATATCGATATTACCATCATTAAGTTGTTGTATTATATAATATGATATTCAACTGCATAGCAAGACTAGACCTTGTAAATTCTAAGTCATAATAAATAGTGTGATGATTAAGTTTATAGCAAGACTTGATCTTGCGTACTAGCATGTTAAAGCAAGTATTCAGATACTTGCCTCGACGGTTTCGCAAACCGGAAAGCACGGATGCAAAGTCGGCGGAAAACACGAGACGGACGCACGGGCCACGGATCAAGTCCAAACAACGAACAGCGGAACCACGCGGACCGGGGTACCTCGCTGGAAAGTCGGGTCAAGTCGTCGGCACGGCAGGAATCCGGCGAAATGTCAAAACACGACAACGGTTAGCAAACTACACACGGACGAAAAGCAACCAGCGAAGGGAAAGGAAGGGGAGAGGTCAAGGGAACTTACTGGGATAGCAAGGACGACAACGGCGACGGGGTCGGTGGGCTCCGGCGGTGAACAGTGGACGCGGTGGGGTTCTGCCAAACACAAGGCATGTTAACAATGGAAAGGAAAGAAGGGAGAGGGAAGAAGGTGATCTCACCGAGGGATGATATTGCGAGGTCGGGGACACTGGAACCGGGTCGCCGGCGGTGGCAGGCGGCGATCCAACGACGTGCAGGGGATGTGCCGGCGGGGTGAGCTGGTGGTCGGGGCTGCGTAGGCGTGCGCAGGGCGTTGGTGCAAGGGCGAGGGAGGAAAAGAGCTGGTGAAGGCGGTGGGGGTGAGGCTAGGATCGCCGGCGATGGAGGAACGCCGACGAGGTGGCGCAGCGAGTGCGAGGGCGTGCGGTGGCCACTTGCAGGCGCCGGAAAGAAGCGAGGAAGGAGGTACGGTTGAGGTTGAGGAGGCAGTGAGGTCGACGAGGGTGTCGCCGGCGTCGGGCTCCGGTGGCGACGGAAGAAGCGGCGGCTAGGGTTCGCGAGGGGGTTCTCGTAGGGTTTTCTCGATATGGAGAGAAGAAGGAGGCGGCGTAAAATATAGGAAGAGAGAGAGAGAGAAATTGTAGGAAGAGAGAGAGAGATTGGGATTGGAGAGAGAGAGAGACGGATAGAGATTGAGATAGAGAGAGAGAGAGAGAAAGGGGGGCCCACGAGGGATTTAAATCCCTCGTGATTGGCTGGAAGAAATCGTGAGTAAAATTTTAAAAGATTAACAGGGATTTGATCGTTGTATAAGAAACGGAAAAAATATTATATGGTTAAATAATATTAAATTAAAAATGGGTATTTCGGCGCTAAATGAAACATTTCCAAATCGCGCCCGGGTCGCGCCCAAATGGTTCAAATTCAAATTATAGGATTTTAAGCGAGTTCCAAATTTTGAAAAGAGGTGTTTTGTGATTAAAATGCATGCCCCCAAGTCGGACACTTGTACGCGCGCGTAGTCGTCCAAACCTGCCCGTTTAGCCGAACGGGACGAAATCTCGACACGCGGACGCTACCACGCGACTAGTGGCGACGAGTAGGCCAACCTAGATATTTTTAATTTCATTTTCGGTGTTAAAATTTGTTATGTGCCAAAATGACTTAACCGGTTAAAATTTAGTAAAAAGCACCAAACAATCAGGATAATTGGAATGAGCAATGTATAACACTCAACTAGCCATAGAAATAGTATTATTGGGCTCGGGTGTTACATAAACACCCCCCTCACTCACAAATTCTGTCCAAACTCTCAAGAAATTCCTCTAGAATTTTAGTGTACAAGTGGAGTTAGCAAAGGACGAAACTCCGGCAAACTTCCGACGACTACCCCATGAGCTCCCGGCGATTAAACGACGCACCGGAACCTCCTACCACTCTCTCTTCCTCTTCTTTAATCTACAATCCAGTAAGTCACTCCTCCCTCTTCTATTTTCTATTCTTAAAACTTGTATTTCTAAAACCCGACGGAAGCGGAGTTAATCCGACTTTCGATTCGGTTTTTCTTTAAAACTCCATCTTTTCTTATATACAAATATACCAAACTCTCACATCTTGACTATTAAAGATTAACAAAACATCATGAATAAGTTTCATAGAAAAAATATTTCATATTGTAATTTTTATCGTACTTTTTCAGTAAAATACCATATAGTTCAGTTTTGACAACATCATATTTCTTGCTATACCTTTAAATAGATCACGAGGTAATGACCTACTTCCTCACAACACTCATATGCAACATAGCACGATGTCTTTTGGGAATATAGAATATGGGAATATGAATTTACACATAAATACCTTTTACTATTAAAAATCTTTTTCTACAAGATTATGTATTTTTAAAGAAATCTTTGCAAAGCGCCGCTACAACCCATTTGGGGAACCCGTTCGGGATAGTGCAGATTATCGCACATTCTCGGGCTTAGTAGTGCGAGATGCAGACCTCCGTAAGGAGCATTTGGTCTCGAAAGATTTAAAAATACAAATATCTTAAAAAAATGAGATTTCTAGAAAAATAATAAATTAAAAAATTATTATATATATATATATGTATCATCAAAATATCTAATTTTTGATATAAAATAAATATTCCAATTTTTCTAAATCAAAAGAATCATTTTACATAAAAATACCATGCAATTCCATACAAGTTCAATACTTTACAATTAAATACCATGTATTATGAAAAATAGGTTTTATTCACTAGAAATATCACAATAATAAAATATATATCAATGAAAACTCTAAATACGGTAATAAAATACTTGAGGTGTATTTTGAAAATTATACAATTATTTTTACATAAAACCCCTCAAGTTTTATAAATTACAATAAGGACCCTAGTAAATATAGGTTTAAGCGGGACCGGTCTCTTGAGGCTCAGGGAGCCGGAGATATGGGTGCTTGCCTATTTAAGGTAGACAACTTAACAAACGGTGCTGTCAACACGGTAATCGTCTTTGAAAAAGACACAAATCCTGCCGTCCATGTGCAACGGTTACCGATAACAACAAAACTTAATTCAGGATTTCAATTTCTTTTCTGACTCAGACTGAGTCTTATTATAAATAATCTAACTTGAATATGATTCAAGTACAAACTACAATCCAACATGAATCCATGAATCCATATATTCAATCTATTCAATCTATACAATTTGACTGAACCGAACCATGGATATATTTCATTTACATGATTATCTAGTACATCCATTTCCATTTATACGATATCATGGTTTCGGCAAGTCTTCCATTTACAATACAAATCATCCATCTATAGAATTCAATTTACAAGACAATACAATACAAACAAGACATCATGGGGTTTAAGGGATAGATTGGTACGGAAGGTGTTAGAAGTGGCACGAAACTGCAACCATTAAGACAACTTACCTGAATTCAATCGCCGTTGTTCCGGGAATTCTAACAGAGCCTTGTACTCTATATACCGTAGTCTATGGTCTAGTGAGACTCCTCTCGTATACACTGGGCTCTTCTGTACCAAGGTACAAACAACAGCGTTGACACTAATTACAATATTATAACAATATAATATAATTTTAAAAGTTACACCCTCTTTGCCTATTCTATTCCTTCCTCATCTTTGGGACTTACCGAGCGATTGTTCGCTGACGACATTCTTTTTTCTTCTTCTTTGAAATGTTGTCAGGTGATTCGGATCTTCAGGAGATCGAGTCCACCAGCGAGGACTTGGATCAGCTAGCCTACGACCCAGAGCTTTAGATTCTTTGTACACATTTACTTTCAGTACTTTCCATTTCTGTTATGCCACTGTTTAGGCATTGCTTTTCATTCCATGTATTTACTTTTTCATGTACTGTAAAAGAATGTTAATAAATAAAATTGTTGTTTACTACATTTGTCTCTTGTGTATATTTCTTTTATATTGCTTAGTTACGCTTAGCGTGTTTGCTTCAAAGTAAATACGTTGCGGCCAGTCGTGTCCTGTGCCCGTATACTGGGAAGCGGGGCGTAACAGAAAGTATTTTCTCCTTGGACACACGTGGATGGAAAATTAAATGAGAACTTTGATATCTTTTGAAAATTGCAATCTATCAGTCCATTATTAATTTGAATATGTACATGCATGGAAAATTAGATGAGGCTCATATGTATTTTGAAAAATTATCGTCAACACTATCATTATTATTTTGTATACGTTCTCATCGATCGGATACGTCTGTTTATTATTACTTTGCATAAGTACATGGATGAAAAATTATATAAGGCTCAGGTGTTTTAAAAAAAATTGCAGTCAACACTTTCACCATTATTTTTTATATGTTCTCATCGTTCGGATACCGATTGGACGTAGATGTTATCATATTTGTATCTTGTGATCATTGGCGGATGCAAATATGGATATGAATAGCTATAAGAAATGATAATCTGTACATTATAGATCGACCATCAACTAAATTATGAAATATATATTAAAAGTTATATACACTTATGAAATATATATTAAAAGCGGTGAGCTAAATTATAAAATATGAAAATTAGCAAGAGAATAGTATATGATGAGTGAAGATAACCGTTGTCTGAAAGAGAACAGAGGTGGAGAGCAATCAGTGATGATGGCAGGAAGACCGTGGAGAAAATCTTTTAAATTTTTAAATGCAGCCAATGATAATTGAATGAATTTTCGAATGCAATTTGTCATCCGTTGAATACATGCAATATGAAAAAATACGTAAAGACATATACTTTTCTGGAATTATTTTGAGAGAGAATGGAAAAAAATTCTAAATTGTTTTGAAAGGGACTCGATTTATGTTAGATTTGATCGATTTGCTTGCAATAAAATATAGTTAAGATTCAGTCATTTATGCGATATAAATTTTTTGGACAACTTCTTAGGCCTGTGCATAGCGGGCACCTACCAGTAAAGAATGTATGTTGATATCAACTTCATCAACTCTGTAAGGCGAAGGTTGAACTCAATTGCAAATAGTTTTTTTACTTAGTCAAATAAAATATTATTTTTAATTATCAAACGGTAAAAGTTGTCTTCATAATCACTTTCTTTGGCAATTTAAGTATCCCAAGCATGAACTATTACATGATGTAGAAAAACATTCGATTGTCATGTCATTTTATAACTATTAAAAAATATAATCAGCTATTCCCATTCCAGACTAAATGGAGAACAAATGGAGAAAATTGATTATCCCCAAAGCAATAATGAATAGTATGCTGATCCAACATGGTGATTCTAATTTAAGTTACCGTCTTTTTTGTTCATTAACGAGGATAAAAAAAAAAATTATGCAATCTCTTAAATATTTTTTTGATAATAATATCTATCCGATTAATGAGGCTATCTATCTATTAGTGTTTCTTTGACAAGTCACTTAGAATTTTAACTAAACCTATATCCGTTTTAACTTCATTTCCCGGCATATATAATTTGTTGTGTAAGCTTTTAAATTTAATACTGTCATTATATTATCTTAGTGTATATTTGTACATATAAATATAAATAGAATATAGATAACCGTTTTATTCCATGCATATGTCAATGCGTCCAAATTCATGAAATCTATTTAGTTTCTTTAGCGTCATGTGTAGCACATGCATGTATATTTAATTTAAAACGATTGAATGGTTCAAACGAAATCCATCAAAATTATTATTGAATAATACTAATCGGTTTATTACAAAATGGTCCAAAGATTACAGGCCCAGTTGTATAAAGGCTCAGTCGTCATTCATTTGTTTATGCCAGACGTGGGCCAGTGTCAAAATCGTGATCTGGGCCTCTAACGAGGTCAGTTTTGATCATAAATGAGTTTTGGGACTGGTGGATCTTAGTGGCTATGAAAAAAACTAATCTAAAAGTACTTGCATGGTGCAAGCCCCTCTAGAGCCCTTGGATGAGCTCCTCTTGCATGTGGGGAAAACCCATCCAAGGACTATGCAAGACTTGCACCATGCAAGTACTTACATAGTAGATTTTTCCTCGGCTATTGGCTGAAATAAAATAAGGCGCCGGACTTTTTGGTAAAAAAAATGGACTGTCTTTGTTGAAGAGTTTCCCCCCCTATTTAACGCTATTTAATTAAATAATTCTCAAAATAATGCCCGTCCCTAAATAATTCCGAAAATAGACCTCCGTACAGCCACGTAAGATTAGGCCTGATCGTGGCAGTTATATGGCAAAAGAAAACGCTATTGGCAATAGCGTTTTTATTCGGCCATATCCCAATCCAGAGGCAGAATGATACCAAATGAAAATGCTATTGTAAACACTCCTACAAACTGTATATATCAGAGACCGTTTATTATGGTCTCTAATATAGATTTAACGCCGCTAATGATTATTAGCGACCATTCAAAAATTAAACGGTCTCTAATACACGCTCGCAGAAGCCTTGGTCGTTAACACGTGTATTGGCGACCGTTAATGAACGGTCGCTAATAGAAACGGTCGTCGATACTTTATTAGCGACCGTTGATACTCTAATGAGTCGCCATGTGGACGTTCAAAAAGTTCTTAACCGTTTCACATATCAGTGAACGGTCGCTAATGAGGGTATTAGCGACCGTTTCTTTAGCATGAGCGGTCGCTTATACCCTTCTAAATTTAAAAAAATTAAAGAAAAATCAGTATTCCATACAATAATACACAAAAATCATAATCAATATATTACACAACAATCGTGTTTCGCATACAAACCAACATATAATCATGATACGCACAATATAAACTCAAACAATTCAAAACAAATCAATTAACATGTAAACGGTCACTACGCATAATATATCCAATAATATCAATTCAAACGAACAATCCGATTAATATATAAATACGATATAACTCAAACACATAAAACAAAACTGTCTTGGTTACAAACCAATAAAGTACTATATGTTCAACAATACGAAAAAGTCTCCAAATCGCACGCAATCCCATATCACCCAACACATGCAATCCTGCAAATCCAATCAAATAAATAAATACACGAACTTAAATCATAATCTTTGAAATTAACTATCGCGCTAGCTACTACTAACACATGTATATATGTACCCTCAACCTTTGCGAAGTTAACAGAAGCAGACTTGAGATTTTAAGTCATCAGTTGTGGCAACCCTGCAAATCCAAACAAACAAATAAAAATATGAACTCAAATAATAATTTTGAATTTAATCAACGCTGTACACTAACACATATACATATGCACGCACTTCATTAAAGCCTTCCTCCGAAAAAAATGTATCGTCGAAATACCCTCCTTGTATCGGGTACGGAGGCTGAGGGTAATACACTCCCTATGTCGGAGGCGAAGGCTGGGGATAATACGACAACCCTTGATGTGGAGACGGAGGCTGAGGCTGAGGCTGACGGTAGCATGACGTACTCTGTAGTGGAGGAGGGTAGAACGAAGTCCCTATGATGGACGAGGGTAGAATGACGGTCCCTGCGTCGGAGTGGGGTAATATGTCGGCTGCGGCGGTTATGGACCCTGTGCTAACCACGGTTGAGAAGATTGGCCGTGTTGCGTCTATTGATCAAACCGCGCCTCCATACTACCTCTCCATGCCGCTTCTTCTTCCGCCCTCTTCTTTTCCGCCCTCTTCTTTTCCGCTTCATCCTTCTTTCTGAGCCGCTCTTTTAGTTCTTCGTTCTCCCGTACCTCAGCCGATTGTTGGTGGAAGCGAGCGAATGACGTACTTGAATTTCCTCTGGAACTCGATCTCGAAAGACCAATGGGACAACCGTAAATGGGAAAACGGCCATATCCCCTTGATTGAGGGAAAATTTGCGCTATAATCAATACCTCGGCCTCCATAGGAAGAGGAGCATCGACCAGAATTCGGGATTTGATTCCCGACAGCGCCTCTCTGCTTTCCCCAATTCATCCTTCGATAAATTAAACATTGCTTATTTTTCTTTTTGAGGTTAACAAGTGTTTAATTTACTTAAAAGAATTTATAAATGCATGTTTGCTATATGTTGAGTTGCTATACCTATCTTTTCTTTTGGTATGCCCTCTCTAACACGCAATGCCTCCCAAGTCTCAAGAAGTCCCGACCTTTCCCCAGCCTTCTCATGTACCGGATATTTGATTTATCTATAATTGAAGATATGTAACGCTAAACTTGAAAAATCGAACATATATGTAATTAAAGATAAACTCACTAAAGTAGCCCTATATTGATCAACAGGAACCGATCCACCATAATATTCATCTGTGGTTTTCTTTCGGTTCTACTTATTCTTTTCTGTTTCAGCCTGCATATATAGAAGATAACATATCTCAATCTAAATTATTCTAAATTCCGTGTTCAAATCAATTAAGTATCTTTATAATTACCTTTGTCTCAGGTGTATCCCAATACAATAGAATATAAGAAAACGATTTCCTAGGGATGACAGACGGAAGAGTCGCAAAACATTTCCAGTCCTCTGTAAATTTTAGACTCTTTGAACTTCTTTTTCAGCCTTTGACGCCATCTCTTGTATATTTGTGACATCTCATACCAGACATGCTTCCAATGTCGGTCTATATCGCCTTCTAAGACGAAATATCTCTGTAATACAAATTAATAAGTATATTAATTAATAAATTAATACCATATAACAAGTATGAAAATAATGTATGTAGATTGGTTAATTGAGTTATGTATTACTAAGAGGGAGCATCAAGTCCATACATAGGCTTCCCAGGGATTATCGGAGAACGTGAATCCCACACTCCAGAAGTCCGTGTTGCGGAAGAGAATACCAATATAATCGTGGAAATGGGTAGCCCATGTATCCAGACCTACGGGCTTTCCATGTACCCATTCCAGATTTACCATTTTCCCCTTCAAATCGTATTTGGTAATCTCGTTGGCAACATCTCTTTCGTGGTATTCAAACCAGACCAAATCATCCCTCGTAGCCCATGCCTTAGCGATACTCGCGTATGCTTCCTCCATCATCGTTTTCATTTATGGGCGAAGAGCATCCCACCTCGCCCGTCCAGCCGCATTATTCCTGTCTCGATAATATTTTTGATTTTGTAATTCTCGAGGAAGAGGCAATATATAAATCCAATCATTAGTGACGGAATCTAAGAAAACCCCAGGTTCTCTACTCAGCTCCATGCACTGCTCTTTCAGGTGTGCATACGGATCATCCTGCATTGATGCACCTGCCCTTCCTGATCAGAAATACTTACATATTTGAATTTATTATAATCAATGCAATGGTTATATGAACAAAATAATTTGAACACGCTTATTTAAAACTTAAAATATATGTAGGGTTACTAGGCACTCTCACAGGGGTCTATAAGGCATCAACCATACCCGATTCATAATTTAGACGTGCCGAACAAGCTTAACCAAGATTTTAGACTAGAGATTAGGTGAAACATTAGCAAGTAAACAACTTTACTTCTAAGAGTTAGGGATTACAACCTTTGTAGTCCGTTCTTTCATTTCTAAAGCTCCGTGTTGAGGTCCCTTCGCTGCGATCATCGAGTACCCGGACTCAAGAGAGGCTCCATGAAGAGAAAGATGCAAGCTTGCTTCCGATCTTCGATAACAAAGATGATCTACCTTGAAGAAACTCAAGCCCAAGCTTTTGCTTTGCTAATCAAGTATTAGCAAAGCAAACACCCTAATCTAAACGGCTAGAATAGATGAGGATGATGAAGTAGGAATTCAGCTCTCATTTTTTTTCAATTTCTCACTCATTTTCATCACTTCACAAAAAGCAAGAAAGCTTTATCAAGAGGAAGAAGAAGATGACAACCATTTGTGATGAATAATGAAAGTAGTGAGGTTAGAAATGCAACCATGGGTTAAGTATGATAACTTAACCCATGTAGAGACTTAACCATGGTGAAGGGTTGGGTTGGGTTAACAAATATCAACCAAAATGTCTTTAGTTAAAAACAAAAGCAAAGTTTCTAGAAGCTTCAAGAAGGTTTAACCCTAATCCAAACCCTAACCATGTTTAAACTCAACAAAACATGTTGCATTTGTAACCTTAACTTGTTACAATATTATATATCACATATATAATATATTTTGTAACAAAATAAAATAATACAATTAACATATATCACATTGTTCCCCTCCGAATGGCGGCCAAGACAGGGACGTCTTGCCTGAGATTCGGGGCAGATGCTATTTGGTTTTATCCGTCCACCTCTCCGAAGATGCCAAGTTGATTTATGGCACCGTGCATCGGAGGTCTAGACGGATGCGGCCGATGTAGCAGACTTTGTCAGATTCCCCCTCGCTCGAGGGGTTTTTTGATTGTGGGGACGCTTTTCCCTGCAGGCGCAAGCCCCTGCAGTTAATTACGTTACCGCGTCGCGGTAACAACTTTCTCCTTCTCCAGAATTTCACTTCGTGCCGTGGGTGTTTGTTTAGTTTGTGGTTGCCCGTGGATTGTATACGGAGACTAATTTATGTCGTCGCCCGTAAGACGTGGATTAGTCCAAATCCGTATTTTCTTAGATTTGGGTTTGGTGTTTTGGTTTAAGGATACGTTAGCCATATTTGAGGCTAAGATCAACTTAAATGTTTGTTAAGGATACGTTAGTCTAATTTGAGACTAAGATCAACTTAACAGAATCGTTTAGATCCAACAAAAGAGCATTTAGGGGCTCTATTGTTCTAGTTTAGGGACATAGTGGTCCATCGTTCCCATTTTGAGGATGCATATTGGTTTAAGGATGCATTAGTCCATGAGTTTAAGGACCCCACAGTCCGTATTGTTGGTTTAAGGACGCATTAGTCCATGAGTTTAAGGACCCCACAGTCCGTATTGTTGGTTTAAGGACGCATTAGTCCATGAGTTTAAGGACCCCACAGTCCGTATTACCAGTTTAGAGACATGGTGGTCCAACATTCCCATTTTGGGGATGAATGTTGGTTTAAGGACGCATAAGTCCGTGAGTTTAAGGACCCCACAGTCCGTATTACCAGTTTAGGGACATGGTGGCCCAACGTTCCCATTTTGGGGGCGAATGTTGATTTAAGGACGCATAAGTCCGTGAGTTTAAGGACCCCACGGTCCGTATTACTAGTTTAGGGACATGGTGGTCCAACATTCCCGATTTGGGGACGAATGTTGGTTTAAGGACGCATAAGTCCATGAGTTTAAGGACCCCACAGTCCGTATTACCAGTTTAGGGACATAGTGGTCCAACATTCCCATTTTGGGGACGAATGTTGGTTTAAGGACGTATAAGTCCGTGAGTTTAAGGACCCCACAGTCCGTATTACCAGTTTAGGGACATGGTGGTCCAACATTCCCATTTTGGGGACGAATGTTGGTTTAAGGACGCATAAGTCCGTGAGTTTAAGGACCCCACAGTCCGTATTATGTGTGGTTGTCGGGACCCGTCACCTCTCTGACGACGTTGAAGGATTACAACGACAAATATCAGAGGAGTTCAGAGATGTACCTTGAACCGGGTGTAAATTGATTTGGGAGAGCAGCTGTGCTCAGTTCCATTTAATTTGAGAACTTATGGCCAGAATTGGGTTAAGTCCAGTTAGAAAATGTCTAACATTTATTCACATTTGGCCTGTTAGGCCTTTGATTGGGCTCTGCCCTTTTTTAAATGATGCAGAGCATCTAAATTGGTCTGTTAGACCTTTATTTGGGCTCTGCCCCTTTTTAATAATGCATTGCATTTTTTATTAGGACTGTTAGGCTTTTTAATTGGGCTCTGTCCCTTCTTTAAAAATGCAAAGCATTTATTGTTCTGACAGTACGCCGCGTGGCTTGTCAGGCGCTTTGCGCCAATTGAGGAGCGCAAGGCGCAAATTCATATGGAGGTGACACGTGTCGCGCTTTGGTGAGCGCAAGCGCAGTGCGCGGCGCCGGTGCGCTGCCGACACGTGGCGCGCTCTGG
Source organism: Agapanthus africanus (assembly GCA_030015575.1). Taxonomy (NCBI): domain Eukaryota; kingdom Viridiplantae; phylum Streptophyta; class Magnoliopsida; order Asparagales; family Amaryllidaceae; genus Agapanthus; species Agapanthus africanus. Next base: position 981,013,867 of record CM057338.1, on the reverse strand, counting down.
TGACTTGCGCCAAACCAAGAGAGCAGTGCTCTGTTTTTAGAAGCGCAAGATGCAGCTGTTCTGTGATTGACACGTGGCGCTCCTTGGTGGCTTGCGCCAATCCAAGGAGCGTAACAGTGCAAATTTCAAAAGTGCAAGACACTGTTTAATATTTTGATCAAATTTAGATCAAAGAAAACAAGTTTTTCTTGTTTTCAAGAACCAGTGGTTCATCAAAAGGCAATGCCTTCATATAGATCAAAAGATCTAGTAAAGAAGTAAATTACTTCTTTATTATTATTCTTTTTTAAAGATCTTGATCTTGTTCTTAGATCATCGATCTTTTTAGAAGAAATTCTTCTTCTTTTTCTTTTAAAGGTCTTTACCCTTTTTTTTTATCTCTCCGAGTTTATTCTCAAAGTTTTCTTTTCAAGAGCTCTGTATCTCTCTATCTTGATGTCAATGTGTTTTAGACTTGAAGTCTAGGGGCCTTTATATAGTGCCAATTGATTTGTTAAATCAGTTAAAGAGATATTTCTCTGAGTGATTTAGGGATTTTTCCCCACCGTTGGATCTTTGATCCAAGCGTTTCTGTTTTACAGAAGATAATCTTCTTGTTTTAACAAGTTCAGAAAGATCTTTCTGGAATTTTAATTCTGTTTTAGTGCTGGCACAGTTGGCGCAAGCGCACCTGCGCTTGACACGTGTCGCGCAGCGCAGAGCGCAGCGCAGAGCGCAGCGCAGCTGCGATGACACGTGTCGCGCAGCGCAGCTGCGCTAGCGAAACTGCGCTGACACGTGTCGCGCAGCGCAGAGCGCAAGTCAACTGAAGCGTTGCTTCCTTTAAAATTTGAATTTTTAAAACAGAGCTTTGCTCTGATTGGGGGAAACAGAAGCGTTGCTTCATTTCCCGCCTTGGAATTTGAACAGAGCTTTGCTATGATTGGGGTAAACAAATACCCCCCCACCGTTGCGCTTACGTGGCCCCAAACGTGAGCGCAGCGGTGGCAGAATTCCAACCGCCGCACAAACTTTTGGAAGTTGAAACGGCTCTCAATGCCTATAAATAGGACATTTGGTCCCTTAGATGATTTTCATCTCCTCCTTGAGAATTTTATCCAGAGCCTTGCTCTCGTTTTCAAGAACTTTTAAAAGTTAGAACTTTAGAGAATTTTTAGGTAAGAATTAAATTAAATTAATTTTAAGAGCTTTGCTCTTGATAGATCCCTGATCTAAAGAAAACCCATTTAGGGTTTCACTAGAAGAGTTTTGCTCTAGGGATCTAAAGAGAACTAAAGAGAACCCTATTAGGGTTTCATTAATAGAACTTTGCTCTCTAAAAGATTTTTCTTGTTTTTTCTTAATTCATTAATGGAGTTTTGCTCCTTCCAAACCATATAGAAGAACTCTTAAGAGTTTTTCATGGATCTTGAAGGTTAAAGATGGCATTTTTTTTTGATGAATTATATCATCTTGCTCAATCAGTCTGTCTGATAACTTTGTTGATTTTCTTTTGCAGAAGTAATGGACGCCCACATGTACGATCTTGATGAAATCATCTCTTACGGAGACATCCGCCGACTCGGCCGTTCTCAGAACCGGGAATTTACCAACGCCGAGTGTGCCGAAATCATGAGTCGCTTCGACGCATACAATGGCCAACTGCTTCCCCGGCGTTCCCCTCTTCTAAAGCTTATCGTGGGAGCAATCTGGGAAGCGCTTCCCTTGTTCTGTACTGGTGTGCCACTTGGGGCATTGGATGCCGCTGAAGATAAGGTGCACTCGGTATACCTGATGAACCTAATCTCGAAGAGACGGCGAGACAATCTTGTCGATCTTCTGCACCAGCCCTTTCAACAGTCCGCCATACTTGCTGCTTATCGGAGGGTGGAGGACATCGGTGGGGATCCCGACGCCCGTGCTCGCGAAAGGAAGCACACTAGGATGGTTCGCCAGGCTTGGAAAGTCCTGGACACGGTCACTTTTGAGTTCCTCAATCCATGTCCTGGATCCGAGATTTTGCCATTGTAATTGTTCCCCTCCGAATGGCGGCCAAGACATGGGCGTCTTGCCTGAGATTCGGGGCAGATGCCATTTGGTTTTATCCGTCCACCTCTCCGAAGATGCCAAGTTGATTTATGGCACCGTGTATCGAAGGTTTAGACAGATGCGGCCGATGTAGCAGACTTCGTCAGATTCCCCCTCGCTTGAGGGGTTTTTGATTGTGGGGACGCTCTTCCCTGCAGGCGCAAACCCCTAGAGTTAATTACGCTACCGCATCGCGGTAACCACTTTCTCCTTCTCCAGATGGTCACTTCGTGTCGTGGGTGTTTGTTTTGTTTGTGGTTGCCCGTGGATTGTATACAGAGACTAATTTATGTCGTCGCCCGTAGGACGTGGATTAGTCCAAATCCGTATTTTCTTAGATTTGGATTTGGGGTTTTGGTTTAAGGATACGTTAGCCGTATTTGAGGCTAAGATCAACTTAAACGTTTGTTAAGGATACGTTAGTCTAATCTCCAGACTAAGATCAACTTAACAGGATCGTTTGGATCCGACAAGAGAGCAATTGGCTCTATTGTTTAGTTTAATGACGTTGCGGTCGATTTCCAGTTTAGGGACATGGTGGTCCATGTTTAATGTATGGCCGTCGGGACCCGTCACCCCTCTGACGTCGTTGAAGGATTACAACGACAGGTGTCAGAGGAGTTCAGAGATGTACCCTTGAACCAAAGTTGATTGGAGGGATCTATAGTCCAATTTGGGACTAAAGTCTGTTTGAAGGTTTAAGGATGCGTTAGCCATATTTAAGGCTAAGATCAACTTAAACGGGATCGTTTAGATCCGACAAAAGAGCATTTGGGGGGAGGGGCTCTATTGTTCCAGTTTAGGGACATAGTGGTCCATGTTCCAGTTTAGGGACATAGTGGTCCATTTGTTTTAAGGACGCTTGAGTCCGGGAGTTTAAGGACGCTTCAGTCCGGGAGTTTAAGGACGCTTGAGTCCGGGAGTTTAAGGATGCTTGAGTCCATAGGTTGGTTTAAGGACGCTTGAGTCCATAGGTTGGTTTAAGGACGCTTGAGTCCATGAGTTGGTTTAAGGACGCTTAAGTCCGTAGCAATGTGTGGTTGTCGGGACCCGTCACCTCTCTGACGTCGTTGAAGGATTACAACGACAGGTGTCAGAGGAGTTCAGAGATGTACCCTTGAACCGGATGTAAATTGATTTAAGGGAGCAGTCGTGCTCAGTCAATTTAATTTGAGGACTTACGGCCATGATTGGGCTAAGTCCAGTTGAAAATGTTCAACATTTTATTTGCATTTGGCCTGTTAGGCCGTTACCAGGGCTCTGCCCCTGTTTAGTGATGCGTAGCATTTTATTCTAGCCTTTTAGGCCTTTTTGATTTGGGCTCTGTCCCTTTATTTATGATGCAGAGCATTTTATTAGGCCTGTTAGGCCCTTTTAAATGGGCTCTGTCCCTCTTTAAATAATGCACTGCATTAATTTCTCTAACAGAGTGCCACGTGGCCTGTCAGGTGCTCTGCGCCAATTAATGAGCGTAAGCGCATATGGAGGTGACATGTGTCACGCTCTGGTGAGCGCAAGCACAGTGCGCTGCGCTAGTGCGCTGCAGACACGTGGCGTGCTCTGGTGAGTTGCGCCAATTTAAAAGAGCAGTGCTCTATTTTAAAAGCGCATAGCGCAAGTTGTTCTGGAGCTGACACGTGGCGCTCTCTGGTGGCTTGCGCCAACCCAAGAGCGCAACAGTACAGATTTACAAATGCAAGGCACTGTTTTAAGATCCAATTTTGGATTCAAGAAAAGAATCTTTTAAGATTCCAGAACCAATGGTTCATCAAAAGGCAATGCCTTTATTATTATTATATATTATTTTTTTTATTGAAGATCTTTGATCTTATTCTTAGATCAATGATCCTTTCAGAAGAAATTCTTCTTTTCAAAGATTTACCTTCTTTTTCTGAGTTCTTTCTCGAAGTTTTCAGAAGCTTTCTGTGAGTTCTCTCTCTTTTTTTGTGTTTTTTCTCTCCCCTTTTTAGACTTGGGGTCTAGGGGCCTTTATATAGTACCAATTAGTTTGTTAAATTAGTTAAAGAGATCTTTCTCTGAGTGATTTAGGGATTTTTCCCTATCGTTGGATCTTTGATCCAAGAACTTCTGTTTTACAGAAGACAATCTTCTTGTTTTAATAAGATCAGAAAGATCTTACTAGAATTTTAATTCTGTTTGGCGCAAACGCACCTGCGCTTGACATGTGTCGCGCAGCGCAGCACAGCTGTGCTAGCGCAACTGCGCTGCCACGCGTCGCGCAACGCAGAGTAGCTGCGCTAGCGCAACTGCGCTGCCACGCGTCGCGCAGCGCAACTGCGCTGACACGTGTCATGCAACGCGGAGCGCAGCGCAACTGCGCTGACACGTGTCACGCAGCGCAGAGCACAAGTCAGCTGAAACGTTGCTTCTTTTATAGAGCCTTGCTCTGATTGAGTGCGCTGCCTTGGGTGCTGCGCTCCCTGCGCTGGCGTGTCTGATTTTGACATGTGGCGCTCTGCGCGCAGCGCAGGGGATCTGAAGTGTTGCTTCATTTATTTTAATTTTAATTTTCACTTTAATTTTCAAAACAGAGCTTTGCTCTGATTGGGGGAAACAGAAGCGTTGCTTCGTTTCCCGCCTTGGAATTTGAACAGAGCTTTGCTCTGATTGGGGTAAACAAATGCCCCCCCACCGTTGCGCTTATGTGGCCCCAAACGTGAGCGCAGCGGTGGCAGAATTCCAACCGTTGCGGTAACTTTTGGAAGTTGAAAGGGTTTTCAATGCCTATAAATAGGACCTTTGGTCCCTCAACAGATGATTATCATCTTCAAAAATTTTACTTTCAAAATCTCAGAGCCCTGCTCTTTACTTTCAAGAACTCCAAGAGTTAAACTCTTAAAACTTTTAGGTAAATTTTTTAATTTAAATCAAATTAAATTAAATTAATTTTCATCGACAGAGCCTTGCTCTCAATAGATCCCTGATCTAAAGAAGACCCATTTAGGATTTCACTTAGCAGAGCTTTGCTCTAAAAGGATTTAGAGAGAACTAAAGAGAACCCTATTAGGGTTCCATCATAAGGCTGTGCTCTTTAAAAGATTTTCCTTGTATTTTCTTAATTCATCAATGGAGCTTTGCTCCTTCCAAATCATACATAAGAACTCTTAAGAATTTTTTTTATGGATCTTGGAGTTTAAAGATGGCATTTTATTCCTCGATGCATTATATCGTTTTGCTTAATCAGTCTTTCTGATAATTTTGTTGATTCTCTTTCATAGAACAATGGACTCCCACATGTACGATCTCGACGAGATCATCTCTTATGGGGACATCCGCCGACTCGGCCGTTCTCAAAATCGAGAATTCACAAACGCGGAGTGTGCTAAAATCATGAGCCGCTTCGACGCATATAACGGTCAACTGCTTCCCCGACGTTCCTCTCTCCTGAAGCTTATCGTGGGAGCCATCTGGGAAGCGCTTCCCCTATTCTGTTCCGGTGTGCCGCTTAGGGCGTTGGATGCCGCCGAGGATAAGGTACACTCGGTGTACCTGATGAACTTAATCTCGAAGAGACGGCGAGACAATCTTGTCGATCTCTTGCACCAGGCCTTTCAACAGTCCGCCATTCTTGCTGCCTACCGGAGGGTGGAGGACATCAGCGGGGATCCCGACGCCCGTGCTCGCGAAAGGAAGCACACCAGGATGGTTCGCCAAGCTTGGAAAGTCTTGGACAAGGTCACTTTCGAGTTCCTCAATCCCTGTCCAGGATCTGAGGTTTTGCCATTGTAATCATTTGGACAATGTCTTTGTTTATTTCTTTATGATTGTAATAGTCCTTTGCAATAAGAATGGAAAATTTCTATTTCAGCTTGTCTTATTTCTCGTTCTGAGTCTTTTGCACATGCATGAATGAATGTGTCTCGAATGCTTGATCAAATGCACATCGGATGTTCTTTCTGTCGCTTTCTTCTTTCTTTTATTATCAGTATGCTGCCTTAGTAAACATGGTTGACGGATGATAGAGCGAGCATCATGTATTGGCTTCTTCAAGAGGTGGTGATGGCTTAGGCCGCAGGTTCAGATCTGCTACCTAAAACTTTTCAACTTTATGAGCCGTGAGGATTCCACAAAGGCTTTTCTCCCTACGGATCGAGAGGATCTCGTAGGTGTATTTCCTCCTTAGGAATCGTGAGGATTTCTAAGTGCGTTTTCTCTTATAAGTCGTAAGGATCCTATAAGAGAATTTTTCCCTCTTATGAGTCGAGAGGACCCGTAAGCGGTTGTTTCCCTCCTTGTCGAGATTCGACTTTGGAGAGTGTGACCCGTGAATAGTGTGCAAGAGTCCGTTTGGGGACGACTTGCAGGGCCCCAATGCTTAGGAAACAGGTTTTTTAATCCCCGCTGCCTAAGGCTATTCCTCACGAGTCGAAACGAATTGAGCATTTCTCGTAAAGACACTAATTTCCTCACGAGTCGAGACTAATCGAGGATTTCTTGCAAGAATATCCTAACGTCACAGTTAACCTCTGCTCATTACGACAGAGGTCCGTTAGGGTCTGTGGTACTTAGGGTTTTGGCCGTCGTACCGTCGCGTTGGCTGATATATTCCTCGATATGCAATCTTGCTGTTCGAGTAGGCTTACGATTGTCGTGTCTCTGATCCCTTCGGGGGCTGGACAAGACGTCTTCAAGTAATCTTCCAGGTAGTATTATCGTCGAAAGAGCAAGCGTAGGGATATTCTATGTCACTTTTTACTTGAGGTTAGGCTCATTTTGGAGAGCCCCGATGAGTCATAACCACTCCGCGCTGGTGTGGGATGATCTCCGATAGTCTTTCGGGCTTTATATGACTTGCCGTCAAGACCCTGAAGCTAGGAATTTGGCATTTGCTTCGTTTGCTGGCATTGTGTCCTCTATATCGAGACGAATGTCGCGGTTGTCTCTAGGTTGTTGGTGAACCGTCGAGGTTTGGAACTAGGGACTTTGCCGTGGCTCCGCTGTTTGATGATGTTGCGTCTGCTGTGTCGAGACGAACGTCGAGGTGGTGACCATTCCGCACTGGTGTGAGATGATCTCCGGTTGTCTTTCAGGCTTTATATGACTTGCCGTTAAGACCTTGAAGCTAAGTATTTGGCCTTCGCTTCGTTTGTTTTGTCATATCCAAATCCTGTTGGAGGAAGGACATTGTTGTTGACATCGCGTCTGCTGTAACGAGACGAATGCCGAGGTGGTCTCTAGGTTGTCTGTGAACCGCCGAGATTTGGAACTAGGGACTATGCCGTGGCTCCGTTTGATGGAGTAACATCTGTGTCCTGCTGGAATGAGGAGGCCCACCGTTGTTGTTCTCCAGGCTGTAGATGTGGCCATTGAGATTTGGAACTAGGGACTTTGCCATAGTTCCGTTTTGTTGCGACTCTGAGGTCGGTTGTTGACGTCATGTCTGCATCTGGTTGGAGTGAGCAGAAACGCTGTTGGTGATCTCTAAGTTGTCGATGTTGACGTCGAGACCCTGAAGCTAGACATCTTCTTTTGCTTCATTTGTTGATATTGTGTCTGCAATATTGCGACAAATGTCGAGGTTGTCTCTAGGTTGTCCATGAACCGTCGAGATTTGGCTTCGCTTTCTGGTGGAGCTTGTTGGGAAGGTATGGTTCCCTCTTTGTTTGTGCCCCTGGAGTGTATACACGATCGATGTGATCTCACCTGTAGGGCAGAAGTTTCATTCATTTTTTTATTATTTTCTTTCCGCGATGCTCTATCATTTCAGCTTTTATATCGCGAAGGTCGCGATTGCCTAATCATTTCGGCTATTTTTCGCGGTGCCTAATCATTTTGGCTATTTATTTTGTTTTTCACTCGCTGTTTTTTATTGCGAGTTGCACAATCATTTCGGCTGTTTTTGTATGCATACATTTTTACTTGCTGATTTTTATTGCAAGTTGCCCCATCATTTCGGCTGTTTCGTATGCATGTGTGGTTCGTTGGCTTTTCGCTGCAAGTTAGGAATTAGACACCGATTTAGGCATCAGTATCGCTACAACTGGGATATTGCCAGGAGCGAATCATCATTTGCCATGAAATGACTTGGAATTTGATACCGGCTTAGGCATCAGCATCGCTACAACTAGGATATTGCCAGGAGCGAATCATCATTTGCCTCTGTCGATGTCGAACAAAGGTGGCTTAGCGAACAGGGTTAGGGTCCTGTCGACTAAGGCTTTTGACTTCATGAGCCGTAAGGGTCTCACAAAGGAATTTCTCCCTACGAGTCGTGAGGATCTCGTAGGTGCTTTTTCTCCTTAGGAATCGTGGGGATTCCTAAGTGTGTGTTCTCTTATAAGTCGTAAAGATCTTACAAGAGGGTTTTCTCCTTACAAGTCGAGAGGACTTACAAGGGTTGTTCACCGTATGGACATATCCCCAGTCACAAGTGGGACTTGGTCAGGGAAATGTTTATTCGCGCCCGTGAATTGTATACAAGGGTCAGTATTGAGCCGCTTGTAGGGCTATATCAAAGGTTGTGGGAGTTGCTTAAGAACAGGTTCAGGTCCCTGTAACTTAAGACTTTCAAATCTTATGAGCCGTGAGGATCTCATAAGAGAGTTCTCCTTACGAGTCGTGAAGATGTCGCAAGTGTAATTTCTCCTTAGGGATCGTGAGGATCCCTAAGTGTATTGCTCCCTTGTGAGTCGTAAGGATCTCACGTGGGTAGTTTCTCTTTACAAGTTTGAAAGGACCCTGTAAGTGTCTTTTAACGAGATTGCGCCCTTTCGGGTTTTCACAAACACTCGCCGGTAGCCCTGCTGTTTTTACTCACGGAGCCCTTTCGGGTTTTCATCCGTGCCCATTTCGCTTATGGACATACCGCCTTTTTTTTATTCTTTTTATTCGTTTTTCTAACGAGCTTGCGCCCTTTCAGGTTTTCACAAGACTCGCCGGTAGCCCTGCTGTTTTTACTCACGGAGCCCTTTCGGGTTTTCATCCGTGCCCATTTCGCTTATGGACATACCGTCTTTATTATTATATTATTTTTTTATTTTACTTTTTTTTATTCCTTTTTTTTATCTCGTCAGCCTGAGGATGCTGCGGTAGTAGTTTAAAGACGTTTCGGTCGTCAGCCAGTTTTTAAGACGTAGTGATCCGTCATTAGTTTAAGGACGTTTCGGTCCGTCGTTGCTGTATTTGAGGCGAATCTCTAGTTTACTGACTTTTCGGTCTATGGTTCTTTCCTTATGAATGAGCATGATGCCCCCGGCGTATCCATCTTTCTCGGAGCGTGCGGTTGTAGCGGGCTCACATTCCAGTTTTCGGAGATGGCGAACTTGCCCTGTTGGTATTGGTCTTCAACCCAGTTTTTGAAGACGTAGCAGTTTTCAATCTGTAATACCCAGCCCCTTTTTATACACTATATCTGTATTTCTAAATCACTTATAAAATTTATTTAAATTTTACTGATAATTATTTATTTATTTCTAAAACCCTTTTTAAATAGCCTCAAACACAAACCATATTTTATTCCTTCAGCCCATTGCTTTAAAGATTTAAATTTATACTCCCATTCCTTTTATTTATTTATTTGATTTATTCCCAGCCCAGCCCAGCCGTCCCCCAGTTTTTCCATTCTTCCTCTAAGTAAATTTCTTGCGGCCCAGAAATATTTTTCACAGTTATCTTTATAATTCTGTTTTTTTTTATTAACTTTACAGCCCAATCGAGCCCGAGCCCATCCACTCTTTTTCTCCTCAATTTTTCCCTATATTGTTCTCAGGCCCAACTCGTTTTCCGGCCCGCTTCCTTTTCCTATTTAAATCGTTTTCCCTGCGCTGGCCCGCGCCCGCTTCATCCAACAACCCGACCCGGCCCATACATTCAAACCCCTTCTTCTTCCTCAAACGGCTATCTCCCTTTTTCTCGCGCACTGTTCCCGCGATCCACTCCCCTCGCCGCAGCCCGTGCCCACGCGTACGTTGTGCGACGTTACCCCTCTCTAACCCTCGTCAATTCCTATCTCCCTCACACCCTCGCTCCTATCTCATTTTCTAAATTCCTCACCTCTCTCCATCCACAGAAAACCCACCGAGCACCCAACTCTCCTTGCCCCACCGCCGACGACGACGACTGCAACCCCCACCATTTTTCCCTCGCTCACTTCTCTCCACCATCAAGAGCTCCCTACACTACCCCCTCCGCCTACAGCCGTGCACACCCGACTCCTCTGCACACCCGACCCATTACACCCGAGCTTGACCACCGCCCGCTGTCGACGTCGGTGAGCTTCTCGCCTCATCGTCGGCGCCCCTGAACTCCGTCATCATCATCATCATCACCATCGCCATCATCTCTCTTTGTCTCCCTCTCTCAATCTCAGATCTCTCTCTCTCCCTGTTTCTCTTTCTCTCTCTATCCGATCTCTTCCTGTGCTCTCTCTCTCTACCTAATCTCTCTCTGTTTCTCTCCCCCTCACTCTCTCTACAACTCTCTCCCCCTCACCCGACCTCCTCTCTCAATCTCCCAATCTCTCTCTGCCCCCTTAATCTCTCTGTTCTCTCTTCTCTCTCTCTCACTCTAACTCAAAGTCCCTCTCTCTCTAAATTTCTCTCTATCTCACTGTCTCTCTCTAAACCTCTCTCCTTCTCTTCCTCGGCAACATCTCACTCTCTCCCTCACTGTAACATCTCTCTCTCTCAACTCCTCTTCACTAGAACCCTAGACCAAACCTAACCAAATCTCACGGTCGAGCCCCGACATTTCGTCAAACACTTGCATCGATCGCTGCTACAGCTATTCTGGTCACCGACGTCATCGTCAACCTGTGGAACCGATCCCCTGAGGCCGTCATCGACATCAACACGCCATCCATCGCAACTTCAGCACACGCTCGTCGCACCGACCGAGCCATCGAATCCAGGAGCTTAAGCCCGAGCCGAGGCCGCGAACCCTAGCCGCACCGTTCGCCGCGTGTTCGTGCCATTGCCACTGCCGTGCATCGCCAAAACACCTCCAGGCAAGTCCCCACTTGCTACATGCTATTATTTATTAATTTACAAATTATAATCGTATATATATTCCATGTTTTACCTTGTGTTAAATATTACAACGTAACTGTTCGATGTGTGTTCTCATAGGAAATTATCATTAAACTTGACGGAACTAAATGATATTGTTTGGCCCGTATGGCTGTGGACCTAATGTGTGAATTTCGTTGGATAATTTGACCGTTAATGACTAAAACGACTGCCCCCAAGTTTAATCGTAAAACTGAAATTTTATTGTACCTGGAAACCGTTAAATTCGCCATAAATCATATACACACTGGATTGATGCACTCTAGGGCTCAAATCGAATCCAACTCGACGAACTTTAACCCTATACTTGTTTCCAGATATTCTTGTACTTAAACTATGACGATATTTGGATCGGAGTGCGACTCTGGACTGCGGTCCAGAGCGACTCAGTTTACTGTGTGCTGTCCCGTAATGGGTACAACACTGTTTTCTTAACTCGTAGGTTGCGGAACTCCACTGTTTATGAAAGGTGAATGTGTTAGCTAGACAACACAAGTGGTTTCATCCTGTTTCGTTATCTTTTGTTATTTAATCTATAATTTAATAGATGTGGACGCATAACAGTCCAGAACAGATTCTGAGATGACATATTAATATTAAACTGTGTATAATTCCTGACGTGCAGATGCGATTGAAGATCCGTCTATTGCGTTGAAAACCTTACTGAAAATCCTAGAATTCATCCAACTGTAGTGTCGCTAAAATCTGATTCCAACTGGGATTAAAATGCGTTGCGAAACGGATTTCTGATTCTGAAACCAGATTTCCAGCCGTGGACGCTTAAAATGAAATGACTATAATTAGTGATCCTGGAACCTGATTAGCTTGAAACTAAATTCGATGGATGGACAACTGAACATACTAATTACTACCTGTTTATCGTTTTGCTAAACTATACACGTACATTTCATGATAAATCGTGCAAGTGTTAGAATACTATTTTTATGACACCTTAATCATGCTTCATATACTGTTTACGCATCATATCATACCCATATCATTGCAGTGATAACCTAGTGATATCGTGCATTTACCTAGTGTTATATTTTAGTGATGATTGTTGCAAGTACGTCAGTGTTCGTGTATCCGTGAATAAGTGAAAGTGATACGTACTTGTGCACAATCAGTGACCCTATTATTCTATTGCATTGTCGACGTCTGTGGGATGCGTGTACGTGTGACTATAAGTGGTATGGGACACTTATGGAAGCGCTTGCACGGGTGTCACAGATAAGGCATCAGACACTGTCATTTATCTTAGGTATTAGTCGGGACGTGCTTGATGGAGGTCCTGCCTCCAATTCTCGCGCAGACTTGTCACGGATCGATTAGTATTTAGGGTTATGGTTAGCGTTTGATGTAGACCACGGGGTGTGGGATAGTTTAAGTGTGAGTTCAACAAAATCTCGGGAGTCCCATGCCGGCTTATATATTTAGGGAGTTATATGGAGATTTACAGGGTATGTGATATTCACCGTGATATACATGTTGGGCCCGTGGTCCCTTGCCCTTGGGTTCTACCCTTGGGTGGAGGACACTCGCGAGTGGTTGACTCTCACACTTGGACTGACGTTAGGCTTAGTGACCTATACAGTGAGACTTAGAGACTGATAGGGATACTGGCATGGATATATCTTACTTACTGTGTTGACATACGTGGCATATCGTTCTACTGCTTTTACTGTTCCGCTGCATTGATTACTGCATGTTCATACCCATACTGCCATTGATCTACTGTCATATATATCTAATATCACCGTTAGAATTGTCACATGATTTTATATATATTATATTGCTATTGTGTCGCTCTGAAGACCTGAGTATGCATGCTCAGTGTGAGGAGAAGATTTAGCCTGGACCAGGACTAGACGTATATTACAGACATCTCGATTTGATATCCAGAGTTATATCTATATTTGTCTCCCTCAGGTCAGTTCTTTCCATTGTTTCCTTCAGTTACTGCATCTCTCTTTACCTGCGCATTATTTACTGTTTACCATGAAAAACTAGAAGCCGAAGTGTGACTACGGCAGAATATTTCCTTGACCGTAGGAGCATGGCTGGCCTTGTCTACCCTTCGTATTCCGTATTTTGAGAAGCGGGGCGTGACATGGTTTAGTTGGTATCAGAGACAGGTTTTGCTTCGATTGGGATTGCAGTTTTCCGTGTAGAGTTTGACAATCTATGACATCTCTCAGTCTGGATTGTAAACTTGATATCCTTGATACATATTCATATCGTATGTTCAGCTATCCATTCGCTAGGGTTTCGGGTGACTTGGCAAGGTTATGTGGTTGCAATTGCACTACCGTACTCTATTTAAGTGACGTAAAGCCATACAGTTGATTCTCCACTAGTAATAAATTCATCACCCCTGATATTCTTGAATCTTTGTCCTATCCGTATTATATTTTGATTCGTATAGCTCCTGACTTATATCATCCTCAAAATTGTTGTTTCAGGATCATGTCTTCCAACGACTCCTCATCTTTATCCGCTCCCCAGAATCAGACCATGGAGATTCTTAGTGTACTGCAAGGTCTAAAGGAAGCCCAAGAGCGGACGAACGACTTGTTGGCTGAAGGACTGAGAAGACAGATGAATCAGGCACCAGCGGGAGTCTCCAATCATAAAGGGATCCCCGTTAAGCGAGGAAAAGAGAAGAAAATGAAGCGCCCGTTTGTTTCCCCGCGGCAGAAGCAGCAGAAGACCCCATGTTGTGGGTACTGTAAGAGGCCAGGACATCTTCAGAGGGATTGTCGCCGCGCCCAAGGAAAATGTCTGATATGCGGGTCCGACCAACATCTCATCAACGGTTGCCCAGAAAGGAAAGAACTATAGGGAGGAGACTCGTCCACACTCCCCACTGCTGCCAAGTGAGGATTACTGCGTAGTTAGAATTTCGAGGATAAAGCGGACCCAACACAGGATTCAACTCGCGTAACGATGATGCAGCGTTCTAGCAATTAAAGAAGAATTTTCATGTTTTTCTACTTTCAGTAATAATATTGTCATCCTCTTATAAATATTTCTTTCCGTTTGAAATCTTGTATCCGTTGAATTTTAGTTGAATGCAATAAAACTTGAATCGAAATATATGTATCATTCTCTTGTTTTCTCCTTATTTATACTATTCATTATCACAGCATTATTATCCTGATATTTTTCAATTCCTGCAACCGCATATCTTTCTATAATTCGTACACTTAGCAGTATTCCATTGTTTAATCATGACTCTTTTCTTTCAGGCCATGGCCCATCCTGGAGCAGCGCCGCATCTAGATGAGGATGCACAGTCATGCGTTTCCTTAGACCACACGTTGATGAGTTCTGACGATGAGATCAATGGTCCCCAGGCCAATTTCGGAAACAATGATTCAGAGGACGAAGGAGTAGTCGCCCCAGAGTTTAACATGATAGCTGATTCTGACGAAGAAGAAGGAGACCCGGAAGAGAACCCGATAGAGGAAGATCCCGAGGAAGACCCGATAGAAGAAAATCCAGCGGAGGAAAACCCAGTGGAAGAGAATCCAGAAGAAGAAAATCACATGGAATCAGACCTCGATGAAGAAGCTCTATCCGAGGAAGAAGGACCAGAAGATCAAGACCCTGCGGTGGAAGAACTCCCAATGGCGATACCTGCGAGGCGCTATGGAAATGGACGCCCCTACCTGAGTGCGCGAGCCTACCGCACCCTGCTGAATCTCCACAACCGCGACTGACGGGATTTCTTTTTGATATTGTCTTCTTTGGCCAAATAAAATCTGTGTATAGTTTAGGGCCACATTTCTTCTTTGAGAATGCTTTGTTTAAAATCTTCTGAAATGAAATAAATTGTTGAGTTCGCTAATCCATCGATCTTCTTAGTTCCCTTGATGTTTGATATTTCTTCTATACAATTATTCTTCCTACTGAGATCTGTCCACTCCTACTCCTTACATTGTCTTAACACTCGTTGAGATTAACCAGTACCACACCCGATCTTCTAGAGGTCCACCCTTCATCCCTCGTCTGTGCCCTATTTGAGATCCTTCTGGGAGGAGAACATTTCTTGTGAAACTTCCGAGTTCGCTAACTCTTAAAATTCTTGATTCATAGTATGTACCGACCGTTATCCTCCCCATACTTTTCCCTTGTAGTCCTTTGTTGCTCACCCTTACTTCCTGTGCTGACCCGATCCCAATCCCCTTGATCCTCAGCCTAAAGCCGCCATACTCCGACCTTCTGAATGAGCCACCTTCCTTATAATCCTTACCCTAGCTAGCCCTATACATTTTATGTGTTTTTTTTATTACCCTATATATATTTAGGGACTTTATCATTCGAAAATTTGGTTTTCAGTATTTTGTATTTATCGAAGAGTGTGTGTTATTGACAAATTAGCTCTATATATTGTAAGCACACTACTATTATCTTCAGTTTTTAGTAGCGCAACCTTACACCGCGCGTACTTTTGGTATATGCTTCTTAAATTCACTATGCAAGTTTTCTAAATCATTTTAAACCTATTTTTCGATACGTTATCCTAAAATGTTATAACCTACCAACTAATTTTTCACTACTTTATTGTCAGTACTTTATTTTCGGGTTTTGTGCCTATGATTACTATGATAGAGGGTTGAGCCTTATACTTATTTCCTGCTTGCTTTTGATAGACTTAGATGTGCATATATGTGGGTTTCGACTTTTATCGAACACATTTTGATTATTATTATTCGTTATTGATACCTATATTCTCGTATACTCGTAGTTGCCCTTATAGTTATTCTTGCCTTATACCTATGTAGACCTACCTTTCCGTATGTGGTTCTTACTTACATATATTTCAAATTTCTTCGTCCACGTACTGTTAATAAATCTTTCGTGTTAGTGTACAATCTAATAGCTTTCGCTTATATTTGTATAATCTATCGTTTATTTTAAATTTCGAGGACGAAATTTTTGTAAGGGTGGTATGATGTAATACCCAGCCCCTTTTTATACACTATATCTGTATTTCTAAATCACTTATAGAATTTATTTAAATTTTACTGATAATTATTTATTTATTTCTAAAACCCTTTTTAAATAGCCTCAAACACAAACAATATTTTATTCCTTCAGCCCATTGCTTTAAAGATTTAAATTTATACTCCCATTCCTTTTATTTATTTATTTGATTTATTCCCAGCCCTGCCCAGCCGTCCCCCAGTTTTTCCATTCTTCCTCTAAGTAAATTTCCTGCGGCTCAGAAATATTTTTCACAGTTTTCTTTATAATTCTGTTTTTTTTATTAACTTTACAGCCCAATCGAGCCCGAGCCCATCCACTCTTTTTCTCCTCAATTTTCCCCTATATTGTTCTCAGGCCCAACTCGTTTTCCGGCCCGCTTCCTTTTCCCATTTAAATCGTTTTCCCTGCGCCGGCCCTCGCCCGCTTCATCCAACAACCCGACCCGGCCCATACATTCAAACCCCTTCTTCTTCCTCAAACGGCTATCTCCCTTTTTCTCGCGCACTGTTCTCGCGATCCACTCCCCTCCCCGCAGCCCGCGCCCACGCGTACGTTGTGCGACGTTACCCCTCTCTAACCCTCGTCAATTCCTATCTCCCTCACACCCTCTCTCCTCTCTCATTTTCTAAATTCCTCACCTCTCTCCATCCACATAAAACCCACCGAGCACCCAACTCTCCTCGCCCCACCGCCGCCGACGACGACTGCAACCCCCACAATTTTTCCCTCGCTCACTTCTCTCCACAATCAAGAGCTCCCTACACTACCCCCTCCGCCTACAGCCGTGCACACCCGACTCCTCTACACACCCGACCCATTACACCCGAGCTCGACCACCGCCCGCTGTCGACGTCGGTGAGCTTCTCGCCTCATCGTCGGCGCCCCTGAACTCCGTCATCATCATCATCATCACCATCGCCATCATCTCTCTTTGTCTCCCTCTCTCAATCTCAGATCTCTCTCTCTCCCTGTTTCTCTTTCTCTCTCTATCCGATCTCTTCCTGTGCTCTCTCTCTACCTAATCTCTCTCTGTTTCTCTCCCCCTCACTCTCTCTACAACTCTCTCCCCCTCACCCGACCTCCTCTCTCAATCTCTCTATCTCTCTCTGCCCCTTTAATCTCTCTGTTCTCTCTTCTCTCTCTCTCACTCTAACTCAAAGTCTCTCTCTCCCTAAACCTCTCTCTATCTCACTGTCTCTCTCTAAACCTCTCTCCTTCTCTTCCTCGGCAACATCTCACTCTCTCCCTCACTGTAACATCTCTCTCTCTCTCAACTCCTCTTCACTAGAACCCTAGACCAAACCTAACCAAATCTCACGGTCGATCCCCGACATTTCGTCAAACACTTGCATCGATCGCTGCTACAGCTATTCTGGTCACCGACGTCATCGTCAACCTGTGGAACCGATCCCCTGAGGCCGTCATCGACATCAACACGCCATCCATCGCAACGTCAGCACACGACCGTCGTACCGACCGAGCCATCGAATCCAGGAGCTTAAGCCCGAGCCGAGGCCGCGAACCCTAGCCGCACCGTTCGCCGCGTGCTCGTGCCATTGCCACTGCCGTGCATCGCCAAAACACCTCCAGGCAAGTCCCCACTTGCTACATGCTACTATTTATTAATTTACAAATTATAATCGTATATATATTCCATGTTTTACCTTGTGTTAAATATTACAACGTAACTGTTCGATGTGTGTTCTCATAGGAAATTATCATTAAACTTGACGGAACTAAATGGTATTGTTTGGCCCGTATGGCTGTGGACCTAATGTGTGAATTTCGTTGGATAATTTGACCGTTAATGACTAAAACGACTGCCCCCAAGTTTAATCGTAAAACTGAAATTTTATTGTACCTGGAAACCGTTAAATTCGCCATAAATCATATACACACTGGATTGATGCGATCTAGGGCTCAAATCGAAGCCAACTCGACGAACTTTAACCCTATACTTGTTTCCAGATATTCTTGTACTTAAACTGTGATGATATTTGGATCGGAGTGCGACTCTGGACTGCGGTCCAGAGCGACTCAGTTTACTGTGTGCTGTCCCGTAATGGGTACCACACTGTTTCCTTAACTTGTAGGTTGCGGAAATCCACTGTTTCTGAAAGGTGAATGTGTTATCTAGATAACACAAGTGGTTTCATCCTGTTTCGTTATCGTTTGTTATTTAATCTGTAATTTAATAGATGTGGACGCATAACAGTCCAGAACAGATTCTGAGATGACATATTAATATTAAACTGTGTATAACTCCTGACGTACAGATGCGATTGAAGATCTGTCTATTGCATTGAAAACCTTACTGAAAACCCTAGAATTCATCCAACTGTAGTATTGCTAAAATCTGATCCCAACTGGGATTAAAATGCGTTACGAAACGGATTTCTGATTCTGAAACCAGATTTCCAGCCGTGGACGCTTAAAATGAAATGACTATAATTAGTGATCCTGGAACCCGATTGGCTTGAAACTAAATTCGATGGATGGACAACTGAACATACTAATTACTACTTGTTTATCGTTTTGCTAAACTATACACGTACGTTTCATGATAAATCGTGCAAGTGTTAGAATACTATTTTTATGACACCTTAATCATGCTTCATATACTGTTTACGCATCATATCATACCCATATCATTGCAGTGATAACCTAGTGATATCGTGCATTTACCCAGTGTTAGATTTTAGTGATGATTGTGGCAAGTACGTCAGTGTTCGTGTATCCGTGAATAAGTGAAAGTGATACGTACTTGTGCACAATCAGTGACCCTATTATTCTATTGCATTGTCGACGTCTGTGGGATGCGTGTACGTGTGACTATAAGTGGTATGGGACACTTATGGAAGCGCTTGCACGGGTGTCACAGATAAGGCATCAGACACTGTCATTTATCTTAGGTATTAGTCGGGACGTGCTTGATGGAGGTCCTGCCTCCAATTCTCGCGCAGACTTGTCACGGATCGATTAGTATTTAGGGTTATGGTTAGCGTTTGATATAGACCACGGGGTGTGGGGTAGTTTAAGTGTGAGTTCAACAGAATCTCGGGAGTCCCATGCCGGCTTATATATTTAGGGAGTTATATGGAGATTTACAGGGTATGTGATATTCACCGTGATATACATGTTGGGCCCGTGGTCCCTTGCCCTTGGGTTCTACCCTTGGGTGGAGGACACTCGCGAGTGGTTGACTCTCACACTTGGACTGACGTTAGGCTTAGTGACCTATACAGTGAGAGTTAGAGACTGATAGGGATACTGGCATGGATATATCTTACTTACTGTGTTGACATACGTGGCATATCGTTCTACTGCTTTTACTGTTCCGCTGCATTGATTACTGCATGTTCATACCCATACTGCCATTGATCTACTGTCATATATATCTAATATCACCGTTAGAATTGTCACATGATTTTATATATATTATAATGCTATTGTGTCGCTCTGACGACCTGAGTATGCATGCTCAGTGTGAGGAGAAGATTTAGCCTGGACCAGGACTAGACGTATATTACAGACATCTCGATTTGATATCCAGAGTTATATCTATATTTGTCTCCCTCAGGTCAGTTCTTTACATTGTTTCCTTCAGTTACTGCATCTCTCTTTACCTGCGCATTATTTACTGTTTACCATGAAAGACTAGAAGCCGAAGTGTGACTACGGTAGGATATTTCCTTGACCGTAGGAGCATGGCCGGCCTTGTCTACCCTTCGTATTCCGTATTTTGGGAAGCGGGGCGTGACACAATCGGATGGCCCAATACTTGGTGGTAAGGGCAATAATTAGGATTGTCGACATCATTCAGTTGTGGTTGGCATTTCGGCTCCGGTAGAGTGATAAGCCTGTTGCGCAGTGCCAGCTCGAACAGTCTTCTCGTTTTATTTTGAGAAAACGAGTAAGGACGTCCTAGCCTCTCCTCGAGTGATACGCGTGGACGCATATTGTTTCGACGGACAACCGGCTTCAAGTTGCTTGGCTGTTGTTGAGCATTGGCGACGATGACCATTTTTCCTTTCCCCTTCTCATTTCGAGAGTCCGGTTTTGGAGGAGACGGTCCATGGCCTATCTGGTCCATTTAGGCTAATTTGGGCTAATTTGTCGATCAAGGCATGGAAGGTGGTCCGCCTGAAGAACATCATGAATTGCGAGATGGTTGCTTGCGGATCAAGAGTGCCCACGAACATGCCTACCGCAGGTGCTTCTTCGATGCGTTGTTCGCATTTCGACCACAGATTCCGCCATCGTGTTGCGTATTGAACCCACGTTTCGCCTGGCCTTATCCTGGCGTTGATCAGTGCTGTTATCGGGGTGCGTTCATTAGCGCTTGCAAATCTTTGTGTAAACAGTAGCTCCATCTCCGCAAATGTTTTGACAGAGTAGTTAGGTAGCTCCGAATACCATTAAAAGGCCGTTTCTGTTAAGCTGCCGACGAATTGGCGAAGCATCAGTTTGTCGTCGCCTCCCGTGTTGCCGAATAAGGCCCTGAATTGAGCGACAAGCTGATGTGGATTCCCTGTCCCTTTATATACGTGGAACTTAGGGATCGTATATCCCGGCGGGTAACTGATCTGGTCATACCAGCTCAGATAGGGTCGTCCGGTCTTGACAATTTGGCCAGCCGCTTCATTCGCCTGATGAGCTCGTATTTGCTGAGCTATATAGTCATCCAGTGTGGCCTTGGAAATGGTTTCTTCCTTGGCTGCTGAAAGAGCCGGAGGCGGACCTGATGTCTCCCCTCTATCGTCTTCAACAATGATCGGAGGGTCTTCAGCTGGAGGGTCCGGCTGTAACATCATCCCTACCATATCTTGGAAGAGGAGCGCCATTTGTTTTATGTTAGCCGTTTGCTCTGCGGCTTCTTTGTCCTTCTTTTCGAGGATTCTGCGTAGGAAGTCAGCATCGGTTTCTTGTTCGTGACGCTGTTCTGATGATGCCTCCGAGCTCTCTTTTGGCCCGGTGAGTGCGGCCATTTGTGTCATCATTTCCTGAAGCTTCTGTTGCTGCTCCTGGGCTTTTGTCATGGATCGGGTAAGCGGTCGGTGACCCGTTGAAACACGGCCTTCCTCTTTTCCGGAAGCTATATAAACAGTGTGCACTACCATGCCCCCAGACTTGGGGCGTTTGTGCTCAGCGCTTTTACGATTCGCCATGTTCACAGGGGCTTTTTGCGGCCTCCTTTTATTTTGAGTGGTTGGAGTTAAGTGGGCCGTTGTAGTGGGCAACCAAGTAGCTGTTGCTTTTTGTGGCTTGACGGAGTAATCATTCTCCTGCCGAACCTTCAACTTTTTCTGTTGGCGGAGATAGTTTTTATCAATCACCGACTCTTGGACCTGACGCCGGACCTTGTAGATTTTAGAGGACAGCCGTTGAGGGGGCTGCTCTAGCTTCTTCTCTGGAGTATTCTCCACAGGTGAATGAGTTCGTTTCAGCACCGCGGTAGGAGAGTTTTTGCGCACCGTGTTCAGCAATTCAAATCTATTCCCGGTTAGAACAGCAGCATCGATCCCCACCGTTGGAGCTGGCGGAGTTATCCCAGAGAGGGAGTTGCCCCCAGCCTTCCTTACTCGGCGCCAGTGGCGACGTTGAGCGTGTCGTGTGGATGAGATCACCTCCGTTGTTAGATAAGCTTCTTCATGCCCCCTCTGGGCAGCTTTGATGACCTCGCCTGGAGCAGCAACCGGAATGGCCAGCCTTATAAAAACTAATCTCTTGGAAGGAGAAGCATTTCCAATGATTTCGTCCGCTTGAGCCGGGATGGCTATCCGCTTTGGGATGGCAACTTCAGGTATTGCAGGCTTGTAGACGTTCTGGCCCAGTCTGTTGAAAACTGAGGTATTGAAGTTGGGCGACCCGTTGAGAGGGGTCGCGGCAGTGGTAAGCCGATTAAAGACCGACTTCTTTGGGGCTTCTTGCAACGTTATTGTGGCATTGAAGCTCAACGGTGGGAGCATGGTCCCGAAGAATAGTCCAGCGGTGGCTTGAGTTACTTGCTCCACTGGCATCTTGAAAAGGGAGGCCGCTTGGGGCCCGTAAGTCACTCCTCCAGTAAGGACGGAGTGAGAGTTGTAGTTGCAGGTAGTGCAGTTTAAAGCCATTGATCTTCTGTTTTCTGCACGAAGCAAGACACCAAATCTAAGTACCTCGAATCCACAGGCAACCACAGCAAACCGCGATGTGTTCGCGAACATGACACACGAAGTGTGGAGTGGAAAGAGGAAAAAGGTCCCACCGGGCGTGCCAGAATCTGTTTCCCTCCGAATGGCGGCCAAGACATGGGCGTCTTGCCTGAGATTCGAGGCAGATGCCATTTGGTTCTATCCGTCCACCTCTCCGAAGATGCCAAGTTGATTTATGGCACCGTGTATCGAAGGTTTAGACGGATGCGGCCGATGTAGCAGACTTCCTCAGATTCCCCCTCGCTTGAGGGGTTTTTGATTGTGGGGACGCTCTTCCCTGCAGGCGCAAGCCCCTGCAGTTAATTACGCTACCGCATCGCGGTAACCACTTTCTCCTTCTCCAGATAGTCACTTCGTGTCGCGGGTGTTTGTTTTGTTTGTGGTTGCCTGTGGATTGTATACAGAGACTAATTTATGTCGTCGCCCGTAGGACGTGGATTAGTCCAAATCCGTATTTTCTTAGATTTGGGTTTGGGGTTTTGGTTTAAAGATACGTTAGCCGTATTTGAGGCTAAGATCAACTTAAACGTTTGTTAAGGATACGTTAGTCTAATCTCCAGACTAAGATCAACTTAACGGGATCGTTTGGATCCGACAAGAGAGCAATTGGCTCTATTGTTTAGTTTAATGACGTTGCGGTCGATTTTCAGTTTAGGGACATGGTGGTCCATGTTTAATGTATGGCCGTCGGGACCCGTCACCCCTCTGACGTCGTTGAAGGATTACAACGACAGGTGTCAGAGGAGTTCAGAGATGTACCCTTGAACCAAAGTTGATTGGAGGGATCTATAATCCAATTTGGGACTAAAGTCTGTTTGAAGGTTTAAGGAAGCGTTAGACATATTTAAGGCTAAGATCAACTTAAACGGGATCGTTTAGATCCGACAAAAGAGCATTTGGGAGGGGCTCTATTGTTCCAGTTTAGGGACATAGTGGTCCATGTTCCAGTTTAGGGACATAGTGGTCCATTTGTTTTAAGGACGCTTGAGTCCGGGAGTTTAAGGACGCTTGAGTCCGGGAATTTAAGGACGCTTCAGTCCGGGAGTTTAAGGACGCTTGAGTCCGGGAGTTTAAGGACGCTTAAGTCCAGGAGTTGGTTTAAGGACGCTTGAGTTCATAGGTTGGTTTAAGGACGCTTGTGTCCGTAGGTTGGTTTAAGGACGCTTGAGTCCATGAGTTGGTTTAAGGACGCTTAAGTCCGTAGCAATGTGTGGTTGTCGGGACCCGTCACCTCTCTGATGTCGTTGAAGGATTACAACGACAGGCGTCAGAGGAGTTCAGAGATATACCCTTGAACCGGATGTAAATTGATTTAAGGGAGCAGTCGTGTCCAGTCAATTTAATTTGAGGACTTACGGCCATGATTGAGCTAAGTCCAGTTGAAAATGTTCAACATTTTTTTTGCATTTGGCCTGTTAGGCCGTTACTAGGGCTCTGCCCCTGTTTAGTGATGCGTAATATTTTATTATGGCCTTTTAGGCCTTTTTGATTTGGGCTCTGTCCCTTTATTTATGATGCAGAGCATTTTATTAGGCCTGTTAGGCCCTTTTAAATGGGCTCTGTCCCTCTTTAAATAATGCACTGCATTAATTTCTCTGACAGAGTGCCACGTGGCCTGTCAGGCGCTCTGCGCCAATTAATGAGCGCAAGCGCATATGGAGGTGACACGTGTCACGCTCTGGTGAGCGCAAGCGCAGTGCGCTGCGCTAGTGCGCTGCTGACACGTGGCGCGCTCTGGTGAGTTGCGCCAATTTAAGAGAGCAGTGCTGTATTTTAAAAGCGCATAGCGCAAGTTGTTCTGGAGCTGACACGTGGCGCTCTCTAGTGGCTTGCGCCAACCCAAGAGCGCAACAGTGCAGATTTACAAGTGCAAGGCACTGTTTTAAGATCCAATTTTGGATTCAAGAAAAGAATCTTTTAAGATTTCAGAACCAATGGTTCATCAAAAGGCAATGCCTTTATTATTATTATTATATATTATTTTTTTTTATTAAAGATCTTTGATCTTGTTCTTAGATCAATGACCCTTTCAGAAGAAATTCTTCTTTTCAAAGGTTTGCCTTCTTTTTCTGAGTTCTTTCTCAAAGTTTTCAGAAACTTTCTGTGAGTTCTCTCTTTTTTTGTGTTTTTTCTTTCCCCCTTTTAGACTTGGGGTCTAGGGGCCTTTATATAGTGCCAATTAGTTTGTTAAATTAGTTAAAGAGATCTTTCTCTGAGTGATTTAGGGATTTTTCCCTATCGTTGGATCTTTGATCCAAGGGCTTCTGTTTTACGGAAAACAATCTTCTTGTTTTAACAAGATCAGAAAGATCTTACTGGAATTTTAATTCTGTTTGGCGCAAACGCATCTGCGCTTGACACGTGTCGCGCAGCTGCGCTGCGCTGCCACGCGTCGCGCAGCGCAGCTGCGCTGCCACGCGTCATGCAGCGTGGAGCTCAGCGTAATTGCGCTGACACATGTCGCGCAGCGCAGAGCGCAAGTCAGCTGAAGCGTTGCTTCTTTTATAGAGCCTTGCTCTGATTGAGTGCGCTGCCTTGGGTGCTGCGCTCCCTGCGCTGGCATGTCTTTGACACGTGGCGCTCTGCGCGCAGCGCAGGGGATCTGAAGCGTTGCTTCATTTATTTTAATTTTAATTTTCACTTTAATTTTCAAAACAGAGGTTTGCTCTGATTGGGGGAAACAGAAGCGTTGCTTCATTTCCCGCCTTGGAATTTGAATAGAGCTTTGCTCTGATTGGGGTAAACAGTAATAGTATTTCATCGATGCTATTTTTGTTTATTGTCTTTATTGATGTAAGGATTTTCTAAGTATGAATGACAAATCTTTTGCCTCCTTCCTTTCATTTTCTGCTTTGTTATTGGCATGTTCCTTAAGTAAGCATAGCTTGTAGGTGATATAGCACATTCTGTCTTGAATACTTTGGGGAGTAGTGATGGCTTAGGAAGCAGGTTCAGATCTGCTGCCTAAGGCTTTTCAAGTTTATAAGCCGTGAGGGTCTCATAAAGACTTTTCTCCCTACGGATCGAGAGGATCTCGTAGGTGTATTTTCTCCTTAGGGGTCGTGAGGACTCCTAAGTGTGTTTTCTCTTGAGAGTCGTAATGATCCTATAAGAGAATGTCGAGAGGACTCGTAAGTGATTGATGAGTTGATCTACTCCTGAGTTAATGCATTGCTTCAACAGGGAGTCGAGGGTTGACTTTGGGTTGTCTGTGCACCACCGAGACATGGAACTGGGAACTTTACCGCGGCTCCGCTTTGCTGACGTTGTATATCCCTGCAGAGACACTGATTCCTCTACGGGTCGGCGTGGATCGAGATATTCTCGTCAAGGACGCCGATTTCCCTAAATCAAGGTATTTGCAAGGGATACTGATTTCCTCGGAGTCGAAACGAAGTATTCCTGCAAAGACACTGATTTCTCTGCGGGTCGACGCGAATCATGATGCTCTCGTCAAGGACGCTGATTTCCCTGAATCGAGGTATTGCCAAGGACACTGATTTCCTCGGAGTTGAAACGAATCGAGGTATTCCTGCAAAGACACTGATTTCTCTGCGGGTCGATGCGAATCAAGATGCTCTAGTCAAGGACGCTGATTTCCCTGAATCGAGGTATTTGCCAAGGACACCGATTTCCTCGGAGTTGAAACGAATCGAGGTACTCCTGCAAAGACACCGATTTCTCTGCGGGTCGACGCGAATCAAGATGCTCTCGTCAAGGACGCTGATTTCCCTGAATCGAGGTATTTGCCAAGGACACTGATTTCCTCGGAGTTGAAACGAATCGAGGTATTCCTGCAAAGACACTGATTTCTCTGCGGGTCGACGTGAATCAAGATGCTCTCGTCAAGGACGTTGATTTCCCTGAATCGAGGTATTTACCAAGGACACTGATTTCCTCGGAGTTGAAACGAATCGAGGTACTCCTGCAAAGACACTGATTTCTCTGCGGGTCAACGCGAATCAAGATGCTCTCGTCAAGGACGCTGATTTCCCTGAATCGAGGTATTTGCCAAGGACACTGATTTCCTCGGAGTTGAAACGAATTGAGGTACTCCTGCAAAGACACTGATTTCTCTGCGGGTCGACGCGAATCAAGATGCTCTCGTCAAGGACGCTGATTTCCCTGAATCGAGGTATTTGCCAAGGACACTGATTTCTCGGAGTTGAAACGAATTGAGGTATTCCTGCAAAGACACTGATTTCTCTGCGGGTCGACGAATCGAGCAGTTTTTGCAAGAATACCCTAACGTCACAGTTAACCTCTGCTCTTTACGACAGAGGTCCGTCAGGGTCTGTGATACTAGGGTTTTGTCCATTATACCGTCGCGTTAGCTGATGTATTCCTTGATAGGCAGTTTTGCTGTTCGGGTAGCCTTGCGACTGTCGTGTCTCTGATCCCTTCGGAGGCTGGACAAGACGTCTTCAAGCAATCCTCCTAGGCAGTTTGACCGTCGGAAGAGCAGGCGTTAGGAATTTTGCCATGCCGCTTTTTACTTGAGGTTAGGCTTATTTTAGAGAGCCCCGATGAGTCATAACCACTCCGCACTGGTGTGGGATGATCTCCGATAGTCTTTCAGGCTTTATATGACTTGCCGTTAAGAACCTGAAGCTAGGAATTTGGCCTTTGCTTCGTTTGCTGGCATTGCGTCTGTTGTATCGAGACGAATGTCGCGGTTGTCTTCTAGATTGCTGGTGAACCGTCGAGGTTTGAAACTAGGGATTTTGCCGTGGCTCCTTTTGGTGATGTTGCGTCTGCTGTGTCGAGACGAACGTCGAGGCGGTGACCACTCCGCACTGGTGCGAGATGATCTCCAATCGTCTTTCAGGTTTTATACGAGTTACCGTCAAGACTTGGCTCCGACATTCCGATGGAGCTTGGGGAGGGAAGATGTGTTTCCTTCTTTGTTTGTGCCCCTGGATTGTATACAGGGATTGCTGTGATATCGCCTGTAGGGCATAAATTTCATCATATATTTTTTATTTTTTTCCGCGATGCTCTATCATTTCAGCTTTTATATCGCGAAGGTCGCGTTGCCCAATCATTTCGGCTATTTTTAGCGGTGCCCAATCATTTCGACTATTTATTTTATTTTTACTCGCTGCTTTTTATTGCGAGTTGCCCAATCATTTCGGCTATTTTGCATGCATACATTTTTACTTGCTGATTTTGTTGCAAGTTGCCCCATCATTTCGGCTATTTCGTATGCATTTTTAGCTCGCTGATTTTTTATTGCGAGCGTAGAACTTGGAATCTGGTGCCAATCTCAGCATTAGTATCGCTACAACTGGAATATTGCCAGGAGCGAATCATCATTTGCCATGAAAGGATTTGGAATTTGATACCGGTTTAGGCATCAGCATCGCTACAACTGGAATATTACCAGGAGCGAATCATCATTTGCCTCTGTCGATGTCGAACAAAGGTGGCTTAGTAAACAGGGTTAGGATCCCGTCGACTAAGGCTTTTGACTTCATGAGCCGTAAGGGTCTCACAAAGGTATTTCTCCCTACAAGTCGTGAGGATCTCGTTGGTGTGCTTTCTCCTTAGGAATCGTGGGGATTCCTAAGTGTATGTTCTCTTATAAGTCATAAGGATCCTACAAGAGTATTTTCTCCTTATAAGTCGAGAGGACTCACAAGTTTTTTTTACCATATGGACATATCCCTAGTCACGGGTGGGACTTTGTTAGGGAAATGTTTATTCGCGCCCGTGGATTGTATACAAGGGTCAGTATGAGCCGCTTGTAGGGCAATATCGAAGGTTGTGGGAGTTACTTAAGAACAGGTTCAGGTCTCTGTAACTTAAGACTTTCAAATCTTATGAGCCGTGAGGGTCCCATAAGAGAGTTCTCCTTACGAGTCGTGAGGATCTCGCAAGTGTAATTTCTCCTTAGGGATCGTGAGGATCCCTAAGTGTGTTGCTCCCTTATGAGTCATAAGGATCTCACGCGGGTGGTTTCTCCTTACAAGGTCGAGAGGATCCTGTAAGTGTCTTTTAACGAGGTTGCGCCCTTTCGGGTTTTCACAAACACTCGCCGGTAGCCCTGCTGTTTTTACCCACGGAGCCCTTTCGGATTTTCATCCGTGCCCATTTTGCTTACGGACATACCGTTTTCTTTTTTTTTTATTCTCTTTTTTTTATATATAACGAGGTTGCGCCCTTTCGGGTTTTCACAAACACTCGCCGGTAGCCCTGCTGTTTTTACCCACGGAGCCCTTTCGGGTTTTCATCGGTGTCCATTTTGCTTATGGACATACCGTTTTTATTATTATTATTTTTTTATTTTTTTTGTATCGGCTTCGGGATGTTGCGATCCACCGTAGTTTATCGACATCTCGGTCAACAGCTAGTTTTAGGACGTAGTGGTCTGTCATTAGTTTAAGGACGTTTCGGTCCGTTGTTGAAGAAGGCCGACTACTACTTATAGAGTTTGAGCTTAGGAAGATAGCGAGCGGACATAGTCGTCGTCATCTATCATTGACCTAGGTTGTGACTCATTAAGCGTAGTATTTCTTCAGGAAGCGACCGTTTATTGGCCTGAAAGGCCTTTCACCGTGCATATCCATGAGTAGATAAGCTCCACCCTGGTAGACCTTGTCTATGATGTACGGGCCTTCATAGTTCAGCTCGAATTTTCCCCGCTTGGCGCGATTGAGGATCATAGGTCTTTTGACCACTAACATGAGTTCGCCTTGGCGGAATGTCCTTGGCCTGGTCAATCTTTCATATGAGCGCTTTATAAGCCTCCAGATTTTGTTGCGCTATGAGCCTGGTTTCATCAAGGGCATCAAGCTCCTCAAACCGAAGGTGAGCATTTTCTTCGTCCGTCAGCTCATAGTGGATTGCCACTCGCAGAGAGAGTAATTCTATTTCGAGGGGGAGTATTGCTTCCGTACCGAAGACCAACGCGTACGGCGTTGTGTTCGTGGCTGTCTTGAACGTAGTTCGATACGCCCAGAGAGTTTCTTGCAGTCACTCGTGCCAGTCCTTCTTATTTCGGGACACCGTCTTCTTCACGATCTTCGTCAAGGTCTTGTTGAAAGCCTCAGCTAGACCGTTAGCTCGGGGATTATAAACTGAGGAATATCTCCAGTCTATGTTGTGTTGTTGCGCGAAGCGGCTGATCTTGTGGCTTCTGTAGGCTGTCCCGTTATCGGAGATGATCCGTCGCGGAGTTCCAAACCGATAAATGACGTGCGTCTTGAAGAAATGGAGGAAATTCTCCGTCTTCACTTCCCTCAGCGGTATTGCTTCTGCCTATTTGGAGAAGTAGTCAGTCGTCGCCAAGATGAATCGATGTCCCCTGGACGATGCTGGTTCGATGGGGCCGATTACGTCAGTCCCCCACATTTCGAACGGCCAGCTGGCCACTGTTGGATGTAGAGGATTTGGTGCTGATGGATAAAGTCCTCATGAATCGGGCATGAGTGGCATTGCTTCGCATATTCGAGGTAGTCCTGAATCATCGTGGGCCAATAGTAGCCCATCCGTTTAATCTTCAACTTCATCTTCGGGCCTGCTTGGTGAGAACTGCAGAGTCCGTCGTGAACTTCCTAAACGACTCTTTTCGCCTCTTCAGGTCCCAGACATCTCAACCACAGAGCATCAAACGATCTCTTGTACAGAGTATCATTGATGAAGGCGAAAGACAGAGCTTGTTTCATGAGCTGATGTCTTGAGGACGCATCTTCAGGCGTTCGACGGGATTTGAAGTAGTCTATGAAGGCTTCTCTCCAATCCTCAGCCTTTTCCCGGTCTTTTATTTGCATAGCTATTTGCTCAGTCACTCCCTTTCCTTCGGATGATTCCGGAGATATTTCTGCCGGGGCAAGCACCCGACGGCTTTGTACCACGATTCTTACGTCATCGAGGTTCTTGTCGGCCAGTTCTTTAGCGAGCTTAGCTAGTGCATCTGCTTTGCTATTTTCCGCACGCGGTATGCTTTCCAGCATGTAGGAGGGGATTTGAGTCAGCAATTGTTGTACCCTCTCGCCATATTTTACCAGTTCAGGTTTGCACGTTTGGTAGTCGCCGTTTACTTGACTAACGACCAGTTAAGAATCTCCGTATATGAAGAGGTTTTCAATTCCCATGTCGATGGCGATCTCGAGGCCTGCTATCAAAGCTTCGTATTCGGCTTCATTGTTTGTCCTCGGCTCTGTTAAACAGAAAGCAAAGCGCATTATCCCTCCTTGTGGGGTCAAGAAGATAAGGCCTACCCCTGATTTGATTATGGGCGTGCTTTGTTTGCGCTTCTTCATGGAAGACGCTCCATCAAAATAAAGTTCCCATCGAGTATCACTACCGTCGATCGCATCAAACGCATGTTCGTCTGGCAGCTCGCAGTTCAGAGGGGAATCAGCTGGTATTGGATGCTCAGCGAGGAAGTCGGCGATGGCCTGGCCTTTCACTGCCTTAAGAGGCTGATAAGTTATGAAGAACTCCATCAAGAGCAGAGCCCATTTAGCGAGTCTCCCTATCAATATGGCCTTTGACATTAAATATTTGAGGGGGTCCACCTTCGAAATGAGACGGACTTCATGCGCCAACGCATAGTGCTTGAGCTTTGTTATCGCGAAGATCAACGCTAGGCAGTGTTTTTCGATGGGGGAGTAGTTGCTTTCTTCCCCCAGGAGAACTCGACTTAAGTAATAGAGAGCTCTTTCTTTCCCTTAGTCGTTCTCTTGTGCCCATAATGCGTCTAAGGAACCTTCGAGGGCGGTTGTATAAAGAATGAGAGGCTTTCCCTTGACCGGAGCGGCCAGCACTGGCGGGTTCTGCAGATACTGCTTGATGTCGTCCAGCGCGCTCTGGCATTTGTGATCCCAAACGAAAGGGGTTCCCTTCTTCATCAGGTGACTGTAAGGGCGACAATTGCCTGAAAGGTTGGCTATAAATCGCCGGATGTATGCGAGCTTCCCTTGGAGAGACCGCAATTGCTTGAGAGTCCTTGGTGGAGGCAGTCCTTGCTTGAAATAGTTGCATGAGGATCTAAGGTGCCCACGAACATGCCCACCGCTGGCGCTTCTTCGATGCGCTGTTCGCACTTCGACCACAAGTTCCACCATCGGATTGCATACTGAACCCAAGTTTCGCCCGGCTTTACTCTGGCATTGATCAAAGCTGTTATGGGAGTACGCTCACTGGCGCTAGCGAAACGCTGGGTAAACAACAACTCCATTTCAGCGAAAGTTTTGACGGAGTCGTTCGGAAGCTCGGAGTACCATTCAAACGCCGTCTCCGACAAGCTGCCGACGAACTGGCAAAGCAGGAGTTTATCGTCGCCGCCGGTGTTACCGCAAAGGGCCCTGAACTGGGCAACATGTTGATGGGGATTGCCTGTTCCCTTGTAGACATGGAACTTTGGGATCGTGTAGCCCGGCGGGTACTTGATCTGATCATACCAGCTCGGATATGGTTGTCCCGTTTTAACGACCTGACCGGCTGCCTCAGTTGCCTGGTGAACTCGTATCTGCTGAGCTATATATTCATCCAGGGCAGCTTTGGAAATTGTCTCCTCCTTGGCTGTTGACAGAGCCGGTAGAGGATTCGACGTTTCTCCTATGTCATCTTCAAGGACGATCGGAGGATCTTTAGCAGGAGGATCTTGCTGGATCATCATACCCACCATGTCTTGGAACAGAAGGGCCATTCGTTTTATATTGGCTGCTTGTTCCGCAGCCTCTTTGTCTTTCTTTTCCAATATTCTCCGAAAGAACTCGGCGTCGGTTTCTTGCTCCTGACGTTGATCCGAGGATGCTTCTGGGCTCTCTTTTGGCCCAGTGAGTGCGGCCATCGCAGTCATCATTTCTTGGTGCTTCTGCTGCTGCTCCTGAGCTTTAGTCACTGATCGCGTAAGCGGTCTATGACCTGTGGATATACGGCTGTCCTCTTTCCCGGACGCCATGTAGATGGTGTGTACCACAATGTCCCCGGACTTAGGGCGTTTGGGTTCACTGCCTTTGACATTCGCCGCAGGCGTGGGGATTTTCTCCGGCCTTCTTCTCTTGTGGGCCGTCGAAGTTGAGGGGGGCGTTGCTTTGGGCACCCAAGTGGTCGTCGTCTTCCGTTGCCTGACAGGGGGATTTTCTTCCTGCCGGACTTTCGACTTCTTATGCCGATGGGAGAAGTTCGGATCAATCACCGATTCTCGGACTCGTCGCCAAGTCTTGTAGACTCTAGAAGACAGCCGTTGAGGAGATTGCTCCGGGTTTTCTTGTTTTGCTTCCACGACGGTCTCTACCGGTGGAGGAGATCTTTTGAGCACCGCAGTTGGCGAATTCCTGCGTACCCTGTTCAGCAGCTCAAAGCTGTTCCCAGTTAGAACAGCAGCATTAACTTCCACCGTTGGAGCTGGTGGAGTTAGCCCAGAGGGGGAGTTGCCCCCAGCCTTCCTTATCCGGCGCCAGTGGCGACGTCGGGCATGATGGGTTGTTGGGATTGGTTCAGCGACGGCTTTGTCTTGCCCCTCGTTCAAGTGGGTGGCTGTTGCCGGTGTCAGCCTCTTGAAGACTGACGTCCGTTGAGAAGTCATGCCCAACCGGTCAAACACAGATTTCTGAGCGGGAGCGGGACCGGGAGCAGTCAGCCTTGCGAAGACCGACCCTCTTGCAGGAGAAGCCGCTTTGACGGCTTCAGGAGCAGGGATGGCTAACTTTTCTGGGATGGCCACTTCAGGTATTACGGGCTTCTTGGTAGACCCTTTGGAGCCCGAGTTCAGCCTGGTGAAGACTGAGGAATTGGACGACCCGTTGAGAGGGGCCATGGTAGTAGTGAGCCGATCGAAGACCGACTTCTTTTGCGCTTCCTTCGGCAGCGGGATATTAATGTTCACTGGCGGGAGCATGGTCCCAAAGAACAGACCGGTGGTAGCCTGAGTCACTTGTTCCACAGGCATAGTGAACAGGGAAGCAGCCTGTGGTCCATAGGCTACACTTCCAGGTAAGGCGGAGCGTCGGTTGCACTTGCAGTTGGAGTAGTTTGAGCAGTTGAACGCCATTGCTGTTTGATTTCTGCGCCAAGCAAGAGACCAAATCTTAGTAACTTGAAACCCGAGGGCAACCATTAACAAACCGCGATTCGTTCGCGAATACGACGCACGAAGTGTGGAGTGGAAAGAGAAAAAGGTCCCACCGGGCGTGCCAGAATCTGTTCCCCTCCGAATGGCGGCCAAGACAGGGACGTCTTGCCTGAGATTCGGGGCAGATGCTATTTCCGTCCACCTCTCCGAAGATGCCAAGTTGATTTATGGCACCGTGTATCGGAGGTCTAGACGGATGCGGCCGATGTAGCAGACTTTGTCAGATTCCCTCTCGCTCGAGGGGTTTTTTGATTGTGGGGACGCTCTTCCCTGCAGGCGCAAGCCCCCGCAGTTAATTACGCTACCGCGTCGTGGTAACAACTTTCTCCTTCTCCAGAATTTCACTTCGTGTCGTGGGTGTTTGTTTTGTTTGTGGTTGCCCGTGGATTATATACGGAGACTAATTTATGTCGTCGCCCGTAGTATGTGGATTAGTCCAAATCCGTATTTTCTTAGATTTGGTTTTGGTGTTTTGGTTTAAGGATACGTTAGCCATATTTGAGGCTAAGATCAACTTAAATGTTTGTTAAGGATACGTTAGTCTAATTTGAGACTAAGATCAACTTAACAGGATCGTTTAGATCCAACAAAAGAGCATTTAGGGGCTCTATTGTTCTAGTTTAGGGACATAGTGGTCCATCGTTCCCATTTTGAGGATGCATATTGGTTTAAGAACGCATTAGTCCATGAGTTTAAGGACCCCACAGTCCGTATTGTTGGTTTAAGGACGCATTAGTCCATGAGTTTAAGGACCCCAAAGTCCGTATTGTTGGTTTAAGGACGCATTAGTCCATGAGTTTAAGGACCCCACAGTCCGTATTACCAGTTTAGGGACATGGTGGTCCAACATTCCCATTTTGGGGACGAATGTTGGTTTAAGGACGCATAAGTCCGTGAGTTTAAGGACCCCACAGTCCGTATTACTAGTTTAGGGACATGGTGGTCCAACATTCCCATTTTGGGGGCGAATGTTGGTTTAAGGACGCATAAGTCCGTGAGTTTAAGGACCCCACAGTCCGTATTACCAGTTTAGGGACATGGTGGTCCAACATTCCCGATTTGGGGACGAATGTTGGTTTAAGGACGCATAAGTCCATGAGTTTAAGGACCTCACAGTCCGTATTACCAGTTTAGGGACATGGTGGTCCAACATTCCCATTTTGGGGTCGAATGTTGGTTTAAGGACGCATAAGTCCGTGAGTTTAAGGACCCCACAGTCCGTATCACCAGTTTAGGGACATGGTGGTCCAACATTCCCATTTTGGGGACGCATGTTGGTTTAAGGACGCATAAGTCCGTGAGTTTAAGGACCCCACAGTCCGTATTATGTGTGGTTGTCGGGACCCGTCACCTCTCTGACGTCGTTGAAGGATTACAACGACAAATATCAGAGGAGTTCAGAGATGTACCCTTGAACCGGGTGTAAATTGATTTGGGAGAGCAGCTGTGCTCAGTTCCATTTAATTTGAGGACTTATGGCCAGAATTGGGTTAAGTCCAGTTAGAAAATGTCTAACATTTATTCACATTTGGCCTGTTAGGCCTTTGATTGGGCTTTGCCCTTTTTTAAATGATGCACAGCATCTAAATTGGTCTGTTAGACCTTTATTTGGGCTCTGCCCCTTTTTAATAATGCATTGCATTTTTATTAGGCCTGTTAGGCTTTTTAATTGGGCTCTGTCACTTCTTTAATAATGCAAAGCATTTATTGTTCTGACAGTGCGCCGCGTGGCTTGTCAGGCGCTTTGCGCCAATTGAGGAGCGCAAGGCGCAAATTCATATGGTGGTGATACGTGTCGCGCTCTGGTGAGCGCAAGCGCAGTGCGCCGTGCCGGTGCGCTGCGCTAATGCGCTGCCGACACGTGGCGCGCTCTGGTGACTTGTGCCAAACCAAGAGAGCAGTGCTCTGTTTTTAGAAGCGTAAGGCGCAACTGTTCTGTGATTGACACGTGGCGCTCCCTAGTGGCTTGCACCAATCCAAGAAGCGCAACGGTGCAAATTTCAAAAGTGCAAGGCACTGTTTAATATTTTGATCAAATTTAGATCAAAGAAAACAAGTTTTTCTTGTTTTCAAGAACCAGTAGTTCATCAAAAGGCAATGCCTTTATATAGATCAAAAGATCTAGTAAAAAAGTAAATTACTTCTTTATTATTATTCTTTTTTAAAGATCTTGATTTTGTTCTTAGATCATCGATCTTTTTAGAAGAAATTCTTCTTCTTTTTCTTTTAAAGGTTTTTACCCTTTTTTTTTATCTCTCTGAGTTTCTTCTCAAAGTTTTCTTTTCAAGAGCTCTGTATCTCTCTATCTTGATATCAATGTGTTTTAGACTTGGAGTCTAGGGGCCTTTATATAGTGCCAATTGATTTGTTAAATTAGTTAAAGAGGTCTTGCTCTGAGTGATTTAGGGATTTTTCCCCACCGTTGGATCTTTGATCCAAGGGCTTCTGTTTTACAGAAGATAATCTTTTTGTTTTAACAAGATAAGAAAGATCTTTCTGAAATTTTAATTCTTTTTTAGTGCTGGCACAGTTGGCGCAAGCGCACCTGCGCTTGACACGTGTCGCGCAGCGCAGAGCGCAAGTCAACTGAAGCGTTGCTTCCTTTAAAATTTGAATTTTTAAAACTGAGCTTTGCTCTGATTGGGGAAAACAGAAGCGTTGCTTCATTTCCCGCCTTGGAATTTGAACAGAGCTTTGCTCTGATTGGGGTAAACACACACATATATATCAATGTATTACCCGAGTGAGAAAAAGAATCTTTTAGTGAGCTTATATTAGTTAATGTAATTTAATATATCAAATATATAATTATACATTGAATTATCGAATCAACACTTGATCCAATAATCCGGCTATTTCACAAATAACCGACTAATATAATCTGTATCAGTTCATCGAATCAACACTTGATCCGATGACCCGGCTATATCACATATACCCGGCCGATATCTCATATCGCGAGAATCTAGTACGGTATCACATACATGTATTGTTCTCGGTCCCGCACATATCATATATGTGCTCCTACTCCGTTTTGTCTGAGCCAGGAAACCTCTGTATAGGACTCTAAAGAATCGTCAATACGCCGGCAGTAGGTGATGATCATATCAAACACCCACAAGCTGCAAGTGGTCAGCTAAACGTAACAGCCACCCAGGTATTGAGCGATCAGAAGATAAACAAGCAAGCCTGTACATTCTCCCGTGAATCCAATCAGTAACACTCCCGTACAGTCCGGTCTCTTCGTCTGATATGTCGCATATCTCGCCTAGGGGTGGTAAACATCAGACCCCAGTAGCTTGATAAGTCGTGTCGATATGAGGTCCATAACAGTTCGAGAAACTACTGATAACACTTACCAGTAAATCTCAGCAACCCTGGCCATGGATTTCCAGTTATAGCCAATCGAACACAGCTCAACATCAACTCCCTATACCGGGAGAGACGAAACCCCTCCTATCGCTCATTGCCTCCATGTGATTCGGGACTGTACCCAAAAGCCACGTTTTTGCACGTCCTCTTGGACGTGGTATGATGGAAATCAAAGCATAGTGGGAATCACACAATACTCTATGACGATCTCGGGTCTACAGACTAACCTGTACCGGTGTCACCAGAGAACTGCCATCTGACGTGAGGCATAATACCATCTGGGAGTTCTCGGCAAGTCCGTCCAGTGTACCCAGTCTCCACTGAGCACCCGTATACCTTCTCTGATGTCAAACACCAATGGATATGGGATCATCCATCGCCCATCATATGGGTCAAGAAGCGCATACGCTAGTCTATTCTGGAGTATCGATGCCCTGTCTCGGTACTCCCACCACTAGGAACTTTTGAAGGATGTACTTAGCGACTACACTGTCCCCACTAGTATGATCTGCATCATAGTCCCGGTAGTCAAGTACTCATCCTAAGGGCGCGCTTTATCAACATGTAGCATAGAAACAATTAGAGTACATGTTAAGATAAAGAGTAACCAGCTAGCATACTATCATGTCGAGCAAGAAAGTCCTCCCTATATATGTCCAAGCATCCACTACAATATACATCGTATGTACAGTAATGGCCTCTAGGGCATACATATAACTAACAATCTCCCACTTGCACTAGGGCTATCTGTTGTGGTATCTTATACCAGCTGTGGTTGAAGTATCTCATACTCAACCATCCCATAAAAGTCTCTACTGGGAAATAGGCCTTTGTGAGTGGATCCGCGCTGTTGTCCTCTGTGTCTACTTTCCTAACCTCGATCTACCTAGAGATCAACTATCACCATGATCAGGTGATACTGCCTAAGAATATATCTGGATCACAGATGGGACGGGGGTTCCTTGGCATAAGCCACAACTCTATTGTCACACAATGGCAGTAACGAAGTTCATCTCATGAACTAAAATATATCCAGACTGCCTCTTTGGTAGCATCCTTGGTAACGATATATCTTGCATTTAATCGTCTAGTAAGTCACGGTATCTAGCTTGGAACTCTTCCAACATACCGTCCCTCCACTGAGGGTAAAGACAATGCCTGCGACTGACATTCAGTCGTCCTTATCACCCTGGAACCTTTTCCAGTGATTCTCCCCAGGATCGATTGATACCATCTCACTACAACTAGTGAGAATCCTAACATCCAATTAGATCTATCTCATAGATATAAAACCCAGGATTTAAGAGGTATCACCTTGATCTTATATGGAGAATCCTTGTGATCATCGGAGATTGACCGAGCGTAGCATAGGAAACTCCTTCCCTATCAAGAGTATGTGATTTACGTACAATACGAGGATTACCACCATACTCTCTACTACCTTTTTGTATATACAAGGTTCATCTACCATTTTGATGAAGTCAAACTCTTTGACTACCATATCAAAACAGACGTTCCAACTCCGCGATGCCTGCTTTATCCTATAAAGCAACTTGCACACATTTCTGCTGCTCCCACTATCTACGAAGCCCTCTGGCTGTGTACTTATAGACGCTCTCTTCCAAATCATCATTTAAAAAAGCAGTCATGACACCCAACCGCCAGATATCGTAGTAATGGTATGTAGCCGTGGCAAGCAGGATCTGGATGGACTTAAATATAGCTTTGAAAGTCTCAACTTTTCCATGTACACCAAGTAATCTTCTCAAGATATACTTGCTCCTGATGAGAATTTAACCCTTCAGATAAAGCAACCAAAGTCCATACTTTGTTGGTGTATAAGGATTCCATCTCAGATCGCTAAGCATCCAGCCATTCTCACAGAGTCCCCACTCCTGATGGCCTGCTCGAAACTAGTTGGGTCATCATCTCATGATGCAATTCTCGCTCCCACTGTCATAGAGAAACCGAAGTATCTCTCAGGTGGGTAAGGAACCCTACTAGATCGGCGGAGAGGCTGAGGTTCGTTGGAAACTATTGAATCTTTTGGTTCTACCAAATCATCAGCTGCAGTTTGTATAGCTGGAACTCTTTCCAGTTCTACCTCATGACAACTAATTTCTTCACAAGAAATTCCCTTTCACAAAGGCGGCATGCTGAGAAACAGAAACATCTTTTGTTCCCCAGTTTGGTAGAAGATATTCCCTTGCGAATGCTTGGGATATCCAACAAACTTCCACAGAACTGACCTTGCCTCGAGCTTGTCCGTATTTTGCTTCCCCAAATCTTAACATCTTTAAGAGATGGGCTCTTCCCATACCATATCACATATGGAGTGGTAGACATCTGATTTGGTTGGAACCCTATTCAATAGGTATGCAACTTCTCAAGTGCATAACCCTAAAAGAAAATAGGCTACTCGGTAGTAATCATTATAGAGCACACCATATCATATAGGGTGTAATTGCTCCGCCCCGATACACCGACGTGCTGTGGTGTATTCGGAGGAGTAATGCTGAAAGAGAATCTCATTCTCCTTTAGAACAGTCCAGAAATTCCGTGCTTAAGTATTCTCCTACTTGATCACATCAAAGGACATAATACTTATACCCAGTTTTTGGTTCTCTACTTCTAACTTATTCATTGAATTTCTCAAAAGTTCCAGACTTGTGTTTCAACAGGAACATATGTCCGGATCATGAGAGATAATCAGTGAATGTAATGAAGTAGAAAGAACCGGTCTTGCCATGTGTAGACAGGAGACCTTCATCGGAACACATCATCCGCCACATTTCGTAATCTGAAGAGATACCGCTTGTGAGCATCATCAACTTCATTTCCCAGCATATGTAATTTGTTGTGTGAGCTTTTAAATATAATTTTGTCATTATATTATCTCAGTATACACACACGTAGATATATATAAATATAAATAGAATATAGATAACCAGTTGTATTCCATGCATATGGCAATGCGTCCAAATTCATGAAATGGACTCAGTTTCTTTGGCGCCATGTGTAGCACGTGCACGTATATTGAATGGTTCAAACGAAAATCCATCAAAATTATTATTGAATAATACCAATCGATTTATTACGAAATGGTCCAAAGATTGCAGGCCCAGGCCGTCATGCTCTGTTGTGGCAGACGTGGGCCAGTGTCAGAATCGTAATTTGGGCCTCTAACGAGGTCAGTTTTGATTCGAAAAAGTTTGAACCAAAGAATCTCGGACCACGCGGCAGCGTGACCGGTGGATCTTTGTAGCTATTCGCTGAAATAAAATAAGGCGCGGGACTTTTTGGTAAAAATAACGGACTGCATGTCTCTGTTGAAAACTCGTAACCCAAATCTCAAACTAAGATAAAATATTAAACAATTCAATGGTTTCGGTGATGTTGCTTCTATTGACCCACAACATGAATATACCAACTTTATTATTGTTGCCATTCAACTCCTTACATGTTTCGTTAAACATATATTATTGAAAATATGTCATTTTTATATGGCATTTGGCTGATTCAAATAAGCAAACGTATTATACGGAATTCTAAACACAGCCAAAGTTTGATTCTATAAAAAATCTTTATTTTCAACCCTTCTTGTTTTAAAAATTGATGGTGTTTAATTTTAGGCTAAAGTAAAATGCATGTTTTTCACGTTTAAGCAGCTTTTCGAGCAAATATAGAGAAGGTTCGTTTAGCCGAACATCTAACTGGCTATTAATTTATATTTTTCTTATGAGATAACTGGCTTAATATTTTGATCTAGATTGACCCCAAATCCTGAGTCAACCGATAGCATGAGCTCATGATCCATCATGCATACATGTTATGGTAACCATGAGAATAAGACAAAAGCAAAGAATCAACTCCCATCAATAATCATTGATTAATTAAGAAGCCAGATTAATTAATTAATCCCCAAAAATATAAAACAAATCGAGCAACTTCAATTCAAACAGGGGCGGCATTTACTAATCTCCGATGTATAAATAGAGGTGAGCCTCAACCCCTTTTGGGGGAAAAAACAACAGAGAGAGAGAGAGAGAGAGAGAGAGCTTTGCTTCGAAATTCCATCAATCTCCCTCAATGGCTGCCAAGATTTATATAGTGTAAGCATCGCGATCAAACCCCTCTCCTGCGATTTTGTTAGATTGATATTGATATGCTAAACCTTTTTCTTGTTTCCTTGTTGATTATGGACTTGATGATGTGATTTGGATTCTAAGATTGAAATTTATTGTGAAAATATTAGGATGTAGTTTGCTAATTTGGTGTGCTAATATTACGATTCCATTAATTGTAAACTGATGGCACGCTGTTATGGGTACAAAGGAAGAGAAAGCAAGCCATTCCTTTAGCTCTATCCTTTTTCTTTTTCGGTAGTGTTTGCTAATTTGGTGCTCATGAACCTTATCAACATGTTAGGTGTGATTTTACAAGTTATGGGGCTTCCATATGCTCTTTGACGTGATGCTGCCATCGGAATTTGATCTTGAAGCCCCTTCGCTAACCGCCTTTCGTTTATAGCGACAATCTTTGTCTCGGCTGTCGTTATCGCTCTGATGTGGAACACTGACAACATAGTATCTTATTTTGCTGGGTGAAAATTTCCCTTTTTGCATTTTATAAGTAATGAATCACGGGTAATTTTTAAAGCCATATGGACAGCAAATTTTACTGGTATGATCTATGCATTGCCTTTAAATTTTATGGCGATTTTCAAACACTATACAGCGAGCATTCATTTAATCTCACTCGTATCCAGGTTACTTCTAAACCTGTCATTATGGATTGCGGCCTGCATTTGAATTGAAGAAAAGGGATTTCAGTTCCACTAATGAATAAATTAACTGACCGGAACCAAAAATTGCGACAAATGACTTTCTTGTATATGCACAGTAGAGTCCGATCAATACCTAACCCCTAGATCGATGTTGTATTTGTCTAGTTAATCCTATATTAAACAAGTCACGTGTTTTCATTCTTGTGTTTGAATTCTTTTTACATGTTTCTTTTTTTAAGTACACGCCTTAGTGATTCGCATTAATTTTCATCTACGCTCTGTCCCTGAAACTTGATAGCTATTTATTTTGCAATAAGATATAGTTAGCTCATCATTCACAGTACCAATCAGGAAAGATGTGAACTTAAAATAGTTCTTCATTTATGTCTCGTTCAACTTTCATTGGTATGTGCACGAGTAAAACTTGATGATTTTTTCCTCTTTTATTGAACAGGTACTACTCAATGTATGGGCATGTTGAGAAGCTAGCAGAGGAAATCAAGAAAGGTGCTTCAGCTGTTGAAGGAGTGGAAGCCAAGCTATGGCAGGTTTGTGCTGATTATCTCAACCCTAACCACATTTGTTAATTTAAAACAGTAAAGGACACCACCATCTTGTTTATTCAAGTTTCAGGAGACTTTATGAAGACCATCATAGGTAAATTGAGAATTTCACATCCATGACATTTTTTATTTTAGAAAATTTATGTTCTTCTTAAAAAGCGTGCAAGGGAAAAAAAGACTGGTAGTGTGAATGGAGGGAATACTAGTTTTTGCATGTGAGACGCCTTTGTGATATAGCAGACATATTGCATTTTAATTCTTTTTCCTCCTATTATAGATGCCTTCACTAATTAAATATTTTGAAAGCTATAATATAAAGAGACGACGCTAAAGAGATATCTAGAAATCATCAATTTTGGCTCCTCTTTAGATTTGACTATAAATAAAATTTGACTTTTAAAAGATCAATCTATGTTTGAAATTATATTCGTTGGTTTCCCTGCCCTCTTTTCCTTTTTATCCTATCTCGATGTCATGACATACTAAAAATTGAGCACGAGTACTTAAATTTTTCTCCTTTTATCATTCTACATGGATTTTTTTGGGGACACCACCTACATCCACACCAGTTGGTCATATGAAATGTTTGATACTTTTTTCCCTGTGTATTAGTTGTTGGTTTTTTTTTTTAAAGTTTCTAGTTCCTATAGACTAATTGTGAGTAGTTTAACCTGAAAATTGGAATTTGATGATCATTCTGGTCCCTATAGACTAACTGTGAGTAGTTTATACACTTTGATAGTCTACACAGGCTTCATGACACAGCAAATTACCGGGCCTATGCTCTACTTCTTTTACTAATAAGATGGATTCAGCATGAGAAAAATAGTCGCATAAGCTCTATGCATGATATCTTTGAAAAACTAAAACAGAAACAAACAAACCATTCAGTTTAAGAATCATCCCATCTGGCATCTCTTAAATGTCGCTATCGCTGCAGAAAAACTCCGAAGTTGTTGCAAGAGTTGAGACATAATTTTATATTTAATGTATGGTAGGATTAGAACCACATAGCGAGCTATTTTAAACATCAATCTAAGGCTTGGCTCTTATTTTCTAATCCACAATTTAAATGTATGTATGGTAGGATTAGAACCTGGGTTGCTCTTGTACCGTCTTAAATGTCTTTGCCACATGAAAACTCTGAAGTTTTGATGAGGATCGAGAAATATTTATCTATATTCTAACTATTATGACCGAAACAGGTACCTGAAATCCTACCTGAAGAGGTCCTTGGGAAGTTGTATGCACCTCCCAAGAGTGACGTGCCAATCATCACACCAGACGAACTTGCTGAAGCTGATGGAATTATCTTCGGTTTCCCAACTCGGTTTGGGATGATGGCTGCACAATTCAAAGCATTTCTAGATGCAACTGGAGGGCTGTGGAAGAGCCAGAAGCTTGCGGGAAAGCCTGCTGGAATATTCGTCAGTACTGGATCACAGGGCGGTGGACAAGAGACTACTGCGTAAGATACTTCCATCACAATTACTTAAAGTCAAGGTTCAAAAGATTGGTATAGTATCTCGGTATCGGATAGTCATTTTTGGGATCGGAATCGTCCATATCGACCATCTCGAATCAGAATATCAGCTGTTTTAAATCTCTTAACTTAACAAATTTCTAGAAAGTTATAACAAATAGAAAAAATCGATAAGCAATTTGAATTTTTTAAAGTAATTAATGATAATGTGCAGAGTATCTTTTTAAATATGTCGTGAAGATAGCGGTAAACTTTTGAACATTTTCTAAGTAATTAAATGATGTCAAATAAACAAGTAGCTGATTAATAAATCAGCTAACCCATTAAGAAGCCTACTAACCGGTAAATAAGCTTAATACTAAATCCCAATAATCAACCGGTGAACCCAATTTTTAGTCTCGGTATCGAAACTCGGACGGTCATTTTTTGGATCAGATTCGGCCATCGGGATTGACCGAGATTTTAAACCATGCTAAGAATATAATTTTTGCTAAGTTATATCGTATTGCTACAGTTTGACTGCCATAACACAGTTGGTCCACCATGGAATGATGTTCGTACCCATCGGCTACACTTTTGGTGCTGGTATGTCTGAGATGGGGCAGGTGAAGGGAGGAAGCCCTTACGGCGCTGGAACTTATGCTGGCGATGGTTCCAGAACCCCATCGGAGCTCGAACTTAAGGTTGCTTTCCATCAGGGTCAATACTTTGCAAACATCGCAAAAAAGTTAAAGGGATCCTCTTAATCTGCTCAATTATTTATATATTAATAAATTCACTTGGGATAATATATA
The DNA here is from genome assembly GCA_030015575.1 of Agapanthus africanus. NCBI lineage: Eukaryota > Viridiplantae > Streptophyta > Magnoliopsida > Asparagales > Amaryllidaceae > Agapanthus > Agapanthus africanus. The sequence goes on along the minus strand of CM057338.1, from coordinate 980,969,507 downwards.
CCTTCGCATGTGATCACACAGTTGTCATGATGTTGTAGTTTCATGTGTTGCTTGATTTTTGTAATCATTTAGTTTTATATAATTGTGGTTCTTCAATCAAGTTGCACTCCTGCATGTTGTTTCATTTATCAATGTAATTGTTTGTTCAGTCTTTATAAAGATTCTTGCTTTCGGTTTGCTTGAAGGTAGTATCATGTCTGCTATATGATGTGCTTTGGCGAGAATTTTAAAAGAATGTAATATGGAATGCATTTTCATTCTATCTTAATAGGAAATCATGCAAAGACATTTCTTATTGACTATAGCTATTTGCGCAAGTATTTTATGATTAAAAAGCAATTTCTTCTTGTACAGATCGTGCATTAATCAACTATAAATATAAAATAACCCCTCTTGCATGCTGTTGCATGCATCTATTAATTAGCTTGATCCACAAAGGACTCTCTTAATTTTGCCTCATTGCCTGCCCCCATCGTGTGCTGAGAGGGAACCAAAGCTCACATTTTCTGCCGAGTGGTCTTTTGGGTAATATGAAATGCATTTTCATATGTTATTTGTTTGTGATATAATGCCCTATAGAAGTATCTTGTGGACACATCACAATTGTATCTCTGTGATTTCATCTTCTATCTTGTGAGATTATCTCCAAGCAGTATGTACACGTCCGCATCAGTCATCATAATATTGAGAGAGAATTTTCATCCCAAACCAAGTTTCATGCTAGTGGAAGTAGGGATTATCTCCACCAATGGACCCTAAGCTCGCTTGTACGTGTTAAGCATGCATGTACATAGGTACGTATGTTATGTGTGTTATTATATATGCATGCATACACGAATCACAAGTTTGTATCCCCGCTTTGAGAATTTTTCTTATCCAACTCTTTGTCTCTCTCTCTCTCTCTCTATATATATATATATATGCTCCATCAGAAGAAATGTTGAGCTTCTCTGGATTCAGATAGGATAGAGATTCTCTGATACGTACAACAATAGTTGATTTAATGATTTAATATATAATTATATATTTGATATATTAATTCACATTAACTAATATTTGCTCACTTAAGCATTTCTTTTTCTCACATGTGCACACTTAATATATATGTGATATATATTAATTGTGTTTTCTTTTTTGTGTCATGCTTGATGATACAAACAATATGGGTGTATGAGACTTACACCATACTAATGATAATGTAGGGTTTAAATATTTAAAGTAAATCCAAATTAGTTGGAAATTAGTCACATGGCATGAAGCTTGTGGAAGCTTGTAGATGCATTGACTTAGTCCGGTAATTTTGTTTTACTTAAGATATTTATTAACCCAACCAATATCTAAACTCATGGTTAAGTCTCTACATGAGTTATATGAGATATTTCTCACCCATGGTTGCCATTCACTCTCTCATCTATTATTTGCTTCTTCTTCTTCTTCATGAGCTTAGCTCTCTAGGTTTTTGAGAGGTGAAGAAAAAAAGTGAGAAAATTAATTCTAAAGTGAGCAAAAATCCTATTTCATCATCCTCTACTAGATTATCAATTTAGTTTAGGGTGTTAGCTTCACTAATACCTAATTAGTGAAGAGATGACTTGTGTTAGTGTCTCCTCGACGTAGATCATCTTCGGCCTCGAAGACTTCGTGCAAGCTCGTTGCTTTCATCTTGTGGAGCCACTCTAGAGTCCGCAAGATCACTACTTGGAGCGAAGGGACTACTACACGGAGCTATTGAAGTGAAGGACCGGTCTACAAAGGTTGTATTCCTAATTCACTTAGTTGTAAAGTTGTTTACACTTTGTATTGTCTAGAACTCTAGTTAAGATTTTAGGGTTAGGATTGTTTAGCATGGCAAATTTTTGAAAACGGCATGGACGATACCTCCCGAACCCTTGCTGTTGTGCTTAACATTCCTACACAAGGCCCTGAATTGCTTCACCACAAGTGCTTCTGTCTCTGGTCGGTTTATCAGGATAGCAGTCTGCTGCTGCTGTCTTTCCAGGAGGCTGCAGATTGCCTTAAGCAAAACTGTCTGCTCATTGATCGGAGCAGCTACGGCAGGTGTAATTGGTAGTGGTGGTGGAGTGTTGTTGAAGTTGGTGCTGGTATTGTTTGGGGAATTCATAACCTTGAAAGAAAAATTTGGGTCAAGACAGATTCAAAATATATAAAATTGGAAGATTCAAAGAATATGAATTGTAAATAATGTTTTAGTTGCTGGTTTTTGTGTTATATTGCTTAGGTTGTCCACGCAGGGCTGACATGCGTGTCCAAACAGTGCTGACCTGCATGGGCCACCAACAAAATCTGTCACGCCCCACTTCCCAGTGTACGGGCAGAGGACGCGACGGGTCACAGACGTATTTACTCAGAATGTAAATATGCTAAGCGTATCTTAGCAATATAAAATTAAATATACACAAGAGACAAGCTGTAAATGAACATCAACTTTATTTATTAAACATTCTTTTTACAATACAACTGAAATGGAAATATATAGAATAAAAGCAATGCCTAAACAATGGCATAACAGAAATGTAAATGAAAAGTACAAGTAACTAGAGCTCTGGGTCGAAAGCTATCTGATCCAAATCCTCGCTGGTGGGCTTTATCTCCAGAAGGTCCGATCCACCTGACAACATTCCAAAGAAGAAAGAAACAGAATGTCGTCAGCGAACAATCGCTCGGTAAGTCCTAAAGAATAAGCAGAGACAGAATAGACAGAAAAAGAATGTAACTTTTAAAGTTGTATTATATTATTAACGCTGTTATTTGTAGCTTGGTACAGAAGAGGTCAGTGTATACGAGAGGAATCTCACTATCCCAGAGACTAATGTATACGCAGTACAAGAAACCGTTCAGCCACGGTACAGTGACAATGGAGATTCAGGTTATGTGTCTTATGGTTGCAGTCTCGTGCCACTTCTAACACCTTCCGTACCAATCTGCCCCTTATAAACCCCGCGATATTTTGATTGTATTGTTTGTATTGTATTGTATTGTATTGTATTGTTATATATAGATGGATGACTTACCGAAACCATGATATCAGTAATGGAACAGATATAATGGATGAACATGTAGATGGAATATATCCATGGTTCGGTTCGGTCAATGTAGATTGATATAGTTTGAATAGACGGATTCATAGATTCGTGTTAGATTGTAGTTTGTACTTGAATTACATTCGAATCAGATTGATTAGATTAAGACTCGGTTTGAGTCAGACACTTTTAAAAGAACCTGAAATCGTGATTGTTTTGATGTTATCGGTAACTGCTGCACATGGACGGCAGGATTTATGTCTTTTTCCAAGACAATTACCGTGTTGATAACACCGTTTATTAAGTTGTCTACCTTAAATAGGCAAGAACCCATATCTCCGGCTCTCTGAGGCTCAAGAGACTAGTTCCGCTTAAACCTATGTTTACCAGGGTCCTTATTGTAATTTAGTATAACTTGAGGGGGTTTTATGTAAAAATAATTTTGTATAATTTTCAAAATAATCTCAAGTATTAAAGTATCGTTTTTAGAGTTTTCATTAATGTATATTTTATATATGTGACATTTCTAGTGAATAAAGCCTAATTTCATACTATATGGTATTTATTTGTAATATGGATATTGTTTTGAATTTTCATGATTGTTTCATGTAGTATTGGAATTCTTTTCTTGAGTTTGGAAACATGGAATATTATATATATTTAAAATAAGTATTTTGTTAATAATTATATATATATATATATATATATATTTAATGAAAATAATTTTATTTATTTTCTTATAAAAATCTCATTTTCTAAAGAAGAATGTATAAAAAATTCCATCGAGATCGAATGCTCCTTGCGGATGTCTGCATCTCGCTCTACTAAGTCCGAGGATGTGCGATAATCCGCAATATCCCCAACGGGATTCCCCAAAATGGGTTGTAGAGGTGCAATTGCATGGGAATGTTTTAATACATTTTAAAAAAAAAACGGTTTTATAAGTTAAAGAGATTTATTTGCAAAGTCGTATTTCCCGTATTCTATTATCCTAAGATTCATCGTGCTATGATATATACGTGTGTTGTGATGAGGTAGGTTATTACCTCATGAACTATCTAAAGGTATAGCAAGGAATTAAGGTTACAATGTCGAAATGAATAGCTTGTGGTATTTTTATGTAAAAATGCGATAAATGTCACAAAAATGATTATTTTGATGCGAAACTTGATTTAATGGTTTTGTTAATGTTTGTTAAGCAATATGTGAGAATATGAAGTTATCTTGATTAAGAAAAGTATAGTTTTTAAAGAAAATCGAATCGGAATTCGGACTAACTCCGCTTCCGTCGGCTTTTAGAATTGAATCCTTTTAAGATATTAAGAGAGAGGGGAAGAAGGGACTTACTGGCTTTGATGAGAGGGGAGAGGTAGGAGGAGGTCTAGAATTCGTCGGTGCTTCGTTTCGTTGCCGGAAACTCCTCGTATCGTCGCCGGAACTTCGTCGGAGTTTCGCCCTTCGTTAACTTCACTCGCACACTATAGGAACCTGGAAATTTCTTGAAAGTTTCGGCGGGGAATTGTGAGTGGGTAGGGGTGATATGAGAGTGGTATTTATAGGGAAAATTAGGGTTTAGGGTGTTTAAAGAATACATTGAAATATGCATTAAAATTGGATTAATTGGGCATTTTATTGCTCTCTGAAAATAATCAGAGTAAACAAGCAATGTGGGGTTAGTGGGGTAGCTGAATGGTTGCATGGGTCGAAGTTTGGGGGCAATACCGTCGGTTTAGACACACCTGGTAGAGAGACACGATAGGTAGTGGTGAGAATGCTATTCAGGGTAGGCATACCGCCTTGAGAGAGAAGAAAGGAGCGAACTCCATCCAAGTGAGGGTTCATCATAGCCAAATAAAGAGTCTCAATAAGAGCCTCACACCGACTCTTGGTAACGGTTGGATCAGAAGAGATGGGTTGATAAATGTTCCATTCTTCTAGAAGCCCCCAGAACCGGACCCCAAAGGCATGTAGATTATTATCTGGAGCAGCAGTAGTGAGTTTATTAAAGATATCATAGAGCCGCTGAAGGCTATCTTCTGACGAGTAAAGAAATTTGAGATGGAACCACATTTCCTTTGCAGTAGGGAGATACATAATAGCCCGATAACAGCTGAGCTCCATAGAGTTTGTAAGCTAAGTGCAGACTTAGTTGTCCTTTTGAAACCAAGATGAATACTGCGCATCGGAGGTCGGTGGGGCTTCCTGAAAGAGATGATTAAAGCCTTTGCTTTTGAGGGCTCGTTCAATGACATGCACCCATTCCAAAAAATTGTTCAAGCCAGAGAGAGTCAAGGTAGTTAGATGGAGATTTATTTTGTAATCAGAAGCGGGAGGATCTATCTTGTAGTCGGTCATATTGATCCAACAATACAAGAGATTTTTTTTTTTTGAAGAGCCGCTGCTCAAAAATCATAATCAAAAGATGCCTTCTGTCAAGAGCTCTTCAAATAAAATATAGGGTTAACACTTGATAATATTCATCAATCCAGAAGACATAAGCAAGTTGAATATTTTTTTAAAGTTTGTTAAAGTTAAAAGAGAGGGCCTGGAGTAGAGGTGTCTGATGACCCGACGACGAGCGTTGCGAGGAGAGAGGATCTCGAGGGAGTTCTGGTACCTTCGAGGGAGGGTCTCGAGGGAGATCCGGTACCTTCGAGGGAGGAGTCGAAGGCATGGAGGCGACGGGAGGGAGCGAGCCTAGAGTCAAGGTGTCTGATGACCCGAGGACGAGCGTTGCGAGGAGGGGGAGTGAGGGAGCGAGCGATCTGGAGTCGAGGGAGGGCAGGGAGCGAGCGACCTGGAGTTGAGGGAGGGTAGGGTGGTAGGCGCAGGCGCAGGTGAGATCGAGGCGGCTGGAGGGTGGTGCAGGCGAGGCAAGGAGGCGGTGGGAGAGAGGTTAGGTTTTTTTGTTTTATTTTTTATTTTTTAATTTTTTTTAGGGTTAGGGTTTAGGAGAATGTACCATCATAAAGTTAAAAGAGAGGAGAAAGACTGAGATTTTATTATGTGGCCAAAGGTCTCTTTGTATAGAGATTATAATTACTTGATTCTCAAGTATCATGGTACGGCCATGATAACCATATAGTCTAAACTATTCCAACAAATATCAATATGGATTTTGGGTTATTACAGCCCATTTTGATACAATTGTTAATTTCTTGGTATTCATATTGCTTCTATGATACCATTGATTGCAACATATTACATGCCAATGTTGTTGTCCTGATGATTCTATGGATACTTCTGTGGTGCTATTTAAATATCACAACATCGATAATGCTAACATGATACATTGAACCTTTTTTTTTGTTTTGCATAATGTTCTATTAACATGCCAGCATTATTATTTTGCGTTGAATGTTTGAACTTTTATACTGCTTTCTTTCACTGAAGTTCAGATTATATCCAAACACCTCAAAGTACTCAGGCACTGTCCTCAGACCAGCCCTGCTCGGCTATTATATAATATAGTATACATCATCAAAATGCGATACTCATAAATAAAATCAGCCTCAAAAGGCATATCCAACATCACATGCGTCTGGTGCGCACGGAAATCAAATCCAATACAAGTACCACGAATGTGTACAAAAGCAAAACTAAATGCAACGGGTGTGCATGAAAACATCTGTCCAGTGCAACGGATGTGCACGACAACAATATCAAGTGTATCTATAGTGCACGAAAATCTTAACCCAGTGCAACTAACATGCACGAGTAAAAATCTCAATCGAGTGCATCCAATCATGCACGGATAAAAATCTCAATCGAGTGCATCCAATCATGCATGAATAAAAATCTCTATAGAGTGCACCCGGTGTGCACAAAATCTAATATCATGCACCCAACATGCGCGAAATTCCAAACAAGTGCGTCTGGTCCGCACAAAATATCTAGTGCAGTAGCATGCACGATGACGAACATCAAGTGCAGACGCTCACGAAAACATAAATCTGGTGCAAAAAATGCACGAAATAAAAATCTGGTGCAATCAATGCACGAAATACAAATCTAGTGCAACCAATGCACTAAATACAAATTCGGTGCAACCAATGCATGAAAACTCATCAATATCTTAAATGCTCACAGAAACAACACCGAGTATACCAAGGTGTATAGAATCATAAACGTGTGCAACTGCATGCACAAAATCCATCCCAATGCACTGCAAGCACATATAAGCTATACCGAGTGCATACGTAAAGGCAAGTGCATACAACATGCACGAAATCAATTCGACAGTAACGAATCCACGAAACCATAAATACGTGCAACGAAGGCACAAATCGATACCAAGTGTAATAGATATGCATAAATCATAAATCAATGTAGCGGTGTATAAAACATAAATCAAGTGCAATAACCGTGTGTTCCCCTCCGAAAGACGGCGACGACACGAGGACGTCTGGCCTGAGATTCGGGGCAGATGCTATATGGTTTTATCCGTCTTCTCCGAAGATGCCAAGTTGATTTATGGCACCGTGTATCGGAGGTTTAGACGGATGCGGCCGATGTAGCAGACTTCGTCAGATTCCCTCTCGCTTGAGGGTTTTTTGATTGTGGGGATGCTCTTCCTGCAGGCGCAAGCCCCTGCAGTTAATTACGCTACCGTATCGTGGTAGCAACTTTCTCCTTCTCCAGAATTTCACTTCGTGTCATTGGTGTTTGTTTTGTTTATGGTTGCCCGTAGATTGTATACGGAGACTGAGTAATGCCGTCGCCCGTAGGACGTGGATTAGTCCAAATCCGTATTTACTTAGATTTGGGTTTGGTGTTTTTAGTTTAAGAATATGTTAGCCGCATTTGAGACTAAGATCAACTTAAACGTTCGTTAAGGATACGTTGGTCTAATTTGAGACTAAGATCAACTTAACGGGATCGTCTAGATCCATTTCCAGTTTAAGGACGTAGTGGTCCATTTAATATATGGCTGTCGGGACCCGTCACCTCTCTGACGACGTTGAAGGATTACAACATGTGTCAGAAGAGTTCGGAGATGTACCCTTGAACCAAAGTTGATTGGGGGTACTATAGTCCAATTTGGGACTAAAGTCTGTTTGAATGTTTAAGGATACGTTAGCCATATTTGAGGCTAAGATCAACTTAAACGGGATCATTTAGATTCGACGAAAGAGCATTTGGGAGCTTTATTGTTCCAGTTTAGGGACGAAGTGGTCCACAGGTAGTTTAGGGACATTGCGGTCCATTGCCAGTTTAGGGACGTGGTGGTCCATTACATGTATGGCCGTCGGGACCCGTCACCTCTCTGATGTCGTTGAGGGATTACAACGATAGGAGTCAGAGGAGTTCAGAAGTGTACCCTTGAACCGGATGTAAATTGATTTAGGAGAGCAGTCTTGCTCAGTCAATTTAATTTGAGGACTTACGGTCATAATTGAGCTAAGTCCAGTTGAAGAAAGTTCAACACCTTTATTTGTTTTTATTTGGGCTCTGCCCATAAAGGATGCAGAGCATCAATTTGTTTTGGGCTCTGCTCATTTTATAAATGATGCAGAGCACCAATTTTACTTGGGCTCTGCCCTTTATAAATGATGCAGAGCATCAATTTTATTTAGGCTCTGCCCCCTTTTATTGCTTTGCAATTTATTTTGGCTTGCTAGGTTTTTTTGACTTGGGCCTAGCCCTTTAACAAAAGAAATGCATTGCATTTTTCAGGCGTTTTGCACCAATCAAAGAGCGCAAGCGCTTATGGTAATGACACGTGTCATGCAAGCGCAGTGAGCTGCGCTAGTGCGCTACGCTTGCGCTGCTGACACGTGGCGCGCTTTGGTGAGTTGCGCTAATTTCAGAGAGCAAAGCTCTATCTTAAAGCGCATAGCGCAAGTGGTTCAGATGCTGACACGTGGCGCTCTCTGGTGGCTTGCGCCAACCCAAGAGCGCGACAGTGCTGATTTACAAGTGCAAAGCACTATTAATTTGAGAATCTTTTAGATTCAAGAACCAAAGGTTCATAACAGAAGTGCAAAGCACTGTTTGCTTTCTTGATCTAATTTAGATCAAAGAAAACAAGTTCCTCTTGTTTTTCTTATCTCAGAGAACCAGAGGTTCATAAAAAGTGCAAAGCACTATTTTTATTTGTTTTTTATTGAAAATTATTGATCTTGTTCTTAGATCAATGATCTATTAGAAGAAATTCTTTTATTTAAAAGGTCTTTTACCTTTCTCTTTTTTTTATCTTGGAATTTCTTCAGAGTTCTCTGCTTGAAATTTTTGATTTCTCACAAAAAAACGTTGATGCCTTTGAATTGAGGTCTAGGTTCTTTTTTATAGTGCCCATAAATTAGTTAAATTTGTTAAAGAGATATTTCTCTGAGTGATTTGGGGAATTTTCCCCACCGTTGGATCTTTGATCCAAGGGTTTCTGTTTTACAGAAGAAAATCTTTTTGTTTTAATAAGAACAGAAAGATTTCTTTAAAATCTTCATTCTGTATGGCGCAAATGCCCCCGCGCGTGACACGTGTCATGCAGCGCACAACGCAGCGCAACTGCGCTAGCGTATCTGCGCTGACACGTGTCAAGCAGCACACAGCGTAGCGCATCTGCGCTGACACGTGTCGCGCAGCGCAGTGCTTGCGCAACTGAAGCGTTGCTTCTTTTTGTTTTTTTAATAGAGTTTTGCTCTAATTGGACGCGCCTTCTTGGGCGCTGCATTGATATATCAGCGCGTGACACGCGGCGCGTTGCGTCCGGGATTTGAAGCGTTGCTTCAAAGTTTGAATTTTGAATTTCCAACAGAACTTTGCTCTGATTGGGGGAAACACCGTGCATAAAATATAAATCTCCAGTAGGTGCAGCCATGGCGCACGGAAACAATATCATGAAACTCAAATCCAAGCGATAAAAGTGTGATACACTGATCACAAAATGCAATCGCAATAACTGATATTGAGGTACACCTCCTACAATGTCGAAAAATATGCCGGTGCGCCCAAACTGGCAGAGCAAGATCATCTACTTGCCTCCTGCTCATGATCCGGCATCTCCGGTCTCTGGGTTCCCTGTTCCTCTCTGGATTACCAATCTCGCAATCCTTCTGCTCGTCGACCCGGTCAGGTGTACTAACGGAACAGTTCTTCTTTGGAACTCCTCTGATCACCGTTTGGCCAATCAACATGACCACTCTCAACAGCAGACGGCGGCATCTGGTCCTCTGAATACGCACGATATAACTGATCCTAGGTGCAAGTCTCTATCGTTGCGGTGTCCTGGAAAGAACCTGCTCACGGCTTCTTTCGATCTCACCTATGCCGAACTATACGAAGGTTGACACTCTTGCTTAACTCTTTCTCATAACCGGATAGCTGTGTCCTCAGCACGAATTTCATCTGGAATTCGGCTGTATCTAACGCCTCTGCACACATATCAATCCTCTGGCATCAACGGAGAGTAACAACCGCTCGTTAACCTCTCATACGAAGCTCTTGTTCCACTCGTTTTTATTATCGTCCACTTCGACGTCATCTCTTGCTGTCTGCATATTGCAATTCGTCCTCGGCTACGGTCAATCTGGAGTCTCTCACACGGAATCGAAATTACGAACTCGGTATTTTCATCACTCTGTAGAAGATATCTAGCCGAACACGTCCCCGGGAACTCGTCCAAATCATCGGAGGAATACACTTTATTCGTCCGTTCTCGATCAACTCACAAGACATCTGGTGAGGTCCTTCTATCTGAAACTGGTCAACTTACCGATCTCACATCGGAGCATCCGACGAACAACATCCTTTCTCGATCGATCTACTCTAGATCCAAGTAAGACCCTTCAACTGGAATTCTTCAACTCAACTGAGCTTGCGTCGGCACATCAAATCTGACGTATCATATCAGTCTTTCAACTCGAGATAGACTAGCTATCTCCTATCACATCTCTGCCTGGAAGCTCCAGCGGTTTCAGCTCATAAACTCTGGAATCGAAATCTCATCAATCTCAGTAACAACTGGGTCATTTGTCTGCACGGTAGACAACATCACGACCTCTGAGCTAGGTTGTACATCAACAGTCCTCTTAATCCGGCAGCCTATATCAATGGCTCGATCATCCGGTGCAAAACCGAACACTCGCCTCAAACGAGAGATCACAACACAACACTATACCTACACGTTCCCATGTCACCAGCAAACATCATAGTCAGTTCTCGTCCGTGACAAGCTCACGCTGACCGCTACACTAGCAGCAGCTTAATCTGCGCTCAAACCATAATGACAGGAACCTCAAGCAGGTATCGATAATGATAAATCAAATGAACGAAAGAAATCAACAGATCCCAAATGGACATATGATCATAGGAACGAACAGTATCACAGATCTCAAGATAAGTACATTATAAGGTTTCTTAAGTGGAGTATCGTATCGTAAATATACCGCGAAACATACGTGCGGTACGTCACTCTACTCAAGCTACCTACTCCATCAATCAATGTCAACTTATGAAACGAAAGTTCGGGTCTAATACCCCCGTTAAGTCTAAGTTCCGTAAGGTCAAAGTCTTTCCGAAATATATACGCCCTAAACTCCGCATAGTCAAACCCAGACTCAAACCAAGGTTAAAGCTAACGCTCTGATACCAACTTTGTCACGACCCGTAATTTAGCACGTGACCGGCACTTAAATTACGCAATGTCTAAAGGCGTAACGTAAATCAAGTAAGCCGAAGCCCAGAAAAATCTAAATCTTTTTTTGCGGAAAATAGTTGGGGTGCAGTTTTGAAATAAAGGTATAATAAATCATGTTTTTTTTAAATGCATAACTAATGAGACATGAAAATGCAAGTGGGTTATACTAGTTGAAAACATGTTTCGTCTTTAAAAATTTGGGCAGCACCTCCCTTATATATTTTGATCCAAAAACATATACACAACAATATATAGGCATCCCCAAGCGGGAGCTAGCTTTTCGCTAACCGGTGGAATCACAACCACGTAATGACATATATACGACGTCTAACGGCGAAGATCAACCCAGAAAGAACAATAAATGAGCAAGACATCAAAACTCAAGAAAAGCGATCATAAACCCATCGCTCTAAGTCTCGCACAATACCCAAGTTTGACTAGGTCTATCAATATACAATTTCTAGTCTCTGATTTGATTTGATCTGATAGAGTTTATCTAGATACAACGGAGTATAAAGTACGAGAGTGGGCACGATCCAACATGTGTCCCACTTACCAAAGCAAAGTATCCTGGATGAAGCTGTGTGCCAGCGAAACCGCAACTGATCCCAAGCGGTCAAACCTGCAAGAACTGTGGCACAACGGGGGTGAGTTGCCAACTCGTGAGTAGAAAACATCAGCAAGTAGAAATCGAATAAAACAACGATTTCTTAGGTCACTATATCCTGAAGGTAATACTATGATATCTAGGGTGACCATGTACACATATATGTCAACAATCGAGTCAATGCAATGACATATATAAATAAACATCTGACATCATATGCCTGTATGCATGTAGATATTATCCACGTGTCCATCAACGACACAAACAATATCATGGAACCTGAGTGTCCCACACCGACACTCGAACATCATGAAAACATAAGCCTATATATATGTGGATATCAACCACGTGTGTCCATCAACGGCACATCAAAATCATGGAACCTGAGTGTCCCACACCGACACTCGAACATCATGAAAACATAAGCCTGTATATATATATATATATATATATATATATATATATATATATATATATATATGAGGATATCAACCATGTGTGTCCATCAACAACACATCAAAATCATAGAACATGAGTGTCCAACACCGACACTCGAAACATCATGAAATCCGCGTTCAGCATCGACACGTAAATCCTCATATCTCAGGCGCCGCATACTCAGATCGGCCCTCATTCCTATCTCATCTTAGGCGCAGCATTCTCAGATCGGCCTTCATATCCATCTCATATCATAACTCCAAAACGGTATTCTCCGGATATCCGCCGAGTTTTATACAATTATCGGTAGGTAGTGCTCCCCTGCCAGGCTCACCGCCTAACAATACTAGTCTTCTTACCCCGGGGTACCTCACCGGGTCCACCATGTACCCGCAGACGGTGCCTACTGCTCCTCGAATCGGGTATACTCACTGCTCAGAACCGAGAAAACTCATGGTGGGCACCTCGAAATACCATATCAAGAGAAACCGCATTTTTAAAACAATACACAATTTCCTTTGAAATTAAACCGCGGTTCTCAAATCCAGAGATCTCATAAAAACAGCATCTCAATGCATATAACCATAAAGTACGATGTATGCAACATAGAGTAGTAATATGATCATATCGAGTATATTATGCAAGCATGTTATGTGATAATACTGAACAATGAATGCACTTTTAAGCTTAGAAATAATATCATGATAGGACAGTTCTACCGTGTAAGTAGAATGTCAATTACCGATGATGAATATGTGTGAGCCGGCAATCTGTGTACGTATAACATGCGCATCAACGGTAATTGTACAGGTGTACTAGCAGTTGATATCATATAATATTAAATACTGGAAACATGATGGGTATCACATGAGAAATAATCCAACATAAACATAAACTATAATAAGGTAGCCTCTTAGGTCAACGATCCCGCCTCATAGTATCAAGTATCGCAATATCCTCGATCATCATTCTCAATTCATGAGCGCGGATCAAACATTCAGTAAACGCATCGCGTACGGTAATCTATCGTACGGTGTCACAAACAGAGTAGGAAATCTATCATCCATTCACCAGCAAAGGTACGGATCTATAATCTCGTACGACATACCTTATCAATCACATAACACATCTATAACAATCTTATATCATGTCATCTTGCATATACGTCATATATCTTGTTAATCTCAATTCATATCGATCTCATATCCTATCATTATCAACTCATACTTGTCCTCTTTCAATTCATACTTATCATGATTCACTTTCTCATTTCGTATTCTCATATATCAATCCGAGTCATTTATATCTATCATCTCAATATCCCACATTATGTCATCTTATATACCTATATCATATTCTCAAGCCAATATATATTCATCAGTGTCAACTTCTGTTATATTATCTTTTACTAAATCCCATTATCATGTTATCTTAAGTTCGTAGCATATCCTTTATCAAATTATAATTTATATAACAATCCTTCCATATCAATGGTTGCGGGGGTGCTATACGCCATCCATCCGGCTTTCCCCGTAAATATAAATCTATTCACCTGCTAAACTCCTCGTTTAGCCGAAGTCGATGTGCTTCGTCGTCTCGGAAGTCCACGCGAAGGTACCTATAATCAATACACATAGAAAAACAATTAAAACCAATATCCGAAAACTGATACGGCACACGGTTCGCTCATAAGTTAAAACCTATAGCTTCGCATGCAAAATCAACCAAATAACCATCGTCTGTTGACGTACAAACGTCCAACGACGGAATAAAAATCAAATATCAAAACCAAGTTTTCAGAAATCGGAAAACGAAATTCAGCAACATGAGAAATCACTCCCAGATTTTAACTCAGGTAAAATTAGCCAATTTTGCATATGGGGTTGCTCTAAATATCAGATAACAAAGCCCCTAACCAAAAATCACCACTTTCCACCCCTATGTGGCCGCAATTTGCGGCCACCAAGAATAAATCTACGGCCATAACTATGGGTTGGGATCTCGGGTCTTGGGGTTAGCTTCTAGGTTACCTGCTCATCTCTTTGTGTTTGCTAAATAATTATTAGGGTTTCGGGGTAATAGCAGATCTCAATATCCCATCATAAAATCCACAAAATACGATATCGGGAAAATTCTAACTTCCGTGTTTTGGGTTCTAGTCTCAGGTCTTGGTCCAGAAATCACCACTCAAGTCTTGTAAATACTTACTACATCTCAACTTATCACCTAACCTTAACTTATCACTTAAAATCAACTTAGAAATTTCCAAGAATCACAAAACCTAACTAAATAAATTTCTAAACTAAACTAGGATATACTAAATACAATACTTAACTAAAAGTGTAGGTTTATACCTCATTAGCAACTGAAGAAAATTCTTAAGTTGCCCAAAGTCTTCAAAATCTATATTTGATTGGTCTAAAGGGTTTAGGATAGGCTTGTGCATGTTTTTAATGAAGGTGACATGGGGTTTTAGAAAGTATTTGGAGATGATGTATGGAGGTAGAGAAGATTGAAGGAGATGAAGAAAACAATGGAGAGTGAAGGAATTAGTGAAGGAATGAAGAAGGAAGAAGAATTGTGAAGAAGTCAAAGAGATCTCTCTCTCTTAGCCTCACTCTCTCTCTAAAATATCTGCTTTTGTTTGTTTCTCTTAACTTTTTTTCTTTTCTTTTCCTTTTGTTTCTCTTTGTTTTCTTTTCCTTTTCTTTTCTTCACAAAACTCACAAATACAAACACAATAACAATGAATAACATGCACATGACATGGTGCACTAGCCATGGAAAAATGTAAAAATACGGATTTGACCAAATCGCGATTAGTAGTGCACTAATCGATTTTAATTTAAATTTGCATATAATTATTTATAAAAATGTCAAAATCCGATAAATATCATTATAATAAATACATCATTTTAATCTCCACTTATATTCCAAATATTTGTATATACTTATACCATTTTGCGAAAAACCCCTATTCGCCAATCGAATAGTTTTCGCGAAATATATTATTTTAATATTAAATTTCCAAAAATAATATTTTATATTTCTGAAATGTTACAGGAAGCTGGAGTCAGCGAATGCCTCGATCTGAAGGTCTTTACTGCCGTACACCAAGAACATTTCCTTAGTCCTTCTCAGGTATTTGAGAATGTTCTTTACTGCTATCCAGTGCTTCTCCCCAGGGTTTGACTGATACCTGATTACACGCTCTGTGCGTAAGCAACATCTGGTCTGGTACATAACATCGCATACATTAGAGATCCTACAGCAAAAGTGTAGAGTATAATACTCATGCGATCTCTTTCCAAATCAGTTTTGGAAGACATCTCTTTGGAGAGGGTGATCCTGTGATAAACCGGTAGATTACCGCGCTTGGAATCTTCCATAATGAATCTTTTCAGTATGGTGTCAATGTATCTGGACTGTGAAAATCCTAACATCCTCTTAGATCTATCACGATAGATCTGGATCCTCAGAATGTACGAGGCATCACTTAGGTCTTTCATGGAGAACTATTGTGACAAGAATCCTTTGACTGATTATAGCACAGGAATATCATTTTCTATCAGGAGAATGTCATCCACGTACAAGACGAGGAATACCATAGTTCTCGCTACAATCTTACTATAAATGCATGGTTCATCTGGATTTTTGATAAGTAAAATTCTTTGACCGTCTCATCAAAGCAGATGTTCCAACTCCGCGATGCCTGTTTTAATCCATAAATAGATTTAAGCAATTTGCACACTCTTCCGCTGCTCCCACTCTCTATGAAACCCTCTGGCTGATCCTTTTCCAAATTTCCATTCAGAAAAGTGGTCTTTACGTCCATTTGCCAAATTTCATAATCATGAAAGGCAACAATGGCAAGTAGCATCCGAATGGATTTAAACATAGCCACTAGAGAAAATGTTTCATCATAGTCCAAATCAGGTCTTTGACGAAAACCTTTTGCTACAAGTCCAGCCTTGTAGGTTTCAACCTGTCCATCTGCACCAATTTTCTTTTTGAAGATCCATTTGCAGCCTACGGGTTTACCCCTTGTGGTGTAATGTCCAAAGTCCAAACTTTGTTGGTGTACATGGATTCCATTTCGGTCTGCATTGCACCCGGCCACTTTACTGAGTCTCTACTCGTAATGGCCTGCTGGAAACTAGTCGGCTCAGTATCATTGATGATGCAATCCTCTCTATCCCCGTCTACGAGAAAACCGTAGTATCTCTCAGGCAGATGAGACTGTCTACTAGATCTGCGGAGTGGCGCAGGGGCGTCCGGTTCTTCTGAAACTTCTGGTTTCACCATACTTTCAGTAATAGTTTGTGGTTCTGGAATTTCTTCCAGTTCTATTGCGCTCCCACTTATTTCTTTTTCAAGAAATTGATTCTTCAGAAAGTGGGCATGCCGGGAAACAAAAACCTTTTGTTCCTCTGCGTAATAGAAAAGATACTCTCTGGAGTTCCTTGGGTATCCAACAAACTTACACAGTACTGATCGTGCTTCGAGTTTGTCCGCATGCTGCTTTTTGACAAAAGCCGGACATCTCCATATCTTTAGATACTTAAGATAGGGTTTTTTCCCACTCCACATTTCATATGGTGTGGTAGAAACTAACTTAGTAGGAACTTTGTTCAAAAGATATGCAGCAGATTCTAGTGCATAACCCCAGAAGGATCGCGGTAACTCAGCGTTATTCATCATGAAACGTACCATATCCAATAAGGTGCGGTTCCGCCTTTCCGATACACCGTTGTGTTGAGGTGTGTATGGAGGAGTAAGCTGAGAGAGAATTCCATTCTCTTTTAAATAATCCAGAAACTCGGCACTTAAGTATTCACCATCTTGATCAGATTGAAGTATCTTGATATTTTTGCCTGTTTGTTTTTCTACTTCATTCTTGTATTCATGAAATTTCTCAAAGGCCTCGGATTTATGTTTCATCAAGAATACATGTCCATACTCTGAGAAATCATCCGTAAAAATAATGAAGTAGGAATAACCACTTCTTGCATGTGTAGACATTGGACCACATACGTCGCTGTGTATGAGTCCCAAGAGCTCAGTGGCTCTTACTCCGTGTCCAGGGAACAGAGTTTTTGTCATCTTTCCTTTGAGACACGATTGACAAGTTGCATAAGACAGATATTCAAACGGATCCAAATATCCCTCTCTATGTAACTTCGTCAACCGTGTTTCATTGATGTGTCTAGTCTACAATGCTATAAGAAAGCTTGATTTGATTCTGGAGACTTTCTTTTGAGTGTGTTCTGGACATTGAAAACCTTGTGTTGGTTTAATACGTATATACCGCTGTCTAGTGTACCTGACCCAATCAAACCATGATTAAGGTGGATGTTTACTACATCGCTTACAAATATAAAATCGTAACCTTTTTTAGATATTAAAGATACAAAGATGATATTACATGTCAAATTAGGTACACAAAAACAGTTACGCAAAACCAAAATGTGTCCACTTGTCAACCCTAGATAATATTCCCCTACGTAAACAGCATCCACGCTCGCTCCGTTAACAACCCTGAGGGTCATATCACCTGCCTTTATAACACTACGGCTTCTCAGTACCTGCAATGAATTACATATATGAGATCCTGAACCGGTATCCAATACCCAGGAAGTAAAGTTGATTGACAAACAGTTTTCAATCATAAACACACACCTGAAGCCGAAGTCACAACTTGCTGCGAATCCTGGTTCCTGGCTTTCTAAGCCCTGCAGTCCTTCCAATGGCCTTTCTGATGACAATAGAAACATTCCTCTTTTCCTACTATCGGACCCAAAACTTTTGCCTTGCCCTTTCTCTCTACCTTATTGACACCACCTTTTGGCTCGGTGGGCGCATTCTTCTTCTTCCTCTTGGCTTTCGCTTTGGATCTAGAGGAAGAAGATTTCTCAATAAGCAGAGCGGGCGTCTTCCTGGTTTTCTTTAGGGTGCCATCTGCACTCCTCAACATGTTAAGGAGTTCTGGAATTGTAACTTTCTTCTCTTGAATATTGAAATTCAATATAAACTGGGCATAGGTAGAGGGGAGGGACTGTAGAATCAAGTCTGTATATAACTTGTTCTCCAACGTGGTCCCAAGGTCCGCGAGCTCTTCAATACAACTGATCATCTTAAGGACGTGGTCCCCTACAGATGACCCGATAGCCAACCTCGCCTGAAATAATTTCTTCAAGATCTCGTATTTTGCGATACGAGATTGCTCTCCATATAAATCTTTGGTATGGAGGAAGATAGAAGCTAAGTCCATCTTCTCATGCCGCCTCTGATGTTCATTATCCATTAAGGCCAGCACGAGGCACTTGGTTTTCGCAGTCTATTTCCTATGTCTTACGGATTTCAATATTCGTGATGGTGGAATCTGGACCTGGAACAGCAGGGGTTTTAGTAGTAAGGTGTAGCCCAGTTTGTCATAGGTAAGGGCCATCTGCACATTCTTTAACCAATCTTTATAGTTTAGCCCCCTCAATATATTTTTATCCAATAGTAACTTAAGTCCGGTCATCTTGGTTGCTGCAATTAGGAGAGAGAGAAGAAACACTCAGCATGATGCTCTTGTAAGTTTAGATTGGTTATTAGTTTATCTATACAGGATGGCTCTCACTATTTCCTCAAATCCTTTTTCAAACTATAAAAGAAGAATTAGTCGGGATTAATCGCACCCTACAATTCTTGCTTAATCTTTTTGCCAGGCTAGTGTCGGTACTTCGAAAGAGGTTTTACAACGCTTTCGCGAAGTTTCTTAATTAAATAACCTCTTTTTCCTGGAGGTGTAGCCCCGCTAACACCGTTCTAGACACCTACTTGGTTTATAGCATTGATTGCAAAGTGAAAAATTCTCCCGATGAGTAATAAAACTCACGGTGGGATCGAGATCCAACCATCATTGTGTGATAAATTTGAAGGAATTCTACCAAAATCATCACTCAAGATGGTATGCAAAACTAGCAAGTTTCCTTTTCTTTTGAAACTCCCGATGTGGATTTTTGCCCCAGACTTTTATGACCTTGACGAAGGCCAAAATATCATAAGACGCAAGTCAAGTTTTACCTGTCATTGTCCAGATTAATCTGAACCCAATCGTACAAACCCTTGACGAAGGTCAAAATAGCTGTACGCCTGTCCTAGATTAATGTATCTATTTATGCTACAGATGAATACCCAGCAGCTATCAATTACTATGCCTTGGCGAAGATCAAAATACATAGCTTGAATACTACTGAATACCCAACCGAAATGACGGAGAGCCACGGCTGGTTTTGGCGAAAACCGGGAACATTATGAACTTGATATAGTCGAAGGAACCATGATAACTTTTAAAAGGAGTGGTTTAGGCTCTGCATTTAAAAGTTAATTTTAAAGAAAACCTAGTGGTTTTGAAATTGTTCTAACAATTTAACTTTGATTTGTTTTCTTTGCATTAACCAATATTAATGTTGTCCCATCATAAATCCTATCATTGCAGAAAGAAACGAAAATAGAACGTACGCATATACCATCCACATTCGCCACGAGGCCCCGTCATGCACCGTTAGATTACTTAACTAACGGCAGAGCGGGGGCAGGGCAAGTGCGGGTGCAAAACATAAGCAACGTTTATATATATATATATATATATATATATATATATATATAGCCATTCGTCTTACGCAATAATAGCCATTTCAGATCACAGATCACAGCACAAGTAACACAGATGAATATATTGAATATACTAGGATTTCCGTGTTTCGTTTAAACCTATAACGAAAAGCAGATTCCACGGTCGTGATGAATAGCCAAATCTTCACCCTAGACCCCTACAGGTGCGACAAACTACCTGCCAAATTCTCAAAGTGAAGCAACCTTCCTTAATAAGATGAGTAGGCTACTCGGCACTTCAAAAACCTGGTAGTTTGTGCACCCCATCTTGGGTCTATCCTATGTGTAAGAAAAAAGTAAATGAAATAATACAACGGTGGCTACAACCTCAATCCGGATGTACCCTGCAAAAGAATATTACATCACATTACAAATTACATGAATGAAAAAAAGAACACGCTTCTCACATCTCCCGGCTATTCAATCATGACGATCCAATACTTCATATCCATAAACCACAATCACAAGATACTAGATATGTGCAGCCCCTACTAATCGACATATAGCAATTGATCGACGTTTCGAAACACATTCAAACTTAAAGTGAATAAACGATGTTAAAATTTCGATTTAGAAACACTCCGTATTGCCCAAACACAAAGATAACACAATATGAAATCTGGGCAAAAACAAACAATACCATAAACTCTAAATCCAAGAGTACAGAACACCACAAAAATTCCAAGACCCAACTGCTACAGCGAACCGGCCATAGCGGGAAAATGGGCATTGCTGGCGGTTTTTTTTGAGTTTGGGTCTCGTTTTTCTCTGGAGTTCTAGTTGCATTCTAAACTTGTTTAAAAAATTTTTAGAAGACTTTTTAAAATCGACTGAAACTTGGATTTAAGTTTTATCGTTTCGGAGTCATTTCGGTTTCGAAACTCTAAACCTTGTCTATTCCATTAGTTAAGTGTTTGGGTAGGCTCTGATACCAGTGTAAGTGTATGTGTGCCTTGCCGTGTCAACTACGGCTATGCAGAATCAAAAACTTTAAAAATCTTGAGCACATAACACTAAATCCCAGGATTTAAGACCAAACACTAAACTAAACTAACCCTAACTAGAGTTTTAGCTACTCGGTTGAAATAAGTCTTGAAAGTTGACTCCTTAAGCTCCTTGGGTTGATGGTACGAGCTCTCAAAACCGATCTTCCGTGTTAAAGACGATTCACCCGAGGATGCCGATACAAGCGATAGTTTCGTCGGAAGCAACTAAAGATCGAGGCTTGCTAAGATAAGATGCTTAAAGTAGTATAGTTTGTGAAAACAAATGCTCTTTTTTTAATCCTTACAACTCAAGAAAGAGAATTGAGGAAGAAGATGAACATGGTGGCAACTTAAGAAAAATCTCAAGTGAAGAAAATGAACCATGCTTTGAAAATATCTCATACACTTCATTCTTATCTCTACACCCCTCAAACAAAAGAGTGGGTGGGCTTGGTGACTCACTAGGGTGAGTCACAAGTCCACACACTTCCAAGGTTTAAATGGTGGAGAGAAAAGAGAGAGAGTGTGTAGCCACTTCACTAGGTACACATATACAAACATTTATAAATATAAATGTAAGTATATAAACAAGTATACTCATACCCGTATAAATACGTATACCGTATTTCTACCAAAATACGAATACCGAATTTGTACCGAAAATACAAAATACGCGTATTCATATTTAGAAAGAAATACATGTATTTGTATCAAAGCATAAATACCCGCATTTATACAAATACCCGTATTCATACAAATACCGTATTCGTGTTAAAATACAAATACCCAAAAGAGAGCAATATAATACTAGCATCAAAACTGGCTGTCTTTCAAATCCGCTAGTACTACTAAACTTTCCGATTAAAGCACGTGCATAAATGCACGCGTTCAATCAAACACCCCTGCGTAAAACCATACGCAAACTATACCGTTTCGCATGAACCGGGAAACCCTCTGTATGGGATTCTAAAGACTCGACAATACGCTGGCAGTAGGTTTAACTACAAACATGTCAGTGGCACTAGCTGTACGTAACGGCTACTCAGGTATCTGTCGAAAGGAAGATAGACACGATAACTCGTCCGAAAACCCTACCGAGCCTATAGGTGACATTCTCCGTACATAGGGGGCATTTTCCGTACAGTCCGGTCTGTTCGTCTAAGAGTATCGCATATCGGGCCTAGGGGGATGGTAAACGTCAGACCCCTAATAGCGCAATTAGTTGTGTCGGTGTGGAACCCAAATACACCCTGAGAAACTACTGGTGTACGTACCAGTAAATCTCACTTACTCTAGCCAGGGACTTTGTGTATTGGCCAACCGTACACAGCGCGATATCAACTCCCAATACCGGAAGAGATGAATCCCTTCTATCCTCTACTGCCTCCAAGTACTTCGAGACTGCACCCAACTACTATATATTTGCACGACTCATTTGAGCCGTGGTAGGATAGTAATCTAAGTACAGTGGGAACACACTCGAGACGAATAGTGATGTCAAGTCAACAGACTAACCAGTACTCACGTCATCGGGGAACTGCTAACTAACGCTAGGTATAATTCCAACCAGCAGTTCCCAGTGAGTCCGTCCAGTGTAACTCATAATCCAATGAGCACCTGTATACTATTTTTGGTACCGTATACCAATGGCTGCGGGACAGGCCACCTCTCCTGATGGGGATAAGAAGCGTATACACTAGTCTACTCTGGAGTATCGATGTCCAGTCTCGATAATCCTACGACTAGGGACAAGTTTAAGGATGTGCTTATAGACTACCTAGTTCCCACTACTGTGACTGCCATCACAACGCTGGTAGTCAAGCAAACATCCTAAGGGCTCTATCAACATGTATTAGCGATATGTTAAAAAAATATATATACATGTTGTGATAGAATCAAACCAGATAGCATACTATCGTATTGAGAAAGATTGTTATTATATCTGTGTATATCCCAAGCTTTCAAAATGTAATATACAGTCCAGTACCATACAATAATGGCCTCTAGGGCATATATCACTAACACCCACCTCTGTGAGCCCCTCTCGGGCGTCTTAAAGAAGGCTGAGCACTAATACCCTCTCTGCTTTGTTGGGGTATTTTCATCTGTCCGGTCAGCTTGTTTTCTCCCTGCATTAATGGCGCGTTTTTAGGTGAAATTTGTTGATTTTTCCCCACGTTGCATTTGCTACACCAAGGGAGTATGCATGACTCACACAGTTCTCGCCGGACCTCGTAATCACCTATTTTGCCACCCCAAACTGTTTTGAGCAAAGTCCATGTGACCTTTTCCTTGATAGTGGTCCACCGACCTTGTCAGTATAGAGTCCCAACTGTTCGAGGATTGCTGCTTTCCTTCTACGGGCCAACTCTTCTTCCGCCGATTCACCTTCAGAAATTTCTAATTCCAAATCAGTATCAACGAAGTGTGTTTCATTGGGGTCAATGAGGCTAATTTGATTGGTTGAAGTGCCGACCATGTTGATGACCGTAGCTTTAGGAAACGGATTCTTTTCGACTTCATTCGGCTCTTTCGCAAACTTGATTTGGCCCTTCTCGATCGCCTTTTGCAAGATGTTCCTCTAGACAACACAGTTATTCGTGATATGACTCTCCGAATCATGCCGCTTACAGTACTTCTTTTTCTTCTTTAACTCCTCAGCATTCGGGATTCTGTAGGACACTTTGATTTGTTTATCTTTTAGAAGTAGACCTAGATTTTTTCTACCTTACTCAAGGAAAAATCGAAGTTTTGATGATTCTCGTAATAATTTCTTCTAACAACTTCTTTATCTTGAGCTGAATCATCTCCTTTTGGAGGAATTTTGCAAGTATAAGGTTTTCCCGGCATTAGCTCGGCAATATCAATATCAAAATTTTCAATACTCTCTTCATCGAAAAAATCAAAGCCATCCTCATCTCTCACTTCCGAGTATATAGCGTTCTCCTCAGGGTGCCCGACAAACGAAACTCCGAACTTGTTTTTGAATCCCGAGTTACGAGACAAGTTACGCTCTTCGGCTTTCGAGTGAGGAGTTCTAGCTGGAATCTTCATCTCTTATTAACTGCTCATACTTTGATACTCTCTGGAACAAGGTTACCAAATCTGGGAAAGTATCGCCTGTGAAGTGTCGTCTGAGATCCGACGATAAGTTTCTTTGTCCAATCGAAGCGTACTCGCTGGCTGTAAACATTTTCGGGCACCGATGTTTTGTCATAAGAAGTCGGCCAACAGAAGTCTCCACGTTTTCACCGTGCGTTTGGCTTATCCGGCTAAGATCAGCAACTATTAGCTCCACGGTTGCAGTAATAAAACAATGTCTAAAAGCGTGTTCCATAACCGGTCATTCAGACCCTGGGGCCAAATTTCTGAACCATTCCCGGTGAAGGATCCCTCGAACAGCCGAAGTTTGGGGAAGCTGTGGTTGCTGACCTCTCGGCATTGCATTGTGAACCTAGCAACGTGCGCGTCAACGGATTGTCCGTTATCTCTTGAAAACAATGTAAAATCCGGGATTTAAATCCCCTCTGGTACTCGTACATCATATCGTCTTGTTCGAGGTATGACTTGTGATAGAGATTTCGGTCGTACTGAGGAGGACGATAACCTTGAAATTAGTACTGAGCATTATGGGCCGGATTTGTAAGGTAGATCGCTAGGTTGGCTCTTTGGTAATAACATGCACCAGGATTCCCATACTGGTATCCCTGAGCGTTTGCCGCCTAGGGTTCATAGCGACAATTCGGCTGCTCAAGTGGGAAGGGGCGGTTTTGGTTTTGAGGGAACTGTTGATTGAAGAGCCTCTGCTGCTCGTCTGTTAGTGCGTTGTACCACGCTTGTCCCCTCGGAATTTGGTCGGCATCGAATCCTTCCCCAGCCTGATAGCGTGTGGTATGGCTTTGAACATTAGCTTGTCGAGGAGCCGAGCCGAGACCTCCATTGGTGCCCCCTGCATTCACATTTGGAAAGGGAAATTCCTGGTTATGGTTTTGAATGGAAGCCTCTCCCTGAAAAGGTCCTGGTGCGGGAAGATTCGGGGGATGCGGTTGATCGGAGCCTGTACAGGAGTTTTCCCTAGACCGTTAGCCAGTTAGTTGAGCGCTCAGCGGGTCCCTACATTCGACTCCTCCAGGGGTTTCAATGCCCGAGCAAGGGTGTTGGTATCTCTGAAGGCTCTCTAGCTGGTTTCGAGCAACTGTCGGCTGATATCCTCTGCCCTTGCATTGAATTGGTTCATCAACTCCACCATGTTGGGATCTTCATACGATGGGGGTCTCGGAGGTAATGAGTTGTTTTGAGGTGTTGTGTTTATGGGGACGGTCTGAGCGGATGCTCTCTCTTGCTCGGCTGACGAACCGACTTCAGTTCTTGAGACGAGCATCGAGGGATCCTGATGGGGTTTGAAATCCTGCCGGTTCTTTTAGTGAGACGTCAAGATACCGAGGCCTCGTCTTTCGAGAAGGTTGATTGGTCGGATCGGCTGGGATTGGCTCGATCTTTTTTCGCGGTCTCTGACTCTGTGTCGTAACAGGTTGACATGGTACTTACCATGCACTACTTGGGTCCCACCGGGCATGCTAAAAGAGCTGTTGCCTAATTTTATTGGTCTCCTATTCGTGGGCCTGCATGAAACCGAACGGACCAATTCAGCAACCATGTCTTCCTGAATGAATGGTCTCATTCCTTAGAGGAAGAGAGAACAATCTTCCTAAAAGATAATTCGACCCGATAATATGCAAACTTGGTAAGTACGCATAGGAATAAAGGATTGGGTTTCGACCCAACTGGTTGGCCTTTCTAGATTTAATAATATGAGACACATTCATCATTCTTTAGAGGATCGGCCAAAAGGCCTGATCTTTGTTACAATTGTCCTATGACCCAATAGATAAAAACTTCTATTGCATTTA
Source organism: Agapanthus africanus (assembly GCA_030015575.1). Taxonomy (NCBI): domain Eukaryota; kingdom Viridiplantae; phylum Streptophyta; class Magnoliopsida; order Asparagales; family Amaryllidaceae; genus Agapanthus; species Agapanthus africanus. Next base: position 980,943,225 of record CM057338.1, on the reverse strand, counting down.
GTCATCACGTTCATCGGCCCGGCAACGGCCGGATATTACAAGCAATCAAACACTTTTGGGTCATAAAAACACTTAAAAGAAAGCTTCGGCCGAACATATTTCCACCCCATTATTCTGGGGGTGTTCGGCCTGCATGCAGAGGCTTGATAGTTGTCGTGTCGTCGGATGCTTCTCTTTCTACTTATGGACTTTCCACTAGCTGATCGAGACATCATTCGCAGATAGCATGCCCGTCCAGGATTGGACATCTGACTTACGGGCAATAACAAGACGCAACTGATGAGTCTGTCCATGACATCACGCTCGGCCTGAACTCAAACAGCTTGAGTGCAGGACTAGACTTTTGATCACTCGTCTGACTTCAGGAATCGGGATCCTCGGTCGGTCGTTGATGCTCAGGATGAGAGAGGAATTTACCTGTCGGGGAGGGCTGGTCTTCTCAATCCCGAGCAAGGCCTCAATGGCGGCGGCGGTTGTAGATCAATCACCTACTAGATTTACGGCCATAGGAGCCGAAGAAGCAGCTAGAGCTAGAGCTAATTTATATGCTAGGGTTCTTTGGTTGATTTGTTTAGATACCTTTTCTATTGCTTTTCAGTAATCTTTTATAGCTCATGGCTTACTTGGAGGTCAAGTTTTGACCTAGCGGGCCGAACCTGGCTTTGCTATTCGACCTGCTATGGCGGCCCCTTGTTCAATGCCAATTGGGCCGAATTATTCTTCTATGGGCCTTCGGTTTAGGAAATCTTTTTAGTTAAGCAAACACAACCTCATAACATCATGACATAGAGCAGTGAATTGGAAAGCACATTAATTATTTTCACATGAGGATGCTGATGTTGCAGGCATGGTCCAAGCCGATCATTCTCACAGTAGAGGGAATGCAACTGGTCTATATCGCTGTAGCAGGGATGTGAAGATCGGGATTATGATGACCTTTGTTACTGGAGTGCTGCTACTAACTTGTTCTAATTGTTTCCTCTTGAGAAGGAAGAAAGGAAGAAGAGGTATGTTGATGCCTTCTGATATTTCATAAAATAAACAGAATTTCAGAAATCTAATCATTGTTACTTATATCCGCGTCCTCATAATAGCAATGGACTTTGATTTGATCGCTGCTTTTTCTTAGTTACCTTAGGTGCAACCGCTTGCTTTAATAAGCAGCCAAATCATGGAGCCAATAATGATCTAGATCTTCCTTTGTTTGAGTTTCGCACCATTGCTGCTGCAACTGACTTCTTCTCAGATGTCCATAAACCTGGATAGTGTGGTTTTGGACTGTTTACAAGGTGAATATATGTTCCTTCATTGGCCTTTGTATTCCAAAGATTTTCTAAGAACAATGAAGCATCAATGTTCTACTTTATTTCTTATCGACCTAAATTCTGTACATCAATCAATTTCTTTTTTCCCTGTTATGTACAACAATTCAAGTTCTGGTTTGACTCCACCTGTTACTGAAATAGTAATTTCAGCTCAACTCACGTCATCACCATCACCGGTTCAAATGAGTAATAGACAATTAATCATAGAGGCAAAGTTAAAATATGCATGTGTTTGATTGTAAGATTTTATAATTGTAAGGGTAAACTCGGAGAGGATCAAGAGGTAGCTGTTAAGAAACTCGCCAGGACATCATTACAAGGCGTTGAAGAGTTAAAAAATGAGGTTATGCATATTGCCAAATCTCAGCATAGGAATCTCGTTCGGCTGCTTGGTTGCTGCATTCAAAGGGAAGAAAGGATTCTGATATATGAGTCCATTCCAAACAAAAGCCTGGATGCTTTCCTATTAGGTATATTCTTGCCTCCTTTAATTACATTTTCATATTTAATAGTAATGTTCTGCTGTTACGATAATTAAGTCAAAACCGAAGTTAGTTACATAAGATCAGGGTAGCTTATTATTCTTTCAGAAACGTTATAGGATATGGATGTCAAGAATTTTACATCGCATGGTATTGGTTAGTTTATATCGCGAGGAATACTCAATCAATTCGACGGGATCATTCATCTAAAGCTTTTTTCCCAAGAAAATGGGGTCACCTATGATGCAGGACTAAATGTTTAGCAATGTTTTAGTGATGAATATCGACCTGACATGTATCGAATTTCTGCCTAGAGAAACTATGAACAAGATAGGTGCTTTCCATTATCCTGAACAACCGGTTGATATTTTCCAATTTTTTCTAGCTAGGAGAGAATAGTATAGAAGATGCACGAAAGGTGATGGCTTTGCTATAGGGACTTATGTGGAATTCAAAGTGACGGGAAGGGCATTAACCTAATATCCTTTGAAAGCTTACAGCTTATATAAGCCCAAGGTACTTAGTGCTCATTTGTAAATTTTACAGTGAAAGAAAACCTAATGATAAAGTGCAGCAAAAAAAAGGAATAAAGGTTACAATACGACCGTGAATCTATGGCTCAATAATGGGTTAAGGGAGCCGTAAAATTTTCTTGCCGTTATAAAATATGATTTTCTAAAAAGTAGAGCAAGTAAAGATGTTTCTTGGCATTGTTAGGTTTGAATTGCATATAATTTTACAAATTTCTGGTGTGAAAAAAAAGATCGAATAAACAGTAATTTGCACCAATATAATTAGTTGATTAATAGGCGAATCTAGTCGGGTGTCCCTTGTCTAAATCTGAATCCTAGATTACTCCTCACACCCATATTATTTTCCTCTCCTTACTAAGCACATGTATAAGGGTTTTCATTTAGTACTTGATTATCTTGGAAGTGTATATCATTTAGAATTGTGACTTTAGAGTATTTTTCGTTATTCTATTAGGATAGGGTTGTGCATCACTTGTCAGGCGTTGTACAGATTCTCCCTGTTTAGGATATGCCGGGGTTTATTGATTCTGGGGATTCTAATCTCCGGTAGCTGCGGACAAAACTGCCATTAATTACCCTTCATCTTGAGGGGAGTGAACCTCCGATTGACAATTCATATGGGTCATACGAACTCAATGTGCAGTATGCACGGGTTTTGTAGAGCTGCCACTCTTGGTATGGCGTAAGCGCGCATACGATTGGCGCTGCGCCACGTGCTTTGCATATGGTACAGTGGAGCTGGTGCAAGCACACACAAGAGTTGCGCTGCGCCACGTGCTTTGCACGTGGTTTGATGGAGCATGCGCTCCTAATGTGGACGCAAGCGTACAAAAGTGGTGTTGCGCCACGTGCTTTGCACATGGTTTGGTAGTGCATACGCTCCTGCTGTGGACACAAGCGCATGTATAATTGGCGCTGCGCCATATGCTGTGCATGTGCTCTTGTAGAGCTTGAGCTCCTGGTAGGGCACCCCTTAGCGCAAAGCGCCCATACATTGGTTGGCACTGGCGCAAATAAGGGAATGATGCTTGCACACGGGCGCTGGCGCACACGAGATTGACGCATGCGCCACTGTGGAGCTTGCGCTCCTGTTTGTGGAGCTTGAGCGCCTATGGTTTCCCCAAGGAAAAAGCCCTGAGGCGTTTCCTTTGATGGGGTCATCCCCAATCTTTTCTTATTTTGTCCCAAAAATATGCTCTTGAATCTTCAAAACTTTGGATTTGAATCTTGAATAATGAAAATGGGTCTCTTTTCCTTTTCCAAGCCTTGGATCTTGTCACAATAGGGTTTTGGAGATGAGTTCTTCTTCTTCCTCTTCACTTTTGGATCTTGAGGAAGGAGGTCAAAAATCTCTCCTTTTTTGGGATTTGATGGAAGATTCACTCTCTTCTCAATGGGTTTTGTGGCCTAATCCTATTTATTTCAGAGAAACAGGGATTTTTCTCTTAATTTGATTAAAAAACGACGAAGAACCTTGAGGAGAGAGACGAGGCTCAAAACCCTAGAATGATATGGAAATGAAAGTTGTTGATTTTCTTCATATTTTTGCCTTATATAGACTTTACATTTTACATTTTGCCCCTTAGGCTTTACTAAATACCTCTTTTGCCTTTCATATGCCGATGCACTTATTTCATTTTACACATAAACTATGGTTTTTACATAATTTGTCTTTATGCTCATTCTTCTTATCTGTATTCCTAAAAATTACATTTAAATTTATTTATTACATAATTCTTTTCTCCTTATGGCATGGGGGCCGGCTCCATGTTTGAACTTGAGCTTGGCTTAAGCCGGGTTTGAACCCGCTTGACTTGGTCTCGGGCTTGGACCCACTTATTCGAGTGTTGACTGACTTTCTGGACAAAGGGGTATAAATTTGACCCCAACAAAGTACCCCCATCAATAAGTGCATGTCGCATGTGTGCATAGCGTGCATGAAATTGATGGATCTTCTTTCGTGGGGAGGTTGACTTGGTCCATTTTTGCGACGTGGAGGTCGATGGTTAACGTGCTTCTGGTACAGAAGTTATTGCTTGATGTATCACTGGCACGGAGAGTCACTGTTGACGTGCTACCGAGGCAGAGAGTCGTTGTTTGACTTGTCACCGGCACAAAGAGTTGCAGTTGACGGCTACCGAGGTGGAGGGTCGTTATTTGAATTGGTTGAATGAATTTATTTCAGAAGTTTCCTATCTGTCTAGCGGGACTTTTGACCTTGGAAGCACTGCCTTGTGGGACTTTAATTTGATTTGTTTGATTCCTGCCTGTTTGGAAGGACTTTTGAACTTGAGTTGAGATTTGAATTTGAATTTGAATTTGGGATTTGAATTTGAGTTTGGGATTTGGCATCAACATCGCTACATCGGAGTATGATACTGGGGCGACTCATCATTTGCCTTGAGAGAACTTGGAATTTTGGTTTTGGTTCGGTATCAGCACGCAAACACTAAAGCATAGTGCTAAGAGTCACTCATCGTTTGCCATTGGAGGATTTGGGGGATTTGGATTTCGGTTGGCGTCTGCATCGCTACACTGGAATAGTGCCAGGAGTGACTCATCATTCGACTATGGAGGATTTGGAATTTTGGTTTTGGTTTGATGTCTGCATCGCTGCACTGGAATGGTAGCAGGAGCGAATCATTATTCGGCGTTGGAGAAATTTGGGGATTTGGATTTTGGTTGACATCAGTATCACTAACACTGAAGTATGGTTTTAGAAGCAGATCATCATTTGTCATTAGGGGATTTGAATTTTTGTTGGCATCTGCATCGCTAACACTGGAATGGTACCGGGAGCGACTCTTCATTCATTTTTGGAGGATTTGGAATTTTGGTTTTGGTTTGACGTCTGCATCGCTGTACAAGAATGGTACCAAAAGCGACTCATAATTTGCCGTTGGGGAAATTTGGGGATTTAGATTTTGGTTGATATCAGTATCGCTAACACTGAAATATAGTTTCAGGAGCGAATCATCATTTGTTAGGGAATTTGGGAATTTTAATTTTTGTTTGCGTCTGCATCGCTAACACTGGAATGGTACCAGAAGCGACTCATCATTCGTCTTTGGAGGATTTTTTTATACGAGTTTGTGCCCTTGCGGGTTTTCACAAGTTCACAGGTAGTCTCGCTATTTTTACTCACGAAACATTTTCAGTTATTAATTCGTGCCCCTTTTTACTTGTGGACTGACCGTTTATTTCTTTTATTTTTATTTTTCTTCTTTTATTTCCCAGTTTAACGACTTAGGGGTCGAAGTTGTGGACTTATTCAAGATCTTTGAACTTTGAGTTTGATGAAGCCGAGTTGATGGTTGAGACGATGAATTTTGCTTGGTTTCCTCATTTAATCCATAGCTCTTTCTCAAGGCGATTTCTTTGTCTTTTTGGACAGATGTGTGTCCCATAAAAACTGCGATGGACTGGGCTATTTTCTGAAACGGGCAATGAAGTCGTTTGTCCTCAGAGGGTTTTGGTCTTCATTGTATAGAGCTGACGATCGTAGCTTGATCGTTTGCTAACATGCCTTTAGCCAATGAGATCCCTCCCTCTTTGTATTGTTTTTCAACCTAATTCTTGAAAACAAAGCGGTCTTCAATGGTATGATTCACCATTCTGTGATATGGGGCAGTACATGGGATGGTCGGTCATGTTTTCTTCATGCGGTCTTTTTGATTCTGACAGTTGCAGACCGTTACTTAGGGCGTCTTTGAATATTTTATGGACTGTGTCCCTTCTGAAGAAATAGACTTCATTTAACTTCTCTTCCAGGGGTGATTCTCCTTCCCCTCCCAATGCTAATTTTTGAGGCTGGTCGACATTAGGCCCGTATGTTCTTCGCTTACTCCGGTCAGCAGATGTGTTAGAGGATTCAGTGTTGTTGGAACGTCCACCTTTGCGGTTATATTAGAAGTCTGGAAGAGATTCGGGACCTGCATGTTCCAATATCTGGACTCTTTTAATTAGGTCCCAAAGAATTTTGGGATCCGCCGATGACTTGCCTTTGATTTTGTCCCGTGTCAACTTGCCGCAATCATGCGTCAGGACTTCCCTGGAGGTTGGCCGCAGTCGACTTTCATAAAGGTACTCTGCTCTTGGATTGGAGGGAATAGCTATTGGCTGCTTTGGGGTGTCAATCCCTGGTTCATGGACCAAACTTTGATTTTGTTATGATTGCATTCGAACGACTTGGGTTGTAAGATTTACCACAACATTCACCAGATCGTGGACTTTGGAACAGACCTTGGCTAACTCTTTATTTCTGTCCTAAAGCTGCTCTTGAAGCCATTATAATAATGCTCATTCTATAGTTTTAGGGATGATGACTGGGCTGTCCTCATCGCCTGAACTCGATTCTCCAAGAACCAAGGGTTCTTTTTGCTTAGCGGCCTAAGGAGGGTCTTCATCATTATCTGACTTAAGCCGGTATTGGACAGCGGCCACCATATCATTACTATGACTGTGAAGCGTAGGAGGATTTGTTCCTTAAGGTCCGACCATGTAGACCATATGGATTGCGTATCTGTCCGTTGCGCTGTTTGCTGGGCTTTTGAATTGTTGTCGTGGTCCACTCTTTTCAGGGAAGGATGAACGACTGAGAGCAGTCAGTTCCTGAAACGCTTCCGTCTCTGTTTGTATAAAATTAACGGTCGCGACTTGCTCGTTTTTTAACACGCTAGGGGGCAATGAGATTTCCCCAGCCCTGTATTGGTTCTCAACCCAGGCCTTGAAAATATGGCAGTTTTCGAGTATGTCCTAACACTCGGTGGTATGGGCAATAATTGGGATTATCGGCCATGTTCGCTTCATTTGGCCTCTTTGATTTCGGTAGCTGTAGACCATTCTTTAGAGCGTCCTTGAATATTTTATGGATCTTGTCCCTTCTTAAGGAGTAGGCCCTATTTCTCCTTTCCTCCAAAGTTGGCCTTTCTCCCAATGTTGGCTTTCAAGACTTGTCGGTCTTCGATCCGCTCGTTCCTTGCTTGTTAAAAGAATCGGTACTGTTGGAACTTTCTCTTTTGCGGTTGTCGTCCCTCTGATACTTTAGCTTGTTCGTGAATTGGAGATTCTGAGTGGACTCGGGCTTTAAGCGTTCAAACATCAGAACCTTTTTGGTCAGTTCCTGAAAGTTTTGATACCAACTGTGTATAGGAAAGGAGTCATCCAGTTGCCAAGATTTCCTATAAGAAGGCTGGCGGATTAGTCTTACTCTAACGGCGATTCACACTTGACGGAGAGATTGCGTCATCGAGCTATAAAATCCGTGTTGCTTTCGTTTTTTGGATTGGTCCTCACAAATGGTGCTTTTATCGCTGACACTCATGAACTTTTGTTTAAACAAAGATTCCATTTAGGCGAACGTCGTGATCGAGCCATCCAGTATGCTTGTGTACCAGTCGAAGGCAGCATCGATCAATCTATTGACGAACTTGCGGAGGAGGAGAGAATCATTGCCCTCAGTATTCTCACATGATGCTTTAAATTGGGCAATGTGATGGCTTACATCTCCTGTAGCATTGAACCTTCTGAATTTAGGGATGACGTAGCCGCTGGGAAACTCCACGATATCGTATCGTGCAGGATATGGTCTCCCACTACTGCCGACGTCTTTCTGCGCTTCGGCTACCAATGTCTTGACCTTGTTGGTTACCAAGTCCATGATTTTATCTTGTGTCAGTGGGCTATTGTCGTCGGGAGTCGAGGCATTCCCTAAAGCTGAATGTGATCAATTTTCATGTAGCTCGCCTGCCTACCTTCGGACTTAAGGGGACGGGCGTCGGCTGCTTTGGGTCGTTGTAACCCAGCCCATGAGTAAAGCTTTATGCTATATTGGGCTGCAGCCAAGCAACTTGAGCCATGAGCTACATTATGACATTCGTCAACTCATCAAATTTGGTGTAGAGTTTGGTTGTTTCCTTGTCTTTTCTTCTGAGATGTCTTTTTTTCTGAGATGTATCCGATGTTCTTGGAGCATCTGTTGTTTTGCGGTCTTGGGGATGAAAATTGGCTCTTCATCGCTTTCCGAGCTCGACTCCTCTTGAATTAGGGGATCTTTCTGCGTATCAGCCTCACGAAAGGGTTTTCGTTGTCTTCCGAAAGAGGCCGGGCTTGAGAAGTGGTAGCCACATCAAACCAGATTGAGCCTGGGAAGTGGTAGCCTCATTTTTTCTCTTGCTGCATATGTTATCACTGGGATGTGTGCCCGCCATTTAGACCTTATGGGCCATGCATCCAGTCATTCCATCATTGTTAGCGGTTGATCTTTTGAACCTTCGTCGTGGCCTTCCCTTTTCAGGAAAGGAAAATTGACTGAAAATGGTCGGCCTGGCCGAGTCTTTGGGTGGCATGTGTACCCTTTTTCTGAATTTTCCCCATTGCTTTTGCATGGCTAACAACGTTTGGTAGACCGAGATAGTGTCACGCTTTCTGTATCAAGGCTTGGACACATCTCTTTGCAGCACTATTCGAATTGTCGTCTTCTTGATTTCTGCGGTCATGACATTTTTCTGAACCTACTATAAAGGTTCGAAAGAATTGTTGATCTTCACGGCCGACTCATCTGTTGTCACGGGATAACCCTATTCTTGGAATCTCACGAAGTTCAGCTTAGCAGAAGCCCTGGCCCTCTTATTGGCTCTATATATGAGTTGTTTATATCTTAGCTTCTCAGTCTTAAGGGCTTAGTAGGCATATGCTTTTCTAGAAGCCGCCGTAGACCGATTGACGGGGAGTCCAAAGAAGACACCCGACCGTGCGATTGTCAAGGGCACTGCCTGTGCTTGCCCGAGAAGCCTTGTAGCTTTGTTGGTGTTGATGGCCTTGCCCCCAGTTGGAGCAATGGAGAGCCGTTCAAAGACAGACTTGCACTTGGGCTTGGGCGTCCTTGCAATTACATCATTTAGCCTCCTCCCTTTTGAGACCAGTTTGGCCACTATGCTTACTGGAGCCTCTACGGTAGGAGCACTGAAGGCTGAGGTGAATGTGATGGAACCGAATGGAAGCGACGGCTCCTCCCTTTACCGCATTAGGTTTGATGAGAGAATCACCCGTGCATTCATCTTCATTATGTATGAGACTGTGGCTGCATCGGAAATCGAGTTCATCTTTGGAGACATTGTCGTATGATGTTGATTGTTGTTTTTGCTGAAGATTGATAAGCTGCATAAAAAAACATAATTTCAGTACAAACAACGATGTATGAATTCGCATGATCATTTGACCCGAAATATGGGAGTAGAGATAGGTCCCGCCGGGCATGCCAAAACCTGTAGAGTGTTTTTCGTTACCCTATTAGGATAGGATTGTGCATCGTTTGTTAGGCATTGTACATATTCTCCCTGCCTATGGTAGGCCGAGATTTATTGATTGTGGGAATTCTAATTTCCGGCAGCCGCGAACAAAACTGCTGTTAATTACGCATTGCCTTGAGGTGAGGAAATCTCTGATTAACGAGCCATATAGATCATGCGAACTCAATGTGCAGTATGCACGTGTTTTGTGGAGTTGGCGCTCTTGGTGTAGCGCAGGCGTTCTGGTGTAGCGCTACGCCACGTGCTTTGCATGTGGTACAATGGAGCCGGCGCTCCTGGTATGGGAGCAAGCGCGCACAAGAGTGGCGCTACGCCACGTGCTTTGCACGTGGTTTGATGGAGCTTGCGCTCCTAGTGTGGGTACAAGAGTACAACAGAGTGGCGCTGCGCCACGTGCTATGCACGTGGTTTGGTGGAGCGTGCACTCCTGGTGTGGGTGCAAGCGCACATATGATTGACGTTGCGCCACGTGCCATGCATGTGTTCTTGTGGAGCTTGAGCTCTTGGTGGGGCACCCTTTAGCGCAAAGCGCCCATACATTGGTTGGCGCAGGCGCAAACAAGGGAATGGCGCTGGCGCACACGAGATTGGCACTTACGCCACTGTGGAGCTTGCGCTCCTGTTTATGGAGCTTGAGCTTCTGGGGGTTTCCTCAAGGGAAAAGCCCAAAGGCGTTCCTTTTGATAGGGTCGCCCCTAACCTTCTTCTATTTTGTCCTAAAAATGTGCTCTTGAATTTTTAAAACTTCGGATTTGTATCTTGGATGATGAAAAAGGGTATCCTTTCTCTTTTCCAAGTCTTGGATCTTGTCACAATGGGGTTTTGGAGATGAGTTCTCCTTCTTCTTTCTCTTCCTTTTGGATCTTAAGGAGGAAGAAAGAGGTGAAAAATCTCTTCTTTTTGGAATTTGATGGGAGATTCGCGCTCTTTTCAATGGGTTTTGTAGTTTAATCCTATTTATTTCAGAGAAAGAAGAATTTTTCTCTTGATTTAATTTTAAAAATGAAGTAGAAGAACCTTAAGGGGGGAGAGAGAAGACTCAAAACTCTAGAATGATATTGTAATGAAAGTTGTTATTGATTTTCTCCATATCTTTGCCTTATATAGGCTTTACATTTTACATTTTGTCCCTTAGGCTTTACAAAATGGCTCTTTTGTCTCTCCTATGCCTATATGCTCATTTTTTTCATATAAGCCATGGGTTTTTACATAATTTGGTTTTATGCTCATTCTTCTTACATATATTTCTAGAAATTACATTTAAATTTATTTATTAAACAATTCTTTTCTTCTTATGGCATGGTGGCCGGTCCCATGTTTGAACTTAAGCTTGGCTTGAGCCGGGCTTGGACCTGCTTGACTTGGACTCAAGCTTGGGCTTACTTATTCGGACGTTGATTTTGACTTTATGGACAAAAGGACGTAAATTTTGCCCCCAACAGTGGCAAGAGGAAGATTGGCAAAGGGGTCATCATGAATCAAAACATAGGGGGCATGAAAAGTATGCATGTTTCTCATGAAGAAAGAGTAACATGTGAGATGTCAATGTTCACACAAAATAGCTTAAAACCTAGCCCTAATCCAGTCTTTAATTAGCAATCCAAGGTTTAATAACCTTCTGCAAAAGGCTTGAAACATATTAAACGCATCTCGAGATTTTTTCCCCCTTTTCATTTCAAGCTTTAATATTGGTCCAAAGGCTTTGGTATGGCCAGTTTTTTCTTCTTATTTTTTGTGAGGAAATTCGTTGAAATTTATTTAATTTGGGAAAGTTATGTATTTGAAGTTGTTAGTAAACTCATTCTGGTGATCTGAATATTACTTGGAGGGAATCCTTCTCCACATAGTCTGATGTATTTAGCTTTGATGACTTGATACAGAATTTTAATTTGAATGAAGAATAGAGGAGAACATATTATACCTTTACTTGCCCAGGGAGTTATGGTCCTTTGATTGTCTATCAATATATATGGTCAAATTTTAAAGGGCAGAATTCTATAAAATTATGTCGGTTTTCAGGAAAATATTAAAACTAGAAAAATCTTGATCTTTTGATTTAGTTGTCCAAAACACTTGAGTTTGCTTAAAATGGACCTCGGAAGACGAAATTATGGGTCTCCGAAAGTGGCCGATAAAACAGTTTTCAGATTTATGAAAACAATGAGTAAAATATTATAAAACGTAATTCGTAGTTTTAAAATAATAGTGATTATAAGTATTAACAAGATGTTGAGTCTGCACTTGGAACAATTTAAATGTACTCTCGAATTACTGAAAAATACTCAAATGTGGTATACTGACACAATTGTATTCTACTAATACCCGGTAAATAAATCTATACAATGATAAACTCAACGTAAAAATAAACTTAAGAAATATGCCACAAAACAACAAATCTATATATTAACATACTACAAATGACTATCACTCTTGAATTATATAAATATGATAATAATACATATTACTTAATCAAGATCGGTAACATGCTAGAAGAAGCTAAAGATTAAAATACTATATTCTGTAATCAATATAATTGAATGTTTATTATAATTGAACTAGAGTCATGAATGTGACGCTAATGTTGATTATGATGAAAACAAAACATCATACTATCTTATATTGTATGAAATCATATTATTAAATTTTAACACAATACTAACTACTCAAACACAACAAGAACATACATGTTTTAATAAATACACGGGTGATTAATGCAACGGTGTGGACATACTAAACTGTATATAATCTGATTGTCATAACCACTATAATGAACACAAAAACATATTCGTCTAACACTAACACATTTTTATATATGTGACCTAGTCTAATATAAAGTTCTTCTCAAATACTAATAATAATTTGAACTTTTTGAAATAATTCGTAATTAATTGAGAAAAATAATTTGAGGAGAGAGAGAGAGAAGAAAGAGCTTCTTTTAAACGAACCGGGCCGGGTTAATACCTAAGTCCCGATTCAAGAAATAGACTTTGACTTCTACGGAAATAAAGCAACTCAACTCTTTGCTCTTCATCTTAGTTGTTCTCAATCAGAACTACCGGATGATGAGCTCAAAAGTGAATGAAGACAAGGGAAAGCACTGAACTAAGGATCCGTTCCGTTTGGAGATGAACTACGCACTGCAGTTAAGAACCTGTATGGCTTCTCTTTCTTGGCCTGCTTGCTCTTTTCACCGATGTCTTTGATCCGGTCCGGGTTAATGGAGGCTTAGACCTTCACTAGTCCAACTCGCAAGAAAGAGAGTAGGGAAAGAATACACCTTATGAGCAGAATTAGATGACACAACGGGCGGAAGGCGACTTTTCAGAGATGAGTTTAAGGACGGTTAGATAAGGCACTTTAGTCAAATCCTTATTGTTGCGATAGCTTTAAGGTACAAGAGGACTCTTTGTCGTAAAATATCATATATCTGGCTAGTGGGCTCAGTACCATTCCAGAGAAAGCCGATCATGAATCAAAGATGGTTTCGGTACTCTAAAGGCATATGCTGGCAACCCCATTCGCTTTTGACTTCCTTTCGTGCTAGCGGATCAGAGGTCGGAACTCATAACGTCTAGCTTACAGAACGGCAGGTGCCGAAGTGAACTTCTTGTTCTGTTCCATCAGTTCGTTGAACTAACAAACAAAGGGACGATATAAGATCGTTCTTTGACAGACGGAAAATACCTTGATTAGATCGAGGTGAGCGGATGAGTCTTCGTCTCTCTTCGTTCGATTCTCTTGTCGTTGGGTTTCAGATCGAGGATGACAGAAAGGGGAGAGGAGAAGAAATTTTTGGAGTCCCGGGGTTTTGATATATGACAGAATAAAGAAAAAGGTTTTTGGGTTGTTTAAAAGACCTATGATTTCTTTAAATTTCAAAGCGTTAATAGAATATATCAAATCACAAAATCGGATATTGGGAACAAAATCTGAACAAGAATAATGAGACTTAACAACTATCTGGATATTTCTTTAAAAAAACAAAATAGATGTACATTATGAAGAGTGAGACTTGTAGTACTATAAAATAATAAAACAAACAGGATGAACACTAAATGTAAGTTGCGTGTAATGGATGATAAAATACTAAAAAAACAAACAAACAAATAAACTATTAAACTGTGAACGAACTAATTGAACTACTAAGCAGCATGAAAGCTATTATTAAAATATTGCCTTTATTACATACATAATAATAATATAAAAACAATATTTAATAAAAACTGATTGAACAACAATGAAACATAGAACAACTTACAAGTAAAATATATACCTGATTTGAAATATGATGTGATTACAAACAAACATCACAAAAATCAACGAACATAACTTGCACACTAAAATGTAAAATAATATAAAACTATATGTCAAAATAAAAAATCTAATAAACCACAATTACATCCAAAAAAACAGACAAAATGCACAAGATAACTGCTTTGATGACAACATAATGTATAATTAAAAACAACAAATAAAAACAATCAAAACAAGCATATCAAAACAACAAACAAACTAAAATAAACAAATAAATTTTATTTTTAATTAGAAGAAAACCTTTTCTCTTCCTTTAAATATTAATAAATATTTGGTTATATAAAAAAATATGATAACCATTTTAAAACTTGGGGATTTAAAATAAAAAACAATAAGATATTTCAGTCGGGATTCAAACCTATGACATATAGAATAACAATGCAATATGATAATCAAGATATACAAGAATGGACCATGTATATAAGTAGAAAGGAAATAAATTTATATAGAGGTGTTTCAAAGAAAGGGGGCATTTTCTTGAAGAAAGGAAAATACAAGTAAAGTACTAAGATTTTACAGTCGTTACATACATCTTGCACACATGATCTTTATTATATTAAAGCGCACTCAAAATTATGGGATCAATAGAGAAATTTTGCACAATGTTGTGAATGTGTAACAGGAATATTTAACACATAGTATCAATTTTATTAGGCTCCGCCTTGGTAGAGAACCATCAATCTATCAAGCTCTCTTCGGAATATTCCAGTTTTTCACGGTCTATGTATGTTCGGGATAACTCCAATTTTTCCCAGTCATATATGGGTAGGATAAGATTAGTCCACTTTCACTTAAGTGTACGTACTATTATCGTCATTACAATATGACTAGAATTTATGCATGTGCGTTGCATGTGTTAGTTTAAAAAAATTTAAGAAGGGAGAAGGGGAGAGAGATGTGAAGGGTGCTAGAGTTTTATTTATTTAAAAAAAGGGATTCATGATGTGGAGAGTTCTAGATAAACAATTAATTATTTTTTGGGAGGAGAGAGATGATGTGGAGGGCTTAAGAGGTGAGGGAGATGATGTGGAGGGCTTGAGAGGTGAGGATTTTTCTCCTTTTTTCTATTTTTTCTAGAAAAAAGGAGAAGGGTGGATCTCTCACCACGGGTATTTGCATTATATATAGAGATATTCAGGCTAGGAGATAATAGGATCAACAACTACAGAGGCTCTGATAATTAAGATAAATGAGGAACTGTGAAGGCGGCTTGGACCGAAAAGTGAAAATGGGTAGAGCCATGGTGGCAGTTCTCAGAAGATAACCATCCATACACCTTGGTACACTCATTTAAATTTATGAAACGTTAGGGGAGCATATATACATGGTATAAACCCACCGTTGCCGGTCCCAAGTCCGGATGAGAAAGGATGAAGGTTGTAGTAGGCTTGTGACAGCCAATGTAAAATTTTGTCACATTCTATGATATGAATCATAAAAAGAATATCGTTGGGGTGTCCCCTACTCAGTGACACACTGCATCGGATCCCGGATGTAGTGTTAAGTATGCAAGGGCTTCTAGGTCGTCGTCCAGAAATGGCGCGCTACATCGGACCCCGGGTGTAGTGACAAATAAGCAAGGGTTTCATAGGATCCGTCTAGCTTCCTGGAATATAGATTCCCTTACGGGTAGACTAATAGAATTAATGGAGGTGATGATTAGGAGGAGAGTTGGTATTATGTGTTTGCAAGAAACTAAGTGGATAGGTGAAAAGAGTAGAGTCATAGAGCCTTGGGGTTATAAGCTTTGGTATATGGGTAGAGAGAAAAATCGTAATGGAGTAGGCATAATCATAGATAGACGGTTGCTTGAGAATGTAGTTGAGGTTAGGAGAAAAGGTGATAGAATTTTACTGGTTAAGCTTATTCTAGGTGGAGAGATCCTTAATGTTATTAGTGCTTGATGACGCTAGTAAGCGTCTATTCTGCGAGGATTTAGACGAGATGGTGCAAAGTATACCTAGTGGAGAGAAGTTATTTATTGGTGGTGATCTCAATGGACATGTAGGTACTAGTCGTAACGGGTTTGATATTATCCATAGAGGTTTTGGTTTTGGACAAATGAATAAAGTTGGTGGCTCGATTCTAGATTTTGCCTTATCTTATGACTTGATCTTAGCAAACACCTGGTTTAGGAAAAGAGAGTCCCACCTTATCACTTTTAGGAGCGGATCAAGTGCTAGTCAAATAGACTTTTTTCTGACGAGAAGAATAGATAGAGGATGTTGTATCGACCGTAAGGTAGTGCCAGGTGAGAGTGTAACCGCTCAACATAGACTTTTAGTTCTAGATTTTTGATTTAGAAGATGACCTAGGAAGATTAGACGTAAGGTAGAGTCTAAAATTAAATGGTGGCGATTGAAAGAAGATAACCAATAGGCTTTGAAAGAAGATAACCAATAGGCTTTTATAGATCGTGTAGTCTAAGAAGCGGATTGGCAGTCGGAAGATGATTCAGACAGAACATGGAACAAAATGACTAGTTGTATCAAGAGGGTAGTTAGAGATCTACTTGGTGAGTCGAGAGGTGGTGTTCCACCATCTAAGTATACATCATAGTGGAATGAAGAAGTAAAGGCTGGTATTAAAATAAAAAGGGATTCTTATAAAGATTTGAAGAAAAACAGAGATGTTGAGAGATTTGAGAAGTATAAAATGGCTAAAAAGAAAATTAAGAAAGCTGTTCAGAAAGCTAAATCTAAAGTTTACAAGAGGCGTACGAGAAATTAGACACTAAAGCTGCTGAAAATGATATATACTGGATTGCTCGGATGCGGGAAAGGAAGATCAGAGACTTATGTGCGCTGAAGTGTGTTAAAAATGAAAATCAGAAGGTTTTAGTTCGAGATGAGGATATCAAGGAAAGTTAGAGAGATTATTTTGACAAATTGTCCAATGAGAGCTTTACTAAGAATTTGGATGGACTTGTCATTCAATCTTAAGATATAAACCGTGATTTCATGCGTAAAATAAGACTATCTGAGGTTAAAGAAGCTTTGAACAGAATGAGTTTAAGAAAAGCAGTTGGTCATGACGGGATTCCTATCGAGGTTTGGAGATGCTTAGGAGAAATAGGCGTTAAATGACTGACAGATCTGTTTAATAAGATTTGGCAGACAAAAAAGATGCCAAATGAATGGAGGAAAAGTATTCTTATACCTATTTACAAGAACAAGTGTGACATTCAAAGTTGCTCAAACCACCGTGGAATAAAACTTATGCGTCACACCATGAACCTTTGGAAGAGAGTGATTGAACACAGGCTAAGAAAGGATATTAAGATAACAGAGAATCAGTTTGGGTTCATGCCTGGACGATCGACGACATAGGCTACTCATTTGCTTCGTCAACTTGTTGAGCGTTTTCGAGAGAGGAGAAGAGATTTGCATATGATATTTATTGATTTACAGAAAGCGTACGACAAGATACCTAGAGAGGTATTATGGGGGATAATGATGAAGAAGGGGGTCTCTGTCAAATATATTGACATAGTCAAGGATATGTACGATGGAGTAGTGGAAAATGTCAGAACTTGCGGCGACCTAACGAGTGATTTTTCGATTACAATTGGTTTATATCAAGGATCTGCATTAAGTCCATTTCTGTTTACCATCGTGATGGATGAGCTTACTAGAACTATCCAAGATGAGGTACCTTGGTGTATGCTATTCGCTGATGATATTGTTCTAGTAAATGAGACGAAAGCATAATGCCAAATTGGAATTATGAATGCAAACATTGGAATCTCGGGGGTTGAGATTGAGCAGGTCCAAGACAGCATATATGCATTGCAAATTTAGTAAACAGAGAAGTCAAAACCATATTGGTATAACATTGGAAGGGCAAGAGATATCACCGAGCGATCGGTTTATATATTTAGGTTCCATCATCCAAAAGGATGGAGAAATCGATAGTGGTGGTAATCAAAGAATTCAAGCTGGTTGGTTGAAATGAAGGAGTGCAACATGAATTTTGTGTGATCGTAACTTTCTGTTAAAATTGAAAGGGAAGTTTTATCGGAGCGTTATTCGGCCTGCCTTATTATATGGTACAGAATGCTGCGCTCCTAAGAAGCATCATACACAGAAGATGCACGTAGCGGAGATGCGCATACTTCGTTGGATGTGCGGTAACACTAGAAAAGATTAGGTGCGAAATGAGGATATTCGTGCAAAAGTTGGTGTAGCATCTGTGGAGGAGAAGATGCGGGAAAACCGGCTAAGATGGTTTGGTCATGTGCAACGCAGACCTATGAAAACACCGGTTCAACGAATAGATACTCTCGATATGGGCAATGGCAAAAGGGCAAAAGGGAGATCGAAGAAAACATGGATGGAGGTGATACGAAACGATATGGTTGCCAAAGGCCTCAATGAAAGTATATTGTTCGATAGGAGTGAGTGGAGGCGGAGGATTCATGTGCTGGACCCGACGTGATTCTCATGTTGGTTCATGTAGCCTACCCCATATGCTTGGGATAAAAGGCTCAGTTGTTGTTGTTGTTGTTGTTGTTGGTAGTAAGCAATAAGAACTATGAAATTAATGGAGATAAACCCAGAAACATGAAACTTTTGGATGCAATATGGAGAACAGAATGAGGGATTATGACAAAGGGATCAAAAATGAAATATAGAAGAAGAAAAAAATGCAGGCCTTTGCAAGCGGAATAGAAGAGACAGAGAGTTAAATTCAACTGAATAATGTCAAAGAAACTCCAAAGACGGAAGCGCCTGCAGTTTTATCAATCAACAGAAAAAAGAAAGAAAGAAAGAAAAGGTGAGGGCTACTCCCAAGGCCAGCACTCTTCTAAAATGATTTGGAGTTTAGTAACAAGAACATAACTTTTGGTAGAGATTCTCTACTCTCCATTGATTGATTCATCAATATATAAAACTATGGTGTATCAACTATTATTGTATCAGAGAATGATTTGGAGTTTAGCAACAAGAACATAACTTCCAATCCACGCTGTGCTGGAAATATCAACTATTGTTGTACGTATCAGAGAATCTCTATCCTATCTGAATCCAGAGAAGCTCAACACTTCTTCTGATGGAGCATATATATATATATATATAGCGAGAGAGAGAGAGAGAGAGAGACACTAAGAGTTGGATAGGAAAAATTCTCAAAGTGGGGATACAAACTTGTGATTCGTGTATGCATGCATATATAATAACACACATAACATATGTACCTATGTACATGCATGCTTAACACGTACAAGCGAGCTTAGGGTTCATTGGTGGAGATAATCCCTACTTCCACTAGCATGAAACTTGGTTTGGGATGAAAATTCTCTCTCAATATTATGATGACTGATGCGGACGTGTATATACTGCTTGGAGATAATCTCACAAGATAGAAGATGATATCACAGAGATACAATTGTGATGTGTCCACAAGATACTTCTATAGGGCATTATATCACAAACAAATAACATATGAAAATGCATTTCATATTACCCAAAAGACCACTCAGCAGAAAATGTGAGCTTTGGTTCCCTCTCAGCACACGATGGGGGCAGGCAATGAGGGAGAGTCCTCTGTGGATCAAGCTAATTAATAGATGCAGCAGCTTGCAAGAGGGGTTATTTTATATTTATAGTTGATTAATGCACAATCTGTACAAGAAGAAATTGCTTTTTAATCATAAAATACTTACGCAAATAGCTATAGTCAATAAGAAATGTCTTTGCATGATTTCCAATAAGATAGAATGAAAATGCATTCCATATTACATTCTTTTAAAATTCTCACTAAAGCACATCATATAGCAGACATGATACTACCTTCAAGCAAACCGAAAGCAAGAATCTTTATAAAGACTGAACAAACAATTACATTGATAAATGAAACAACATACAGGAGTGCAACTTGATTGAAGAACCACAATTATATAAATCTAAATGATTACAAAAATCAAGCAACACATGAAACTACAACATCATGACAACTGTGTGATCACATGCGAAGGTATATATTATCCCAAGTGAATTTATTAATATATAAATAATTAAGCAGATCAAGAGGATCCCTTTAACTTTTTTGCGATGTTTGCAAAGTATTGACCCTGATGGAAAGCAACCTTAAGTTCGAGCTCCGATGGGGTTCTGGAACCATCGCCAGCATAAGTTCCAGCGCCGTAAGGGCTTCCTCCCTTCACCTGCCCCATCT
The DNA here is from genome assembly GCA_030015575.1 of Agapanthus africanus. Taxonomy (NCBI): domain Eukaryota; kingdom Viridiplantae; phylum Streptophyta; class Magnoliopsida; order Asparagales; family Amaryllidaceae; genus Agapanthus; species Agapanthus africanus. Next base: position 980,923,084 of record CM057338.1, on the reverse strand, counting down.
CAGACATACCGGCACCAAAAGTGTAGCCGATGGGTACGAACATCATTCCATGGTGGACCAACTGTGTTATGGCAGTCAAACTGTAGCAATACGATATAACTTAGCAAAAATTATATTCTTAGCATGGTTTAAAATCTCGGTCAATCCCGGTGGCCGAATCTGATCCAAAAAATGACCGTCCGAGTTCCGAACCGAGACTAAAAATTGGGTTCACCGGTTGATTATTGGGATTTAGTATTAAGCTTATTTACCGGTTAGTGGGCTTCTTAATGGTTAGCTGATTTATTAATCGGCTACTTGTTTATTTGACATCATTTAATTACTTAGAAAATGTTCAAAAGTTTACCGCTATCTTCACGACATATTTAAAAAGATACTCTGCACATTATCATTAATTACTTTAAAAAATTCAAATTGCTTATAGCTTTTTTCTATTTGCTATAACTTTCTAGAAATTTTTAAGTTAAGAGATTTAAAACAGCTGATATTCTGATCCGAGATGGTCGATATGGACGATTCCGATCCCAAAAATGACTATCTGATACCGAGATACTATACCAATCTTTTGAACCTTGACTTTAAGTAATTGTGATGGAAGTATCTTACGCAGTAGTCTCCTGCCCACCGCCCTGTGATCCAGTACTGACGAATATCCCAGCAGGCTTTCCTGCAAGCTTCTGGCTCTTCCACAGCCCTCCAGTTGCATCTAGAAATGCTTTGAATTGTGCAGCCATCATCCCAAACCGAGTTGGGAAACCGAAGATAATTCCATCAGCTTCAGCAAGTTCGTCTGGTGTGATGATTGGCACGTCACTCTTGGGAGGTGCATACAACTTCCCAAGGACCTCTTCAGGTAGGATTTCAGGTACCTGTTTCGGTCATAATAGTTAGAATATAGATAAATATTTCTCGATCCTCATCAAAACTTCAGAGTTTTCATGTGGCAAAGACATTTAAGACGGTACAAGAGCAACCCAGGTTCTAATCCTACCATACATACATTTAAATTGTGGATTAGAAAATAAGAGCCAAGCCTTAGATTGATGTTTAAAATAGCTCGCTATGTGGTTCTAATCCTACCATACATTAAATATAAAATTATGTCTCAACTCTTGCAACAACTTCGGAGTTTTTCTGCAGCGATAGCGACATTTAAGAGATGCCAGATTGGAAGATTCTTAAACTGAATGGTTTGTTTGTTTCTGTCTTAGTTTTTCAAAGATATCATGCATAGAGCTTATGCGACTATTTTTCTCATGCTGAATCCATCTTATTAGTAAAAGAAGAAGAGCATAGGCCCGGTAATTTGCTGTGTCATGAAGCCTGTGTAGACTATCAAAGTGTATAAACTACTCACAGTTAGTCTATAGGGACCAGAATGATCATCAAATTCCAATTTTCAGGTTAAACTACTCACAATTAGTCTATAGGAACTAGAAACTTTAAAAAAAAAAACCAACAACTAATACACAGGGAAAAAAGTATCAAACATTTCATATGACCAACTGGTGTGGATGTAGGTGGTGTCCCCAAAAAAATCCATGTAGAATGATAAAAGGAGAAAAATTTAAGTACTCGTGCTCAATTTTTAGTATGTCATGACATCGAGATAGGATAAAAAGGAAAAGAGGGCAGGGAAACCAACGAATATAATTTCAAACATAGATTGATCTTTTAAAAGTCATATTTTATTTATAGTCAAATCTAAAGAGGAGCCAAAATTGATGATTTCTAGATATCTCTTTAGCGTCGTCTCTTTATATTTTAGCTTTCAAAGTATTTAACTAGTGAAGGCATCTATAATAGGAGGAAAAAGAATTAAAATGCAATATGTCTGCTATATCACAAAGGCGTCTCACATGCAAAAACTAGTATTCCCTCCATTCACATTACCAGTCTTTTTTTCCCTTGCACGCTTTTTAAGAAGAACATAAATTTTCTAAAATAAAAAATGTCATGGATGTGAAATTCTCAATTTACCTATGATGGTCTTCATAAAGTCTCCTGAAACTTGAATAAACAAGATGGTGGTGTCCTTTACTGTTTTAAATTAACAAATGTGGTTAGGGTTGAGATAATCAGCACAAACCTGCCATAGCTTGGCTTCCACTCCTTCAACAGCTGAAGCACCTTTCTTGATTTCCTCTGCTAGCTTCTCAACATGCCCATACATTGAGTAGTACCTGTTCAATAAAAGAGGAAAAAATCATCGAGCTTTACTTATGCACATACCAATATTGAAAGTTGAACGAGACATCAATGAAGAACTATTTTAAGTTCACATCTTTCCTGATTGGTACTGTGAATGATGAGCTAACTATATCTTATTGCAAAATAAATAGCTATCAAGTTTCAGGGACAGAGCGTAGATGAAAATTAATGCGAATCACTAAGGCGTGTACTTAAAAAAAGAAACATGTAAAAAGAATGAAAACACAAGAATGAAAACACGTGACTTGTTTAATATAGGATTAACTAGACAAATACAACATCGATCTAGGGGTTAGGTATTGATCGGACTCTACTGTGCATATACAAGAAAGTCATTTGTTGCAATTTTTGGTTCCGGTCAGTTAATTTATTCATTAGTGGAACTGAAATCCCTTTTCTTCAATTCAAATGCAGGCCGCAATCCATAATGACAAGTTTAGAAGTAACCTGGATATGAGATTAAATGAATGCTCGCTGTATGGTGTTTGAAAATCACCATAAAATTTAAAGGCAATGCATAGATGATCATACCAGTAAAATTTGCTGTCCATATGGCTTTAAAAATTACCCGTGGTTCATTACTTATAAAATGCAAAAAGGGAAATTTTCACCCAGCAAAATAAGATACTATGTTGTCAGTGTTCCACATCAGAGCGATAACGACAGCCGAGACAAAGATTGTCACTATAAAGGAAAGGCGGTTAGCGAAGGGGCTTCAAGATCAAATTCCGATGCCAGCATCACGTCAAAGAGCATATGGAAGCCCCATAACTTGTAAAATCACACCTAACATGTTGATAAGGTTCATGAGCACCAAATTAGCAAACACTACCGAAAAAGAAAAAGGATAGAGCTGAAGGAATGGCTTGCTTTCTCTTCCTTTGTACCCATAACAGCGTGCCATCAGTTTACAATTAATGGAATCGTAATATTAGCACACCAAATTAGCAAACTACGTCCTAATATTTTCACAAAAAATTTCAATCTTAGAATCCAAATCACATCATCAAGTCCATAATCAACAAGGAAACAAGAAAAAGGTTTAGCATATCAATATCAATCTAACAAAATCGCAGGAGAGGGGTTTGATCGCGATGCTTACACTATATAAATCTTGGCAGCCATTGATGGAGATTGATGGAATTTCGAAACAAAGCTCTCTCTCTGTCTCTCTCTCTCTCTCTCGCTATGTTGTTTTTTTCCCCAAAAGCGGTTGAGGCTCACCTCTATTTATACATCGGAGATTAGTAAATGCCGCCCCTGTTTGAATTGAAGTTGCTCGATTTGTTTTATATTTTTGGGGATTAATTAATTAATCTGGCTTCTTAATTAATCAATGATTATTGATGGGAGTTGATTCTTTGCTTTTGTCTTATTCTCATGGTTACCATAACATGTATGCATGATGCGATCATGAGCTCATGCTATCGGTTGACTCAGGGTTTGGGATCAATCTAGATCAAAATATTAAGCCAGTTATCTCATAAGAAAAATATAAATTATTTGGCTTAAATGCTCTCTACTTTTGCTCCAAAAGCAGTAAAACCCCTTAAACTTGAAAGGCATACATTTTACCTAGCCTGAAATTAAACATCATCAATTTTTTTGGTGTATGTTTCCCCTAATGCCCCTCAAACATTTCTTCTCCAATTTTCTTTTCATTTTTCATTTCTAAATATTTTTCTCTCCTGACTTTTTCCATCATTTCTTTTCCAAAACCTCTAATTCAAACGATTTACCTTCCTTTTAATCCTCTAAGAATTAAGCATGGATTCAAAAGAGTGGATTTGAAAAGGAAAAAAAAAAGGAAAAGAAAAAGAGAATACTAAGCTATTCGATTATTAAATTTTATCAAAAGAGTATCTTAAACGTTAAAATGTTTTATGGACAGAAAAACTAATTCCGTTAAATTTTTTAGGGGTTAATTTTTTTTCCCCGAAACAAATGCGAGTGGTTTTCCTGCATTTTAGCCTAGATGGTTCATATCAAGAAGAAAAAATTTGATGCTAGAGATAAACTCTTTAATTGATCCACGAGTATCTCCAGTAGCATTGCATATGACGAAAAATACTAGGATTATAAGTAGTGTTCTGAAGTTATAGTTTTTGGTGTTTAAAACGAGAAGGGTTGAAAATAAAGATTTTTTATAGAATCAAATTTAGGCTGCGACTTAGAATGAATTCCGTATAATTCATTCGTTTCGTTTGCTTATTTGAATCAGCCAAATGCATATAAAAATGACATATTTCAATAATATATGTTTAACGAAACCTGCAGAGGAGTTGAATGGCAACAATAATAAAGTTGGTATATTCATGTTGTGGGTCAATAGAAGCAACATCACCGAAACCATTGAATTGCTTAATGTTTTATCTTAGTTTTGAGATTTGAGTTAAGAGTTTTCAACAGAGACATGCAGTCCATTATTTTTACAAAAAAGTCCCGCGCCTTATTTTATTTCAGCGAATAGCCACAAAGATCCACCGGTCACGCCGCCGCGTGGTCCGAGATTCTTTGGTTCAAACTTTTTCGAATCAAAACTGACTTCGTTAGAGGCCCAAATTACGATTCTGACCCTGGCCCACGTCTGCCACAACAAAGCATGACGACCCGTGCCTTTATACAACTGGGCCTGCAATGTTTGGACCATTTCGTAATAAATCGATTAGTATTATTCAATAATAATTTTGATGGATTTTCGTTTGAACCATTCAATATACGTGCACGTGCTACACATGGCGCCAAAGAAACTGAGTCCATTTCATGAATTTGGACGCATTGCCATATGCATGGAATACAACTGGTTATCTATATTCTATTTATATTTATATATATCTACGTGTGTATACTGAGATAATATAATGACAAAATTATATTTAAAAGCTCACACAACAAATTACATATGCTGGGAAATGAAGTTAAAACGAATATAAGTTTAGTTAAAATTCTAAACGACTTGTCAAAGAAACACTGATAGATAGATAGCTTTATTAATCGGATAGATATTATTATCAACAAAACTATTTAAGAGATTGATTAAAAAATTTGTTATCGCCCGTTAAAGAACAAAAAAGGTTGTAACATAAATTAGAGTCGCCATGTCGGATCGGCATACTATTTCTTTTTGTTTTGGAGATAATCAATTTTCTTCATTTGTTCTCCATTTAGTCTCGTATGCAAATAGCTGATTCTATTTTTCTATAAGGTAAAAAATGACATGACAATTGGATGTTTTTCTACATAATGTAATAATTTGTATGAACGGAAATTTATTTTACAGTTCATGTTTTGGGATACTTAAATTGCCAAAGAAAGTGATTATGAAGACAGTTTTTACTTTTGATAATTAAAAACAACCATATATAGCAAAATTATATTTTATTTGCCTAAGTAAAAAACTATTTGCTAGTGAGTTCAACCTTCACCTTACAAAGTTGAACAAGTTGATATAAACATACATTCTTTACAAGTGCCCGCAATGCATGGGTCTGAGGAGTCGTCCAAAAAATGATATCGCATAAATGACTGGATTTTAACTATATTTTATTGCAAGCAAATCGTTCAAATCTAACATAAATTGAGTCCCTTTCAAAACAATTTAGATTTTTTTTTCATTTTCTCTAAAAATAATTCCAGAAAAGTATATGACTTTACACATTTGTTCCTATTGCATGTATTCAACGGATGACAAATTGCATTAAAAAATTCATGTAATCATCACGGACTGCATTTGAAATTTTAAAAGATTTTCTCCGCAATATTCCTGTCATCATCACTGATTACTCTCCACCTCCGTCCTCTTTCAGACGAGGGTTCTTCACTTATCATGTATTCTTCTCTTACTGATTTTCATATTTTATAATTCAACTCACCGCTTTTAATATATATTTCATAAATGTATATAACTTTTAATATATATTTCATAATAATCTTATTGGTAGTTGATATATAATGTACATATTTTCATTTCTTATAAATATTCATATCCATATTTTCATCCGTCAATAACCACATAATACGAGTATGATAACATCTACATCCGATCGATATTCGAACGATGAGAACGTATAAAAAATAATAGAGAAAGTGTTGACTGCATTTTTAAAAAAAACATCTTAGCCTCATATAATTTCTCATCCATACACTTATGCAAAGTAATAATGGACAAACGTATCCGATCGATGAGAACGTATATAAAATAATAATGAAAGTATTGACAACAATTCTTTAAAATACAGTTGAGCCTCGTCTAATTTTCCATGCATGTATATATACAAATTAATAATGGACTGGTTGATTGCAATTTTTAAAAGATATCAAAGATCTCATTTAATTTTCTATCCACACATGTCAATGGAGAAAATACTTTGCATAAATGTTACGGTACAATTTAGGTTGAATAGTGATAACTTATATGAAAATAAATACTGACAATTCATCAGAAAATATATTGCATGAATATGAAAACAAACTTAAAATGGGTCAAATGCATATTAACTATAAATTATAGAGGGCGGAGGATTAATTTCTTATAATAAGAGGCTAAAAGCTGATTTTCTTAAACTAAAGTCGTGGGTTTTAATTTTCCATGCAGGAAGACAAATGAAAAGTTTGAAGATAATTAGGAAAAAATAGTAATTAAATTAAATGTAAAGGGTAAAATGGGAAAAAGTTTGAAGATGTTTAGAACAAACTAGCAGTTAAATTGAATGCAAGGGACAGGGGACAAAATGGAGAAACAAAAAGCTTGAATCAAGTTTCCGAGGGCTTTATATTATATATAATCCTTCTTTGGTCAAATAAGCAAAGATATGCATAAATCTTCACTGCTAATGATTATTTTACTTAGAACCTGTTTTAGCTCATAAACTCGGCCCGCTTAAATATAAAATACATAAATCCTTAAATAAAAAAACTAATATTTTTGATTGTTAAATTATATGCTCATATTTTCTTATAAGATGTATTCTCTCTGTTCACAATTACTTATCCTTTTAGATTTTTGCACGACAATTAAGATATGCTTTAAAGCATATTTGAAAAAGAAATTATAATACTGTCATCCTACTAAATTTCCTAAATTACCCTCATGTTAAATATGATTTAAAAAGCATATTTGTTTTATAATAATTTTTTTCGCATGTATACATACATTTTTTTCGCATTTTCCCGTTCGTTAGGCTTTGTAATAAATCATGATGGGGAGATTGAGGAGGATATAACTCATAAGATCAAAACGGTATGGATGAAAAGGAGAAGAGCATCATGAGTGCTATGTGATCGTAGGTACCAGTTGATACTTATAAGTGGGAACTCCACAGATCATGACACGTGGTAGATGACGTGTTCCGAGGCTCACGGGACAAGAGCAAACACGATGCATTGAAGGCCTTCCCCGGGCTATCCTCCCGAGGCATGACCCGACCTTCGATGGATCCCTGAACACTCTTATGCCCACTTTACAAATAACCATCGGCTCGCCTTTGAGCCCTCCTACACGTTGAGCTTCCTCAGCCCTTCCTGCTCGCCTCCGAGCTATCACAGAACCGAACTTCCTCGCCTCCCCGCTCGCCTCCGAGCCTCCCGTCGAGCTAAACATCCCCGGTTCTACCGAGCAACCAAGAATGCAGAGCCTAAGCGCCTCCGCCACGGCTCTGCGTATCTCGCCATAAGCAAGATATCCGCTACCCAACATCCCGCGTTCCACGCCGTCGTATCCCCCATTAACGAGCGTATCTCGTCATAATGGGGGGATCCCGTCATTCACGCAGGTGTAACGTCAGGGGCATAACCGACGGTGAAGATCTCGTGCCAGCTCGCTCCAAACGACCACTATAAAAACCCCTCTCTCAGACGATTCAGGTAAGACAATTTTATTCCAATAAGTCGCTACTCTGCCAAAATTTCTCGACTAACTTGATCTTCGCAGGGTCCACGGTGGTACAACCATCCCGGGACTTCTTTTACAGATAGCTCGGCTTTGCCTCGTAACAAGCCCACTGAGATCCACATGCTTAAGGAGGCAACTCTCAACACTAATCTCAGCCATTCACCAACACTCGCGACAGATCGACGGAGGACAACATCTGAAGAAGATCTAAACCTCTATCAGTTGGCACTGTATGTGGGAAACTAGAAATTTTTCCACTCATCAAATGTTGATCTTTCGCTCTTGACTATATGGCGAGCGAAGACCGCGGCGATCCTAGCATAAACCGCCGCCTTCCCCACAAAGGAGGCGTGGACGGATCTACGCCCCCATCGAATGCCATCCACGCCCTCTCGGCAAGGATCGATAGGCTCTTGTTCATAGTGGATGCCCTTGTCCGCGTCCAAACGGTGGGCCCAGCCCTCAGGTCGCCGGTCCCCCATCCGGGGATCACGACCTTCATAGAGGGGGAGATGACGCTGCCCATGCTAGTACCACTGAACAACGTCTTGCTCACTCCGGCGATCACAGATCCCACGCGGCGACCGATTCTATGACCCGATGGGCGCCATATGGCCCCACGCCGCGGTCTCGCGAAAGAGTCCATCGCCCTGAGGCTCGTCGCGTTCCCTTCTTGCACCCAGGCATGACCGACACCCCCTACCTCGACGGGATCACACGAACGTCACTTGTCGTGAGGACTCAAGAAGGACCTCGCCGGGGGACCTGAGGAATTTGATAAACAGAATCGGAGTCGCAGCCGGGCGCAGGCTACAAGCGGGAATGGCCACTATTCCGACCACACCGAATCCTCGGGCTACCACAATCGTCTCGACGCCCTCGAAAAGAAAATCGAGGGTATACATCGGGAGGGTCACCCGTTGAGCGAGGGGACCAGGTATGCCGCCGACTCGGTTACAAAGCCATTCACCGAAGAGTTGCTCGCCGTACACATCTCGTCGAGAAACAAACCTTCCAAGGTCGCCTTCTTCGATGGGAAGTTCGACCCTAAGGACCATCTGGACGCATTCATGGTGGGCATGATCTTCCAGGATAACTCCGACGCTGCCCAATGCCGAGCATTTCCCGCCACTCTCATCCGGACAGGACGAGACTGGTTTCGAGGACTCACGCCACACTCCAACTCTACTTTTGATGAGCTGGCCGTCCAGTTCCTCGGACATTTCGTCCGGAACAGACGACAGAAGCGGACTGTCGATTACCTCTTCACCATAAAGAGCGGGGAAAAGAAATCCTTTAAAGAATACGCCACTTTCTTCTACAACGCTCTTCTTTAGGTTCCCGAGCACCGGGATGAAAGTGTCATCACCGCTCTGAGGTCGAGTCTTAGGCATAAGGAGTGGCTCCGCTCCTTTGCATTAGCGCAACCTAAGACCATAGCCAAGATAAAAGCTTGGACCGAGTGAGAGATCCAACTCGAGTCTGAGGTGAATGCCAACCTTCCTCGGGGCAACCAAGCCGACTAAAAGAAGAGGGGCGGAGAAGAGAAGGAGAAGGTCGACCGGCCAAAACCCTACTCCCCGAAGTTCCAGGAGTACACTCCTCTTAACATCTACCAGACCGAGCTGTTGGAGAAGGCAAAGGGCAAGAGATATTCAAGATCCCACCAGTCACCCAGAGAGCGACTAAACGTATCCGGGGCCCGTATTGCGCCTTCCATAGGGCGCAGGGCCACCAGACCGAAAACTACAAACAACTCCGCGACTACATCGAGGAGTTGATCCACTCTGGCCACCTGGTGAAGTACCTGCGGGACAAGCGACAGGCAGAACGAGAACAAAAATACCCGATCTCTCCCGAGGAATTAACCATCGGCCAAATTATGGTCGTTACCTAGGACCCTGCTCGGGAAACTCCGGCCTTACAACGCAGCGAAGTTTAAGTTGTCTAAACAAAGTGTATTCCTTTTGAAATAATGTAATTCTTGTCGGCACTTAATTAAGTCCATAGAACGAACGACGAAAGAAAAGGAAGAACTTTATTCATTAAAGTGTATTATGACCTCCTCAGCCTTACACAAAAAATTATCATTACAATAAAGGGGGCTGGGGTTAAGAAAGCAATGCTGGTGGTACTCCGAGAAGATTTCCGCCAGCCGGGCCCTAGCTTTTGTTGCCCGCTCCCTTTCATGATACCCGCGAACCCGAGACGCCACAGATAGGCCAGAGGCAGCACCCGCCGGGCAGGAGTCGGCGATCAGCCTCTTCTAGAAACACTCCAGAAGAAGATCCACCGAGCGATCCTTCCTGCACTTTGAGATCAGGCCGAAGTGATGGAGCGTGTGCAACTTGTCAATCGCCTCGTCCTGCAGCTGCTCGGACAAGGCATTGTCCAGACCTGGGGACATCCTCCAAATCGCGTACATGAGAAATTGGAGGAGAGGGGATCGCCGGGGGAGTAGGCGGCCGAAGTTGCTCTCCACGCGCTCTATCGTCCCTTGGTATGTTACCTCGGTGCACTCCGGGTCATAAAGGTATATGCCGTCGAAGGAAATGATCTCCTTGATGCTGTAAATAAACCCGGCCATTTTTCAGAAACGCAAGGGCGGGTTTATTTGACCAAAACGCCTTCACTATTTATAGCCTCAACAGAATTCCTAAAGGCCGAAATTTACGCGCGCATTAGCGCGAATCGCGGGATATTTTCAGATTTCCCAATACAGAGCTGCTGCATGGCGACTATGCCGTACCTTACGAGCCCCTACGCGGTCAATGGAAGTCCGAACGACCCGGATCGTGGAGCATCGCGCCTCACCTGTGCGTTTCTGCCACGTGTTGTCCACGTCGGTCTCTCTTCCATGGTTTACGGGTCAAGGGAGACTGACCGACGCCCCATGAGGCCGTCGAGCAGCTTTCCTGCTCGGTCAATCGTTAGCAGGCACATCCTGCCCCCTACGCTAAGGGTCGAAGCCTTCCTCATGAGGCCACCGAGCAGCTTCCCTGCTCAGTCAATCTTTAGCGGGCATATCCTGCCCACCTACGCTAAGGATCGAAACCCTCCTCACAATCCACTGAGCAGCTTCCCTGCTTGGTCAACCCTTAGCGGACACATCCTGCCCACCTACGCTAAGGATCAAAGCCCTCCTCACGAGACCACCGAGCAGCTTCCCTGCTCGGTGAACCCTTAGCGGGCACATCCTGCCCACCCACGCTAAGGATCGAAGCCCTATTCACGAGGCCACCGAGCAGCTTCCCTGCTCAGTCAATCCTTAGCGGGCACATCCTGCCCACCTACGCTAAAGATCGAAGCCCTCCTTATGAGGCCACCAGGCAGCTTCCCTGCTCGGTCAATCCTTAGCAGGCATATCGTGTCCACCTATGCTAAGGATCGAAGCCCTCCTCACGAGGCCACCGAGCAGCTTCCCTGCTCAGTCAATCCTTAGCGGGAACATCCTGCCCACCTACGCTAAGGATCGAAGCCCTCCTCATGAGGCCACCGAGCAGCTTCCCTGCTCGATCAACCCTTAGCGGACATGTAAGTCCATGTCACGCACCCCACGAACTTGCGGGGAGGCGGAATATATGAAAAACGATTATCAAAGCTTCGTAACACGGACTTGAGCGCATGAATCGTTATCTAAACCATTGCTAACTAACTACTAGAGGTTTAACTACTCGGATTCGAAGTTATACCTCACGTTATATGTCCTTCGGGTCTTCATCGCTGTCCTCCACTCCTCGTAGGCTCCTTGGAACATCGGCACCTCAACGGCCTCCTCGAGTCAAAGACGATCCACCCGATAGCTCTTTGTCCAAGCTTGATCTCTAACTTGAGATAACTAGATTGCTTAAATTGCTAATCTAAGCTATCTAGGGGATATAGAGTAAGGTTATGGATGTATTAGTCTATCTAATCCTTGATCTCAACACATGAGAGGGGAGGATTAGAGTTTCAAGAGAGGATGAGCTTGAGGAGAGAGAAGGTGGGCATAAGAATGAGAAGAAAAATGAACTCACTAGAATATAACAACCATAACAATTAATCAAATAAATAATATAAATGATTAATCATCATGGTTGATGCATTCACCTTGTGCGATTCATCATATGACTCATTAACTCATTAATGAATCATTTAATGTAAAGGATGAATCACACAAATGAGTCATTAAGCAATTAATGCTCATGCCATCTTAACCCCTTAGTCACTACTCTTCTAGAAGCTTCCCGGAAAATTATGAGAACGCCCCTCCAATCCATGAAAACACGGAAAAACTTTAGACTGTATAAATCCAATAACCTGATACTAGAATCTGGCTTAAACCAAAGCCGGCTAGTAAAAACTGTCCGAAAAGTCGTATGTGCGTAAACACACGTATGCGTCCGAACCCTTGTCGTAAAACCATACGACCTCTATATCGTTTCGCCTGGAGCAGGGAAACTCTCTGTGTGGGACTCTAAAGACTCGACACTACGCTGGCAGTGGGTTTAACCACAGACCGCAAGCGGCACTAACTGTACGTAACGGTCCCCAGGTAGATGTCGATAAGAAGGCCGATGAGGAAACTCATCCGAACTCCCACTGAGCCTGATGTGACAATCTCCGTACAGTCCGGTCTGTTCGTCTAAGACTATCGCATATCAAGCCTAGGGGGCGGTAAGCGTCAGTCCCCTAATAGCTGTATAAGTCATGTCGGAGCGTAGCCCATTACACCCTGAGAAAACTACTCGAACCTACCAGTAAATCTCGCTTGCCCTGGCCAGGGACTTTGCGTAATGGCTCTCTGACACAGCGCGATATCATCTCCCAATACCGGGAGAGACGAATCTTGTCTAACCACTACTGCCTCCAAGTGCTCGGGATTGCACCCAACTGCTACCTGTTTGCACGACTCCTTTGAGCCGTGGTAGGGTAGCAATCTAAGAACAGTGGGACACACTCGAGGCGAAGTAGCAGTGTCAAGTCTGCGGACTATGCTGTACTCATGTCACCTGGGAACTGTTAACTGACGACGGGTATAATACCAACCAACAGTACCCCTGCGAGTCCTGTCTGGTGTACCCGTAACCTAACGAGCACCTGTATACTATCTTCAGTACGACGTACTGATGGCTATGGGACAGACCATCTCCCCAACTGGGATGAGAAGCGTACACACTAGTCTACTCTGGAGTATCGATGCCCTGTCTCGATAATCCTACGACTAGGGACCTGTATAGGATGTTGCTTATAGATTACCCAGCCCCCACTAGTGTGACTGCCATCACAACGCCGGTAATCAAGCAAAGAACCTATGGGCTCTACTAATATGTATAAGTGATACGTTACAAGAAACATATGCACATATTAAAGTAGACACAAACCAAGTAGCATACTACCATTTTTAGCAAGACTGTATATACAACTGTGAATATCCTAAGCTTCCATTAAGTAATATACAATCTAGTATGATACAATAATGGCCCCTATGGCATATACACTAACAATCTCCCAGTTGCACTAGGGCTATGAGCTGCCATATCGTAGACCTATCATCTCGAATAGCCTCTCGAACCGTGTCTGAGGAAGGGCCTTTGTGAATGGATCAGCAATGTTATTCTCTGTCTCTACTCTTTTCACCTCGATCTCCCGGCGATCTATGATCTCCCTGATCAGGTGGTACCGTCTTAAGATGTGTCTAGACTTCTGATGGGACCTGGGTTCCTTCGCTAAAGCTATAGCGCCGTTTTTGTCACAATACAGAGGTATTGTATCAACACTGGTAGGAACCACCTGAAGTTCTGTGAGGAACTTCTTCATCCAGACAGCTTCTTTTGCGGCATCGCAAGCAGCTATGTACTCTGCTTCCATCGTTGAGTCAGCAATGGTCTCCTGTTTGGAACTCTTCCAACAGACCGCCCCTCCATTGAGGGTAAAGACATAACCCGACATGGATTTGGAGTCATCTTTGTCACTCTGGAAGCCGGAGTTGGCAAAGGCCTCAATCTGGAGGTCTTTTCCGCCATACACTAAGAACATATCTTTAGTCCTCCTTAGGTACTTGAGAATGTTCTTTACTGCTCTCCAGTGATTCTCCCCTGGGTTTGCCTGATACCGGCTTACAACGCTCAATGCGTATGCTACATCTGGTCTGGTACATAATATCGCATACATTATAGAGCCTACCGCAGAAGCGTAGGGTATAATCGACATGCGATCCCTTTCCAAATCAGTCTTGGGAGACATCTCTTTGGAGAAAGTGATTCCGTGACAAGCCGGTAGATTACTGCGCTTAGAATCATCCATACTGAATCTCTTCACTATGGTGTCTATGTACCTGGACTGCGAAAGTCCCAATATCCTCTTAGATCTATCACGATAGATCTGGATCCCCAGAATGTAGGTGGCATCACCCAGGTCTTTCATGGAGAATTTATGTGACAAGAATCGTTTGACTGACTGTAACATAGGAATATCATTTCCTATTAGGAGAATGTCATCCACGTATAATACGAGGAATACTACAGCTCTCCCTACAATCTTACTGTATATGCATGGTTCATCTGGATTTTTGACAAAGTCAAATTCCTTGACAGTATCATCAAAACAGATGTTCCAACTCCGTGATGCCTGCTTTAGTCCATAAATGGACTTAAGCAGCTTGCATACTTTACCGCTGCTCCCACTCTGGCTGAATCCCTCTGGCTGATCCATATAGACGCTCTCTTCCAAATTTCCATTTAGAAAAGTTGTCTTTACATCTATCTGCCAGATCTCATAATCGTGGAAGGCAGCAATAGCAAGAAGGACCCGAATGGATTTCAGCATAGCCACTGGAGAAAAGGTTTCGTCATAGTCCAAACCAGGTCTTTTACGGAAACCCTTTGCAACAAGTCTAGCCTTATAAGTTTCAACCTGTCTATCTACACCAATCTTCTTTTTGAAGATCCATTTGCATCCTACGGGTTTTACCCCATCTGGAGCAAAGTCCAAAGTCCATACTTTGTTAGTGTACATGGACTCCATTTTGGTCCGCATTGCATCCAGCCATTTCACCGAGTCACCGCTCTGAATGACTTGCTGGAAGCTAGTAGGCTCATCATTGTCAATAGTGCAATCCTCTCTATCCCCGTCTATGAGAAAACTGTAGTATCTCTCGGGCGGATGAGACTGCCTACTACTCCTGCGGAGTGGCGTCGGGATGTCCCTTTTTTCTGAAACCTCTGGTTCAACCAAGCTTTCAGTAATAGTTTGTGGTTCTGGAATTTCTTCCAGTTCTATTGCGCTCCTACTTATCTGATTTTCTAAAAACTCAGTTTCCAAGAAGCGAGCATTATGAGAAACAAAAATCTTTTGTTCCTCTGCGTAATAGAAATAATATCATTTGGAGTTCTTTGGATATCCCACAAACTTACACTGTACTGATCGTGCCTCGAGCTTGTCCGCATGCTGCCTTTTTACAAAAGCTGGACATTCCCATGTCTTCAGGTACTGAAGATAGGGTTTCTTTCCACTCCACATCTGATACGGTGTGGTAGGTACAGTCTTGGTTGGAACTTTGTTCAAAAGATATGCAGCTGATTCTAGTGCATATCCCCAGAATGGTCGCGGTAACTCAGCCTTACTCATCATGGAACGAACCATATCCAATAGGATTCGATTCCTCCTTTCTGATACACCATTGTGTTGTGGTGTGTATGGAGGAGTAAGCTGAGAGAGAATTCCATTCTCTTTTAAGTAACCTAAGAACTCGGCACTTAAGTATTCACCACCTCGATCAGATCTCAGTGTCTTGATACTTTTGCATGTTTGGTTTTCCACTTCATTCTTGTATTCTTGGAATTTCTCAAAGGCCTCGGATTTATGTTTCATTAAGAAGACATATCCATACCTAGAGAAATCATCCGTAAAAGTAATGAAGTAGGAATAACCACCCCGCACATGTGTAGACATTGGACCGCACACATCACTGTGTATGAGTCCCAAGAGCTCGCTTGCTCTTACTCCGTGTCCAGTAAACGGAGTCTTTGTCATCTTTCCCATGAGACAAGATTCACAAGTAGCATAAGATTGATATTCGAACGGATTCAAATATCCTTCTCTATGTAACTTAGTTAATCGTGTTTCATTGATGTGACATAGTCTATAATGCCATAAGAAAGCCTGATTCATTTCTGGAGACTTTCTTTTCAGTGTGTTCTGGACATTGAAAACCTGAGCTTGACTTAATACGTATATACCGTTATCTAATGTACCTGACCCAATCAGAACTTGATTTAGGTGGATGTTAACTATATCGCTTACGAATGTAAAATCATATCCCTCTCTCGAAAGTAAGGACACTGATATGATATTACAAGTCATACTAGGTATATATAAACAGTTACGTAAAATCAATATATGCTCACTTGTCAAACCTAGGCGATATTCTCCCACGGATTCAGCGTTCACTGTCATTCCGTTTGCAACTTTGAGAGACCAATCACCTTCCTTTATAACTCTACGGTTTCTCAAAGCATGTAATGAATTACAGATATGAGATCCTGCTCCGGTATCTAGTATCCAGGAAGTAGAGTTAATTGACATACAGTTCTCAATAACAAATACACTAGAGGCCGAAGCTACAACATGCTTCATATTCTGGCTACTGGCTTCCAAAGCCCTGCAATCATTCTGCCAATGCCCAATCCCATAACAATAGGAATGTCCCTCTTTTACTATATCCAGTCCCGAAACTTTTGCCCTTCTCTTTCTTTCTACTTCCCTGGTTTCCTTCAGGGTAGAAGGCAGAGACTGTAGAATCAAGTCGGTATCTGACCCATTTCCCAACGTGATCTTCAGGTCCTTGAGCTCATCAATATAGCTAGTCATTGTAAGGACGTTGTTCCCTACAGATGACCCAAAATCCAACCTCGCTTGAATTAATTCGTTCGAGGTCTCATATCTTGCGATATGAGATTGCTCTCCATATAAATCTTTGTTATGGAGAAAGATGGAAACTGAGTCCATCTTCTCGTGCTGCTTCTGGTATTTACCATCAACTGAAGCTAACACGAGGAATTTGGCTTTCGCTTTATCTTTTTCCCTTGTCTGACGGATATCCATATCCGCGACAGTGGAAACTGGACCTGGGACGGCGGGATCTTGAGTAGTAATAGGGTGATCCAGCTTGTCATAGGCAATGGACATCTGGACAGACCTTTGCCAGTCATATAAGTCAGATTCAGTCAAATTGTTATCTAGATGTAACCTAGTCGTGGTCACAAGGTCGCTGCAATTAAGAGAGAGAGAAGAAAACATTTTAGCATGATGCTGTTGAAAGTTTAGATTGGTTTTAAGTTTATCTAAACAGGATGGCTCCCACTGTTTCTCGAATCTCTCCTCAAACCAAAAAGGAAGAACTAGCCAGGACTATTCTCACCGTACAATACTTGCTTAACCGTTCAGCCAGGCCAGTGTCGATACTTCGAGAGAGGTTTTCCAACGCTTTCGCGAAGTTCCTTAATTAAATAACCTCTTTTCTCTGGGGGCGTAGCCCCGCTGACACCTTTCTCGACAATTACTTGGTTTATAGCATTGATCGTTAAGTGACGAATCTCCTGATAAGTAATATATACTCACAGTAGGATCAGGATCCAAAATATCATCGTATGATAATGTTGAAGGAATCCTACCAACATTCATCATACTCTAAAATGGTATGCATCTCTCTGCAAATTTCAGTTTCTTTAGAAATTCCCGATATTGATTTTTGCCCCATGCTCTTATGACCTTGACTTTGGCCAAACAAATCATAAGTCGCACCGTCATTGTCCATGTTAATTTGAACCCACCCGTACATACCCTTGACTTTGGCCAAACAAGGTAGTACGACTGTCCCAAACCAACGCATCTATGTATGCTACATATGAATATCCAACAGCTACCAAACACTGTGCCTTGACTTTGGCCAAACAAACACAGCCTGAATACTATTGACTATCTATATGAAATGATGGAGGGCTACGACTGGTTTTGGCAAAGCCGTGAACGTAGTGAACTTGATATAATCGAAGGAACCTGATACTTTTTAAAAGGAGTGGTTAAAGCTCCGCAATTTAAAAATTCTGATCTTTTAAAATAACCGAGTGGTTTCTTTTAAATTTGTTCCAACGATTAAACTTTGGTTTTATTTTCTTTGCATTATAATAATGCGTCCCATCATTTATCCTATCATTGCAGAAAACAACGAAAATACCACGCTCTCTTATGCCATCCACATTTGCCACTGGGTCCCGTCATCACCCGTTAGGTTACTTAACTAACGACAGAGCGGGGGTTGGGCTAGCGCGGGTGTAAAACATAAGTGACGTCTAATAGCTATCATATATAGATATTGTACATTCGTCAGACGCAATAATAAGCATTCCAGATCACAGATGAACTTTATTGGATATACAAGCAATCCGCATTTGCTTTGAGCCTGCAATAAAAGACGGATTACTGTAATGAATAGCCATTACCCCACCCTAGACCCCTACGGGTACGGCAAACTACCCGCCAAGTACCCGAAGTGAAGCGGTCTCCCTCAACAACGTGAGTAGGCCACTAAACACTTCAACGTACCCGGTAGTTTGTGTACCCCGCCTTGGATCTATCATAGGAGCAAAAACAGTAAAAAGAAATAATACAACGGTGGCTACAACCGCAACCTGGATGTGCCCCGTAAAAGAATATTACATCATATTACAATTACATTGAATGAATGAATATTAAACCCATCTCAAACCCCGGCTAATCATCACAACATTCCAATCAAGTCCATATACACAAACAGTAAACATTACAGAAATGTGCAACCCCATACCAACCGACATACTAGCAGTTAGGAGAGGTTTACGAACATATTAAACATTACCGATAAAAACCCAATTAGCAAATATCTTAGAACATCGATCGATTACCATATTCCGTGTTTACCCCAAAAGCAAAACAGCAAAGAAGCAACCTGGGTAGAAACAGAACATACTGGAAAACAGAACACCAAAATATATGAATATTAGAGCAAATCCGAGTCAACTCCCAGTTGACTCGGCGGCGGATCCGCGGCCAAAAGCACCATATGGCCGCGGATCCGCAGCCGTTTTGTCGTGTTGTGATCTCGTATTTTCCCAGTATTCATATAATTCCCTGCTGTGAATTTTAAGGTATGTCAAATATTTTTTCAGACACTTTAAAATTAACAGAAACTTAGGGTACGGGGCGTTTCGTTTTCGTGATGGTTTAGTTGGCTCTGATACCACTGTAAGTTCATGTCACGCACCCCACGAACTTGCGGGGAGGCGGAATATATGAAAAACGATTATCAAAACTTCGTAACACGGACTTGAGCGCATGAATCGTTATCTAAACCATTGCTAACTATCTACTAGAGGTTTACTACTCAGATTCGAAGTTATACCTCACGTTACATGTCCTTCGGGTCTTCATCGCTGTCCTCCACTCCTCGTAGGCTCCTTGGAACATCGGCACCTCAACGGCCTCCTCGAGTCAAAGACGATCCACCCGAGAGCTCTTTGTCCAAGCTTGATCTCTAACTTGAGATAACTAGATTGCTCAAATTGCTAATCTAAGCTATCTAGGGGATATAGAGTAAGGTTATGGATGTATTAGTCTATCTAATCCTTGATCTCAACACATGAGAGGGGAGGATTAGGGTTTCAAGAGAGGATGAGCTTGAGGAGAGAGAAGGTGAGCATAAGAATGAGAAGAAAAATGAACTCACTAGAATATAACAACCATAACAATTAATCAAATAAATAATATAAATGATTAATCATCATGATCGATGCATTCACCTTGTGTGATTCATCATATGACTCATTAACTCATTAATGAATCATTTAATACAAAGGATGAATCACACAAATGAGTCATTAAGCAATTAATGCTCATGCCACCTTAACCCCTTAGTCACCACTCTTCTAGAAGCTTCCCGGAAAATTACGAGAACGCCTTTCCAATTCGTGAAAACACGGAAAAACTTTAGACTGTATAAATCCAATAACCTGATACTAGAATCTGGCTTAAACCAAAGCTGGCTAGTAAAAACTGTCCGAAAAGTCGTACGTGCATAAACACACGTATGCGTCCGAACCCTTGTCGTAAAACCATACGACCTCTATATCGTTTCGCCTGGAGCAGGGAAACTCTCTGTGTGGGACTCTAAAGACTCGACACTACGCTGGCAGTGGGTTTAACCACAGACCGCAAGCGGCACTAGCTGTACGTAACGGTCCCCAGGTAGATGTCGATAAGAAAGCCGATGAGGAAACTCATCCGAACTCCCACTGAGCCTGATGTGACAATCTCCGTACAGTCCGGTCTGTTCGTCTAAGACTATCGCATATCAAGCCTAGGGGGCGGCAAGCGTCAGTCCCCTAATAGCTGTATAAGTCATGTCGGAGCGTAGCCCATTACACCCTGAGAAAACTACTTGAACCTACCAGTAAATCTCGCTTGTCCTGGCCAGGGACTTTACGTAATGGCTCTCTGACACAGCGCGATATCATCTCCCAATACCGGGAGAGACGAATCTTGTCTAACCACTACTGCCTCCAAGTGCTCGGGATTGCACCCAACTGCTACCTGTTTGCACGACTCCTTTGAGCCGTGGTAGGATAGCAATCTAAGAACAGTGGGACACACTCGAGGCGAAGTAGCAGTGTCAAGTCTGCGGACTATGCTGTACTCATGTCACCTGGGAACTGTTAATTGACGACGGGAATAATACCAACCAACAGTTCCCCTGCGAGTCCTGTCCGGTGTACCCGTAACCTAACGAGCACCTGTATACTATCTCCATTACGACGTACTGATGGCTATGGGACAGACCATCTCCCCAACTGGTATGAGAAGCGTACACACTAGTCTACTCTGGAGTATCGATGCCCTGTCTCGATAATCCTACGACTAGGGATCTGTATAGGATGTTGCTTATAGACTACCCAGCCCCCACTAGTGTGACTGCCATCACAACACTGGTAATCAAGCAAAGAACCTGTGGGCTCTACTAATATGTATAAGTGATACGTTATAAGAAACATATGCACATATTAAAGTAGACATAAACCAAGTAGCATACTATCATTTTTAGCAAGACTGTATATACAACTGTGAATATCCTAAGCTTCCATTAAGTAATATACAATCTAGTATGATACAATAATGGCCCCTAGGGCATATACACTAACAGGACACATCCTGCCCACCTACGCTAAGGATCGTAGCCCTCCCCACGAGGCCACCGGGCAGCTTCCCTGCTCGGTCAATCCTTAGCGGGCACATCGTGCCTACCTACGCTAAGGATCGAAGCCCTCCTCATGAGGTGATTTTGTTCCAAAAAGAATAGGTAGTAGTAGTAACTGCAATCAATAACGGTATCGCGTGTAGCGAGCATTAGTGAGCATGGGTCGTTCTCTGGGATTCAAGGAATTCGTAAATTCTTGCTTTAGATGAGTCAAAAGAACTAGTAAAGAAAATCAAGAAATTATTTAAGATTTAGTTGAAATAATAGTTTCATGAAAATCAAGAAAGGAAATCAAGAAAATTTTCAAGATCCAATTATCAAGAAAATATGAAAAAGGCTTGTAGAATTCGATCAAATTTAGTAGCCATGGATGACTAATAAAGGAAACTCATCTTTACTATTGATAGTTTAACGCTAGATTGATGGCGATACATGCGGATTAGCGTTTTTGGAAGAAATTAGGGTTTCTTCACTATAGTCCCTTGTCCTTTCATTGATCCCATTCATTTTCTAGCCCTTCACAAAAAGATCATCAATCTTATCTCACATCGTGGTCAAGATAATCGATAATTTGATATCGTACCCAATGATGATGTTAACGATTCTTTTGTGAAGGTTTGTAAACATCATAAGACTAAAGAAAAATATAGAATTCTATCATCCATCGATCTACCATAATCCTACGGATCCTGTCAAGCGGAGATTTACTCGCGCATCATGAAAATCGAAGAAAAAGTAGAAAAAGAACTCATAATGCGGAATTTTAAAAGAAAGAAAAATTGAAAATAATTATCACCTTTATTATTCAACTTCAAATTACAACTTCTTCAATCCGAGATTATAAGAAGAATTTCTCTCGATCACTCCCTTGAAGAGGTAATTTTTCCATCGATCTTTATGTTGCTCGATCACCGTGA
The DNA here is from genome assembly GCA_030015575.1 of Agapanthus africanus. Classification (NCBI taxonomy): domain Eukaryota; kingdom Viridiplantae; phylum Streptophyta; class Magnoliopsida; order Asparagales; family Amaryllidaceae; genus Agapanthus; species Agapanthus africanus. Next base: position 980,900,799 of record CM057338.1, on the reverse strand, counting down.
GTCTTGGACCTGTCGTGGATCACGTGCTCTTTGATGACGATCGGCTTCGTATAAAGGATCTTTTGTTGAATCGCTTGATGAACTTCTCGATAATTCTTGATTTTGGATCTTGGATTTGATATTGAATTGGATGAAAGATTTGAGACAAAATTAGGAACTAATTGGGAACCTTTCTCTTAAGCCCTTTGTCCTTTTTATAGCCCCCTTTTCAAGCGTCCCCAACAAACTAGCTTGTTATAGAGAAGTTTCTAGAACAAGATTGTTACAACAAGACTTCCCCAATAAGCTAGAACGTTGAGAAGAAGTTTCCAGAGAGTTCCCGATCCCGAAGCCCATGAATCGGCCGTAGATCCACCGCGAATCGGCCTTACTCGGCCGTGGTTCCGCGGCCAATTGGTGGTTTCATTGGTTTAAACTTCAGGTGTTTTCTTATGTTGGTCTTTGGGTCTTCTTGTGATATCTGGAATTTTCTAATCTTTTCTGAGTCTCTGCCAGAATTTAATTCATCGACTTTCTTGTATTTTATCGGCAGATTCCTGATTCCCGATATCTGACCTGAGTTAATTTTGCACAAGATCTCAATGAAGAATGTGAGATACAAAATATTATGCGTGAAAATATTAAACATACAATTTCCTTCATAATGTTGATTATAATATATAATATATGGTAAATGATATTTTGCAGATGAATTTCTAATATGTGTTATATTTATAGTAAGTAACTTTAGATGATTAAGAAAATTAAGGAAATTGTCATGTTAAAAGTGCACTATTTTTGACTGAACAAATTCCTCCAAACTTGATTTTGATCATCCCGAGCAAACTTTATTTATTCAAGCGAAGGAGAAAAATAGAAAGAAAAGAAAAAAACTAACTAGCAAACTTTCATAGGCAATACGATTGCACTGAGCACGTGCAACAAGCCTTTAAACCTCTAGGTGTCCCTGGTAGGAGGAGTGTTGTCTCCTGAGGGTTTTGAGCGGATTGCACCCACAAAATCCTATAATAAAAGAAAGACTGTGAAATTTACATATAAAGATAAGAATTATAAAAGAAAGAAACTTGAAAATCAGAGTTTTCAACTACACTAGCTTTTTGGTTGTCATGAGCCCTATCTTAATAGCCATGAAAAGATATTAGAAATCACATCATCTCTCAATAAAATATCGCCTTTATTCTTCATCCCTACCTTTCCTCCAAATACCGATCATATACCCCTACGTGTGTGTAAAAGACATCCCTACACTCGGAGAATTCAATTCAAACTATCATACTCTTGTCCATCTATCTCAATACTTTTTAGTCGGTGAATATTTTAGATGGAATTACTCACACATTTTCATGCGGCCGTTAATACTTCTTGAGGTACTAACCGTCGATTATTAAATGTACTCATATATTGGGCGTAATTAGCAATTTTCTCGTCTTATAACACCTAAGGCTTAGCAGTGACTCCTAAACCAGTTGGTCTAAGGTACTAGGTGATGAAGCATCCTCACTATATTTTTTTATGCTATCTTGGTGATTACAAAACCAGTGTTCATTTTTCTTCACCATTTTATATTTTTATGTTTCATTTAAATTTATTTTCTTCGTACTTTGGCTTTTAGACAAGAGCATTTTAAGGTATCCTCTACTATCCCGAGTTTCAAGACGTGTGTAAGTGCGTATAGTAGGATATCAACGTTCATATGTTTGGTTTCCAGAATATGAACTATTTTTCAGACTTATTTTTATTCTCAGATTAGTGACTTTCTTCATCTTACTAACCCTTGGGACAACGGCTCATAACTACTTATTACTAGTTTCGTTTCAGAAAACATCTAACTTTCTTGTTTTTCTCAAACTCTTCCAATTTTTCAAATGTAATTTTTCTCTTTCTAATCTTTCATTATAAAAGAAGAAGAAAAAAAATTTAAAAATTTTGTGCTTATGCAAAGTGTAATGCAAAGTAATGCGTAAATAAGCACAAACCTCCCCCAAACCTGTTTACAGCAGTGTTCTCACTGTTGTCATCTTTGAAATCTCAAAAACCTGTAGACTTGGGAGGAAAAGTTATTAATGGGGTACAAGAAATAAACGAAAGCGAAATCCTCCTCCAAACTTATTTTTGGCTCACAATTTTGTGTACAAATTTTATTTTCAAGAGCCAAAAATATACCCCCCAAACTTGATTTAAACAATATTAAGCTTTTTTAAATTATAAGAGGGGGGTAAAATTATTGGTCAATATAAAATTTTACAAAGACCAAAAGTTAATACCAACCATTCAAATATTTTATCAATATAACGCACCGGTTGGTGGAAGAACATGTTATATATAGTCAAGAAGAAGTGGAGAAGAGATAAGTGATGGTATGGAAAGGGATTGTGTCTCGATTTGGAGAGACGACACAATGATAATGATGGATTACTCGCATTCTCGTTATTGTTAAGAAGTAGGGGTGATGGGTTCAACTTCTTTGGTTTGGGGTTGAATCATCATAACTCCCGTATTTTCTAAAAATGCGAGTTCATCAGCGAAAATTTCTTCAAAACTTTCATCGATACCCTGAAGAATATTCTCATCGGAAAGAACGGGATGATACTCAAACTCCATAAAAGGTTCATAATCAGCGTTAGATGTTGACCCGGACAGCTCGATAGATGAGTCCGTATGTGTATAACAAATAGCGGGGTCAAACAACAACGTATTAAGGGAGTCTAGATCAGTATCGTGAAGCTGTTCAAATTCGCTGCTGTCGACATCCATTAATTCGACAGAACATAATTGAGCAGAAGGTTCGGAGGGTTCACTTCCCAACTTGTAAATGTTAAGCTCGATTGATATCTTCCCGAAAGATAGGTTCATAGAGCCGTTTCGACAATTGATTACAGCGTTGGAAGTCGCTAAAAAGGGTCGACCTAAAATCACCGGAATTTGGTTCCGTGGGTTCGCTACAGGCTGTGTATCTATAACAATGAAGTCTACACGGAATATAAATTCTCCGACTTTTATCAACACACCTCAAGCTTACCCCTAGGTTGGGTGATAGATCGATCTGCCATCTGGAGAGTGCAATGCGATGGTTTTAACTCTCCGATACCCAATTGCTCATATACAGAATATGGAAGCAAGTTAACACTGGCACCTAAATCGAGTAGAGCACGATTGATATTTTTACCCCTAATAGAAATAGATATTGTAGGACTCACGGGGTCCTTACGCTTCTTTGGTAATTGCTGGGTAAAACCTGTGCTAACATTACTCGTCATGAACACTTTTTTCGGCACTTGAGGTTTCCTCTTCCTAGTGCACAAGTCCTTAAGTATTTTCGCATAAGCCGGAACTTGTTGTATAGCATCCAGGAGAGGGATATTTATATTAACCTGCTTAAAAATTTCCACAATTTTCTCTATTTGTGGACTTGGTATGTTTCCCCTTAACCTATTTGGATAAGGAGCTTTATCAATAAGAGCTGGGTCCAACATTGGAGAAGATCGTGGGGGTGGAAAGGATCCCAGAATTGGAGTTGGAATCGTATTAGGTTGACTCAACGAGGTGGGTGGAGGGTTCGAGCCTAGAGGAAAATGGAGAATAGGCTCGGAAGAAGATGGACTAGATGAAATAGGGTCAGAAGTGGAAGTGGAAGCCGGGGTGTCATTGATTGATTCATCATTATCAACCTGTTCACCGACTTGGTTATTCAGTACTCTTCCGGATCTCAACGTAGTAACGACACTCACATTATGATATTGTGAGTAGCCAGGATTCGGTAGGGGTTAAGATGGAAGTTTCCCTTTCTCTCTAGCACTCATCGCGGCATTTAATTGTGCAATTTGTGCATATATCGCCTTTATACTCTCACCGTGGGATGCGGAGTCCTTCGTTATGGTATCGATAGAAGACCTTATATCAGCCGAAATTTGCATGGTATGTTTCATAAACAAATCCAAGGTTCGTTCGAGTGCAGAGGAGTTTTCGTTACCGGCCGTTTGGAAAGAATTATTATAAGGTGCAGAATTATTGGCAGGATTTTGAAAAGTTTGTGGTTGAAAGGGATGCTGATTTTGTGGTGGTTGCTGTTGCTGTGGAGGAACCCTTTGAAAGTTATTTTGGTTTGGAACCGTATTTTGAGTTTGGTGTTGGTTCCAAGCAAAATTAGGGTGGTTCCTCCAATCCTGATTATATGTGAAAGAATAAGGAACGTTTCTAGGTCGCTGCTGAAAAGCAGAATTAGTGTGTTCTTGACCTTGAAACGGAGAATTTAAAGGATATTCTCCCATCAGATGTGATGGATCGGAACAACATCCATACACGGTTTTAGGGAGCGTCACCTGGTTTAGGGAGGCTAATAAAAATTTGTTTTCCATAGCTTCGAGTTTCTTTTGCATTGTTGCCATTTCGGCTTTTACTGCTATAGAAACATCAAGTTGATGGATACCTCCCCTAGATGATGGTGGACTAACGCTTTCCCATTGTAAAGTGTTTTCAGCAAAATCTTTCAAGAATTTCCAGGCTTCACCATCGTTTTTAGACATGAAATTGCCTCGACACATGGTTTCAAGTATCTGCTTTGTCATTGGATTAGTACTCTCATATATAATTCGGCACAGATCCCATCTATGGATTCCGTGATGAGAACATTGGACAAGCAAATCTTTGAACCGTTCAAAGCATTTCCAAAATGGTTCATTGGGAAGCTGGGTAAACTGGTTGATTTCACTCCTAACACAGGCGATCTTATGATTAGGATAAAATTTCTTAAGGAATGCTATAACAAATTCATCCCAATTGGAAATAGAGTTTGCGGTTGTGTTATAAAGCCATTTTTCGGCTAAATCACACAAAGTAAACGGGAGAAGACGTAAACGCATAGTATCCACAGAAAGTTGTGAAGTGCCCATCATAGCACATACGTTTTCGAATTTGGTGATAAAAACGTATGCGTCTTCAGACTCCAGACCGTGAAATTTAGGCAAAAAATTGATAAAGTGTGGTTTGATTTCAAAATTATCCCCATTTGCTGGTGGAATAGAAAAACAAGTAGAAAGAGGACCATGTATAGGGTAGCATCTCTCTTGGAGAGATATACGCGGTAGATTCTGCGCACCTGCGGGTGATGGCAGCGTGGTGTTATTAAAATTTGATGGAGAACCGTCCATCTCGGTGGATGTTGTGGGTGGTGAGGAAAAAGAAGATGAAGAAATACCGACTTCGGAGTCGATAGAAGAAACGTGCAAAACGGGCACTAGAATCCCGTGTCCAGCCGAGCATGCACTAAGCGGGTTTAGCGCAAGTGGCAGCGTATGTGTAAATTAAAAGAAAGGTTTGTTTTGAAAATAACGGATTTAGACAAATCACAAAAATGCACAATCAACCCTAGATCTAAGGTCACCTAGGTCAAGTCACTAGACCGCTCCTAGACTTCTAGGGGACAAATCGCAGGATAAATTCTCTACTACCTCTTTATTTCTCTTGTGGCCAGGTAAGTGCCAGATAAGTGGGAGGTATCCGCTATGTAAATAGCGGGCCTAATTAAGTAACCATATGCCTTAGACACACTTGCTTAGACACCACAAAAGAAATGTGGATAAGTAGTAGATTACCCACGACCTTCCTCTGTCCTAATTGAGCGCGACGGTTCTTAGAGTTTTGGTCTAAATATTTTTTAATTAATGAAAGGTGATGCGGATGCTAGTTTTGTGATTTGTGGGGTTAAGGAAGGGTAATGAACTCCCCACCTAATCTGAATTTGGTCTTTTCCCCTTAATTTTCCGTATTACAATATGCACAAACAACCAATATTAAAACACGCAACAAGAATTTTTTAAGCGGCGAATTTTTGCAAAGAATCCTGCAGAAGAATTGTTATTGGACTTTTTCAGAGGAGAGAGAAGAAAATAGGAAATATACCAAAGAAAGATAAAGCCAAGAATCGCTTATCCCACTGCGGTTCCGCCGCTAAAATAGCCCTAATTCCGTAGTTCCGCGGCCAAGTTGAGAGTTCTTGAAAATATTTTTTTTGTACTTGCTTCACTTGCTCCTCTGGTCCTAATGAAATGATCTGAATCTTTATCTTTCTGCTACAATGATTTCAGATTCTCTTGCAGAATTCACACACTAATCGTTAAGTACACGATGCGTTCTTGATTTAAATTTTGATTGAATAATAATATTTCAACACAAATAGCAAGAAAGAACAAATTACGCACGTATCCCCGGCAACGGCGCCATTTGATTTTGTTCCAAAAAGAATAGGTAATAGTAGTGACCGCAATCAATAATGTTATCGCGTGTAGCGAGCGTTAGTGAGCACGGGTCGTCCTTTGGGATTCGAGGAATTCGTAAATTCTTGCTTTAAATGAGTCGAAAGAACTAGTAAAGAAATTCAAGAAATTGTTTAAGATTTAGTTGAAGTAATAGTTTCAAGAAAATCAAGAAATCGTTATCAAGAAAGGAAATCAAGCAAATGTTCAAGATCAAATTATCAATAAAATATGAAGAAGGCTTGTAGGATTCGATCGGATTTAGTAGCCATGGATGACTAATAAAGGCAACTCATCTTTTCTATTGACAGTTTAACGCTAGATTGATGGCGATGAATGCGGATTAGGATTTTTTGGAAGAAACTAGGGTTTCTTCACTATAGTCCCATGTCCTTTCATTGATCACATTCATTTTCTAGCCCTTCACAAAAAGATCGTCAATCTTATCTATCATCGTGGTCAAGATAATCAATAATTTGATATCATACCCAATGATGATGTTAACGATTCTTTTGCGAAGGTTTGTAAACTTCTTAAGACTAAAGAAAAGTATAGAATTCTATCATCTATCGATCTACCCTAATCCTACGGATCCTATCAAGCGGAGATTTACTCGCGCATCATGAAAATCGAAGAAAGATTAGAAAAAGAACTCATAATGCGGAATTTTAAAAGAAAGCGAAATTGAAAATAATTATCACCTTTATTATTCAACTTCAAATTACAACTTCTTCAATCCGAGATTACAAGAAGAATTACTCTCGATCACTCCCTTAAAGAGATAATTTTTCCGTCGACCTTTACGTTGCTCAATCACCATGAGTCTTGGACCTGTCGTGGATCACGTGCTCGTTGATGACGATCGGCTTCGTATAAAGGTCTTTTGTTGAATCACTTGATGAACTTCTCGATGATTCTTAATTTTGGATCTTGGATTTGATGTTGAATTGGATGAAAGATTTGAGACAAAATTAGAAACTAATTGGGAACCTTTCTCTTAAGCCCTTGGTCCATTTTATAGCCCCTTTTCAAGCTTCCCCAACAAGCTAGGTTGTTATAGAGAATTTTCTAGAACAAGGTTGTTATAACGAGGCTTCCCCAACAAGCTAGGACGTTGAGAAGAAGTTTCCAGAGAGTTCCCGACCCCAAAGCCCACGAATCGGCCTGACTCAGCCACGGTTCTGCGGCCAATTGGTGGTTTCATTGGTTTAAACTTCAAGTGTTTTCTTATGTTGGTCTTTAGGTCTTCTTGTGATATCTGGAATTTTCTAATCTTTTCTGAGTCTCTGCCAGAATTTAATTCTTCGACTTTCTTGTATTTTATCGGCAGATTCCTGATTTCTGATATCTGACCTGAGCTAATTTTGCATAAGATCTCAATGAAGAATGTGAGATACAAAATATTATGCGTGAAAATATTACACATACAATTTCTTTCATAATATTGATTATAATGTATAACACATGGTAAATAATATTTTGCAGATGAACTTCTAATATGTGTTATATTTATAGCAAATAACTTTAGATGATTAAGAAAAGTAAGGAAATTGTCATGTTAAAAGTGCACTATTTTCAACTGAACACGAGGCCACCGAGCAGCTTCCCTGCTCGGTCAATCCTTAGCGGGCACATCGTGCCCACCTACGCTAAGGATCGAAATCCTCCTCACAAAGCCACCGAGCTGCTTTCCTTCTCGGTCAATACTTAGCGGGCACATCGTGCCCACCTACGCTAAGGATCGAAGCCCTCCCCATGAGGCCACCGAGCAGCTTCCCTGCTTTGTCAATCCTTAGCGAGCATATCATGCCCACCTACTCTAAGGATCGAAGCCCTCCTCATGAGACCACCGAGCAGCTTCCCTGCTCGGTCAATCCTTAGCGGGCACATCCTGCCCACCAAAGCTAAGGATCGAAGCCCTCCTCACGAGGCCACCGAGCAGCTTCCCTGCTCGGTCAATCCTTAGCGGACACATCCTGCCCACCTAACGCTAAGGATCGAAGCCCTCCTTATGAGTCCACCGAGCAGCTTCCCTGCTCGGTCAATCCTTAGCGAGCACATCGTGCCCATCTACGCTAAGGATCGAAGCCCTTCTCACGAACCCACCGAGCAGCTTCCCTGCTTGGTCAACCCTTAGCGGGCACATCCTGTCCACCTACGCTGAGGATCGAAGCCCTCCTCACGAGGCCACCGAGTAGCTTCCTTGCTCGGTTAACCCTTAGCGGGCACATCCTGCCCACCCACGCTAAAGATCAAAGCCCTCCTCACGAGACCACCGAGCTGCTTCCCTGCTCGGTCAATCCTAGCGGGCACATCGTACCTACCTACGCTAAGGATCGAAGCCCTCCTCATGAGGCCACCAAGCAGCTTCCCTGCTCGGTCAATCCTTAACAGGCACATCGTGCCCACTAATGCTAAGGATTAAAGCCCTCTTCACGAGGTCACAGAGCAGCTTCCCTGCTCGGTCAATCCTTAGCAGGCACATCGTACCCATCTATGCTAAGGATCGAAGCCTTCCTCACGAGGCCACCGAGCAGCTTCCCTGATCGGTCAATCCTTAACGGGCACATCCTGCCCACCCACGCTAAGGATCGATGCCTTCCTCACGAGGCCACTGAGCAGCTTCCCTGCTCGGTCAATCCTTAGCGGTCAGATTCCTACCCACTGATGCCGAGGATCGAAGCCCTCATCAAGAGGCCACTGAGCAGCTTCCCTGCTCGGTCGACCCTTGGCGGGTACACTCTTACCCACCGACGCCAAGGATCAACGCCCCACCAAGGGGCGACCGCGCAAATCCCTACTCGGCTAACCTCTGAGTGGTGAATTCTTACCATCCCAAAACAGAAGTCTGGGAACCGTGTAAAGGGGGAACTCGCTAACGCCGACAAACTCTGAATTGGCTGTTGTTCATCTAACGCTAAGAACCGACTCTAAGGAATGGCTTACACTCCTTCCTACTTGAGGAGTCTCCCGATATATCCTAAGTGAACGATCGTCACTTCGACTTCGGGGGCCTTTCTGTACTTGATAACTAATTGGCTTACACTCGACGCGAGATCGTCATCTAAAAGGTCGGTCATTGACCTACGGCCTAACATTTGCATCGAGAAAGACACTGACAAACTCAAGTACCCACACAAGAAAAACATTGCCACGCAGAGAAAGATAAACCCAGTTTTATTTATATTCTAAAAAGCCTTTACAGGGTATTCGGGGCTCCTCAGCCTTACAAAAATTGCCTGGAGGCTTACAAAATAAGAAAAAGAAAAAAAAGAGGAGCTCAGGCAGCAGGCTCCGCCGGGACCTCTCCTTGTTCGGCACCGCCCTCAGGGGTCGGGATTTCTGCTTCCGCTGCCGCCTCGCCTCCGACGCCAGCCGCCTGCGGTGCTTCCATCGAGAGAAGGACCCGAGCACGGAGCTCACCGTCGGCAAACTCTGGCATCAACTCCTTGACAGCATCAAGGGCTGCATGCCAAACGATAGCGGAAGCTTTTCCGAGATCGGTGTAGAACTGGTTTGACGCCTTGTACGCATCCACTGACTTGCGGGCCCAAAGCTCGGCGATCTTCTCCACCTCAAGCGCAGCCTCGGTCTCCCTCTTGCTGGCATCCCTTGCCTTCTTCATTAAGGTGTGGCGCTTACCCAGCTCCTCCAACTTGTCCTCCATGTCTCGGTGGGACTCGCCTATGAGCCAGTAGGACTCCTGGCTCTTGGAGACCATGAGCTCCCCTACGGCCAACCGGGTCTCAAGGGAGGACATCTTCTCCTTCTCCTGCAGCAGCTGAAGGCGCAGATCCTCCGCCTCCGAAGACGACTCCCCCACCTTCCGCATGGCCGGGGCAATCTCCTCGGCTTCCATATTGACGATGAGGGCGCAATGTTGGAGGACCTAAGGGAAGCAACAGATGGATTTAGAGGTGTCCGGGCTAAGAAAGGGCAATTAAGACAACAATTAAACGAATACCGATCTGAACAGCCTCTTGAGTGATGGCGGCCACTTGGGCCTTCAGGGTCCCCCGCGGAATCTTTCCCCCGGCTGACTGCTCCATGTCCGCAAGCAAGATGTCGGCGATGGAAAGCCCCGAGAGGACCACGAACTCCTGCACCGGAATCCCCTCAGGGATATCAGTTGACGACGTGCGGGAGACCGTCCTTTTCCTTTTGAGGAAGACCTCGGTCACCTCCTTCTTCTCCCTCGCCCAGGGTTCCGAGTCTCGGGCGTTCTTCTGGCTGCCCCCGCGACGATCATCGAGAGCCCGGGGCGCTGCGGGGAACTGTAAATCCCCATTACCAAGTTAATAAAATTTTTTTTTTCTATTTTCCACATCCTAGAAATTTACTTTTTCCTCGTATATTGTTGGAGGAAGGTGGTTGCTTGAATCCCAATGTTTATATTTTTTTTTCCTTAACCCTAAAAGTCAAAACCCAGATTTTTAAAACCCCAAACCCTTTGTTAAAAACCCTCAGCCCATTCATAAGTTTTTATATAATATAAATCCCTTAATTATTTTCAGCCCACAAACGTTTTATAAAATTCCTAAACTCATTTTATCCCCAGCCCAATCCCATTCTCAGCCCACCTCGTTTTTTTTTTAAAAAAGGGAATTAATAAAATTTTTCCGCGAGCCCGGCCCGTTCTCGTTCAGCCCGCCTCTTCATCGAACCCGACCCGTTTCTTTATCTCCTTCTTTCCCTCGCTACAGCAGTTCCCGCCCACTTCTTTCTCGCGACCCCCACGTCCCCGAGCTCCCCACGTTGCCCTCGCCGTCGCCCACGACCCCGACCACGACTCCCTCTAACTCTCGCTCTCCAACTCCTCACCTCCCTCTCACCTCCAAACTCCTCAAAACTCTCTAACCCCTCAAGTTTTTCCCCCACGAACCCCTAAGAACCCACTGCAAAACTTCAGACCTCGACCCTCGACGACGACGACGAACCTTCCTCCGACCCCCTTCTGCATCACCTCACCCTAACCTCCTCCTAAATCCCTCGCCTTCACCCTAACAACTCAGCCACCTCACTCTATCTCCAACCCCCTGCACATCCTCTCGGCCACCCTCTGGCACTCAACATCGGCGAACCCCCACCACGTCGTCGAACACACTACACCCTCCTCGGCGTCAGTGTCTCCTCCACCTCCTCTCAAAAGCCCCCTGCTCTCTCTCTCTCTCTCTCTCTCCAAAAACCCACTCACTGCGCACTCTCCGTGCACGTTGCCGAAGCGACGCCGTCGACCGTCGTCGACCCCAGTACACTCGCAGAGGATCAGCAAGCACTCCTCAACCTCCAGTGACTGTGCAACGACTCCGGACAACGCCGACGCAAAATCCGCATTTCAATCCAAGCTCGCGAGAATCCGTTTCACGGCGTACATCGCGCGTTCGTGACGCCGCTACTGCCGTACGACCTTGAGACGTTTCCAGGCAAGTGTTTACTTGCTTCATGCTAAAATATTAGTGGTACAAACCTGAAATCATATAGTTATAAACTTACCGAATAACGATATATATTGTGCCATATGTGTTCGATGCTAGATCCCAATGGAAATAATAGTTTATTTTGACGGAAACTAATATTTTCTGTTGGCCCACTTGATGATAAATATCGTGTATGAAAATCACTGGAAAATACGATTGTTAGAGACAAAAATTGATACCCCCAAATATGCCGTTAAAACTAGAATTTTCTCGTACCTGAAAACGAATAAAATCACCATAAATTATATTCAAACTGAAATGCCGCGTTCAAGGGCTTAAATCGAATCCAACTCGACGATCTTTAACCCTATGTAAAATTATAATGATTTCTGTTCAGTAATCGTGATGGTAATCAGATCGGAAGGCGACTCTGGACTGCAGTCCAGAGCGTTTCTGATTATTGTGTACTGTCCCAATACCTGTGCCACTGTGTTTCTTGAAGGCGTATGCTACGGAACCCTACAGTAGATTGAAGATAACTCTGTTGGCTAAATAAAACAGGTGATTCCATTCCGTTTCATCGCCAATTGCTATTTTAAACTGTATTTAAAAGGGCAGAACGTATAACTGTCCAGAATAGATTCAGAAATGACATATTGAGATTAAACTGTGCATAACTCTCAACGTACAGATGCGATTGAGGATCCGTCCATTGAGTTGAATACTTTATAGAAAACCCTAGATTTCATTCAACAGTAGCATCGATAAATTCTGAACCCAATCGGGTGCAATTCGTGTCGCGAAACGGACGTTCAGTTCTGAAACTGAATTTTCAGCCGCGCGCACTTAAAATGAAACCGCTATATCTTGAAAACCGGAAATCCCGATTGAACTGAAACAAATTTTGATGAATCACTGACTGAGTGTTCTACTTATCTTACTTGTATCATTTTGCTGAATTCTTAACATAGTAGTTCATGCAATTTATTTTAGTTAATGATATGCATGTTGATTCATAACATACAGAGCTCATTGGTAGCATATATACATATATCATACCCTTGCCATATACTCAGTGTTAGTACGTGTGGACATTGCATTATCGTACGTGATAGATGTTGGTTTAGTTGTGACGAGTACACCAATGGAAAGTGAATATTCGTGACAATGATTGATACAGTGAACAGTAATAAAACCGTGCCATTGGTATACTTGTACACAACTAGATCAAGATCATAACTAGTGAGAACCTGGGGAAAAAGGGGAAATCAAAGTGGAAAGAGTATCGTATTTAGCGGGACCGTGTTTAGAGGATGATCATTCGAACAGAGATACTGATACATGTAGGGTAGGATCTAGCGATCCGGCTGACAGGGTTATGTCCCGGGCATGTGGGCCGTTGTCTCGGGTATGTACGAGACTCCTGTTAAACATGATCCTCCTTCCACTATGTGATTTCAAACATGACCTAGAGACCGATAGGGACACATAACATATTCTGCATCATCTTGTGACATAGTGATTACTTGCATTGTTCTTGCACCAGTATTACCTCATATACCTGTCTCATCTTATTATAATAATATTGTTATTGTGTCGCTCTGACGACCTGAGTATGCATGCTCAGATCCCGCGGGAGGACCAGCACAGGAGACGGATCTACCCTTCGAGTTCACGGAGATTTAGACTGGTGTACTTTCTATTTTTCTGCTTTCCATAAAAGTGATCGTAAGTTTGACTTTGGTTAGTATTTGTTCTTGTTATCTATAATTTGTGAACAATGGAATATTAATGTAATAAATTAGTGATGTGATTCCTTTACCACTGCGCTTTATTTACTGATTACCATGTAATGCTAGAAGCCGAAGTGTGACTACGGCGGGATGATTCCTTGACCGTAGGAGCATGGCTGGCCTAGTCATCCCTCGTTTTCCGTATTTTGGGAAGCGGGGCGTGACAGGAACTTTGCCAGTGGGGACAGTTTCAGGGCCGAGCTCGGGCCTGCTCGGGACAAGACCACGCCCCAGCCTTCTTCCGAGTCGTGGGGGATATGGCAGCTAGAATCTTGGACCGGTCCATGTGTCCTGCAAAGGGAGAAAGCACAGAGAAGTTAATGATGTAAGAAGGGAAAAAAGTAAACTACTCAAGTCTAAACAGGTCGTTTAATCTCCTAACTTACACATAAAGCGCGCGGGGCTGAACCCAGCCCAGCTAAGGATCTGCTCGGAAAGAAAGACGTCGGCACGCTGGATTGGCTTCTACGTGGACATCGCCCCCGCCTCGAGAGAGGACTGTTCCCCTCCGAAATACGGCGCACAGGACTGCGATGTCCTGACGCTGAGATTCGGGGCAGATGCTATTTGGTTTTATCCGTCCACCTCTCCGAAGATGCCAAATTGATTTATGGCACCGTGTATCGGAGTTTTAGACGGATGCGGCCGATGTAGCAGACTTCGTCAGATTCCCCCTCGCTTGAGGGGTTTTTGATTGTGGGGACGCTCTTCCCTGCAGGCGCAAGCCCCTGCAGTTAATTACGCTACCGCATCGCGGTAACAACTTTCTCTTTCTCCAGAATTTCACTTCGTGTCGTGTATGTTTGTTTTGTTTGTGGTTGCCCGTGGATTGTATACGGAGACTGAGCAATGCCGTCGCCCGTAGGACGTGGATTAGTCCAAATCCGTATTTACTTAGATTTGGGTTTGGTGTTTTTAGTTTAAGGATGCATTAGTCGCGTTGCGGCTAAGATCAACTTAAACGTTCGTTAAGGATACGATAGTCCTGTTTGAGACTAAGATCAACTTAACGTGATAATCCATTTAATATCTGGCCATCGGGACTCGTCACCTCTCTAACGTCGTTGAAGGATTACAACGGCAGATGTCAGAGGAGTTCATAGATGTACCCTTGAACCAAGGTTGATTTGGATTTTTATAGTCCGTTTGAATGTTTAAGGATACGTTAGCCGTGTTTGGGGGCTAAGATCAACTTAAACGGGATCGTTTAGATCCGGCAAAAGAGCATTTGGAGGCTCTATTGTTCCAGTTTAGGGACGTAGTCGTTCATAGGTAGTTTAGGGACGTTGCGGTCCATGCTCCAGTTTAGGGACGTGGTGGTCCATATTTCAGTTTAGGAACGTGGTGGTCCGTGTTCCAGTTTTGGGACGTAGTGGTCCGACATTAGTTTAAGGACGTTTCGGTCCAATATTAATTTAAGAACGTTCCGGTCCGACATTAGTTTAAGGACATTCCGGTCCAATATTAGTTTAAGGACGTTCCGGTCCAACATTGGTTAAAGGACGTTTCGGTCCAATATTAGTTTAAGGACGTTCCGGTCCAATATTAGTTTAAGGACGTTCCGGTCCACGAGTTTAAGGACCCCGCAGTCCATATTGATGTGTGGTCGTTGGGACCCGTCACCTCTCTGACGTCGTTGAAGGATTACAACGATGGGTGTCAGAGGAGTTCGGAGATGTACCCTCGAACCGGAGGTAAATTGATTTAAGAGAGCAATTTTGCTCAGTCAATTTAATTTAAGGACTTACGGCCAAAATTGGGCTAAGTCCAGTTGAAAATATTCAACATTTTATTTGCTTTTGGCCTTTGTCTGGGCTTTCCCCATTTTAGAATAATGCATAGCATTACTTTAGGCCATTTATGCCCATTTTGACTGGGCTCTGCCCTTTTTTATTATAATGCAGAGCATTTTTTTTGGTCCATTGGACCTCTCAATTGGGCTCTGCCCTTTTAAATAATGCATAGCATTTTTATTATTTTGTTTGGGTTCTGCCCATTTATAAATGATGCAGAGCATCAATTTAATTAGGCCTGCTTGGTCTTTTTGATTTGGGCCTGGCCCTTTAGGAAATGCATTGCATTTTCAGGCGCTTTGCGCCAATCAGAGAGCGCAAGCGCTTGTGATGACGACACGTGTCATGCAAGCGCAGTGCGCTGCGCTAGTGCGCTGTGCTTGCGCTGCTGACACGTGGCCCACCTTGGTAAGTTGCGCCAATTACAGAGAGCAAAGCTCTATCTCAAAGCTCATAGCGCAAGTGATTCAGATGCTGACACGTGGCGCTTTCCTAAGAGCGCAACAGCACAGTTTGGAAGTGCAGAGCACTAAGAATCTTTTAGATTCAAGAACAGAAGTGCAAAGCACTATTTGATTTCTTGATCTAATTTAGATCAAAGAAAAATAAGTTTTTCTTTTTATTTCAAGAACCGGAGGTTCATAAAAGTGCAAAGCACTATTTTTTTTATTTTTGTTGTTTTCTTGTTTTAAAGAACCAGTGGTTCATAAGAAGTGCAAAGCACTGTTTATTATGTGAAGATCATTGATCTGGTTTTTAGATCAATGATTTATTAAAAGAGATTTCTTCTCTCTCGTGAAGGTTTTTACCTTTTTCTTTGGAATTTTCTCAGAGTTCTCTCTCTGTTTGAAACTCTTGACTTTTTTCAAGAAAAATGTTGATGCTTTTGAATTGAGGCTCGGGGTCCTTTTTATAGTGCCCATAAATTAGTTAAATTTATTAAAGAGATCTTTCTCTGAGTGATTTGGGGAATTTTCCCCACCGTTGGATCTTTAATCCAAGGGCTTCTGTTTTACAGAAGAAAATCTTCTTCTTTTAACAAGAACAGAAAGATTTCTTTAAAATCTTTATTCTGTTTTGGCACAAATACTCCAGCGCGTGACACGTGTCGCGCAGCACAACTGCGCTAGCGCATCTGCTCTGATACGTGTCGCGCAGTGCACAGCGCAGCGCAGATGCGCTGACACGTGTCGCGCAGCGCAACTGCGCTAGCGCATCTGCGCTGACACGTGTCGCGCAGCGCAGTGCTTGCGCAACTGAAGTGTTGCTTCCTTTAATTTTGCTTAAAATAGAGCTTTGCTCTGATTGGGCGCGCCTTCTTGGGCGCCGCGCTGATGTATCAGCGCCTGACATGTGGCGCGTTGCGCCCGAGATTTGAAGCGTCGCTTCAAAAATTTTGAATTTTGAATTTCAACATAGTTTTGCTCTGATTGGGCGAAACAAAGTGCCCCCCCACCGTTGCGCTCACGTGGCGCACACATGAGTGGAGCGGTGGCAAACTCCTGATCGTTGGATCAAGAAGTGAGCTCAAGGGGCGCAAGCGCCTTATAAATAGGACCTCTGGCCCTTAGAAAAATCTCACCATTTTCTAGATTTTGATTTCTAGAGCTTTGCTCTTGCTTAGAACTCCAGAGCTTTGCTCTCGTTTCCAGAACTTTAGAGGTTTGCTCTCATTTTCCAAGTTAGAAAATTTTAGGTAAAATTAATCTTAAGTTAAATATTTTAATTAACTAATAGAGCTTTGCTCTTACAGGTATTTTGATCTAAAGAGATCCCCATTGGGATTTCATAAACAGAGTTTTGCTCTCAAAAACTTATAGATCTGCAGAGATCTTGTTCATGGGTTCTAACCCATGGATAGAGCTTTGCTCTTTGAATCATCCATAGATCTTTTAGATCTGAAAAATGAAGAAATTTTCATAAGTTTTTCATGGATTTTTCAAGATTCCAAATTTTTTAATTCTTTTAGGTGTAGACATTTTCTGATGGACCTTTCCATTATTACCATAGAGCTGTGCTCTTTTAAGGAATCTTATTTCCCTGGGACCAGAGTTTGACAAGTGTCACTCTGTGACAGAGGTTTGCTCTGAAAGGGGAGATTTTCTCCTTGTTTCTAGGGATTCTTCCCCCCTTTTTTTAATGGGAATGTTTTCCTGGGGACCAACTGACAATCTCATTCAATGATGAGGTTGTCTTATTAACTGACGTATTGTCATCCAAATTTTGCGGGTCCCCCTTCGGTCTCCTACCCACTGCACTGCTGTGTGGTGTAATTAATTAATTTTAATTAAATTAATTTTTAATTGATTGATTAATGCATTTTTTCTTAAACGCTAAGCGTTGGAATTGTAACACTAACGGCTAATTTCTGTTCACTTGCAGCGATCATGTCTCTCGACACCTCGTTCCCGTTTGTTCGTTCAGAGGAGGGATTTCCCGAGGCGCCTTTGGACCGTGAGGTCCTGGCCATGATTAAGGAATACGACCCGGAATACAAGAGTCTCCACCTTTGGGGGTCGTGGTATAATCAGATCATCATGGGACGCCGGAGCTTCACATGCGCGTTGCCGTCGGAACCCATCACGGCGATTCACTATGCTACCCCACCCTCGGTGCAGTATGCCGTGGAGATGGCGGATTGGACATCAAAGGGTTTTCTTCATCCGGCTATAGATGCCATCCCGGTCCAGCGTCCTATGGTCTTGGATATCCTAGGACGCCGTATCTGTCAGGGCGAGGCGAGACCCTGGGGGCAATCATATAACATTGGTCTGATCCCCCGCCACCCGATTGGCTATCTACCATGGGCCCGGTACATCTTGTCGACGAAAAAGTCGTAGTTGATAAGGTTAGGACTGTACACCGCAGTGTACGTCTCTCTGTTTCAATATCCCATGCTCCCGACCTGGTGGTTTAAGGCTTTCCTGGAGCAATGGAACATTCCTACCCACACTTTCCTCGCCATGGATTGGGAAGTGTCAATCTCTTTGGAAGAGTTTACGGAGGTATCCGGTCTACCGGTCATGGGGGAACATTATGAGGAGTTGCTCCCGACGGATGAGTACGTCTTTGGTGCTAAGCCGGTGATAAGGGGGCTCACGCCGGAGAACGCTGTTCAACACCAATTTCTAAGTCTGATCAAGGTGTTGAACATCTACGAGGCCCTTTTCATTGAGCGTGGGAGCCGCGGAGTTAATTTTGAGGATTTCATTGCTCGGTTCCTTTACCCAAACGTCCTCAGCAGAAGCTGCCAAGTTTGCCACCCTTGAGGACCCTTTCGGTTTAGGTTTGGATAACCTGCCGGCGAAGGACATAGACCAAAAGGACTTTTTCCTTCCTAACTCCCCAACCATGTCTTTTGCAGAAGTTGCAGCCCCCGAGATGGACGAGGAGGCCTTCTTTTTAGGATTTCTTGGGCTTTGGCTGAGTTGGTTTGCGCTCCCAATGCACTCTCACCGCATGCGGCCCTCTGTTTTTTACCCAGCCCACCGAATGACTATCGGGGTAAAGGCGGCCGTTGGGATCGCCGGCTTGGCGCACTTATATCATGGCCTCAGCCGAGCAGCGGATGCTAACGAGCCTGGGGTGCTGCACGTGGTCTTCCCGATGCACTACTTTATGTCGTGGCTCGAGCTACATACGGCGGGTGTCTTCGGCATGCATAAAAGGCCCTCGTTCTACGAAAGGTGCAGTTTTCCCCGCATCCTACAGTTGATCGGCGCATCAATTGTAAATCCATCGCCATGAAATGCCAGGGGTTTACTCCTTTGCTCCCACACCGTTGGAGCCGGTGTGTCTTTCATTGACAAGGTGTTGACTATCGGAAAAACATCCACCACTACAGTGCGGCCATTGTAAGACACTTTCAAGGATGGAGCTTCAGTTTTAACGGCCCGGGAGACCCTTCACTTATATTCCATCAGACCGGGCTTCTTGGTGTTTAGGCAGGACGGGGCAGCGATCTTCATGAGATATAACCCGCATCGTTTCGCCCAACAGCTGAGCTATAACCAAGGGGTACCGCTGGAGGCTTTTTTATCGGAACCTGCCGCGACTGAAGAAGGGATGGAGAGAGCGCTTCATCACTTCATGCGTCTAAACACGGGCTCTCACTTCTTCATCAGTGAGCCGGCTTGCGCCACACGACTTCTTAGGGTATATACAGAATGGTACAGTCATTCGACGGGAGCGGTCATAAAAGAGGAAAGGCGGTTGCTGATCGACCGTAAGGGTTCACCTCCAGGTAGCGATCGCAACGCTCCTCTGGTGCCAAGGACCCCGGTAATCCCCCCTTTAGAAGATGCCAAAGCCGGACCCTCACGTGCGCAGAGTCCTCCGCACGGATTGCCGTTCCCTGATATTGCGGATGCACCACCAGCGCCCTGTGCTCCAGTGGAGACAGTGGTTATAGCCTCACCGGAGTCTGGCTTGGGTGCGGACATCGGGACCCGTCGTCCCAAGATGGCTGCCAAACGTAAATCGATCCCGCGTGCACCTAGGGTTGGCGGGCAAAAGAAAAAGAAATTGCTCTTCGCTGCAGATGTCGTATTTGGTCAGGAACCTCACGCTCCCTATGCCGAGGGCCTGATCGAATACGGGACTAACGAAGGATTAGTGATGCCGCCGCCGGACGATACAGACTTGGGGGCTGCTCTCGAAGCTTCAGCGTGGTTGGCGAGGCGTGACGCGTGGCTAGCTAAGCTTGCGCAATCAGGTAACTACCAGTCGCCTTTTCTTTATTGCAACATATCCTCTTCATTGCCTTTGACTAACGCTTTTCTTTCTTTTCTTTCAACAGGCATCACTGATGAAGAAGCCATTGCCGCTTCACTCAAGACCTTCCAGGAGGAGGAACGTCTTAGAGCATCCATGGGCCTTAGTAAGTTTCGATTCATCAAGTTTTCATTTCCCTTGTATTATGGTCGATCTAACCTTTCCCTTTTAATCATAGGAATCTCAATGCCGCTCCCTCCAAGTGACACAGATGTTCTACCAGTTGCCGATGTTCCCGCTTCCTCTGGGCCACCGCAGGAGGTTCGTCTTGGAGAGCCGATGAGAGATGCCTTAAAGGCTCTGGAGGCATCTTTAAATGAGGTCGACGATGCTTCGATAGAGGAAGCGTCAAAGAGGTCTATCGTGACGGCCCGGGAGGAGAGGAAACGGTCGAGGCATGAGGCGAAAGCGCGCAGGGCTGCCTTGGCTATGGGAGCGGGCCCTAGCACCGCCCCTTGTGCTGATACTCCATCCGAAGAGGCCCCGGTCGCCCTGTCTACAGCTCATAGACAGGCAATCCGTGCCAATAGAGAGGCTAACGACAAGTCTACCTCAGGTAATATTTCCTTCAGAATTTCGTTACTAGACTCATAAAGCTGTCGGTTTTTATATATTCTATCTTGCAGGGCCAAGTCCAACCGAGGGGGGGGCGGAGACCGTTGAACCCAAAGAAACAGAGGGGGCGGCACCTGCCGGACTTGAGCCTACGGTGGGCAACGTCACCGAGGCTTCGGAGCCTGAGATGGAGGTGGAGGGGTCTATGGCCGAGAAGGTCATTGATGCCGAGCCTGAAACGGCGGCAGATGAAATGATCGTCGTAACTGAGCCCAGGGTAGTGGCGGAAGAGGCGCTTGAGACTGGCGACCTCATGGTGATGGTGGATGAGCCAATGGAGATGGCGGAGCCCAAAAAAGTAGCGGATGAGATGGGCACGACTCTTGGGGAAGAGTCAGCCGCTTCCTTCCAAGAATCCGGCAACGCTCCAATCATTGCCCTCCCTGCCTATGATCTCCTGCCGTCTCCTGGTCGTGCGAGCATGACGATGGTCCCTATCGAGTCGGGTGATGAGGCCACGGGCGGTGGCCTCATGTCCACGGAGGAGGGATACGCCTCTGTTTCAGCCGGCAGCTCGTCAGGTAAATCCCAAGTTAGTGTTCTTTCTTTGCCTTACAATTTTTCTGACAAATTTACCTTTTTTGTAACGCGGGTGCAGCCAGCGCCGATGCCCCACTGCTCGAGGGAGTGCCTTCAACGACTGCCTTGGCGGCGGTCACCTCTCAACCCTCTCTTATACCCTCGAAGATGTTGGAAGGTATGGGTTTGCAATTTATTAATCTTATCTTCCAGACGCATAATTTGTGTACTAAAGTCACACTGTTGTGTCCTTCAGGAGTGCTTTTTGACCATCTCTATCAAGTGTTGCTCCCACACTTCTCTTTCCCATCTGAATTCGCCTCTCCCTCTGGTGGCGCTGGTGAGTACCGTTCCCGATTGATATCTTTGTTTTTTTTTAGTTGTAGAATTATTTCTAACTCTCTCTTGTCCTGACTGCAGTGTTACAAATCGAAGGGGGAGAAGAAAGATCGGTTGCGCCACCGGCCCTTCCGGCCTTGCCACCTGCTTCAACCGGTATAGTAAACTATCTTATCAATGACTTTCTCCATATCTATTGAATCATCATCTAATCGCATTTTGTCTTTTTCAGCTGTCGTTCCAGTCTCGATGCCTTTTGAGTCTCGTATTACAATACCGGGCGGCCCTTCTCAGAGACGTCCGTCCTCAAAAGGTGCGGCGAATAGTCTGCGCATGTTGAGCGACTACATCGAAGAACTCGACGTCGAGGCTCCTACATCTGCTGAGGACTTCGCTACGACGGTTAACCCGATGTTGGTGATATTTGCCACCTTCCATGACGAGGGCATTGTCGCC
Organism: Agapanthus africanus; assembly: GCA_030015575.1. Taxonomy (NCBI): domain Eukaryota; kingdom Viridiplantae; phylum Streptophyta; class Magnoliopsida; order Asparagales; family Amaryllidaceae; genus Agapanthus; species Agapanthus africanus. The sequence continues at coordinate 980,878,843 of CM057338.1, read as the reverse complement.
TCTTGGGTTAACCATTGTCGGGAGATTGAGGCTCGCCTTCATCAGCTGGAGTCGATGCGCCTATCCCCCGAGACTTTGGTCGTGAGCACTCAATGGGGAGCATGGCTCGAGCAAAGCACTTCTCATTTCCGTTATTTGGAACAAGAAGCAGCTTTGAGGCTGAAGGAGTGCCAAGAATCTTCAAGCGAAACTGCTCGCCTGCGTGCTGAAGTTGAGGCAAACGCCGCTGAGGTAAAGGCCGTCTTCGAGGGCCTTCTGGAGCGCATCTCAAATGGGCTGAGATTGAAGCGGGCACTTGATGTCGCTGAGCATGACACTCCAGGCCGTGAAGCTGCTCATCAGGCCGTCAGGGATCAGCTTGCATCTGTCGCGCAGCAACGAGCCCAAGTGGAGGCGGAGTTGGCAGTGGTGGCCAATCAGGAGAAAGTGGGGAAGGAAGTGCGCGAACAATTGCTAAAGCTATGCAGGACGCTTCCTTCTCAGTAACTCTCCTTGTATCGTTTGTACTTATAAATAAAAAATGTACATATATATTTTTCATCCTTTAGCACAATGTATCCTGTACTCAATCAAGTTTATGAATAAAAGATACTCATTTTCTGTAATGTCTTGTGTCATTTTTCCGCCTTTTCTTTCTTTCATTATCAGCACGCCACCTTCGTAAACATGGTCAATAGATAATAGAGCATGCATCTTGACTTTCTTATGAATCAGCGATGGCTTAGACCGCAGGTTCAGATCTGCTGCCTAAGACTTTTCAACTCTATGAGTCGTGAGGGTCTCGTAGAGATTTTTCTCCCTACGGATCAAGAGGATCTCGTAGGTGGGTTTTTCTCCTTAGGAATCGTGAGGATTCCTAAGTGTGATTTTCTCTTATAAGTCGTAAGGATCCTATAAGAGAATTTTTCCCTCTTATGAGTCGAGAGGACCCGTAAGCGGTTGTTTCCCTCCTTGTCGAGATTCGACTTTGGAGAGTGAGACCCGTGAATAGTATGCAAGAGACCTTTTTGGATCGACTTGCAGGGTCCCATTGTTCAGGAAGCAAGTTTTTTAGTCCCTGCTGTCTGAGGCTTCATTTGCAGTTTGAGGCGAATCGGGAATTTCCCGCGGAGACACTGGTTTCTCTGCGAGCCGACGCGAATCAGGAGGCTCTCGTCAAGGAGTATTTGTATCCGTGAGTCGAGGAGTTTGCTGGGGATTATTTGTTTCCCAAGCGCCAAGGATTATTTGTTTCCTTGGGGTTTGAAACGAGTCGAGGATTTCCCACGGGGGCACTGGTGGCTCTGCGAGTCGACGCGGATCAGGAGGCTCTCGTCAAGGAGTGTTTGTATCCATGAGTCGAGGAGTTTGCTAGGGATTATTTGTTTCCCAAGCGCCAAGGATTATTTGTTTCCTTGGGGTTTGAAACGAGTCGAGGATTTCCCACGGAGGCACTGGTGGCTTTGCGAGTCGACGCGGATCAGGAGGCTCTCGTCAAGGAGTGTTTGTATCCGTGAGTCGAGGAGTTTGCTAGGGATTATTTATTTCCCAAGCGCCAAGGATTATTTGTTTCCTTGGGATTTGAAACGAGTAGAGAATTTCCCACGGAGGCACTGGTGGCTCTGCGAGTCGATGCGGATCAGGAGGCTCTCGTCAAGGAGTGTTTGTATCCGTGAGTCGAGGAATTTGCTAAGGATTATTTGTTTCCCTAGCGCCAAGGATTATTTGTTTCCTTGGGGTTTGAAACGAGTCGAGGATTTCCCACGGAGGCACTGGTGGCTCTGCGAGTCGACGCGGATCAGGAGGCTCTCGTCAAGGAGTGTTTGTATCCGTGAGTCAAGGAATTTGCTAGGGATTATTTGTTTCCCAAGCGCCAAGGATTATTTGTTTCCTTGGTGTTTGAAACGAGTCGAGGATTTCCCACGGAGGCACTGGTTGCTCTGCGAGTCGACGCGGATCAGGAGGCTCTCGTCAAGGAGTGTTTGTATCCGTGAGTCGAGGAATTTGCTAGGGATTATTTGTTTCCCAAACGCTAAGGATTATTTGTTTCCTTGGGATTTGAAACGAGTCGAGGATTTCCCACGGAGGCACTGGTTGCTCTGCGAGTCGACACGGATCAGGAGGCTCTCGTCAAGGAGTGTTTGTATCCATGAGTCGAGGAATTTGCTAGGGATTATTTATTTCCCAAGCACCAAGGATTATTTGTTTCCTTGGTATTTGAAACGAGTCGAGGATTTCCCACGGAGGCACTAGTTGCTCTGCGAGTCGACGCGGATCAGGAGGCTCTCGTCAAGGAGTGTTTGTATCCGTGAGTCGAGGAATTTGCTAGGGATTATTTGTTTCCCAAGCGCCAAGGATTATTTGTTTCCTTGTGGTTTGAAACGAGTCGAGGATTTCCCACGGAGGCACTGGTTGCTCTGCGAGTCGACGCGGATCAGGAGGCTCTCGTCAAGGAGTGTTTGTATCCGTGAGTCGAGGAATTTGCTAGGGATTATTTATTTCCCAAGCGCCAAGGATTATTTGTTTCCTTGGGGTTTGAAACGAGTCGAGGATTTCCCACGGAGGCACTGGTTGCTCTGCGAGTCGACGCGGATCAGGAGGCTCTCGTCAAGGAGTGTTTGTATCCGTGAGTCGAGGAATTTGGCTTCGTTCTCTGGCGGATCCTGTTGGGAAAGTATGGTCCCTCTTTGTTTACGCCCTTGGATTGTATACAGGGATCGATGTGATCTTAACTGTAGGGCCAAAGTTTTATCATCAATTTTTTTTGTTTTATCTCCGCGATGCTCTATCATTTCAGCTTTTATATCGCGAAGGTCGCGATTGCCCAATCATTTCGGCTATTTTTCGCGGTGCCCAATCATTTCGGCTATTTATTTTATTTTTACTCGCTGCTTTTTATTGCGAGTTGCCCAATCATTTCGGCTATTTTGCATGCATACATTTTTACTTGCTGCTTTTTATTGCAAGTTGCCCTATCATTTCGGCTATTTCGTATGCATGTGCGGCCTATTGGCTTTTCGCTGTAAACCGATTTCGGCATCAGCACCGCTACAACTGGGATATTACCAGGAGCGAATCATCATCTGCCTCTGTTGATGTCGAACAAAGGTGGCTTAGCGACCAGGGTTAGGGTCCTGTCGGCTAAGGCTTTTGACTTCATGAGCCGTAAGGGTTTCACGAAGTTATTTCTCCCTACAAGTCGTGAGGATCTTGTAGGTGTATTTTCTCCTTAGGACTCGTGAGGATTCCTAAGTGTTTGTTTCCTCTGTAAGTCGTAAGGATCCTACAGGAAGGTTTTCTCCTCATAAATCGAGAGGATTTACAAGGGTTGTTTACCATGCGAACATATCCCCAGTCACGGATGAGACTTGGTTAGGGAAATGTTTATTCGCGCCCGTGGATTGTATACAAGGGTCAGTATTGAGCCACTTGTAGGGCAATATCGGAAATTGTGGGGATTGCTTAAGCACAGGTTTAGGTCTCTGTAACTTAAGACTTTCAAATCTTATGAGCCGTGAGGGTCCCATAAGAGAGTTCTCCTTACGAGTCGTGAGGATCTCGCAAGTGTATTTTCTCCTTAGGGATCGTGGGGATCCCTAAGTGTGTTGCTCCTTTGTGAGTCGTAAGGATCTCACGCGGGTGGTTTCTCCTTATAAGGTCGAGAGGACCCTATAAGTGTCTTTTAACGAGGTTGCGCCCTTTCGGGTTTTCACAAACACTCGCCGGTAGCCCTGCTGTTTTTACTCACGGAGCCCTTTTGGGTTTTCATCCGTTCCCATTTTGCTCATGGACGTACCGCTTCTTTTTTTTTTATTCTTTTTATTTTTATATATTTTTACGAGGTCGCGCCCTTTCGGGTTTTCATGAACACTCGCCGGTAGCCCTGCTGTTTTTACTCACGGAGCCCTTTCGGGTTTTCATCCGTGCCCATTTTGCTTATGGACACACCGTTATTTTATTTTATTTTTATATGTTTTTTTTTATATCTCGTCAGCCTAAAGATGCCGCGGTAGTAGTTTAAAGACGTTTCGGTCTGCTATTAGTTTAAGGACATTTCGGTCCGATATGGAGAAGGCCGGCTACTGCTTATAAAGCTTGAGCTTAGGAAGATAGCGAGCGGACATAGTCGTCGTCATCTATCATTGACCTAGGCTGTGGCTCATTAAGCGTAGTATCTCTTTAGGAAGCGACCGTTTATTGGCTTGAAAGGCCTTTCACCGTGCATGTCCATGAGTAGATAGGCCCCACCCTGGTAGACCTTATCTATGATGTATGGGCCTTCATAGTTTGGCTCGAATTTTCCTCGCTTGGCGCGATTGGGAATCATAGGCCTTTTGACCACTAGCACAAGTTCGCCTTGGCGAAATGTCCTCGGTCGGGTCAGTCTTTCATATGAGCGCGTCATCTTTGCTTTATAGGCCTCCAGATTTTGTTGCGCTATGAGCCGGGTTTCATCAAGGGCGTCAAGCTCCTCAAGCCGAAGGTGAGCATTTTCTTCGTCCGTCAGCTCGTAGTGGACTACCACTCATAGAGAGGGTAACTCTATCTCGAGGGGGAGTACTGCTTCCGTCCCAAATACCAACGCGTACGGCGTTATGCTTGTGGCCGTCTTGAACGTAGTTCGATATGCCCAGAGAGATTCTTGCAGCCTCTCGTGCTAGTCTTTCTTATTTCGTGACACCGTTTTCTTCATGATCTTTGTCAAGGTCTTGTTGAAGGCCTCAGCTAGACCGTTAGCTCGCGGATTATAAACCGAGGAATATCTCCAGTCTATATTGTGCTGCTGTGCAAAGCGACTGATCTTGTGGCTTCTGTAAGCTGGCCCGTTATCGGAGATGATCCGTTGGGGAGTTCCAAACTGATATATGACGTGCGTCTTGAAGAAGTGGAGGATATTTTCCGTCTTCACTTCTCTTAACGGTACTGCTTCTGCCCATTTAGAGAAGTAGTCAGTCGTCGCCAGGATGAAACGATGTCCCCTAAACGATGCTGGTTCGATAGGGCCGACTATGTCATTCCCCCACATTTCGAATGGCCAGCTAGCCACCGTTGGATGTAGTGGATTTGGATGCTGGTGGATGAAGTCCCCATGGATTTGGCATGAGTGGCATTCCTTCGCATATTCGAGGCAGTCCTGAATCATCGTGGGCCAGTAGTAGCCCATCCGTTTTATCTTCAACTTCATCTTTGGGCCCGCTTGGTGAGAACCGCAGAGTCCGTCGTGAACTTCCTGAACGACTCTTTTCGCTTCGTCAGGTCCCAGGCATCTCAACCACAGAGAATCAAACGATCTCTTGTACAGAGTATCGTTGACGAAGGCGAAAGATAGAGCCCGCTTCATGAGCTGATGTCTTGTAGACGCTTCTTCAGGCAATCGGTGGGACTTAAAGTAGTCTATGAAGACTTCCCTCCAATCCTCGGCCTTTTCCCGGTCTTTTATTTGCAGAGCCATTCGCTCCGTCGTTTCCTTTTCTTCGGGTGATTCCGGAGATATTTCCGGTGGGGCGAGCACTCGACGGTTTTGTACCACAATTCTGACGTCATCGAGGTTCTCGTCAGCCAGTTCTTTAGCAAGTTTGGCCAACGCGTCTGCTTTGCTGTTTTCCGCGCGCGGTATGTTTCCAAAGTATAGGAGGGAATTTGGGTCAACAGTTGTTGCACTTTTTCGCCGTACTTCACCAGTTCTGGCTTGCACGTTTGGTAATCGCCGTTTACTTGACTAACGACCAGTTGAGAATTCCCGTATATGAGGAGGTCTTCAATTCCCATGTCAATGGCGATCTCGAGGCCTGCTATCAAAGCTTCGTATTCGGCTTCGTTATTTGTCCTCGGCTCTGTTAGGGAGAAGGCAAAACGCATTATCCCACCTTGTGGAGTTATAAAGATGAGTCCTACCCCCGAGTTGATTATAGGGGCACTTTGTTTGCGTTTCTTCATGGAAGATGCTCCATCGAAATAAAGCTCCCATTGGGTATCACCACCGTCGATCGCATCAAACGCATGTTCGTCTGGAAGATCGCAATTTAAAGGAGAATCGGCGGGTATTGGATGCTCAGCGAGGAAGTCGGCGATGGCCTGGCCTTTCACTGCCTTGAGAGGTCGGTACGTTACCGAGAACTCCATCAAGAGCAGGGCCCATTTAGCGAGTCGTCCTGTCAATATGGCCTTTGACATTAAATACTTAAGAGGGTCTACCTTCGAAATGAGACGGATCTTATGTGCCAACGCATAGTGCCTGAGCTTTGTTATCGCGAAGATCAACGCTAGGCAGTGTTTTTCAATGGGGGAGTAGTTGCTTTCTGCCCCCAGTAGAACTCGACTTAAGTAATAGAGTGCTCTTTCTTTCCCTTAGTCGTTCTCTTGTGCCCATAATGCGCCTAAGGAACCTTCGAGGGCGGTTGTATAAAGAATGAGGGGTTTTCTCTTGACCAGAGCAGCCAGCACCGGCGGGTCTGCAGGTATTTTTTGATTTCGTCTAGTGCGTCTTGGCATTTGCGATCCCAGACGAACGAGGTTCCCTTCTTCATCAGGTGGCTGTAAGGACGGCACTTTCCTGAAAGGTTGGCTATAAATCGCCGTATATACGCGAGCTTCCCTTGGAGAGATCGCAGCTGTTTGAGAGTCCTTGGCGGAGGCATTTCCATGATCGCCTTGATCTTTGATGGATCTATCTCAATACCTCGGTGCCGGACGATGAATCCCAGGAATTTGCCCGAGGAAACTCCGAATGCACACTTGAGCGGGTTCATCTTCAAGTTGTATTGTCGAAGGCGTTGAAACACGGTCTTCAAATGCTCGAGATGTTCTTCGTATGATTTGCTTTTAACCACGAGATCGTCGATATAGCATTCGACGATTTCGTGTATAAGGTCATCAAAGATCTGCGTCATGGCTCTCTGGTAAGTAGCACCGGCGTTCTTTAAACCGAAGGGCATCACCTTATAGCAGAATATACCCAAAGAAGTCCTGAAAGCGGTGTGCTTCTGGTCTTCGGGATGCATCTTTATTTGATTATACCCTGATGAGTCGTCCATGAAGGAGAAAACCTCATGAGTGGACGTATTGTCTATCATCGGTTCGGTGACTGGCACTGGGAAATCGTCTTTCGGGCAAGCTTTATTGAGATCCCGGAAGTCTACGCATATGCGCACTGTCCCATTTTTCTTCATCACCGGGACGATGTTGACGATCCATTCAGGGTATTGAACTTCCTGGATGAAGCTAGAGTCGATCAGCTTCTTGACCTCGGCGTTGATACTCATCTCAAGCTCGAGCCGCATTCTTCTTGGTGCCTGTTTGACTGGCTTGACGTCCGGGGATATTGCCAATTTATGCACAGCAATTTCTGGATCTAATCCCGGCATTTCGGAATAGTTCCATGCGAAGCAATCTTTATGCTGCATAAGCAGGTCTTTTAACGCAGCCACCCTTTCTTCAGATAGCAGCTCACTGACGAACGTCGGCCGTGGGTCACTTGCCGTGGGCACCCAAGTAGCTATCGCCTTTTGTGGATTGATAAGACGGTCCTCTTCCCGCTAAAATTTCACCTTTTTCTGTCGGCGGGGATAATCTTGATCAATTACCGAGTCTTGGACTTGACGCCAGACCTTGTAGATTTTAGAGGACAGCCGTTGAGGGGGCTTTTCCGGCTTCATCTTTGTAGCGCTCTCCATAGGTGGAGGAGATCTTTTCAGCACAGCGGTCGGAGAGTTATTGTGGACCTTCCTAAGTGGTTCAAAGCTGTTTCCAGTTGGAACAGCAGCATCAATTTCCGCCGTTGGAGTCGGCGGAGTCAGTCTAGAAGGAGAGTTGCCCCCGGTCTTCCTTACTCGGCGCCAGTGGTATATCCCTAGTAGGAGGGGTGTTGTCTCCTGAGGGTTTTCAGCGGATTACACCCACAAAATCGTATAATAAAAGAGAGATGGTGAAAGTTATATAAAGATAAGAACTATAAAAGAAAGAACTTGAAAATAAGAGTTATCAACTCTACCAGCTTTTCAGTTGCTATGAGCCCTATCTTAATAGTCATGAAAAGATGTTAGAAATCACATCATCTCTCAATAAAATATCGCCTTTAGTTTTCATTCCTACCTTTCTTCCAAACATTGATCATATACCTCTACGTGTGTGAACTGGACATCCCTACACTCAGAGAATTCAATTCAAGCAATCATACTCTTGTCCATCTATCTCAGTACTTTTTAATAGATATTTAGATGGAATTTGCTCACACATTCTTCATGCGACCGTTAATACTTCTTGCGGTACTAACCGATCGATTACTCATGTGCTTGCTAATTAGGTGTTTTTCCTCGTCTTGCAACACCTAAGGCTTAGCAGTGGCTCCCAAACCAATTGGTCTAAGGCACTAGGTGATAAAGCACCCTCGCTATATTTTTTTATTGCTGCCTCGGTGATAACAAAACCAGTGTTCATTTTTCTTTTCCCCATTTTATCTTTTATTCTCCACGTTTATTTTCTTCATACTTTGGCTTCTAGACAAGAGCATTTCAAGGTATCCTCTACTATCCCGAGTTTCAAGATGTGTGTAAGTGCGTATAGTAGGGTATCAACGTTCAAATGTTTGGCTTCCAGAATAGGAACTATTTTCAGGCTTATTTTTATCCTCAGATTAGTAATTTCCTTCATCTTACTAACCCATGGGACAACAGCTCATAACTACTTATTACTAGTTTAATTTAAGAAAACATCTAACTTTCTTGTTTTTCTTAAACTATTCCTATCTTTTAAATATAATTCTTCACTTTCTACTCTTTTATTATCACAATTCTTTTGTATGCTTATATATAGTATAATGCAAAGTAGGGCGTAAATAAGCACATGAGCGCTGAAAAACGACTTCTTGGGAGCTTCTTATGATGGTCCAGGAGCGCTGAAGCTCGTTGGCGGGAGCATGGTTCCGAAGAATAGCCCAGTGGTGGCTTGAGTTACCTGCTCCACTGGCATAGTGAAAAGGGAGGCCACTTGGGGCCCGTAGGTTACTCCTCCAGATGGGACAGAGCGAGAGTTGCTGTTGCAGTTAGTCCAGTTTGAAGCTATTAATTTCTTGAATAGCTTGAATATTCTGCCCCCTGCGTTGACCTTAGTCTTTGGCATGTGCCAGTTGTTTGAGGACTGATTCCGTCGGCAAGGCCGCTGCTTGGGGAGCCTGCCTGTGGACGACAGACATCCTCTGGGCTTCCTCCATCGGCGTTGAGGCACCGAGGGTGGGAGGTGGGAGCATCGACCCGAAAAGAAGCCCGTTGATTTCTTGAAGAGCCGGATTGCAGAGATTTGAGGCTGCAATTGACCCATACTTGACTCCGCCGGATATGACAGAGCCTGAGTTAGTAGGGTGGGAGCAAATGCCATTCTTCATAGAGACGAAATGCCGGCTTCAATATCCACTCCCCTAAGGGCAACCAAAAACATACACACCGCGATTATTTGATCGCGGGAAAAAGACGACACACGAAGTGTGGAGTGGAAAGAGGAAAAGGTCCCACCGGGCGTGCCAGAATCTGTTCCCCTCCGAAAGACGGCGCACAGGACTGCGATGTCCTGACGCTGAGATTCGGGGCAGATGCTATTTGGTTTTATCCGTCCACCTCTCCGAAGATGCCAAATTGATTTATGGCACCGTGTATCGGAGTTTTAGACGGATGCGGCCGATGTAGCAGACTTCGTCAGATTCCCCCTCGCTTGAGGGGTTTTTGATTGTGGGGACGCTCTTCCCTGCAGGCGCAAGCCCCTGCAGTTAATTACGCTACCGCATCGCGGTATCAACTTTCTCCTTCTCCAGAATTTCACTTCGTGTCGTGTGTGTTTGTTTTGTTTGTGGTTGCCCGTGGATTGTATACGGAGACTGAGCAATGCCGTCGCCCGTAGGACGTGGATTAGTCCAAATCCATATTTACTTAGATTTGGGTTTGGTGTTTTTAGTTTAAGGATGCATTAGTCGCGTTGCGGCTAAGATCAACTTAAACGTTCGTTAAGGATACGATAGTCCTGTTTGAGACTAAGATCAACTTAACGTGATAATCCATTTAATATATGGCCATCGGGACTCGTCACCTCTCTAACGTCGTTGAAGGATTACAACGGCAGATGTCAGAGGAGTTCAGAGATGTACCCTTGAACCAAGGTTGATTTGGATTTTTATAGTCCGTTTGAATGTTTAAGGATACGTTAGCCGTGTTTGGGGGCTAAGATCAACTTAAACGGGATCGTTTAGATCCGGCAAAAGAGCATTTGGAGGCTCTATTGTTCCAGTTTAGGGACGTAGTCGTTCATAGGTAGTTTAGGGACGTTGCGGTCCATGCTCCAGTTTAGGGACGTGGTGGTCCGTGTTCCAGTTTTGGGACGTGGTGGTCCGACATTAGTTTAAGGACGTTTCGGTCCAATATTAGTTTAAGAACGTTCCGGTCCGACATTAGTTTAAGGACATTCCGGTCCAATATTAGTTTAAGGACGTTCCGGTCCAACATTGGTTAAAGGACGTTTCGGTCCAATATTAGTTTAAGGACGTTCCGGTCCAATATTAGTTTAAGGACGTTCCGGTCCACGAGTTTAAGGACCCCGCAGTCCATATTGATGTGTGGTCGTTGGGACCCGTCACCTCTCTGACGTCGTTGAAGGATTACAACGATGGGTGTCAGAGGAGTTCGGAGATGTACCCTCGAACCGGAGGTAAATTGATTTAAGAGAGCAATTTTGCTCAGTCAATTTAATTTAAGGACTTACGGCCAAAATTGGGCTAAGTCCAGTTGAAAATATTCAACATTTTATTTGCTTTTGGCCTTTGTCTGGGCTTTCCCCTTTTTAGAATAATGCATAGCATTACTTTAGGCCATTTATGCCCATTTTGACTGGGCTTTGCCCTTTTTTATTATAATGCAGAGCATTTGTTTTGGTCCATTGGACCTCTCAATTGGGCTCTGCCCTTTTAAATAATGCATAGCATTTTTATTATTTTGTTTGGGTTCTGCCCATTTATAAATGATGCAGAGCATCAATTTAATTAGGCCTGCTTGGTCTTTTTGATTTGGGCCTGGCCCTTTAGGAAATGCATTGTATTTTCAGGCGCTTTGCGCCAATCAGAGAGCGCAAGCGCTTGTGATGACGACACGTGTCATGCAAGCGCAGTGCGCTGCGCTAGTGCGCTGTGCTTGCGCTGCTGACACGTGGCCCACCTTGGTAAGTTGCGCCAATTACAGAGAGCAAAGCTCTATCTTAAAGCTCATAGCGCAAGTGATTCAGATGCTGACACGTGGCGCTTTCCTAAGAGCGCAACAGCGCAGTTTGGAAGTGCAGAGCACTAAGAATCTTTTAGATTCAAGAACAGAAGTGCAAAGCACTATTTGATTTCTTGATCTAATTTAGATCAAAGAAAAATAAGTTTTTCTTTTTATTTCAAGAACCGGAGGTTCATAAAAGTGCAAAGCACTATTTTTTTATTTTTGTTGTTTTCTTGTTTTAAAGAACCAGTGGTTCATAAGAAGTGCAAAGCACTGTTTATTATGTGAAGATCATTGATCTGGTTTTTAGATCAATGATTTATTAAAAGAGATTTCTTCTCTCTCGTGAAGGTTTTTACCTTTTTCTTTGGAATTTTCTCAGAGTTCTCTCTTTGTTTGAAACTCTTGACTTTTTTCAAGAAAAATATTGATGCCTTTGAATTGAGGCTTGGGATCCTTTTTATAGTGCCCATAAATTAGTTAAATTTGTTAAAGAGATCTTTCTCTGAGTGATTTGGGGAATTTTCCCCACCGTTGGATCTTTAATCCAAGGGCTTCTGTTTTACAGAAGAAAATCTTTTTCTTTTAACAAGAACAGAAAGATTTCTTTAAAATCTTTATTCTGTTTTGGCGCAAATACTCCAGCGCGTGACACGTGTCGCGCAGCGCACAGCGCAGCACAACTGCGCTAGCACATCTGCTCTGACACGTGTCGCGCAGCGCACAGCGCAGCGCAACTGTGCTAGCGCATCTGCGCTGACACGTGTCGCGCAGCGCAGTGCTTGCGCAACTGAAGCGTTGCTTCCTTTAATTTTTCTTAAAATAGAGATTTGCTCTGATTGGGCGCGCCTTCTTGGGCGCTGCGCTGATGTATCAGCGCCTGACATGTGGCGCGTTGCGCCCGAGATTTGAAGCGTCGCTTCAAAAATTTTGAATTTTGAATTTCAACATAGCTTTGCTCTGATTGGGCGAAACAAAGTGCCCCCCCACCGTTGCGCTCACGTGGCGCACACATGAGTGGAGCGGTGGCAAACTCCTGATCGTTGGATCAAGAGGTGAGCTCAAGGGGCGCAAGCGCCTTATAAATAGGACCTCTGGCCCTTAGAAAAATCTCACCATTTTCTAGATTTTGATTTCCAGAGCTTTGCTCTTGCTTAGAACTCCAGAGCTTTGCTCTCGTTTCCAGAACTTTAGAGGTTTGCTCTCATTTTCCAAGTTAGAAAATTTTAGGTAAAATTAATCTTAAGTTAAATATTTTAATTAACTAATAGAGCTTTGCTCTTACAGATCTTTTGATCTAAAGAGATCCCCATTGGGATTTCATAAACAGAGTTTTGCTCTCAAAAACTTATAGATCTGCAGAGATCTTGTTCATGGGTTCTAACCCATGGATAGAGCTTTGCTCTTTGAATCATCCATAGATCTTTTAGATCTGAAAAATGAAGAAATTTTCATAAGTTTTTCATGGATTTTTCAAGATTCCAAAATTTTTAATTCTTTTAGGTGTAGACATTTTCTGATGGACCTTTCCATTATTACCATAGAGCTGTGCTCTTTTAAGGAATCTTATTTCCCTGGGACCAGAGTTTGACAAGTGTCACTCTGTGACAGAGCTTTGCTCTGAAAGAGGAGATTTTCTCCTTGTTTCTAGGGATTCTTCCACCCTTTTTTTAATGGGAATGTTTTCCTGGGGACCAACTGACAATCTCATCCAATGATGAGGTTGTCTTATTAACTGACGTATTGTCATCCAGATTTTGCGGGTCCCCCTTCGGTCTCCTACACACTGCACTGCTGTGTGGTGTAATTAATTAATTTTAATTAAATTAATTTTTAATTGATTGATTAATGCATTTTTTCTTAAACGCTAAGCGTTGGAATTGTAACACTAACGGCTAATTTCTGTTCACTTGCAGCGATCATGTCTCTCGACACCTCGTTCCCGTTTGTTCGTTCAGAGGAGGGATTTCCCGAGGCGCCTTTGGACCGTGAGGTCCTGGCCATGATTAAGGAATACGACCCGGAATACAAGAGTCTCCACCTTTGGGGGTCGTGGTATAATCAGATCATCATGGGCCGCCGGAGCTTCACATGCGCGGTGCCGTCGGAACCCATCACGGCGATTCACTATGCTACCCCACCCTCGGTGCAGTATGCCGTGGAGATGGCGGATTGGACATCGAAGGGTTTTCTTCATCCGGCTATAGATGCCATCCCGGTCCAGCGTCCTATGGTCTTGGATATCCTAGGACGCCGTATCTATCAGGGCGAGGCGAGACCCTGGGGGCAATCATATAACATTGGTCTGATCCCCCGCCACCCGATTGGCTATCTACCATGGGCCCGGTACATCTTGCCGACGAAAAAGTCGCAGTTGATAAGGTTAGGACTGTACACCGCAGTGTACGTCTCTCTGTTTCAATATCCCACGCTCCCGACCTGGTGGTTTAAGGCTTTCCTGGAGCAATGGAACATTCCTACCCACACTTTCCTCGCCATGGATCGGGAAGTGTCAATCTCTTTGGAAGAGTTTACGGAGGTATCCGGTCTACCGGTCATGGGGGACCATTATGAGGAGTTGCTCCCGACGGATGAGTACGTCTTTGGTGCTAAGCCGGTGATAAGGGGGCTCACGCCGGAGAACGCTGTTCAACACCAATTTCCAAGTCTGATCAAGGTGTTGAACATCTACGAGGCCCTTTTCATTGAGCGTGGGAGCCGCGGAGTTAATTTTGAGGATTTCATTGCTCGGTTCCTTCACCCAAACGTCCTCTCGGCAGAAGCTGCCAAGTTTGCCACCCTTGAGGACCCTTTCGGTTTAGGTTTGGATAACCTGCCGGCGAAGGACATAGACCAAAAGGACTTTTTCCTTCCTAACTCCCCAACCATGTCTTTTGCAGAAGTTGCAGCTCCCGAGATGGACGAGGAGGCCTTATTTTTAGGATTTCTTGGGCTTTGGCTGAGTTGGTTTGCGCTCCCAATGCACTCTCACCGCATGCGGCCCTCTGTTTTTTACCCAGCCCACCGAATGACTATCGGGGTAAAGGTGGCCGTTGGGATCGCCGGCTTGGCGCACTTATATCATGGCCTCAGCCGAGCAGCGGATGCTAACGAGCCTGGGGTGCTGCACGTGGTCTTCCCGATGCACTACTTTATGTCGTGGCTCGAGCTACATACGGCGGGTGTCTTCGGCATGCATAAAAGGCCCTCGTTCTACGAAAGGTGCAGTTTTCCTCGCATTCTACAGTTGATCGGCACATCAATTGTAAATCCATCGCCACGAAATGCCAGGGGTTTACTCCTTCGCTCCCACACCGTTGGAGCCGGTGTGTCTTTCATTGACAAGGTGTTGACTATTCGAAAAACATCCACCACTACAGTGCGGCCATTGTAAGACACTTTCAAGGATGGAGCTTCAGTTTTAACGGCCCGGGAGACCCTTCACTTATATTCCATCAGACCGGGCTTCTTGGTGTTTAGGCAGGACGGGGCAGCGATCTTCATGAGATATAACCCGCATCGTTTCGCCCAACAGCTGAGCTATAACCAAGGGGTACAGCTGGAGGCTTTTTTATCGGAACCTGCCGCGACTGAAGAAGGGATGGAGAGAGCGCTGCATCACTTCATGCGTCTAAACACGGGCTCTCACTTCTTCATCAGTGAGCCGGCTTGCGCCACATGACTTCTTAGGGTATATACAGAATGGTACAGTCATTCGACGGGAGCGGTCATAAAGGAGGAAAGGCGGTTGCTGATCGACCGTAAGGGTGCACCTCCAGGTAGCGATCGCAACGCTCCTCTGGTGCCAAGGACCCCGGTAATCCCCCCTTTAAAAGATGCCAAAGCCGGACCCTCACGTGCGCAGAGTCCTCCGACACGTGTCATGCAAGCGCAGTGCGCTGCGCTTGCGCTGCGCTAGTGCGCTGCGCTTGCGCTGCTGACACGTGGCGCACCTTGGTAAGTTACGCCAATTAAAGAAAGCAAAGCTCTATCTCAAAGCTTATAGCGCAAGTGATTCAGATGCTGACACGTGGCGCTTTCCCAAGAGCGCAACGGTGCAGTTTGGAAGTGCAGAGCACTAAGAATCTTTTAGATTCAAGAACAGAAGTGCAAAGCACTATTTGATTTCTTGATCTAATTTAGATCAAAGAAAAATAAGTTTTTCTTTTTATTTCAACAACCAGAGGTTCATAAAAGTGCAAAGCACTATTTTTTTTATTTTTGTTGTTTTCTTGTTTTAAAGAACCAGTGGTTCATAAGAAGTGCAAAGCACTGTTTATTATGTGAAGATCATTGATCTGGTTTTTAGATCAATGATTTATTAAAAGAGATTTCTTCTCTCTCGTGAAGGTTTTTACCTTTTTCTTTGGAATTTTCTCAGAGTTCTCTCTCTGTTTGAAACTCTTGACTTTTTTCAAGAAAAATGTTGATGCCTTTGAATTGAGGCTTGGGGTCCTTTTTATAGTGCTCATAAATTAGTTAAATTTGTTAAAGAGATCTTTCTCTGAGTGATTTGGGGAATTTTCCCCACCGTTGGATCTTTAATCCAAGGGCTTCTGTTTTACAGAAGAAAATCTTCTTGTTTTAACAAGAACAGAAAGATTTCTTTAAAATCTTTATTCTGTTTTGGCACAAATGCTCTAGCGCGTGACACGTGTCGCGCAGCGCACAGCGCAGCGCATCTGCGCTAGCGCATCTGCGCTGACACGTGTCGCGCAGCGCAGTGCTTGCGCAACTGAAGCGTTGCTTCCTTTAATTTTGCTTAAAATAGAGCTTTGCTCTGATTGGACGCGCCTTCTTGGGCGCTGCACTGACGTATCAGCGCCTGACATGTGGCGCGTTGCGCCCGAGATTTGATGCGTCGCTTCAAAAATTTTGAATTTTGAATTTCAACAGAGCTTTACTCTGATTGGGCGAAACAAGGACGACTGCTTCACCCGCGGGCAGTCGGCCTGGTGCCACTGTACAGACACATACCAGTCCTCACCCTCGGGTGATCTGACGAATATAAACTTCTCCTTCCAGTCATGGATGGAAGAAGGAACGACCACCCCACCCAATCCGGCCATCCCACCCTTGCGTTTTTAAAAGGAAAAATACACCCAGCTCGGCTCGTTCTTGCTGGTGCCAGGGTGATTTTTATAGCAGAGAAAGGAAGTAAGAAGGGTCAAACTGAAGGGGATCTCCTCAAGCTTCAGCCAGACCAGAAACACGAGAAGGATCCTCCACGAGTTCGACGCAACCTGTCCCGGCGAGAGTTGGAAACAATGAAGTATCCCGCATACCTCGGTTGGAAAGGGCAGACGCATTCCCACACGGAACACCTCCAAATATAGAGCAATCTTCTTCCCTTGCACCTGATCCGCCTGTTCGCCCTTCTTTGCCAAACGAAGCAAATAGTTAGAGGGGATATGGAAACGAGACCAAATCTTGGCAAGCTCGTCCAGATCCCTCAAGACAGAGGGCGCATCGCGGACGTTCCCGATGCGCACCGTAGGGACTTTCGTCGCAGCTGGGCGGCTAGCGGCGTGGGTAGCCCTGACTCTACGGGGCGGGCCCGACGATGAGGAAGTAACAAGGGAACCCTCTTGGGAAGAGGTGGAAGACTCCCTAGACTCTACCCTAACTATTTCAACAGACTCCTCAAAAGAAGACATCTAACCTGATTCAAAAGAAGGAGTTCTCCGAGGAAAGAACGCGAAGGATCCGATCTAAAGGATGGAATGCCGAGCAATCTCTCGCAGCAAAGGAAAATAGAGGCTAAAGTATGAACCCTAGGGAGATTCCACTCCTATTTATACTGCTTGAGGGAAGCATCCGATGACTCAAATCGTTTCCCGCCAAAATGAAGCTTCGCTTCTGCTAGCCGTCGAAACCCCACGTGTCGAACGACTATTGGAGACTCCCTTCAGGCGCAGGAGACAGCG
Source organism: Agapanthus africanus (assembly GCA_030015575.1). Lineage (NCBI taxonomy): Eukaryota > Viridiplantae > Streptophyta > Magnoliopsida > Asparagales > Amaryllidaceae > Agapanthus > Agapanthus africanus. The sequence continues at coordinate 980,861,700 of CM057338.1, read as the reverse complement.
ACAGCCTGCCACGTCTGCCAATCCGCGTTGGACGCGTGGCCTGCACCTCAACAGACGTGCAAGTGAATCGACGCTCCTCTTTAAATGCACGATCATTCCTTGATCCGCTAACGTCATCCAAGATACGCGCAAAGATCCAAGCGTTCGGGATACGACACGCGGGCTCAAAGATCTGAACGATGTGACCGCCCTATGCCGAGTCGTCCCGGAAATCCGCACCGACAAATTCTTGACAACAGGCTGAGCCCGGGAAACTGATCCAGACTACTCTCGACCCGACCCATAAATAGGTCAGGACGAGAGTGGGGGGATAATGTTGATACACATAAGTGGGAACTCCCCAGATCATGACACGTGGTAGATGGCGTGTCTCGGGGCTTACGGAACAAGAGCAAACACGATGCATTGAAGGCCTTCCCCGGGCTATCCTCCCGAGACATGACCCGACCTTCGATGGATCCTTGAACACTCCTATGCTTACCTTACAAATAACCATCGACTCGCCTCCGAGCCCTCCTACACACTGAGCTTCCTCAGCCCTCCCTTCTCGTCCCCGAGCTATCATAGAACCGAGCTTCCTCGGCCTCCCGCTTGCCTCCGAACCTCCCACAGAGCTAAGCCTCCCTGGTTCTACCTAGCAACCAAGAACGCAGAGCCCAAGCGCCTCCGCCATGGCTCCGTGTATCTCTCCAGAAGCGAGATATCCGCCACCCAACATCCCGCGTCCACGCCATCGTATCCCCCATTAACGAGCGTATCTCATCATTAATGGGGGGATCCCGTCATTCACGTAGGCGTAACGTCAGGGGCGTAACCGATGGCAAAGATCTCGCGCCAGCTCGCTCCAAGCGACCACTATAAAAACCCCTCTCTCAGACGACTCAGGTAAGGCAATTTTATTCCAATAAGCCACTACTCTGCCCAAATTTCTCGGCTAACTTGATCGTCGGAGGGTCCACGGTGGTAGAACCACCCTGGGACTTCTTTTGCAGATAGCTCGGCTTCGCCTCATAACAAGCCCACTGAGATCCACACGCTCAAGAAGGCAACCCTCAACACCAATCTCAGCCATTCACCAACGCTCGCGACAGATCGACGGATGACAACATCTGGAGGAGATCCAAACCTCCATCAGTACCTTTTAAACTGAAAGAAATTTTTTATAAGATGGATAAAAGACCGACACTTCTTCATGAATCAGAATGTAGGGCAATAAGCAACATGTCTAAAAAATGAGTGTGGCTGAAATGAGAATGTATAGATGGAGGATTGGTAATATACTAAAAGATAGGATAAAAATGAGTGTTCTCGTAACAATCAAGAGGTAGCTCTAATAAAATGCTTCAGAAGTGCTATATGATTATAGGTACCTTTTAAATTGAATGAAATTTTTTATAAGATGGATATAAGACCAACACCTCTTCATGAACAGAATGTAGAGCAATTAAGCAACATGTCAAAAAATGAGCATAGCTGAAATGAGAATGTTAAAATTGTTGGATATAGTGCTCTTAAAGCAATTATTGTGATTGCAAGTAGGCGATTATAATAATTGAGGGAGGAGCTATACAGGTATAACAGTCTTACTCGAGATAATAGTATGCTCTCTGGTTTGTCTTCATCATTGATGAAGCCCACATGATTCTTTCTTAGCTACCAGCATTATAATAGCGATCATATACGTAGGAGTTGGGTTGTCTATAAGCACATCTTTAAATGTCCATAGTCGTAGGAGTATCGAGACTGGGTATCGATATTCCAGAATAGACTAGTGTATACGTTTCTAGACCCCGATGAGGGACGGTGTCCAGTCTCACAAGCCATTGGTGTTGTGTAACCTAAAATAGTATGCAGGTGCTCACTGGAGGTAAGTACACCGGACGGACTCGCCGAGAACTTCTATATGGTATTGTATCTATCGTCAGATGGAAGTTCTCAGGTAGCATGAGTACATGTTAGTCCTTTAACCTGAGATCGTCATTTGTCTCCTATGGGTTCCCACTTTACTTTGATTACTACCCTACCACGGCTCAAAAGAGTCGTGCAAACAGGTTTAGTTGGGTACAGTCCTGAGCTATATGGAGGCAGTGGTTGATTGTCAGGGATTTGTCTCTCCTGATATTAGGAGTCGATACCGCGCTGTGTTCAGTTGGATATCACTAGAAATCCATGGCCATGGTGGATGAAATTTACTGATAGTTGATCAGTGGTATCTCTGTTGGTAATGAGCTTAACTGAGACACGACTTATCGGGTTAGTAGGAGTCTGACGTTATCCACCCCTAAACCCGATATGCGATACTCTTTGACGAAGAGACCGGACTGTACGAAGATTTTCACATTCAGGCTTAATAGGGTAAGGACGTACATGATTGTCGACCCCCCTTTCGGTAAGTACCCGGGTAGCTGTTATGTACAGTTAGTGCCGCTGACATACTTGTGGTTAAACCCACTGCCAGCGTATTGTCGAGTCTTTAGAGTCCCACACAGAGAGTTTTCCCGGTTCAGGCGATAGATTTAGGAGCCGTAGTTGGTACATGCAGAGGTCCGATTAAATACGTGTACAAGATACACGGATTTTAATCGGATGGTTAATAATACTAGCCGGCTTAGGATTAAGCCGGATTATTAAATCAGGTTTTGATTTAATAATTTATATATATATATATATATATTAGTATTATTGGTCACTATTTATTTTCTCTCTTTGGTGCTATCCGTATTTTTATACGGATACGTGTATATGTAGCGATACGTATACTGGGTGAAGTATTCCGTATTTATACGGGAATGTTTCTAGAAGAAAGACACCTCATATTTGATTTTTTTTAGAAAATCAAATGGTAAATGAGGTGGAGGATGAGGTGGCATGAAGCATGGTTGTTAATGTAGAGAGGTATGGCTTGGGGTTTTAATGTTGAGAAAATCATTGGTGTGCATTTATTGAACCATGGTTGTATTATTGTAGCCATTCTTTCTACGCTTGCACTGAATTATTCATTCCACATTCTTAAGATCATACTTCATGGTTGTGACTTAGCTATTTTTCTCACCTCCTTCTTCTTCTTCTTCTTGCTCTCATGAGTATGGTTTTTAGAGAGAAAGAGTAGTGGAAAAATTCCTACATCGCCCACAATCCATCCTTAGCAAGTTTGGATCGTCGGTCGGAGCCTTTTCCGGTTTCTCTCCGGTGGATCTTCTTTGGCGAGGGTGGTCGCCTTTCAAGCCCGTTCCCGGCGTCTAGGAGCTTGAAGGGGTCTTCCACAATTAGGTGGACACACGTCGAAAGTTGTATTTCCACACCCTTGCTTATTTAGTTTGTTAATTTAGGTGTTTGGATTGATTTCTTAGGTTAGTGTGTTTTGTGCTTACATAAAATTTTTGTTATCGCTTCCGTCTTGACCGTGGCTTCCGCGTTGCGAGCACCCAACACCAACAAAGATGGTGCATTGATAATACATTAAAAGATAGTATAAGAAATGGGTGTTTTCGTAATAATCAAGAGGTGGCTCCAACAAAGGACAAGGTGAGAGAAAATCGATTGAGATAGTTTGGACACGTGCAGTTGATGATGCTCACAAGAGGTGTCTCCTCATATTACGAAACGTGGTAGATGACTTATCCCGGATTCTACGGGGGTGGAATAAATGAGCCGCATCGGTGACATTCCCCGGGGCCCCTTCTCCGGGGGACGTACCCGACCTTTCGGGAGACCCCCTGAAAGACATTCCACCTTCATCTACGAGACTACCGACAGCTCGTCTCCGACCTTCCTCAGTCTCCTTACTCTTCTCCAAGCCTTCTCTCGTGCCGAGCTTCCTCGGCCTCCTGCTCGTCTCCGAACTCCAAACATGCCGAGCTTCCTCGGCCTTCCGCTCGTCTCCAAGGTTCAAGCGTGCCAAGCTTTCTCGGCCTCCCGCTCGTCTCCAAGCCCCTAATGTGCCGAGCTTTCTCGGCCTCCCCCAATCAACCAAGATTGCAGAGCCCTAGCGTCTCCGTAACGGCTCCGCGTATCTTGCTAAAGCGAGATAACTGCCGCCCCACGTCCCACGTCCCACGCTGGCACATCCTCCCATTAATGAGCATATCCTGTCATTAATGAAGGGATCCCGTCATTCACGCACGAGTAACGTCAGGGGCGTAACCAAAGGCGAAGATCTCGTGCCTGCTCGCTCCATGTGACCACTGTAAAACCCTTCCCTCAGACGACTCGGGTAAGACAACTTGAACCCAATAGGCCGCTACTCTGCTCAAATTCCTCGGCTAACTTGATCGTCGAAGGGTCCTACGGTGGTCACCCACCCCGGGACTTCTTTGCAGGTAGCTCGGCTTCCACCTCTGATGGAGGTCCTTTTCGGGTCTCCCTTATATGTTGTCTTCCGTCGATCTCCCGGTGGATTTGGAAGGTAATCTCCTGTTTTGTGTGGGTCTCAGTGGGTTTTGAGGAGATTGATGGTTTGAGGAGTTTAGCGCCGAGTACCTGCAAAGAAGTCTCGGGGTGGTTTGGTACCACCGAGGACCCTCCGACGATCAAGTTAGCACTAGATCCGAGCAGAGTAATGGCTAAGTGGAGTAGAAATGGCTTACTTGACCCTTCTGTGATGGGGGTTTATATAGTGGCAGCAGCATGCAGCAGCAGGCGTGAGAATCTCCCCGGCAGTTACGCTCCCGACGTCACACCCGTGTAAAGAGTGGATCACCCATTAATAGGGATTATGGTGGCGTGGAACGTAGGACATTGCCGGCAGAGAATCTGCGCATGGCGAGATTTGCGGAGTGGCGCTTACGCCTGTGAGTGGTGGAGTTGGTCGGTCGGAGGGACCGAGGAAGACGGCCTCGGCTGGGGAGCTCAGAGATGAGCTAGAGGGCCGAGGAGTCTTGGTCCTGTGGCAGCTCGGGGCGAGCTGAGGGACCGAGGAGGCCAATTTGCAGGGGGCCCCGAGGAGAGCCGTCTTGCGCTTGCGGGTCGGGTACAAGGGTGGCCTGGTCGGCCTCTGTGGCCCTTCCTTCTGAGTTCCGGGACACATCATCTGCCATGTGTCCTGATCTTAGAGATCGCCAATATTGAGCATCATCATTATCCCCCCACTCTTGTCCCGATCAGCTAGCGGGTCGGGTTAGGAGTGAACTGCCGGGCAGCTCGGGGTGAGCTCCCTCCTAAGGTTTCGTCGGGACGCGTCCCTGGGCTGTCAGCTGTCTTTTCTGCCAGTGAATCAGGGCGAGATCTCTGCATTTAAGGAGGGTGCGCTAGTTCACGCATCCCGTTACTGAAGCGACGGTCCACGTATCAAGCGTCGGTTGGCCGACGCGACGTGTGCAGAGCTGCGACGCCTGATAGGGTGCGGTCCAGTGCGGGAGTGATAGGTGGAGCAATCGGAATCATAGGACGCGAGGAGGCGTTTTTGGCGGGAGATGAAGGGCACCATTGGATGAGGTCGTTCACGGGGATAAGTAGGGGAGGGGGCCCGCTCCAGTGCCCCTACTCTTTAATATTTCCTTTCTTATATGTTTTGGCAGCTCGGCGCTCTTCTCCTTTTGGATACATGGTTCGTTCCCACTCTTTGGGTTCCTCATTCCAGAGGGAGGCCAGCGGCGCCGCCGTGCCCCTGGCTGGCTCATGCCCTGCGCCGAATGTTCCGCCGGCGATAGGGCCGTCCACTTCGTTGACAGCTCCCGGTAATTGTTCCGGCAGCGGCCAGAGACGTCCACGGTCATCCGAGCCCCAGACAAGACACAGAGGGGAGGGCGAAGACGGGGTCCCCCTTAAGAGGAAAAGGACAATCTCTCGTGCGCCGCCGTCGATAGTTCCTGAGGGGATTCCCGTGCAGGGGGGTGATTCCGTCTTCATGGCTCCATCTGGGCTTTCCGTCGCTACTGGCCTGCTCGCCGGGATGGAAGAGTCGGCCGGGGGAAGGCTTCTGCACGGCACCTTAAGGGTCCAAATGGAGGCCATAGCCTAAGGGGCAGTCCAGGTACGAGCTTCTCTACGCGTTGTTTTTGACCTTACTTTCTTTGGCTCGAGCGCCCTCGAGTTTCTCACCCACTTCCCATCAGGTCCTTCAACACTGCGCCCTCGCTATCCGTTCGGAAGCCGAGGGGGCGTTCCACGCGCCAAGGCCAGTAGAGGCATTTCCCTCGGAGGTCGAGGCCCTGCGGCATGACTTGCGTCTGGAGAGGGCGAGGGCTGATGTCCTGGCGGCCCGTGCAGAGGCTGCGGAGTTCGCCAATTCAGCAAATTGGGGCGCCTACCGTCGCCTGAGTGCATCCCACCAAGTTGCCGAGAGGAAGATGGCGGATCTGGCCGAACGCCTCGCGGCTATGGAGAAGGAGAGAGACGCCAGCAGGAGGGATGCCGAGGCGGCGCTTTTGGTGGTCGAGACTGCCAAGGCTCGGGCTAGGAAAGCTGTGGCCGATTATAAGGTGTCTGAGCAGTTTTACGTCGAGCTTGGCGAGTATTCCACCGTCGCGTGGAATAAGGCTCTAGATGCCGTGAAGGAGCAGCTTCCTGAGTTCACCGATGGAGAGCTTCGTGCTCGGGTCCCACTCCCGGCGGCAAGGCCTCAGGCAGATAACGATGAGGGAAGCGAGGCGCATCCCTGGTGGCAAAACCTCTGGTGGTGAAGCCTCTGGTGAGACACGATGAGCGAGGCGTGATGGAGGTTCCCGTGCAGGGAGGGTTTTGCGACCTGGGCCTTTTTTGTAAGCCTCCGGGCAGCTTGTAAAGCTGGGCAGCCCAAAGTACCCTTTGTAAAGGCTTTGTCTTTGGTAATAAAAAAAATGTTTCTTTGGTTTTCACTTTATCTTCTGTTCGTGAAAAATGCTCGTAAAATTTCTCTTCTTGCACTGTTGGGCTTCCATGTCAGGTCAGCTATTTGTCTAGTGATCGCTCGTCGAGTTGATTTCGATTACTTGCCAAGCGTGCCAAGCGCTGCTGAGAAGGAGGTGTCTCCGTGGCCCCTGAAGTCGAGGGGGGATCGCTCGAAACTCGGATAGACCTGATGCCCCTTGTTGGTGGCTTTGATCCTCTACGCGTGACGGACTGAGGGATGTCCGCCGTATTGCTCGGTTGCCCCTTGGCGAGGGCTTCTGATTTCCGGCGCTACGAGCAACGACCATTAGCAGGGGTGGTCAGGCGAGGGTCATGCTCGACTGCCTTTGGGAGTACTCTGGGTCCCTAGCGTTGGAGGGGCTGTAAGAAACCCATTAAGGGTGACCGGGCAGTGAAGCTGCGCGGTGGCCTCTTGGCGAGGGCTTTGATCTCTAGCGTCGTAGGCAAGCAGCTACCAGCCTAGGATGAATGAGCGGGGTAGCCGCTTGGGTGCCTCTTGTAAGGGCTTCGATCCCTGGCGTCATGGGTAGGAATCTACCAGCCAGAGATGACCGAGCAGGGTAGCTGCTCGGTTGCCTCTTGCGAGAGCTTTGATCCTTAGCGTTGGAGGGGCTATAAGAAGCCCACTGAGGATGACCGGGCAGTGAAGCTGCGCCGTTGACTCTTGGCAAGGGATTTGATCTCTGGCGTCGTGGGTAGGCGACTACCAGCCTAGGATAACCGAGCGGGGTAGCCGCTTGGATGCCTCTTGCGAGGGCTTCAATCGCTGGCGTCGTGGGTAGGGAGCTACCAGCTGGAGTCGACTGAGCAGGACAGCCGCTCGGTTGCCTCTTGCGAGGGCTTTGATCTTTCAGGACGAGGACCGAGCAGGGTTACTGCCCAGTGCCTCTTGGCGAGGACTTTGATCCCTGTCGGTTGTGGTAGGAAGCTACCAGCCGGGGATAGCCGAGCAAGGACTCGACTGCCTCTAGGAGGACTTTGGTCCTTGGCACGGGAGGGGCTGTAAGAAGCCTACCAGGGACCCTTGGCCGGGCAGGGTTACTGCCCGGTGCCTCTTGGCGAGGTCTTTCGTCCTGAAGGATAGCCGAGCGAGGGATCCTCGGGCTCAACTGCCTCTGGGAGGGCTTTCTGATCCCCGGCGTTGCGGTAGGGAAGCTACCCGCCAGGGATAGCCGAGCAGGGTAGCCGCTCGGCTGCTTCTAGGAGGACTTCAATCCTCAGCGTTGGAGGGGCATTAGGAAGCCCACTAAGGATACCTGGGCAGTGAAGATGCGCGGTCGCCTCTTGGTGAGGTCTCTGGCTTGCAAAGACAGAACTCTATTCGAGTTGTTCCGATGTTTCTTTATTCAAATGGGCAGTATTTTTAGAAGAACATTTACATCATCTTTGCAAAAAGAGGGGTACACACTTGTTGGCCTTGGCCTCATTGGTATAGCTTGAGCTTCTTGGCGTTGTAAGGCTGCGGGAGATTGCGTCCGTCTGCGTCTTGTAGGCGGTAGGCTCCGCCGGGGAGCGCCTCAGAGACGAGGAAGGGACCATCCCACTTCGGGGAGAACTTGTGAAGTCGGCCTTGATCAACGAACTAGTTTCGTCATAGGACCAGATCCCCAGTCTGGAAGGAGCGGTGCTTGACCCGAGCATTATAGTATCGGGCCGTTTGTCGTTGGTAAGCGGCAGCCCTGATCTGAGCCCGGTCTCTCTTCTCCAACAAGATGTTCAGGTTGGTCCGTAGCGCCGAGGTGTTCGTATCATCATCGAAGTGCTCGACCCGATGACTGGGTAGCTCGATCTCCACTGGGACCATTTCCTCGGTCCCGTAGCAGAGGCTGAAGGGGGTTTCCCCGGTGGGGGTCTTTTTTGACGTGCGCAGGGCCCATAAGACCCGGGGCAGTTCTTCGACCCAACTGCCTTGCCGCCCTTCTAGGCGGGTCCGGAGACCTCTGAGGACGTCTCGGTTGGCGACTTCAGCCTGCCCGTTGCATTGGGGATGCGCGACCGCAGCGAACTTCATGAGGATATAGTATTCTTTGCAGAAGTCCTTCACTTTCTCGTTCTCGAAGTTTTTCCCGTGGTCGGTGATGATACATCTCGGAATGCCGAACCGGAGTATCAGATTGTTTTGCAGGAACTTGATGGTCGTAGCGGCGTCCGGTTTCCTGATGGGGACAGCCTCGATCCACTTGGTGAAGTAGTCTACTGCGACGAGGACGTATTTATGCCCGCCTGTACCGGTAGGGATCTGGCCGATCATGTCCAATCTCCATTGGGCGAATGGCCATGGGAATGTTAGGGCGGTTAGCTCGGTAGCGGAAAGGCGAGGGATGCTGCCGTGGAGCTGGCAACTCTTGCATCTCCTGACTGGCTTGTGGGCGTCCTCATGAATAGTAGGCCAGTAGTACCCCTGGAGCAATGCCTTTTGGATCAAGGTTCAGGCCCCTTGGTGCGCACCGCCAACCCCCTCATGGATTTCCCGAAGGACATAGTCTGCTTCGTGGGGGTCAACGCACCGGAGCAGGGGCTGAGTGAAGGACTTCTTGTAGAGGTTCCCATTGCTCCAGATGAAGTGGTGGGCTATGGCCCAGAGATGGCGGGCGGCTCCCCGATCTCCTGGGAGCGTGCCGTCCTTCAGGAATTCCACGAGGGGGTTCCTCCAGTCATGGTCGCCTTCCTGTGTCACATATACGTGGAGTGTTGTCGCTTCGTCTTCCACGCTGGGCTGAGGCAAGGTTTCGAAGAGGATATACCGCTTATTGTTGGCCGAGTATGACGAAGCCAACTTGCTCAGGGCGTCGGCTTGAGCATTCAGCTGCCTGGGTATTTGTTCTACTTGGACTTCGTCAAAGTTCCTCCGGAGTTTCCTCATCTCATCCAGGTACGTCATCATCAGAGGCTCCCGAGCTTCAAAGCGGTCGGTCACTTGACCGACGACGAGGGCTGAGTCACTGCGGATTCGAATTATCTTCAGTCCTAACCCGGCGGCCATGCGCAGTCCGGTCAGGAGGGCCTCGTACTCTGCCGCGTTGTTCGGGGCTTTGAAACCGAGCTTCAGAGAGTACTCCATTTCCGCTTCATTCGGGCCATGGATAATGAGCCCGGAACCACAGCTTTCCTCGGTTGAAGACCCGTCGACGTAGATGACCCACTCAGGAACCGAGCCAGGCCTCCCCGCGATGGGATATTAAGTTGCGGGGGGAGGTGTAGACTTCGGTTTCTTGCTAAGGATGGTGCATTCGACAATGATATCGGCCAGGGCCTGCGCTTTGATGGCCTGCTTCGAGCGATATTTTATGTCAAATTGAGATAGTTCCCACCTCCATTTTTCTAAGCGGCCCGAGGACTCTGGTGATGCAAGGATAGCCCCCAACGGGCGCTCGGTGAGGACGATAATGGTGTGTGCTTGGAAGTAGTGCCGCAGCTTCCTTGAGGCCACCACGAGGGCCAAGACAATCTTCTCTATGGCTGGATATCTCATTTTTGCATCCTTAAATACGTGGCTCACATAGTACACCGGCTTCTGCGCTCCACCGACTTCCCGGACGAGCACCGAGCCTGCTGCTTGGTCGGATACCGCCAGATACAGCGACAGCTCGTCTCCTTTAACTGGTCGGGTGAGCAGCGGTGGCGTTGCGAGGTGCTTCTTCAATTGGTCGAAAGCGGCTTGGTACTCCTCTGACCATTCGAACCTCGGGATCTTCTTCAGAGCCTTAAAGAACGGGAGGCATTTCTCCCCTGACCTGGACATGAAACGCCTCAGAGCGGCGACTCGTCCCGTGAGCCGCATGATCTCGACGTTGGTCTTGGGCGCGGCCATGTTGAGGATAGCGTCGATTTTCTCCGGGTTAGCTTCGATTCCACGGTGAGTGACCATGAAACCGAGGAACTTTCCCCTGGTGACCCCGAACGCGCATTTGGCGGGGTTTAGCTTCATCTTGAACTAGAGGAGCACTTCGAAGGCCTCGCCCAGATCCCTGGCATGGTCGGCCGACGATACGGATTTGACTAGCATATCGTCGACGTAGACCTCCATATTCCTGCCGATCTATGGCTTGAACATGCGATTGACCAACCGTTGGTACGCGGCCCCGGCGTTCTTGACGCCGAAGGGCATCACCTTGTAGCAATATACCCCCCGGTCCGTGGTGAACATGGTGAGATCTTCACCTTCCGGATTCATACGGATCTGGTTGTAGCCGGAGAAGGAATCCATGAAGCTCAATAGCTCGTGGCCGGCCGAGCTATCGACGAGATGATCTATCCGAGGGAGTGGATAGTAGTCCTTGGGGCATGCCTTATTGAGGTCGATGAAGTCGACGCACATGCGCCACTTCCCGCTTGACTTTTTGACCAGAACTACGTTCGCCAGCCACTCCGAGTAGGGTACATTCCTGATGAAGTTGGCGGCGAGAGGTCGGCCAACCTCCTTTTCGATAACCTTCTGTTTGACCGGGGCGAAGCTTCGCTTCTTCTGTCTGACGGGTCGGGCCGCAGGATCAACCCCGAGCTTATGGGAGATGATTTTGGGGTCAATCCCGGGCATATCGGCAGGCGCCCAGGCGAAGACGTCGGAGTTATTTCTGAGGAATCTGACCAGTTCATCTCGCTGGGTCTCTGTCAGGAGTGATCCGACCTGGACGAATTTCTCTTCGTCCCCTTCTGTCAGGGGCACCTCGGTCAATGGTTCGACCGGTGTTCCTCGGAATTCTTTTCGCTCGTCTCGGGTGTCCAGGGAACCCTCGATGTCGTTATTTACCTCAGCGTCGTCGGCCGGCTACTCGGACGAAGATGTTTCGGTAAGGCATACCTTTGCGGCTCGCTAGTTCCCATAGACCTGACCTATCCCGCCCTGATCGAGGGAGAATTTCATCGCCAGGTGGTAGGTCGATATCTGGGCCTGGAGGGAGTTCAGCGTCGGGTGGCCGAGGAGGACGTTGTAGGCCGACGGGACCTTTGCTACGATGAATTCCACAGGCAACGTACGTATGCGGCCGGGCTCCCCGACGTTGAACTGCAGGGTGACCACCCCTTGCACCGGGACGGAGTGGTTAGTGAACCCTGAAAGGACATGGGAGGTCGGTTTCAAGTCTGCCGGGGTGAGCCTTATGCGCAGAAAGAAATCGTGGAAGAGAATGTATGCCGAGCTTCCCGAGTCGACAAGTATCCGGTGGACCTCATACCGGTGGATTCGGGCCGTGATCACCAGAGGGTCGTTGTGGGGCATGGATATGCCGTGGAGGTTTCCGCCGCCAAAGGTGATAGGCTCATGGCCTCTGGCCTTTTTGCTCGGGCGGCTGTTGGCGCTTGTTGCCGGCGTGGGGCGCCGAGTCTCGCAGAAGCACGACTGGCCCCTTGTCGTCATGACCATAGTTCTTGATGGGTCTTGTCGCCCACCTATCCCTACCGAGGCGGTGGCGGTCGACTCGCCTGCTTCCAGGCAACAAGGCTTGGGGCGAGGCTCTCCGACGTGGGGTTTCGAGGTTGAATGGGAAGAATCGAGGGACCTGCGACCGCTGGAATCCGTGAGGCGGTGGCCGGCGGAGGAGTCGATGACATTCGGTTGAGGTTCACCCGCGCCTCCGTTGAGGGGGAGGTGGCGGCTGGTATCTGGATCTTCAGGGCGATTGCTTGCCATGTGGATGGGGATCGGAAGGCCAACTTTGTTTTTTGTGGAGTTTCTGTTCCCACAGACGGCGCCAACTGATGGAGGTTCTTTTCGGGTCTCCCTCAGATGTTGTCTTCCGTCGATCTCCCGGTGGATTTGGAAGGTAATTGTCACGACCCAAAAAAGCACGTGACTGGCCCTTGAACCATATGAAGTCTATAGGACTCCATCTGATCCAAGTAAGCCAAAAGCCCAGAAATCTAAAACCATTTTAAGGGTAAATAAAGAAAACTGGTTTAAAGAAGTGAAGAAAAACATGTTTGAAGTCAAGGTTTTTAAATAACTAAGCCGAATATGCATTTTTAAAATGTGAAGTCTTTTCTAAAAATTTCGGCAGAGTTTCCTTTGTAAATACTGGCCCCGAACGGGGTACAACAAGGACAATATATATACAATGATAAAAGGCATCCCCAAGCGGGAGCTAGCTCTTCGTCAACCGACGGTCACAACCACACAAGCAATAATAATATACAACACCGAATGGCGAGGGTCAAACCAAAAGAAACTCAATAATCATGAAAACCGCAATACTACTAAGCGCGACTCTAAGGTCGAATAATACATCACTAATGTCTAAGTCTGAAACAATATACAAGTTTTGGTTGATGGAAATTCTAGATACAATGAATAATACAAGTACAATGGTGGTTCTTGATGCAAAAGAATCCACCTACCAAATGCAATTCACCCGCAAGGAAACAGTGTGCCAGAAATGCCGCAATGGAACCTGTACGACAAAACCTGCAAGAACTGTGGCACAACGGGGGTGAGTTGCCAACTCGTGAATAGAAATATCTACAAGCAGAAACCGAATGCAAGACATAATCCTAGGTCAAAACGACCAGTAATATAATATAAACCACAAGAGTACGTCTGAAGTATGATAAGGTGGCAATGTAACATCTAAACATGTATGTAGTGCCAAGTACTCAGGTAATAACATGTCATCAGTATAAGGTATGTCTGCATGAAGTAAATATGAAGAAGTATCAAATGGATATCAATACACATATATTAGCGTCCCATTCCACTAATATTGGTGTAAGGGTATATATAACAGCGCCCTCATACCCTGTTATATATGCAAGTGAAGTATGATCAATGTAAATCCAATCTGTATGTGATCAAGTCTGTAAAAACGTGGAACCCGTCCACCCGTCACCCAATGACAATAAACGTGGAACCCGTCCACCCGTCACCCAATGACAATAAACATCATGTATGTAACTATGAGGATATAATAAAAGCCATGGAAATCATCATGAAACCTGTGCCTAGTATCGGCACGTAAATCCTCATCCATATGGGGCTCCGTCTGCGGTATCGGCCCTCGGCCCCCGGCAGTACGGGTCAGCCCATGTCCATCTCTCAACTCCGGTCGGTATTCTCCAGATATCCGCCGAGCTCAAATACAATCACCGGTAGGTAGTAGTCCCTCTGCCAGGCTCACCGTCTACTACACAGCGAAACCGTTCTCGCCCCGGGGTACCATACCGGGTCCACCATGTACCCGCAATCGGCCTCATCCGCCTCCTCGAATCGGGTTTCACATGTCGCTCTCAGCACCGAGAAAACACATGGTGGACGCACTGAAATATCATATCAAGGGTAATCGGGTTTTTAACACAATTATATATTCTCTTTTGAAATATCCACGGTTCCCAAATCCAGAAATATCATGGAAACAACATATATCAATGCGTATAATCAAAACATAATGTATGCGACATGCAAAGAAAGGTAAGCATATTGGAAGTCATGCAATATAGAATAGTAATGTGCACATGCCGAGGGAAACCGCTCTTTTAAAACGAATCAGTTTTGAAGAACATCTTGCGGTTCCCAAATCTCTAATCAAGTCAGAATCATCTATGTTTGTGTACAGGTATAAGTGTATAATATGCCATGCAAGAATCATATCATGAATGCAACAGTACTACAGTGTAGTGGCATGGCAATTATCGATGATGAAGTGTGTGAGCCGGAAAATAGTGTACGTGGAACATACGCATCATCGATAATGGTGCTGGTGTCCTAACAGCATGATAATAATATAGCAATAAACATATGCAAGCAATGCGAGTAGCATGAATATGCGGAAATCAAATAATCAACACCACAGTGAAGAATCTACTATGCAAACTACAAATCTAAGTATCAAGTCAATCGGGAGAGGTATGGAAACCACCTAAATCTGAGTCGATATGTATATATATAATAGTCGGTGATCCCGCCTCAGCAGTATCGCGTACGATACAGTAAATCATATGACCTCCTCAAGTCATGAGTGCGGATCTATCATCAATATAAAGCTCGTACGGTAAGTCGTCATACGACATCCTAATAGCTGGGTACGGGTCAATATCACACTATCTCATCACATCTCAGGTATCACTATCATCATATCACATAATCTGGGGTACTGATCTAAGTCTAGTACAACTGATACCATCAGTATACTGCGTGTGCAAGCACACGTCCCAAGGCCCGCTAGAGATCACGTATCGTATCCCAAATACGAATCACATCAAATCACCGATCTCGCGGCACAATGCCCAACATCATCGACTCATCTTCAATGTCATCCAATATCATCAAACACAGTGCAAGTATAATGAATATGCAAGGGTGAGCGTGTAGGTGTAAATCTATTCTAGGGTTCGCGACTATGAACTACACTAGTTGCTTCTAACCCTACACTATCCATAATACACCTAATTATCATATATAATATATCAACTACGGACTGCGGGGGTGCTATACGCCATCCACCCGACTTCCCCCTGTAGATATAATCTACTCACCTTGCGTCTTCATTTGTTGACGTCTCCACGCGCTTTACTTGTCGTCCCGAAGTCTTCATGGGGTACCTACACATCAAAGTATCGTATATGCGCATTAAAACCAAATCAAAGCTAAAACGGCATACGAAACCCAAAACGATACTATAAGGGGCCTATAGGTTAGAACCTATGGGTACGCCTTCAAAACTATCAACAAATCCTCGATATCGTCGTATAAACGCCAAATAGTCGAGGTAAGACACAAGACACAAATTCAGAATTAAAAATACAGAATACGGAAACACGAATCCAAAACAGCAACTTAGGAAATATGTTCCAGATGTCACCCTAGGTCAAATTGGACAAATATATATATATACCAGGGGTCTAATCTACAGATAAGGGAACACCAAAACCAAAACGAAGCAAATCCACCATGGTCTGGCCGCAAATTGCGGCCAGAATGGATAAATCTGCGGCCGGGTTGATGAGTTAGGGGTTGGGGTCTTGGTGGTAGCTTCCTGGGTGCCTGCACATGTCACTGTCCAATCAATTTTAATTTAGGATGTCTCGGGTGATAGCAGATTCAATATACCCTTCACAGATTCCACAATTTCTCCGATATCGGTTTCTAAATCCGTATTTCGGGTTTCAACTCTCAGGTTAGGGTCTCAATTCATGCACTAGGATGATAGTATAACCTCTACTGAGCTTAGTTTCACAATACAACACAAAATTCTTCACAACCCTAACTAGGTTTTTCCTCAAGTCACCAAAATCACACAATATCGGTTCAATCTAAACATGGGGGTATAAGTAATGCTAAAACTAAGTTAATGATCCAGAAAATACCTCATTTGGCAACTCAAGAATTTTCTTGAGTTGCCCCTAGTGGCCAAAATCCTTGCTTCTTTGGTCCAATGTGTAGATCTTGAGATTGTGCACACTTTTAATGAAATGAGAGTGGGGTTTTGGAGTTGTTTTAGAGGTGTTTAGAGGGCTTGAAGAGGGGAGGGAGGTGAGGTGCAGGAGCAGCAGCAGCTATGGAGGGAGAGGGAGGGAAATGAGAGAAGGAAAAAATGGCTAAGTGTTTAGTCAAAGGTGCCCATACCTCTCTTTCTCACCAAACCTCATTCTTTATTCTTTTCCCATTTCTTTCCATTTTCTTTTTCTTATTCTCTCAAAATCCTTCTCCCAAGAATAGTAAACCCAAAGTGAACCATGGCAAGAAAATGCACAAGTGTGAAAAAAGTGATATGTGCATGTTTTGCACAAAAAAGCTAAAAACCGATTAGCGATTTTTAATCGCGATTAGCACTAAATTAGTATATAACTAATCAATTAAACTTAGAAATGACATAATTCTCTAATTTACCCTATTTTAGAATTTTCCATAATTTTTCTAAAATTTTCCCATTTATTTGTATTTAATAATACCAAAATATTAAAATATTCAATAAAATAATATTAAATTATAAAAATTCCCAAAAATAATATTTTTATTATTTCGAAATGTTACAGTAATCTCCTGTTTCGTGTGGGTCTCAGTGGGTTTTGAGGAGATTGATGGTTTGAGGAGTTTAGCGCAGAGTACCTGCAAAGAAGTCCCGGGGTGGTTTGGTACCACCGAGTACCCTTCGACGATCAAGTTAGCACTAGATCCGAGCAGAGTAACGGCTAAGTGGAGTAGAAATGGCTTACTTGACCCTTTTGTGATGGGGGTTTATATAGTGGCGGCAGCATGCAGCAGCAGACGCGAGAATCTCGCCGGCAGTTACGTTCCCGACGTCACGCCCGCGTAAAGAGCGGATCGCCCATTAATGGGGATCGTGGTGGCGTGGAACGTGGGACGTTGCTGGCGGAGAATCTACGCATGGCGAGATTTGCGGAGCGGCGGTTACGCCTGTGAGTGGTGGAGTTGGTCGGTCGGAGGGACCGAGGAAGACGGCCTCGGCTGGGGAGCTCGGAGTTGAGCTAGAGGGCCGAGGAGTCTTGGTCCTGTGGCAGCTCGGGGCGAGCTGAGGGGCCGAGGAGGCCAATTTGCAGGGGGCCCCGAGAAGGGTCGTCTTGCGCTTGCGGGTCGGGTACAGGGGTGGCCTGGTCGGCCCCTGTGGTCCTTCCTTCTGAGTTCCGGGACACGTCATCTGCCACGCGTCCTGATCTTGGAGATCGCCAATATTGAGCATAATCAACCTCAAACTCAACCCATTGAGATCCACACACTCAAGGAGGCAACCTCCGAATCCAATCTCAACCGTCCAGCAATGCTCAGGACAGATCGACGGAGGACAGCATTTGAAGGAGATCAAGGCCTCCATCAGCAGTGGAGAACAATCAATACCCTAGTTAGAAGAAGTGTCAAAATAGTGATTAGTGGCGCAACTTGGGGTATGAATAGATTTAAACGAACATGGAAAGAAACAATTAAGAACGATATGTCAATTGTTAGTTTAACCGAGAAGATGGTCCTTAACAGACATGATAGAAGAGAAGAATTCATATAATCAACCGCAAAATTTTTGGATGAATGCTTATTGTTTTTTGTTGTTGTTGTTTTTAATGCATGTGTTAAAGATTTATCATCGTATTTGGACCTTACTATCTGAAATTCCCTAATTCTTTAAGATTCAATTTATTACCATGCTTGCTGCATGGAAGTCCTTAGTGCATATATTCATTATAATGGTTCATATACCTTCAGTCAATTCTAGAAATCGTTGATTTATGTATCGAGTCTAAATGAGCCCACGACATGTTGTTGTTTTTTTTTGGCTGTCTTCGTTACCCTATATATCTCGCTATAATTCCCTATATATCAAGCATATCTACTTTTCAATTAGCTGTTAAATTATCAATTAGCAGAAAGCATATCCATATTATATTAGCCAAAAGGTGCCCATATGTACCAAATACATCAGCAATGACCTTAACTTTAGCACAAGTCAATTTCCACGGAAGACTTCTAAAACACTTGCTGCTTCTTTGAATTTTAGCTGTTGAATTATATGTTGCTGTTTAAATCCCTTCTTGGACTTCTTTATCAATCGTCCCATACATTTGGAACTGGAGAATTGCGAAAGGAAATTGTGTAAGGTGTGTATAAATATGAAACGGTTGCATCATTGATTCCTCCAGATTATTCTGTTCAGACTCGTTGTTCTTTCCACTGCAAGGTATACAATAACCCAACCCAACCTGATTTAAATTCAGATTAGGTAGGGGTTAGTTAGGATTTAAATCTAATTTCTAGAATAAATTAATATTTATCTCTAGTTTAAATATAGATTTATCTCCTAACATTTATATAGCTTGTATATATGAGGTTTTCTCCAGTTTTTTTTAAGAATCCATAATTATCTAGTAACTTAGGGTTTCCTTAGAGTGGGAGAAGGCGGCTAAGCACGGTCGCGGATAGAGAGAGGTTTTGTAGGAGAAGGTGTTTCTTTGTAAAGGTGCATGAGAAGTCGGTGTAATCTCTTATAATTCTTTCTCATAGTGGGAATTTTCGTCACGGTTTGCAGAATTAGATGCTAGTTGAACCGAACCTTGGTAAATCTTGTGTTTTTGTTGGTGTGTTCTTTTCGTATGATTTTGTATCCGTCGGATGGTCTTTTTCAATTTGCCCAATAATAAAGATCTTGGATTTCCGCTGGGCATAAATACGCAATCCTTACAAAAAGTGGTATCAGAGCGTCAAGTTCGCGTTTTGGAGTCGATTGGGAAGATGTCGTCTACAAATTACGAGATCGAAAAGTTCGATGGGCGGAATAAAATCAATCTATAGAGATTGAAGATAACGGCGCTGCTGAAACAAAAATGTGTGCATAAAATTGTCTTTGCGAAAAATAGGATTCTGGCGACGACCACAATAGAGGAAAGTGTAGAGATGGAAGACAAACCTCAAAATTCGATCCAGCTTTCAATGGCCGATAAAGTTCTTTGCGAAATGGAGCAAAAGATGACAGCGGCAGGATTGTGGAACAAGCTGCAGTCATTTTACATGAAGAAATCTCTTACTAACCGATTCTATCTAAAACAGTACGGGAAGCACGTAGAGGTTCTTCGGTTTGATTTAGACTGTCACGTCCCGCTTCCCAAAATACGTAAATACAGCACGTGACAGAGCCAACCATGCAACCCGTGATTAGGAACCATCCCTCCACAGTCACATTACGGCTGTCGAGCGGATATCAAGAACAGTAAATAAAATAATCTAGCTAACACATGTCCGTCTGCCACAGTAAATAGAATCAAGAAAATGTATAAAGCGGAAACAAATTAAGATCCAATAAAACAATAGTATCTGAATCACGTCCCAATATGGGCTCACATCAATAGAAATAAAAATACTGAAATAACTAAACTAAGAGTCTATAAACAAAAAAACTAGCTTTTCATTACTCGGCTTGATTGCTAAACTACTCTTGATCGGTTCGCGATAAAAGTAGAAGAACTGGGCCATGCAAAACTCAATGTCAGTGGGTCATAATATCAAAAGATTAATAATAACCAAGATGTGATGCTATGATTAAACATGCATATAAATAATAAATACAGATATAAATCAGTGAAGTACACGTATGTGATGTGTATCTTAAAAACTGTGCTTCTAGGTTTTTTATTCTTTAAGTCTTTGAAATCAATTTAATAGAATTATCGATATAACTCAATAGTATCCCGTGCGTGCCCAGAACCACGGTCAAGACTCTCGGGCTGAATCCGAGACATGCCGCTAAACAGTAAACAGGTAACATGTACAGACGAATGATGTCAGCAGTATCATTCTGGGGCTGGCCGAGCCCGTAAAGACTGATCAGTATAAGCATCGAACTGTTGAGTTATAAATCAGGTTTCATTATTGATTTCCCCTTTCCCCCAAGATTTTGTGTTCAAGTCAGGCATTTATGATCTGAATCTAATTCCAACACAGGATCAAACAGGTACATATTTTGTCTATGTAGACAACAAGTTACGTTCATCAGGATAACAAATCAAAATTGTCGGCATTAGTAAGAAGATCCATGTAACAGGTCTGGCAGTGTGTCATGAACATGCCATGTAATGTGTATTAATCAAAATAGATACCAAATGTAAAACTGTAACTAGTATCGAAACACGGTATACAGAACTGATACCAAGATGCATATGTATCTAGCTGTAATAACCATTATATGTCCATTACCATCTATGATGCAATCTAGATAATATATTGAACTGATCTAGTCGTATGATAATATCTTGATGATTCGGCATACAACTAAATAAATCATTATTGGTACGGATACAGACGGATACTATAAAAACGTAAATCGATAATATTTGATGAATAGTAAAAGACATGTACTATAGTTAAACCTATAATTATTGATATAAACAAACTAGCATGTTGCAAGTTTAGAACTTGCCTGATCGGATCTCACGTCGAGATACGGATATTACGTCCCGATGTTGGAATAACGTCACGATATAAACTTACATGCGCAGAACTGGACCTAGCTGAGCAGTTGCGTGACGTGGTGACTGGGCTAGACGACGACGGTGGTTGGGTCGTTTGGATCGTCGGCGACGTGGGCAACTCCGGCGAGACGGCCGGCAAAAAAGAAAAGAAAAGAAAGAAAGGAAAGAAAGAAGAAGAAGAAGAAGAGAAAGAAGTGGAGGTTGTTGGGGTTTGTGGAGTTCTGGGGATGTACATGTAGGGTTCCTAGGCACTCTTGTGAGGGTTCATAAGGCATCAACCATGCCCGAATAAAATTTTAGACGTGCCGAACAACCCAAAGACGGGATCTTTGCTAGATTATTAGGGTTTAATATGCTAGTAAATATCTTTACAACTAAGTGTGAGGGATTACAACCTTTGTAGTCCGCTCCTTCGCTTCATAAGCTCCGAGTAGAAGTCCCTTCGCCGCGATCTACGATCTTCGGACTCAAGAGAGGCTCCACGACTCGAACGATCCATGCTAGCTTGTAGTGTTCCTTTTCTCCGATGATCTACGTCGAAGTTGCTATAACTCAAGCTCTCTCACTCTAATGAGGTGAACACCCTAATCTAATTGGCTAGATTAGATGAGGATGATGGAGTGGTATTTATACTTTCTTTTTATATCAAATTCTCACATGAAATTCTCACAAAATGAATAACTAGTAAGCTTTCTCAAAGCTCAAGAGAGAAGAAGATGATGAAAAATGAGTTAATCCTTTTGTGATGAATAATGAAATGAATATATGAATTAATAATGCAACCACGGTTTAGGATGACAAGGATAACCCTTATAGAGAATTAACTAGGGCTAGGGTTTGGTTGGCTTAAAGAATGAGTCATAGAAAAATATCAACCATAATATCTAACTCATCACAAAAGGAATTGCTTCTAGAAGGTGCATGAAGCAACTAACCCTAATCAAACCCTAACCTTGTTTAATCTCCACTAAACATGTTCCATTATTAATTATATCATATTACAATAATATATATCTCATACATATTATATATTTGTAACAAAAAAAAATAATACAATTAACATATATCGCATATATATCAATGTATTATCCGGTGAGAAAATGAAATAATAAAGAGAGCCAATATTAGATAATGTAATACAATATATCATATATATTATTATATATTAAATTATCGAATCAACACTTGATCCAACAATCCGGCTATATCGAATATAACCGACTAAAATAGCATGTACTGATTCATCGAATCAACACTTGATCCGATGACCCGGTTCATATCTAAATATCGCGAGAATATAATACGGTATCTCATATCGCATTATCCTCGGTCCTGCACATATCACATATGTGCCTCTACTCCGTTTTGCCTGAGACAAGAAATCTCTGTGTAGGACTCTAAAGAATCGTCAATACGCCGGTAGCAGGTGATGATCATATCAAACACCCATAAGCTGCAAGCGGTCAGCTAAACGTAACAGCCACCCAGGTATTGAGCGATCAGAAGATCAACAAGCTAGCCTGTACGTTCTCCTGTGAATCCAATCAGTAACACTCTCGTACAGTCCGGTCTGTTCGTCTGATATGTCGTATATCAAGTCTAGGGGTGGTATACGTCAGACCCCAGTAACCGATAAGTCGTATCGATGTGAGGCTCATAACGGGTCGAGAAACTACTGGTAACACTTACTGGTAAATCTCTATATCAGCCCTGGCCAGGGACTTCCAGTTATAGCCAATCGAACACAGCACAACATCAACTCCCTATACCGGGAGAGACGAATCCCCTCCTATCGCTCATTACCTCCATATGATTCGGGACTGCACCCAAAAGCCACCGTTTTGCACGCCCTCTTGGACGTGGTGAGGTGAAAATCAAAGCACAGTGGGAATCACACAAGACTCTATGTCGATCTCGGGTCTACAGACTACCCTGTACCAGTGTCACCGGAGAACTGCCATCTGACGTATGGTATATCACCATCTGGGAGTTCTCGGCGAGTCCGTCCAGTATACCCAGTCTCCACTGAGCACCCGTACACCATCCTTGATGTCAAACACCGATGGATATGAGATCATCCATCGCCCATCATAATGGTCAAGATGCGTATACGCTAGTCTACTCTGGTGTATCGATGCCCTGTCTCGATATACCCCCGACTAGGAACAGTTATAGGATGTACTCATCGACTACCGTGGCCCCACTAGTATGATCTCATCATAGTCCCAGCAGTCGAGTACAGATCCTAAGGGCTTTATCAACATGTGAGAGTAAGACAGTAAACCAGTATAAGTCAACATGTTAAGATAAAGTGAAACCAAATAGCATACTATCATGACGAGCAAGAAAGTCCTCTCTATATATATCCAAGCATCAATTATAATATACATCATATGTACAACAATGGCCTCTAGGGCATATACATAACTAACAATCTCCCACTTGCACTAAGGCCAGCTGCTGTAGTATCTCATACCCAGCATTCCGAATAATCTCTCAAACAATATCTGGGGAATGGCCTTCGTGAATGGATCCACAGTGTTGTCCTTCGTGTCTACTCTCCTGACCTCAATCTCCCGGCGATCGACTATCTTCCTGATCAGGTGATACCGCCTCAGAATATATCTGGACTTTTGATGGGACCTGGGTTCCTTGGCCAAAGCCACAGCTCCATTGTTATCGCAATACAGAGGTATTAGATGCTCAATGGATGGAACCACACCAAATTCACTAATGAACTTCTTTATCCAGACAGCCTCTTTGGCAGCATCGTTGGCAGCGATATATTCAGCCTCCATCGTCGAGTCTGCAACGGTATCCTGTTTGGAACTCTTCCAACATACCGCCCCTCCATTGAGGATGAAGAAAAATCCCGAGTGCGACTTAGAGTCGTCCTTATCACTTTGGAAGCTGGAATCGGTAAAGGACTCCACCTGGAGTTCTCCGTTACCTGTTCATACCATAATATTGCATTATTATATTCCACATTCTTATTCTTTTTACAAATAAACAGGTGCTTTTGACCCATGTCTGCTACATGTTATAAGTTACAGGTTCTTGGAGCAAAAACAGTGAAAAGACAAAAAACAATACAAAAGATGGACTTTGACCAACAAATAGAAGGATCTTAATCAAGCCTACACAAAAGATCAGTACAAGGCAACGCAAGATCCAAGATTTCGAAGCCACGATTAAAAGTCCACCACAATTATTCACTGGAAAATCTCGAAGAGAACAGAAGCTATTTTAAAGAAAGAACTAAAGAATTAAGTAGCCCAAGATGACCAAAGCCAGCCCACAAAAGATCAAAGCCCAATTCTTCTTGTTGACCGCGGAACCGCGGCCAAACAAGGCCTTGGGCCGCGGTTCCGCGGCAGGGTAGAGCCCTTAGGGGAATAAATTTTTACCATCTTTTGTTGAAGCGCTGAAAGGTCTTCTTATGGGTATTTTGGTAAATGCAGACGTGGGGATCAATTGTAACCTAGGGTTTCCTATCCTCTATAAATAGGAACTCTAAATCATTGTATTAGGTCATACCTCCCTATGCCTCTTTCTATGAATAAAATTTAGAATTCTTTTGGAGAGCATCGATGCCTCTTTTCATATCATGAATTCAGATCCGACAACCCTTTGTTGATATTTGGAGAGAGCCATCTGTAAAGTAAGTAGTTAATTTAAATTCTTGCCCTAGGTAAATTTTTCATTCTTTGCCCTAGAGAAATGTTTTTAAATTTCTTAATGAGCGAGTAGTCTCCTCGCTTGTTAGGGTTAGCTTTGGGGAAGGCTTTTGAGAGATGAGATCTCTTATCCCTTTCTTACCCGTTATATATTTAATAGGACTCCATGCATACATGCACATACCGCTCCCTACGGCACCCTATCCCTCGAGGTAGCGGTGATACCGTAGTATAAAGGCCCGGTTGTGATTGTTTTCCATGGAGGTTAGGGTAAGAATTGATAAAGGAAGGACAAGAATTTAGAGGAAGGAACACCTTCCCGAATGGATCTAATCCCCTTTATTAATAATTACCATAACTCCTCTTAGATCCTAATTTGGGTATAGAAAGCGTTGAGATTTATTTACATTTTCAAACCATTCCTAAACCTAACCCTAGCAAGATTTAGATCTAGATAATCTTAGTATAGATAGATTTAGTTTTTAGATTTAATAATCAATCCGAACACCCATCGGAATTAACTCGTTTGAGCGATTAGGAAATTCACAACATCCCTGTGGACCGACCCGTACTCACCGGCTAGCTACATGCGACGTCGTTCTTGATTGTGGTTACCAGATAGATTTTGAGATCAATCAAATGGCGCCGTTGCCGGGGATGGCGTGCTATTTTCTTTTTGCAATTTTGGGTTAATCTAAAATTAAAAAATCATAAAAACTGAAAAATCAAAAAAAAAATATAAAAATTTATCATTTTGTTATTTTGTGAAGGGTATCTTTGTTTGAATTTTGCAGGATCTGCAATCAAGTTCGGATCTGGAAATCTCCAGAGATCAAAAGCAAATATCAAATCCGAACAAATAGAAGAATATCACAACAGATAACAGAAGAAATTTGGAGGACCGAGTCAACAAGAAGAACCGCGGAGATCTGTTAACAAAAAAAACGTGACGAAGCGACCAACCGGCGGCGGATCCGCGGTCGGAGGGGCTATTCGCGGCGGTTCCGCAGTATAGGTGACGGATCGGTTCCCCAAAAAAAAGGCTGAAATACGGTATAAAAAAAACAAAAAAAAACAAAAAAAACCTGTAAGTCTTCTGATCTCTCCTCTGAATCTTTCGATATATCTTTTGTTAAATCTCCTGCAGGATTCTTTGCGCTTAAAAAAATCTTCCCCTTCTCAATAACAAATCTTATGCAGGATTCTTTGCGCTGCGCATAAAATAAAAATATTTGATTGCAAGTGATTTACTGTTTTGCATATCTTTAATTGGACTTTAAGGGGCTTTTTGACCAATTCAGATTGGGTGGGGATTTCATCACCCTTCCCAGGAACCCAGAAATCACATAAGGCATTTGCATTGACCAATCTTTAATTAAAAAATATTAGACTCAGCCCTAAGGATTTCGAGCTCAATAGGACAGAGGACTAGTTATAGGCATTGACCGTTTATCCTAACATGATTTTGCGGTGTCTAGGCAAGTGTGTCAAAGGCTAGTGGTTATTAATTAGGCCCACTACTGTGGTTCCTTCCCACTTACCTGGCACTTACCTGGCTGCAATTGGCGGTGAAGAGGCGGTTTGAGGTCCTATCTCTAGCCCTTTGGAACAGTTAGGAGCTGTCTAGCTGACCTAGGTGACCCTAGATCTAGGCCTGATTGTGCATTTTTGGTTGATCGAAAGTGTGTCTTAGCCCTTTATCAAAAATCATTTTTGCAAACAGTTCCAAATAAAAAAAAAGGGGAAAAAGGGAAAAAAAATTAACAAAACTTGCAAAGTTTGCCGCTAAGAAATCCTTGCACCACCTACCTTCTTTCTCTTCTCTTTCTTCTATCATGGGTACCCCACATCATAAATCTCTTGCCGAACTTTGGTATCCCGAACCTGACTTTGCCTCGTACGTCAATTGCTTCGGTCGATTTAAGGAAAATCCCTCCATGCCCAAAATTTCTTTGAAAGATCAAATAGAAGCGTCTAAGAGAAACAGTTCGACTTTGCAACCCACTTTGTGTCAACCATGTCAACCTTCACCATCTTCATATGTTGATACCACTTTTTCAAGTCCAGTTGTAACTCCTAAACCGATGTCCATTGCTGAGTATATTACTCAATCTCGTAGCCGATCTTTCACCCCTCTCCACTCATCCAGTTCTAGGGATCCATAAGACTATTCACCTTTTTATCGACATGTTGACCCTACCCCTGTCCAACCACCCACTTCCTACCAGTCCTACCCGACTTTCCCACCGTCACTAGACACTGTTTCTATACAGCCTTTTGGGAGTTTCACATATCCAAACAATTTCGAATCTTTTACCGAAACCCCCTTACCACCCAAGTCTAGTTTGGAAGAGTCGTTGGAGGCTTATATCTTAGCAACAAACAAAATGATTAGGAATGTGGATGCGTCCGTAACCGCCCTTATACAACCTAGTGAACCGGTAGCTAGTTTTCCACTAGTTTCAAATTTTTCAATGTATGAGGAGGCGGTTGGACAGAGGGAGAATTTGAGAGGAGCGAGTGAGTTCTACACATTCCCAAATCAAACCTACCCATACCCACTTGAAGCCCACAACTCTGGTTTTTCATCGATTGTCCAAAATGCTTCACAAGTTACAAACAAAACATCTAACGAGTTGTGTGACTATATAGTGCTTGATTTGCCAGATTGTGAAGAACCCCTTTCGAGTGAAACCACACTTAATCCTTTCGATCTTTACACCTCCAATTTAGAACCTAAATCGATAAATATCCTTGCTTTTGATGAGGTGTCAGAAAAAATTGATTTTCACTTGATTGAGGATATAGACGCTGGGAATATTTTGGATGATGAACCCGTCGATTTGATTGAAATTTTATGTCCAATTCATCATCCCGAGTCATTAATTGTTTCTCTCGAACTTCATAGGCGTCTTGATTTTGATGATAATGGCATGGATGAGATAAATATTGAGGAGAATTATGAGGATAGTATTGAGGAGAGTAGTGAGGATAATATTGAGGTTGAACCATTTTTGTTTGATGTGTCGGATTTTCCAATTCATCCTCCTGAACCTTTAACTGTTATATCACCCTCCCTCCTTTCCGTCGTTCCGACCACGCACACGATCACGCTTGAAGACTGTAAGCTTGAAAAATTTTCCATTGAATCTGACACAGTTCTCACAGCCGATAACACTTACGAGTGTTTTACTTTTTCGGACGATGTTGTTGACTCACCGCCCGAGTTTGAGTCCTTTGAATTTTTAGATGAGTTAGTTGAACCATCAGACTCGGTTTCTTACAGTCGTTTCGAACCATTGATGGAATTTTTCAAGTTCGAGACAGTTTACTACGGTGAGTATGAGACTATCCCTAATTCACTCCCTTTCGTCCTTCCTATCGTTCCGACCATGCAAGAGACCGTTACGCTTTCATCTCCAATACCAAGTTCGACGTACCCATGCTTTCTTGCGAATCTTGAGGGATTTGACCCCATTTCTCGACGGGTTGATAGATTAGCACAATCACTTTTAACACATCGATCATCACAAATTGCGCTAATTTATTCACTCGATTTACACCCTCAAGATCGTACTCCACTTCTTTCTCTTTTCCGCCATTCTCCTCCTCCACTGAGACCGTATACCGTTTCTATCTCCACACGGTCTTGTGTGCTTCTCATTTCTTTTCTTTCCACCCCATTCTTTCACCAACCCTACCATTACCACGATAAGATTTTTGAATGGTTCGTGCTAACCTTTGGTCTGTGTAAGGCTTTGCTTAAGTTTGGGGGGAACCTTGTTGTATATTATTTTGTTTTTTCTTTTAACAATAAAAAAATAAAATTTTATAAATAAATAAACAGGGGAGTGCCGACATTTTCAACCCTCTTGGTATAGCATGACGGTGAGGACACTGTCAAAGTTAAGTTTAGGGGTATGCTCGGTAAGCCTTCTTTCCTTTGCATTCATTTGTACATATTTTTGCATTTGCATACTTATTTTAAAAACCCATAAAAAATGAAAATTTTGAAAAATTATAAAAATTATTGTATTCAATTTTGGCCATATTTGACTTGAGTTTGACAAATAGGTTAACTGGCTAGGAACAACTAGATCTTAGACTTAGTAAATTAAAAACCCTAAAAATAACCTTCCTTAAAGTTTAACGGTAGAAAGTATATGCCTTTGTAGTTTATTTAGAAATAGGCAAATTTTAGGTTCACTTCTTGGGCTAAGTCGAAACGAAGGAAAAATATTGATATTTTTATTAGAGTATAAGTTTGAAAAATAATTCATAACTTAAGTCTAGATTCTGAAAATATATATCCTACAATTTTCACAATTATGCACCTTCAAACTTGGAATAGTAGAAGAGACCTTGAAATGCTCTTGTCTAAAGTCCTTAGTACGATGAAAAAATGAAAAAAAATGTGAATAAAGAAAAAAATGAACACTGATTTTTGTAATTACTTGAGACTGTAAAAATAGAAAAATATTTAGCGAGGGTGCATCATCACCTAGTGCCTTAGACCAACTGGTTTGGGAGTCACTGCTAAAAGCCTTAGGTGTTGCAAGACTAGGATTTACGCCTTAAAGTGCAAACGGTCGCGTGAAGGATGTGTAAGCAAAATTCAATTAAAAATTCACCAATTAAAAAGTGCTTTGGACAACGGACAAGAGTATGATTTCTTGATTTGAATTTCCAAGTGTTGGGGTGATATATACACACACGTGGAGATATATGATTGGAGTTTAGATAAGAGATAGGAGTGAAGAATAGAACTTGTATCTTTAATAGAGTTGATAAAAATTCCTAAGTGGAGATGGAACCATAGAAGGAAAACTTAGGAAATGCTGAAAGCTAAGTAAGTCTATAGAACATAATAATCTTAAGTTAAATGATGAGGAAGTGTGAAGAATACGGGTGGATAATTTACGAGTCGACGATAATAGAATTCCTTGTTGGAAAACCTAATTGGAGAACAAAAGTCGAAAATCCTAATTGATAGGATTTTGTGGGTAGTATCCGCTGAAAACCCTCAGGAGACAACACTCCTCCTACTAGGGACACCTAGAGGTTTAACGGCTTGTTGCACGAGCTCAGTGCAATCGCGATTCCCTGCGAAAGTGAGGTTAGGTTTTTGTCGAGAATAAAAATAAGTTTGCTCGAGGACGAGCAAAAGATAAGTTTGGGGGTATTTGTTCATACCATAATATTGCATTATTATATTCCTCATTCTTATTCTTTTTACAAATAAACAGGTGCTTTTGACCCATGTCTGCTACATGTTACAGGTTACAGGTTCTTAGAGCAAAAATAGTGAAAAAGACAAAAGCCAATACAAAAGAGGGACTTTGACCAACAAATAGAAGGATCTTAATCAAGCCTACACAAAAGATCAGTACAAGGCAACGCAAGGTCCAAGATTTCGAAGCCACGGTTAAAAGTCCACCATAATTATTCACTGGAAAATCTGGAAGAGAACAGAAGCTATTTTAAAGAAAGAACTAAAGAATTAAGTAGCCCAAGATGACCAAAGCCAGCCCACAAAAGATCAAAGCCCAATTCTTCTTGTTGACCGCGGAACCGCGGCCAAACAAGGCCTTGGGCCGCGGTTCCGCGGCAGGGTAGAGCCCTTAGGGGAATAAATTTTTACCATCTTTTGTTGAAGCGCTGAAAAGTCTTCTTATGGGTATTTTGGTAAATGCAGACATGCGGATCAATTGTAACCTAGGGTTTCCTATCCTCTATAAATAGGAACTCTAAATCATTGTATTAGGTCATGCCTCCCTATGCATCTTTCTATGAATAAAATTTAGAATTCTTTTGGAGAGTATCGATGCCTCTTTTCATATCATGAATTCAGATCTGACAACCCTGTGTTGATGTTTGGAGAGAGCCATCTGTAAAGTAAGTAGTTAATTTAAATTCTTGCCCTAGGTAAATTTTTCATTCTTTGTCCTAGATAAATGTTTTTAAATCCCCTAATGAGCGAGTAGTCTCCTCGCTTGTTAGGGTTAGCTTTGGGGAAGGCTTTTGAGAGATGAGATCTCTCATCCCTTTCTTACCTGTTATATATTTAATAGGACTCCATGCATACATGCACATACCGCTCCCTACGGCACCCTATCCCTCGAGGTAGCGGTGATACCGTAGTATAAAGGCCCGGTTGTGATTGTTTTCCATGGAAGTTAGGGTAAGGATTGATAAAGGAAGGACAAGAATTCAGAGGAAGGAACACCTTCCCGAATGGATCTAATCCCCTTTATTAATAATTACCATAACTCCTCTTAGATCCTAATTTGGGTATAGAAAGCGTTGAGATTTATTTACATTTCCAAACCATTCCTAAACCTAACCCTAGCAAGATTTAGATCTAGATAATCTTAGTATAGATAGATTTAGTTTTTAGATTTAATAATCAATCCGAACCCCCATCGGAATTAACTCGTTTGAGCGATTAGGAAATTCACAACATCCCTGTGGACCGACCCGTACTCACCGGCTAGCTATATGCGACGCCGTTCTTGATTGCGGTTACTAGATAGTTTTTGAGACAAATCATTACCATACACCAAGAACATCTCTTTAGTCCTTCGTAAGTACTTGAGAATGTTCTTCACAGCTGTCCAGTGACTCTCTCCAGGATCTGCTTGATACCGACTCACTACACTTAGTGAGTATGCTACATCGGGTCTGGTACATAGCATCACATACATGATAGAGCCTACTGCCGAAGCATAGGGTATCCCTTGCATACGAGCTCTCTCCAAATCAGTCTTGGGAGACATCTCTTTGGAGAGAGTGAGTCCAGAGATCGTGGGTTGGTTCCCACGCTTGGATTCTTCCATACTAAATCTCTTTAGTATGGTGTCAATGTACTTGGATTGGGACAATCCCAGTATCCGTTTAGATCTATCTATATAGATCCTGATTCCCAGTATGCAGGTGGCATCACCTAGATCTTTCATCGAGAATCTTTGTGATAAGAAGAGCTTGACTGATTGCAGCATAGGAACATCATTTCCTATCAAGAGTATGCCATCCACGTACAATACGAGGAAGACAACCTTACTCTCTGCTACCTTCTTATAGATACAAGGTTCATCTATATTTTTGATGAAGTCAAACTCTTTCACTACAACATCAAAACAGATGTTCCAACTCCGCGATACTTGCTTTAACTCATAAATGGATTTAAACAGCTTGCACACCTTTCCGCTGCTCCCACTATCTACGAAGCCCTCTGGCTGAGTCATGTACACGCACACTTCTAAATCACCGTTTAGAAAGGCGGTCTTAACATCCATTTGCCAGATTTCGTAGTCATGGTATGCAGCAATGGCAAGTAAGATCCGGATGGACTTAAGCATAGCCACTGGAGAAAAGGTTTCGTCATAATCCACACCTGGTCGTTGACGAAACCCTTTGCAACAAGTCTAGTCTTGAAAGTCTCAACTTTTCCATCTACACCAAATTTCTTTTTAAAGATCCACTTGCTCCCAATGGGTTTTACCCGTTCAGGAGCATTTTCCAAAGTCCATACTTTGTTGGTGTACATGGATTCCATCTCAGATCGCATTGCATCCAGCCATTTCACAGAGTCACCACTCGTGACGGCCTGCTCGAAACTAGTCGGGTCATCACCTTCCATGATGCAATCCCCGCTTCCACCATCAATGAGAAAACCGTAGTATCTCTCAGGTGGATGAGAAACCCTACTAGATCGGCGTAGAGGCTGGGGTTCGTCGGATACTACTGAATCCTCTGGTTCTACCAAGTCTTCTGTT
The DNA here is from genome assembly GCA_030015575.1 of Agapanthus africanus. Taxonomy (NCBI): domain Eukaryota; kingdom Viridiplantae; phylum Streptophyta; class Magnoliopsida; order Asparagales; family Amaryllidaceae; genus Agapanthus; species Agapanthus africanus. The sequence goes on along the minus strand of CM057338.1, from coordinate 980,829,521 downwards.
ATAGTTTGTGTCGCTGGAACCTCTTCCAGTTCTACCTCAATGCCACTAATCTGTTTCATAAGAAAACCTTTTTTTAAGAAAGTGGCATGTCGAGAAACAAACACCTTTTGTTCCTCGGGGTGGTAGAAGATATACCCTTATGAATTTTTGGGATATCCTACAAACTTACATAAGACAGATCTTGCCTCGAGTTTGTCCGGGTTTTGTCTTTTGACATAGGCCGGACAACCCCGTATCTTAATGTAATTAAGATGTGGTCTCTTTCCTTTCCATATCTCATATGGAGTGGTAGGCACAGATTTGGTAGGAACCCTATTCAATAGGTCTATGGCTGTCTCAAGCGCATACCCCCAGAAGGAAATAGGTAACTCAGCTGTACTCATCATTGAGCGCACCATATTTAATAGGGTGCGATTCCTCCGTTCCGATACACCGTTGTGCTGTGGTGTATAAGGAGGAGTAAGCTAAAAGAGAATCACATTCTCTTTTAGATAATCTAGGAACTCATTGCTTAAGTATTCTCCTCCTCGATCAGATCGAAGGATCTTAATACTTTTGCCCGTTTGGTTCTCTACTTCATGCTTATATTCCCTGAATTTCTCAAAAGCTTCAGACTTGTGTTTCATCAGGAACACATGTCCGAATCTTGAAAGATCGTCAGTGAATGTAATAAAGTAGGAAGAACCGTTCCTGGCATGCGTAGACATTGGACCGCATACATCACTATGTACCAGTCCTAAGAGTTCGGTAACTCTTTCTCCGTGTCCATTAAACGGAGTTTTAGTCATTTTTCATTTGAGACATGAATGACAAGTATCATAAGATGATAATTCGAACGGATTCAAATATCCATCCTTATGTAACTTAGCTAGCCGTGTCGCATTGATATGACCAAGTCTACAATACCATAAGAAGGATTCGTTCATTTCTGAACTCTTCCTCTTGTGTGTGTTTTGTATATTGAGATCTGTATTTTGATAGAGAATGAATATGTCATTATGTAACAAGCCTGATACAATCAACTTTTGATCTAGGAATATGTTCATAACAATATCCTGTACTACAAAATTATATCCTTCTTTACTTAATAAAGAAACTGATATAATGTTGCACATCATGTTCGGTATATAATAGCACTCATTCAGAATCAGTGTATTACCACTTGGTAATACTAGGTGATATTCGCCAACTGTTTTGGCTACAATACTTGCACCATTCCCTACTTGAACGGAATGATAACCTTTTCCCAGTTCTCTACCTTTCCGTAGCCCATATAACAATTTACATATGTGGGATCCTGATCCGGTATCTAATACTCAGGACGTAGGGTGAACTGAGAAACAGTTCTCAATAACTAACACACCCGAAAAAGGTGCATCAATATGCATGTTCTCCGTTTGGGCGGCGTAAGAATCCAGATATTTTACTATTCCCTGTTCGGTCTTATAACACTTATAAGATAGAACGGGTCCAACATTCTCCTGCTCAGTATAATAAGCGGCTTCAGTCAATACATCCATATTATTATCTTGATTATGGCCTGACATGGTCGCTACCTGGAGAGAGAGAAGAAAACACTTTAGCGTATGCTCTTGCAAGATTAGATTGGTTATTATCTTATCTAATCAGGATGTCTCCCACTGTTTTTATCAAATCTTCCTCCAAACCCTAAAAGGTAAGATTAGCCGGGATTAATTACACCCTACAATTTCGTCAATCTTTCAGCCAGATCAGTGTCGGTACTTGAGGGAGGTTCCCCGTGCTTTCGCACGGACCTAATTAAAGTAAACCTCGTTTTCCCAGAGACGTAACCCCGTTAACACTTTTCTAGACACCTACTTGATCGGCTAATTGTCCTGTGTAAAACTCTCCCAGGAGTAACTCTTACTCCCAGTGGGTATCGGGATCCAACTATCTCATAGGAGGTATGCAATCTCATTGCAAATTTCAACACTTGAAATTCCCGATAATGCTTTTACCCCTAGCGTGCTATGACCTTGACGCATGCCAAACAACCCATAGTCCGCTAGTCAAGTTTAACCCGTACATTTCGTGATTGAATTAAACCCACCCGTACGACCCTTGACGCATGCCAAACAACGCCGTACGAATACCATAATCCAATCGCATCTCATGCTACAGATAAGTAATAATCAGCTACCGTACACTACGCCTTGACGTATGCCAAACTACCGCAGCACGAATACTAAATATTACTTATCTGAAATGACGGAGGGCTACGCAGGTTTTTCAGAAAGCCTTGAGCGTAATGAACTTGATATCGTCGTAAATCGAGTAGTTTTTGAAAAAGGAGTGTTTTTTAGGCTTTTCTAGTTTCGCTAAAGAGGTCACTCCCGGTGAAGGGATCTCGGCTCTTTCCTCATCGAATAAGGTGCAGAATATATCATATATACCGTTGTGCAAAGCAAAACTATAGAAGCTGTCAAAAACTAAACCGTGAGTTTGTAGCATCTGCCAGTTTCGCTAAAGAGGTCACACCCGGTGAAGGGATCTTGGCTCTTTCCTCATCGAATAAGATGTAGGGTATATCATATATACCGCTATGCAAAGCAAAACTGTAGCTACCCTTTTTATAAAGTTTTGATTCTACAACATCTTTTAGCTTTCTTTTCTTTTTATTAATCTCATTAATAAATCCCTTCAGCTTATGCTTCCTAAGCATCACAGAAGAAACGAAAACAGTAATATTTATATATCAGCATATATATATAGTATAAGCATTCGTCTCAGGCAGTAATATGATCTCATCACAGAACATTGCAGCACGAAGAACATATATGAAATATTGGATATACTAGGATGTCCGTGTTTTTAATACGAGCCGGTATAAAACACGGATTCCACGGTTGCGATGAATAGCCAAACCCACATCCCTAGACCCCTACGAGAGCGGCAAGTAACACTGCCAATTCTAGGGTTAGGAGACCCGGTCTCGACTCCTCGAGATGACCTCCCACTGGACCCTAGAATCCGGTTACTTGTGCTCCCTTCCTTGGGTCTACCTAATGCGGAAAAGTAAATAATATACAATGGTGACAACAACCTCATCCCGGAAGTGCCCCAATAAAAGAATATTACATACAAATGAATTTTACATGAATGAAAATAAAAACCCTCATCTCACATAAAAACCCCGGCTATTCAGAACACGACGATCCAATATAATATATCACGGCAATACATAATATCACATATCATCAACGTAAGTAAGTATGCATACACCGATCGTCGTTGATGTATAGCAACGAAAACCGGCAATACAACTACATACTACACTTACGGTCACAGAAAAGAAATTGTAAAACTACAATATTTGGAATCCACAATCACATTAGATATCGTAAATCCGAAATATCACATACTTCGCATTTCATGCCTAACTATATGAATTCCATATATTGTATCACATTCCAGATAAATAGACAGTATTAAACTTTCCGATCGGAGAATCAAATACCCAAGATTTCCTTAATAGCCCAACACTTGAGCGGAGTTCAAATAATCCCAGAATATGTCACAGTACCGATGATCCAGCCGTAGAAAGGTCAAGCCAACGCTTCACATGTGGCACGCCGTACTGCCCCAAACCCTAAGGTCTAGAGGCAGCTCAGACGGTCACATAATCGAGTTAAAGTTTGTGTTCTTCTAGAGGGTCCACCGCGTAACTTGTACGTTTTGCCGAAAGATTTAAACCCGAGAAAAATTCAACACTTGAAACTTTTTCGTGTCGGGAAAAAGTGAGTTAATGATATCCGCTCGAACATTTTAACAGTTTCTAAATATCCGGAAAACATAACGAAATTAAATTTTCCGATCGAATCAACGAATACAAAATAATCCCCAGAATATTGAACACTAAAGGCAGATTAAAAAATACCCAGAATTAAGCAGGAATAGAAACGGATATTACTGCATAAAGAACCGTCCCCAATACACTATTCCTGCCGCGGAACCGCCGCCAAAAGTAGCTTAAGGCCGCGGTTCCGCGGCCATATTAAAGAATTGGGGGGGTCGTTTTCTATGGTAATTCTTATAATTCTCTGCTGAATTTTTAAAGTATTTTTAATTCAGAAAAATCACAGTTTTAAAAAAATGTCCAGAGAGGGGGTCGTTTTGACATTTCGGGGTTCGTTCGAAGTTTTAACTTCGTATACATGTCGCCTAATGCTCTAGCTAGGCTCTGATACCACTGTAGGGTTCCTAGGCACTCTTATGAGGGTTCATAAGGTATCAACCATGCCCGAATAAAATTTTAGACGTGCTGAACAACCCAAAACCGGGATCTTTGCTAGATTATTAGGGTTTAACATGCAAGTAAACATCTTTACAACTAAGTGTGAGGGATTACAACCTTTGTAGTCGCTCCTTCGCTTCATAAGCTCCGAGTAGAATTCCTTTCGCCGTGATCCACGATCTCCCGGACTCAAGAGAGGCTCCACGACTCGAACGATCCATGCTAGCTTGTAGTGTTCCTTTTCTCCGATGATCTACGTCGAAATTGCTATAACTCAAGCTCTCTCACTCTAATGAGGTGACCATCCTAATTTAATTGGTTAGATTAGATGAGGATGATGGAGTGGTATTTATGCTTTCTTTTTATATCAAATTCTCACATGAAATCATCACAAAATGAATAACTAGTAAGCTTTCTCAAAGCTCAAGAGAGAAGAAGATGATGAAAAATGAGTTAATCCTTTTGTGATGAATAATGAAATGAATATATGAATTAATAATACAACCATGGTTTAGGATGACAAGGATAACCCTTGTAGAGAATTAACTAGGGCTAGGGTTTGGTTGGGTTAAAGAATGAGTCATAGAAAAATATCAACCATAATATCTAACTCATCATAAAAGGAATTGCTTCTGGAAGGTGCATGAAGCAACTAACCCTAATCAAACCCTAAGCTTGTTTAATCTCCACTAAACATGTTCCATTATTAATCATATCATGTTACAATAATATATATCTCATACATATTATATATTTGTAACAAAAGAAAATAATACAATTAACATATATCGCATATATATCAATGTATTATCCGGTGAGAAAATGAAATAATAAAGCGAGCCAATATTAGATAATGTAATACAATATATCATATATATTATTATACATTAAATTATCGAATCAACACTTGATCCGACAATCCGGCTATATCGAATATAACCGACTAATATATCATGTACCGATTTATCGAATCAACACTTGATCCGATGACCCGGTTCATATCTAAATATCGCGAGAATATATTACGGTATCTCATATCGCATTATCCTTGGTCCTGCACATATCACATATGTGCCTCTACTCCGTTTTGCCTGAGCCAAGAAATCTCTGTGTAGGACTCTAAAGAATCGTCAATACGCCGGTAGCAGGTGATGATCATATCAAACACCCACAAGCTGCAAGCGTTCAGCTAAACGTAACAGTCACCCAGGTATTGAGTGATCAGAAGATCAACAAGCTAGCCTGTACGTTCTCCTGTGAATCCAATCAGTAACACTCCCGTACAGTCCGGTCTGTTCGTCTGATATGTCGCATATCAAGTCTAGGGGTGGTATACGTCAGACCCCAGTAACCGATAAGTCGTGTCGATGTGAGGCTCATAACGGGTCGAGAAACTACTGGTAACACTTACCAGTAAATCTCTATATCAGCCCTGGCCAGGGACTTCCAGTTATAGCCAATCGAACACAGCACAACATCAACTCCCTATACCGGGAGAGACGAATCCCCTCCTATCGCTCATTGCCTCCATGTGATTTGGGACTGCACCCAAAAGCCACTGTTTTGCACGCCCTTTTGGACGTGGTAAGCTGGAAATCAAAGCACAGTGGGAATCACACAAGACTCTATGACGATCTTGGGTCTACAAACTACCCTGTACCAGTGTCACCGGAGAACTGCCATCTGACGTATGGTATATCACCATCTGGGAGTTCTCGGCGAGTCCGTCCAGTGTACCCAGTCTCCACTGAGCACCCGTACACCATCTTTGATGTCAAACACCGATGGATATGGGATCATCCATCGCCCATCATATGGGTCAAGATGCGTATACGCTACTCTACTTTGGTGTATCGATGCCCTATCTCGATATACCCTCGACTAGGAACAGTTATAGGATGTACTCATCGACTACCGTGGCCCCACTAGTATGATCTCATCATAGTCCCAGCAGTCGAGTACAGATCCTAAGGGCTTTATCAACATGTGAGAGTAAGACAGTAAACCAGTACAAGTCAACATGTTAAGATAAAGTGAAACCAAATAGCATACTATCATGACGAGCAAGAAAGTCCTCTCTATATATATCTAAGCATCCATTATAATACACATCATATGTACAATAATGGTCTCTAGGGCATATATATAACTAACAGTACAGAGGGGATGGTGGCGACGGCAAGGTGACGTGGATGAGGAGCTGCCGTCGTCGAGGTGTTGTAAGGTTTGAAGGTGATCGGGGAAGGTGCAAGGTCGTCGTCGGTGGTGTTCTTGGGTGTTGGGGAGATGAGGAGGGTGAAGTGGTTGTCAGCGCGATGGGTTTCCCGACGACGAGGGATGCTGGCGATGAGGGTGTTGGATCTTGGCGTCGGGGAACGGCGTAGGGTGTGCTCAGGAGAAGGTGAAGATGAGAAGATGGTGAGGCGATGGGAAAGTGGTGGTAAGGACGAGGGGGCGGCGGTGAGCGTGGGTTAGGGCTCGGGGACGTAAGGAAGAAGAAAGGAAGAGAAAGAGCAAGATTTTAATAATAAGTTTTAGTTTGTTATAATATATATATATATATATATATTAATTAAGAGAGAGAGAAAAAGTGAGAGGTAAGATTTAATTTAGTTAAATTATATAATATTTTTTATATATAAGAGATTATATATATAGGTTAGTTAAAAAGAATATAATATATATATTATAGGATTTTACAGATAATACCAGATTACTCCGAATATTACTCGTATCCATTCAAAAAATCTAGTTTTTAAATATGGAAACTATACGTAAAAGTTTAAACCATAATGTGATATCCAATAAATAAAAATGTATACCCCAAGTATGAATCTACGTAAATATACGTGGCGATCGATTACGAGTCTGTTTTAACAATTAGGGTCTGAACACGATATATGGCCGCAACCATAAGATATAGGGTACCATGACATGCAAGGCTGGATATGAACATATATTATTTGATTTTTATTTTGTATTATAAAAAATATGTGGATACTAAAATATATTATATATGTGTATAGAATCTAGATTTGCATGGATCTTTTGTACTAGCAAATATTTGATGTAATCTTGAATCATGATAGGTTTCAAATATGTGGGTCAAGTCGGATAATAACCACAACTATCAATTTCACCATCCGCAACCCAAAAGAAATAATAATAAAGGAATTTTGCCGCAAGATTTGAAATACCCCAAATAAATAGTGTACATGCACTAGGGTGTTACATAGACGGAGGGTTCGCATCGCATGAGTTCGCAGAATTGTGTGGGCTGGAGAGGATCGTGCATCAGTACATCATATTGATAGATCCTCGGTGTCACGCCCCACCCCCATTACAGAGAGTATTGTCCGTTCTGGCCGAAACCGCACGGTTTTGTTCTTTGGGTCGAACCGGACCCGACCAGGGATCACTTCACAGGAGGTCATCCATCCCAGAACTTCTTTAGCTGGAGCATGTTTAACTACGGAGTTCTCAATCTCCTATAGTGCCGGTTCACTTAAAAAGTGTCTCTGTAAGTGAACCGGCACTATAGGAGATTGAGAACTCCGTAGTTAAGCGTGCTCAAGCCAGGGAAGTCCTGGGATGGGCGACCTCCTGGGAAGTGGTCCGTGGTCGGGTCCGGTTTATCCCGAAGGACAAAACCTTGCGGTTTCGGTAAGAGCGGACAATACTCTCTATATTGGGGGTAGGACGTGACAGAATGGTATCAGAGCCAACCAAACAATCCCTGTCGCGTCCCGCTTCCCAAAATACATAAACACGGCACGTGTCAGAGTCAACCATGCTATCTGTGATTAGAAATCATCCCTCCACAGTCACATTACGACTGTCAAGCGGATACCAAGAACAGTAAAGCTACAAAATCTATCTATCACATGTCCATTTGCCACAGTAGATAAAATCAAGAAATAAATATAACGGAAATGAATCAAGATCCAATAAAACAATAACATCTGAATCACTTCCCATATGGGCTCATATCAATAGAAATAAAATTGCTGAAATAAACTAAGAGCCTCTAAACTAAATAGCTAGCTCCTCATTGCTCGGCTTAATTGCTAAAGTACTCTTGATCTGCCTGCGATAAAGGCAGAGTAACTGGGCCATGCAAAACCAAGATGTCAGTGCGTCATAATATCAAAATAATAATAGTAACCAGGATAGGATGCTATGATTAAACATGAATATAAATAGTAAGCACAGATATAAATAGTGAGCTATATGTATGTATATCCTAAAGTCTGTACCTCTAGGTTATCTATTTTACAAGTTTTTGAAATCAATTTAATGTAATTCTCATCGTAACTCAACAGTATATATCCCGTTCATACCCCACGGGACCACGGTGCAATATATATCCCGTTCATTCCCCATGAGACCACGTTACAATAAACAATAATTTATTCCGTAACGTCCAAAATCACGACAAACAATAATAATATTCTCCTGAGTTACGTTTTGGTTACATGCTTGATTTCCCCATTTCCCCCAGGTTTTGTGTTCAAGTCAGGTATTGATGATATAACTCTAATGCCAACGCAGAATCAAGCAAGTACATGCCTTATATATGCAGACAATAAGTCACGTCCGTTAGGACAACAATCAGGATTGCTGTCATTAGCAATAGGATCCAAGTAACAAGTCTGGTAATTTGTCGTGAACATGCCAGGTAATGTATATTAACCAAACTAGATACCAATGTAAAACTGTAATCAATATCGAAACACAATTACTGCCAGGATGTATATGTATCTATCTGTAATAGCCATTACATGTCTATTACCATGGATGATGCAAACTAGATAACATATTGTACCGATATAGTAGTATAATAATATTGTGAAAATCCGGCATGCAACTAGATTAACTATTATCGGTACGGATACAGACGGATGCTATAAAACTGTAAATCGGTAATTCTTGCTGAATATTAAAACGCATGCACTATAATCAAGCATATAAATATCGATATAATAAAAATAGTATGTTGCAACTTTAGAACTTACCTGATCGGATCTCACGTTGAAATATGGATGTCACGTTCCGACGTCGAAATAAAGTCACGATGCAAAACTTACATGCGCAGGACTTGACCTGGCTGAGAAGCTGCGTGACGTGGTAACTGTGCTAGACGATGATGGTGACTGGGTTGTCTGGATCATCGGCAACAAGCACAACTCCGGCAAGACGACCATCCAAGAAAAGAAAAGAAAGAAAGAAGAAGAGAGGAGATGACTGTTGCTGTTGGGGTTCTGGGGTAGGTGACCTCATGGGAAATGACCCCTGGTCGGGTCCGGTTCGTCCCGAAGGAAAAAACCGTGCGGTTTCGTCTAGAGCGGACAATACTCTCTGTATTGGGGGTGGGGGAGTGACACTCGGTTAGATGGCATTTCATGGTGGATGGTTCAGACAGTTTGGAAGAACAGAACTTTATGGCTTACGGATGGTTTTACAAAGGAATTTTGGGCTGAAGCCCTATCTACTGTTAAGTACATCATCGATTGGTCACCATCGACGGTGGTACATATGAGAATTCCCTAGGAGTTATGGACTGGAGGAGTTGGGAATTACTCAGGGTTTCATGGAATTCAATACATCGAAGAGCCGAGAATTACGAGTCGTTTTCTTGTCGGCTTTGGAGACAGAGCAAAAAGGTACAGGTCACGGTGTCTTGGGATCCAAAGTAGAGTAATCATCCAAGTGACATTCGTTGAGTTTGCGATACTTAGAAGAAGACAGACTCGGTTAGATGGTGAACGTAGAACAGGTATGCCGCCAAGCTAGGTGGAGTTCGAAGTCCCAGCTCAAGTTATGAAAGATGAGATGGTCGATACTTCGATTTAAGTAGAGAGTCCAGTAGAGCCAGTGGTGAGGAGGTTGAGAACAGTTCGACACACAGGAGTGGTTAAAGACGAGTCTCCAAGGCAAGAGGATCGGGAGTTCGACAGAAAAACTGCATGTTTGATTCATGGCATGGAGAGTGTCATGGATGTGTATTTGCGTCGGTTGCAGCAGAGTATCGAGCAGGTTCAAACTCGGTACAAGATGGAGGAGATTCGGTCCGTATCTTCTCACTTAGAGGTGCGCTTCAGGCTTTCGGCGATATTATCAACAGGTATAAATTACGCTGGTGATAAGAGAAGATGGAGGTTGAAGACGGGTTACATATTGAGCATGGATGCAGTGTCAAGGAGATCGACGCTTCGGTCTGGTATGCGGTTTTAACAATGGAGGTATGGTTGATAGTCGTCATGTAGGCGGTTAGGTAGGCCATCGATTTGCGGAGATTGTTTGGTTTAGAAGTTCCAAAGGATGTGAGAGTATTCTTCTTGGAGACCGAGAAGAATGTGATGTCACTTACGATGGTTGGTACCCTAAAGAATCCGGCAAACACGTTTCTAAGATGGCTCCGGTCTACATTCAAGTTTGCCTTGTAAATTGTTGAGGTGCCTTCGGGGATAAAGCAATGAGAACGGAGTTCAAAGGTATTAAGAAAGTAAAGAGATTATGACGAATTTAAATTAAGGTGGAGATTGTTGAATCCGATTTAAATTCAGATTAGTTAGGGATTGGTTAGAATTTAAATCTAATATCTTTAGTTAATATTTAAATCTAATCTCTAAATTAAATTCATATTTATTTCTAATTTAAATATAGACTTATCTCCTAACATTTATTTACCCTATAAATATGATACTTTCTCTAGGGTTATGTATCCATAATTCTCTAATAATATAAAGTTTGATTAGAGTGGGAGAGGACGGTCAAACGCGGTCGTAACATAGAGAGAGTATTTCTTTGTAAATGAGGGTGCGTAGTTGGTGCAATCTCTTGTAATTCTTTCTCATAGTGGAATTTTTCATCACGGTTTGCAGGATTAGATGCTAGTTATCTGGGTAAATCTTGTTCGTTGTTGTTGGCATGTTCTTTTCGTGTGATTTGGTATCTGTCGGATAGTTCTTTTTCAATCTGCCCTAAAACAAAAGTTTTGGATTTCCGCTGCGCGTAGATATGTAATTCTTGCTACAAAAAGTTCACACCTTATAAGTCATCTAGCTTTCCTCTTCTGATGAGGTATTAATCGGTCGGCTCCAAAGCAGTTTTAGTGTTTGAAGGAACAAACACCTTTTAATATCAAATCTCTTGACGGTCATTAAATAAACAATAACCAAGCCGCCCACAATCTTTCGGTGTTTAATCAATCATTTTAATGGGAGCATTTTCCTTGTACTGAGAAATCTTACGGATTTCTAATTTCTAGTTTCATCTCTCATGTGCATTATTTGTTTTGGTGGGCCATTTTTTTTAATGCTTAATTTTTCAAGATTACATTCCTGCCTTAGACAACAAATGGAAAGAACTGAAAGCTATCAAGTACAATATCAGAAATACTTTGTGGTTTTTATGCAGTGATTGTGGCTTAAAGGTTCAATATCAAGCCAATCTCAAAAGAGCAGAAAAGCAACCTCCGGGGTGGTGCTGTGTGTAGTTCTGGACGCATTAGCATTACTTCTAGTTACTATTTTTGGTTATATATTCAAGAAGAAGAAGAAGAAGAAACAGACTCGAGGTATTAAAATATGAACAAACGTTTGATGAGATCAGTTAGTACACAATGATAATAACTGTTAACTGTTTGTTAGGTAACACTACCGTTAACGAAGAACACATTGCGGAAGATACTAGAGAAGAGGACATAGAGCTGCCTCTATTTGATTTGGAAACTGTAGTGGCCGCAATCAACGATTTCTCTAATGAGAATAAACTTGGTGAGGGTGGATTTGGCCCCATTTACAAGGTAAAAATCTACCGTTACTTCAATTGGTTAATTAAGGATTCACATTTAACTTAATTTAATATAGAACAAAAAGTGCACATGAAACTAAATTACGATTTTTCAGGGAAGGAAGAGAGAGAGAGAGGCAAGATTTAGCTGTGAAGAGTGTTGAAATTATGGAAAAACTTCAAACACAAATTATATCATATTTTATCAAAACCAAACTTTCTTAATTAAAGAATGTCTTATGGCAGTTTCTTAATTAAGAAAATGGAAGAGTCTTAGTTGGAATAGAAAGAGCGTCTTATGGCAAATTCTTAACTATGGTGGTTACTTGATTAAAAAATTGGTTTGTGTATAAATAGTGATTCCTCATATGTATTTTGTTTTACAGCCAAATAGGAGAGAGATCATCGTATGAGATGTAAAGTCTTAGATCTAGAAAGTTTTGAGAGAAAACTTTTAGGGTTGAGATTTAGAGAGTCTTGAGAGAAAACTTCTAGGGTTGCTCATGGTGTATATAATTCAAAATTATAGTAAACATTTGTAGATTCCGCTCTGCCAGAGACTATCCATACTGTGGGTGAATCTCGTTAACAAATCTCTTGCCTATATGTGTTTCATTTCCTGTTTTTATTCTCGCATATTTATATTGTTCTTTCGTCGTTTAATTGTGTAATTATGTTTGCGTGATTTGGGTGTTGCGGGCATTTTCCCGTGCATCGGCTTCTTCCATCCCCACAACTGGTATTAGAGCTTCGTTAAGCAATCTAAGGTTCTTCAAATCTATGATCTAGATCAACGGTGGATAACGACAACTACGTCATCTTCCCCACTTTTTTCCATTACTTGGAGAAAAGCCTGAGAAGATGGTCGATGAGTCGTGTAATCTTTTGGATAAGAAAGCCCTAGTGACAATTTGGTTGTCATTGATACACAAGTAGTCTTTAATATCTCGAAGGAGAAAACAACCAAGATGCTAATGACGACGTTAGCGAAATTGTATGAGAAGTCTTTTATATCAAACAAAATCTTCCTGATGAAGAAACTTTTAAACATGAAGATGGCTGAAAGTAGCTCGGTGACGGAACACCTGAATGAGTTCAACAGCGTGACAAGCCAACTCGAATCAGTGGAAATCATCTTTGAAGACGAGATTCAGACACTTCCATTCTTCTGTTCGTTACCGGAGAGTTGGGAAAACCTAGTGATGGCGGTTAGCAACTCGATCTCGGGAACTCTCACGTTTAATGATGCAGTGAGTTGCATATTAAACGATGAGATGCAGAGAAAGGCCGGAAGTGGGAGTTCGGAAACTTTCACGCTTTCGGTGGAGAATCACGGTAGAACGATGGAAAGGAGGAAAGGGAAGAAGGGCAAATCTAAATACCGAGAAAAATCATAAGGAAAAATTCAAGGCGTGTGTTAGAATTATGGGAAGAAGGGTCACAGGAAATGTGACTGTAAATCTCCAAAGAAATACTCGAATTAGAGGGCAGATGGAAAGGAAGCTAATTTGGTGTGTACACAAGAATATGAGGAACAAGGTCTTTGTTTATCGACGAGCAAGAACACAAAGGCAGATATTTGATTTTTTAATTCAAGGGTATCCTTCCATTGCACTTCGGTGCGATATCACTTTAGCAAGTATGTTCAAGGGGACCTTGCGCATGTGACGGTGAGAAACGGTCAGCCGTGCAAGATCATTGGTAAAAAGACGATCATTTTGCAACCGTCAGGTGGTGGTCAATTAAAATTGAAGAATACTCGTCATATTCCAGATTTGAAGAAGGGCTTAATTTCTACTAGTCAACTTGACAACGAAGATTTTATTACGACGTTTGGGAATTCGCAGTGGAAGAGTACCAAAGGTTTGTTGGTGGTTGTTAGGGGCAAATTGAGCGGTTCGTTATATTCCTTCAGTGGGAGAAGCGGAAGCTGTGGTTATCATAAAAGGACCACATTGCGAAGGTTTTAAAGCGGTTCAACATGGACAAGTCAAAACCGATGAGTACACCCTTAGCAAGGTATTTCAAATTCATGAAGGAGTTTTGACCGACAACTCAAGAGTAGAAGGATGAGATGCGAGAGTACCATATGCTTCTGCAGTAGGAAGTTTAATGTATGCGATGATGAGTACGAGACCTAATATTGCACATGCAGTGGGAGTTGTTAGCCGGTATATGCAAAATCCGGGAAAGGAGTATTGGAATGCGGTGAAGTTGATTCTAAGATATTTTAGGGGTACATCTAGTCACTGCTTATATTACGGGGATGACTCTCTGAAGATGCAAGGGTACGTTGATGCGGACTATTCGGAAGATCGAGATAGTGGGAAGAGCACAACGGGGTACATATTCACGGTTGGGGGAACAACGGTGAGTTGAGTCTCTCAATTACAAAAGATGGTGGCATTGTCAATTACGGAAGTGGAGTACGTGGTGGCGATCATGGAAGGCGGCAAGGAGATGATATGGTTGCAAGGCTTGCTTGAAGAATTAGGCAAAAAGTAAGACTTCAACACCTTGTGGAGCGACAGCCAAAGTGCGATACATTTGGTGAAGAATCCGACGTATCACTCTTGGACGAAGCATATCAAAGTGCGGTATCACTTCATTCGTATAGCAATTGAAGAGAGGAGTTGACATTGCAGAAGATCGCTGGAGAAAAGGATCCGGCGGATATGTTCACCAAGGTCGTAGCCAGAGATAAGTTGATTCTCTATTGCAGTTTGATGAACCTCTCCATGAAAATCTGATGGGGAGAGAGTAAAGCGGAGTCGTGTAAAGTTTACTAGCACTGAGAATCAAGGCTGAAATATCTCTAAGTGGGAGATTGTTGAAATTATGGTGAAACTTCAAACATAAGCCATATTATATTTTACCAAAATTAAGATTTCTTAATTAAGGGATGTCTTATGGCGGTTTATTAATTATGGCAATTTTTTAATTAAGGAGATGACAGAGCTTTGGTTGGAATAGGAAGAGTGTTTTATGGCAGATTCTTAAGTATGGTATTTACTTAATTAAGGAATTGGTTTGCTTGCAAATAGAGACCTCTCATATGTATTTTGTACTACAGCCAAATAGAAGAGAGATCATTGTATGAGAAAGTAAAGGCTTAGATTTATATTAGAAAGTTTTGAGAGAAAACTCATAGGGTTGAGATATAGAGAGTTTTGAGAGAAAACTTTTAGGATTGTTCGTGGTGTACTTGATTCAAGATTATATTAGACGTTTGTATATTCCGCTCTGCCGGGGACTGGTCATACGGTGGGTGAACCTCATTAACAAATCTCTTACCTCTCTGTGTTTGATTTCTTATTTTTATTCTCGCATATTTATATTGTTTTTTCGTTGTTTAATTGCGTAATTGTGTTTGCGTGATTTGGATGTTGTTGCGAGCATTATTCCGTGCATCAGCTTCTTCCATCCCCAACAAAGAGACTTTCCAAGACCTCATTACAGGGAATCGAAGAGCTAAAGGCTGTGGTTACATTAGTAGCAAAGCTTTGGCATTGTAATCTTGTGAGATTGTTAGGATACTGCATTGAAGGGGACGAGCGGATGTTGATATATGAATACATGTAGAACAAAAGCTTAGATGCCTTTCTGTTTGGTAAGCTATTATATATCCTTCTATATATGTTCTTGCAGTGTTCTCATGCCATTTTCCATTAAGATTTACTGTATGGTTGTATAATCATTTTCTTGTTTAATTCTCTCACCATGTATTTTGTCCAATTTATTATTCATTGGAATTATTTGCTACAAGTTGCAGCTAAGAAATTACTTTTCCTTCTTTTGCTTTCCTCTTCTTTTCTGTTGCTTAAATTTAATAAGTTAGTTTTAGGTTAACTAGTATACTTCAGCAAGTTGTATGCGTTTTTCTTTTATTTCAAATATCCTATATACATAATGTAAATTCATAGAGGGGTGGCTGACTTTTCAAAATACCCAATTTTACTCTCACAAATTTAGGTATTTCTATCTCCTATTGGCACCTATCCTCATCTCCTATTGGCACATGTCCCCACCTCATACTCTATTTAAGCCAGGACACTTCATCTTCACTCCCTACTGAAGATAAAAAGTCAAAAGCTTTTTTTAAAAAAGGTAAGAGATATATGTAGAGAGAGGGAGAGAGAGAGAAAGAGAGATATCTAATACTCTACCGATCTTCTCAATTAGTCCGCATTTCTCTCAATGGCGCAGAAGCTTGATACAGAACCGTTGTTACTTCTCCCAATGGCAAAAGAGTATATCAAACCGCCGTTGCTTCTCTTCCTTCATACAAAACTGACGCCCACGTCATCGGATACCGATGGTGTCGATCCTGCATTTGCAACCACGGGTACATTGAAGACTCCGCCCAAGTGATCATCCCCTCTCCCGTTGGCCCTCATGATAATGCAAAGTTTATTTTGGACAAAATACGCTCTTATAAGCATCGCAAGTATGTAGCCTCTCAATTATGTTCGCTCGAAAACTGTCGTAGCTTCGCTAGCTCGCTGGGTGGTCCGCCGTAAATGCCCCCAACCAATATCTGTATCGCATATATTTTGAACGAAGATCGGTGAGTTCGTCTATGGAGCAATGGAGGAAGCAGATGATAAGTTTGATATAAAAATATATGTTTATACTGGCGTTGATAAGATGGAGACAATTAAGGGACCGCAAAAGCGAAAGAGACAAGAGTTGAAGGACAAGAATGGCGACATTGTTTATGCGGTGTGCTTCGAAGAAGTTGAGATGAGCAGCAGTGGTGATTTGATCGAAGGAGTGAAGTTGTGTTGTGATCATGCATTCAACATGAAGTGCATTGTTCCTTGATTGTTCAAAAACAACTCATGTCCGCTATGTTGATATAAGAAGCCATGTCAAATAGATTAAGATGTTAATTTTAATCTTTCTTTGTTGATCACGTCGAACGTGGGTGTACAAAGCGTTGGAAGTTTATTACTTGACATGCATGATTAATATGTGGTGTGTCCTTATGTTACCATATTAATTTGTTTCCATATTCTACCCAACAATATTAAATTGAAATAGCCATTCCATTAGAAAGAGTTTCAAGGTGCTTGCGTACTACCAAACATAAAATTGATAATAGCAGAAAATGCTTCACATATCACAATAGAAATTGAGAGCCTATAAGAATTTTGTCTTCATCCCATCATTCAATGTGAATCAACTAATAAATGTAGGCCAGATGGTACTCCATGTCAAAAAGATCAACACCCGCAATTGGTTGGTAAGATTCTTCCATGCCAACCAAATACTAATCAATTAAATTTGTTTCCAAAAAACTGTCATAAATCGCATAGAAGTGCAATATATAGTGCCAACAAATACTAGAAAGATTCAAGTATATCTTTGAAGGAAATGTCAGGCGGCAATCGTACAAAAGGCCACAAATTCAGCAGAGATGGTCAAATCACACCAAACACGAACAAGAAATGTAATATCTTCACCATGTAGACACGCAGCTTTCTCAAATCATATCATTAACCAAGTCCATCCACCAAAATTTTCAACAATGAGCACAAGCAATTTGCAGGATCGAGGTTATATCTCTGCAGTAAATTTCAAAGAAGATAAGAACATTCTTCACAGGTTCTGATTGTGTTTTCTAATATTTTCAATTGATTTAATATGATGATCATATGATATATTTGGATATATACAGTATAAATCACTTAATTTCCTAGCCCGGTCGTGTTTTTCCAATCAACTTTGACAAAGGACAGAAAAAGGACAATAAAATTGAGAAGGTGACAACGTGTAAATGTAGAAAAAATCCGAATGAAAAAGACTAATAAGATTGCCAATTGGTTTTAATGAATACTTCTTTGGTTGAAGCAACATGCGTGTTATGATCATAATTCGTAATAAGTATAAGCAAGTATTATTAAACAGAAAAAGACATTAGTCATGATGTTATTTTTTAATTGATGAGATGTAATACTAGTGCATAGATTAAGAGGGTACAACAGTCGAGTACGTGTATGAGGAAACACGTTATCAGGTACAAACACGACAGAAAAAGAACAAATATGACAGAAAAGGTCAGAAAAAGAATAAAATGAAGAAGAGAAAAACGTTACCGGATACAAAAGGACGGTAGAAAAATAGAGACGTTACCGGGTACAAACAGGACAGAGAGTACAATTAAGACAAAAAAGGTCAGAAGAAGAATAAAATGAAGAAGAGAAACATTTTTCCATGTGCAAAAGGACGGTAGAAAAATATAGACGTTACTGGTGATGCGAAATATTAACTAAAATAAATTCATATAATAAAACCAAAATATTTTATCAAATTTTTTAAAAAATAAAGCTGAACTGAATTTGTTTTTGTCCAACTTTTCTCTTATAAATTAAAGGATGGCGATATACCTTCATGATATTTATTATTCATACTTTCTGAAGACTAAAAGCAGGTTCATTTTTTTGATTAAATTAAGGGCATGCATGGTATGATTTATTCAAGCTGCGGAGATGAAGAGATGGAGATTCATTATTTGCTAAAACTAATAGCGGAGCATTTTTTTTTTTCAAATTAAATAGCTGTGTATTGTTTGCCTTACGAAATAAATAACTTCATTAAAGAGATGAAATAATGGGCAGCACTTTTCATAATATGTATTCCCAAAATGAAATATGTTGTGCATGAATGTGTCCTTTTGAGTTATATCATGAAATATGTTGTGCATGAATTGTTGAGACATGTGTATTCAATGTAATGTAAGAACAATGAACATTTGGTTCTTTGGCATTTTGCAGAGGAAGTTAAAAGAACCAAATATCATTTAATGGACAATGAACATTTCTTTGTGGGGAGAAGCAAAAAAGGACAATGAATCCAAACACACCTATAAATGTGTTAGAACAATCTTATGGTTTGAATGATGTAGAAATAGAATTGCATTTAATAAATTACAGTGAAAGAACTATAATGATTCAAAGAGGAGGTATATTAGCTATTTTAACCCCATATAAGATTCCTAATATTGAAGTTAAAAGCATTGAAAAGTTTGGCTAAAAGCATTGAAATTCACATGGACGCTACTTATCCAAAGCAGCTAGAGTTGGAGATTTTCCCATCTTCCAGGTATGGAAATTTCAGAAGCTCGAAACGGAAGAACCAGAACAATGCAAGATTTTAACAAGGAACAATTCGATCTTGGATATTGTCAAATAAATAATTATGTGGACTTCTGCGAAGCACGAGAATTACCAGCTGAAAGAAATGGAGAACATTGGTGTCATGGTATAAGAATATACTATTTAAAAAACTACATATGGCCATCAACATGATCTCCAATTAAACGAAAACAGAGTATATAAAGTCTATGAAGATGTCTTAAAAACAAGCAAAGAAGTCGGGCTAGATTAGGTGACATATCCCGGTACGCTTACCTGTAAAATATTCCTAATTATCAAGACCGGTACAACTTTTGTTGCGGCGATGTTGTAAGGTTTTGTTTTATTTGCAGTTTGTTATATGGCATTGGTTTATTTTCTGATACGCTATGGCTACGGTGATGTACCTGGTCCATACTTAGGACCTATCTTTTGGTTGTATCAAGACATCTGTTTTAATGAATTTAGTGGCTAATGATCCAACTTTTCCTCAAAATATCTTTGTACTCCCACGTTTTATATGTTTAGATTAAATAAATATCACGTATCTTCTTATACCATCATCCATTATTATTATGCGCACATTAGAGCGTGCCCAGTTGGGACGTTGTTAGACTATGCTATGGGGCGAGAGACCGAGAATCAAGCCTGGGTCCCCCCACCGTGCTGTTGTCCCCTTTCTTTCTATTTAATTTGCGTGGGTGCCCATGTTCGGATCCGGGTCACCCGTGTGTGTGTGTTGGGGGGGGTCCCGCACTCGGGTACGAAGTGTCAAAAAATCCATTATCGTTTTGCATATCTCCTCTATTCAGACAAGTAAAATGCTCAAATTCTAAATTCAAAACGTAATAGAAATATATCTTATGGTCTATTTAATATCTATTAATCATTGAGTATAAACAATATAAGTTTTGAATGAGAGCATTGAGTCTCAATAGAATTTATATTTAATCTGAAAACTATTTCAGCATCATGTTTGCCCTCGAAATGTTTAATACAACAATAATAGAATTTGCATATAAAAATATCATATAATATTTAATACAACAATAATCAATAATAAGTTGAAATTTATGTATAGTAAATTAGTTAGAATATATTCATCTATTATTTATATTCTTTCCAGTGTTAAGATCATCCATATTTTCTTTGTTTTGAAACAAAAAAGTAGAGCAAGATACCTTACTCATTAAACAACATTAATATAGAAAAATATGTATATAAAGAAGTTCATATTTAGGTAAACAGATGAATCCATGTCATCTGTCCCTCGCAAATTTTGGTATTTCCGCCTATTATTGCCAGCTGTCCCCATCTCCTATTAGCACATGCCCCCACCTCCTGCTCTATTTAAACCAGGGTACTTCATCTTCATTCTCTACTGAAGAAAAAAAGGCAAAAATTAAAAAAAGGTAAGACACAAATATATGTAGAAAGAGAGGGGGAGAGAGAGGGGTCTCTAAGACCCTACCGATCTTCTCAATTATTTTGGATTTCTCTCAATGGCGCAGAAGCTTGATGCAGAACCGTCGTTGTCTCTCTCAATGGTCAAAGAGTATATCAAACCTTCGTTGCTTCTCTTCCTTCATGCAAAACTGTCGCCCGCGTCGTCGGATGCCGACGGTGTCGATCCTTTCGTTTACACCCATGGGTACATTGAAAACTCTGCCCAAGTGATCGTCCTTTCTCCAGTTTGCCCTTATAATGGTGCAAAGTTTATTTTGGATGAAATGTCCTCCTATAAGCATCTTAAATATGTAGCCTCTCAATTACGTTCGGTCGACAACTGTCGTAGCTTCGCTCACTGGACGGTCTGTCGTAAATGCCTCATCCAATATCAGTATCGCATGTATTTTGAAATGGACATCAGCGAGTTTGTCCATGGAGCTATGGAGGTAGCAGATGATAAGTTTCATATAAAGTTATATGTTTGTACTAACGTTGATAAGATGGTGACAATCAAGGGACCGCGAAGCGAAAGAGACGAGAGTTGAAGGGCAAGAATGGTGATGTTGTTTGTGCGGTGTGCTTCAAAAAAGTTGAGATGAGTAGCAGTGGTGATTTGTTCGAAAGAGTGCAGTTGTATTGTGATTATGCATTCCACATGAAATGCATTGTTTCTTGGTTGTTCAAGAACAACTAATGCCCATTATATCGGTGTGAGGAGCCATGTCAAATAGATTAGGATATTAATTTTAGTTTTTTTGTTGATCAATCATCTGTTATTTTGGAATGTAAATTTCAAAGAAGAGATGAATAATATTCATAAGTTCTGATTGTGTTTTCTCATATTTTCAATTCGTTTAATATGTTTAATATGATGATCATATAATGTATTTGGATATAAAAATCACTTAATTACCTAATTCGGTTGTGTTTTTTTAATCAACTTTGACAAATGATAGAAAATGACAAAAAAATTGAGAAGGTGATAGCGTGCAAGTGTAGAAAAAACTCAAATGAAAAGAAACAATGAGATTACTAATTGACTTTAATAGATACTTTTTTGGTTGGAACAACAGACATGTTATAATCATAATTCGTAACAAGCATAAATAAGCATTATTAAAAAGAAAAAAACATTAATCATGATGCTCTTTTTTTAATTGATGAGTGGCGCAACCCTAATTTGGGATACTGCACTTCAAGGCTGATTTGAGAAGAATTGAAAGAATAGAAAGATAACAATTGCTATTTCGCCAAACTAGGGTTTTTTTATAACCAAAAGCTGCCTCTTACAATTGCAAATGAGTCTTCTAATACACCCACAATCGAAATCCCAACTAATTTGCTTATAAAATAAAAACTGCTAAAAATAGAAAATGGCTAAAAATAGAAAGTTTTTTAAGAAAGAAATTAATTGTTTGATTGCGTCCCAAATTGATTCCCGATACTGAACGATGGTTTTTCGCGATTCCGAGAGACGTCATTGGAGAGCAGTCCCATTGACTCAGATGATTTTGCGAGATTTTCGATTTGGCTGGTAGAATGCGCAAATCGGAAAAGATTTGGCAGTTCTGGTTTCTCGGGTTGAACTAGACACGACGTGTTTTGGAATGGTACAGCCGCTCCATATAGGCCAGGGCTGCATCACTTCTTTGGTTGAAACAACAGACATGTTATGATCATAATTTGTAAGAAGCATAAGCAAGCATTATTAAACAGAAAAAGACATTAGTCATGATGATCTTTTTTTTGTGCACCGTGCTTCACGCCGATTTTTTTGACATTATTGAATATTCGTGGTTTCAGCACAAGCCAAAGTCATGCGATATAGAAGCTCACAAAGGCCATAGGGTTAAAGTTCATTACCGAGTAAGTAATAATGCTTTTAGTAAATGGCATTACAATAAATAGGTAGAACAGCTAATAAATAGGTAGAACAGCCAATGGTATTTATGATTTTAATGTTATATATATTGTGTTCTTCTAATGTTTCATATATGTGTTAAGCTAACTCTTAAATTTCATGGTCATAGAATTTAACAGGACATATGCCTTGCATAATTAGTGGATGGGAGGTGTCATGCTGGATTCCTTGAAATCAAGGCGCGCTGGGGGACAAATATAGCTACATAAGCATGCAACAACTAATTTTTCAGTGTGAAACTGTATTTTGAGATTTAGATAATGGCTGATAGACTTAAGAGGAACACACAGAACTACTTGGACTGCCAAACAACTTCAAAATTCTTCAACAATGTCATATGCGAAACTGACCTTATAAAACACAGAACCAGGTGTAAAAGGACGGTAGAAAAATAGAGACGTTACCGGTACAAACAAGATAGAAAAAGTCAAAAGAAAAATAAAAAGAAAAGAAACACGTTACCGAGTACAAACATGACAGAAAGGACAAGTAGGACAAAAAGATCAAAAGAAAAATAAAATGAAGAAGAGAAACATGTTACCGGATACAAACATGATAAAAGGACAAGTAGAACATAAAAGGTCAAAAGAAAAATAAATGAGCTGTACATTGATTGAAAAACACCTAAATCATGACTGTCTTTTCAAGAAAACAGTTTTCTACCTGAAGTAATGTTGCTTTCTTAATTCACTATTCTCATAAAAATGACATCATATTAATTTTCCCTTATAAGTCTTTACTATTTGATAGAACAAGACATCATTCAATTTAAAATGTGATGCTAAATATTTACATAGCATCGTCAAAAGTATAACAAAAAGCGCATTTCAATAATAGCAAAATATAGACACACGGTGGAAGTAAAAATAATCAATCCTACCAATAATTACGAGTAATAGTTTACCAACCGGGTTGAAATCCTACCACGGTTTACTCAAGAGATAAAACGATGGGACCCACAACACCTAAATATTAGTGTCAAACAAATGGGCCCATGGTGTTTGTCTCTTGAGTAGACTGTGGTAGGATTTCAAGCCCGGTTGGTTAAGAATTTTTACGGACTAATTATGGGTACCTATTTATCAAAATAAATAATTGTCTATCAATCAGTTGATATCCAAACTAAGAACATTAGAATATATTAATGGGATGGAACAATATACAGCGTTGGATAAATTGATATATCCCACAAATATATTCTCTCTGATGTACACATCTTTCTTAATCTACACGTAAAGGCCTTTTCATCATGTGCATTGGAAAATGAATGAGCTATATACCTAAGCCATGGCCATCTTTTCAAGGAAACAGTTTTCTATCTAAAGCAATGTTGCACCCTTAATTCGCTATCCTTATAAAAATGACATCACATTAATTTCCCTTCACAAGTCTTCACTATTTAATAGAATAAGACATCATTCATTTTAAAATGTGATGCTAAATATTTATGTAGCATTGTCAAAAGTATAACACAAGGCGCATTTCAATAATAGCAAAATATAGACACACGGTGGAAGTAAAAATGTACATCCTGACAATAATTACGGGTAATACTTTACCAACCGGGTTGAAATCCTACAACAGTTTACCCAAGAGATAAAACGATGGACCCACAACACCTAAATATTAGTGTTAAACAAATGGGCTTACGGTGTCCGTCTCTTGAGTAAACTTTGGTAGGATTTCAGGTCCGGTTGGTTAAGCATTTTTACGAACTAATTACGGGTACCTATTTGCCAAAAGAAATGATTATCTGTAAATTAGTTGATATCCAAACTAAGAACATTAGAATATATTAACAGGACGGAACAATATATAACGTTGGATAAATTGATATATCCAACAAATATATTCTCTCTGACGTACACATTTTTCTTAATCTACACGTAAAGGTCTTTTCAATCTGTGCATTGGAAAATGAATGAGTTATGCTATCATTGATTAAAAAAACACCCAAGTCATGACTATCTTTTCAAGAAAACAGTTTTCTACCTAAACCAATTTTGCACACTTAATTCACTATCCTCATAAAATTGACATCACATTAATTTCCCCTCATAAGTCTTCACTATTTGATAGAACAAGACATCGTTCATTTTAAAATGTGATGCTAAATATTTATGTAGCATCATCAAAAGTACAACACAAGGCACATTTCAATAATAACAAATTATACACACAGTGGAAATAAAAATAATCCATCTTACCAATAATTACAGGTAATACTTTGCCTACCGGGTTGAAATCCTACTACAATTTACCAAGAGATAAAACGATGGGACCCACAACACCTGAATATTAGTGTCAACAAATGGGCCCATGGTGTATGTGTCTTGAGTAGACTGTGGTAGGATTTCAAGCCCGATTGGTAAAGCATTTTTATGGACTAATTATAGGTACCTATTTGCCAAAAGAAATGATTGTCTGTAAATTAGTTGATGTCCAAACTAAGAACATTAGAATGGACTAACGGGACGGAAAAATATAATTTATCATAAATTTGTTTTTACATGGGCTGAAGAAATATTAAATAAATAAATTCATATGATAAAACCAAAATATGTTATCAGAATTTTTTTTAAAATAAAGACGCATTGAATTTTTTTTGTCCCCGCCTCCCGTTGACGCCATAACTTTTCATTTCCTTCCCCTATTTAATCCAGAGCTCTTCATCTTCATCCCACTTGAAGAGAATAAAGGGAAAAAATAAAAATATATATAGAGAGAGAAAGAGATCTCAATATTAACAATTTTCGGTTTTTCCAACACTTTTGAAGTTTAAATTCTTGGCTTGGATTCGTTTCAAAGCATTATAGCTTCAGTAAGTATTTTTAGCTCTTTCTTTCTTTTTCAACATATATGATCATGATTCATGATGGTTCGCACTAAACTTTTTTCTATAAATGAACTTTCTTATTTCAACATATTATTTTTCATTCTTCATTTAGTATTTTTTCAAACTATTGAGAATGTTTTTAAAAGTTGTCATTATTAATGTAATCTTAATTTGAATTGATATTTTTTCTATTTGCAGGAAAGAGTTCGTTTGATTTGGTAAACTACCAACATTACCACAAATATGCCTATTAGTAATAGGCATTTAGTCACGGCTTAACCCATAATCAACTTATGATTATGGTTATAAAAGATTTAGTCACGGTTGAGTCCGCTACGAATAAAAAAATATGACGGGCCCCAAACCCCACTCGTGATTAAAACCCAATCCCCTTTTTCCCCCAATCGAGCCATCATTTTCCCCCCCTAAAATATTTGCCCTAAAAATTCTCCAACTTGCTTCCTCATCGCCGCCTTCTCACCATCGCCTCCATCTCGTCACCATGGCTTCTCTTGGTTTGTCCAGCTCGCCACCACCGCATCTCCTCCAGAGTCGCTGCCGCCTCTCTTGTCGAAGCTTGCTCTGGCCATCGATCGAGCTCGACAAGCTCGCCGCTGCCGTCAGCCATAGCTTTGTGGTGGTGAAGAGTTAAGCTTGTTTGGTTAATTTTATTTTTATCGTTTAATTTAATTTTTGCTCAATCCAGTAATTTTTTTTAATTTTTGCCCTAGCTCCTGTCGTCGCCGGCCTCCTCGAGCTTCCTCGCCTCCGCGCCTGTCTCTTTGTCTAGCCTCCTCTCTTCCAAGCTAGATTAGCATTTTAATTTTTAAATTTTGTTGATTTTTTATAATTCAAAAGTTTGTTGTTGTTGTTGATTAATTTCATATATTTTTAAATCTGTTGTTGCTGAAAGTGTATCCTAGCACCACCACTATGTTTAAACCGGCATCAAGCATGCAATTTTCAAAATTTCTCGGTGCTAAGCTACACTGACCTAGGATCTAACTAGATTATTAGGGTTTGTATCATGACATCACAAGAACTAATCTAAGAGATGGAGACTACAACCTTTGTAGACCAAGTCCTTCTCTTCTATAGCTCCAGGTAGTAGTCCCTACGACTCCTCTAGGCTCCACTTGAAGAAGGATAGAGCTTTGCTTCGCGCTCTTCGTGTCAAAGATGATCCACCTTGAACCTTCTCTAATTCAAGCTACCTCTTTGATTAGTGAAGGACAACACCCTAATTTAAATGGCTAATCTAAAGTAGGATAATGAAGTAGGGGTTAATAAGCTCATTTAGATTTATCCAAAGCCCTATGGTTCACATCATATGTGAGCTTTAGGGCTTGGAGGAGAAAGAAGATAATGGTGAGAGCTAGAGAGATTGAAAGCAAATGAGCTTAAGAAAATATCCAAGTAAAGAATGGCACTCTATTTCTTCTCACTTACTGAAGCATACCATTTTTTAATAATAATAAAATGTAACCATGCTTCTATAGTGAAAAGAAAATCAATAAAGAATTGATCAAGCCATGCTTCACCCATTCCTCAAATATCTCCACATTTTCCACCTCATTTCTATTTTCTCAAAATAGAAATTCCATGCTTCATAATATATATATATATATATATATATATATATTAAAAGAAAAAAATAATTAGTAAGTAATAATATTAGTTAATATATAATTATATCAAATATAAATATATATCATATTATTAAATCAATACTTGATTCAATAATCCGGTTATATCACATATAACCGACTAATATAATTTATCTGTATATCACATTATCAAATCAACACTTGATTCAATAATCCGGTTATATCATATATAACCTAACCGATGTCAAATGTCGCCAGATTAAAATACGGTATCACATACTCATATTTAATCAGGCTCAAGCACACATCAGCATATGTGCCCTACTTCGTTTCGCTTGAACTATGAAATCTCTGTGTGGGACTCTAAAGACTCGTCAATACGCCAGCAGTAGATAATGATCGCATCAGTTACCTACAAGCCGTCAGCGGTACTAGCTGGACGTAACAGCTACCCGGGTATTGAGCGATTAGAAGATCAACAAGCAAGTTTGTCCAAACTCCCATGAACCCTATAAGTAACACTTACCGTACAGTCCGGTCTCTTCGTCTAATATGTCACATATCGAGTCTAGGGGTGGAATCGTCAGATCCCAGTAACTTGATAAGTCATGCCGATGTATGTCTCATAACGGTTCGAGAAACTACTGATAATACTTACCAGTAAATATCATCAGCCCTGGCCAGAGACTTACCGTTATAGCTAATCGAGCATAGCGCAACATCAACTCCCTATACCGGGAGAGACGAAACCCCTCCTATCGCTCACTGCCTCCATGTGACTGGGGACTATACCCAAAAATCAACTTGTTTGCATGACTCCTTTGAGCCATGATAGGGAGGAAATCAAAGCACAGTGGGAGACACACAAGACATTATGACGATCTCGGGTCTACAGACCAACCTATACCAGTGTCACCAGAGAACTGCTATCTGACGATAGGTATGGTACCATCTGGGAGTTCTCGGCGAGTCCTGTTTGGTGTACCCATTCTCTAATAAGCATCCATGTACAATCTTTGATGTCAAACACCAATGGTTATGGGATCAACCATCGCCCCATAAAGGGTCAAGAAACGTACGCACTAGTCTACTTTGTAATATCAATGCCCTGTCTCGATACTCTCTCGACTAGGAACAGTTAAAGGATGTGCTTGTAGACTACACAAATCCCAGTAGTATGATCTGCATCATAGTCCTGGTAGTCAAGCAAACATCTTAAGGGCTTTATCAACATGTATCAGAGAGACAGTATAATAATACAAGTGTACATGTTAAGATAAAGAGCAACTAGATAGTATACTATCATGTCGAGCAAGAAAGTCCTCTATATATATGTCCAAGCATCCACTATATCATACAATAATGGCCTCTAGGGCATATATAATCCTAACAATCTCCCACTTACACTAAGGCCAGTTGTTGTAGTATCTCATACCCAATATCCCAAAAAGTCTCTCAAACTGTGTCTGGGGGAGGGCCTTCGTGAGTGGATCCGCTTCGTTGTCCTTCGTGTCAACTCTCCTGAGCTCGATCTCCCGTCGATATACTATCTCCCAGATCAGGTGATACCGTCTAAGAATATACCTGGATCTCTGATGGGACCGGGATTGCTTGGCCAAAGCCACAGCTCCATTGTTATCACAATACACAGGTATTGGATGCTCAATGGATGGAACCACACCAAGTTCAGTAATGAACTTCTTCATCCAGACAGCCTCTTTGGCAGCATCGTTGGCAGCGATGTACTCAGCTTCCATCGTCGAGCCTGCTACGGTATCTTTCTTGGAACTCTTCCAATATACTGCCCTTCCATTGAGGGTGAAAACAAATCCCGAGACCTACTTACTGTCGTCCTTATCACTCTGAAAGCTTGAATCGATAAAGGACTCCATCTGGAGTTCTCCGTTACCATACACCAAGAAAATTTCTTTAGTCCTTCTCAAGTACTTAAGAATGTTCTTCACAGCTATCCAGTGCTTTTCCTCAGGATCTGATTGATACCTGCTCACTACATCTAGTGAGCAAGCTACATCCGGTCCAGTACAAAACATTACATACATGATAGACCTGACTGCTGAAGCATAGGATATCCCTTGCATGCGAGCCCTCTCCAAATCAGTCTTCGGAGATATCTTTTTGGTGAGAGCGATTCCTGAGCAAGAGAGTAAATTACCACGCTTAGAATTTTCCATACTAAATCTCTTTAGTATGGTGTCTATGTATCTGGATTGGGACAATCCCAACATTTGCTTCGATCAATCTCTATAGATCTTTATCCCCAGGATGTAGGAGGCATCACCAAGATCTTTCATGGAGAACTTTTGTAATAAGAAGAGCTTGACCGAGTGTAGCATAGAAACATCATTTCCTATCAAGAGTATGTCATCCACGTACAATACGAGAAAAACAACCTTACTCTCTACAACCTTTTTGTATATATAAGGTTCACCTTCGTTTTTGATGAAGCTAACTCTTTGATCGCTTCATCAAAACAAATGTTCCAACTCCGCGATGCCTACTTTAATCCGTAGATGGATTTAAGCAGCTTGCACACCTTTCCGCTGCTCCCACTGTCTACGAAGCCTTCTGATTATATCATGTACACGCTCTCTTCTAAATCACCATTTAGAAAAGCGGTCTTGACGTCCATCTGCCAGATTTCATAGTCATGGTATGCAGCAATAGCAAGTAGGATCCTGATGGACTTAACTATAATGACAGGAGAAAATGTTTCATCATAATCGACACTTAGTCGTTGACGAAAATCTTTTGCAACAAGTCTAGCTTTGAAGGTCTCAACATTTCCATCTACACTAATTTTCTTCTTAAAGATTCACTTTCTCTCGATGGGTTTTACCCCTTCAGGAGCAACTTCCAAAGTCCATACTTTGTTGGTGTACATGGATTCCATCTCAGATCGTGTAATAGCCTGCTCGAAACTAGTTGAGTCATCATCTTCCATGATGCAATTCTCGCTCCCACCGTTTATGAGAAAACCGTAGTATCTCTCAGGTGGATGAGGAACCCTACCAGATCTGCGGAGTGGCTGAGCTTCGTCGGAGACTATTGGATCCTCCAGTTCTATCAAATCATCAGTTGTAGTTTGTGTAGCTGGAACTTCTTCCAGCTCTACCTTATTACCACTAATTTCTTTTACAAGAAATTCATTTTCTAAAAAGGTGGCATATTGAGAAACAAATACCTATTTTTCCTCAGTGTGGTAGAAGATATATCCATATGAATTTTTAGGATATCCCACAAACTTGCAAAGAACTGATCGTGTCTCGAGTTTATCCGGATTCTGTTTTGTAACATAGGCCGGACAACCCCATATCTTAACTCGTTTAAAATATGGTCTCTTTCCACTCCATATCTCACATAGTGCTTTAGGCACAGATTTTGATGGAACTTGATTCAATAGGTATGCAGCTGTCTCAAGTGCATAACCCCTAAAAAAATAGGTAACTCAGCAGTACTCATCATAGAACGCACCATATCTAATAGGGTGTGATTCCTCCACTCCGATATTCCGTTGTGTTGTAGTGTATACAGAGGTGTAAGCTGAGAGAGAATCCCATTCTCTTTTAAATAATCTCGGAATTCCGTGCTTAAGTATTCTCCTCTCCGATCAGCTTAAGTATTTGAAATCTTGTCAAATCCTACCCTAATCTGAACCCTAAATCCAAAATCTTAAACTCAATTAAGAAATCCATAAACTTTAAAAAATGTACCCTAAACTAAAAACTTCGGTGCCTTGAAACTGAAACGTAAACTTAAATTAATTCAAATTAAATATTAAACTTGCGTGTATGATTTTCGATAATAATATAAAATTTTCATATTCTCATCGATAATTAATCATATGTGAAAATCAAAACCCGACTTAGTTCCCGTTTATCGGTTAACATACGTGCGATATTCGTCATGACATAAAACTACACGAAGGTTGTTAAATACCGGATAGTATCGTTCGGTTTCTAACAACCGTCGTATAGTCTATGTGACAAGAATTAATATTCAATCGTATGATAACAGATAGATTTGTCCCATATGGAAAAATTAGGAATGTATAAAGTAGACACCTGCATTCACTTGTGTTTTTCATTCGTTTCGAGATATTTTACCGGTACCTTTCCGCTGGTTCTCCATGTACAACGATAGATTAGATGTTCGTTTCAATGGTGTTTCACAGCATTGAAATGATTATCTGTTTTATTACAATTTACTCGGAGAACAGTGGGGAGGTGCTGCCGAAATTTTCTCGAAACGGATGAAAGCACAAGTGAATGGGTGTATGCTTTATACATTCTTAATGATATAGGTGCCTTACCCCCGACAGCCGCTACCCTTGACATTCAATATAGAACATTTAATATCATCATCATCTTTCTTGGAAGAAAAATCAAACTCCCTACCTATAAGTATTTGCTCTCGGTACTTGATAATTTTTATCGCTAAATCGTCAATTGAAACTTAAATTAACCAAGTCGTCAATTAAACCTAGCACTAAGCTTCTTAGTATCCCGTCTATCGTGTATCTGTCAAGAAATCTTAATCCGGTGCGTGTAATAGCCTGCTCGAAACTAGTTGAGTCATCATCTTCCATGATGCAATTCTCGCTCCCACCGTTTATGAGAAAACCGTAGTATCTCTCAGGTGGATGAGGAACCCTACCAGATTTGCGGAGTGGCTGAGCTTCGTCGGAGACTATTGGATCCTCCAGTTCTATCAAATCATCAGTTGTAGTTTGTGTAGCTGGAACTTCTTCCAGCTCTACCTTATTACCACTAATTTCTTTTACAAGAAATTCATTTTCTAAAAAGGTGGCATATTGAGAAACAAATACCTATTTTTCCTCAGTGTGGTAGAAGATATATCCATATGAATTTTTAGGATATCCCACAAACTTGCAAAGAACTGATCGTGTCTCGAGTTTATCCGGATTCTGTTTTTTAACATAGGCCGGACAACCCCATATCTTAACTCGTTTAAAATATGGTCTCTTTCCACTCCATATCTCACATAGTGCTTTAGGCACAGATTTTGATGGAACTTGATTCAATAGGTATGCAGCTGTCTCAAGTGCATAACCCCAAAAAAAATAGGCAACTCAGCAGTACTCATCATAGAACGCACCATATCTAATAGGGTGCGATTCCTCCACTCCGATATTCCGTTGTGTTGTGGTGTATACAGAGGTGTAAGCTGAGAGAGAATCCTATTCTCTTTTAAATAATCTCGGAATTCCGTACTTAAGTATTCTCCTCCCCGATCGGCTTAAGTATTCTCTACATTGAAATCTTGTCAAATCCTACCCTAATCTGAACCCTAAATCCAAAATCTTAAACTCAATTAAGAAATCCATAAACTTTAAAAAATGTACCCTAAACTAAAAACTTCGGTGCCTTGAAACTTTGCGTGTATGATTTTCGATAATAATATAAAATTTTCATATTCTCATCAATAATTAATCATATGTGAAAATCAAAACCCGACTTAGTTCCCGTTTATCGGTTAACATACGTGCGATATTCGTCATGACATAAAACTACACGAAGGTTGTTAAATACCGGATAGTATCGTTCGGTTTCTAACAACCGTCGCGTAGTCTATGTGACAAGAATTAATATTCAATCGTATGATAACAGATAGATTTGTCACATATGGAAAAATTAGGAATGTATAAAGTAGACACCTGCATTCACTTGTGTTTTTCATTCGTTTCGAGATATTTTACCGATACCTTTCCGCTGGTTCTTCATGTACAACGATAGATTAGATGTTCGTTTCAATGGTGTTTCACAACATTGAAATGATTATCTGTTTTATTACAATTTACTCGGAGAACAGTGGGGAGGTGCTGCCGAAATTTTCTCGAAACGGATGAAAGCACAAGTGAATGGGTGTATGCTTTATACATTCTTAATGATATAGGTGCCTTACTCCCGACAGCCGCTACCCTTGACATTCAATATAGAACATTTAATATCATCATCATCTTTCTTGGAAGAAAAATCAAACTCCCTACCTATAAGTATTTGCTCTCGGTACTTGATAATTTTTATCGCTAAATCGTCAATTGAAACTTAAATTAACCAAGTCGTCAATTAAACCTAGCACTAAGCTTCTTAGTATCCCGTCTATCGTGTATCTGTCAAGAAATCTTAATCCGGTGCGTCTTGTCTATAGGAATCTTGCTTCATCCGGGCTGTTCCAATATGGTATTCCCGTACCTCCATGACAAGAGTTGGATGTACGTCGATACTCTCTCGAGAGTCAACTGCTTTTTCGTTGACGGTGTTAGATTTTTCACCGATTTTTCCTACGCATGTCTTGGGTTACCGAAGGAGCATGAAATCTATTATCCTTTCTCTAAGTGTATGAATAAGCGATTGCTCAAGAAGTCGGAAATTGAGTTACACATTGTGAGATATGGTTTCGTTAGAGATTATACCATGTGGGAACTTCACGAAGAAAAAGTCGTTGTAATGGGAGACGAGGCATGAGTGCAAGAGAGGAGAAACGAATTCATTGAAATGGAAACCGCAGAGTGGTAAGGGATATTAGATGAAGAGGAGGAAGAGGAATGATAGTTTGAAGAAGAAGCCGTCGAAAAAGATGATGTTGTATTCACGCTGATCGATGACATGGAAGACCTTATAAATGCCGCTGGACTTTCTTATGATATGGAAAGCACTAGACCCTCGTTACTGGAGAAGTACAAGGCTGACTCTAGAATCCCGCTATATCCAAATGGAAAAGGGTTTTCAAAACTGTCGTTTTTTGTACGTCTTTTCCAGATCAAGTGCAATACTAGATGAAGTGACCAGTCTTTCACCGATCTTCTAGAACTGCTGAAAGAAGTTTTTCCCGACGGAAATGAAGTGCCACCGAGCTGGTACGAGGCGCAAAAGACAATCACAAACATCGGCTTGAAGTATCATAAAATACATGCATGTAAGAATGATTGTGTTTTGTTCCGGAATGAACACGCAACACCCAGAAACTGCCCCGTGTGCGGGACCGGACAATTCAAGCCTAAGAAAGACCCTCAGTTGAGTGATGTACTCATGAAAATTCTTCATCATTTTCCATTAATACCGAGACTGCAACGGTTATTTATGTGTGAGGAGACGGCGTCCGAAATACAGTGGCACCATAAAGCGCCTCGTGATGAGGGAAAAATGAGTCATCCCAAATATTCAATGTCGTGGAAAGTTTTAGATGAAAAACATCCTTCATTCAGCGTAGACCCTCATAACGTGAAGTTGGAAATTGCAAGTGACGGTTTCAATCCATTTGGGATAGTTCGCGGCGGGTGTACTCACAGTACTTGGCCCATTGTGGTGACTATGATTTTCCAGCCTACGGCATGCTGTCGAGGTGGACAACTCAAGATAAGCTTGCTTGACCTAGTTGTCATACGCATACGAGCGCCGTTCGCTTGAAGTTTAGCGGGAAAGAGTCTTTTATGGACCACCGAAATTTCTTGTCTATAACTAACAGATTCAGAAAGAATACAAAATTGTTTAACGGCAAGACAGAGACCAGTAGGTCTCCTAAACCATTGTCCGATAATGACATATAGCAACAATGGAGAGGTTATCAGAATATCACATTCGGAAATAAACAAAACAAATATGCAATGCCATGCCCAACCGGTTGGAAGAAATTAAGTGGTTTATTTTAACTTCTGTACTGGTTCGATCTACCGCTCCGCCATAATTTAGATGTTATGCATATTGAGAAGGGTACCTCTGAACATGTCATCAATCTTCTGCTTTGTAAGGATGGAAAAACGAAGGACAATCTCAACGCCCGCCGTGATTTGACGGATTTGGATGGTTTGTCCATTAAAATAGAATTGCATCCTTGGCCTGTGGCTGATAAACTAGATTATTACGAGATCCCACCAGCAATCTACAATCTGGAAAAAGAGGAGAAGGGGTGGTTCCTATGGGTGTTGAAAGAATTGAAAGTCCCTAATGGTTTCTCATCAAATATTTCTAAACAGGTACAGGTAGAAAATGGAAAAATTGTAGAACTCAAGAACCACGACTACCACATATTGATGCAACATCTTCTTCCTTTATGCCTGAGAGCATCGGTAAAATCCGAAGTTGGTTTCATTCTTAACGACTTATGCACGTATTTTCGACAACTGTGTTCAAACAACGTCGACATCAATGAGATAGCAGAGCTCGAAAAAGATATTCTTATGATCCTTTGCAAGCTCGAAAACCATCTTTCCACCTTCATTTTTCGACATTATTGTTCACCTATCCGTCCATTTGACAACCGAGGTTAAGATTGGCGGTATGAAAATATTTATTATTAATCATTTAAATTGCAAAACATTATCGTGGATTAATAATATCTATTATTTTCAAGAGATATCTATTAACTTTAAAAAACTATATCCGCAACAAATATCGTCCTGAAATTTCGATTGCAGAAGTTATCTCTTGAAAGAAGTGACGTCTTTCTGTGCTCGTTCCTGGATGACAATGTAAGGATGAAACTGAACAAACCGCCGTGTGTTCCTGATGGTCCAATTGGAGCGGGAAGGCTAAAAAAAATGTCTTGACGTCTTTCTGTGCTCGTTCCTGGATGACAATGTAAGGATGAAACTGAACAAACCGCCGCGTGTTCCTGATGGTCCAATTGGAGCGGGAAGGCTAAAAAAAATGTCTTACGATCTCATTGATGGTTTACATGCATTCATCTTGTTAAATAGCGAATGTTTTGCTAAATATGCAGAGTAAGTTTTTCTAATTTCATCCATTTAAATCGTTTGAAATAGAGTATAATCTAACCGATATAACTGTAAATTAATAAATATAGCGCACAAAACTATATTTAAGAGATCGAATTCTTAGATGTGGTCGGATGATAGAATCGAAAAAGAACAGAGACGCACTTTCGTCGCTTGGTGTAGAGAAGTTAAAGGACAAATGAATCGTAGTGAGCAGATTGATAGAAAGGACCAGGACCTTTTAATCGGTCTATGGAGCACCGTGATCTCCAGGCTAGCCCCAGACGCTGCTCCATGGATGCTGGAGTGGACCGCATCAGGTGTGCCCATTGGTGACTACTCGACCAAGTAGGGGGATTACATGGGAGCGGAGATCCGTACCTACTATAGATACCCGCTCCATATTAGATGTAGCCCATTCCAGACCGACTATATTCGACAGTTTTTACAGCGACCACGGTATCACATAACCTTTTATACATTTAAATTTAAACGTCGTTATATATATATATAAATTTAAATTTTTGTAATTTCAGACCCAGAACATTACAGGTTCATCAGCGTCATCGGCGAGGATGACGTTCTTATGCCGTTCGATACACATCGGGCCATAGACTGGGTCATATCTGAATGCCGGATTATCAAGAGAAGACGCCGATATGAAATAAGGAAGTATCATTACATTCTCTGGGCCGCGGCTACTGAGGTGGAGCGGGAGGCGATGATGGAGGCCATTTTTCGGGATGTCCCGAGAGAGGATTAGCCGCATCTAGTCTCATATTACGAGCGTGATGATGTTCAAGTATAAATTTAATTTTTAAGATTATAATAATATAACATGAAATCATATTTTGTAATATATAATATTATCTTATTTATATTTGTAAGGCAGCGTCGGTTCGCAACAGGGAGAATCGAGAGAACGGTGTCAGAGAGCGCGTTATCCCGATCCAAAGGAAACGGTCGCAGGCTAGCGCTCAGCACCAGCTCGTGAGTATTTCGACGTTTAAGAATATATGTTTTCTTTGTCGAAAATTACTTATTGAAATAAATCCTAATTTTATTGCAGAAAAAGAAAGATCCCGCCAACTACACTGCTGCCAGGGGATGGTCCGTGTTATACAGGGATATGGGCGAGTACATGGTAAGTTTCCTATAATCAAGTCGATACTGTAATTAACACGTTTATATATATATATATATATATATATATATATATATATATATAGACCCAGTTGCAGGACAGGACGAACGCCTTAAGACTTGGCCCCGACGATCCGATTACCGCCATTTTCCCTTTTCTGGATTCGATATCCGGCGGATATCACTGTGACTATGAGCGCGGGTTGGTCCCAGGGCCCACCGACACTTTTCCAGGCGTCCGTCCGTCTACGAGTACGCTATGGCCCAGATGTGGACAGATGCGGCCGCTGCTTCGTAGGAGGAGATTCGTCGGCTCCAAGATCTGGTGGAGCAGCAGAATGTGCGGGTGGATACGCTTCAGGCGCACATCAAGGAGCTGAAGCGGTCGAATGTGGAGCCATCAGGCAGGCTATACGAAACGAGTTTGGGGGTATGTTTAGATCACGAGATGATGGAGCTAGATCGTCCCAACGACAATAGATTATTGATTTTTTTATACAATTATTTGTTTTATTGCTTTATTGATTATACTATTCGATGTATATATTTTGTTTATAATTGCGTTTAATTCTAATCATATTACTTCTTGATTTTTAAAATTGCATGAGATTTGATTATATAATTATTATCAATCGCTGGTTGTAATTAAAAAGTAGAGTGTGTGGGGCGCGCAGATTTCAGTTTTTAAAAAATTGATAATATATTTGGTCACGGTTGTAATCGTGACCAAATAATATATAGTCATGGTTTTAACCGTGATCATAAGATATAGTAACGATTACCGGCTAATAGCAGGTAACCTTCACTATGATTTTCCCCTTATGGTCACGGTTTAAACCATGACCATAAGAACTATATAGTCACGGTTACTTGCAATAGCAGGTATCCTATATTACGCTTTAACCTTTTGGTCATGGTGATAACCGTAACCATATATCTCCTATGGTCACGATTTAAACCGTGACCATAAATTGGTCACGGTTATAACCGTGACCATATATGTGGACCCCACACAAGTTTTATTTAGTTGTTTGAACCGTTTTTGGTAACACTACGTATATGGTCACGGTCTTAACCGTGACTTAAAAAACATATGGTCACGGTTACGGGCGTGACTAGGGTTCTCGTGACGGGGTTTTACGCGACGGTTGTGTCACGGTTTTAACCGTGACCACATATAAACCATGACCAAATCTGTACTCTGTAGTAGTGCTAATTTAGCAAATTTCGATTCAAATTATATTTTTCTTCCAGTTATAAAATTAGAGCCAAGGTTGTTGATCACACACGTGAAATGTATGTTATTCTTTAAAATGATCAAGCAGAAACCGTAGTTTGCCAGCCCATCGAATATTAGCAGTTTATTTACAACCAGGTTACAAATTCTCATTTCTACAATTAATACACACACATATATATGTTTATTAATTTTTAAAACTAATCATGCAGTACAATGGAAGAAATTTATTCAATGAACATGTGTCGACGTGCAAACGGTCTATATTTGTATTGCAGACCAATGTGACCATTAAGAACTTTGTCTTACTACAAACACGTGGATATCCTATATCAAAAGTTTTATGTGTTATTGATCCCCTTGAACCCGACGACAAGGATGACGATGACGACAATGATGGTGGTAACAATATTGATATCAATGATAGCAATAAATAATCTGAAAAATATGACGTTTTAGGGCGCTGTTTTATTTTTTAGGTATTGGGCTGTGATGATATTATAGAATGTTATTTGATTTTCAGGCTGGGCTGTAATGATGTTTAGGGTGTTGTGTCATTGTTAGGTTAAATTGTGATGATGTAGCATGTTATCTCATATCAGGTTGGGTTGTGGCGAATATTATATGGTATGGTTTTATTTACAGTTTGCTGTGGTGATACAGAATATCTTCATATTAGTCTGCTGTGAGATTGTAAGGATTTGTTTAATTTTTCAGTTTGATATATAGTGTTGTTTTATTTTTTGATAAAACACGGCTATGGTGATGTACTTTGTCTATACTTAAGACATGATTTTTTTGCTTGTATTATAGTCTGTTTCAATGAACTGGATGACAAATAATATGCATTTTCCTTAAAATATATTTATGCTTTCATATTTTATATGTTTAGGCTAAATAAATATCATGTATTTTATTATGCTATCATCCATTAGTGTTTTGCTTGTCTTTTCAATTCAGAGAAACACATATTCTTAATTCTAATTTAAAATAAAAATATAAGTTATAGTCGCTTAAATATCTATTAATTATTGAGTATAATCAACATAAGCTGAGAGTGCGAGTATTGGGATTAAATAGAATTTAAATTTTAACGAAAAAACTGCTTCAGCATCCCATTGTCTTTGATTCATATTTTCCCCGCGCGCAGCACGGGTACAATGCTAGTATGTGTGTGTGTGAGAGAGAGAAAGAGAGAGAGAGAGAGAGATAACAACCAAGTTACCTTTAAGCAAAGATATTTATGCCCATAAGGTGTACTTGAGCGATTCTAGGATTGAAGAATAATCGGTTAATATGGCTCCTACTGCACTTGCAGAGAATGTCAATTTGATGATATTGTCATTAACTTTAGAAATTAATAATATTTGCCTAATAAAAATAAATAAAAATGACATTTGGGCTGATGTCTTTCCTAAAGCAAGATTTAGGCTGTTGCTTTCTAAAAGGTTCGTGTCCTAACATATAACTGAAATTTCTAGCATTGCCTTTCAGAGTAAAAAGCTTTGATTTATCAATTTTCCATACCTCCTTTCATTTTAATTTATAACTCTGATGTTTTATGAGATGAACAAAAAGTTGTGGCACTAGATTGGAGACCACGATACCATATCATTATAGGAATTGCTAGAGGACTTCTCTACCTTCATCGAGATTCTATATTGAGAATCATTCATAGGGACCTTAAAGCTCGCAATGTTCTTCTCGACAAAGATATGAACCCTACAATCTCAGACTAATTCGGCTTGGCCAGGATTTTCGGAGAGGATGAAACAAAAACAATGACGAAGACTGGAGTAGTCGGGACATAGTAAGTGCTACCAATCTCATTTATTTACAGCCAAAATTTAGTTTCATTCACCATATAATAATGTTTAATTTACTATTTGATTGAATGTATGCAGTGGATTCGTGGCTCCAGAGTATGCGCTAAAGGGGATTTTATCAGTAAAATCTGATGTTTTTAGGTTCGGGGTCGTGGCATTGGAAATCATAAGCAGAAAAAGAAACAAAGGAGTGTATCTCCCTGAGGCCGAGGAATATCTTTTAGGAAAAGTAAATACACTAATCTTATTAGGACCATGTACTTATTATTATCTATCGACATGCGATTTATCTTTGATTATCGTTTTCCAGGCATGGTCTTTATGGAAAGAAGGAAAAGGCTTGGAGCTAGTCGATGCATCGATGAGTGGTTCGTTTCTTATGGGTGAAGTCTTAAGATGTATAAAAGTGGGACTCCTATGATTCATTGGTCGTTTTGATGTTAGGTCGCGATCATGCATTTTTGCCCGAACCTTGCGAACCTGGGTTTCTTGTGAGAAGGAATTTTGCGTAACAAAGCTCGTCTTCGGATTCATGCAGTATAAATAATATGTCAATTATAATGACTTTAGTTAGACAGTGAGCTTTTCAATGTCGATGCTTTCTGAATAGTCAGGTTAAGAATTTTTTTTCCCCGTTTAAATGTATAAATTGATTTATTTATTTATTTTATCTTTACAGTCTCAACATTTTGCATTGGTT
This sequence comes from Agapanthus africanus, assembly GCA_030015575.1. Classification (NCBI taxonomy): domain Eukaryota; kingdom Viridiplantae; phylum Streptophyta; class Magnoliopsida; order Asparagales; family Amaryllidaceae; genus Agapanthus; species Agapanthus africanus. The sequence continues at coordinate 980,788,862 of CM057338.1, read as the reverse complement.
TCTTATGGTGTGGGCCGTAACAAATCCGAACTAGACCTAATTCATTTTTCATATGGCCAAAGCAATGGATCAGGCCCATGTTGGTTTCATGGACTAGGCTTTTATAGTGCAACTAGTTACATATGGTGTGGGCCGTAACAAATCTACAACAAAAAAGGTTCAAAAATATTTGTTCATTAGGACTTAACATGGACCGCATCTCAACACTTTGGAAGCGCTGGATTTGAAATGAACATTTATTTATTTTATATATAAATTCATTTTTATATTTTTGTTCTAAAAGAGCCTTTAGCTCAGTCAATATTATGGGTAAATTGTTGAAAAATCTCTGGCTCAAGAAGAAGGGATCAAACATGTTTTAGAAAAACCCAAAGTCCGTCACTTTTTCCCTCACATACTCACAACAGTGGGTATTTTAGTATATCCCAAAATTCTCTTCTCCTTCTTCTCACGGGACACTCTAAAAAATCTCATCTTTCTCTTTCTCTTTCTCTTTCTCTCTCTCTCACCTCCTCTATTCCCTCTCTCATCACCGCCACCACCAAGGACAATTTTCACTGTCTCCTCATCATCACGTTCTCCTCTCTCGTCTCGATCGTCGTCTCGACCTTGATCCTTCTCTCCACTCTTTGATCTCTCCGCCTTCGTTATTAACGCAGCCGAAACCCTAAGCGAACTATTCTCATCCTCGTTGGTTGCTTTTTATCTTCATAGCCGCCTCATTTAAATATCTCATTCACACCTCAACATAATAAGGCCTAAAAGAATGGAGATGGATTGTTGCAATTGGTTGTTTTCGGCAACTTCCCTCATTAAATTTTTTTTTTCTTTCATTTTCTGTAATGGATAGTTTGGTTGTTTGCTGTTTTTTATTTTTTATAATGTGGGTTTTGGATTTGGATATGAGGTTTTTGGTTCTGGTAATTAAAACTGTAAGGCTCAAAGTTACTTAATTTGTTTTTTAATTTCTAACCACTTGTATGTAACTTCTAATTGGTTGCTTGTAATTTCTAATAAGTTGTCTGTAACTTGTAAGCGCTTACTTGTAATTTCTAACAATTTGCCTGTAAATTTTAATTAGTCACTCGGAAGCTACGATGGCGGCCTCCAAATCAATATCATCCGGCGCCATAAATAAGCCTTCGTTGGTCCCATATTCACTTATGCCCTCGCTGTAAGGAGCATGAGGCTCTTGGCCGAATGCAACATCTGCAGAGAGTATTAAATTCTTTTTTTCTGCGAACAAGTACCAGCAGCCGACAATACAAGCTTGCGCTTGGCGGGCAACTTTGGGCGACAAGTCCCAATTTCTGTACCCAACTCCGATTCAGAAGACGCCACAGTCACCGCTTTCACGGGAGCACGGGGTAGCGGCAGCTCAGGCATCTCATGTGGTACCACAACCGCACCAACCTCTCTCAAAGGAGGACGAACGATGGTCCGTTGCTTTAAAAGAATAGCTGGATTACCAGCAGGGGCTGCATCCTTACGATCAAGCAACAACTTTTTTTCCTCCCTGATGACAGCACCCATCGCATACTGGTACCACGCCACGTACATGCTCAACACCTTTGAGACGCAGCTTGGCTCACTGATAAAAAAGTTAGAACTGGTGTTGAGCCTTATGAAATGGTGTAACGCGCTGCGGATGCCTTCTTCTGTGGCGGGCGGCTCAGCTAGAAAGGCCTCAAGCGGAACATCCTGATTGTAGCTAGATTGTTGGGCGAAACGATGAGGGTTGTATCTCATAAACAACGCCGCATCATTCTGCCTAAACACCAGAAAGCCCGGCCTGATCGAATATAGGTGGAGAATCTCTTGAGCTTTCAAAGTAGAGGCGCCATCTTTAAAGGTGTCCCGCAGCTGCTGCACCGCCTTCGCGGATTCTTTGCCGATACTTAAGACCTTGTCAACAAAGGTTATGCCATTCCCGACGGTACGCGGGCGAAGGAGCAAGCCTCGAGCCTCTCGTGGAGTCGGTTCCAAAATAGAAGCGTCAACCAGTCGCAGCAGTCGAGGAAAGTTATATCTTTCATTAAAAAGGGGGCCTTTTGTGAATTCCAAATGCGCCAAGCATATACAACTCGAGCCACGAGGTGTGGTAATGCATTGAGAAGTTCACGGGCTGCAACTCTGGTTGAGTAGTATCTGCCGCTAGGCTAAGGCCGTGATACAAATGGGCTAACCCAACGACCCCGACGGCCACTTTCACCCCAATAACCATTCGATGCGCTGGGTAGAAGACGGACGGCCTCATACGGCGAGGTTGCATCAGAAGCGCAAACCAGCCTAGCCATAGCCCGAGAAACCCCAAAAAGAACGTTTCTTCGTCGATCCCAGGAGCTGCAAGCTCTGCAAAAGGGACGACCAGGGTGTCGGGGAGAAAGAAACTCTTTTGATCCATCTCCGCCGTCGGCAGGTTGCCCAAAGCTAAGCCAAAAGGATCGTCAAGTTTGGCGAACTTCACGGCTTCCTTCGACAGTACTTCCGAGCGGAGAAAACGAGCGATAAAATCCGTAAAATTAACCCCACGGCTCCCAGACTCTTGAAATAGGCCCTCGTAAATATTCAACACCTTAATCAAACTTGGTGATTGATGTCGAATGACGTTGTCCGGGGTAAGTCCCATCATCACCGACTTGGCGGCAAAGACGTACTCATCATGAGGAAGTAGTTCCTCATAATGCTCCCCTCTAACAGGCAAACCAGAAATCTCCGCGAACTCCTCTAAAGAGATGGAGACTTCCCGATCCAACAAAAGGTGTGAGTTGGAACGTTCCATTGTTCCAAAAAGGTTTTTACCCACCATGTAGGAGGCGTGGAGTACTGAAAGAGAGAAACGTAAACTGTGGGATATAACCCGAGCCTCAGCAACTGCAACCTCTTGGCGGACAGAATATACCGGGCCCACTGCAAATATCCGGCTGGGTGACGGGGAGTCAAGCCTATGTTGTATAGTGTCCCCAAGGGCGCGACTCACCCTGGCATATACGCCGCCGTAGGATATCCAACGCCATTAGAGGCTGTACGGCTATCGCAGCCAAAGAAAGCTAAAGGAAACCATCTGAAGTCCAATTAAGCTCCTCCATGGCATAGTTCACCGGGGGTGGGTCGGCGTAAGAGATAGCCAAAATGGGCTCCGAGGGTACCGCGCAAGAAATGCTCCGCCGACCCCTGATGATTTGGTTGTACTATGTTCCCCATAGATGAAGATTCTTGTGTTCCGGATCATGGTCTTTGATCAGTGCAAAAACTTCTCGGTCTACGGGCACTTCGGGGAATCCGCCTTCCGAACGGAAAAAAGGGAAAGAAGTGTCGAAAGACATAGTACCTGCGCGGAAAAGAACAAATTTTCAGCCTCCAGTGCTACAGATTAAGTTCTATCACTAGGTACTTTAAATCCGTACTGCACTGCAATGCAGTGAAAAGGGACCAAAGGGGACCCACATAATCTAGATGACAATTCATCATTAATGAAACAGTCTCATCATTTGATGAGACTGTCATTAAATGAGGAAATCCTCAAAGGATTCTCATTCAATGAGAATCCATCGGGTCAAGGAGTAGATCTCCCCTTTAGAACAGCGCTCTATGACAGAGTGACATCTGTCAACTCTGATGATGATAGGAATAAAAATTCCTCAAGAGCCTTTCTCTGTAAAAATGATGGAATAACCCATCAGAAAACTTAAAATAATTTTTTTTAAAATTCTGAGATCTTTATTGTCTATGAACAAACTCTAAGAGTTTTCAAGAAAGATTAATAAATCTATATGATTTGAAAAGAGCAAAGCTCTGTTGATGGGTTAGGAAACCCTAAGAAAGATCTAAAATCTAACAAGAGCAAAGCTCTGTTGAGAAACCCTAAAAAATGTTTTCTTGAAGATCTATGATCTAAGAAGAGCAAAAGCTCTGTTAATGGACGAAACCCTAGTTTATTGACTAATCTCTTTAAAGATTTGATCTTTTACCTAAAAACTTGATAGAATTCTGTTTTTAAGAGAGTTCTTGAAATAGAGAGCTATGCTCTATAGGAGAAATTGATTCTCAGAAAATAAGAAGGAAGATAAACAGAAGTCATCTTAAGGGCCAAAGGCCCTATTTATAGGCACTGAGAGTCGTTTCAACTTCAATGTTGATCTAATGGTGGAGATGCTACCACCGCCGCACTCACGTGTGAGCCACGTGAGTGCAATAGTGGGGGGGGCATTTGTTTCCCCCAATCAGAGCAAAACTCTGTTCAAGTTTTCAAAATTTGAAATGAGCAGCGCTTCATAAGAGCGCCAGTGCTCTGAGGCGGCGCTCACGTACAAAGCACGAGTGCGCTCGCGCAAAGAGCGCCAGCGCTCTGAAGCAGCGCTCATGTGCAAAGCACGAGTGCGCTAACGCTGGAACTAAATGTTCCCCACCGTCAGATCAAAGATCCAATAAAGATGATAAATCATCAATTGACCAGAATGAAATTCTGTTAAGAAAAGATTTCTCAAAATCTTTCCAAACAAAAGATTGTGCTATGTAAATCAGAGCACCGTTGGATCAATGATCCAATGGTGATTAAAAAAAATCACCAAAATACAGAATAAATTCTGTATGGGAAAAGATTTCCCAATTTTGTTAAAAAAAGAAAATTGTCTTCTGTAAAACAGAAGCTCTTGGATCAAAAATCCAACGGGGGAAACATCCCCAAATCAATTAGAGAAAATATCTCCTTAACCGATTGAGCAAATCATCCTTCACTATATAAAGGCCCCAAGACTTCAAATCTCATAGAGAGGAACCCCCCTATAAACTTTGAGAAATCTCAGAAGGAAGAGAAAGCTCTCGGTAGAAGAAGAATTTTTCTTCAAGGTAAAAAAAAACAGAGATAAGAAAAATCTCATTAAAGAAAAAGAACATAATTCTTCTCACAGATCATAGATCTATATGAGTAAGGTCTTTTTACAAAAAGAGATCATGAATAAAAAAAGGGGGGAGAATAATTCAATTCTCTTAGGATCACAGATCTATAAAGGCAAAGCTTTTCACCAAAATAAGAGATTGAAATATCTCCTACAAAATAAGAACTTTGTTCTTAGAAGCTTGAGATAAAATCTCTTATAAACGAGAATTTATTTCTCAGATCATAAAACTGATCAGAAGCACTTCTGCGCTCTGGGACTGGCGCACAGTGCCAAGCGCACCACGTGCTCCTCACGTGTGCACCACTTAACAAATAACGCTTTGCGCTCATGGACAGGCTCCCAGCGCCAAGCGCACCACGTGCTCCTCACGTGTGCACCACTGGACAAATAGCGCTTTGCGCTCATAGACCGGCGCTTGGCGCTCATAGGCCGGCGCTTTGCGCTCATAGATTGGCGCTAGCGCCAAGCGCGCCACATGCTCCTCACGTGTGCGCTATATTACAGGAGCGCTTTGCGCTCATTAACTGGCGCTAGCGCCAAGCGCGCCACGTGTTCCTCACGTGTGCGCTGATAGAACATAAATTGTTCTTTGAATAAAGCCCTAGAGCTATGATGAATGCTCAGCATTCAATAAAAGACAAAAAGGCTGTCAGAACCCAAATCAATGCTCAACATTGTCAAACGTTTAACATTTTAACTGAGTGAGCCGATCCCAAGTTGGTCATAAACCCCTCATTCAAATTAATTGAGCCCATATGCTCATAAATCTCAGGTCTTAGTCCCAATTGGACTACAGATCTCCCAACCAAAGTTGGTTCAAGGGTACATCTCTGCACTCCTCCGATATGTGTCGTTGTAATCCTTCAACGTTTTCAGAGAGGTGACGGGTCCCGATAACCAGACATTTCATGGACTGTGGGGTCCTTAAAACCATGGACTATGATGTCCTTAACCTTGGACCGCAACGTCTCTAAACTAAACCCTACAGACTATGATGTTTCTAAACTAAACTATGATGTCTTTAAACTCTATGGACCATAATGTCCCTAAACTAATGGACCGTAATGTTCTTAAATTAAACAATAGAGCCCAAATGCTTTTTTGTCGGATCTAAATGATCCTGTTAAGTAGATCTTAGTCTAGAATTAGACTAACGTATTCTTAACAAACGTTTAAATTGATCTTAGTTTCAAATAAGACTAACGTATCCTTAAACCCAAACCAAAACCCAAATCTAAGAAAATACAGATTTGGACTAATCCACGCCCTACGGGCGACATCATAAATTAGTCTCCGTATACAATCCACGGGCAACCAAAAACAAAACAAACACACACGACACGAAATGACCATCTGTAGAAGGAGAAAGTGGTTACCACGATGCGGTAGCGTAATTAACTGCAGGGGCTTGCGCCTGCAGGGAAGAGCGTCCCCATAATCAAAAACCCCTCAAATGAGGGGGAATCTGACGAAGTCTACTATATCGGCCGCATCCGTTTAAACCTTCGATATATGGTACCATAAATCAACTTGGTATCTTCGGAGAGGTGGACGGATAAAACCAAATAGGATCTGCCCTCGAAATTCAGACTGGACGTCCCAACGTCCCGGTCCCGGTCTTTCGGCGTAGAACAGAGACGACAAGGATTCATGAATTCAAAAATTTGCGAAACCGACATAGAAATTCTTGTAAGTACTCTATAAATTATGGTTATACCATTTAGAGCTCTTGAACACTCACACACGGTTGCACAAACCTTTTACATTGCATGAACTTTGGGGTTTTCAATTTAAAATTGATTTTTATCATAAAACACAAGTTTCTGAGTTTTTACACTTCAGACGTATGTCCCCATGTACTTCAGACGTCTGCTGTATTTCTGTGTGTTTACAAAACCCACAGATGTCAGAAATGTCAGTTTTCATGCGTTTTGTGCTTCAGACGTCTACTGTAACGATTCTGAAATCACTGTACAGAATTTTCTTGTTATTGTACAGAAAAGAGTATTACAGCCCGTGTAAGAGTTAAAAATTATTTTGTTAAATAGAAAAAAGAAACAACTTGTAGCTCACTGGTAAAGCCTCTACACTGCGGTGACGTAGTCTGTGCGTTTGATTCCCATTAGACCCAATTATTTTTTAGATTTTTTCTTTTTAATTTTTGGAAGCCCAAGAGCTGCACGTGCAATACACGGAGAAATGAAAAAGTTTCAGAAAAATCAAACAGGCGCAATGAGGTGTACACACCCAACTTGACACGTGGCACGAATCTAGAGACAGCTCGATCAAATGCGACCGCCCATTTCTTGGATTTGGCCGGCCCCGACGGTCCAAAGTGCCCCAAATCACCTCGTACTTTGCACACTTGTCCTTTCGACTCCCTTTAACTTCCCTGCACTGTTTGATTTTCCTGCAATCAAATAGAGACTCTTCAATTCACCATTTAACACCTTTTTAATGCATTTAAATCCACATTTTTAATTCTCATACCCTAATTCTCCACTATAAATACCACCCCATGTCTTAGCTCTTCACCATTTTGAAATTTCTAGAAAAAAATCTCTCAAACTCTCTAAATGACAAATGGAGTTAAGCCCCCCAAGTGGAGTAGCAAGCCGAGTTCGAAGACCGGAGCACCTCCGACGAAACCACGACAACCGAAGGCTTCCCCTCGTTCTTTTTAACGATCTAAGCTAGTAAGTCCCTTCATCCCTCTCTCTTTCTGTCTCAAAACTTTTTTTTAAAAACAAATCGATAAAAGAGGAGTTATCTCCGATATCATATTCTTTTTACATTTGTAAGGCATGCGTTAAGCAAATTAAAACAAACTAACATGATATCTTGAATCTTAACATCATTTAACATTTTTTAGTTTTTAATTTAACAAAATTTTCATATGAAACAAACATATAACGAACGTTTTCATTAAAATACCATGAAGTTTAATGTAACAACTTTTCGATATCTAGTATACCCAAACCCTAGAACCTTCACAGGGTAACGACCTACCCTACACGCACACTATGGTTCCATAGCACAGTATTCTAAAGCTATAGTTAGTTTTAAAGAAGAACTTTTTCATTAAAATACCACACCGTTTCAAAACGGGTTTCTTTAAATAGGTATTTTGAAATTCTTGGCAATTACGCCTTTACAACTCTCATTAGGGGACCCGCTAATGGATGGTGCGGATTATCGCACATTCTTGGGACAGTAGAGCGAGATGCAGAACTTCTCACAGAGTATTCGGTCTCGGAAGAAATAAAAATACGGTTTTTAAGAAACGCGGCTTTTTCTAATAAAAAACTAATTTTTGGGAAAATTATATAAAATTATGAAATCCGTATTTTCAGTAAAAGCATATTAAGAAACGATATTTTTTAAAAGAAAGATTAAAATGGTAAATAAAATATCACCAAGTTTCTAAAAGTAGTAGTTTTTATTAAAATACTACAAACTTTCAAAAAAGCTTGGTTTTATCACCAAAACAACACAACAATTAAAATACATGTTCATGAAAATCCTAAATATTATAAATCACCCTCGAGATTTATTTTTAAAAAATATTAATATATATTTATAAAAACCCCTCGAAATATGCAAATAATATTTTAAGAACTTTAAATTAATGTAGGTTTAAGCGGGATCAATTCACTTAAGCCCCAGGGAGCCGGAGAAAGTGAGTGTTTGCCTATTCAGATTAGATAACTTAACGGAGTTATCAATAGCAATTGTCTTGAAAAAAAACACAAATCATGTCGTCCATGTGCAGCAGTTGCCGATTTTTCCCGAACAAAAGATTTTAACAATTTACATCAATTTACATGAAAAGACATAAACTCAAATCTAAACTTTAACTCGAACTCGAATACAAACTTGAACTCTAATATGTACTCGAATCCAATCAACTCGAACCAACTTGACTCGAACACAGATTGCAATTGTTAGGACTTGCACATTACTCGACTCACTCGAATACAATCTACACCTTTTGCAATCTAGGATTTCAATCAAGACATGTCAATCAATCAATCAAATCAATTAAGTATATTAACCAGTTATAATATATTATACTCGGGATGCTTGGGATGGTTTCTTGTGTGAATCTAACGGAGCTTCAGGAGTCCCGTATTAACCTTTTTTTGTTTTACTCGAATATCAGTCGGGTTGACTCATCTATAGCCTAGAGATCCGATACTAACACATGAAATGGGCCCGTCTTTCCTTGCTCCTAAGGCCCCACTCTTTAGTTTGTGAATACTTGTACGGCTGCGTTGACATTCACACTTGGAACTTAACGTTAACACAGTGACTGTGTAGAGACCTATAGTATATATTTACCCATGATCATATACTCTTACTCGCTATATATATATTCTAAACTTGTCATTTTCTTTACTCTTACCCATCTTTGGGACTTACCGAGCGCTAGTTTGCTGACGGGCATTCTACCCACTTTTCTTCTCTTGGATGTTCGTCAAATACCGTCGAGACGGAGGAAATTGAAGCCACAGAGGAGGACAACGACCAGATAGCTATTCAGGGTTAGCTCAGTTTCATTTTTCTTCAGTTTATGTATGCTACTTATTTAGGCATTTTTCTTATTGTATTTACTTTCCAGTATAAACTCATGTATCTGTACATATTGGAAGTTGAATGTAAATAAAGATATTTGTTGAAAAATTTTACAGTCTCAATTTATTTTTGTATTGTGTATTATTGTTTCAACATGTTTAGTATATTTATTTAGGGAATGATCTTCTCTGGATAAATATACTATGGGCTTACCACGTCACCGTTTCCGTTTATTGGGAAGCGGGGCGTGACATCTACCCAATACTTCTTCAGACGTCTGGCTTCCCTATGTGTTTTTATATGGCCTATTTTTATGAGAGACAGATGTCTGATATTCATTTAGACAGACGTCTGATGAAGGGTTTCAAAATAGCTTTTTTAAAACTTTAGACGTCTGCCCATTTGAACTTCAGACGTTTTTATTATACTCTAGGTTTTGATTTGGAAAACCAGACATCTGAAGACTTTGAAGACAAACGTCTGATGTATTGTTTTGGCCAAAAGTTTTCTTCTTCAGATGTCTACTTATTTTAACTTCAGACGTCTGCTGTTAAGATTTTTTCAAAAAATATAGTCGTTTATAACCGTTGGGGATTTGTTTTATATGAGGCCAGACGTCTGCGCTCTACAACTTCAGACGTCTGCCGTTTATGCTTGTCCCCACTTGATTTTGAGTTGTTTTCTTGGGATTATAAAAGGGTTTTGGGTTGATTTTTTGATCTCTTATCACTCAATATTTCAATTATCAGAACAAGATACTTTTTTGTAGGCTTAACATTCTAGAGTGATCTTATGGCATACTTTTGCATCGAAAGTGATTCTATTTTTTATCCTTCTCGTTTCAATGGTTTAAAATTCAATTTTTGGAAGATTAAGATACAATGTTTTCTTGAAATACTTGGTAGAAAATATTGGAAAATACTTGAAGAAATATTATGCTATTCCACTTTATGATAAATCTAAGTGGAGTGGTCGAGATAGAGAATTATTTGCTATTAACTTCAAAGTTATTCAATATTTTCAATTTGCATTAGCTGTTGATATTTTTAACAATTTTTCATCTTGCAAAACGACTTATGGTATTTGGTGCTCATTGGAACAAATCGATGGAGAACACATAGCTTGCAAAGAAAAAGAGAATAAGACTTGCTTAGTGACTCTGGGTGATTCTCAACAAACGACAAATCAAGAGAGAACGTCCAACTCTAAGGAGTCAATCGAACATGTTTTGGATCATATCATTGTAAGTATTTCTTCCATTGATTATCGTAAACATACACATAACCAATTACTTGATGCATATCATGATCTTAATGAGAATTTTAATATGATTGCATATAAAAATGAATTCCTCAAAAAATGTTCTTATGATTATGATATTGAGCAAGATGAATTGACTACTTGTGATTCGTTTGAAGTTTTGAATAAGACGATGATTGCCAAATTTAATACTTTAAGTTATGCTCATGATTCTCAAGTCACTTTATGTGATAAATTAGTTTTTGAAAAAAATGAGTTGCTTTCAAAACCTGATTTACAATGTACTACTATTGATACTTTGAAACATGAAAACGAAAATTTGGTTGTCTTATGAGGTCTTGAGAAAAGAAAAACTTGATTTGATTTTAAGTTTTACAAGTAAAATCGATGTTTCGAAATCTTCTATTTTCTCTTAAGATTCTCTTGTTTTAGAAGTTACTTCTCTCAAATAAGAAAATGAGAAGTTGGTTTTATCGTGTGATATTTTGAGAAAGGAAAATGACGGTTTTATTTTAAGTTTTCAAATTGAGATTGATATTTTAAAATCATCTATTTTGTCTCAAGAAGCGCTTGTTTTGGAAAATGTTTCTCTTAAGGAGAAAAATGAGATTTTGAGTTCTTCTCTTGCTAAATTTTCTAGTGTAAATTCTTTGAATGGTAAGAAGAAGAAAGTTTTAAACCGAAGAGGGATTAGTTTTAAATTTTCAAAGTTTTAAAAACCCTCTTCATCTAAATTTGTCAAACGTGTATTGAATTTTACTAAATCTCATGCTCATAATCATGCATATTTTTATAGATTTGGTATGAAACAAACTTTTAAGAATCATGCGCATCATTCTATTGCTTTTTCTCATGCTATTGACACATCTAGATCCTCCATGCATGCACGCTCATTCTTACAATTTTGTGGTGCACATGCACACTTGGTATATGCATGTAATTTAAAGAAGAATATTTCTATGCATGATAATTTTGTATGGGTTCTGAAACCTAATCCGTATTGATCCAATAAAACTTGGATTTCAAAGTCTCCCTCCATATCTTATTTTGTAGGTATGGACAATTTAAAGAGATGAGATATTCGGAATTGTGATGAGCAAGAGCGTATCAACAAATTATTTGCTTGGCTCATCACATTTTGGGGGTAATCATATCATTATTATTCTCTTTTTAGAATGTCGCCTATTTACTTTGTGTTTAATTGTTGATATTTTAGAAGAGGATAATCTTTATATACCCCATGTGATCCTATGTATTGATGAGATTTCTTTTATACCTATGCTTTGCACTTGCTATTATTTTTTGGGTAGCTTGCACAATAGTTTTACAATTGCTTATATCCTTTTGTGCTTGATCATATATGAGATGCTTCCTATAAGTTATCCCGACCTTCACTCATATATGATTCTTTGTGCTCAATTCGTTTTAAACTTGTGATCTTTTAAAAGTTAAGCACAATTTGGATTGAAAATTTGTTTTGATTTGCTTATCTTGTATTTTTTTGCCATAAACCATTTTCACTTGTTTATAATGAGTTTTTTAACTTATAAGTAAGAGTTTGTATCCATATAATTTTAAATTGTTTAAATTTTTTCATATGAATACTATTTGGCACAAGTTTTAAATTTGAACCAATTTTTTCAATTGATGTCTTTTGTTGCGTCTTGGTTTGGATGTGTGTTTGCTTAAACTTGTTTTATATTGTTGCACACATCTTTTTGCATGAGTAGACCTCTTCATTTGGTATTGACTTATTCTTTCATCTAATCAAATGGCTTTTGCAACCTTTTTAGGGAAACCAAGCTATGGATTTTGTTCTTCACAACAAATTCTATTCACGGGTCTAACGGAGAGAACTAGAGATCTTTCACCGGATAGTCGGTTCTTATGATAAGAAGATCAAGCCTTTATCTACATAACTTAGGATTACTTATGTTTGTTTTCATGTGAATATGTGTGGTTTATTCATAAGTTTGGTATCATTTAATTTCTATCACTTATGTTCCATTATTTATATCTTTTGAGCTATAATGGTTTGGAATATAAGTGGTTGAGTGATAGGATTCATGAATGGATCAATTTGGCTTGGTTATCGTATTTAGGAGATTCAAGTGTTCAAGGTAAGTAAATTGTGTGGTATCAAGATAAAATTTTATATTTACTACCCTATATCGTGTGTGATCACTTAAAACCGTACATCCTTTGTTGCACACGCATCTCTTGCATGAGTTCACGCTTCTTATTTTGCATATCATTGATTACTCGTGCTTGGCACCATGTGCCATTAGAACTTGCTAATATCTTTTATGTGATTGTTGTTGCAATGTATACTTGATTTTCTTTGTATATTTCTTATATACATGCTTTTAGAGATGAGCTTCTTTTTCAAAATTTTGCATTTTTACTTGAGCTTATATTCGTGTCCTGTTAGTTTCTTATGCATACATTTAGGGGGAGTGGTTCAAACGTTTGATTCGCTCTAGGTATACGCATATGTTTAGGAGGGTAGTTCAAACGTTCTAAACTTCTTAAACACCCTTTTGATTATGTCAAAAAAGGGGAGAATAATAAGGTTGCGATAGTATATCAAAATCATATATTTGGTTATGATTGATATCGATATACTATCTCCTATTACCTGTAACTTTTAAGTAGTTGCATGTAACTTCTCTCTTCTTCTTCCTCTTTACAACTCAAAACTTTTTCACTTTAATTTTCTGTTGTCTATTATGCTTTCTTTTCTTTTCTTTCTTTTCCACTAGTAAAATAGGGGTTTGCCCCTACGGATGAAAATATCCGTTGGGGCAGATTTTACTTGGCCCTACGGATTAATCCGTAGGGCTAAAAGGTTGCCCCTACGGGCACAGACGTCCAAGAATAAAAATATTAATTCTTAATTTGGTGTTTGCCTCTACGGAGCCGCAAACAAAGGACCTACGGGTATATCCGTAGGGGCAAGTAAATATCTATTTAACAAAACCCCAGATCGATCGCCTACGCTCACTTTCTCTCTCTCTCAATCGCGCGCGAGAAAAAACCCCAAATCGCCTCCGTCGTCGCCACCGTCGCCTCCGTCGTCGCCACCGTCGTCGCCAGCGCCTGTTTCGTCGCCAGCGCCTGTTTCGTCGCCACCGTCGTCGCCACTGTAGTCGCCACCGCCGGTTTCGTCGCCAAGTCGCCACCGTCGTCGCTCCAGCCCACCAGCAGCCGTTCAGGTATAAATCTCGAGGTAAATTAAAGCATTTTTGGATTATTTTGGGCTTAGGGTTCATGGCTGGGTCTGGGTTGCGTGCGCGAGAGTTGGGGTTGGGCAGGGGTCGCGGTGGCGGTCGGGGTCGGGGTCGGGATAGGGTTAGGGTTGGGGTTCGGCTGCTGCTGGGGTGGGGCTGGGGTTAGGGTTACGGTGGGGCTGGGGTTAGGGTTACGGTAGTGGGGCTGGGGTTAGAGTTACGGTGGGGCTGGTTGAATGGCTATTCTGATTAGTTGACAAATACAATGTTAATCATAATTTACTCGACACAGATGGTAGAAAATCAGAAAAAGATCAAGAAAAAAATAATCGATTTTGATTTTAACATGCAGGGTGTTGATGCAAGATGTAATATCTAGTAGCAGATGCTAGGTATATAGACTAAAGAATAGTTGTAAATGAACCGCTAGCAAGAAAATCCTATAATTATACGTACACATCGCTTGACTCATGAAGCCTGAAGCTCTTTCTTTTGGGGGATAAAACTAGTTATATTCCTGCATTGCCTAGAAATAGCAGTGTGTTGGTTAAAACTTTTCAAACACAACCTCCCACCCCCCAAAAAAAAGAAAGAAAGAAAGGACAAGGAAAAAAAAAGAATAGCAACAAGCAATACAAGCTAGCAACCGTAAATAACTGCTGAGATTATGTCTACCTTGGCAATTTGAACAATGATGGTCTTGTCTGGATTGTTAAGATCCACTTTATGGGGGTGAGGAACACATTTTGCAACTGTATTTATGATTTTCATTCTGTCAAGTGTTGAAATAAAAATCAACACTTGACAATCAATCCAAGATGCTCAATAACTTGCTTCAAAACCATAATCTAATCTTGATGATGCTCAATATTAGCGATTTCCATGATCACGACACGTGGCAGATGACGTGTCTCATAACGCTTTATGATATCAGTATCCTATATTTGTAGTTTTAATTGTTGATTGTTATAGATGTATACCATTGCAATAATAGTTTTTGGTTGATGAATGCTATTGCAATGTAGGATGATCAGTTATATCAATCTTGATCTCAATGGTTTAAAATCATGTTACACATACAACACGAATGCACAACAAACGCATAATTAGAGAGCGACACGAGATATTCAGGTTAAAACCAATATATGATACTCGATGATAATATGAAACCTTCATATTCCCATCGATACCCATATATGAAACTAAAAGCGCCACTTAGTCCCCGTCTATCGGTTAACATACGTGCGATACTCGTCGTGACCTAGAACTATACGAAGGTCGTTAAATATCGGACAGTATAGCTCGATACTAACAACCGTCGTATAGTCTACGCGACGAGAAAATTCAATCGTATGGTAACCCATAGATTTGTCCCGTGTGGACAAGTTAAGAATGTATAAAGCAAACGCCTTCATTCACTTGTGTTTTCATCCGTTTCGAGATATTTCGTCGGTATCTTTCCGCTGGTAGTCCGTGTACAAAGATAGATTAGATGTTCATTTCAACGTTGTTTCACAGCTTTGAAATGATTATCTATTCTATTACAGTGTACTCGGAGAACAGCGGGGAGGTGCTGCCGAAATTTACTCGAAACGGTTGAAAGCACAAGTGATGGGCGTTCGTTCTATACATTCTTAATGGGATAGAAGCCTACCCCCGACAGCCGGAACACATACATACAAACGCATAATCAGAGAGCGATTCGAGATGTTCGGGTTAAAACCAATATATGATACTCGATGATAATATGAAACCTTCATATTCCCATCGATACCCATATATGAAACTAAAAGCGCCACTTAGTCCCCGTCTATCGGTTAACATACGTGCGATGCTCGTCGTGACCTAGAACTATATGAAGGTTGTTAAATATCGGACAGTATAGCTCGATACTAACAACCGTCGTATAGTCTACGCGACGAGAAAATTCAATCGTATGGTAACCCATAGATTTGTTCCGTGTGGACAAGTTAAGAATGTATAAAGCAAACGCCTTCATTCACTTGTGTTTTCATCCGTTTCGAGATATTTCGTCGGTATCTTTCCGCTGGTTCTCCGTGTACAAAGATAGATTAGATGTTCATTTCAACGTTGTTTCACAGCTTTGAAATGATTATCTATTCTATTACAGTGTACTCGGAGAACAGAGGGGAGGTGCTGCCGAAATTTACTCGAAACGGTTGAAAGCACAAGTGATGGGCGTTCGCTCTATACATTCTTAATGGGATAGAAGCCTACCCCCGACAGCCGGAACACATACATACAAACGCATAATCAGAGAGCGATTCAAGATGTTCGGGTTAAAACCAATATATGATAATATGAAACCTTCATATTCCCATCGATACCCATATATGAAACTAAAAGCGCCACTTAGTCCCCGTCTATCGGTCAACATAACGTGCGATAATTTATTCTTTTCAACGACAAACGCACACACAAAGCATATACACGGATTTTCTCCTTTGTCGGTAACTATCCCATTCTTATATTTCTCAATATAGTCAGCATAACCTACAATTTATATGTTATTCAGTCTAACATAGCCCATGAGTACGTCAGAGTTAAGGACTGGATGTATGTGGATTGGAAACAACGTATGCAACCTAAGTTTGTCGCGGAGTTGCTGCTTTCCTTGAATTTGCACGAGCACATAATAAGATCATAATAGAGAAGATTCTATGTCCGTGCGATAGATGTGGCAATAAGTACTGGCAGAAGGTAGAATTGGCAGAGCTTCATATTGTAAAACATGGGTTTACTAGACTTTATTCAACTTGGAAATATCACGGGGAAGGAGAAGAATGCAGTACTGCGGTAGAAGAAGGAGAACACGATAATGCGGCAGGAGAAGAAGAAGATTTCGGTAATACGGCAGGATACGGAAATTTATTTCCATCAGAAGAAATGGAGGATATGGTAGAGGCTGCCCTAGGTGAATCTATTCGTACCGAAGATGACATTCCTTCCGGTCAAGGACCGCGTGCGGATAAATATGAAAATTTCATGAATGATGCCAGGAAACCAATTTATGAGAATGCGAAGTATTCCACCCTCTCATGGTTCGTCCAACTTTTCCAAATTAAGTGCCTAAATGGATGGAGCAACAAGTCATTCACAATGCTTCTTTCGTTCTTGAAAGATTCTATGCCTACGGGAAATAATGTGCCCGAAAGCTGGTACGAAGCCCAGAAAATGATGTCTGATTTGGGTCTAAAGTGCGAGAAGATTCAAGCATGTCCTAAAAATTGCGTGTTATACCGGAAAGAGAATTCAGATTTGAAAGAGTGTCCAACATGCGGAGAGGCCAGGTATAAGCCGAAAGATTCTGATAAGAAGCCTGATATACCTGTGAAGATAGCACAATATTTTCCCATAACACAGAGGCTACAGAGGCTATTCAGGTGCAAGAAAACAGCCGAGGCAATGATTTGGCATCACCGTGCTCCTCCAAGCGAAAATGGAAAAATGAGCCATCTAAGAGATTCACCGGCATGGAAGGATTTCGATAGGATGCACGCAATATTCAGTAGCGATCCTCGCAATGTCCGGCTCGGACTGGCTGCCGATGGCTTCTGCCCATTCAACTATATGGCTGGAAGTCACAGTACATGGCCCGTTGTAATGATAATTTATAATCTGTCGCCTTGGTTGGCTATGGACCAATCATACTTTATGATGCCTCTTCTTATCGACGGACCAAACTCACCGGGGAACAATATCGACGTCTATCTCCGACCTCTGATCGAGGAGCTGAAAACTTTGTTCATTGATGGTGTAGAGACATATGATTCAAACACAAATACAACCTTCATACTGCGTGCGGCTTTAATGTGGACAATTAATGACTTTCCTGTGTATGGCTGCTGCTCGGGCCCAGGCTCGTGCGCTATTCACCGGAGGTATATATCACACTTGAATTTTTGTTACAACTTTGTCTTATTATTGATTTCTTAATACAACTTTGTCTTATTATTGATTGTCTTGATATTTCGTGCAGACGCAGGGCCTCTCCATCCCCAGAGGGGGACTCGAGGCCCGAATCAGTCCCATAGGCTGAGGCCTGATAGAGCTAGGGGGGAGGCAGCATTCCCCCAATTTTTTACCCTTGACTATCGCTATACCGGTCCTCATGCCGAGAGGTTCGGCCGGTATTTGGGGGACGAGAGCCGGATCGTGAAGAACTATCCACTTCACGTTGAGTGGGGCGAGCAGCACCAGCGCTCATTCGTCCTCTTCTTTGATCAGGCTCGGGTATGTATTAATATATATTTTCATTTGATCTATCCAATATATTTATTATTAACACTTGCAATCTAATAACAATGTTTTTTTTTTGTATTTTCAGTTGGATTACGATTTTCAACCTATAGCCGACCCTGATCACCCGGGGAGGGTGCTCGACCTTCATGCTCTGTACAATGGCCTGATGAAGAACATGCAGGCCAAGGTCCGATACAACAGGAATGAGCTGAAGGCCGACTGCTACTCCCTGTGGATAGCGACCCCCAAGGCAGAGAGAGCGGCCCTCTTATCTACTCCGGCGTTTGCGAGAGTCGACGTAGAGACATGGCCTCTATTGTGCGCTTATTTCGACTCCGAACGCAAACAAGTATGTATTTTAAATTTAATTCATTATTTATGATATAATTTATTTCTTTGTGTTTCTTAATTAGAAAACTAAATGTTAATGCGTTGTGCAGAAACAGGCCGCTCAGAATACGGAGAACAGGAAGTCGGCGAAGAGGGGTCGCCCCACTTACACAGGTGGCTCGAGGAACATTACTCGAGCCATGGAGTTATCGGTAAATTAAGAGTTATTCTCTAATATTCTGCAATATTAAGAGTTATTCTCTAATATTTCTAATATTAAGAGTTACTTTCTAATATTGCAGACATCTCGGACCGTGGCGTCAGGTGGTACACCGAGCGTGCTGTCCGCATATCTTGCCGTCCACGGCACCTCGACAGATCCCGCCACGGGCGAGCTTCGATGTCTCGACGTCGCTACCCAGGAGTACTGCGTAAGTGTTAATATTTTTTCTACCCAAATTTAAAATTTTAGTTTTGGAAGGTTCAAGTTTAAATTTTATACTTATACTTTACTGCTTAATGTGGGTGTAGGAGCGGGTGGTTGAGCAGGCCCAGGCCTCGGGGATCGATTTTACCGGACAGAACGATCCGAGGCTGCTGACCCCAGTTCTGGACGCCGCACACGGAGGGCACCACGGAGGTTGGGAGAGAGGCCGGGGATTGGGCCCTAGCAGGGCCCATATGAGGTTGGACTCCACCCCGGCGGTTACTTCCTCCGTCTCCAGTGACCGGCATGTCCATCAGGAACTGGATAGCTTGAGGGCCACCGTTCAGGAGTTGAAGGAGATGCTGGTATGTATACTATTTTATAGTAAAATATCATTTCATATTATATACATATCAACATATCCATAATTAGTACGTAGCTTGAGCTTATTTGGTTTTAGACTTAAGTTTGATTAATCATACATACATATGTAATTAAAATAAACAACGCTTTTCCAAACTAGATATCCAAACAGGGTTTCGAAATAACTTAATAATGAAACGAATTCGAATAATACACAGTTCTTACACGCTTCTTACACACGTTATGTCCAGACGCGACAGGGTAGATCGGCCGAGCCTCCACATGCATCTCCTTCGGCTGCGGCTCCGCAAGCCACTACATCGGCTGCGGTTCCGCAGACAGCTCCTGTAGCTCCACCGCCCACTCAGACTCCCGCAGCCGCGGCTCCGCAAGCGACTACCTCGACGGCGGCTGCGCAGACCACATCGCCAGCTCCACATGCCGCTCAGACTCCCTTATATGTAGCATTGCAGAGTGTATTGAACGAGGAGCAGGCGCGCGTTATTCTAACGTTATTCGGAGGTGGAGCTGGACCGAACTAGGGTAGCTTTTTGGTTCTTATTTTTTGAAACATGTATTTATATCACATTATACTACATTTTGAAACGATATTGATATTGGTTTGTATTTATATCATATTCAGTTTTTGGGTTTCTTTTGTATATTATATATATGCGTGAGATGTGATTATGAATACTGCAATATATGATTTGATTGATGTATATAGTATTGTGCACAGGGCGGGAAAAAATCTAGCAGCCTATTT
This sequence comes from Agapanthus africanus, assembly GCA_030015575.1. Taxonomy (NCBI): domain Eukaryota; kingdom Viridiplantae; phylum Streptophyta; class Magnoliopsida; order Asparagales; family Amaryllidaceae; genus Agapanthus; species Agapanthus africanus. The sequence continues at coordinate 980,768,747 of CM057338.1, read as the reverse complement.
TTAAAAAAAAATACAGACAACATGTACCTACGGATTAAGCCGTAGGTATATATGTTGCCCCTACGGTCATATCCGTAGGGACAAAATATCAGGACACCTGATATTTTCCCACCTGATATCAGTGCAGGGTGTTGGGAGTGCCCCTACGGATATATCCGTAGGGGCCAATGTTTATCCCCTACGAATTTATCCGTAGGGGCAAAATATCAGGTTTCCTGATATTTTCCCCCCTGATCTCAGTGCAGGGTGTTGGGAGTGCCCCTACGGACTTATCCGTAGGGGCCACCTTCTATCCCCTACGGAGTTATCCGTAGGGGTAGAATAAGGACCTACGGATTTATCCGTAGGTATATACAATATATTCAAAAAAAAAAAAATACATATATGATTTTATTACCCCTACGGAGTACTCCGTAGGGGCTATAACACCTACAGATAAATCCGTAGGGGCTCTAATTTGCCCGTAGGGGCAAGTTCAGGACCTCAACTTGCACCTGCGGCCTTTGCACCTACGGAGTCTTTTTTCGCCCCTACGTATATATCCGTAGGGGCAGTGAGTTGCCCCTACCGATAAATCCGTAGGGGCAACCCTTATTTGTAGTAGTGTTCTTTTCTCCTATTATCTATTACAACTCAAAATTTTCTATTCCAACACAACCCATCAATGTTTTTCTTCTCTCATCATCATCCTTTTCCAACAAATTAAACCCATTAATATTTTCCAATATAACCCATTAAACTTTTTAATTGTTGAGTTGTTGGTGTTGAGCAAATATGTGTGTGAGAGAGAGAGAGAATGAATGTGTGGGAAAATGATGCAGAGAAGAGGAATGGAATTAAAAAGAGAAGAAGATCAACATGAGCTCTAAAAAAGACATTGGGATATTGACTTGGGGATGCGAGATTGCGACGAGGAAGACGGCGGCGATATGAAAGGCGGAGAGACGATCGAAGATGGTAGCTTGCGCCAAGGATTTTTAGACCAAGTTTTTGAACAGTATGCTCTTTCTCTCTATTTCAAAAACACCGAAAACTTTTTGACTCCTTTTTCTTGGGCCGGAGGCTTTTCAACAATTTATCCTAATATTATTATTGACATTCCAAATGTCATGGATTTCATTAGTTAGGATAGAGTTGGAAACACACTGTCCATACTAAAAACCTCCTGCCCCCGATAAAACACAAAATTTAGTCAATGCGTGGCAGATTTTATTTCTTTTTCTAGTGTAAAAGCTAACACTAGTAGAAGCATCGCCAACAATAAAAATAAAAATTTGGCGTCGTTCACCGAATGCTCAATCTTCCAAAGTTCCAAGGAGGATCAGCATTATAAACTCTTCTACTTAATTAGTTTTTGCAAGAAGGGTGATACTGAGGCTCGAACCTTGGGCTTTGGTAATTAATAGCGTTTATGCACTCTACCGCCTAGGAGTTAGAAGTCCATAAGTTTGGTTTTTAAAATGAGTTTGAATTTATGGGATAAGTGAAAAAAGCAAGAAAGATTCACTCAAGAACATGATATTTCTAGATTCTTTAAAAAGAGACTTATAGATTTTCTTACCTTGCAGGATGATGCTTAAGGCATCACCAAGGTAAAGTTCCATAGGTCCATACTCTAGCCTTTTAATGCGATATCTAAACGGTGGCTGCTGTATCTATGCAGTTGCGTGTGATATGTATGAACCATTTAGATATAGCAAGCAACAATATAAATACTGCATTAAAATTTTCCATGGTTTTTTGACAACTGTCGGGTTTTTGTCAGCAGGAAAATCTGCTCAGGGTTTTTGACAATAGACCCAAATTGTTTTAATTTCTTCTTCTTATTATTATTAATATAGAAAATGGGCAAAGTTGGAATAAAAGGAGCGGTGTGCTCACAATTCCCAAGAAATCAGGCTCATGATTGAAGGTTTGCCCTTGAAGTTGATGCATATCTTCAATGACAAATGAAGAGGGACCTATCTATAAACTTAAAACTAACTTTAAGTAGCATATTTTGTTGATAATATTTGGATTGTGTTTTTCTCTTTATTTGTAATTTTTATTATCAGATTAATTAATATATATTCCCATATTAGAAGATTGAAAATTCATCATATATATTAAGTTCAGTTTAACATCTATGAAAATGACTTATCCACTTAGAGCTCGAGCCACCCAACCGAAACTACAAAGTGATAAATAAATTGTGACAAATATTGAGGATGACTTTTTACATTCTAACATGCATGATCATGTAGTCCAGAGTATTTTTATGGACCGAAACATTGGCTTTTGTGCAATGATTTATTAAATATTCGGTCCGTTTTAAATACGTACGCGTCCGAAATTAAGAATATGAGCCTAGGTTCTTAGCTTTATTGCCATCTTAGAGCCCATGTCACCGCATCACAACTCCAGAGTTGTCATGAAAGTCAAGAGATGTATTTTTAAATTCTACCACGCCTTCCAGAGTGCCTATTTACGGGTTGAAAGTTGGATTTTTTGCATAGCAATATTTATTTTTTCAAACGTGGACTGATACTTAAATATGCACTTGGTATGATTTGAGCATGAGTTTTTCTGCTACCAGCTTAAGCAATCTAAACACTCTAAACGTATGTACCAAAACTTTAAAGTTGTGACCGTAGTTAATATGTATATATATTTTTTTATGTTCCAACACCTCAGAATGTTATGAACATACAAAAGCAAGAAATTTTTGTAGCTCTATTTTTGCCAAAATTACAGAGAGAGAGAGAGAGAGAGAGAGAGAGCGCATGCTTCAAGTGGGGCAGCCTCTGACTTCCACTTCCACCCTCAAATTTAACAAATAAAATACCCTAAAAAAAGTAGGACCCCCTAACAAAAAGCTTGCCCATCCCTTACAACTCATTTATTCCATGTTATTATTAAATATAATTTCAAAAGGGGGGGGGGGGGGGGGAAGGGGGGGGGAGGAAAGAAAAAAGAAAAAAGAGAGGTGTTGACAGCCCTTACACACACATACACACATATATCAAACTTCTAGATTCAGCAACTGTTTGGTATTCCCTTTTCTCTTCTAAATTTAGCACCTGTTCCCATTTCCCTTGAAACAAATTAACACACTTGTATGATTATTCTCTCTCAATGCTCTCTCATCGCCAACCTCTCATGATCATTCTCCTTTATCCTTTTAGCTTTTAAGGGCCACCTTCAAACTTTCTTTTTTCCCTTCTCTTTCTCCTAAAATCATAGGTATTTTAATCTTTTCCTCCTAAATTCTATTGTAGTAGTTGATCTCAATCTTTGAGATTGAGTTCTTAACTCCTTCATGAAAACCCTAGCTACCTCTTAATCCTCTACCTAAAACTTCCTCCAAAGGTTGGTGTCCAAAAGTCGGCCGTCGTCTCGGTAGCCACCGGGTACGTGCTCTCGATCGGGACTAAGCACAACCCTCTACTTCTAAGATCCTGTTTGGGTCCTTCATCATCTTTAGACTTGTTTGAGCCCTGCATGATTTAAAAAGAGTAAATGAAAAACCCAAGAAATGTCTATTAGCGTTGATATAACTTTTAATTTAAAGGAAGCAAAGCAGATATAATGAGACTTTAGTTAGTACCTGTTGGTGTTGCATGGGATGGCCATTCTTGAAATATGGAGTAGTGAAGACCTAATATCATATGAAAATTATAAATAATGTGCATCAGCTTAGATAACAATATGATTACAATATTAACCTAATCTATTTAGACTTAAAGCAATTTATGTGCATTTCTTTTTTACATAATTTATTTTGAAGGAATTAAAATTTTGCACATTATAAGTTAGAGATTAATTAAGGGACTTACATTGACTTGATCATGAAGGAACTTGATGTATTCGATGGCCTCGTGAAGAACCGATGCGGTATCGGTCTAAATTGCAAACGAAATAGATTAAAATTATAAATCAAGTAACGCGGTATCAATGGTTGCATATATTGTATGAGAAAAGAAGAAGAAAATGTATGCTACCTTTCCAAAAGGCGAAACGAGTTGCTGGAGAGCAGTGATTCTGTCCCCTAATTTCTCTTTTCTAACCTACAAACATAAAAACCCTAAAAGTTATAATCCATGTTTTAAAGGAAAGCAAGATAGAAAGAATGGTTAAAAAGGATCAAATCCCCGTAGATTAAAAAAATCTCCATGGGATCCAACTAGCCTTACTTTAAAGGTCGGTAATGGTGACGGCGTCTCAATTCTTGGCTTTTTCAATGCAGGCTCGTTTTTCCTCTGCGGTGTTTCCGAAGTCGACTGAAATCAAGACAAAATAAATATAATTCAGAGAATAAATGAGAAAATCCAATCGAGTTCTTGAAAACCTCTAAAATTTATCATTAGAGATGGTACCTTTGTTGTTGCACTACTGAATTGAACAGGCATCGTTGACGGGTAAATTCCGGATCTCGCTTCACTAACATCACTATAAGATGCATTCCAAAAAGGAGTGTTGTTTGAGAATTGCAAGTGGTTAGCACTACTACTTTGTTGCTTCGGTGGCGACGAGGACTTGAGAAAATGAGGGAATTGTGCTAACAAATCACTCGGCGGCGGTAAGCCTCCGTGATAATTCGAATTGCTCCCAATCATCGACATAGAAGGAGGCTCACAATTTAGCATTAACCGATGATCGAAAGCAGATTGTTGATGCTTAACTTGAGGCTCAAATAGTCCTTGTAACAAGAATTGTTGGCTATCAATCATATCTTGGTTACCAATATGAACTTGAGGATGATAATTCAAAGGCTCTTGTAGCATGGCATGGAAGCTAGGCTCAACTCTCCCACTACTACTTCCACTACATAAAATCAAGAAATCAAGTTGTTATATATAATTGATACAGTTTTATTAATCTTCAAACTTATGTATGTATATAGGTGTAAAGAGATCGGAGTGCTTACATTAAGGATTGATTCCAATCGATGCCAAAACCGGAGCTTTGTAACGATGAATCGATCAAATTAGGTGAAATATCGGCGATCGCGGCCGAGCAAGAGGCTGATGAGCCATCAAAGGAAGTGCTACTAGTGCTAGTAGTCCTTGCAGTGCTCCACCAGTTTATCCCTGATGCATCAAAGCCATGATGATCACCCATGGGGGCTTAGCTTGAGTATCGCTTTATCTTGCTTTGTTTCGATTGATCGAGCTTCTTCTTCTTAATTGCTCTTGCTCTTGTTTCTCCTAATATTTAACCGTATCCTGATGCAATATACCCTCTTGCTCGACCGAAAGAAGCGTACTTTAATTACTTCTTAATAATCTGTTATAACCTGATGCTGATGCAGACGGGATTCGAACCCTGGATCTCTTGTTGGATAGACTGAAGCTTTACAGATCTTCTTCTTCTAATTGCTCCTCCTCTTCTTCTCCTTCTCCTTCTCTTCTTTTTGGAAATTTTTAGGGTTTGTGTTTGATGGAAATGAAAAGTAGTTGGGTAGAGATGTTAACTCTTATATAAAAGAGCTAGGGAGAGGGCAAGTGTGGATTGGAGATGGTTGACATTTGAGAGAAAGAGAGAGAGGCAAGCTTTTTTACTTTCTTGTTTTGTTAAAGTGAACAATTGGTTATTTTATGGATTTTTTTTTTATAAAAATAAAAATAAAAATTAAAGTAAGGGGAGCTAAGCTTGTGTATTTGCTTAGAGCCTTAGACACAAAGGGATATGAAATACCTTCTCCTTAATTTGGATCTTGTTGCAGAATTAGGTCACTAGAAAATATGGTTAGTATCATATATAGTTGTCATCATGGGGAAAGAGAGCTTTCCCCCTCTCATTAGTGTGTATGAAAATATTTTTTAAATTTTCTAATTTTGATGCTAGGATTTAATATTTAGTGCACTATTGCAATGACCATTGATTTTGTTAAATATAATTAGGATCCAAATATGCATGTATATTCTGATAAAAGATGGTATAGTCTACTGCGTACATGAAAATCTTTCGGTAGAAGAGTTGATGATGCTTAATATTGGCGATCTCCAAGATCAGGACACGTGGCAGGTGACGTGCTCCAGAACTCAGAAGAAATGGCCCACAGGGGCCGACTCGGCCATTCTGTACCCGACCTGCAAATACAAGCTGGCCCTCCTCAGGGCCCCCTGCGAATTGGCTTCCTTGGCCCCGTAGCTCGCGCCGAGCTGCCACAAGACCTGGACTCCTCGGCCTCCTCGTTCGTCCCGAGCTCCAGGCCGTAGCCGCCTTCCTTGGCCCTCCGACCGAAGTCACCGCTCACAGGCGTAACCACCGCTCCACGAATCTCGCCATGCGCAGATTCTACGCCAGCAACATCCCACGTTCCACGCCATCAATCCCCATTAACGGGCGATCTGCTTTTACGCGGACGTGACGTCGGGGGCATAACTGCCGGCGAGATCCTCGCACCTGCCGCTGCGTGCCACCACCGCTATATAAACCCCCATCACAGAGGGGTCAAGTAAGCCATTTTTCACTCTTTAAGCCGTTATTCTGCTCGGATCTCATCACTAACTTGATCGTCGGAGGGTTCTCGGTGGTACCAAACCATCCCGGGACTTCTTTGCAGGTACTCGGCACCAAACTCCTCATACCATCTCTTCCACCAAAGCCCATTGAGACCACACGCAACAGAAGGTAACCACCTAAATCCACCGGGAGATCAGCGGAAGACAACATCTGACGGAGACCCGAAAAGGACCTCCATCAAGAGTTGATATTAATTTTGACTTCTTTCCTTCTATTGTGTTTAAGTTGGCCTCGAAGATATAATATTTTTCAAATAAACAGTAGAGTAATAGCTTTGGAGATGCTTGGTCAAAAAGAAATATCTGTGCTAGATTAATTAGTTTGCTTTTTTTTAAAAAAAAAATTTAGTGAGGTTAATTTACATATCTTCATCACAACAAATTGTTCTTTGCTTGAATAAAAAAATGGCTTGTCATCATTCAAATAAGAATAATATATGTTAATTCCAAAATCATTCAAAAGCTTAAAGTTTTAGGGTCGTTAATCACATGCTTATCCATCTATTTGAATATATGATAGGCATCTTATCTATATTATTATGTATTTACCAAGGATTTAGCTTTATGTGCTTTCCCCAGTGCTCTTTTAAAGGATTAATTTACAACAGCTTCACCTATATATATCGGGGGGAAATTAAATGGGGCTGTGCACGTCTCAGCCAAGCTTGGATGTGAACACAATACACAACCCTTGAGGTGAGTCCCATCTCAATTTAAACGCAGAAAAATACCTCTTGTTTTTCCCGCTTTATGCGACTGTGAACAGCCAATTTAGTTATGAACGTTCACAGCCCCATTATCCGATCATAAATCGATAAACCAATCCTAAGGCCTATCCAAACTATTATGTATCATGCATGTACAATTCATCAATCAAAGTTTCCTTTCATGAATCCAATCATTTACTTCAAATACAAAATTAGATGAAAGGGTTTATAGCCAGCTAGAGAGTGATAGGGTATATATTTAACCTTTACTTGAGGACCACATCTTATTCTTATAGGGATCTCTTATGCAGGAATGATCATACATCCACCTTTTATATATGCTATTTTCAGGAGATATGGCCCATCAGTCCTTGGAGAAAAAAGATTTTTTTTTAATTTTTAAATATATGGAATTTTCCACAAACTAATCACTTACTTAGATAATCATTCAATTATGTATAAGATACATTCATATCATTCATATTGGTATAGTACATATGCTTCAGACCGAGTGTGAATAGGCAAGTAGTGATCGGCGATGAAACTTTCGGCGTCAAACACAGTAAATGATAAATATACGCAATACCGCTAGAAGCAAAAACAAAATTTTATAACATTCAGAAAGAAGGAGAAAAATCCTTCAATATAAGATGGTCAATATCAACATTTTTTATAGAACTTTTGTTAAGATAATTAATATATACATACAATAATTCAACCGATAGCAAGACAAGCAATGGCCACTATGCTTCCTACATTAAGTCACCTTGCTATAGCCTATTTCATTCCATTATTTTTTTAAAATCAAATTATTAATTATTTCTCTTAACTCAATTAAAATTTAGCAATATATATTGAGAGAGAATAATCGGGGAAAGATGTCATAGAAGGAAATTTCCTTCTAGTCGAAAAAATGCACCCTCCATATATTTTTTCGACGATCGGCATACATCATCTCCATCTTTATCATCTAAGATATGGATACACCAAATTTCATGTGATTATACCATTTTCTCACCGTTGATTTAGTTGGTGCAAAATTAATGGTTTACCGACAATAGAATTTTTTACATTGCTAATTCAACGGTGAAAAGGTTGTGGAATCATATGAAATTTGGTGTATGCACATCTTAGATAACGATGAGGATGATGGATGCCGATCGTCGGAAAAAATGGTGAAGGTTATATTTTTTTGACGGCATAGGAGGAAAATCCCCTCATGTGGCCTCTTCCCTCCATTATTCTCTTTCTGTATATATATTACAAAAAATTTTTTAAAAAAAAAAGGAAGAGATATTCTAACGTTCCAAACACTAATCTTGGTCGAGGCGGCGCCAAGGGAATGGATGAATTAATGAAATGCCAAGGGGAAGGTGGTGACGTCACGCTGATGGCTTTGATGTCGTGGGTCAAAAACATGGGGGCCCACTCGGCCTGGGCATGCGCAGGCCACCTGGGCCTGGACTTTTCGAGAAAAGAGTCAAAGCCCGAAAGCAATGCACATACAGATATGCTTCTCCTCCTACTCCTCTGCCTCATTTCTATTCCTTTGATTTTGACCTACCAACAATATTCTCTCTCTCTCTCTCTCCCCCCTTCTGAATTCGCTCTCAAAACTTGTGTCCATTTGTTCTTGGATGATATTATTTCCCCTTTGAACCAAAATTTCAAGCTTTTTCTATGACCTTTTTTCGTGGGTTGTGTAAGGTATTGAATTATTTATTTGGATAATTTGAGATTGTTGGTTTTATTATGCCGACAAATATCATGGTTTGAATTTGACACGGTTTGGATATAATTTCGATCTTATAGTTTCAGCAACATTGCAGTCAGCATTCATAAGCAATCAATCCATCATATATACATACGATATTTGGCAGAATCAGGGGGCCAGCGAAGATCGGGCAACCTTCCTGCAAATGCTACATATACTACTCACGGGTTTGCTATATATTACTATGAATATATATAATATTAAAGCTTTTAACAAATTTAGCGTTAAGGCCAAGGGTAAAGACATAAGTTTTTGACCCTACTTTAGGATTCCAGTCTCCACAACTTCATTTTTTTATAAGCTAAATTTTACTTGCTGCCATAAACTATGAGTAAATGGGCATGCAGGCCCAAACTGCAATGGCCTCTCACATTGGCCTGTGGGACATGCTGGCTATTTTGCCGTTAGGCTCTTGAGCCTCATCGGCCCATGTGAGGGGACACTGCAGTTTTGGACCTGCTGGGTCCAACAGGCCCCGTTTTGTTATAAACCATAGCCATTTTCCTCAAATGGTATTATGAACTTTCAAAGTATTAAAACACTCCCTAACGATGTTAACGAAAAATTACCAAATGACTATAATCCCCCACCGCATAATAAAAAAGACTATATTTGCAAAAAATAGAAAGAGAGATTATGGTCTTTTATAATTTTCCATTAACGTTGTTAGATGGTGCTTTGATACTTTGAAAGTCCATGGTATCAATCCATCATTTGAAAGTTCATGATACCATTTGGAGAAAATGGCTATAGTTCACGGTACCAAGTTGAGATTTAGATTTTTTAAAATATTAAAATCTCATCTTTACAATTTCATTTCGCAATGGTTGAAATGGTAAAGTGCATTAACGAATTAGGTTTTTAAAAAGATATTTAGCAGTATTTTTAATATATTCATATATTTTTACTATTTTGTATTTTAGCTTGACCCCTGAAAGAAGCTTCCAGATAGGAACATACTAATCTGATATATTTCAGCTGAAATGTCTTTGAAAATAAGAAACATCAAATCTATGATTAGTCGTAGAAAACGAGTATGGGAAATTAAGTTACGAGGACATAGATCTTTAGCAATTGACTAGTAGTGCATGGTTTTGACTTGTGCATTGACTGGAATCTCAAATGATCAAAGGATTGACGTTTGGAACCTCTTATTGACATTGGTCACTTCTAGTCGTCCTAGAGTAAGTTAGGTCACCTCTCTCTCTCTCTCTCACACACACACACACACAAACACATAAATTAAATCTTAGATCTTTCTTAATATATTATTATTGTAGGCAAGAAACATACATCAAATTGAAGCATGCTATGCTAAAGTAAAAAGAGAAGAGGGGACAACTTGTCTTGTGTCATCATCCACTCAAGCTGACGTCGTTGGTGAAAATGAGAATTAAACTAATCATATATGAGAATGTGGTGCCCTGTGGTGTGAAAAGAGTTTTTAAACGGATATTATCCATGGTATAAACTATTTATATATAGTGGGTGATATAATTTGATGACTATTGTTTGTTTATTAAAAGAAAACGAAAAGAAAAAAAACAATTTCCACATATATATCATATGGACATTTTATGTGCAATTTAATAGCATACCCATTGAGGTACAAGAATAAATGAACACACATGATAGACAAGCATGGCTCACACAAAGGCTATCTCACAAATGTTCTTTTTTTTCTTTTTTTTTTGGGAACTGGCCGCTAAGAGCCTCACCCAATCACACAACACATATACATTCAGGGGACCCATAAATTTGCCCCGAAAGCGTTAATATATCACCACTACAATAAGGGGTTGCCCCTACGGATAAAGGTTTCCGTAGGGGAAATAAAATAATGCCCCTACGGATTACTCCGTAGGTCCATATGGTTGTCCCTACGGTGCCATACGAATTAATTTAAAAATATTAAAACGTAATTTGTTATTTGGTCCTACGGAGCCGCAAAAGAAGGACCTACGGTTAAATCCGTATGGGCATATATATGGGTTATTCATAAAAAAAATAAAGCACAGAAAAGTCCTCGATCGTTCCCAAAAATTCCTCTCGCTCTCACTTCCTGCGCACGTCTCTCGTCGCCACCGCCCGCGACTCGTCGCCGATTGCGTCGTCGACCATCTCCGGTATCCTCCATCGCCGGCCTGGCTACAGGTTAGTGAATTTCATATTTTTACTTTTAATTATGCTTTTATTTCTGTTTTTGTTGATTATTGGGTTTCTACTTGGGCTAGGGGTTAGGGTTCAGGGTTCGGTTAGGGTGAGGGTTAGGTTCAGGGTTCGGTTAGGGTGAGGGTTAGGGTTAGGGTTCGGTTCGCTTAGGGTTAGGGTTAAGGTTAATTAGTTGGGGTTAGGGTTAGGGTTAGGGTAAGACTTGAGCTATGGTTAGGGTTAGGGTTAGGGTTTAGGGTTAGGGTTTGGTTCAGGTTTAGGGTTAGAGGCTAGGGTTAATTTGGGTTAATCAGAGGCTATGGTTAATTTGGGTTAATTAGTGATAATTTGAAAGGGTTAGGGTGTTGATTAGGGTTAATTAGGTTAATTTGGGTAAATTGGGTTAAGTTTGGGTTGATTAGGCTTAATTAGATTAATTTGGGTAAATTGGGTTAAGTTTGTGTTAATTAGGAATAATTTATATTAGGGTAATGATTATGGTTAATTGTGGTTAATTAGGTTAATTTGGATTATTTAAGGTTAGGGTTTAGGATGCACTAGTTCATTCAGTAAGATACTCGATGATAACGTAAACGTATAATTTTACCGTAAACGCAAGAAAATTTTACCCTAAACTAAAAACTTCAAACCCTTAATAACGAAACGTAAACGTAAAACCTATTCAAGTTAAATGTTCAAGTTAAAACCAGTATATGATACTCGATGATAATATGAAATTTTCATATTCTCATCGATACCGATATATGAAAATCAAAGCGCGACTTAGTCCCCGTCTATCGGTTAACATACGTTCGATGTTCGTCGTGACATAGAACTATACGAAGGTTGTTAAATCGGACGGTATAGTTCGATACTAACAACCGTCATATAGTCTTTGTGACGAGAAAATGCAATCGTATGATAACCGATAGATTTGTCCGGTGTGGACAAATTAGGAATGTATAAAGCAAACACCTGCATTCACTTGTGTTTTCATCCATTTCGAGTTATTTCGTCGGTACTTTTCCGCTGGTTCTCCATGTACAAAGATAGATTAGATGTTCATTTCAACGTTGTTTCACAACTTTGAAATGATTATCCATTCTATTACAGTGTACTCGGAGAACAGCGGGGAGGTGCTGCCGAAATTTACTCGAAACGGTTGAAAGCACAAGCGAATGGATGCCTGCTCTATACATTCTTAATGGGATAGAAGCCTTACCCCCGACAACCGAAACACACACATACAACACGAATACACAACAAACGCACACACAGCACATACATACTAACAACTCTACACTTAAGCGAAATCATAAATTGAAACACACATATATAGAATACAACTCATACATGTGTATCCTAAAAACTAACTTTGATTATCGATAATTTATTATTTTCAACGACAAACGCACATATAAAGCATATACACGGATTTTCTCCTTTGTCAGTAACCATCTCGTTCTTAGATTTCTCAATATAGTCATCATAACCTACAATTTATATGTTATACAGTCTAACATGGCCTATGAGTACATCAGAGTTAAGGACTGGATGTATGTGGATTAGCAACAACGTATGCAACCTAAGTTTGTTGCAAGAGTTGCTGCTTTTATTGAATTTGCACGCGCACATAATAAGATCGTGTTAGAGAAGATTCTCTGTCCGTGCGATAGATGTGGGAATAAGTACTGGCAGAAGATAGAATTTGCAGAGCTTCATATCGTTAAACATGGTTTTACTAGACTTTATATAACTTGGCTATATCACGGGGAAGGAGTAGAAGACAGTATTGCGGCAGAAGAAGAAGGAGAAGACGGTAATGCGGCAGAAGAAGAAGGAGAAGACGGTAATGCGGCAAAAGAAGAAGACGGTAATTTCTATCCAAGAGAAGGAATGGAGGATATAGTAGAGGCTGCCCTAGGTGAATCTATTCGTACCGAAAATGACATTCCTTCCGGTCAAGGACCGCGTGCGGATAAGTATGAAAATTTCATGAATGATGCTAGAAAACCAATTTATGAGAATGCAAAGTATTCCACTCTCTCATGGTTCATCCAACTTTTCCAGATTAAGTGCCTAAATAGATGGAGTAACAAGTCATTCACAATACTTCTTTCGTTCTTGAAAGATTCTATGCACCCGGGAAATAACGTGCCCGACAGCTGGTACGGAGCCCAGAAGATGATGTCTGATTTGGGTCTGAAGTGTGAGAAGATTCAAGCATGTCCTAAAAATTGCGTGTTGTACCGGAAAGAGAATTCAGATTTGAAAGAGTGTCCAACATGCGGAGAGGCCGGATATAAGCTGAAAGATTCTGATAAAAAGCCCGATATACCTGTCAAGATAGCACGATATTTTCCCATAACACAGAGGCTGCAGAGGCTATTCAGGTGCAAGAAAACAGCCAAGGCAATGATTTGGCATCACCGTGCTCCTCCAAGTGAAGATGGAAAAATGAGTTATCCAAGAGATTCACCGGAATGGAAGGATTTCGATAGGAGGCACGAAATATTCAGTAGCGATCCTCGCAATGTCAGGCTCGGACTCGCTAGTGATGGTTTCTGCTCATTCAACTATATGGCTGGAAGCTACAACATATGGCCCGTTGTAATGATAGTTTATAATCTGTTGCCTTGGTTGGTTATGGACCAATCATACTTTACGATACCTCTTCTTATCGACGGACCAAACTCACCGGGAAACAATATCGACGTCTATCTCCGACCTCTGATCGATGAGTTAAAATCTTTATTCACTAATGGTGTAGAGACTTACGATGCAAACGCAAATACAACCTTCATACTGCGTGCGGCTTTAATATGGACAATTAATGGCTTTCCTACGTATGCAATGCTATCAGGTTGGTCCATACATGGTCACAAAGCATGTCCTTATTGCCATCAACATACAACATCGAAATTCTTGAATTTTAGTAAGAAGATTTGCTATTGCGGCCATCGACGTTTCCTGCCTCTAGACCACCCCTACAGGTTAGACGATGTTCACTTTGATGGTCATCAGGAGCTTCTTGGACCCCCAGCCCCAATTTCCGGAGAGGACGTGACTGCTCAGTGGGATGATTACAATAATGTGACCTTCGGGATGGATCCGACAAAACAGGTCAAACCACCATTCTGGAACTAGTTAAGCGTTTTCTTCGAGCTTCCGCACTGGCCAACAAATTTAGTACGTCATTGTCTGGACGTCATGCACATAGAGAAGGAAGTATCCAAGCACGTACTCAACTTCCTTCTTTGTAAAGACGGGAAATCGAAAGACAACCTCAATGCTCGGATGGATCTACAGGACTGGGAAATTAGAAGTGAATTGCATCCTAAACCGATAGCGGGTAAATCAGGCAAGTCTGTACTTCCCAATACCGCGTATCATATGTCACAAACCCCCGGCAACCGGAAAAATAAATATATTAACCAGAGAAGAAAAGATTCCTGCAGGTGTTGCATGATTTGAAAGTTCCCACAGGTTTCTCAGGATCATTCAGTAAGAAAATAAAAATTGTGAAAGGTAAGATCGATGGGCTGAAAAGTCATGATCACTATGTTATTATGGAGCACCTTCTCCTATTAGCCCTCAGGACTTCCCTTCCCGAATCGGTTGGTCTAGTAATCAATGACCTATGTTGTTTTTTCAGAGAATTATGCGCTAAAACACTAAATGTTGTGACACCGGAGAAACTAGAAAATTCTATTTCGTTGATAATTTGCAAGTATGAGCGTATTTTCCCACCGTCATTCTTCGATATCATAATGCACCTGACGGTTCATCTTGCAACTGAGGCTAAGTTAGCTGGACCGGTACAATATCGATGGATGTATCCCGTTGAGAGGTACGTGGAATTTTTCGTTTCGCGCAATTTGTAAAATTATTGTTGTCATGTATGCCCGTATTTATTTATTTAACGTATTTTTGTTTAGGTACCTCTATACTCTAAAAAATTATATACGCAATAGAAATCGACCAGAGGGTTCTATCATGCAAGGTTATCTTCTAGATGAAGCAACCATATTTTGTTCCCGCTATCTGGACGAGAACATTGAGACGAGACTTAACCGGCCTCGAAGAATTCAGGACGGGCCATATGGTAAAGCGGATTATAAGAGGGTGGACACTATGTTTATCAACAAGATATACCGATTTATCCTCCTCAATAGCGCATGTCTTGAAAAAAATTAAAGAGTAAGTTTTTTTGGATTAATTGTTATATTTGTGTTTGTGTGTATATGAAATGATATAATATTAATATCATAATTTATTGTTGAGAATAGAATTCATTTTAACGAGGTACGTGAGAGGCATCCTGATTGAAACGATGAACGATTGGAAAAATATTATCTGGATAATTTTTGCGATTGGGTTACAGATTATGTAAGTTATTCGAATAACATGTTATTGCTACCAGTTTTAATCTAAACTTATATCGTTATGTATTTGTCGTAAAATTTGTTTTGTTAGATCCACGATCCGAACTTGTCTGCATCATTAGAGGGTAATTCAAGATGTTTAGCTCAGTTTCCTAGTATGGAGGTTGCATATTATAAAGGATTCGGTGTCCTTGGATACAAATTCGAAGTTAAGGACATAGAAATATCTAGAACCACTCATAATAGTGGGATTGCGACGGTAGGATCGGATGGTGTGATTTATTATGGATACTTAAATTGTATATTTGGTATCCAATATCCCGGACGATCAGAACCGTTTTATATATTTCACTGTACTTGGTACGATACATGAACCGATACGGATAAGTGGAGAAACAATCTCGGGACTTGGAAAGATGAATATGGATTGACCAGTATGAACATACTTCGATTTTACGGTCAGGATGATCCATTTATCTTTCCGAACCAAGCGTTCCAAGTATACTACTCACAGTGTTTGAAGTATCCTGGATGGAGCGTCGTATGCCGTTAGAAACCCAGGGATCTTTACGATGTCCCAGAATTCAAGGACAGCGATGAGGATGAAGAAGAGAGAAGACTTAGAGTGCTCCGACCGTCTGTTTCAAAAGACGAGTTGTCTTCGGCTGATTATGAAGTTACGTGGGTTAGAAATGATATCGATGATGAAATCCAAGTAGATATGTGTAATGCGTCCACGAAACGAAAAAGATTATCAGTAATATTATATTATTACTTCACATTTTATGATCTATACATATATAGCATGCATATGTAGTGATTGTCTAATGCGTCCACGAACCGTTTTATCTAGATTTCATGACGATGACCGGATCAGCGAGGGGCGGCAGGAGCTCCAGCCGCGGCACCGGCAGAGGCACAGGCAGAGGCAGAGCGGTTCTGCCGACTGGAGAGCTGCGTAGGGAGCTTCAGAGGGCCGGTCTTGCACCCCGATTGGAGACCCCTTCGGATGCCTACTTCCGTGTGGACTTTGCCACACCTCCAGGTATATTACACGCATATTCATTTTGAATGTAATATTATAAATATACATGCATATTCATGTCAAAATTACTTATATAGTCAATGTTTGATTCTCTAGCTGTTGGTGGTGCATCCACATCAGGGACAGAGCCTACTCCCGCACCTCCAGATATGTTTATATATCATATAGTGAATATATATTGATTTAGAATGCTATATCATAAATATACATACATTCTTTTTGCTCTTACGTACTTACATCTCGGGTAGAGGCCATCACCGCACCTGCGGGTATGTTTATATATCCTATAATGTATACATGTTGATTTAGAATGTTATATTATTGATATACACATTCTTTTTGCAATTACTTATATAGTCAATATTTTATTGTCTAATTATAGGTGGTGCGTCCACATCTGGTGCAGGGGTCACTCCCGTCACTTCCATAACCTCCGCTCAGTCTGCAGGTTTGTATAAATAAATATAAAATATTTATTCATTTTACATATCTTTTAAGAATAAACATGAACTTCATGTAATTTTATCGATGTTTATTTTCTAGTTGGGGATGTGTCCACGTCCGGGTCACCGGCTGTTCCTCACCGAAGGAACTATCGTCCCGTTCGTACTGCTGCTCGGGCCCAGGCTCGTGCTTCTGTTGCCGGAGGTATATATCACACTTCAATTTTCGTTAAACCTTGAATTCTTAATACCATTTTGTCTTAATATTGATTGTCTTGATATTTCTTGTAGATGCAGGGCATCCTCATCCCGAGAGGGAGACTCGAGGCCCGAATCAGTCCCACAGGCTGAGGCCCGACAGAGCTAGGGGAAAGGCAGCATTCCTCCTCTTCTTTACCCCTGATTATCGCTATACCGGAGATTATGCCGAGAGATTCGGCCGGTATATGGGGGATGAGAGCCGCCTCGTGAAGAAGTATCCACTTCACGTTGAGCGGGACGACCAGCACCGGCGCTCATTTGCCCTCTTCTGAGATCATGCTCGGGTATTAATATATAGTTTCATTTGACTTGCCCAATATATTTATTATTATTTAACACTTGCAATTTAATAAAATTGTTTTTTTGTATTTGGAGTTGGATTACGACTTTCAGCCTGTACCCGATCCTGATCACCCTGAGAGAGTGCTCGATCTTCACGCTCTATACCATGGCCTGATGAAGAACATGCAATCAAAGGTCTGATACAATAGGAACGAGCTGAAGATCGACTGCTATTCCCTGTGGATGGCGACCCCCGAAGCAGAGAGAGCGGCTCTCCTACATACTCCGGCCTTTGCGAGAGTCGACGTAGATACATGGCTTCTCTTGTGCCAATATTTCGACTCTCAGCGCAAACAGGTTTGTATTTTAAATGTAATTCATTATTTAGTATATAATTTATTTTTTTGTGTTGCTTAATTAGAAAACTAAATCTGAATGTGTAGTGCAGAAACATGCCGATCAAAATAAAAAGAATAGGAAGTCGGCGAAGTGGGGTCGCCCCACTTATACATGTGGCTCGAGAAATATTACTCGTGCCATGAAGTCATCAGTAAATTACAATAGACCTACTGTGATATAATGTAATATTAAGAGTTATTTTATAATATATGTAAATTTTTTGCGTATTGCAGAGAGCTCAGACCCTGACGCAGGATGGTACACCGAGCGTGTTGTCCGCGTATCTTGCCGTTCACGGCACCTCGACAGATCCTTCCACGTGTGAGCTTCGATTCCCCGACACCGCTACTCAGGAGTATTGCGTAAGTGTTAATATTTATTCTAACAGGTTTGAAATTTTTGTTTTGAAAAGTTCAAATTTAAATGATATACTTATATTTTAATGGTTAATATGGGTGTAGGAGCGGGTAGTGGAGCAGGCGGAGGCATCGGGGATCGATTTTACTGGAAAGAACGATTCGATGCTGCTGATCCCAGTTCAAGACGCCGCACACGGAGGGCACCACAGAGGTTGGGAGAGAGGCCGGAGACTGAGTCCTAGCAGGGCCCATATGAGGTTGGACTCTACTCCGGCGGTTATGTCCCTTACCCCCTGTGAGCGACGTCTAGAGCAAGATGTTACCATCTTGAAGACCACCGTCCAGGAGTTGAAGGAGATGGTGGTATGTATACTTGTAATACCCGGTTTTTTGTACACCAGTATCCGTATTTTTATAAAGTGTTACTTACAAAATTTATTTAATTATATTTATAATTATTTTATTTTCCTTGAAACCCTAAACCCAAATCCTATTACTTATTCCTTTAATTTTCCTATTTCCTATTTCCCCAGCCCAGCCCAACTATTTTTCCTTTTCCCTTTCTTTTTTTTAGCCCGCAGCCCGGCCCATTGAACCCAAACCCTACATCTAATTCCTTTTATTTTTATTGCCCCGGCCCAGCCCAAACCCGGCTCCACACCCGACCCGGACTCCCAACCCGACCCGCTTCCCTTTCTTCCCCACTCCCCTCTCTTTCCCGCTTCTTTTTCCTCTCCTCCCACACGTCGCGCCCGCCTCCCTTGTGCCCTACGTCCCCACGACCCCACGCGCGCTCGCTCGTGAAGCCTCCCTCGACCCCGTCTCCATCTCGCTTCACTCTCTCGCAACTCTCTCTCTCACCCTCCCTCATTCCTCATGTTTTCCCCCTGCGAGCACCAACCCGTAACTTAGCCCCGCCTTCGTCGTCGCCGCCCCCTCGCCATCACCGTCTCCCTCTCGACCTCACCCTCTTTTCCTCCTCACCCCAAGCACCTTTCCTTCCCTCAACCTCCAAGCTACCTCCAACGTCCCCGAACCTTCACAGGAAACCTCGCCTGCAGGCCACCTCGCCGGCGCCTCCGTCGACCTCACGTCGTCGTCTCCTTGTCCTCCTCTTCCTCGACCTCCACACTCATCCCGACCCTCTCCCCTGCGACCGCGTGAACCAAACGCCGCACTCATCATCGCCGAGCTTCCCACGTCGTCGGAGCCCTCACCACACCGGAGCCGACCACCACTAGCATCCCTTTCTAGCCGCCTCCTTCGAGCAGCCGAGCCCTGCACCCACAGCCGACGAACGCCGCACCACCACGACGAGACCCCCGTGCATCGCCGAGCCACTACTGGCAACGAACCCCTCCACGGCCGACTGCCACCTCCGACCACCGTGCGACCTCCCCCGACACCATCTTCATCACCACACCGGGCTCACCCCTGAGCTCGCTGCCGGCCACCTTCCAAGCCGCCGCCGTATGGACCACCGCAGTCAAGACGTCAAACTTTAGCCCCTCTCCGCTGCACTCGAGCCTTAGCCACAGCCGATCACTGTTCAAGCCGAACCCGATCATCGAAGAACCAAGGACGTCGTCGTATCATTGCTTCTGCTGTCCATCACCGCGCCGGAGTCGTCGCCACCTTTTCACGCCGATCGAGGCAAGTGCTCGCCACTTGCTTACATGCTACAGTAACGAACAGATCAATATATACGTTTGCGTTCATACCAAAAAATTACCGCAGTGTTTTAAATAGTAAACCGTGTTAATTCTAGTGATATTGATTTGGGTCACCATCTAGTCTAAAATCTAGCGATAGCATCGTATGGAAATAGTAGAACACAATAGTGCTAGTTTAGTCAAAAGAAACAGACGTTTCAACTGCGAACCGGATGCTTAAATCTAGATTTTGATGCAATATTTTAAGTGAAAACCCATCTTTAATGGCGGAACTAATGATCGTTAAACCCTTTTACTACTCATAGAGGTACTGTAGAAATTTAGTGGAAAACCACGGCCGTTTCACCTATGAAATGGTAATCTCAATAATCATTATGAATTCTGAATTTCCTGAACATGCTAGACCGTTAAATTCATATTAAATCTTTTACAAGTCTGATTTTGGCGTTCCATGGCTCGTATCGAAACCAACGGAATAATCTATAGAACTCTATAATTGATATTTAAAGTTGAACTAGTTACGATAGAGAAAACTGCGGTGAATCACGGTTCTGGACTGCAGTCCAGAGCGGTGACACCAGATAACCCCTGCTTTTAACCCACTGTTTTTCCTTGCTCAAATGCGGAATTGTGCGGAACACTATATTGTTACGAAGAAAATTGAGTTAGCTTCCTTATTCCACTGGCATCACTGGATTCCTCCACTGGATGATATTTTAACGCATTTTATAATGTCGACGTGTCTAGCTGAATTCTGCAGTGACAGATTTTACGTATCAACCTTAACCTAACCATAACTCCCTGTTGATATAGGATATTACTGATCCACCAATTGCGGTGGAAACCTAACTAATAATCCTAAATATTGTTCAACTATACCGTCACCTAATTACGATCTCAACTGGGATTAAAATATGTTACGAAACGGACTTCCGATTCTGAAACCGGATTTCCAGCAGCGAACACTTAAATTGAAATGTCCATATCTAGCGATCCTGAAACCCGATTAACGTGAAACTAATTTTGATGGATAGATAATTAAACATTCTGCGTACCCCCTTTACATTATTTCACTTAATTCTGCATGTATGATCTATAATAAATTATGCAAGTGGTAGAACACTGACTAATGATATCTTAATCATGCCTTAATTATCGCATTCTCATCATATCATGTAAAGCTCATATGCATTGGTAACCTAGTAATCGTGTACATTACCCAGTGTTAGATATTAGTGTTTTGATTGTGGCAAGTACGTTAGTGTTTAAGCGTGAATGAATAAGTGGAAGTGACACGTACTTGTACACAATCGGCGGACCCTATTGATATATTGCATTATCGACGTCTATGGGACATGTATAAGTGTAACTATAATTGGTATGGGGCGATTATGGAAGCACTTATATGGGTATCATATGTAAGGCACCTAACACTGTCCATTTATCTTGGGTATCAGTCGAGACATGCTTGATGGAGATCCTGTCTCCAGTTCTCGCGTAGACTTATCATGGACCGACGGGTACTTGGGTCTATGGTTGGCGTTTAATGTAGACCACTGAGTGTGGGGTAGTTTGAGTGTGAGTTCAACAGAATTTCGGGAGTCCCATTGTCGGCACATACAGTGATTCTGGAGATATATGGGGATATTACTGATTATTAGCGAGCGACTCGGGCCCGTGTTCCCTTGTCCTTGGGTCCTACCCTTGGGTGGGGATACTCACGAGTGGTTGACTCTCACACTTGGACTGAAGATAGGTGTAGCGACCTGTACAGTGAGACTTAGAGACTGATAGGGTTAGTGACATTAACATGCATTGCTTACCGATTCAATATACCTACCATACTGTTTACTGCTTTACTGTTTACCTATGCTGGAACTTTCATGCTCATATCGTCACTTCCTGCTTTACTGTTTCATATTGATCATTATTACACTGGTCATACTTGCATTTCTATTTATTGCTATTGTGTCGCTCTGACGACCTGAGTATGCATGCTCAGAGTGAGAAGTGAATTCAGCTTGGACCAGGACCTGACGTACTTCGAGGACACTGTGGACATCTGGATTAATGACTCAGCGCTACACTTACTTGATCTCTATCTGGTCAGTGTTTCGTATTTGATTCGAGTTAGTGACTGCATTTCTCATTACCTGTGTATTGATTACTGATTACCATAAAAAGCTAGAAGCCGAAATGTGATTACGGCAGTATGTTTCCTCGACCGTAGGAGCATGACTGGCCTTGTCAACCCCTCGTATTCCGTATTTTGGGAAGCGGGGCATGACATGGATTTGTTGGTATCAGAGCCAGATTTTGCTTCGATTGGGATTGCAGTTTCCGTGTAGGGCTTGACAATCTAAGACATCCTTCGGTCTAGATTGCAAATTTGTTATCATTGATCTTGTTTCATATAGTATGTTCTGCTATATATTTTGATCCATTCGCTAAAGTTTTGGGTGACTTAGTAGAGTTACGTGATTGTAATTATGAACTGCAGCATAGTTACAATGTTGTACTCTGTTTGAGTGACTTGGAGTTCTACATTTGATTTCCACTCGATTGAGTATCACCTCACCTGATATTCCTGTTTTCTTGCCTAATCTATATTGTATTTTGATTCTTATGGCTTGTACCTTATAGCGTCCTCAAAATTGTTGTTTCAGGGCGGGCTGAATGGATGAGCGAAAGGTGCCATGGAGTGGGGAATATCCTAAGTATAAAGTTAGACAAAAATTGACGAAGGTGATAAAGAATAGTCAGAAATGAAATGGGAAATTGGGTACCTCATCTTTGGATGCTCACTATCTCTTCACAGGTCTCAAAACCCCTTCTATGCAATGCGGGAAGAAGAGTTCTGGTTTTGGGAACCAAACTTTTTGAGTTCCCAATCCAGTCTTAGCATGCCGGAGTTGCCAGACGCCAGCCTGTACTTACCCGGCGAACCGAACGAGTGTCCTTTCAGGAAACTCGGGAGGCCCGTCCTAGTCCGCTTCCCCTCGGTCGCTCCCTATCGGCTATCATAGCCTCGACCGGCCGGAGGTCACTTTTCCCGATCCATCCCGAAGGTTTTTTCCCCTCATTCGTATTAACAGCTACTCTAGGAGGAATGTTTTTATGTGGTGCTAACGATTTAATAACCATCTTTGTAGCTCCAGAATGTTTCGTAACTGATTCTTACGTACGATTTACCGACAATTTCGTCTTCACTCACACTTTTTTTTGTCGGCAGGTTTGTTACTTGCCGTACGAACTAATCCTCACCTGTTCCTACGACTCTTCTTCTATCTTCACTCCCCAGAATCAGACCGTCGAGATTTTGAATGTACTGCAAGGTTTGAAGGAAGCCCAGGAGTGAACGAACGACCTGTTAGCTGAAGGATTAAGAGGGCAGATGACTCAGGCACCAGCGGAAGCCTCTAATCGTAAGGTAATCCCTGTTAAACAAGGAAAAGAGGTGAAGATGAAGCGCTCATTTGTTCCTCAGCAACAGAAGCAACGGAGAACTCAACGTTGTGGATACTGTAAGAAGTCAGGACACCTTCAGAGAGATTGTCGCAGCGCCAAAGGGCAGTGCCTGATTTGCGGATCCAACGAACATCTTGTCAATGGATGCCCTCGAAGGAAGGAGCTATAAGGAGGAGATTCGTCCACACTCTCCACTCCTGCTAAATGACTTGGTTATTTCGTAGTTCGAGCTTCGAGGGTAGTACAGGCCCAGCGCAGGATTCCACTCGCTTGACGAGAATGCAGCGGTTTAGATATCAAAGAAGAATTATCACCTTTCTGCTTTTAATAAAAATATTGTCACTCTTTTGTAAATATTTTCTTTCGTTTTAAATCTTGTATCCGTTGAACTTTTAGTTGAATGCAATAAAATTCTGAGTTGTGATGTATGTATCGTCCCCTTGCCACTCATTTTCCTTATACTACTTATTGCATCAGTATTCTAAATTTTGATTTTTCAGTCCTTACTTACCGCATATTTTCCTTGGGCTCCGTATCCTTGGTTATTTTCTTGGTGTGTTCCACCGTATAATCATGACTCTTTCTTTTCAGGCCATGGCCAATCCTGGAGCTGTGCCGCCTATCGATGAGAACGCTCGATCCTGCGTTTCCTTATACGGCATGCTGGTGAGTTCAGATGACGAGATCAACGGCCCACAGGTTGTTTTTGGCAACAACTATTCCGAGGATGAGGGAATCGCAACCCCAGAAGTCAACGTGATCAACGACTCTGACAACGAATAAGAAGACCCCGAAGAGGACCCGATAGAGAAAGATCCCGAGGAGGACCCAATAGAAGAAAATCCAGGAGAGAAAGACCTTGAGGAGAATCTAGTGGAAGAACATCCCGTGGAAGAAGACCCAGAAGAAGTGAACCACGAGGAACCATACCACGATGAAGAATCTCCAGCCGAGGAAGAAGGACCAGGAGAATAAGACCCCGTGGCAGGAGAACCTCCAGTGGCAATCTCTGCGAGGCGCTATGGAAATGGACGCCCCTGTCTTAGCGCGAGCTTACCGTAACCTGCTGAACTTCCATAACCGCGACTGACGCGATTTATCGTCTGTTTCCTCTGGCCAAATAAATCTACGTATAGTTTAGGACCACCTTTTATCTTTCGAGAATGCTTTCTGGAATAATACAGTTTCTGAGTTCACTGATCTTTTGAGATTTGATTCGTATTATGCATTGACTTTTCCCTCCCCAATAAATTTCTTTCCCTTCTGGGATTCACTACTGTTCACCCTGTGCTGACCCGACCCTAGCCTCTTCAACATTCAGATTGAAGTGCCATTTTCCGACTTTCTGAATGGACCATACTCCATTGTAATCCCTACCCTGACTAGCCCTTATGCATTATTAGTGCTATTTCTTATTACTGTGATTACATTCAGTGACATCGTATTCGAAATTTAGTTTTCACTACTTTGTGCTTACGAAAAAAAATTCACGTGTTATCAACTACTTTCGTTCTACTTATTCTGAATACTTTACTATTCTTCACATTTCCAATAGCGCAATTATATGTCGCACATACTGTTTTGTTCTATCATCTATTGTTTCGCCATATGGGTTTCCTCAAGTTGTTTTTAAAATCGTTTGATCGATGTATTTTTTATTCTAAAATACTTTGGCATATCGGCAAACCCTTCACTATTGGTTGCTATTGCTATTTTATTCTCTGGTATTTTACATATAGTTTATCCTTATAAATGGTTACGCCTTATGCTTATTATTTTAGCTGTGCTATTTCTTAGATATAAGTGTGTGTGTGTGTGTGT
The DNA here is from genome assembly GCA_030015575.1 of Agapanthus africanus. NCBI lineage: Eukaryota > Viridiplantae > Streptophyta > Magnoliopsida > Asparagales > Amaryllidaceae > Agapanthus > Agapanthus africanus. The sequence continues at coordinate 980,743,473 of CM057338.1, read as the reverse complement.
GTGTGTAGGATTTTGATTTTATCTAGCTACTTCTACGTAGATCGCTATAGAGTAGTATTTGATTCTGTGGTTTTTTTGCATTATACTTTATAGCTTATCGTTATTTTAATTTCGAGGACGAAATTTTCTTTAAGGGGGATATGATGTAATACCCGGTTTTTTATACACCAGTATCTGTATTTTTATAAAGTGTTACTTACAAAATTTATTTAATTATATTTATAATTATTTTATTTGTCTTGAAACCCTAAACCCAAATCCTATTACTTATTCCTTTTATTTTCCCATTTCCTATTTCCCCAGCCCCAGCCCAACTATTTTTCCTTTTCCCTTTCTTTTTTTAGCCCGCAGCCCGGCCCATTGAACCCAAACCCTACATCTAATTTCTTTTATTTTTATTGCCCCGGCCCAGCCCAAACCCGGCTCCACACCCGACCCGGATTCCCAACCCGACCCGCTTCCCCACTCCCCTCTTTTCCCCACTCCCCTCTCTTTCCCGCTTCTTTTTCCTCTCCTCCCCCACGTCGCGCCCGCCTCCCTTGCACCCCACGTCCCCACGACCCCATGCGTGCGCGCTCGCGAAGCCTCCCTTGACCCCGTCTCCATCCCGCTTCCCTCTCTCTCGCAACTCTCTCTCACCCTCCCTCATTCCTCATGTTTTCCCCCTGCGAGCACCAACCCGTAACTTAGCCCCGCCTTCGTCGTCGCCGCCCCCTTGCCATCACCGTCTCCCTCTCGACCTCACCCTCTTTTCCTCCTCACCCCGAGCACCTTTCTTTCCCTCAACCTCCAAGCTACCTCCAATGTCCCCGAACCTTCACAGGAAACCCTGCCTGCAGGCCACCTCGCCGGCGCCTCCGTCGACCTTACGTCGTCGTCACCTCGTCCTCCTCTTCCTCGACCTCCTCACTCATCCCGACCCTCTCCCCTGCGACCGCGTGAACCCATCGCCGCACTCTTCATCGCCGAGCTTCCCACGTCGTCGGAGCACTCTCCACACCGGAGCCGACCACCACTTGCATCCCCTTCTGGCCGCCTCCTTCGAGCAGCCGAGCCCTGCACCCACAGCCGACGAACGCCGCACCACCACGACGAGACCCCCATGCATCGCCGAGCCACTACCGGCAACGAACCCCTCTACGGCCGACTGCAACCTCCGACCACCGTGCGACCTCCCTCGACACCATCTTCATCACCACACCGGGCTCACCCCTGAGCTCGCTGCCGGCCACCTTCCAAGCCGCCGCCGTATGGACCACCGCAGTCAAGATGTCAAACTTTAGCCCCTCAACGCTGCACTCGAGCCTTAGCCGCAGCCGATCACTGTTTAAGCCGAACCCGATCATCGAAGAACCAAGGACGTCGTCGTATCATTGCTTCTACTGTCCATCACTGTGCCGGAGTCGTCGCCACATTTCCACGTCGATCGAGGCAAGTGCTCGCCACTTGCTTACATGCTACAGTAACGAACAGATCAATATATACGTTTGTGTTCATACCAAAAAATTACCGCAGTGTTTTAAATAGTAAACCGTGTTAATTCTAGTGATATTGATTCGGGTCACCATCTAGTCTAAAATCTAGCGATAATATCGTATGGAAATAGTAGAATACAATAGTGCTAGTTTAGTCAAAAGAAACAGACGTTTCGACTGCGAATCGGATGCTTAAATCTAGATTTTGATGCAATACTTTAAGTGAAAACCCATCTTTAATGGCGGAACTAATGATCGTTAAACCCTTTTACTACTCATAGAGGTACTGTAGAAATTTAGTGGAAAACCACAGTCGTTTCACCTATGAAATGTTAATCTCAATAATCATTACGAATTCTGAATTTCCTGAACATGCTAGACCGTTAAATTCATATTAAATCTTTTACAAGTCTGATTTTGACGTTCCATGGCTCGTATCGAAACCAACAGAATAAGCTACAGAACCCTATAATTGATATTTAAAGTTGAACTAGTTACGATAGAGAAAACTGCGGTGAATCACGATTCTGGACTGCAGTCCAGAGCGGTGACACCAGATAACCCCTGCTTTTAACCCACTGTTTTTCCTTTCTCAAATGCGGAATTGTGCGGAAACCTATATCGTTACGAAGAAAATTGAGTTAGCTTCCTTATTCCACTGGTCTCACTGGATTCCTCCACTGGATGATATTTTTAACGCATTTTATAATGTCGACGTGTCTAGTTGAATTCTGCAGTGACAGATTTTATGTATCAACCTTAACCTAACCATAACTCCCTGTTGATATAGGATATTACTGATCTGCCAATTGCGGTGGAAACCTAACTGATAATCCTAAATATTGTTCAACTATAGCATCGCCTAATTACGATCCCAACTGGGATTAAAATATGTTATGAAACGGACTTCCGATTCTGAAACCGGATTTCCAGCAGCGAACACTTAAATTGAAATGTCCATATCTAGCGATCCTGAAACCCGATTAACGTGAAACCACTTTTGATGGATAGATAATTAAACATATTGCATACCCCCTTTACATTGTTTCGCTTAATTCTGCATGTATGACCTATAATTAATTATGTAAGTGGTAGGACACTGACTGATGATATCTTAATCATGCCTTAATTATCGCATTCTCATCATATCATGTAAAGCTCATATGCATTGGTAACCTAGTGATCGTGTACATTACCCAGTGTTAGATATTAGTGTTTTGATTGTGGCAAGTACGTTAGTGTTTAAGCGTGAATGAATAAGTGGAAGTGACACGTACTTGTACAAAATCAGCGGACCCTATTGATATATTGCATTGTCGACGTCTATGGGACATGTATAAGTGTAACTGTTCCCCTCCGAATGGCGGCGCGCAAGACTGCGATGTCTTGGCACTGAGACTCGGGGCAGATGCTAATTGGTGCTATCCGTCCACCTCTCCGAAGATGCCAAGTTGATTTATGGCACCATGTATCGAAGGTTTAGACGGATGCGTCCGATGTAGCAGACTTCGTCAGATTCCCCCTCGTTTGAGGGGTTTTTGATTGTGGGGACGCTCTTCCCTGCAGGCGCAAGCCCCTGCAGTTAATTACGCTACCGCATCGCGGTAACAACTTTCTCCTTCTCCAGATGGTCACTTCGTGTCGTGGATATTTGTTTTGTGTTTTGTTGCCCGTGGATTGTTTACGGAGACTGAGTTATGTCGTCGCCCGTAGGGCGTGGATTAGTCCAAATCCGTATTATCTTAGATTTGGGTTTCGGGGTTTGGTTTGAGGATACGTCAGCCATACTTGAGGCTAAGATCAACTCAAACGTTTGTTAAGGATACGTTAGTCCAGTTTGAGACTAAGATCAACTTAACGGGATCGTTTAGATCTGACAAAGGAGCGTTTTAGGCTCCATTGTTCCAGTTTAAGGACATAGTGGTCCATCGTATGTATGGCCGTCGGGACCCGTCACCTCTCTGACGACGTTGAAGGATTACAACGACGGATGTCAGAGGAGTTCAGGGATGTACCCTCGAGCCAGAGTTAATTGGGGGGATTTATAGTCCACTCTGTTTGAAGGTTTAAGGATACGTTAGCCATCTTTATGGCTAAGATCAACTTAAATAGGACCGTTTAGATCCGACAAAAGAGCATGCGGGGCTCTATTGTTCTAGTTTAAGGACATTGCGGTCCATGGGTAGTTTAAGGACGTTGCGGTCCATGGGTAGTTTTAAGACATCTCGGTCGAGGTTAAGGACGTCGTAGTCCATGGGTTTAAGGACTCTATAGTCCGGTATGTGCTCTGGATGCTTCACACGGGTTCACTGCCGTGCTTGGCGAGGACCAGGCTCCGCTCTGGACGTTTTCCGCGGGGTCAAAGAGTGACGTTATCCGCATTCCACGTAACCAGGAATTTTGCACTAGATGCTTCACACGGGTTCACTGCCGTGCTCGGCGAGGACTAGGCTCCGCTCTGGACGTTTTCCACGGGGTCAAAGAGTGACGTTATCCGCGTTCCACGTAATCAGGAATTTTGCATTAGACACGGGTTTAAGGACCCCCACAGTCCATATCAATGTGTGGTCATCGGGACCCGTCACCTCTTTGAAGACATTGAGGGATTACAATGCCAAATATCAAAGGAGTGAAGAGATGTACCCTAGAACCGGAGTGGATTGAATAGTCCTTGGCCCAATTTGGGATCAAGACCAATTAATTATGTTATGAGCCCATTAGCCCAGTTGATTACGAATTGAGGACTTATGGCCAGCTTGGGCTAAGTCCAATCAGGAGAGGCTTTGCCTCTATCCATTTAGCCAATTGGACCAATGTTTAGTGTTAAACACTAAAGACCAACCAGTGTCGAACACTGAGAATGAGACTGACAAGTTAGTGTTTAACACTAAAAGATAATTGGTGTTAAAAACTAGCAACAGGGCTTTTCAAATTAGTGTTAAACACTAAAACAGATCAGTGTTGAACACTGGCAATGGAGATCTCAGATTAGTGTTAAATACTAAGGTAATCAGTGTTGAACACTGCAAATAAAGCTCTTTGATTAGTGTTAAACACTAAGGCCCAACAGTGTTTTAACACTGGGTTCGGGAGTTTCAATTTAGTGTTAAGCACTAAGGCAAGAGGGGTCACGTGGCGACACGTGAGAGCGCCCTCCCTTCATTTGTTCTTCTGAGACTATTGCATCTTTTAGAGCATCACGTGCCATCACGTGACGGGCATTCAAATGCTTATACGTTAAAGCTTCTGCCTAGGGTCACGTGGGTCACGTGGGGCACTGCTTCAAAGGGGCTTTCTGTAGATCTTTTGGGGGGGTCACGTGGTGACACGTGACCCCGCCTCTATGTATGTTGTTTAGAGGATCTGTTAATCTTTTCCAGGAATTAAACTCCTCGTAGGGTTAAACCCTGACAGTAATTTCAGAGGAATTAAATTCCTACTTCCTTTTGAAGATTTATATTCTGGAATAGAGTTGAACTCTGAATTTTCTGTAGGAATTAAATTCCTCATACATGTGAAGAACTAAATAAGGTTAAACCCTAATAAAAGCTTTTAAGGAATTAAATTCCCACTCTCTGTTAAATTATGATCAAGGGAATTAAATCCCCGCTGTTCCAACAGAACTAGGTTCTTAATTAGGGTTAAACCCTGTTTCTTTTTGTTCGGAAGGAATTGAACTCCCATAACACAGGGTCAAGCCCTAGTTTTATTTTAAAGGAATTAAATTCCTATAGTTCTGTGAGAATTAAATTCTCGTGCTTCCATTCCCTCTCTATGTTTTGGATCTGCATGGCAGGATCTCGACCCATTGAGAATTAAATTCTCAACTTCAAGGGGAGATGTGCACTTTGCAGATCCTCTATCAAAGAGAGAAGAAATATGTTCTTCTGTTTTATATATCAGAGTTAAACTCTGTTGAGAATTAAATTCTCTTTTCCTTCAAGGAGCCTTCCCTTTCTTACCTAGGGTTTTCTTTTGCAGAAGATCCAAGTTCCTCGAAGTATCAAGGATCTCTCTCCCTTTCTTCCCTCTGCGTATCTGTCTCTTTTTTTTGTGTCTCTTGGCTCCTATTTATAGGAGAAGCAGCCGAATCAATTAGTTTTTTGACGAATCTTCATTGAGAGGTTTGATTTGCATCCATCATTCGTTTTTGACCTTTGGATTATTAGGTGAATTTTATTCACCATTGGATTTCAAATCCAGGGATTCTCTTTTGTTATTTCGGTTAGATTTAAAGGGAAAATCTTTCCAAACCCAAGATTTTCCCATAGATAAATGATATTCAATCATCTTTAAATCTTTAATTCGATTGGTTCCAGATAATCGCTTTCCTTTGGAAAGATTCGAATCTCTTTCAGAATTTAATTCTGTCAACGAAATGGGCTTTGAAAGCCGGTCACATGTGACCATGTGACCCATGGTCACGTGTGGGCACGTGACCCCCTTTGAACGAGCCTTCCTCTTTCTTTTTGCGCTCTGTCTTCTGGTTGCTGCTTAACCGTCACGTGCCACCACGTGACTCCTGGTCACGTGTGAGCACGTGACCCTTATCTGGACTCTTTTTCTTGATTTAACTGGAGAACAATTCTGATATTTTGATCGTCACGTGCCAACACGTGACCCTGGTCACGTGGGAGCACGTGTCCTCTTCTGAAGCTTTTTCCTTGATTTGATCAGGAAGCGTTGGGTCTTTGCTGCTGCTTTTAAATGTCACGTGCCGACACGTGACCCAAGTCACGTGGGAGCACGTGACCCTTACTGAAGCCCCTCTCTTTGATGTAGTTGGGAAACTGAACTTGCTTTGCCGGTACTTTTGGGTGTCACGTGCCAACACGTGACTGCTGGTCACGTGTAAGCACGTGACCCTCTTCTGAAGCTTTTTCCATAAGCTTTCCTGATTTTAAATCAGGAAACAGTAACTATAATTGGTATGAGACGATTATGGAAGCACTTATATGGGTATCATAGGTAAGGCACCTAACACTGTCTATTTATCTTGGGTATCAGTCGAGACATGCTTGATGGAGATCCTGTCTCCAGTTCTCGCGTAGACTTATCATGGACCGACGGGTACTTGGGTCTATGGTTGGCGTTTGATGTAGACCACGGGGTGTGGGGTAGTTTGAGTGTGAGTTCAACAGAATCTCGGGAGTCCCATTATCGGCACATACAGCGATTCTGGAGATATATGGGGATATTACTGATTATTAGCGAGCGACTCGGGCCCGTGTTCCCTTGTCCTTGGGTCCTACCCTTGGGTGGGGAATACTCACGAGTGGTTGACTCTCACACTTGGACTGACGATAGGTGTAGCGACTTGTACAGTGAGACTTAGAGACTGATAGGGTTAGTGACATTGACATGCATTGCTTACCGATTCAATATACCTGCTATACTGTTTACTGCTTTATTGTTTACCTATGCTAGCACTTTCATGCTCATATCGTCACTTCATGCTTTACTGTTTCATATTGATCATTATTACACAGGTCATACTTGCATTTCTATTTATTACTATTGTGTCGCTCTAACGACCTGAGTATGCATGCTCAGAGTGAGAAGTGGATTCAGCTTGGACCAGGACCTGACGTACTTCGAGGACACTGTGGACATCTGGATTAGTGACTCGGCGCTACACTTCCTTGATCTCTATCTGGTCAGTGTTTTGTATTTGATTCGAGTTAGTGACTGCATTTCTCATTACCTGTGCATTGATTACTGATTACCACGTAAAGGTAGAATCCGAAGTGTGACTACGGCAGGATGTTTCCTCGACCGTAGGAGCATGACTGGCCTTGTCAACCCCTCGTATTCCGTATTTTGGGTAGCGGGGCGTGACAATACTACTTAATAGTAAAATATTATATCATATTATAGATAGTAACACATCCAATATTAGTAGCCTGAGCTTATTTGGTTGTAGACTTAATTTTGATTAATCTTAGATTGGGGTTTCGCAATAACCTGATAATGAAACTAATTCGACTAATACACAGCTCTTACTCGTTTATTACACACAAAATTGAACAGATGCGACAAGGTACTTCGGCTGCGGCTCCACATGCATCTCCTTCGGCTGCGGCTCCGCAAGCCACTACCTCGGCTGCGGTTGCGCAGACCACTCCTGCAGCTCCACAACCCGCTCAAACTCCTGCACAGTCCGCTCCTTCATTGGTCGAGTTTTTGACGACTCAGGGCTACACCGAGGGGCAGATACGCCAGATTACGTCGATTATCAGAGGTGGATCGAGGAGCTGAACCGAGCTAGGGTAGCTTTATTTATATTTTTGAGAATGTATATACTTATCTGATACATATTGTATAAATTTTGGACGATAATGGTTGGTGGTTGTTTGCTTGTTCACGATGATTTATCCTGATATCGTATTCTGTTTATCTATTTCTTTTATATATTATGCTATTTCTTTTATATATTGTGCGTGAGATATTGATTATGAATATTTCTGTATTTGGTTATATGATGTATATATTATTGTGCACATGACAGATTAAGAACAGGAAGCCCTTTTTAAAAAAAAAACTGATATTATGTCCCTACGGATTAATCCGTAGGGTCATCAGTTGCACCTACGGATTAATCCGTAGGTCCACAGTTTGCCCTTATATATTTATCCGTAGGGACAAAATATCAGGATAACTGACATTTTGCCCCTATGGACCTATTGTGATAGGCGTTACACTTCCCCTTCGGATATATCCGTAGGGGCTTATATTTGGACCTACGGCTAAAGCCGTAGGGGCTGGAAGTTGCCCCTACGAATAGCACCGGAGGGGCAAGTATTTTATTTTATAAACCACTAAATTAAATAAATATTTTATTCCTACGGAATACACCGTAGGTACATAGTCCCCTGCGCATGATACCGTAAGGACAATTTTTACTCCGTAGGGGCATGTTCAGGACGAAAACTTGCACCTGCGGCCATTGCACCTACGGAGAATTTTCTAGCCCCTACGAATATATCTATAGGGGCAGTGCTTTGCCTCTACGGATAAAGCCGTAGGGGCAACCCCTTATTGTAGTAGTGTGTGGCCACTTTCCTCTCTTGGGGTTCAAACTCCGCATTCTCTCAAGGAGGGGAAGCGCCGTAATAGCTGAGCTATTGCTCATTATAGTATCTCACAAATGTTTGATACATGATTTATTGCTACATGGATTAATTATGCAATCCAATTTAATACTTATATGATTTTGATATTTCTTGTACTTGCAATAAAGTGTTGCTCAGAATATTTTCCATAATCAAATCAATGGTTAAATATATGAAAATTATGTACATACGGCGATCAGAATGGACACTGCTGATCATATCTTTATACTTACCTCCACAATTTGGATATATCTATAACAAACGCCAGTTAAAAAGAAATATAGTGTGTACGTAAATACAAAACATGATGTCATTTGTGATGTTAGACTTTCGTTTGACTTGTGATGTGAGAGCGGGAAAAGGAAATTCGCGTGGGATATTTTATTTGAAGTAAACAAAGGAAACGCACTTGGTGCACTCCCCTCCCTCTGTTGTCGTGTTCTGACTAAACAAGTCAACCCCCAAGTATTTCCCACCAGAAAGTCAACGCAAGTTGTGTGCCACAAACGCAGATATTTTCTCAAGAATAAAACTGTCACACGTTAGGAAATGAGTCATCGGGTGTTGGAAAGTTGTTTCAAGCATGCAGGATGCAAATTCCATGATGTGACAATATAAACATTTCATTCTTTCCCCCAGAAAACATACAGGGAAACAAGAACCAACATTTCATGTGCTTTCACATTTGAAAGGAGAGCTTGCCCAAAATTTCTGGGCCACACTGATGCCTCATATGTCCCAACTGTCGTGGATGATGATGAAGATATATAGATGATATACGGAACGATGCTATCGATTAATCACACAACAACAACGCAATACCAACGAAAAATATAAAACGATAAACATGCGAGAGTATAAGAATCACAAACCAGAGAAAGACACAAGGATTTGTTAACAAGGTTCACACACCGTAATTAGTCCCCGACAGAACGGAATTTGCAGACGTCTAGTATATCCTTGAATCAAATTACACCAACGAACAATCCTAGGAGATTTCTTTCAAATCTCTCTAGATCTTAAGTATCACCCTCTCAATATAATAGTCTCTCAAATTGGCTGTATATATAACATATGAGAGGTCCCTATATATAGAAAAACCCTAATCCTACTTAAATAAGAGATAAACCCGAATTACAAATATTCAGTTCGTACAGATATCCTAACGACAGACGTCTGATGAAGAAAGCGTCAATTAACGTTTGCATCCTCTCTGTTAGATTTCATCTCCTTGGCCAGACGTCTAAACCTTCTTATTCAGACGTCTTCATGTGCTCTGGATTGGGCTTCATGCTTCTCCAGACGTCTGCCTACGCTCTGTTATTTGGCTAAAACTCTTCTCCAGACATCCGCATCCTTACCTTCATACATCTGGTGTTACTATGGTTTTCTACTTGTGCATGCGTGCCTACCCAGATGTCTAAACCCCCTTATTCAGACGTCAGAGAAAGAATTCTCCACATTTCAGCATTCTCTCACCTGGAGATTCTTTTGGCTTGATTCTCAAACTAGTAGACTTCACACGATTCCGCTATCTGCTCTCTCCTCAACAATTTTTCATGGAGAGATTCACCAATCCGCAACAGAGATCCAACTTGTCTCTGTCTATGACCTTGGTGAATATATCCTTAAGATTCTTTTCTCCCGTGATCTTCTGCAGTGTCAACTCTATTACTATATTGTTAAACCTAAAGTATACACTAGTAAAATAGAGGGTTGCCCCTACGGATGGAATTATCCGTTGGGGCAGATTTTACTTGGCCCTACGGATTACTCCGTAGGGCTAAAGGGTTGCCCCTACGGGCACTGACGTTCAAGAATAAAAAAATTAATTCTTAATTTGGTGTTTGCCCCTACGGTGGCGCAAACAAAGGACCTACGGATATATCCGTAGGGGCAAGTAAATATCGTTTTAAAACAAAGCCAGATCGAAAAGCCTACGCTCATTTTCTCTCTCTCCCTCAAACGCGCGCGAAAAACCCTAAATCGCCACCGTCGTCGCCACCGCCGATTTCGTCGCCACCGTCGTCGCCACCGCCGGTTTCGTCGCCACCGTCGTCGCCACCGCCGGTTTCTTCTCCAATTCGCCACCGTCGTCGCTCCAGCCCACCAGCGCACCCGTTCAGGTATAAATCTCGAGGTAAATTAAAGTATTTTTGGATTATTCATGGCTGGGTCTGGGTTGCGCGCGCGAGAGTTGGGTTTGGGCAGGGGCGCGGTGGCGGTCGGGGTCGGGGTCGGGGTAGGGTTAGGGTTGGGGTTCGGCTGCTGCTGGGGTGGGGCTGGGGTTAGGGTTACGGTGGGGCTGGGGTTAGGGTTACTGTGGGGCTGGGGTAGGGTTAGGGTGGGCTGGGGTTAGGGTTGGGGCTAGGGTTAGGGTTACTGTGGGGCTGGGGTTAGGGTTATGAGAGGCATGTCAGCATATTTATGTGTAATAATTGAGAGGATCAAGCTATGTTCTATGCAAGCAGTCCCTCAGAATACATAGAAAGCTAGCCTTACATTTTAAATTAACATATTCCATAGTTGTCTTAATGGTAAGGCAGATACCCATATTGTGTAAGAGCTGACATTAATACAACCATAGGGAGCTGACTGATTACATCTCATGTGGCATTAAAATCTATAAATGGACATACGAGATAATGCAAAGAAAGAGCAATAGATCAAGACTCAATCAACTTTCCTATGCTTTATGATTTCAGCGGATAGCTCAAGTTTAGTTTCAACTTTATATTCTTATTTTTCTCTCTTTTTTCTTTAGTGCTTCTTCCTCCATTTCTTTGAAGAGTCTCTCACAGCGAAATACACTCCATTTTTTCCTAATGGGATAGAATCCTACCCCCGACAGCCGGAACACATACATACAAACGCATAATTAGAGAGCGACTCGAGATGTTCGGGTTAAAACATATGATACTCGATGATGATATGAAACCTTCATATTCCCATCGATACCCGTATATGAAACTAAAGCGCCACTTAGTCCCCGTCTATCGGTTAACATACGTGCGATGCTCGTCGTGACCTAGAACTATACGAAGGTTGTTAAATATCGGACAGTATAGCTCGATACTAACAACCGTCGTATAGTCTGCGCGACGAGAAAATTCAATCGTATGGTAACCCATAGATTTGTCCCGTGTGGACAAGTTAAGAATGTATAAAGCAAACGCCTACATTCACTTGTGTTTTCATCCGTTTCGAGATATTTCGTCGGTACCTTTCCGCTGGTTCTCCGTGTACAAAGATAGATTAGATGTTCATTTCAACGTTGTTTCACAGTTTTGAAATGATTATCTATTCTATTACAGTGTACTCGGAGAACAGCAGGGAGGTGCTGCCGAAATTTACTCGAAACGGTTGAAAGCACAAGTGATGGGCGTTCGCTCTATACATTCTTAATGGGATAGAAGCCTACCCCCGACAGCCGGAACACATACATACAAACGCATAATCAGAGAGCGACTCGAGATGTTCGGGTTAAAACCAATATATGATACTCGATGATGATATGAAACCTTCATATTCCCATCGATACCCGTATATGAAACTAAAAGCGCCACTTAGTCCCCGTCTATCGGTTAACATACGTGCGATGCTCGTCGTGACCTAGAACTATACGAAGGTTGTTAAATATCGGACAGTATAGCTCGATACTAACAACCGTCGTATAGTCTGCGCGACGAGAAAATTCAATCGTATGGTAACCCATAGATTTGTCCCGTGTGGACAAGTTAAGAATGTATAAAGCAAACGCCTTCATTCACTTGTGTTTTCATCCGTTTCGAGATATTTCGTCGGTACCTTTCCGCTGGTTCTCCATGTACAAAGATAGATTAGATGTTCATTTCAACGTTGTTTCACAACTTTGAAATGATTATCTATTCTATTACAGTGTACTCGGAGAACAGCGGGGAGGTGCTGCCGAAATTTACTCGAAACGGTTGAAAGCACAAGTGATGGGCGTTCGCTCTATACATTCTTAATGGGATAGAAGCCTACCCCCGACAGCCGGAACACATACATACAAACGCATAATCAGAGAGCGATTCGAGATGTTCGGGTTAAAACCAATATATGATAATATGAAACCTTCATATTCCCATCGATACCCATATATGAAACTAATTAAAAGCGCCACTTAGTCCCCGTCTATCGGTCAACATAACGTGCGATAATTTATTCTTTTCAACGACAAACGCACACACAAAGCATATACATGGATTTTCTCCTTTGTCAGTAACTATCTCGTTCTTATATTTCTCAATATAGTCAGCATAACCTACAATTTATATGTTATTCAGTCTAACATGGCCCATGAGTACGTCAGAGTTAAGGACTGGATGTATGTGGATTGGAAACAACGTATGCAACCTAAGTTTGTCGCAGGGGTTGCTGCTTTCCTTGAATTTGCACGAGCACATAATAAGATCATAATAGAGAAGATTCTCTGTCCGTGCGATAGATGTGGCAATAAGTACTGGCAGAAGGTAGAATTGGCAGAGCTTCATATTGTACAACATGGGTTTACTAGACTTTATTCAATTTGGAAATATCACGGGGAAGGAGAAGAATGCAGTACTGCGGTAGAAGAAGGAGAACACGATAATGCGGCAGGAGAAGAAGAAGAATTCGGTAATACGGCAGGATACGGAAATTTATTTCCATCAGAAGAAATGGAGGATATGGTAGAGGCTGCCCTAGGTGAATCTATTCGTACCGAAGATGACATTCCTTCCGGTCAAGGACCGCGTGCGGATAAATATGAAAATTTCATGAATGATGCTAGGAAACCAATTTATGAGAATGCGAAGTATTCCACCCTCTCATGGTTCGTCCAACTTTTCTAAATTAAGTGTCTAAATGGATGGAGCAACAAGTCATTCACAATGCTTCTTTCGTTCTTGAAAGATTCTATGCCTCCGGGAAATAATGTGCCCGAAAGCTGGTACGAAGCCCAGAAAATGATGTCTGATTTGGGTCTAAAGTGCGAGAAGATTCAAGCATGTCCTAAAAATTGCGTGTTGTACCGGAAAGAGAATTCAGATTTGAAAGAGTGTCCAACATGCGGAGAGGCCAGGTATAAGCCGAAAGATTCTGATAAGAAGCCTGATATACCTGTGAAGATAGCACGATATTTTCCCATAACACAGAGGCTACAGAGGCTATTCAGGTGCAAGAAAACAGCCGAGACAATGATTTGGCATCATCGTGCTCCTCCAAGCGAAAATGGAAAAATGAGCCATCCAAGAGATTCACCGGCATGGAAGGATTTCGATAGGAGGCACGCAATATTCAGTAGCGATCCCCGCAATGTCCGGCTCGGACTGGCTGCCGATGGCTTCTGCCCATTCAACTATATGGCTGGAAGTCACAGTACATGGCCCGTTGTAATGATAATTTATAATCTGTCGCCTTGGTTGGCTATGGACCAATCATACTTTATGATGCCTCTTCTTATCGACGGACCAAACTCACTGGGGAACAATATCGACGTCTATCTCCGACCTCTGATTGAGGAGCTGAAAACTTTGTTTATTGATGGTGTAGAGACATATGATTCAAACACAAATACAACCTTCATACTGCGTGCGGCTTTAATGTGGACAATTAATGACTTTCCTGCATATGGAATGCTTTCAGGTTGGTCCGTACATGGTCACAAAGCATGTCCTCATTGCCATGAACACACAACATCAAATTTTTTGAATTTTAGCAGGAAGGTTTGTTATTGCGGCCATCGACGTTTTCTGCCTCCAGACTACCCCTACAGGTTAGACACGGTTCACTTTGATGGTCATCAGGAGCTTCTTGGGCCTCCATCCCCATTGTCCGGAGAGGACGTGACTGCTAAATGGGATGGTTACAATAACGTGACCTTCGGGATGGATCCGACGAGACAGGTCAAACCACAATATTGGAACAAGTTAAGCATTTTCTTCGAGCTTCCGTACTGGTCTACAAATTCAGTGCGTCATTGTCTGGACGTCATGCATATAGAGAAGGGAGTATCAGAGCACATACTTAACTTGCTTCTGTGTAAAGACGGGAAATCGAAAGACAACATGAATGCCCGGATGGATCTACAAGAGTGGGGAATAAGAAGTGAACTGCACCCTAAACCGGTAGCGGGTAAACCGGGCAAGTTTGTACTTCCCAATGCCGCTTATCATATGTCACAACCGGAGAAGAAAAGATTCCTGCAGGTGTTGCATGATTTGAAAGTCCCCACAGGTTTCTCAGGATCATTCAGCAAGAAAATAAAAATTGTGAAGGGCAAGATCGATGGGCTGAAAAGTCATGACCACCATGTTATCGTGGAGCACCTTCTTCCATTAGCCCTCAGGACTTCTCTCCCCGACTCGGTTGGTCTAGTAATCAACGACCTATGTTGTTTTTTCAGGGAGTTGTGTGCTAAAACGCTGGAGGTTGCGACGCTGGATAAACTAGAAAATTCTATTGCGTTGATACTTTGCAAGTTTGAGCGTATTTTCCCACCGTCATTCTTCGATATCATAATACACTTGACGGTTCATCTTGCAACTGAGGCGAAGTTAGCCGGACCGGTACAATATCGATGGATGTATCCCGTTGAGAGGTACGTGTAATTTTTCGTTTCGCGCAATTTATAAATTTATTTTTGTCATGTATGCCCGTATTTATTTATTCAATATATTCTCATTAGGTACCTTTACACTCTTAAGAAGTATATACGCAATAAAAATCGACCAGAGGGTTCTATCATGCAAGGTTATCTTCTTGATGAAGCAACCACATTTTGTTCCCGCTATCTGGACGAGAACATTGAGACAAGGCTTAAGCGACCACGAAGAATTCAAGACGGGCCATATGGTAAAGCCGAGTATAAGAGGGTAGACACTATGTTTATCAACAAGATATACCGGTTTATCTTGCTTAATTACGTATGTCTTGAACAAATTAGAGAGTAAGTTCTTTTGGATTAATTGTTATATCTGTGTTTGTGTGTGTATAAAATGACATAATATTAATGTCACAATTATTTGTCGAAAACAGAACTCATTTTAACGAGGTACGTGAGGGGCATCCTGATTGGAACGAAGAGCGTTTGGAAAAATACCATCAGGATAATTTTTGTGATTGGGTCACAGAGCATGTAAGTTATTCGAATTACATTTTATTGCTATCAGTTTTAATCTAAACTTGTATCGTTATGTATTTATCGTAAAATTTGTTTTGTTAGATCCACGATCCGAACTTGTCTGCATCATTTGAGAGTGATTCAAGATGTTTAGCTCAATTTCCTAGTATGGAGGTTGCACATTACAAAGGATTTGGTGTCCTTGGATACAAATTCGAAGTTAAGGACATAGAAACATCTAGAATCACTCAGAATAGTGGTATTGCGACGGTAGGATCGGACGGTGTGATTTACTATGGGTATTTAAATTGTATACTCGGCATCCACTATCCTGGACGATCAGAACCCTTTTATATATTCCACTGTACTTGGTACGATCCGCGAACCGATACAGACAGGTGGAGAAGCAGTCTTGGGACTTGGAAAGATGAATATGGATTGACCAGTGTGAACACACTTCGATTTTACGGTCAAGACGATCCGTTTATCTTTCCGAACCAAGCGTTCCAAGTATACTACTCACAGTGTTTGAAGCATCCGGGGTGGAGTGTTGTATGCCGATGGAAACCTAGAGATGTCTACGATGTCCCAGAATAAGAGGACAGCGATGAGGACGAAGAAGAGAGAAGGCTTAAAGTGCTCCGACCGTCTGTTTCGAAGGACGGGTTGTCTTCGACCGATCATGAAGTTACGTGGGTTAGAAATGACATCGACGATGAAATCCAAGTAGATATGTATGATGCGCCCACGAAACGAAAAAGGTTATCAGTAATGTTATATTATTACTTCACATTTTACGCTCTAGATCATATATAGTCAATACTTTTAATGATTGTCTAATGCGTCCACGAACCGTTTATCTAGATTTGATGACGATGTCGGGAGCAGCGAGGGGCGGCAGGAGCTCCAGCCGCGGCAGAGGCAGAGGCAGAGGCAGAGGCAGAGCGGTTCTGCCGCCCGGAGAGCTCCGTAGGGAGCTTCAGAGGGCCGGTCTTGCACCCAGATCGGAGACCCCTTCGGATGCCTCCTTCCGTGTGGATTTTGCCACACATCCAGGTATACTGCACGCATATCCATTTTCAATTTAATATTACAGATATTCATGCATGTTTATGTCAAAATTACTTATATTGTCAATGTTTGATTGTCTAGTTGTTGGTGATGCGTCCACATCTGGGACAGAGGCCACCCCCGCTCCTCCAGGTATGTTTATATATCATATAGTGTATGTATATTGATTTAGAATGCTATATCATAAATATACACATTCCTTTTGCTCTTACTTAGCAATTTTTATTATTGTCTAGCTGTAGGTGGTGACACCACCGCACCTGCGGGTATGTTTATATGTCCTATAGTGCATGCATATTGATTTAGAACGTTATATTATTGATCTACACATTCTTTTTGCAATTACTTATCAAATCTATTTTTAATTGTCTAGTTGTTGGTCCTGCGTCCACATCTGGGACAGAGGCCACCCCCGCTCCTCCAGGTATGTTTATATATCATATAGTGTATGTATATTGATTTAGAATGCTATTTCATAAATATACACATTCCTTTTGCTCTTACTTAGCAATTTTTATTATTGTCTAGCTGTAGGTGGTGACACCACCGCACCTGCGGGTATGTTTATATGTCCTATAGTTCATGCATATTGATTTAGAACGTTATATTATTGATCTACACTTTCTTTTTGCAATTACTTATAAAATCTATTTTTAATTGTCTAATTATAGGTGGTGCGTCCACACCTTCCACAGGGGCCACTCCTGCCGCTTCCATACCCTCCGCATCGTCTGCAGGTTAGTATGAATAAATTTAAAATATTTATTTATTTTATATATGCTCTATAGAATAAATATGAACTTCATGGAGATTTAGCGTCGATATTTATTTTATAGTTGGAGGGGATGCGTCCGGGTCCGGGACCCCGGTTGTTCCTCACCGGAGGAACTATCGTCCCGCTCGTGCTGCTGCTCGGGCCCAGGCTCGTGCGTTATTCACCGGAGGTATATATCACACTTGAATTTTTGTTTAACCTTGATTTCTTAATACAACTTTGTCTTATTATTGATTGTCTTGATATTTCGTGCAGACGCAGGGCCTCTCCATCCCCAGAGGGGGACTCGAGGCCCGAATCAGTCCCATAGGCTGAGGCCTAATAGAGCTAGGGGGGAGGCAGCATTCCCCCTATTTTTTACCCTTGACTATCGCTATACCGGTCCTCATGCCGAGAGGTTCGGCCGGTATTTGGGGGACGAGAGCCGGATCGTGAAGAACTATCCACTTCACGTTGAGTGGGGCGAGCAGCACCAGCGCTCATTCGCCCTCTTCTTTGAACAGGCTCGGGTATGTATTAATATATATTTTCATTTGATCTATCCAATATATTTATTATTAACACTTGCAATCTAATAACAATGTTTTTTTTTGTATTTTCAGTTGGATTACGATTTTCAGCCTGTAGCCGACCCTGATCACTCGGGGAGGGTGCTCGACCTTCATGCTCTGTACAATGGCCTGATGAAGAACATGCAGGCCAAGGTCCGATACAACAGGAATGAGCTGAAGGCCGACTGCTACTCCCTGTGGATAGCGACCCCCGAGGCAGAGAGAGCGGCCCTCCTATCTACTCCGGCGTTTGCGAGAGTCGACGTAGAGACATGGCCTCTATTGTGCGCTTATTTCGACTCCGAACGCAAACAAGTATGTATTTTAAATTTAATTCATTATTTATGATATAATTTATTTCTTTGTGTTTCTTAATTAGAAAACTAAATGTTAATGCGTTGTGCAGAAACAGGCCGCTCAGAATATGGAGAACAGGAAGTCGGCGAAGAGGGGTCGCCCCACTTACACAGGTGGCTCGAGGAACATTACTCGAGCCATGGAGTTATCGGTAAATTAAGAGTTATTCTCTAATATTCTGCAATATTAAGAGTTATTCTCTAATATTTCTAATATTAAGAGTTACTTTCTAATATTGCAGACATCTCGGACCGTGGCGTCAGGTGGTACACCGAGCGTGCTGTCCGCATATCTTGCCGTCCACGGCACCTCGACAGATCCCGCCACGGGCGAGCTTCGATGTCCCGACGTCGCTACCCAGGAGTACTGCGTAAGTGTTAATATTTTTTCTACCCAAATTTGAAATTTTAGTTTTGGAAGGTTCAAGTTTAAATTTTATACTTATACTTTACTGCTTAATGTGGGTGTAGGAGCGGGTGGTTGAGCAGGCCCAGGCCTCGGGGATCGATTTTACCGGACAGAACGATCCGAGGCTGCTGACCCCAGTTCTGGACACCGCACACGGAGGGCACCACGGAGGTTGGGAGAGAGGCCGGGGATTGGGCCCTAGCAGGGCCCATATGAGGTTGGACTCCACCCCGGCGGTTACTTCCTCCGTCTCCAGTGGCCGGCATGTCCATCAGGAACTGGATAGCTTGAGGGCCACCGTTCAGGAGTTGAAGGAGATGCTGGTATGTATACTACTTTATAGTAAAATATCATTTCATATTATATACATATCAACATATCCATAATTAGTACGTAGCTTGAGCTTATTTGGTTTTAGACTTAAGTCTGATTAATCATACATACATATGTAATTAAAATAAACAACGCTTTTCCAAACTAGATATCCAAACAGGGTTTCGAAATAACTTAATAATGAAACGAATTCGAATAATACACAGTTCTTACACGCTTCTTACACACGTTATGTCCAGACGCGACAGGGTAGATCGGCCGAGCCTCCACATGCATCTCCTTCGGCTGCGGCTCCGCAAGCCACTACATCGGCTGCGGTTCCGCAGACAGCTCCTGTAGCTCCACCGCCCACTCAGACTCCCGCAGCCGCGGCTCCGCAAGCGACTACCTCGACGGCGGCTGCGCAGACCACATCGCCAGCTCCACATGCCGCTCAGACTCCCTTATATGCAGCATTGCAGAGTGTATTGACCGATGAGCAGGCGCGCGTTATTCTAACGTTATTCGGAGGTGGAGCTGGACCGAACTAGGGTAGCTTTTTGGTTCTTATTTTTTGAAACATGTATTTATATCACATTGTACTACATTTTGAAACGATATTGATATTGGTTTGTATTTATATCATATTCAGTTTTTGGGTTTCTTTTGTATATTATATATATGCGTGAGATGTGATTATGAATACTGCAATATATGATTTGATTGATGTATATAGTATTGTGCACAGGGCGGGAAAAAATCTAGCAGCCAATTTTTAAAAAAAAAATACAGACAATATGTACCTACGGATTAAGCCGTAGGTATATATGTTGCCCCTACGGGCATATCCGTAGGGGCAAACTATCAGGAAACCTGATATTTTCCCACCTGATATCAGTGCAGGGTGTTGGGAGTGCCCCTACGGATATGTCCGTAGGGGCAATTGTTTATCCCCTACGAATTTATCCGTAGGGGCAAATTATCAGGTTTCCTGATATTTTCCCCCCGATCTCAGTGCAGGGTGTTGGGAGTAGCCCCTACGGATGTCTCCGTAGGGGCTACATTATATCCCCTACGGATATATCCGTAGGTATATACAATATATTCAAAAAAAAAATTACATATATGATTTTATTACCCCTACGGGGTACTCCGTAGGGGCTATAACACCTACTGTTATATCCGTAGGGGCTTAAATTTGTCCGTAGGGGCAAGTTCAGGGACTCAACTTGCACCTGCGGCCTTTGCACCTACGGGGTCTTTTTTCGCCCCTACGTATATATCCGTATGGGCAGTGGGTTGCCCCTACCGATAAATCCGTAGGGGCAACCCTTATTTGTAGTAGTGACATTGAATCATTTGATTCACCTTCTTTCATAGAAAACATTTTGTACTCGTGCATTAACCTATTAATTTTACTTTCTTTTACTTGGCTCGTATCCTCATGTGCAGTCTCGAGAGTTCTCTAAATATCATATGTCGTTTGACACATGGAAATTCTATTGAATTTCTCTGGAACCAACGAGAAGTGAAGAGCATTCATAGCTTTAATATTTAATCTCATAGAATGTTTTTCTGCATCAGAATATGATTTTGTGGTAGGAATAACGAAAGCTTCATCTATAATATCTAAAATATCTAAGTCTATACATTGTAAAAAGATTTTCATTTTAGTTTTCCAAAATTGAAAATTAGTTCTATTGAAAAATGGAGGTTGTGTGGTGGATTGACCCTCTACTTGGTTTGTCATTAAGATATAATGAACTCTAGATGTTAATATAAAAACAGAGCAATCCGCTCTGATATCAATTGAAAATACCTTAGGGGGGTGAATAAGGTGTTTATAATCTATATAGCAAATTTTTAAAACTAAATATTATTTGTAACGTGATTATTGAGTTTCTGCGGAATATATTTAAAACGGGTTTTTAAATAAAGAAACTTAAGAATGATAATCACAAAAATTGCTAAAAATAGAATAAAAAGAAGAAATTAATCAAAAACACAAAGATATGTTGACTAGGGTTCACCAGCTCCTATGGTTAGTCCCCGTCTGAATCTTCTATTCAGGATTTTTTCACTATATGTGTGAAATACACAAATCCCACTTCATAGGGATGTGAAGAAACAAAATATCCCTCTTCATAAGGATCAATCACTCAAACTTGTGATTTCTGAGGAAACAAGTCTTCTTTCACTCTAGACAGTGACTCTCTAAAAAAGCTGCACTTTCCTCTCTAATCCACGTCTCGAGGAAGATCTCTTTTTCCACTCCAAAATTTCAATTCGAGTAAAAGGAGAAGCATCCTTTCTCTTGGGTTACAAATCGTTTTTATTACAAACGATTTTGCTAACTCACAATCCTATTGATCTCAAAGATTATTTTCGGTTTGGCACAAGAATTGTTTTGAGAGATTTGAATAAGTTTATGGCACTTGAGGAAATGGGGATTTTGGCAGGTTAAAACGCGAAGAACAGGAAAATATTTCTCAAAAAGATTTGCAATGAATTGTTTTTAAGTTGTGTGATCTCAATGGTATATATAGAGGATTGAATAGGAAGTTATTATAACTTCTTATAACTGCCAAAAACTATCTAAGAGCAGTTAATGACCGTTTAGAGAAGTTATGGGTTAAAAACAGTGCAAGTATCCATTCAATACGAAATGCAAATTTCAAATTTAACAAAATAAACTGCCTGTGCGGACGTCTCCCACAGACGTCTGCCTCATAGGTGAAATCCTTATACATACGGCAGTAGAGACGTCACTGAGAAATGTTCAGAAAAAGAGAAATTTGAAAATTTCACTACAAACGTCTGCCACTGACGTCTGCAGTTCAAAACCTTCTGATACAGACGGCTGCCACAGACGTCTCTTTTCTGACATGGTGAAAGGTCAGGTTTTGAACTTGGCAGAATTTGAATCTAGCGGATATATCATATGTCTTTAAGAGAGGATACGTTTTGAGTATTAGAAAAAGATTGGAATGAAGTTTCTAATCTTATGAAAACATTTCTAATTACACGTGTATCACTCACAACTTTATATTACAACTTGATTCTTCGATATGCTTCATTTCCTTGAGTTGTTACTTCGAGACGTGATTGAATCTTGAAAGTGCTTTGCATCCTTTGTTGCTTGCATCAAATCTCCATGCCATAATACAGTTTTGAATGCATATCCCATTGGTAGGCAATCTTGTTTGATTTGAGTGTATTTGTGCAAACTGTACTCAAAATAACTTGGAAATGTCGTTAGTAACATATGAATTCATTTAAATAATGTTTTGAACTAAATCATCAAAACTGAAGATTATGTGACACGGATATCAATAATCACCTCTCGAAGAAGGCTGCCATTACCATATACTAACATCTCATATGTTCTTCACTTCTTCCTATATTTCTCCAGGATTTGACTAATATCTGCTTACTACATCAAGTGTAAAAGTATCATTTGGTATGGTATATAATATCGCATGATTGACCTCACTGCCGAAGCATATCAAATGCCATTCATGCGAGTCCCTCTCTTCATCAGCCCTGAAGACATCTTTTTAGAAAAGGTGACTCCACTACTTATAGGTACATCACCTCACTAGGAGTCGTCCATTCTAAACCACTTTAGAATGGTGTCAAGATAGCTGAATTGAGACAATCCTAAAACCCTACTAGATCTATCTCTATAGACCCAGCCACCAGAATCAAAGATATAGATAATCCAAATTCATAAAGGAGACATAAATGTGACAACCAAATACTTTGACATTCCTCCCTACTAATTTCTTATAAATACCAGGTTTATCTCTATTTTTGATGATGTCAAATACTTTGACCACAATATCAAAACATATAATCCATCTCCGCTGTGCCTGCTTTAGTTTACAAATAGACTTAAGCAACTTGTATACTTCCGCTACTCCCACTGACTACGGTAACCCTTTGGAAGAGTCATATATACGTTCACTTCTAAATCACCATTTAAAAAGACGTTATAGTTATCCACTTGTCAGATATCATAGTCATGAAAGACAACAGTGTCAACTTTTATCCTTATGGACTTCACACAGATACTGAAGTAACAGTATCATCACAGTCCACATCGGGTATTTGATAAATACCGTTTACTACAAGTCTAACCTTATTAAATTAATACATTTCCATTTGCACCGATCTCAAAAGATGTGCTTGCTCTTTATGGGTTCTACCCCTTTCAGGAGCACACACCAAATTCCACCCTTTATTGTAGTGCATGGAGTCCTACGTGGATAACTCGGCATACAGCCATTAATCAGAAGTCACCACTTTTTATGGTCTGCTGATAACTAATAGGGTCATCATCACATGATGCAAGCCTCCTCATTACCGTTCACAAGAAAACCGAAGTATCTCTCGGGTGACCGAGATCAGCTACTAAATCTGCGGAGTAGCTATAGTCTGTCAGGGTCAATTGAATATTTAGGTTTTACTAAATTGTCAGTAACCGTTTACGGTTCTATAATCATTTTCAGTTCTACCATACCCCCACTAATTTCTTTTACAAGAAATTCCTTTACCAAGAAGGTGGAGAGTCAAAAACAAAACACTTTTGAACTTGAAAATAGTAGAAGCTATCCCAAGCAAAAGATTGGATAACCCATAAACTGCTATTACTGAAACGTGCCTTGAGTTTGTCCGGATTGTGTTTTTAAGCAAAAACCGGATAACTCAACATCTTAACAATCTTAAGATGAGAACCATTTTATATCACATATAGAATCAGAGACAATTATTTAGATGGAACCAACATCAATTGATATGCATCTGTTTCCAGTACATCCCCTTAATTGAAAAAGACCATTCAGTATTACTCATCATGGAGCACACCAACGGATGAGTAATCTGAGAGAGAATTATACTCTCAATACGGAATACCTGATACCAAACCCTTGTCTGTATGAATATTGGACAACATATATTAATATGTATAAGTCACATGAGTTCAATAATTCAAATTCTGTGTGTTGTAAGTTAAAAAACTGTCTTTTGGTTAAAAGAAACCAAAAGTTTATCGTTAGGCAAAAACCTGGCGGTTTTCCTCAATAGCAACAATTGCTTCGAAGACCGACAATGAAGATCAAATCATCCATTCTCAATTCTCTACTCCATCTCAGTATCTGTAACACCCTACAGATATGGGATTCTAATCCGATATCTATATACTCAGAAGTTAGAGTTTATTGAGAATCATTTTTCCAAAATACAGACACAGGATATCCGAAGCATCAAAATGTTTCAGAGGGTTGGTCAGGTATTCATAGTATTTCCTCCTTCATTGCTCAGGCTCCTGACAGTAGTTGTAATTTCTTTTCCCTCACTTCAACCCTTTTTGATGTCTCTCCATCTTACCTTCTGTATACCGAACTTAGACTAATTGGTTTTCTTCTTTACATTCCTTCAGCACCAGTTTCGGGATTGGAAAAAAACTATTCAACAAGCATAATTGGTATGCTTTCCTTATTAATAAGGAGCTCTCGAACTTGAGATAAGATAGAAGGGAGATACAAATGAAAAATTCATCTTCTCCAGAACCAATGGCCATTCTCGATTTGAAATAATTTCTTTGAGTTTCTATCTAACCATATGATGGTGTTCCAATCAATATGGATCTCTGTACTGTATACAGAGGGTTCTAGAGGTAGCAAAAGGGGAAGTAGGACAGGCAAGGACATATGCACCTATGTCGTGAAATTAGGGCAATCCAGACATTCCAAAGCCATCGATTGTAAAAGGTTGGTCAACATGGTTAACGAGTCTTAGATTAAGATAAGTCAAGGGTCGTTGCCAGAGAAAGAAAAGAAACACTCAGCGTGCGCTCTAATCTTAATTAGATTGGTTGATTAATTTATCTAATCAGGATGGCTCCCACAATTCCGTCGAATCCTCCTTCAAATCCTAACCTATCACATATAGAAAATCTTCCGGGATTTCATATAGAAAATCTTCCGGGAGTAACAATTACTCACGGTAGGAATCGGGACCCAACCTATCATATAGAAGATATGCAATCACATTGCAAGTTTCAACACTTGAAACCCCCGATATGGTTTTTACCCCTAGTGGCTTATGACTTTGACAGAGGTCAACAAAGCATAAGTCGCTAGTCAAGTTATACTCGTCATTTCTTAACTTATTTAGACCCACCCGCACAACCCTTGACAGAGGCCAACAAGGTCGTATAACTGTCTTAACCGATCGCATCAACATGTTAGCAGGAATACATCACTTAGCTACCATTCACTATGCCTTGACAAAGATCAATAAACGCA
Organism: Agapanthus africanus; assembly: GCA_030015575.1. Taxonomy (NCBI): domain Eukaryota; kingdom Viridiplantae; phylum Streptophyta; class Magnoliopsida; order Asparagales; family Amaryllidaceae; genus Agapanthus; species Agapanthus africanus. Next base: position 980,717,981 of record CM057338.1, on the reverse strand, counting down.
ACACGAATACTAAGTAATCTACTTCCTGAAATGACAGAGGGTTACAGTTGGTTTTGAAAAAAAAACCTTTAACGTAATGAACTTGATATCATCGTATGAACCTAGTGGTTTTGCAAACTTATAGTTATGTGAACTTTTGCCCAGGAGCGAACTCCCTGTGGAGAGATCAATGCTCTTTCCTCATTGAATGAGGTGCATGATATTCCTAACCGAATTCCACGATGCAAAGAAAAAGAATACGGTTATAGAGTTTGCAAGTTTATAGTAACACAAACTTTTGCTCAAAAGCGACCTTCCTATCAAGGGATCAAGGCTCTTTCCTTATCGAATAACGTGCAGAATATCCCTAACTGAATACAACTACGCAAAGCAAAAGAATCGACTATAATTATAGTAACACAAACTTTTGCTCAAAAGCGAACTCCCCGTGAAAGGATCAGGGCTCTTTCCTCATCGAATGAGACGCAGGACATTCCTAACTGAATGCCTTTATGCAAAGCAAAAGAATCGACTAAAATATCCATTTTAGAAAAAATGTGGTTCCTACAATGTATATATTTGTTTTACTTTGTATTAATCCAATTAATACGATCACGTCTTTTAGATAACCTTTATCTAGCATTTTTCTTCTTACACAATCACATTAAAAGTATGAAAAGAAAATAGAATGCATATATATGCCATCTGCGTTCACCACGAGGCCCGGGGTCTTCACCATAAGGTTGCTTGACTTACGGCAGGACGGGACAGCGCTAGCGCGGGTGCAAAACGTATATAGCATTTATTTATTTATTTATATATATATATATATATCACATATATCATCACGCAAATAATCATATTACAGTATGCGGGAAAACAACATCACAGAATTGGAATGGTCAGATCACCTAGGAATCCCGCGTTTTGTTCGAACCACAAACGAAACGCGCCATTCCCCGGTCGCGTGAATAGCCTGTGCGCAGCCAAAAGCAATATCCATGCGAGCGCGGCGAGCCACCTATCAATCCTAGAAAACGAGGCAGCCTGACTCATCGCCATGAGTGTGCCACCCAACGCTTTCTTGAGTCTGGTAGCTCGGGCACTATATCGTGGATACACCTGTACCACATATAAGCACGGCGTGTCATCCGCCAATCCTAGAATAAGGTGGCCCGGTCTCAACTCCTTGAAATAGCCACCCTCTGCCTTCTAGAATCCAATGACACGGGCTCTTCATTATGGGGCAATTCTAAACCTGTATTATTTACAATGGAAACAACGACCGCTCCCAGATCGCATTCCAACAAAATAATAATACAATAAGCGGAAATGACGGCCACAAACCGGACGCTGGTCCTGAATAAAAGAATATACATTTGCTTTTGCACATGAATAGAAAAACTGTATAATCACATCACATAATTCCACACGGGGCTATTCATTTCACAACAATACGAACCGTTCCAAAGCACAATATCGTATACCAATATAACCAATGCAAATAACTACTGTGAAACTTCCTCTAAATGACATATAGCAGATAAACAATATCACATATCATTAAATGCGGAAAAACGACGCTACAGTTTCGATCACAAAACTTCCCGAGCAGTATACTAATCACATCAGAATCTGGAACAAAATAAACAACTCCAAGAATCCTAATTCCTAACAATTAAGCTACTGTAGGAAACTGGAGACCCAACTCTTTAATATGGCCGACCATAGCGGCCAAATAGCCATTTTTGACGGACAGATCATGGAATTGTGGCTCCAGGTTCCACACACAACATACACTCTTCAAACATAGCTCTCTACAACTATTTAAAAAAAATATATTGTGCTTTTGAAAATTCGAACATAGGCTTAATTTAGGAATTAGAAATCAGCAAAACTTTTGTGATCCGAAACTATAACTTCGTATAAATACAAGCTAAGGTCTATGGCCGATTCTGAAACCACTGTAATGATGTCGTACTCGTCTAGACGGGTTTTAGGGGACAGCGGAATCGACGAGCGAAAATCTCTAGAGAGCACAAGCATCCTCACCCAAGATAATATCCATAGACACAAAACTTGCAAACTACAAAAAGAGCTAGAACAAGAAAATACAACCTTTGTAGCATGTTGGTCACCTCTCCATAGACTCCGCCTAAGCTCCGAACGCTCCGGATTGAGTTTGATTGCCAGCCGACTTTGCTGAAGATGATCCACGCGAGATAGCACAACTTAGGCTCTAACTTCATCATCATATAGCAACCTACTAATCAAACTTGTCAGGGATGATTAATAAAGGATGTAAAGAATTTTGCTCACAATTTTTATCACCCATGAAAACCACTCTTTTTTCTCCTCAACCTCTTCAAGAGAGAATGGTGAGATTAGAATCAATATGAAAAATTCATGTAAAATGAAAGATACATGCACCTCCACATGTCTCTGCACATTCCACTATCAAAATGACTTATATCTTAATTTCTTAATAAAGAAAAAGATATAATGTCATTTATCTCCTATGTGCATCTCATACACACAAGTTATATGTATCAAATACATATAAAGAATACTATTTGTATCATATACAAATAATAAAGAGGGAGTGAAAAATAAAGCGAGCAAGATACTAGAATATATATATAAAGAATACTATTTGTATCATATACAAATAATAAAGAGAGAGAGTGAAAAATAAAGTGAGGAAGATACTAGAATATATATATATATATATATATATATATATATATATATATATATATATATATATATATATATATATATATATATAATCAACACTTAATTTAATAATCCGGCTTCAACAAGAGTCGGCTAGCATAAATGTCCGATTAAAATACGTGTATTAAATACATGTGTTTGACCAAACTCTTGCACGCATCACCATACATACTCTACATCATTTCGCCTGAGCTGGAAAATCTCTATGTGTGACTCTAAAAACTCGACAATACGCTGGCAGTAGATCAGGATCATATCCGATTCATCTGAAACACTTTCAGATCAACCCCCCACGACACATCAGCGGTACTAGTTGTACGTAACGGCTATACATGTATTAAAAGAGAAGCCGGTCTACAAGTAAGCTTGCCTGTACCCTGTTAGAGCCTATCAGTGAAACTTACCGTACGGTCTGGTCTCTTCGTCTAAGACTATCGCATACCGGGTTTAGGAGATGGAAACCGTCAGACTTCCAATAACTCGATAAGTCGTACTGACGTCAAGCTTATAACCAACAGAGAAACTACTGATAACACTTATCAGTAAATTCCGTCTGCCTTGCCAAGGACTTATGGTCATAGCCAACTATGCACTGTGCGACATCAACTCTCTATACCAGGAGAAATGAATTCTCTAGACTGCTCACTGCCTCCATGTGCTTCGAGACTGTACCCAACTAAAACCTGTTTGCAAGGCTCTTTAAAACCGTGGTAGGGTGGTAATCAAAGTACAGTGGAAACACATACGAGACACTATGGCGATCTCGAATTTAGGGACTACCATGTACTCATGTCACCAGAGAACTGCTATCTGACAATTGGTATAATACCATCTAGGAGTTCTCGGCGAATCCGTCCAGTATAACTCATCCAATGAGCACCTGTATAAAATCTTCGATGTCAAACACCAATAGATATCGGATCAACCATCGCCCTTTACGAGGTCAAGAAACATATACAGTAGTCTAAACTGGAATATTGATGCCCAGTCTCAATACTCATACGACTACAGACTTTTACGGATGTGCTTATAGACCACCCAAGCCCCACTAATATGATCCCTATCATAATCCTGGTAGTCAAGCAAAGATCGCATAAGCTTTATCATCATGTATCAGTGATACGCTATAACGAGTAAGACGTATACTCATGAATGATAAATACAAACCATATAGCATACCATCATCTCGAGTAAGACTATTCTTGGTATAAACCCTCCTTGAATTCAGTAATTGCATTGCTGCAACTACAATAATTGCCTTGAGAGCACTTATATCCAACAGTGCAATATATGGTCTTGTACTCACCATTGCATAAATAAAACTCCCCACTGCAGATGCACAAGGCACTCTTGCCATATCATCCTTCTGCTCTGGAGTTGTCGGGCATAACTCTTTACTGAGTTTGAAGTGTTTCGTTAAGGGCGTACTTACCAGTTTTGATTTGCCCATATTGAACCGCTTCAAAACCTTCTCCACGTAGTCATTTTGCGATAGCCACAGTTTTCTTTGCTGTCTATCTCTCATGATCTTCATGCCCAGAATTTACTTGGCTGCTCCCAAATCCTTTATGGAGAACTTTTCAGCCTTTATCTTCTTCATACTTTGAATTTTCTTGAAATTCGGATCCGTTACCAACATATTGTCCACGTAAAATGACAAAATAATGTAGTCATCATCCTCAAAAGTCTGAACGTAGACGCGGGGATCTGAATAACATCATAAAAATCCTGTCTCTAACATGAACTGATCAAATATAAGATACCTCTGCCTTAGAGCTTGTTTGAAGCCATACAAACTCTTTCACAGTCTACAAACCATATTTTCTTTCCCCTTCACCTCGTATCTCAGTGGCTGCATCATATAAATTTTCTCCTCCAAACCTCCATGAAGGAAGGTCGTTTTCAAATCAAGCCGCTCTAAGTGCAACCTCCACCGCCACGATACTGAGTATCACCCGAATTGAAGTCATCTTCACCATTGGGGAAAATATCTCTTAATAGTTTTACAAGTTCCTAGTGCCCTTACCGCTACAACCGCGGCCGCTGCGGAATTGAAAAACAAAAATTTACAAGAGTGCACTAGAAACAAATCCCTAGCGGTCGTTCCAAACACTAAACTAGTAAATTAAGCATGCAAAGTTTAGGGATTACAACCTTTGATACGTGTCCACCCAATCGTGGAAGACCCATCCAAGCTTCTCGTAGGCCATCGGAAACAAGCTTGAGAGGTGACCACCCTTACCAAACATGATCCACCTAAGGGAAACCGATCTAAGCTCCAGCTTTATCTAGTGAAGCAACCGACACTTCAAGCTTGCTAGAAATGGAGTGTGGGGATGTAGGAATTTCCCGCTATAATTTTCTCTCATTTTACATGCTCAAGAGAGTAATGAAAAAGGAGGGGGATGAAGAGCTAGAACTCTCATTGTAAGTCTATATTGCACACTCTACAGGGTTTGTAGAGAGACGTGATTTTAAAAAAACGATTTTGAAGTATGCAACAAAGACTATAATCCAAGAACTACCATAAGCCTTAATAACAAAACCACATAGATGTTCAATCTACTATGATAGAATTTTATACCTATGAGATTCGTGTCCTTTAGGTCTTCTTTATTCTCTTCTTAAGCTCATTTCCCGTCCTAGATCAAGCTTGGTCGTCGACCTTCTCGATCCTAGATGATCCACCTGAAGGTTCTTGATTCTAGCTCCTATTTTAAAAAGAAGCAAACTAAGCAAACTAGTTTGCTAATCTAGTTTGCTTAGATAATGTAGAGATATTTAGTAGTAATTTTCTATTTCAAATCCCTTTGGCTCTCAACACATGAGAATGATAAGGAATAAGGAAGAGAATGAACTCAAGCGAGGAGAGAGAATGGCCATGCAAGAATGGGTTGAAGAATGGCCAAGGAAAAAGATATTAAGCATTATTTCATTCATTAAAATTACAAGCCATAATTCAATAGTATTCACAAATGAATAAAGAAATACCAAAGCCATGCTTCATGCCACGCTTGAAGCCATCTCACCCTTCCACCTCATTTTCTATTTTTTATAAATAGAAATATACATAATGAGATGTCATCTTCTAGAAAGTATTTTGTATAAATACAAAATACTTTCTAACGTATATACATACCCGTATTCGTACCAAAATACGAATACCCAAGAGATAGAATAATACTACTAATATAATACTAGCATTAAATCAATATCTAATTTAAGAAACCGGCTTAATCCTAAGCCCGCTAATATTAAAATCCGTCCGATTAAATTCCGCGCAAGTAGTACACGTAATCAATCGGAACCCTGAATGTATAAACATACGGCCTCTACATTGTTTCGCCTGAACCAGAGAAACCCTCTGTATGGGACTCTAAACACTCGACAATACGTTGGTAGTAGGTTTAACCACAAGCGCGTCAGCGACACTAGCTATGCGTAACGGCTAGCAGGTACCTGTCGAAAAGAAGGCGATGAGCAAACTTATCTGAACCCTACTGAGCATAACCGTGACAATATCCGTACAGTCCGGTCTGTTCGTCTGAGAGTATCGCATACCAGGTCTAGGGGTGGTTTACGTCAGACCCCTACTAACCCGATAAGTCGTGTTGGTGTGGTTCAAAACCATCCGAAAAATTACCGATCTAACTATCAATAATCCTCAATTGCCATGGCCAGGGACTTATGGTGACCAATCAAACACAGTGCGATATCTACTCCCAATGCCGGGAGAGACAAATTCCTAACAATCACTCACTGTCTCTATATGGTTCGGGACAGTACCCAACTAAAATCTGTTTGTACGACACCTTTGAGCCATGATAGGGTAGAAATCAAAGCACAGTAGATCCTCACCGAAACAAATGATGATTGTTACGCCCCACTTCCCAAAAGAAGGTGAATGGTAACGTTGCACGGTCCGCAACCTAACTGTATTAAAGATGGTCTATTCAATACAGTTACGTTAAGCGTAAGAATATCTGTAGTATACAGGGTGTGTGCTAAAATAAAACAATAAAAGCGAAAGTCATTTATTTCCATTAACTAAACTTTATTACATCTCAAGGGAAAGAGTAAAATAAACTAAATAGTTTAATTACATCAAAAAGAAGCAAAGACCTAAACAGGTGGGCAACAAAGAAAACTAGTTAATCCTCCGACGTCAAGTCTGCATAATCTTTGTTAGTTGGCTCCATATCTTGATCCTCATCATAAAACTCATTCTCATCTAACAGACATTCCAAAGTGATAGAAAAGGGAAGTCCGTCAGCGAGTTATACTCGGGTAGGATTGCCTCATAAGGAAGTAAGAGTATAGAAACGAACAGGTGTATATAAAAGTATAATGTATGCATGTCGACATGAAGTAAATGGGTGTAAAGGTATGAAAAGTATAAAATTAAGACATGTTGATCGAGATGTATATGAACATGAGTATGGTGTATGAGGTGTATGTTGTATGAAGATATGTGGTATGAAGTATAAGTGAAGGTAAAAGTTCGCATTAGTTTGTTAAATAAGGGTCCAGATACTTGCGATTATTCCGTTGTGGTCACGGAACAACAACTGGGGAAGTGAAATGTACCGTTTCACTTCCCGGAATCCTGATCGAGTAGTAGGGGAATCTGAGTTCCGCATCTCCTTGCCTAATCAAACTACTCATCCCCGTTATTCGGTATAAAGGTTTAGAGTTAGTGCGTAAACACCTAAGCATGAAATTTCCACATCGTATGTCATCCACATATTGGATCATTCGCCCTCAAGTAGGGTTAGTATTCGCCCGAATAACGGGTTAGTAGTTGTCCACACATTGGACCATTCACCCCCAAAGTAGGGTTAGTATTCGCCCGAACAACGGGTTAGTAGTTGTCCACACATTGGACTGTTTACCCTGCCTGCAGGGATCCTCATATATAAGTATTCCATACCTAGGTCCGCGCATTCTAACCCTAACCGTATCATGTGTCATGTATATCATAAACTTGTAATCAAACAATTGATCTCTTTTAATATGACCTTTCACAACTACTTATTTTATCTTGTTATCTTTTTAAGTTTGTAAGGTGTTTCATATTATTTTATAGAATGCTTAGTTAATAAAGGATGATAACGTTTAATGATATTTATTGTTTATAAAAAAAATCTGATATTTGGAATATTTATCATTTTGAAACCCATAGTATTTTACCGAGAAAATATCCTTTTAATGAAAGGTTAGGGTATTTATTTGAAAATTTTCTTTTAATAAAGTTTTTGATAATCTTTTGAAAAATATTGTTAGAAGGGATATGGTTTTTGCGGAAAATAGCCTCTTAGCAAAGGGCAAGGTATTTGGAAAATAGCCTCTTAGAAGAGATATTTTATTGCAATTAATAATTTTATAAAATCGTAGTATTTTAAGTTTGAGGTAATATTTGTTAGTTATATGTATGCCCTAGAGGCCATTACTATACATAGGATGTATATTGTAGTGGATGCTTGGACATATATAGGTAGGACTTTCTTGCTCGACATGATAGTATGCTATCTGGTTGCACTTTATCTTAAAATGTACACTGATTGTCTCTCTGTTACATGTTGGTAAAGCACTTAGGATGTGTACTTGACTACCTGGACTATGATGCGGATCATACTGGTGGGGACATGGTAGTCCATAAGTACATCCTTCAAGGTCTCTAGTCGTGGGTGTATCGAGACAGGGCATCGATATACCAGAGTAGACTAGCGTATACCTTCTCGACCCATACAGATGGGCGATGGATGATCCCATATCCATTGGTGTTTGACATCAGAGATGATATACGGGTGCTCAGTGGAGACTGGGTGCACTGGACAAACTCGCCGAGAACTCCCAGATGGTATTATATCTTACATCAGATGGCAGTTCTCTGGTGACACTGGTACAGGTTAGTCTGTAGACCCGAGATCGTCATAGAGTCTTGTGTGATTCCCACTGTGCTTTGATTTCCACCTTACCACGTCTAAGAGGGCGTGCAAAACGGTGGTTTTTGGGTACAGTCCCGAGTCACATGGAGGCAATGAGCGATAGGAGGAGATTCGTCTCTCCCGGTATAGGGAGTTGATGTTGCGCTGTGTTCGATTGGCTATAACCGGAAATCCCTGGCCAGGGTTGCTGAGATTTACTGATAAGTGTTACCAGTAGTTTCTCGAACTGTTATAGACCTCATATCGACATGACTTATCGAGCTATTGGGGTCTGACGTTTACCACCCCTAGGCGAGATATGCGACATATCAGACGACGAGATCGGACTGTACGGTAAGTGTTACTGGTTGGATTCACAGGAGTATAAGCGGGCTTGCTCGTCGATCTTCTGATCGCTCAATACCCGGGTGGCCGTTAGGTTTAGCAGACCGCTTGCGGCTTGTGGGTGTTTGATATGATCATCACCTGCTGCTACAGAGGTTTCCCAGCTCAAGCGAAACGAAATAGGAGCGCATATGAGATATGTGCGGGACCGAGAATAATACCAGTATATGATACTGGATTCTATTCTCGCGATTTGTATCATCGGCAGGTTATATGTGATATAGCCGGGTTACCGAATCAAGTGTTGATTCGATACATTGATACACTTGATATTAGTCGGTTATATGCGATATGACCGGATCATTAAATCAAGTGTTGATTTAATGATTTGATGTATAATTATATATTTGATATATTACTTTACATTAACTAGTATTTGTTCACTTAAGATGGATTTTCTCACTTGATGTGCACAAGTAGTATATGTGATATATTTTTGTGCACTAGATTGTATCATGTTTGATGATACATGCAAGCTTGGGTGTATGTTTACTTTAAACCATGGTTAAGTGAATGGTTAGGGTTTTGAATTATTCACTTATTCATTTTATTTATTTATATGTTTATTTTGGGCAAGAAACAAAATGGTGGCATCTTTTGTTTTGACCTTGAAGCTTCATGAAGTTTTGACCACTTTGTTTCTTTCCTAAACCTAACCATTCACCTAACCCTAGTTTATTCTCTACACTTGTTAAACTAACCCAAGGTTGCATTATGATAAGAATGACATTATTTTCATTTTATTGAATTATTCTTATCATATTATCTTCTTCTTCTTCTTCTTCAAGAAGAAAGAAGCTTGCTAGCTTCAATGGTGACTTGAGAAAAAGAGTGAGAAATCCAATTCTAAAGTGAACCCACTTCCTATTTCTTCATCCTCTACCACTTGCCAAGTAGTATAGGGTGTTTTCTTCACAAGTTTCATGACTTGGTGAAGTTGGAGCTTGATCTTGAGTTGCCTCGACGTAGATCATCTTCGGCATCGAAGTCGACGACCTAGCACGATCATTTCTCCGACGAAACCATCGCCAGAGTCCGGATTCCGATAGGTACAGCGGAGGGACGTCATCACGGAGCCTAGGAAGTGGAGGACCGGATCTACAAAGGTTGTAGTCACTTTCCTTTAGCAATAAAGTTGTTTACTTGCTTGCATCGTCTTATCCTCTAGTTAACGATCCGTATTAGGGTTTGTAGGCACATGAAAATTTTGAATTTGGCATGGTTGATGCCTTGTGAGACCTCATTAGCGTGCCTAGGAACCCTACAGTGGTATCAGAGCCTAGCTAGAGCCTTAGGCGATGAGTAGACGAAATTACAAACCCGATCGAACACGAAACCCTAGATTTCAACCCTCTCTGGACAATTTTCAAAACTGTGGATTTTTGTGAATTAAAAATTCTCAGAAAATAGAGCAGGAAATTCTAAGAGTTACTGTAGAAAATGAACCCCTAACTTCACTAGATCGCCGCGGAACCGCGGCCTTACCATACTATTGGCGGCGGTTCCGCGGCCGTATGTACTGATTAGGGATTAATTTTTATACAGTAATGCCCGTATCTGTTTTCTATGTTCTCTGGGAAGTTTTAATCTGCACTCAAGAGTTGAGTTTTCTGGGTTGTATTAGGGACTCGGTGTTTCGATCGGATTGTCTAATTTTGTCTATGAGTCTTTCCGGGTAATTTTAGAATATGTTAAAAAGTTCGACCGGATATAAATACCCACTTTTTCCCCTGCCGGGAAATTTCCAATTGTTGGATTTTTCCGTAGTTTAATGACGTTCTAAGTAGTGCAAGTAACGCGATGGTCCCTCTAAAAGACAACAAACCTTAACTCGATTATGTGACCGTCTTGAACTGCCCTTTGAACCTTAGGGTTTGGGGCAGTACGGCGTGCCACATGTGAGGTGTTGGCTTGACCCTTCTACGGCTGGACCGTAGGTACTAAGGCATGAAGTGAATGTTTTTAAACCTATTTCATGTGTTGATCTGTTTCGGGAATTCTTGGGTGTTTGATTGTTCGATCGGAAAGTTTAACATTTTCTATTTATCTGGAATGTGATAAAATATTTGGAATTCACATGTAGTTATGAGATAACTAATATGAATGTTATAAACATAGCAGTTTAGTCTCACTTGATTGGTTGCCACGGAATTTTGATGCGATCAAAAGTCCGTCGCAATCACGTAGTGTACGCGGATACTCGCTGGGTAAACTTAATAGACAGTTACACTCCATATCCCCGACCAAGTGACTGTAGGAGAACCCTTTCGCCGAAAGCATCCGTTCGGGTGCTCGCGGCAGCGGTGTTCCGCCTTGGTGCACTTCGTCGACGGCATTGGGGGTGCGGCCGTCTACTAAAGTTTGCGACGAGCATTCGATCAGGATGTCGTGAATCTTGTTGAATTGCCCGACTTTATATTGAAAAGTATTTTCGATTTTGAGACTAAAATGCGGGGTTTATAATTGTTAGGCATGTGATGTCTAAGGAATTCATTTGATTAGGCATGCGATGTCTAAGGAATTCATTTGATTAGGCATGCGATGTCTAAAGAGGTTGCGGATTCCAACTGTTGTAGTTTTACACTTTCTTTTCTGTGACCGTAAGTGTAATATGTGATATCGCCGGTTTCGTTGCTATATGTCAACGACAATTGGGATACGCATGTTTACTTACGTTGATGACATGTGATGTTATGTGTTGCTGGATATGTTATATTGGATCGTCGTGTTCGAATAGCCGGGGGGTTTTTATGTGAGATAAGTGTTTTTCATTTTCATTCATGTAAAAACTTGTATGTAATATTCTTTTATTGGGGCACTTCCAGGTTGCGGAAGATGTCACCTTTTGTATATTATTTACTTTTCTGCACTAGGATAGACCCAAGGAGGGGAGCACAAGTAACCGGGTTCTGGAGTCCAGTGGGAGACCAACTCGAGGAGTCGAGTCCGGGTCTCCTAACTCTAGAATTGGTAGGGTTGCTTGCCGCTCTCGTAGGGGTCTAGGGGTGTGGGTTTGGCTATTCATCGTGACCGTGGAATCCGTGTTTTATACTGGCTCGTATTGAAAACACGGACGTCCTGGTATATCCAATGTTTCATATGTTTATTCTGCTGCGATATCTGTGATGTGATCATGTGATATGTTCTGTGATAGATATTGTATATAGTATATATGATATATTATATAGACGTTACTTATATTTTACACCCGCGCTAGCCCTGCCCCGCTCTGCCGTTAGTTACCTAACCTAACGGTGCCCGAGGGGACATCGAGGCGAATGCGGATGGCATAAGTATACGTCGTATTTATCTGTGATGTTTAGGTACTTAAATGATGGGACTTCATTAATATGATTAATGAAAGTAAAAGAAACCTAAAGATGTTGTGGAATCAAATTTCAAAAATAAAATAGGTAGCTACAGTTCTTGCTTTGCACAGCGGTATATATGATATATCCTGCACCTTATTCGATGAGGAAAGGGCCGACGATCACTTCACCGGGAGTGACCCCTTTAGCAATAACTGGCAGATGCTACACACTCGGTTTGTCTTTTGATAGCTTCTATAGTTTCTGCTTTGCACAGTGATATATATGATATATCCCGCACCTCATTCGACGAGAAAAGAGCCGACGATCCCTTCACCGGGAGTGACCCCTTTAGCAAAACTAGAAAAGCCTAAAAAACACTCCATTTTAAAATCATTTGATTCTACAACGATATCAAGTTCATTACGCAATAGGTTTTCAGAAAAACCTGTCGTAGCCCTCCGTCATTTCAGATAAGTCCTGTTTAGTATTCGTGCTGCGTTTGTTGACCTTGTCAAGGCGCAGTGTGCGGTAGCTAACCAGTATTTATCTGCTTATGCATATGATGCAGATTGGGTTAGGGTAGTCGTACGGTCTTGTTGACCTTATCAAGGGTCGTGCGAGTGGGTTTGATTCAATCAAGAAATGACGGGTTGAACTTGACTTACGGTCTATGGTTTGTTGACCTTGTCAAGGTCATAGATCGTTTGGGGCAAAATATTATCGGGAATTTCAAGTGTTGAAATTTGCAATGAGATTGCATACCTTCTATGAGATAGTTGGATCCCGATACCCGCTGCGAGTAAGAGTTACTCCTGGGAGAGTTTTACACATTACAATTAGCCGATCAAGTAGGTGTCTAGAAAGGTGTCAACGGGGTTATGCCTCTGGGAAAACGAGGTTTACTGTAATTAGGTCCGTGCGAAAGCACGGGGAACCTCCCTCAAAGTACCGACACTGGTCTGGCTGAAAGATTGGCGAACTTGTAGCGTGTAATTAATCCCGGCTAGTCTTTCCTTTTAGGGTTTGAAGGAAGATTTGATATAAACAGTGGGAGCCATCCTGATTAGATAAAATAATAACCAATCTATTCTTGCAAGAGCGCACGCTGAGTGTTTTCTTCTCTCTCTCTCTCTCCTGGTAGCGACCATATCATGCCTTAATCAAGATAATAATACGGAATATTGACCGAACCCGCTTGTTATACTGAGCTGGGGAACGTTGGTCCCGCTCCAACTTATAATTGTTATAAGACAGAGCAGGAAATTGGGGAATACCAGATTTCCCGTGCCGCCCAAACGAAGAAAGTGCATGTTGATGCATCATCTTCGGGTGTGTTCATTACAGAGAACTGTTTCTCAGTATCCTTTACGTCCTGGGTATGTGATACCGGATCAGGATCCCGCATATGTAATATGTTACATGGGCTACAGATAGGTAAAGAACTGAGAACGGGTGATAAGTTTCATGAGACAGAAAACGGGGCAAGTGTTGCAGCCAAGGTTGTTGGTCACTGTCACCCTGTATTACCAATACATTGATTCTGAACAAATGCTATTAGATACCGAACCTGATATACAAAATCATGGCGGTCTCTTTATTAGTAAAGAAAGGATATAATTTTGTATTGGTGGATAATGTTTTAAACATTTCGTATTTCAAAAGTTGATCGGTTCAGGCACGTTATCTAAAAGCATTAATGTTCTAAATCAAACTACAGTTCCTTGTATACAGAACACACGCAAGAGAAAGATTTCAGAAATGAACAAATCCTTCTTGAAGCATTGTAGACTAGGTCATATCAATGCGACCCGACTGGCTGAAGTTACATTTAGATGTATATTTAAATTAGTTTGAATTTACAACTTGTGAAACTAGCCAGTCATGTCACAAAGATTAGATGACCATAGCTTCGTTTACTGGAAACAGAGAAAGAGTTAGTGAACTCTTGGGATAATACATGTTGATGTATAAAGGTCCCCAGTCTACACATGCCAAGACCGGTTCTTTGTACTTCATTATATTCTCTGATGATCTCTCAAGATTCAGACATATGTTCCAGTTGAAACACAAGTCCGAACCTTTTGAGATATTCACGGAATATAAGTTAGAAGTAGAGAACCAAAATGAGGGTATAAGTATTATGTCCTTTGATGCGATCAGGGAGGAGAATACTTGAGCACGGAATTCCTGGACTATTCTAAAGGAGAATGAGATTCTCTCTCAGCATTACTCCTCCGTATACACCATAGCACGATGGTACATCGGGGCGGAGCAGTTGCACCCTATTCGATATGGTGCGCTCTATGATGAGTACTACTGAGTTACCTGTTTCCTTTTGGGAGTTATGCGCTTGAGAAGCTGCATACCTATTAAATAGGGTTCGAATCAGATCACAGCCTACCACTCCATATGAGATATGGTATGGGAAGAGCCCATGTCTTAAGCTAGTTAAGATTTGGGGTTGTCCGGCCTATGTCTAAAAGCAAAATCCGGACAAGCTCGAGGCAAGGTCAGTTATGTAAAACTGGAAAGGTTCCAGCTATGCAAACTACAGCAGATGATTTGGTACAACCAAAGGATTCAGTAGATACCAACGAACCTCAGCCTCTCCGTCGATCTAGTAGGGTTTCTCACCCACCTGAGAGATACTTCAGTTTCTCTATGACAGTGGGAGGGAGGATTGCATCATGAGATGATGACCCAACTAGTTTCGAGCTGGCCATCAGGAGTGGGACTCTATAAGAATGGCTGGATGCTTAGCGATCTGAGATGGAATCCTTATACACCAACAAAGTATGGACTTTGGTTGCTATATCTGAAGGGTTAAATCCCCATCAGGAGCAAGTATATCTTGAGAAGATTACTTGGTGTAGATGGAAAAGTTGAGACTTTCAAAGCTAGACTTATTAAAGGTTTTCGTCATCGACCAGGCGTGGATAATGATGAAACCTTTTCCAGTGGCTATGCTTAAGTCCATCCAGATCCTACTTGCCGCGGCTACATACCATGACTACGATATCTGGTGGTTGGGTGTCATGACAGCTTTTCTAAATGATGTTTTAGAAGAGGGCGTCTATAAGTACACAGCCAGAGGGTTTCGTAAACAGTGGGAACAGCGGAAACGTGTACAAGATGCTTTATAGGATAAAGCAGGCATCGCGGAGTTGGAACATCTGTTTTGATGTAGTAGTCAAAGAGTTTGACTTCATCAAAATGGTAGATGAACCTTGTATATACAAAAAGGTAGTAGGGAGTATGGTGACGATCCTCGTAGAGTACGTGGATGACATACTCTTGATAGGGAAGGAGTTTCCTATGCTACGCTCGATCAATCTTCTCTTATCACAATGATTCTCCACATAGGATCAAAATGATACCTACTAAATCCTGGGTTTTGGATCTATGAGATAGATCTAAATGGATGTTAGGATTCTCACTAGTTGAAGTGAGATGGTATCAATTGATCCAGGGGAGAATCACTGGAAAAGTTCAAGAGTGATAAGGACGACTGAATGTCAGTCACAGGCATTGTCTTTACCCTAAGTAAAGGGACGGTATGTTGGAAGAGTTCCAAGCTAGATACCGTGGCATACTAGACGATAAAGGCTGGATACATCGCTACTTAAGATGCTACCAAAGAGGCTGTCTGGGTGTATATTTGTTCATGAGATGAACTTAGTTCCTCCCATTGTGTGACAATAGAGTTGTGGCTTATGCCAAGGAACGTCCGTCCCATCAGTGATCCAGACATATTCTAAGGCAGTGTCACCTGATCATGGAGATGGTTGATCTCCAAGGAGATCAAGGTTAGGAGAGTAGACTCAGAGGACAACACGGCGGATCCACTCACAAAGTCCTTTTCTCAGAGAGAGACTTTTATGGGATGGTTGAGTATGAGATACTACAACCACTGCTATCAGACGGCCCTAGTGCAAGTGGGAGATTGTTAGTTATATGTATGCCCTAGAGGCCATTACTATACATAGGATGTATATTGTAGTGGATGCTTGGACATATATAGGGAGGACTTTCTTGCTCGACATGATAGTATGCTATCTGGTTGCACTTTACCTTAACGTGTACACTGATTGTCTCTCTGTTACATGTTGGTAAAGCCCTTAGGATGTGTACTTGACTACCTAGACTATGATGCGGATCATACTAGTGGGGACATGGTAGTCCATAAGTACATCCTTCAAGGTCCCTAGTCGTGGGTGTATCGAGACAGGGCATCGATATACCAGAGTAGACTAGCGTATACCTTCTCGACCCATACAGATGGGCGATGGATGATCCCATATCCATTGGTGTTTGACATCAGAGATGATATACGGGTGCTCAGTGGAGACTGGGTACACTGGACGGACTCGCCGAGAACTCCTAGATGGTATTATACCTTACGTCAGATGGCAGTTCTCTGGTGACACTGGTACAGGTTAGTCTGTAGACCCGAGATCGTCATAGAGTCTTGTATGATTCCCACTGTGCTTTGATTTCCACCTTACCACGTCCAAGAGGGCGTGCAAAACGGTGGTTTTTGGGTACAGTCCCGAGTCACATGGAGGCAATGAGCGATAGGAGGGGATTCGTCTCTCCCGGTATAGGGAGTTGATGTTGCGCTGTGTTCGATTGGCTATAACCGGAAATCCTTGGCCAGGGTTGCTGAGATTTACTGATAAGTGTTACCAGTAGTTTCTCGAACTGTTATAGACCTCATATCGACACGACTTATCGAGCTATTGGGGTCTGACGTTTACCACCCCTAGGCGAGATATGCGACATATCAGACGACGAGACCGGACTGTACGGTAAGTGTTACTGGTTGGATTCACAGGAGTATGAGCGGGCTTGCTCGTCGATCTTCTGATCTCTCAATACCCGGGTGGCCGTTACGTTTAGCAGACCGCTTGCGGCTTGTGGGTGTTTGATATGATCATCACCTGCTGCCGGCGTATTGACGAGTCTTTAGAGTCCTACACAGAGGTTTCCCAGCTCAAGCGAAACGAAATAGGAGCGCATATGAGATATGTGCGGGACCGAGAATAATACCAGTATATGATACTGGATTCTATTCTCGCGATTTGTATCATCGGCAGGTTATATGTGATATAGCCGGGTTACCGAATCAAGTGTTGATTCGATACATTGATACACTTGATATTAGTCGGTTATATGCGATATGATCGGATCATTAAATCAAGTGTTGATTTAATGATTTGATATATAATTATATATTTGATATATTACTTTACATTAACTAGTATTTGTTCACTTAAGATGGATTTTCTCACTTGATGTGCACAAGTAGTATATGTGATATATTTTTGTGCACTAGATTGTATCATGTTTGATGATACATGCAAGCTTGGGTGTATGTTTACTTTAAACCATGGTTAAGTGAATGGTTAGGGTTTTGAATTATTCACTTATTCATTTTATTTATTTATATGTTTATTTTGGGCAAGAAATAAAATGGTGGCATCTTTTGTTTTGACCTTGAAGCTTCATGAAGCTTTGACCACTTTGTTTCTTTCCTAAACCTAACCATTCACCTAACCCTAGTTTATTCTCTACACTTGTTAAACTAACCCAAGGTTGCATTATGATAAGAATGATATTATTTTCATTTTATTGAATTATTCTTATCATATTATCTTCTTCTTCTTCTTCTTCAAGAAGAAAGAAGCTTGCTAGCTTCAATGGTGACTTGAGAAAAAGAGTGAGAAATCCAATTCTAAAGTGAACCCACTTCCTATTTCTTCATCCTCTACCACTTGCCAAGTAGTATAGGGTGTTTTCTTCACAAGTTTCATGACTTGGTGAAGTTGGAGCTTGATCTTGAGGTGCCTCGACGTAGATCATCTTCGGCATCGAAGTCGACGACCTAGCACGATCATTTCTCCGACGAAACCATCGCCAGAGTCCGGATTCCGATAGGTACAGCGGAGGGACGTCATTACGGAGCCTAGGAAGTGGAGGACCGGATCTACAAAGGTTGTAGTCACTTTCCTTTAGCAATAAAGTTGTTTACTTGCTTGCATCGTCTTATCCTCTAGTTAACGATCCGTATTAGGGTTTGTAGGCACATGAAAATTTTGAATTTGGCATGGTTGATGCCTTGTGAGACCTCATTAGCGTGCCTAGGAACCCAACAATATTTTAGAAAATACGTTCGTGTTGGCAACCGCTGCACACTGTTTCCCGTATTGACATTCCACTCCAAGATGAGAGGTGTTACAGGAATGGAGCTGGCGGTCACAAACTTTTGTGCCATGAAGCAGTGCGACGCAGTATAGAGGCTACTGGTAGGGTACCTATGTTATATGCGAAAAAATAGTGATGACCCTAACAAGATATGAATGCACAAAGAGCGTAAAATTGGAAGTATGACGGTCAAAAGCAGCGATACTTGTAATAACTTCCCCCGTTGGTTCAGCCTCTTCTGCGGTCATAGTAAAGGCCTGACGTTTCGGACCATTGCGCTGAGCTTGCTGGAAGACTCGCTTCTGAGTGGGCAGGGGTGGTCCTCTAGCTGGCAGTCCGTGCCCGATTGGCTTATTAGCGGGAGATGGCCGGGCTCCCTGTTGAGACGCTTTAAGATTGGCTGGTTTGTTGTTAGTGTTAGTTATATGTATGCCCTAGAGGCCATTACTATACATAGGATGTATATTGTAGTGGATGCTGGGACATATATAGAGAGGACTTTCTTGCTCGACATGATAGTATGCTATCTGGTTGAACTTTACCTTAACGTGTATGCTGATTGTCTCTCTGTTACATGTTGGTAAAGCCCTTAGGATCTGTACTTGACTACCTGGACTATGATGCGGATCATACTAGTGGGGACATGGTAGTCTATAAGTACATCCTTCAAAGTCCCTAGTCGTGGGTGTATCGAGACGGGGCATCGATATACCAGAGTAGACTAGCGTGTACCTTCTCGACCCATATAGATGGGCGATGGATGATCCCATATCCATCGGTGTTTGACATCAGAGGAGATATACGGGTGCTCAGTAGAGACTGGGTACACTGGACGGACTCGCCGAGAACTCCCAGATGGTATTATACCTCACGTCAGATGGCAGTTCTCTGGTGACACTGGTACAGAGTAGTCTGTTGACCCGAGATCGTCATAGAGTCTTGTGTGGTTCCCACTGTGCTTTGATTTCCATCTTACCACGTCCAAGAGGGCGTGCAAAACGGTGGTTTTTGGGTACAGTCCCGAGTCACATGGAGGCAATGAGCGATAGGAGGGGATTCGTCTCTCCCGGTATAGGGAGTTGATGTTGCGCTGTGTTCGATTGGCTATAACAGGAAATCCCTGGCCAGGGTTGCTGAGATTTACTGGTAAGTGTTACCAGTAGTTTCTCGAACGGTTATAGACCTCATATCGACACGACTTATTGAGCTATTGGGGTCTGACGTTTACCACCCCTAGGCGAGATATGCGACATATCAGACGATCAGACCGGACTATACGGTAGTGTTACTGGTCGGATTCACTGGAGTGTGAGCGGGCTTGCTCGTCGATCTTCAGATCGCTCAATACCCGGGTGGCCGTTACGTTTAGCAGACCGCTTGCGGCTTGTGGGTGTTTGATATGATCATCGCCTGCTGCCGGCGTATTGACGAGTCTTTAGAGTCCTACACAGAGATTTCCTGGCTCAAGCGAAACGAAATAGGAGCGCATATGAGATATGTGCGGGACCGAGAATAATGCGTGTATGTGATACCGTATTCTATTCTCGCGATAAATATATCGAATGGTTGTATGCGATATAACCTAGTTATCGATTCAAGCGTTGATTCGATAAGCCGATATATTGTATACTAGTCGGTTGTGTGCGACATAACCGGGTCATTGAATCAAGTGTTGATTTAATGATTTAATGCATATTTATATATTTGATATATTACTTTGCATCAACTAGTATCGGTTTACTTAAGATGGATTTTCTCACTCGGGTGTGCGCATTACATATGCGATATGATTTTGTGCACTTGCTTGTATCATGTTTGATGATACATCCTTTTTGGTTAAGTGTAAAGTATTAAACCTTGGTTAATGAAATGGTTAGGGTTTCTTATTTGTTATTCATTTATCTTATTTAATTATCCTTTTTATTTTTGATAAATGAATAAAAGAAAAGAGAAAAGAATGGTTGCTAGATTTGGAGTTTAGTTGAAGCTTCATGAAGCTTTGATAAAGTCAACCATACTTATCTCATCCTTAACCCTAACCATTCCCACTAACCATGATTCATTCTCTACACTTGACCATGGTTAAAATTATGATAAGAATTCATTTTCTTTTCATTTTTCATTTAACTTATCATAACTATTTTCTTCTTCTTCTTCTTTGAACTTGAAGAAGAAAGCTTACCCCATCAATGGTGGATTGATGTTTTGAGTGAGAAATCCAATTCTAAAGTTAACCCACTTCCTATTTCTTCATCCTCTACCTCTTGCCAAGTAGTAGAGTGTGTTTCCTTCACAACTTTTCACGGTTTGGTGAAGGTGGAGCTTGATTCATCGATGCCTCGACGTAGATCATCTTCGGCATGGACATCGACGACCTAGCTTGCCCATTCTCCGACGAAGCCGACTCTAGAGCCCGGATTTGATTTGGACAGCGGAGATGACCTCGTTGCGGAGCCCTGGAGGTGGAGGACCGGATCTACAAAGGTTGTATTTCCGTATTCCCTTAGTTAATTGTTAACTAGTTCTATGTTCGCCTAGACATCTAGCAAACGATCCGTACTTTAGGGTTTGTAGGCACCATAATTTTTCAAATTGCCATGGTTGATGGCTTGGGAGACCTCACTAGAGTGCCTAGGAACCCTGCAGTGGTATCAGAGCCTAGCTAGAGCCTTAGGCGAAGTCCAGACGGAAATTGAAGTCCGAACGAACCCGAAACCCCGAACCAATATTGCTCTCTGTACAATTTTTAAAAACAGGGATTTTTCAGTATTAAAAATATCCAGAAAAACATGCAGGAAAATCTAAGAGTAACTGTGCAATTCGTAACCCTAATTCCCTTAAAGCGCCGCGCTTCCGCGGCACGAGCCTGGCTTGTGCGGCGCAAGCGCGGCGGATTTGTCGTTTTGTGAGACGAAATTTACACAGTAACTCCTAGTTTCCAGTGTTGGTCTTCCTGGGTATTTTTAATATTTTTTCAAGAGTTGAATTTTTCTGAGTTGATTTGGGGATTCGGTATTTCGATCGGGGTATCAAATTTTGTCTGTGTGTCTTTCCGGATAATTTTTAGAATATGTTAAAAAGTTCGACCGGATATAAATACCCAATTTTTCCCCTGTCGGGAAATTTCCAAGTGTTGGATTTTTCCGTAGTTTAACGACGTTCTAAGTAGTGCAAGTAACGCGATGGTCCCTCTAGAAGACACAAACCTTAACTCGATTATGTGACCGTCTTGAACTGCCCTTTGAACCTTCGGGTTTGGGGCAGTACGGCGTGCCACATGTGAGGCATTGGCTTGACCCTTCTACGGCTGGACCGTTGGTACTGAGGCACGAACGGAATGTTGTTAGACTTGTTTCATGTGTTGATCTGTATCGGGAAAACTTGGGTGTTCGATTGTTCGATCGAAAAGTTTAACATTTTCTGTTTATCTGGAATGGGATACAATAATTGGAATTCACAATAGTTATGAGATAACTGAATGAATGTTATAAACGTAGCAATTTAGTCTCACTTGATCGGTTGCCACGGAATTTTGATGTGATCAAAAGTCCGTCGCAATCACGTAGCGTACGCGGATACTCGCCGGGTAAACTTAATAGACAGCCTCACTCCATAGCCCCGACCAAGTGACTGTAGGAGAACCCCGTCGCCGAAAGCATCCGTTCGGGTGCTCGCGGCAGCGGTGTTCCGCCTTGGTGCACTTCGTCGACGGTATCAGGGGTGCGGCCGTCTACTGAAGTTTGCGACGAGCATTCGATCAGGATGTCGGGAATCTTGTAGAATTGCCCGACTTGGTATTGAAAAGAGTTTTCGATTTTGAGACTAAAATGCGGGGTTTATAATTGTTAGGCATGCGATGTCTAAGTAATTCATTTGGTCAGGCATGCGATGTCTGAGGTGATTGCGGATTCCAACTGTTGTAGTTTTACACTTTCTTTTCTGTGACCGTAAGTGTAATATGTGATATCGCCGGTTTCGTTGCTATATGTCAACGACAATTGGGATGGACATATTTACTTACGTTGATGACATGTGATGTTATGTGTTGCTGGATATGTTATATTGGATCGTCGTGTTTGAATAGCCGGGTTTTTTTATGTGAGATGAGTGTTTTTCATTTTCATTCATGTAAAAACTTGTATGTAATATTCTTTTATTGGGGCGCTTCCAGGTTGCGGGAGTTGTCACCTGTTGTATATTATTTACTTTTCCGCACTAGGATAGACCCAAGGAGGAGGGCACAAGTAACCGGGTTCTGGAGTCCAGTGGGAGACCAACTCGAGGAGTCGGGTCCGGGTCTCCTAACTCCAGAATTGGTAGGGTTGCTTGCCGCTCTCGTAGGGGTCTAGGGGTGTGGGTTTGGCTATTCATCACGACCGTGGAATCCGTGTTTTATACTGGCTCGTATTGAAAACACGGACGTCCTAGTATATCCAATATTTCATATGATTCTTCTGCTGCGATATCTGTGATGAGATCATGTGATGTTTCTGTGATGGATATAGTATATAGTATATATGATATATTATATAGACGTTACTTATGTTTTACACCCGCGCTAGCCCTGCCCTGCTCTGTCGTTAGTTACCTAACCTAACGGTGCACGAGGGGACATCGAGGCGAATGCGGATGGCATAAGTGTACGTTATATCCATCTGTGATGTTTAGGTATCTTAAATGATGGGACTTCATTAATATGATTAATGAAATAAAAGAAACCTAAGATGTTGTAGAATCGAATTTCAAAATAAAACAGGTAGCTACAGTTTTTTGCTTTGCACAGCGGTATATGTGATATATCCTGCACCTTATTCGATGAGGAAAGGACCGAGATCCCTTCACCGGGAGTGACTCCTTTAGCAATAACTGGCAGATGCTACGCCTTCGGTTTGTCTTTTGATTGCTTTTAAGTGTTCTGCTTTGCACAGTGATATATATGATATATCCCGCACCTCATTCGACGAGGAAAGGACCGACGATCCTTTCACCGGGAGTGACTCCTTTAGCAAAACTAGAAAAGCCTCAAAAGCACTCCATTTCAAAATTCATTCGATCCTACAACGATATCAAGTTCATTACGCAATAGGTTTTCAGAAAAACCTGTCGTAGCCCTCCGTCATTTCAGATAAGTACTAGTTAGTATTCGTGCTGCGGTTGTTTGGCATGCGTCAAGGCGTAGTGTACGGTAGCTAAC
This sequence comes from Agapanthus africanus, assembly GCA_030015575.1. Taxonomy (NCBI): domain Eukaryota; kingdom Viridiplantae; phylum Streptophyta; class Magnoliopsida; order Asparagales; family Amaryllidaceae; genus Agapanthus; species Agapanthus africanus. Next base: position 980,694,225 of record CM057338.1, on the reverse strand, counting down.
TAGTGCTTATCTGCTAGCATATGATGCGATTGGATTAGGGTATTCGTACGGCGTTGTTTGGCATGCGTCAAGGGTCGTGCGGGTGGGTTTAATTCAATCAGGAAATGACGGGTTGAACTTGACTAGCAGACTATGGGTTGTTTGGCATGCGTCAAGGTCATAGCGAGCTACGGGCAAAATATTATCGGGAATTTCAAGTGTTGAAATTTGCAATGAGATTGCATACCTTCTATGAGATAGTTGGATCCCGATACCCGCTGCGAGTAAGAGTTACTCCTGGGAGAGTTTTACACATTACAATTAGCCGATCAAGTAGGTGTCTAGAAAGGTGTCAACGGGGTTACGCCTCTGGGAAAACGAGGTTTACATTAATTAGGTTCGTGCGAAAGCACGGGGGACCTCCCTCAAAGTACCGACACTGGCCTGGCTGAAAGATTGGCGAACTTGTAGTGTGTAATTAATCCCGGCTAGTCTTTCCTTTTAGGGTTTGAAGGAAGATTTGATAAAAAGCAGTGGGAGCCATCCTGATTAGATAAAATAATAACCAATCTATTCTTGACAGAGCGCACGCTGAGTGTTTTCTTCTCTCTCTCTCCAGGTAGTGACCATATCACGCCTTAATCAAGATAATAATACGGAATATTGACCGAACCCGCTTGTTATACTGAGCTGGGGAACGTTGGTCCCGCTCCAACTTATAATTGTTATAAGACAGAGCAGGAAATTGGGGAATACCAGATTTCCCGTGCCGCCCAAACGAAGAGAGTGCATGTTGATGCATCATCTTCGGGTGTGTTCATTATACAGAACTGTTTCTCAGTATCCTTTACGTCCTGGGTATATGATACCGGATCAGGATCCCAGATATGCAATCTGTTACATAGGGCTACAGATAGGTAGAGAACTGAGAACGGGTGATAAGTTTCATGAGGCAGAAAACGGGGCAAGTGTTGCAGCCAAGTCTGTCGGTCACTGTCACCCTGTATTACAATACATTGATTCTGAACGAATGTTATTAGATACCGAACCTGATATACAAAATCATATCAGTCTCTTTATCAGTAAAGAAACGATAAAATTTTGTATTGATGGATAATGTTTTGAACATTTCCTATATCAAAAGTTGATCGGTTCAGGCACGTTATCTAAAAGCATTAATGTTCTAAATCAAACTACAGTTCTTAATATATGGAACACACACAAGAGGAAGAGTTCAGAAATGAACGAATCCTTCTTGAGGTATTGTAGACTAGGTCAGATCAATGCGACCCGACTGGCTAGAGTTACATAAAGATGTATATTTAAATCAGTTTGAATTTACATCTTGTGCAACTCGCCAATCATGTCACAAAGATAAGATGACCATAGCTCCGTTTACTGGAAACAGAGAAAGAGTTAGTGAACTCTTGGGATGATACATGTTGATGTATGTTAGGTCCTCTGTCTACACATACCAAGACCGGTTCTTTGTACTTCATTACATTCTCTGATAATCTCTCAAGATTCAGACATATGTTCCTGTTGAAACACAAGTCCGAACCTTTTGAGATATTCACAGAATATAAGTTAGAAGTAGAGAACCAAAATACGGGTATAAGTATTATGTCCTTTGATGTGATCTAGGAGGAGAATACTTGAGCACGGAAATACTGGACTATTCTAAAGGAGAATGAGATTCTCTCTCAGTATTACTCCTCTGCATACACCATAGCACGATGGTATATCGGGGCGGAGCAGATACACCCTATTTGATATGGTGTGCTCTATGATGAGTACTACTGAGTTACCTGTTTCCTTTAGGGAGTTATGCACTTGAGAAGCTGCATACCTATTGAATAAGGTTCGAATCAAATCAGTTGTCTACCACTTCATATTTGATATGGAAAGGGAAGAGCCCATATCTTAAGCTAGTTAAGATTTGGGGTTGCCCGGCCTATGTCTAAAAGCAAAATCCGGACAAGCTCGAGGCAAGGTCTGTAATGTAGAACTGGAAAGGTTCCAGCTATACAAACTACAGCTGATGATTTGATAGAACCAAAGTATTCAGTAGATACCAACGAACCTCAGCCTCTCCGCCGATCTAGTAGGGTTCCTCACCCACCTGAGAGATACTTCAGTTTCTCTATGATAGTGGGAGCGAGGATTGCATCATGAGATGATGACCCAACTAGTTTCGAGCCGGCCATCGAGAGTAAGACTCTGTAAGAATGGCTGGATGCTTAGTGATCTGAGATGGAATCCTTATACACCAACAAAGTATGGACTTTGGTTGCTATATCTGAAGGGTTAAATCCCCATCAGGAGCAAGTATATCTTGAGAAGATTACTTGGTGTACATGGAAAAGTTGAGACTTTCAAAGCTAGACTTGTTAAAGGTTTTCTTCATTGACCAGGCGTAGATCATGATGAAACCTTTTCAAGGATCTATGCTTAAGTCCATCCAGATCCTACTTGCCACGGCTACATACCATGACTGCGATATCTGGTGGATGGGTGTCTTGACTGCTTTTCTAGATGATATCTTAGAATAGTGCGTCTATAAGTACACAGCCAGAGGGCCTCGTAGACAGTGGGAGCAGCGGAAACGTGTACAAGATGCTTTATAGGATAAAGCAGGCATCGCAAAGTTGGAACATCTGTTTTGATGAATTATTCAAAGAGTTTGACATCATCAAAATGGTAGATGAACCTTGTATGTACAAAAAGGTAGTAGGGAGTATGGGGACGATCCTCGTAGAGTACGTGGATGACATACTCTTGATAGGGAAGGAGTTTCCTATGCTACGCTCGATCAATCTCCGCTTATCACTATGATTCTCCATATAGGATCAAGATGATACCTCCTAAATCCTGAGTTTTGGATCTATGAGATAGATTTAATTGGATGTTAGGATTCTCGCTAGTTGTAGTGAGATGGTATCAATCGATCCTAGGGAGAATCACTGGAAGTGTTCCAGGGTGATAAAGACGACTGAGTGTCAGTCACAGGCATTGTCTTAACCCTCAGTGGAGGGACGGTATGTTGGAAGAGTTCCAAGCTAGATACCGTGACATACTAGACGATAAAGGCAGGATACATCGCTACTTAAGATGCTACCAAAGAGGCTGTTTGGGTGTTTATTGGTTCATGAGATGAACTACGTTCCTACGATTGTGTGACAATGGAGTTGTGGCTTATGCCAAGGAACGCCCGTCCCATCAGTGATCCAGACATATTCTAAGGCAGTATCACCTGATCATGGAGATGGTTGATCTCCAGGGTGATCGAGGTTAGGAGAGTAGACTCAGAGGACAACACAGCGGATCCACTCACAAAGGCCTGTTCCCAGAGAGGGACTTTTATGGGATGGTTGAGTATGAGATACTTCAAACCACTGCTACAGATGGCCCTAGTGCAAGTGGGAGATTGTTAGTTATATGTATGCCCTAGAGGCCATTACTATACATAGGATGTATATTGTAGTGGATGCTGGGACATATATAGAGAGGACTTTCTTGCTCGACATGATAGTATGCTATCTGGTTGAACTTTACCTTAACGTGTATGCTGATTGTCTCTCTGTTACATGTTGGTAAAGCCCTTAGGATCTGTACTTGACTACCTGGACTATGATGCGGATCATACTAGTGGGGACATGGTAGTCTATAAGTACATCCTTCAAAGTCCCTAGTCGTGGGTGTATCGAGACGGGGCATCGATATACCAGAGTAGACTAGCGTGTACCTTCTCGACCCATATAGATGGGCGATGGATGATCCCATATCCATCGGTGTTTGACATCAGAGGAGATATACGGGTGCTCAGTAGAGACTGGGTACACTGGACAGACTCGCCGAGAACTCCCAGATGGTATTATATCTCACGTCAGATGGCAGTTCTCTGGTGACACTGGTACAGAGTAGTCTGTTGACCCGAGATCGTCATAGAGTCTTGTGTGGTTCCCACTGTGCTTTGATTTCCATCTTACCACGTCCAAGAGGGCGTGCAAAACGGTGGTTTTTGGGTACAGTCCCGAGTCACATGGAGGCAATGAGCGATAGGAGGAGATTCGTCTCTCCCGGTATAGGGAGTTGATGTTGCGCTGTGTTCGATTGGCTATAACAGGAAATCCCTGGCCAGGGTTGCTGAGATTTACTGGTAAGTGTTACCAGTAGTTTCTCGAACGGTTATAGACCTCATATCGACACGACTTATTGAGCTATTGGGGTCTGACGTTTACCACCCCTAGGCGAGATATGCGACATATCAGACGATCAGACCGGACTGTACGGTAGTGTTACTGGTCGGATTCACTGGAGTGTGAGCGGGCTTGCTCGTCGATCTTCAGATCGCTCAATACCCGGGTGGCCGTTACGTTTAGCAGACCGCTTGCGGCTTGTGGGTGTTTGATATGATCATCGTCTGCTGCCGGCGTATTGACGAGTCTTTAGAGTCCTACACAGAGGTTTCCTGGCTCAAGCGAAACGAAATAGGAGCGCATATGAGATATGTGCGGGACCGAGAATAATGCGTGTATGTGATACCGTATTCTATTCTCGCGATAAATATATCGAATGGTTGTATGCGATATAACCTAGTTATCGATTCAAGCGTTGATTCGATAAGCCGATATATTGTATACTAGTCGGTTGTGTGCGACATAACCGGGTCATTGAATCAAGTGTTGATTTAATGATTTAATGCATATTTATATATTTGATATATTACTTTGCATCAACTAGTATCGGTTTACTTAAGATGGATTTTCTCACTCGGGTGTGCGCATTACATATGCGATATGATTTTGTGCACTTGCTTGTATCATGTTTGATGATACATCCTTTTTGGTTAAGTGTAAAGTATTAAACCTTGGTTAATGAAATGGTTAGGGTTTCTTATTTGTTATTCATTTATCTTATTTAATTATCCTTTTTATTTTTGATAAATGAATAAAAGAAAAGAGAAAAGAATGGTTGCTAGATTTGGAGTTTAGTTGAAGCTTCATGAAGCTTTGATAAAGTCAACCATACTTATCTCATCCTTAACCCTAACCATTCCCACTAACCATGATTCATTCTCTACACTTGACCATGGTTAAAATTATGATAAGAATTCATTTTCTTTTCATTTTTCATTTAACTTATCATAACTATTTTCTTCTTCTTCTTCTTTGAACTTGAAGAAGAAAGCTTACCCCATCAATGGTGGATTGATGTTTTGAGTGAGAAATCCAATTCTAAAGTTAACCCACTTCCTATTTCTTCATCCTCTACCTCTTGCCAAGTAGTAGAGTGTGTTTCCTTCACAACTTTTCACGGTTTGGTGAAGGTGGAGCTTGATTCATCGATGCCTCGACGTAGATCATCTTCGGCATGGACATCGACGACCTAGCTTGCCCATTCTCCGACGAAGCCGACTCTAGAGCCCGGATTTGATTTGGACAGCGGAGATGACCTCGTTGCGGAGCCCTGGAGGTGGAGGACCGGATCTACAAAGGTTGTATTTCCGTATTTCCTTAGTTAATTGTTAACTAGTTCTATGTTCGCCTAGACATCTAGCAAACGATCCGTACTTTAGGGTTTGTAGGCACCATAATTTTTCAAATTGCCATGGTTGATGGCTTGGGAGACCTCACTAGAGTGCCTAGGAACCCTGCAGTTAGGGAGTAGTGGTCGCCTTCTCTGTAGACAATCCCCTATGGCATGATCCAGAGACCCACAAACTATGCAGAGTTTGTTCAAAATGCGACAGTCTCTCATGTAGTGTCCGTCTCTACCGCAATAGTTGCATGTGACTGCTGGTTTTCTGAAGGTAGTTGGTCCTGCGGGTCTCTTGGGTTGTTGCCTCCCGTTGAATCTGGAAGACGATCCCCCAAGAATTTGATTGGTTGGTCGCTTAATGCCAGACAATCGGTCATCCTTCCTTATGCATCTCTGAAGGTCTTCAAAGTTTCGCTCCGCCTCTAAGATTTCATCATAAGTTGATAAGGTAGCAGAAGACATGGAGGACCCCGTCTTCAAGTCCAACCCCTGTCGGAATCTTTTAGCATATAGTTCCGGGGTTGCCACCAGGTGATGCGCGAACCGACTTAATCTCGTGAACTCCGAAGCATACTCGTCAACCGACTTATCCCACATGCTCCCTTGTTGGAACTGTATAAACTCTCTTTCCATCTTTAAGTGTGCTACGACTGGGAAGTATTGAGTATCGAAACGTTGTTTGATTATTTCCCAGTCGATGGGCTTTTTCAGTCTACTTTCCTCGACCTCCCACCATATTCGGGTATTATCCGTGAGTTGTAGTTTGACAATGTTCATCCACGCGTCCTTCGGAATTTGGACGGCACCGAGATCGTTGATTGTTCTTTAGAGCCATTTCTCAGCTTCTAAGGGAGTTTCCTTCCCCGAAAAAGTTTTAGGGTGAAGTGATCTGAACTGCTTCACTCCTGCCGAACCTTGAGGAACTGGGGCCAGTGCCCTTTTTAAAATCTCTGCTTGTTGCTGCCTACTTTTGCGCAGCTCTTGATGAAGGGCGGCTGTCTGCTGCTGCTGCTGCTCCAGTAGTCCTTGCATTATTTGTAGCATAGCTGCTTGTTGAGCAGCGGCTTCATTGACTCCATTTCCTCTTCGGTTGCGGCTATGGTGTCGTCCGGCCATGGTAAACTGAAATAGAAGAGGTTAGCTTACAACCAGACGACGAAGGACATAGGATAGTAACTTGCAGCGGAAGTAACAATTTATGCAAGAGGAGAACTAGTAAAGAATAATAAAAAACGAGAGACGCAAGAGTGAAATTATGGAAATCAAGATTTTATTAATAAATGCTAACGGGGATACAAGGAATATTAAATATGAACCTACTTCTATACACAGCTTATTTGGCTCACTAAGGAACTAAGGACTAAACAAGTACTAATCATAAGCATTGTGGTCATCGTCCATCAATTATATGGTAGGGACTGCGCATTATTGGCTCGGCATTTGTTGACCTTTCTCGTAAAACTGTAAAAGAAGGGAGAGCCTAGTACATTCCGACGTAGAGTTATAGAGGGGTACGGCGAACACACCGATAAGCATGTCCCCGAATATAGAGTGTTTCCCCAATAAACTATATGCGTAGCCTGTAAGTCGATGTCGTGCACCCCACGTGTTTGTGGGGAGGCGAAAATGGCAAAAAATGATTTTTTCGGGTTTCGCAACACCGACTAGAACCAAGGATCGATCATAAACCATAGCTAGCAAACTACTTGAGATTTAACTACTCGGAAAGAATGTTATACCTCAAGATACAAGTCCTTCGGGTCTTCTCCGTTGTCCTCCTCGTCATCGTAGGCTCCGAAGATCGATCCGGATCGTAGCTTTCTCGTCGGCTTCCTTAAGTCAAAGACGATCCACCCGAGAGTCTATAGTCCGAGCTCCTACCTCAAATCTGAGTTAACTAAAGCAACTAGCTTGCTAAACTAGATGGTCTAGGTGATGTAGAGAATGAAGATGGATTTATTTGTCTCTTGGAACCTGATCAGTCGAAAATACTGTATTTCTAACACGGCAATTTCCCTACCTTTTGCAGTCAAGTAAAGCTATCCGGTATTCATATCACTCATATCTACAAAACACATGTAAAATATTGGATTACTTGTACTGTACACTAAAACCAGCACTTTTAGGGAAATTGTGTGTGTTTCATGGCATCGCATCATCCTTGTATTGCGCAACTCTTGTCTCGGTGAAATTGTGCAGGAAATTCCAGAAGCAGGGCCTAATTGGGAAATGAACTAATAAAAGACACACCAATTCAAAGGCTAAAGATCTGGAGCAATACAGAAAGGCCAAATAAAAATCCAAGCATCAGAAAGAGGCCCACCAGTCAGCCCAAGAATTACCATGTGAAAAGAAATCACCAAGGCCACCAAAGGGCCGCGGATCCGCGGCCCAAGCCCCATTTACGCGGCGGATCCGCGGCCTTATGAAGAGATCAAGCAACCCAATTTTGTCACATGCCTAATTCTAACGGCCAAAGCTTCCAGAAGACCCCAGAAGCTCCACGTGGCACATCTAGAAGGCTCGGTTCAACAAACTCTTGGAGGGAAATTCAAAATTTAAGCCTAACTAACTTTTTGGAGGGAAATTCAAGTTTAGGCTTAACTAACTTTTTGGAGGGAAATTTAAATCATTTGGATAACTAACTTGTGGGGGGAAATTTCAAATTTCAATCCTAGATCTAAAATATTTGAGGCCTATAAAAAGGAGCTTAGATCAAGGTTGCAAATTGTTCAAGAATCATCACCATCTTCAACCCACAAGTTAGTGACAAAAGCTTGTGCCAAATTCAATTCCCATCTCCAATTCAAAATCAAGATCAAGATCCCGAGATCAATTTGAGCAAGAGAGCCTTCAACCTTTAGCAAGCGACGCCGGATTTCCAACGGAGCAAGAGATCCACGCCGATCCGCGACTCAAGGAGCCGAGCGAAGCCGAAATCGACGATCTAGTTCCTTCCTTTTGTAAATTCAAGAGAGTTGTAACGAAATTTGTCGATAAATAAAGGTGAATTTTCTATATCTTGCTTATCTTTTAATTCAAGCATAATGATTAGAATTCAATTTGTGATTGTGTTTGTGATCATGATGTTTGAGTAATCTCCGCTCGTGTAGGAGTTGTGACGATCTTTACATGATGATGATTTAGATATTTCTACAATTCTTAAATCCTATAATGTTTGGAAATTCTAGTTAATCAAATGATTAATAACCTAGTTTCGAGATGATACTTTCTTGATCGTGTTCACTCGAAATTAGGGAACAACTATTAAACATTTGATTAACTAGAAGCTAGAATTTGAATGCGATCCATCGAAAGGACAAATGATGAGTTGCAGAATCCCTAATTTTCTAGCAAAGATCCTTAAACCTCGATGAATTTTGCATCGATCTAGTATCAATTCATTAATGGATAAGAATTAGTAATCTTTAGATCTCATCACATCTATAGATCCGATCTACTCCTACGAGCCATACTTCTAGTCTTGATTGTTGGTTGGAAATTATCTCTCATCCCTATTCTTGCTCTTTAATGTTTCTTTTAGATCTAGATTTTTCTTATTTCTTGATCTTTAAATGCAAATCATGAATTGTTTTCTTTTCTTTTGCTTAAATTTTCAACTCATCTAATTCAAGAATTGAACGGAACTCACTTTCCCTGTGGGCGATCCGCACTCACTTATAATCTACATCCGACACCGTTATTGATTGCGGTCAAATAATTTTTGATTGTGATTTCTAAATACAATTTTCTCATACTACACATCAAGAATTTCACTAAACCAAAATGGCGCCGTTGCCGGGGAATGGTGTGCTATTTGTTCATTTTTTGAAATTTGAGTTGAAAAGTTTATTCCATCAATATTTTTTAGATCAAAACTTGCACAAAATACTAATACGTATTGTTGTGGTTAATTGCAAGGAGATCTGGAGCTTGCTGGAAAATTGGAAAATTATTTGGTGAATTCCAGAGGATTGAGGAAGAGATCAGGAGCTTGCTGGAAAATTTTTGTGCAGAGACCCCACCATACCACCGCGTTTCCGCGGCCAATACCTCCATTAAGCGGCGGTTCCGCGGCCCATTAAGGAGCTCTCTGTAAAATCTTTTGCAGGTAATCTCTAACTTTCTTATCTCCTCTCTAAAATCTGCTCCAACTAACAATTTGTTGCAGGTTTCTTTGCAAATAATCGCTGCGCCGCAAAAAGCAAAATAAAGTGTGCTTGTTTTTGATTTTGTGGTTGTTTGCATAACTAATACGGAAATTAAGGGGCACGGCCAAATCCAGATTAGGTGGGGAGTTCATTACCCTTCCTAGGCCCCAAAAATCACAAACCTGCATCCGCATTACCCTCATTAATTAAAAAATATCTAGAGATGACTCTAAGGACCGTCGCGCTCACTTAGGACAGAAGAAGGCCGTGGGTAATTCATTGCTTATCCGCATTTCTCTTGTGGTGCCTAGGAAAGTGTGTCGAAGGCTAGTGGTTACTTAATTAGGCCCACTACTTACGTAGTGGAGAACCTCCCACTTACCTGGCACTTACCTGGCCACAGGAGGGACAAAGAGGCAGTGGAGGATTCTATCCTGCGTCTTGTCTTCTGGCAGTTAGGAGCGGTCTAGAGATTGGACCTAGGTGACCATAGATTTTTAGGGTATTGCTTGTTGCATCATATTTTCAAAATCCGTATCATTTTTCAAAACAAACACAACACTCACTTCATTTCCCCTAATTATAAATCACGCTGCCACTTGTACTAACCCCTTTTAGTGCAAGATAGGCTGGACACGGGATTCTAGTGCCCGTCTTGTCCGCGTCCCCTCGATCGACTCCGAAGTCGGTATTTCTCCATTTACCTTTCTTTTACCTCCCACCACACCCACACCGATGGATCAGTCTCCATCAAACCTCTTTACCGCTACTCTGCCGCCGTCCGTTGGTGCGCAGATTCCATCCCGCATCTCTCTCCAAGAGAGGTGTTACCCTTTGCGAGGTTCTCTTTCGACCTGCTTATCCATTCCACCAGCCAACGGGGATAACTTTGAGATCAAGCCCCAGTACATCAACCTTCTACCCAAATTCCACGGTCACGAGACTGAAGACGCGTACGTTTTTATTACCAAATTTTAAAACGTATGCGCAATGATGGGTACATCACAACTTTCTGTGGATGCCATGCGTCTACGACTTCTTCCATTTACCTTGTGCGATTTAGCCGAGAAGTGGCTATATAACACCACCGCACACTCCATCACGAATTGGGAAGAATTTGTTGCGGCATTCCTTAAGAAATTTTACCCGATGCAAAAGACAGCTCGAGTCCGTAGCGAACTCTATCAATTCTCCCAGCTTCCGGCTGAACCATTTTCAAAATACTTTGACCGATTCAAGGATCTTTTGGTTTAATGCCCACATCACGGCATCCCGAGATGGGAACTTTGCCGAATCATATATGAGGGCAGTAACCCTACCACTAAACAAAACCTTGAAAACATGTGTCAAGGCACCTTTATGACCAAGGATGATGGGGAAGCGTGGAAATTTTTAGAAGAGTTCGCTGAAAAGTCACTTCAGTGGGAGACTGGAACCCAGCCATCGAGTAGGGGTGGCGTACACCAAATAGACGTGTCCATAGGTGTTCGAGCTGAGATGGCAGCAATGCAAAAGAAGCTCGACGCTATGGAACACAAATTCCTAGCAGCCTCCCTAAACCCAATGTCACTCCCCAAAACCGTTTGTGGGTGCTGTTCAGACCCTTCTCACTTAACGGAAGAATGTCCATTGAACTCCCAGTTTCAAGGTCTCGAGCATCCCAATGCTGCATTCCAAAGACCTAGAAACGACCATTTTTCTTCTACATACAATCAGGGTTGGAGGAATCACCCGAATTTTGCCTGGAACCAATCCCAAAACACGGTTCCAAACCCTAATCAATTCCAACGGGCTCTTCCTCCACAACAGCAACCACTTCACCACACCCAGCACCCCTACCAGTCACAAAATTTCCAAAACCAGGTCAACACTCCTGCATCTTCTAATCCTATGCAGTCGACCTGTTCTGACGACTTCTCTCAATTCGCTCAAACCATGAAATCACTCATGTCAAATTTCATGGAAGTGTCGGCCGAGGTTAAGTCTTCCGTCAGTGAGATAAAGAAAAACTCAGCGTCCCAAGCTGAGAGTATCAAAACGATGGAAGCTGAGATTGCACGACTTAAGGCCGAATTAAGTGCGAGAGAAAAAGGGAAACTTCCGTCTCAACCCCTACCGAATCCTGAGCATTACAATGTAAATGCCATCACAACGTTGAGATCGGGAAGAATGCTGGATAACCATGTTGGGGAAGAAGTTGATGATACTGAGAATCCTATCAACGCCCCGGCTGAGATCTTTCCTCACACACACACTTCTACGTCTGACTCTTGTTCTCCTACCCCACCACCTTCTCGCGAGCCTATTCTCCATTTCCCTCTAGGCTCGACACCTCAGCCCACCTCTTCTATCCCTCCACAGACGATCCCCACTCCTCTTTCGGGATCTTGTCTACCCCCTCTTCCTTCTCCTATGATGGACCCAGCACTCATTGCTAAAGCACCTTACCCGAACCGGTTAAGGGCTAACAAATCGAGTCCTCATATGGAGAAAATTATGGAAATGTTCAAGCAGGTTAACATCAACATCCCTCTCCTAGATGCAATTCAACAAGTCCCCGCTTATGCGAAAATTCTCAAGGACTTGTGCACTAGGAAGAGGAAGACTCAAGTGCCGAAGAAGGTCTTCATGTCCAATAACATTAGCACTTCTTTTATCCCCCAGCTACCAAAGAAACGTAAGGACCCAGGATGTCCTACGATATCAATTTCTATTGGGGGTAAAAACATCAATCGTGCTTTGTTAGACCTTGGCGCAAGTGTTAACCTACTTCCATACTCTGTCTATGAGCAGCTAGGGATTGGAGAGTTGAAACCTGCTCACTGCACTCTCCAAATGGCAGACCGATCTATCACCAAACCTAGGGGTGAACTAGAGGATGTGTTGATAAAGGTCGGGGAATTCGTATTCCCTGTAGACTTCATTGTTTTCGATACACAGCCTGTAGCAAACCCCCGGAGCCAAATTCCGGTGATTCTGGGTCGGCCATTCCTTGCCACTTCCAATGCTGTCATCAACTGTAGAAATGGTTCAATGAACTTATCATTTGGAAATATGACCATTGAACTGAACATTTACAGAATTGGAAGTCAGCCATCAGAACCCTCTGCTCATATCCTCGATGTGTGCTCTGTCCACGAGATTGCTCCCGAAAGTTGCGGAGTTGAGGAACTTTGCTTTACAGATCTCGACGACACTGCCACATCACTGTTTGACCTGACACATGATCTTAGTGAGGACACCATTTCCACGCTTGAGTCTGCCACTCCTGACTCACCACCATCCGAGTTTGTATCTTTTACAGGCTATGAGCTTCTCCGCGACTCCGAAAATCATTCAATGATCCCACCTTCTATTATTTCTCCGCCCGAATTAGATCTCAAAACTTTACCTTCTCACCTTAAATATGCATATTTAGGTGAGAATGAGTCTTTACCGGTTATCATTTCCGCTTCTCTAGCATCAGAGCAAGAGAATGCACTTTTATCGGTACTGAGATCTAATAAGGAGGCGTTTGGTTGGACCATGGCGGACATCAAAGGGATCAGTCCCTTGATTGTCGAACATCATATACACCTGATGGATGATGCCAGACCAACCCGAGAACCACAGAGACGGTTGAACCCCGTCATGAAGGAAGCGGTGATGAAAGAGATCGTCAAATGCCTTGATAGTGGTATCATATACCCAATCTCCGATAGCCAATGGGTGAGTCCTATACATGTCATCCCTAAGAAATCCGGCATCACTGTTGTTGTCAATGAGGCAAATGAGTTGATTCAGACACGTGCCCAAACTGGGTGGCGTGTATGTATTGATTACCGTAAACTCAATGCCGCCACGAGGAAAGACCACTTTTCTCTACCATTCATTGATCAGATGCTGGAACGCTTAGCTGGACGTGCATATTATTGCTTTATGGACGGATACTCTGGCTATAATCAGGTCCCCATCGCCAAAAAGGATCAAGATAAAACCACTTTTACTTGTCCTTTTGGTACCTTTGCTTACAGTCGCATGCCCTTTGGGTTGTGCAATGCTCCCGCTACCTTTCAGCGGTGTATGATGGGGATATTCTCTGATATGGTAGAGAATTTTCTGGAGATCTTTATGGACGATTTCTCGATTTTTGGAGACTCTTTTTCCGATTGCCTATCGAATCTTGACGCTGTTCTTACTCGTTGCAAAGAGAAAAACTTGACTTTGAACTGGGAAAAATGCCATTTCATGGTCCGAGAAGGAATTGTTCTTGGACATGTCATTTCACAGAAAGGCATTGAGGTTGACAGAGCTAAGATAGATGTCATTCAAAATCTCGCTCATCCCAAAAGCGTCAAAGACATTCGATCTTTCCTTGACCATGCGGGCTTCTATAGGAGATTCATTAAAGACTTTAGCAAAATTGCTAGACCTTTAACTCTTCTCCTGGCCAAGGATACGACCTTCCACTTCGACTCGGACTGTGAGACAGCTTTCGACTCACTTAAACACTCACTCACTTCAGCCCCCGTTCTATCGTCTCCAAATTGGGACTACCCCTTTGAGCTGATGTGTGACGCATCCGACTTTGCAGTAGGTGCTGTCTTAGGACAGCACATTGAAAAGATGCCACACGTAATATACTATGCAAGTAAGACCCTGAATGATGCACAAATCAATTATACAACCACCGAGAAGGAACTTTTAGCGGTTGTATTTGCATTAGAAAAATTCAGGCCTTACTTAATCGGCTCTCCAATAATTGTGTACACAGACCATTCCGCCTTGAAACATCTTCTGGCGAAGAAAGATGCAAAAGGTCGGCTGATACGTTGGATCCTTCTGTTACAAGAGTTTGATCTTGTTATCAAAGATAAGAAAGGATGTGAAAACGTAGTGGCCGACCATCTTTCACGCATCTCTTTTTCCCCTGTGACCCTGCCGATCAATGACTCGTTTCCTGATGAACAACTCTTGAGCGTATCCAATGAACCATGGTTCAGGGATATTGTGAACTATCTTGTCACGGGACTTACACCCAGCAATTGATCAAAACAGGACAATTACCGTTTCCTATCCAAAGTAAAACACTTTTACTGGGATGATCCATATTTGTTTAAGTATTGTCCTGATCAGATCATTCGCCGGTGTGTCCCGAAAGAAGAGTTCAAGAGTGTTCTTTCTTTTTGTCATGATCAGGCCTGTGGGGGTCACTTCGGTCCTAAAAAGACGGCGGAGAAGGTTTTGCAATGTGGATTTTATTGGCCGACCTTATTCAAGGACGCATTTGACTATTGCAAAACCTGTACACAATGCCAGTACACGGGTAGAATCTCACGGAGGGATGAAATGCCTCAGCAACCCATCTTGGTTGTTGAAATTTTCGATGTTTGGGGCATTGATTTTATGGGTCCCTTTCCCAACTCCTTTGGGAATTTGTACATACTGCTGGCGGTTGATTATGTCTCAAAGTGGGTAGAAGCCATTCCATGTCGCACTAATGACAGGAAAGTTGTCATTAAGTTCTTAAAAGAGAATATCTTTTCGCGATTTGGACACCCACGCGCTATCATTAGCGATAATGGGACACATTTCTGCAACAGGTCTTTCGAGACTCTGATGCGGAAATACGGAATCAACCACCGACTTTCTACACCCTATCATCCCCAAACGAGCGGGCAGGCTGAGATTTCGAATAGACAGATCAAACTAATCCTGGAGAAGACTGTTGCTAAAAATAGAAAAGACTGGTCGACCAAATTGACGGATGCTCTTTGGGCATTTAGAACTGCATTTAAAACCGACCTAGGGATGTCTCCATACAGGATAGTGTTTGGGAAAGCATGTCATTTACCCGTCGAGATAGAGCATAAAGCATTGTGGGCTATTAAGGAAATCAATTTTGACCTCAACCAAGCCTGCAACTTTCGGAAGCTGCAACTTAATGAGCTAAGCGAACTCCGCGATGAAGCTTATGATAACGCTGTAATCATAAAGAATAGGACCAAGGTTTTTCACGATAAAAACATTTTGAGGAAAACATTTTCACCTGGTCAACAAGTCCTTCTTTATGATTCACGACTACACCTTCATGCGGGTAAGCTTCGATCTCGGTGGAAGGGACCTTTTGTTGTGCGGTCTGTATACCCGCACGGGGCAGTAGAGGTAGAAAATGTTACAAACGGCATATTTTTTAAAGTGAATGGACACAGACTAAAGCCGTATTTTTCCACTGACCCCACGGAGGAGCTCCTGTTCTTACAGGAGCCATTTTATTTGGATTAAAATTCCTCCGTCTCACCTTCATGTCCAGTGTATCTTTGCATCATCTTGTTGAATGGAGGTGAGTGAAAAGAATAAGTTTGGGGGAGGGTCTTCACTTATATATTTTGCCCCCACTAATAAATTCCTCCCAGACTTACAGGTTTTTGTAGATATAGCGGATGGCAACAGTGAGGACACTGTTGAAAACAAGTTTGGGGGAGGTTTGTGCTTAGTTTTGCATCATGTGCATATCATTTGCATAAGCACAAAACATTCCTTTAAAAACCATAAAAAAATTTAAAATTTTCAAAACCCATAAAAATTTTGTGTAAAGATTTTTTGTAAATAATTTTTCAAAACCCATAAAAAAACCTATAAAAATTTAAATTTTTTTCAAAATCCATAAAAATTCAAAAAAAAATTTCAAAACTCATAAAAATTTAAAATTTTCAAAATATAAAAATATTTAATATTTATGATAATAAAAGATTAGATAATGAACAATTACATCCATGAGATTAGAAAAATTTAAGAAAACTGAGAAAATTAGAAGTTTTCTTATACGAACTAGTAATAAGTAGTTATGAGCCGTTGTCCCAAGGGTTAGTAAGATGAAGGACGTCACTAATCTGAGGATGAAAATAAGTCTGAAAAATAGTTTCTATTCTGGAAAACCAAACATTTTGAACGTTGATACCCTGCTATTCGCACTTACACACGTCTTAAAGCCTGGGATAGTAGAGGATACCTTGAAATGCTCTTGTCTTAAAGCCGATGTATAAAAAAAAAAAAAAAAAATTTTGAAGAAAGTGGTGAGAAAAAAATGGACACTGGTTTTGTTATCACCAAGGACAATAAAAATCTATAGCAAGGGTGCCTTTTCACCTAGTGCCCTAAGGCCAACTGGTCTGGGAGTCACTGCTATACCTAAGGTGGTGCAAGACGAGGAAAATACACCAAATAAGCAAGCACATGAGTAATCGGTCGGTTAGTACCTCAAGAAGTATTAACGGTCGCATGAAAGTGTGTGAGCTCATCAAAATTAAAAAGTACTAAGGCTGATGGGCAAGAGTATGATAGCTTGAATTGAATTCTCCGGGTGTAGGGATGTCCTTTACACACACGCAGGGTGATATGATCGATGTTTGGAATAAAGATAGGAATGAAGAATAAGACGATGTTTTATTGAGGGAGGACGTGATTCCTGACATCTTTTCATGACCATTAAGATAGGGCTCATGACAACCGAAAAGCTAGCTTAGTTGGAAACCCTAATTTTCAAGACTTTTCTTTTACAATTCTTGTCTTTAAATGTAATATTCATGATCTTCCTTTTATTGTTGGATTTTGTGGGTGCAATCCGCTGAAAACCCTCAGGAGACAACACTCCTCCTACTAGGGACACCTAGAGGTTTAAAGGCTTGTTGCACGTGCTCAGTGCAATCGTGTTGCCTACGAAAGTGTGCTTTTCTCTTTCTTTGTTTTCTCCTTCTCTTTTTAATAAAACTGTTCGATCGAGACGATCGAAAATAAGTTTGGGGGAATTTGATCAGTCGAAAATACTGTATTTCTAACACGGCAATTTCCCTACCTTTTGCAGTCAAGTAAAGCTATCCGGTATTCATATCACTCATATCTGCAAAACACATGTAAAATATTGGATTACTTGTACTGTACACTAAAACCAGCACTTTTAGGGAAATTGTGTGTGTTTCATGGCATCGCATCATCCTTGTATTGCGCAACTCTTGTCTCGGTGAAATTGTGCAGGAAATTCCAGAAGCAGGGCCTAATTGGGAAATGAACTAATAAAAGACACACCAATTCAAAGGCTAAAGATCTGGAGCAATACAGAAAGGCCAAATAAAAATCCAAGCATCAGAAAGAGGCCCACCAGTCAGCCCAAGAATTACCATGTGAAAAGAAATCACCAAGGCCACCAAAGGGCCGCGGATCCGCGGCCCAAGCCCCATTTACGCGGCGGATCCACGGCCTTATGAAGAGATCAAGCAACCCAATTTTATCACATGCCTAATTCTAACGGCCAAAGCTTCCAGAAGACCCCAGAAGCTCCACGTGGCACATCTAGAAGGCTCGGCTCAACAAACTCTTGGAGGGAAATTCAAAATTTAAGCCTAACTAACTTTTTGGAGGGAAATTCAAGTTTAGGCTTAACTAACTTTTTGGAGGGAAATTTAAATCATTTGGATAACTAACTTGTGGGGGGAAATTTCAAATTTCAATCCTAGATCTAAAATATTTGAGGCCTATAAAAAGGAGCTTAGATCAAGGTTGCAAATTGTTCAAGAATCATCACCATCTTCAACCCACAAGTTAGTGACAAAAGCTTGTGCCAAATTCAATTCCCATCTCCAATTCAAAATCAAGATCAAGATCCCGAGATCAATTTGAGCAAGAGAGCCTTCAACCTTTAGCAAGCGACGCCGGATTTCCAACGGAGCAAGAGATCCATGCCGATCCGCGACTCAAGGAGCCGAGCGAAGCCGAAATCGACGATCTAGTTCCTTCCTTTTGTAAATTCAAGAGAGTTGTAACGAAATTTGTCGATAAATAAAGGTGAATTTTCTATATCTTGCTTATCTTTTAATTCAAGCATATAATGATTAGAATTCAATTTGTGATTGTGTTTGTGATCATGATGTTTGAGTAATCTCCGCTCGTGTAGGAGTTGTGACGATCTTTAGATGATGATTTAGATATTTCTACAATTCTTAAATCCTATAATGTTTGGAAATTCTAGTTAATCAAATGATTAATAACCTAGTTTCGAGATGATGCTTTCTTGATCGTGTTCACTCGAAACTAGGGAACAACTATTAAACATTTGATTAACTAGAAGCTAGAATTTGAATGCGATCCATCGAAAGGACAAAGGATGAGTTGCGGAATCCCTAATTTTCTAGCAAAGATCCTTAAACCTCGATGAATTTTGCATCGATCTAGTATCAATTCATTAATGGATAAGAATTAGTAATCTTTAGATCTCATCACATCTATAGATCCGATCTACTCCTACGAGGCATACTTCTAGTCTTGATTGTTGGTTGGAAATTATCTCTCATCCCTATTCTTGCTCTTTAATGTTTCTTTTAGATCTAGATTTTTCTTATTTCTTGATCTTTAAATGCAAATCATGAATTGTTTTCTTTTCTTTTGCTTAAATTTTCAACTCATCTAATTCAAGAATTGAACGGAACTCACTTTCCCTGTGGACGATCCGCACTCACTTACAATCTACATCCGACACCGTTATTGATTGCGGTCAAATAATTTTTGATTGTGATTTCTAAATACAATTTTCTCATACTACACATCAAGAATTTCACTAAACCAGAACCATAATTTACTCAACTCATGAGATTTTAAATGTTGAGAGGAAGAAGAAGATGGAACTTGTGGAAAGAGAAAGTATTTTCACAGATGATAATTGTGATGGCTCTCTTGATATGACCATAAGCATGTGAAGAGAAAATATCTCTCCCAAAATATCTAGTGCCAAAAATATCTCAAAAAATATCTAAGTCAAATAGTCAAACCAAGTAGCCATGCTTGAATTATCATATATCAATATAACAATATATTTCCTTCACCTCATAATTGTTTTAATCATATAAATAATCAAAATCCTAATGAGGTGTCTTCTTCTATAAGCAATATTGAGTAATTACAAGAATGCCCCTCTCATCCGTATATACATACCCGCATCCGTGTTCCAAGAAACACGAATACAAAGAGACGAAACTGATCCATCAATATAATACCACGATCCGGCTTAAACCAAAGCCCACTAGTATTATCCGCCCGAACATCATACACGCACAAGTGCACGTACGTGATCGAAGCCCTGCCGTAAAACCATACAGCCTCTACATCTTTCGCCCGATGTAGGGAAACTCTCTATGTGGGACTCTAAAAATTCGACAGTACGCTGGCAGTGGGTTTAACCATAAGCCGCAAGCGGTACTAGCTGCACGTAACGGCTACCAAGGTATCTGTCGATAAGAAGGCCGATGAGCAAACCCATCAGAACTCCTACTGAGCCTGAATGTGACAATCTCCGTACAGTCTGGTCTGTTCGTCTAAGAGTATCGCATATCGGGCCTAGGGGGCGGTAATCGTCAGACCCCCAATTAATCAATAAGTCATGCCGGAGTGTAGCCCAAAACACCCTGAGAAACTACTGGAATACCTACCAATAAATCTCGCTTGCCCTGGCCAGGGACTTTGTGTAATGGCTCTCCGAACACAGCGCGGTATCAACCCCCAATACCGGGAGAGACGAATCCTATCTAACCGCTACTGCCTTCAAGTACTTCGGGACTGCAACCAACCACTACCTGTTTGCACGACTACTTTGAGCCGTGGTAGGGTAGTAATCAAAGTACAGCGGGAACACACTCGAGGCGAACTAGCAGTGTTAAGTCGACGGACTAAACTGTACTCATGTCACCTGGGAACTGCTACCCGACGATAGGTATAATACCCACCAGCAGTCCCCGACGAGTCCTGTTCAGTGTACTCATAACCTAATGAGCACCTGCATACTATCTCCAGTACGACGTACTAATGGCTGTGGGACAGACCATCTCCCCTGCTGGGATGAGAAGCGTATACACTAGTCTACTCTGGAGTATCGATGCTCCGTCTCGATAATCATACGACTAAAGACCTGTATATGGATGTGCTTGTAGCCTACCCAGCCCCCACTAGTGTGACTGCCATCACAACGCTGGTAATCAAGCAAAGATCCTAAGGGCAGTATGTATAAGCGATATGCTAAAATAAACACATGCACATATTGAGGTAGAAACAAACTAAGTAGCATACTACCATTTTGAGCAAGACTGTCAATACAATTGTGAATATCCCAAGCTTTCATTAAGTAATATACAAACCAGTATGATACAATAATGGCCTCTAGAGCATATATCATTAACAATTTCCTACTTGCACTAAGGCCATGTATTGGCATATCGCAGACCTATCATCTCGATTAGCCTCTCGAACTGTGTTTGAGGGATGACCTTCGTGAGTGGATCTGCAATGTTATTCTCCATATCTACTCTCTTCACCTCGATCTCCCGGCGATCAACGATCTCCCTGATCAGGTGGTAACGCCTCAAAATGTGTCTGGACTTGTGATGGGAACTGGGTTCCTTCGCTAAGGCTATAGCGCCGTTGTTGTCACAATACAGAGGTATTGGATCTACAATAGTTAGAACCACTTGAAGTTCTGTCAGGAACTTTCTCATCCAGACTGCTTCCTTCGCGGCGTCATAAGAAGCTATGTACTCCGCTTCCATCGTCGAGTCAGCAACGGTGTCCTGTTTGGAGCTCTTCCAACAGACCGTCATTCCATTGAGGGTAAAGACATAACCCGACATGGACTTGGAGTCATCCTTGTCACTCTGGAAGCTGGTGTCAGCAAATGCCTCGATCTGGAGGCCTTTTCCTCCATACACCAAGAACATCTCCTTAGTCCTTCTCAGGTACATGAGAATGTTCTTTACTGCTATCCAGTGTTTCTCCTCTGGGTTTGACTGATACAGGCTTACCACGCTCAGTGCGTAAGCTACATCTGGTCTGGTACACAACATCGCATACATTATAGAGCCTACCACAGAAGCGTAGGGTATAGATGTCATGCGAGCCCTTTCCAAATCAGTCTTGGGAGACATCTCTTTGGAGAGAGTGATTCCGAGACAAGCCGGTAGATTACCGCGCTTTGAATCTTCCATACTAAATCTTTTCAGTATGGTGTCGATATACCTGGACTGCGAAAGTCCCAACATTCTTTTAGATCTATCACGATAGATCTGAATTCTCAGAATGTAGGAGGCATCATCCAGGTCTTTCATGGAAAACCTGTGTGACAAGAATCTTTTGACTGATTGTAGCATAGGAATGTCATTTCTTAATAAGAGAATGTCATCCACGTACAAGACGAGGAATACCACAGCTCCTGCTACAATCTTACTATATATGCATGGATCATCTGGATTTTTGATAAAGTCGAATTCTTTGACAGTATCATCAAAACAGATGTTCCAACTCCGCGATGACTGCTTTAGTCCATAAATGGACTTAAGCAATTTGCACACTTTTCCGCTGCTCCCACTCTGAATGAAACCCTCTGGCTAATCCATATAGACGCACTCTTCCAAATTTCCATTAGAAAAGCCGTCTTTACGTCTATCTGCCAGATCTCATAATCGTGGAAGGCAGCAATGGCAAGAAGGATCCGAATGGATTTGAGCATAGCCACTGGAGAAAAGGTTTCGTCATAGTCCAAACCAGGTCTTTGACGAAAACCTTTTGCAACAAGTCTAGTCTTATAGGTTTCAACCTGTCCATGTACACCAATTTTCTTTCTGAAGATCCATTTGCAGCCTACGAGCTTTACCCTTTCTGGAGCAATGTCCAAAGTCTATACTTTGTTGGTTTACATAGACTCCATCTCGATCCGCATTGCATCCAGCCATTTTACCGAGTCTCTGCTCTGAATGGCTTGCTGGAAGCTAGTTGGCTCATCATCGTCGATGATGCAATCCTCTCGATCCCCATCTATGAGAAAACCGTAGTATCTCTCGGGCGGATGAGACTGCCTGCTAGTTCTGCGGAGTAGCGCGGGGATGTCCGGTTTTTCTGAAAGCTCTGGTTCTACCAAGCTTTCAGTAATAGCTTGTGGTTCTGGAATTTCTTCCAGTTCTATTGCGCTCCCATTAGTTTCTTTTTCTAAAAGTTGATGTTCCAAAAAGTGGGCATGACGAGAAACAAAAACCTTTTGTTCCTCTGCGTAATAGAGAAGATACCCTGTGGAGTTCTTTGGGTCTCCCGCAAACTTACACAGTACTGAGCGTGCCTCGTGCTTGTCCGCATGCTGCTTTTTAACAAAAGCCGGACATCCCCGTATCTTCATATACTAAAGATAGGGTTTCTTCCCACTCCACATCTGATATGGTGTGGTAGGAACAGTCTTGGTAGGAACCTTGTTCAAATGATATGCTTCTTATTCTAGTGCATAGCCCCAGAAAGATCGTGGTAACTCAGCGTTACTCATCATGGAACGTACCATATCCAATAGGGTTCGGTTCCGTCTCTCCGATACACCGTTGTGTTGTGGCGTGTATGGAGGAGTAAGCTAAGAGAGAATTCCATTCTCTTTTAGGTAATCCAAGAACTCGGCACTTAAGTATTCACCACCTCGATCAGATCTGAGTGTCTTGATACTTTTGCCTGTTTGTTTTTCCACTTCATTCTTATATTCCCGGAATTTCTCAAAGGTCTCGGATTTATGCTTCATCAAGAAGACATGTCCATACCTAGATAAATCATCCGTAAAAGTAATGAAATAGGAATAACCACTTCGCGCATGTATAGACATTAGACCACATACATCACTGTGTATGAGTCCCAAGAGCTCGCTCGCTCTTACTTCGTGTCCAGTGAAAAGAGTCTTTGTCATCTTTCCCATGAGACAAGATTGACAAGTTGCATAAGACTGATATTCGAACGGATCCAAATATCCCTCTCTATGTAGCTTCGTCAACCGTGATTCATTGATGTGACCCAGTCTACAATGCTATAAGAAAGCCTAATTTAGTTCCGGAGACTTTCTTTTAAGTGTGTTCTGGACACTGAAAACCTGAGCTTGATTTAATACGTATATTCTGTTATCTAATGTACCTGACCCAATCAAAACTTGATTTAGGTGGATATGGACCACATCGCTTACAAATGTAAAATAATATCCTTCCTTAGAAAGTAAGGATACAGATATGATATTACAGCTAGACTAGGTACATACAAACAGTTACGTAGAATCAATATCTGCCCACTTGTCAATTCTAGATGATATTCCCCTACGGATTCGGCGTCCACGCTCATTCCGTTCGCAACTCTGAGAGTCATATCACCTACTTTGATAACTCTACGGTTTCTCAAAATCTGTAATGAATTACAGATATGAGATCCTGATCCGGTATCTAGTACCCAGAAAGTAGAATTAATTGACATATAGTTTTCGATTACAAACACGACCGAAATCGAAGCCACAACATGTTTCGGATCCTGGATTCTGGCTTTCAAATCCCTGCAATCTCTCTGCCAATTCCCTTTCCCGTGACAATCGGAACATCCCTCCTTCAGTACTGTCAGCCCCGAAACTTTTGCCCTTCCCTGTCCCTCTACCTTACTGATACCGCATGTCGGCTTTGTGGAGGTCTTTTTCTTCACACTCTTTGCTTTCACCTTGGATGCAGAAGAGGATGATTCCCCATTAAGCAGAGCGGATGTCTCTATGGTTTTCTTCAGGGTGTAAGTAGAAGGTAAGGACTGTAGAATCAAGTCAGCATCTGACTGGTTCTCCAACGTGGTCTCCAGGTCCTTGAGCTTATCAATATAGCTAGTCATTGTAAGGACATTGTCCCCTACAGATGACCCAATAGCTAACCTCGCTTGAAGCAATTCTTTCGAGATCTCATATCTTGCGATATGAGATTGCTCTCCATATAAAACTTTGTTATGGAGGAAGATGGAAGCTAAGTCCATTTTCTCATGCTGCCTCTGGTTCTCACTATCTACTGAGGCTAACACGAGATATTTGGCATTCGCACTATTCTTTTCCCTTGTCTCACGGTTATCAATATCCGTGATGGTGAAAACTGGACCTGGGACGGCGGGGGCTTGAGTAGTAATGAGGTGGTCCAGCTTGTCACAAGTAATGGACATCTGGACAAACCCTTGCCAGTCAATATAGTCTGGCCCAGTCAATTTATTAGCTAGTTGTAACCTATGTTTGGGCAACTGGTCGCTGCAATTAGGAGAAAGAGAAGAAACACTTTAGCATGATACTCTTGCAAGTTTAGATTGGTTTTTAATTTATCTAAACAGGATGGCTCCCACTGTTCCTCGAATCCTTCCTCAAATCATTAAAGAAGAATTAGTCAGGATTAATCTCACCATACAATACTTGCTTAACTGTTCAGCCAGGCTAGTGTCGGTAATTCGATGGAGGTTTTACGACGCTTTCGCGAAATTCCTTAATTAAATAACGTCTTTTCCCTGGAGGCGTAGCCCCGCTAACACCGTTCTAGACACCTACTTGGTTTATAGCATTGACGTTAAGTGAAAAAAATCTCCCAAGTAGCATATACTCACAGTAGGATCAGGATCCAAATATCATCGTGTGATAAAGTTGAAGGAATCCTACCAAAATTATCACACTTCAAATGGTATGTAATACTAGCAAGTTTCAGTTTATTTAGAAACCCCCGATGTGGATTTTTGCCCCATACTCTTATGACCTTAACGAAGGCCAACATATCATAAGTCACATGTCAAGTTATACCCGTCATTGTCCAGATTAATTTGAACCCACCCGTACATACCCTTGACGAAGGCCAAAATAGTAGTACGACTGTCCCAAACCAACGCATCTATCTATGCTACAGATGAATATTCAGCAACTACCAATCACTATGCCTTGGCGATGGTCAAAATATATATCTTGAATACTACTGAATATCCAACTGAAATGACGGAGGGCTACGAATGGTTTTGGCGAAACCGTGAACGTAGTGAACTTGATATAATCGAAGGAACCCGATAGCTTTTAAAACGAGTGGTTTAAGCTCCGCATTTTTAAAAGTCTGCTGTTTTGAAAAAACCGAGTGGTTTTAAAATTTGTTCCAACGATTCAACTTTGGTTTGTTTGCTTTGCATTAATTTAATGCAGTCCCATCATTTACACCTATCATCACAGAAAGAAACGAAAATACCACGTCCACTTATGCCATCCGCATTCGCCATTGGGCCCCGTCGTCACCCGTTAGGTTACTTAACTAACGACAGAGCGGGAGCTGAACTAGCGCGGATGCAGAACATAAGCAACGCCTACTAGATATCATATATAGGTATATACATTCGTTTCACGCAATAATAGACATTCCAGATCACAGATGGATATATTGGATATACTAGAAATTCCGCATTTCGTTTGAGCCTGTAACGAAAGACAGATTCCACGGTCGTGATGAATAGCCAAACCCCACCCTAGAACCCTACGGGTGCAGCAAACTACCCGCCAAATACCCATAGTGAAGCAACCTCCCTCAGCAAAGTGAGTAGGCCACTCGGCACTTCAAAGTACCCGGTAGTTTGTGCACCCCACCTTGGGTCTATCCTAGGAGCATAAAACAGTAAAAGAAATAATACAACAGTGGCTACAAGCTCAAGCCGGATGTGCCCCATAAAATTATATTACATCACTTTACAAATTTTTCATCGAATGAAAGAATGAAAACCCTCAATTCACATCCCCGGCTATTCATCCACGACGATCCAACAAGTTCATATACACAAACCAACATAACATCATCACAGATATGTGCAACCCCGACTAATCGACGTATAGCAATTAGTCAACGTTTCCAAACACATATACACATCATAAAGCTTGTAAAGTAACTGCGACATTTAGAATTCTGCACGCAATTAGCAAACTTAACCAATTTTCCAAAACTTGAAAATCCAGTGAGCTAAAGTTCCAAAATCGATCGTTTTAAGCCAATTCGGAAGTCCGAATCAAAACGAAACGCGCCCGAACCTTCGCGGAGAGTTAAAGCATGAAATTAACTTCGAGTTGGAGGGTCTAGAGGGGGTACCCTACCTCCGAGGCCACCATGAGGTGTCCAGGGGGTGAGGCAGACCCGAAAACTGCCTATAGTGGGGCAGTTTCGGGTCCCCACCGCCAAGACCATCTTGTGGTGGTCTTGGGGAGTGGGCCCAGCCGTTCGCCCCCCCGGGTGCGCACGCTCCACCCCACGGCTTCTCGGTTCAAACCGTGAGCCCGCGGGATGTGCAAACAACTCAAAACTTCAATTTTGGAAACTGTTTTTGTCGACAGTTTTTGCACGACAAAAACGGCGGATTTCTAACATCGCTATAAGCCATCTAAGATTTATGAGAGGCTCTGATACCACTGTAAGTCGATGTCGCGCACCCCACGTGTTTGCGAGGAGGCGGAAATGGCAAAAAATGATTTTTTTCAGGCTTCGCAACACCGACTAGAACCAAGGATCGATCATAAACCATAGCTAGCAAACTACTTGAGGTTTAACTACTCGGAAAGAATGTTATACCTCAAGATACAAGTCCTTCAGGTCTTCTCCATTGTCCTCCTCATCATCGTAGGCTCCGAAGATCGATCTGGATCGTAGCTTCCTCATCGGCTTCCTCAAGTCAAAGACGATCCACCCGAGAGTCTATAGTCCGAGCTCCTACCTCAAATCCGAGGTAACTAAGGCAACTAGCTTGCTAAACTAGATGGCCTAGGTGATGTAGAGAATGAAAATGGATTTATTTGACTTTTGGAACCCTAGTTTACTCAACTCATGAGACCTTAAGGGTTGAGAGGAAGAAGAAGATGGAACTTGAGGAAAGAGAAAGTATTTTCATAAATGATAATTGTGATGGCTCTCTTGATATGACTATAAGCATGTGTATAGAAAATATCTCACCTAAAATATCTAGTGCCAAAAATATCTCACAAAATATCTAAGTTAAATAGTCAAACCAAGTCAAATAGTCAAACTAAGTAGCCATGCTTGAATTATCATATATCAATATAACACTATATTTCCTCCACCTCATAATTGTTTTAATCATATAAATAATCAAAGCCATAATGAGGTGTCTTCTTCTATAAGCAATCTTGAGTAATTACAAGGATGCCCCTCTCATCCGTATAAACATACCTGCATCTGCGTTCCGAGAAATACGAATACAAAGAGACGAAACCGATCCATCAATATAATATTAGGATCCGGTTTAAACCAAAGCCCACTAGTCCTGTCCAGTGTACTCATAACCTAATGAGCACCTGCATACTATTTTCAGTACGACGTACTAATGGCTGTGGGACAAACCATCTCCCCTGCTGGGATGAGAAGCGTATACACTAGTCTACTCTGGAGTATCGATGCCCCGTCTTGATAATCCTACGACTAGGGACCTGTATAAGGATGTGCTTGTAGACTACACAGCCCCCACTAGTGTGACTGCCATCACAACGCTGGTAATCAAGCAAAGATCCTAAGGGCTCTACCAATATGTATAAGCGATATGCTAAAATAAACACATGCACATATTGAGGTAGAAACAAATCAAGTAGCATACTACCATTTTGAGCAAAAATGTCAATACAACTGTGAATATCTCAAGCTTCCATTAAGTAATATATAAACCAGTATGATACAATAATAGGCTCTAGGGCATATATCACTAACATGGCCTATATTCTCTTGGTTCTTCCTCTTCCACAGGAATCTCCTCTTCAACGGGGGCTTCCTCATCGGGCTCTTCCTCCTCCTCTGATTCCTCTTCCTTAACTAGGTCTTCCTCTTTCTTAACGGGATCTTCCTCTTCAGCAGGGACGTCCTCCTGAGGCTCCTCCTCCTCCTCGAATTCCTCTTCCCCAACGGGATCTTCCTCCTCTACTGGGGGTTCTCCTTCTCCATCTTCCAAATCGTCATTGAAGATATTTGTTTGGGGACCTATTACTTCGTCGTCGGAATATCCAAGCGTAGCTTCAAAGGTGATGTCCGACATGTTTTCCTCATCTGGAATATTTGCCAAGACCTGAGAAGAATGGTCATGGTCAGGATACAGAAAGTCAAGGAAAGGACAAGGGATATGGAAAAATTATGAAATTGATACAAGTGGATCAGATTCACAAATATAATAAGTCAGTTAAAAGTTTCTCTTTAGTACACCGGTAAGACCTACATGGGCCACCAATAAAACCTGTCATGCTCCACTCCCCAAAAGAAGGTGAAGGGTGACGTGGCACGGTCCGCAACCTAACTATATTAAAGGCGGTCTATTCACTACAGTTACGTTAAGTGTAAAAATATCTATAGTATGTAGAGTGTGTACTAAAATAAAACAATAAAAACGAAAGGCATTTATTTCTATTAACCAAACTTTATACATCCCAAGAGAAAGAGTAAAATAAACTAAATAGTTTAATTACATCAAAAAGAAGCAAAGCCCTAAACAGGTGGGCAATAAAGAAAACTAGTTAATCCTCCGACGTCAAGTCTACATAATCTTCGTTAGTTGGCTCCACACCTTGATCCTCATCATAAAACTCATTCTCATCTAATAGACATTCCAAAGAGATAGAAAAGGGAAGTCCGTCAGCGAGCTATACTCGGGTAGGATTGCCTCATAAGGAAATAAGAGTATAGAAACGAACAGGTGTATATAAAAGTATAATGTATGCATGCTGACATGAAGTAAATGGGTGTAAAGGTATGAAAAGTATAAAATTAAGACATGTTGACTGAGGTGTACGTGAACATGAGTATGGTGTATGAGGTGTATGTTGTATGAAGGTATGTGGTATGAAGTATAAGTGAAAGTAAAAGTTCGCATTAGTTTGTTAAATAAGGGTCCGGATACTCGCGATTATTCCGTTGTGGTCACGGAACAACTGGGGAAGTGAAATGTACCATTTCACTTCCTGAGATTATGATCCAGTAGTAGGAGAGTCCGAGTTCCGCATCTCCTTGCCTAATCAAACTACCCATCCCCGTTATTCGGTGTAAAGGTTTAGAGTTAGTGTGTATACATCTAGGCATGGAATTTCCATATCGTATGTCATCCACATATTGGATCATTCGCCCTCAAGTAGGGTTAATATTCGCCCGAATATCAGGTTAGTAGTTATCCACACATTGGACCATTCACCCCCAAATTAGGGTTAGTATTCGCCCGAACATCGGGTTAGTAGTTGTCCACACATTGGACTGTTCACCCTGTCTATAGGGATCCTCATATATAAGTATTCCATATCTAGGTCTGCGCATTTTAACCCTAACTGTATCATGTGTCATGTATATCATAAACTTGTAATCAAACAGTTGATCTCTTTTAATATGGCCTTCCACAACCACTCATTTTATCTTGTTATCTTTTTAAGTTCGTATGGTGCTTCATATCTTTTTATAGAATACTTAGTTAATAAAGGATGATAACGTTTAATGATATTTATTGTTTATAAGAAAACCCTGATATTTGGAATATTTATCATTTTGAAACCCATAGTATTTTACCGAGAAAATATCCTTTTAATGAAAGGTTAGGGTATTTATTTGAAAATTTTCTTTTAATAAAGTTTTAGATAATCTTTTGAAAAATATTGTTATAAGGGATATGGTCTTTATTGAAAATAGCCTCTTAGTAAAGGACAGGGTATTTAAATGAAATTATGTCTCTTTAGGATGGATTGAGATATTTTATTGTAACTAATAATTTTATAAAATCATAGTGTTTTAAGTTTGAGGTAACATTTTAGAAAATACGTTTGTGTTGGCAACCGCTGCACATGGGCGGCAGGATTTGTATTCTTTTCAGGGACGATTGCCTATCAACCACGAGGTATTTACGTAAAACATTACCTTAATTAATTAGGGTATTTTATTATAGGTGATATTCTATAAGAACAACTCCGCATTGACAACCGCTGCATATGAGCAGCAGGATTTGTGTCATTTTCAGGGACGATTGTCTAATAACCACGGGACGACTCATGTAAAACATTGCCCTATTAAGATACCTTATCAAACCTTAGCTAATAGGCTAAGAAAATTATACTAAAAATATTCTCCCTCAGTGAAAGGGGTTAAGCTGAAAAATCATAGCACAATTAATTAATTTGCATTACTCCTTTTAAAAAGGTAAAGAGAATTTTAACAAACAAAAGTAATTAATGAAAAAGGGTGCGAGTAAAAGTTCATCATTTTAGTGTGACTAAAATATTTTATTCAAAACATCTTATTTCATATGGGTATTTTAAATATATACAACATTTTAATGAAATGAGGATATTTTGTGGAAGTAACCTATTTCGAGATCTTATTGGTAACATGAATAAGTGGGTTTGCGAAAAAAGTGGATTGATGCCCCATAAGCTATAACTTTAAGCATATCATATTTCATGTAAGATGGAGGATGCAATATTCACGCATATAGAGATAATTAATTAAACCATTTTAAGCATGGGATCAAGTTCTTATCATTAAGGGATACCAAAATAGACATGCAGAAATATTTTAACATCATTTTAATATAAGGTTGGGGATTAGAAGTTGAAGCTAAGATCATTAAAAGAAGAAGGTGACAGATAAGTGGAGAGAGGTGAATCCTACCTTTTGTTTGAGTTGGATACCGATGGGTCGAAAATGTAGGCTCGTACTAAATCCTCAATAGCTCCGTGCTCGGATTTTTCTTCGATGCTTGGGTGGAACCACAGCGTCGGCGCCGTCGATACGAAAGCGTGGGTTTTTTTTCCAGAATTTTTGGAGTTCTGAGATGTGAGAAATCGGTATTTGAAGGTCTTTATTTATAAGGTGTTTTCCCCCAACCATAAAATCCAAAATCTGTCAAAATCATCCCCAAAATCCGCCCAATGATCTTCTGATGATTAGCCGCCACCGCCTCATCTAAGCCGTTGGATCAAGATCCAACGGCCTGGATCGCGCCGCCTGCGCGCTCACTTGGCCGCGAGAGGAGACGACGCGTTTTCGCGTGGTCCCCACCATGTGGGCGCCACTAGTGGTTCTGGGCCGTTGAATCTTGTATCCAATGGTCCAGGATCGAGGGGATTTAATATTTTTTTTAAATTTAAAATCTAACTGTTTATTTAAGAAAATCAAATTTGGGCTTAAAAAATTGTTTAAAATATCGTAAAATACGGGAAAAATATGAGAAATTTCCAGAAAATATATTTTATTGTTACCTACAGTTTAAAAATAATTTTGGGCTAAAATTAAATAATATTTCCATATATATAGTTTTAGTTAGTTAGCATAATTATTTAAAAATCTATCTTATCCTTGGAAATATTTTAATTACAAAATAATTATTTTTATTGATAATAAAAATATGCAGAATATTTTAATGCATTATAAAAAAAATTATTTAAAACATTTTAAGCCTAAAAAGTATAAATAGATTTTATAAAATTACTTTAATTATTTTTCAACATTTTGAAAATCACTTTTTAAAAAAATATTTTTCTATCAATGAAACACGTAAATAACTACTTGATACTAGGAAATTAAATAAAAAATATTTTATTAGGTATTAAAAAACACAGTCGTTACAATGATCTTAGGTGTACAGACTACCTGTACACATGTCACATGAGAACTGCCATCTGACGCTAGGTATAGTATCATCCAGCAGTTCTCGGTGAGTCCGTCCAGTATACCCATCTACAGTGAGCATCTGTATACAATTTTAGGTGAAACACACCAATCGCTGTAAGACTAACCATCGCCCCTCGTCGGGGTCTAGAAACGTATACACCGGTCTACTCTGGAATATCAATGTCATGTCTCGATATTCCTACGACCAGGGACAGTTTAAGGATATGCTTAGAGACTACTCAGCCCTCACAAGTATGGCCGCCATCACAACGCTGGTAATCAAGCAGTAATTCTACGGGCTTTATCAACATGTATAAGTAGTACGTAATAATAAGTAAAACATACGCACATGTTAAGATAAAGGCAAACCAGATAGTATACTATCATTTCGAGCAAGATTGTCCAGTACATATATACATATTCATAGTATCCATTACAAATAATGGCCTCTAGCGCATATATATATCCTACACTCATAACATAATGAATCAAGTGTAGAAAAAAGAATGAGAGAGAGCTAATATTTTATAACCAATTAAAACTATGACATAACAATTTTGCAATATAAAATAAAGTCCATCCAATTCTAGACTCTCACCTTTACACCTCACATAGCCACCTTATTACTTGATTTCTTTAAAAAAGAAATCCCTAAATAAAGTGTCCTCCTTCTATATGTATTTCGTATAAATAAGGAATACTTTCCCGGATTATGTATCGAAATACGTATACGCGTCTCCGTATAAAAATACGAATAGCCAAGAGAGAGAAAATGGATAGTGAACATAATACTAGAATATATATATATAATTAAATCAATATTTGATTTAATAATCCGGCTTAATCCTAAACTAGCTAGCATTATCAACCGTCCGATTAAAATCTGTGTAACAAGTACAGTTATTGAATCGGACCCCTACACGTATCAATATACGGCATCTACATCATATCGTCTGAACCGGGAAAACACTCTATGTGGAACTCTAAAAACTCAAC
This sequence comes from Agapanthus africanus, assembly GCA_030015575.1. Classification (NCBI taxonomy): domain Eukaryota; kingdom Viridiplantae; phylum Streptophyta; class Magnoliopsida; order Asparagales; family Amaryllidaceae; genus Agapanthus; species Agapanthus africanus. The sequence goes on along the minus strand of CM057338.1, from coordinate 980,661,080 downwards.
AATACACTGGCAGTGATTTGCTGGATAAATCCAAAACCACAAACACGTCAGTGGCACTGACTGTACGTAACGGCTACCCAGGTATATGTTGGAAAGGAGGTCGATGATCAAGTCCGTCCGTACTCTACTGATCCTGAATTTGCTAATCTCCGCACAGTCCGATCTTTTCTTCTAAAAGTATCGCATACCGGGTCTACGAGGTGGATAACGTCAGACCCCTAATAAACCGATAAGTCGTGCCGGAGTTAAGCTCATCACCAACCGAGAAACTGCTGAACTACTATCAGTAAATCTCATTCACTGTGGCGATGGATTTATCGTGATGGCTAATCTCAGACGGTGCAACATCGACTATTAATACCAGGAGAGACAAATCCCTGACAATCGCTCCTCCATGTGGCTCGGGATTGTACCCAACCAAAACCTGTTTGCATGACTTATTTGAGCCGCGGTAGGGTAGTAATCTAAGTACAGTAGGAACTCACACGAGAAAAATGATGATCTCAGGTCAAAGAACTAAGCTGTACTTATACCACAAGAGAACTGCTATCTGACGATAGATATAATATCATCTAGAAGTTCTCGGCGAGTCCGTCCAGTGTACTCACCTCTAATGAACACATGTATACTATCTTTGGTGACACAACATCAATGGCTTGTGAGACCGGCCAATACCCCTCGTCGGGTTCTAGAACGTATACACTAGTCTACTTCGGAATATCGATGCACGGTCTCGATATTTCCTCGACTACAAACATTTAAGGATGTGCTAATGGACTACCCAGCTCTCACGTATATGATCGTCATCATAATACTGGTAGTCAAGCAAGAATCCTACAGGTTTCATCATTATATATTAGCGACACGTAATAACAAGTAAAACGTATACACATCAATAATAAAGACAAACCAAATAGTATACTATCATTTCGAGTAAGACTGTTCTACCTTTATAGGTCATTTATAGGTCATACTTTAATTATCATAATCGCCTAGTTGCAATTACAATAATTGCATTGAGAGCACTATATCCAACAATCTCCCACTTGCACTTATGAACAATTATTGCGGTAACGCATACCCACAACTTGTATGCTATCGAATACCAAACTTCTCTACTATCAGTTTCGCAAACCATATTTGTTAAACATCCGTATTCGAGAAATAGTCTCAGTGAGTGGATCCCCCGCTACAATGTTCCAACTTTCTTTCTCTATATCAACTTCGCGGAGATCAACAATCTTCCAAACTGAGCAATACCCCGCCTTAAGAATTTGTCTGGATACTTGATGGAACCAACTTCATAAGTGAACAACTTTATCCAACAAAATTCTTGGGTTGTATTCTCCGTTTAGTCATAACCAGCACCTGCACCATACCTGCCTTAGTATCCCTATTAGAACGCTATCCAATATACTGCTCCTCAGAAGAGGGTAAACTCAAAATTCTGACAGCATCTCTGTCATCCAGGTCACCCGGGAAGTTAGAACCAGTAACCGCCTCATATAGGAGGCTGCCATCACCACACACCAAGAACATCCTCTTATGTTCTTCAGTGCTTCCTTTTGTTTCTCCAGGATTGGATTAATATCCGCTTACTACAACTAGTGCAAAAGCAATATCTGGTATGGTACATGATATCGCATGATTAACTCAATTGCCTAAGCAAATGATATGTCATTCAAGAGAGTCCCTCTCCTCATCAGTGTAGAAGACATTTCATTAAAAAGGGTGACTCTATCACCTGCAGATAAACTACCATACCAGGAGTCATCCATTCTAAATCACTTTTAGAATAATGTCTAATTACCCGGATTGGAACACTTCCAAAATCTAGATCTAAAACCATGGATCTAGTCATAAGAATTCCTGATATCTTATTCAGATCCTATGTGAAGAAACATCTGTGACGATCAAATTCTGACTGATTGTAGTAAAGGAACACCACTTCCTATCAGGAGTATGTCATCCAAATCCTAGGACATAACTCCCTACACCCTTCTTACTAAGTCCATCTGTTGTTATGATGAAGTCAATCACCTTGACTGTCACATCAAAACAGATGATCAGTCTTCGCTTTGCACGCTTTAGTCTACGAATAGACATAAACAACTTGCACATCTTCTGATGCTCCCACTGACTACGATAACTCTCTGACAGATTCATATACACGTGCACTTCTAAATACCCATTTAGAAATACGTTATAGTCATCCACCTACCGGATATCATAATCAAGAACAGTAGCAGTGTCAAGTCATATCCGAATGGATTTCGGCGTAGACACTAAGTAAAAGTCTCATCACAATGCACACCGGGTATTTGATAAAAATATTTACAACAAGCCTAGCCTTATTAGGTTAATACCATTGCACCTGCACAGATCTCGAAAGATCTACTTGCTTCTAATGGGGTTTACCCCTTCAGAAGCACCCAATAAATTCCATAATTTGCTGAAGTGCGTGGAGTCCAACTTAGATATAAAGCATTCAGCCATCATCCGGAAGTCACCATTTCTTATGGCCTGCTGATAACTATTATCATCACCATGATATTGACCTCCCTGTCACCGACTACGAGAAAACCGAAATATCTCTCGGGTGGCTGAGATCACCTACTAAATCAGCGGAGTGGCTAAGGTTTGTCGAGTCGAATCGAATCTTTAGGTTCTACAAAATTTTCAGCAACCATTTGTGCTTCTGGAATCACTTCCAGTTTTACCATACACCCACTAGTTTCTTTTGGGGAAAAATTCCTTTTATAAAAAGATGGCGAATCAAGAACAAACCAATTTTTTTTATCTTGAAAATGATTGAAGAAAAACGCTAGCAAATATTTGGGATAATTCACAAATTGCCATTACCGAAGCGTGTCTTGAGTTTGTCCGGATTCTGCTTTTAAATAGAAACCGAATAACTTCATATCTTAACAACCTCAAGATATGCAACCATTCTGTGTCCATAAAGAATCAAATGAACTAATTAGATGGAACTAGATTCAAATGTCATGCAGTTGTTTTCAGTGCATATCATCTAAATGGAAAAAAGCCATACAACATTACTCACCAAGAAGCGCACGCACGGATGAGTAACTTATGAGAGAACAATATTACTACGAGCAAGCCCCTCCCCCCGAGTTACGCGCACTCTGGGGTCGAGGCTGCTAAACGGCAAGCAGCGGATGGTACCTAGTATAAGTATCTACATTTTCGATCACTTCGAAAAATTGTGATACTTCCAACTTATGGCTCTCCACTTTATTCTTATATCTATAAACTTCTCAAAAATTTTGGACCTTACATTTCAACGAATGCGTGTCTAAAACCAGAGAACTCATAGGTAAACTGAATGAAGTATAATTACCAACCCCTTGTCCTAAAGGACACCGGATAACATGCATTACCATGTATAAGTCGCAAAAGTATACTAACTCAAATTCCGTGTGTTGTTAGTTGAAACTGTATTTTGGTTAAGAATGTCTATACCGTTATTCAATGCACCTTGCCTTATTCTCAACTGATAAAGGTAAATATTTATAACACAATTTTCAAAAGTTATATTCCACTTTATAAAGTAATGATACGAATATATCATTTTTAAAAATTGGTGCAAAACAACGATTATTCAAAACCAAATATTTGTCGTAAAGCAAAACCAGGTGATTTAATCCAATATCGCCAATTGCTACGAATTCCGATATTGAGGATCAAATCGCTCATTTTCCAATATTCGACTCCTACTTAGCATCTGTAACGTCATACAGATGTAAGATTCTAATCTGATATATACATATCCGGGAGTCAGAATCAATTAGGAAAACAACTTTCAATTATAACATCACAGAAATTCAGAAATATAAATGTTACAAGTGGATGGCCGGGTATTCCTAGTAATGTCTCTTCCACTGTCCAGATTTACAACAGTAATCTCAATTTTCTTTGCCCTCACTTTAATCTCTTTATATGTCTCTACATATTACCTTCTGTACACCACATTTAGGCTAATTGATTTTCTTCTTTCCTTACTTTTCGGCACCAGCCTAAGATTTGGAAGAAGGCTATCCAACAAGCGTAACAGGTGTACTCTCCTAGTACAAGGAGCTCTCAAATTGAGAGAAGGTGAGGGAGGAGACACAACCGAATAATACAATTCAATTTCTCCAGAACTAGTGGTCATTCTCGACTAAAATAACTTCGTCGAGTTCGTATGTAACTATACGATGGCCTTTCCAAGCTATATGGATTATCGTAGTAATACGGAGTGTTCTGGAGAAAAGAAAAGGGGAAGTAGCAGTGGCAAGGATATATATAACTTTTGTCGTGAATCATGACAATCCAAAGTCAGAGGGTAAAATAGTTCGGTCAACTTGGTTAAAGAGTTTTAGTTAAAGGTAAGTCATGGTCACAAACTAGAGAGAAAAGAAACACTCAGCATGCACTCTATCAAGATTAGATAGATTAATCACTTTATCTGATCAGGATAGCTTCCACTGTATCCTCGAATTTTCCTTCAAACCCTAAAAGAAGAACTAGTCGGGATCATACACACCTTACAAGTTCGCCAACCGTTGAGCCAGGTCGGTGTAGGTACTCCGAGAGAAATCCCCCGTGCTTTCGCACGGACCCAATTTAATAACCTCATTTTTGCATAGGCGTAATCTCGTTTAACACTTTCTAGACACCTAATAGGTTAGTTAATTGTGAAGTGAAAATCTTTCGAGGGGTAATACCTACTCATTAGTGGGAATCGGGACCTAATTATCATTGTGTGATAATCTTGATGGAATCCGACCAAATTACCACACTTCAGAAGGTACGCTCATACCTGACAAGTTTCCTTTAAATTTGAAACTCTCGATATGGATTTTACCTCTAGGACCCTAGTGATCTTGACGGAGTCAACAAATCAAAGAGTCATATTCAAGCTCAACCCGTCATTATCTTGATTGCATTAAACCCGCCGGCACGATCCCTTGACGGAGTCAACAAGACCGTATGAATGTCCTAACCAATCGCATCGCTTGCTACAAACAAGCACCACTTAGCTACCGCACACTACGTCTTGACGGAGTCAAAAAAACACAGCACGTATACTAAGCACTACTCGTAGGAAATGACGGAGGACTACGGCTGGTTTTTGACGAAAAAATTTTAACGTAATGAACTTGATATCGTTGAAGGAACTCGAGTTGCTTTGAAAATGAGTGGTTTATGCTCCGCTTTTTAAAACAAGTGGTTTTGAAGAAAACTGAGTGTCATAATAACATAAACTTTTGCTTAAGAGCAAACTCCCCGTGAAGGGATCAAAGCTCTTTCCTCATTAAATGAGGCGCGGGATATTCCTAACCGAATACCTCTATGCAAAGCAAAAGAATAAGACTATAGTTTTAAAAATTGGTTCCGACAATATTATTTAGGTTTTTTTTCTTGAATTAAACATATAATCTAGTCCCATCATTTAAGTTACCAAGTCACACCAGAAATAACCAAAATAGCATGCTTTATATGACATCCGCATTCGCCACGGGTCCCGGGTCTTCCCCATAAAGTTACTTAACTTACGACAGGACGAGAACAGAACTAGCGCTGACGCAAAACATATAAACACATCTAATATATATATATATATATATATATATATATATATATATATATCATCGCAGGCAAGTAATAATCATCACATGCAGATAATAACCATCACAGGCATGCGAACAATAATATGGAATAGCAGATAAACTAGAAGCCCCGCGTTTCATCTGAGCCGCTAATGAGACGCAACGTTCCCCGGTCGTGTGGATAGCCCATACAATATCGATCCTAGACCCCTATGAGTGCGGCAAGCCACCTTTCAATTCTAGAAACTGGGTAACCCGCCCTCAACACCATGAATTGGTCACCCATCGCTTCCTAGAATCCGGTAACTTGGGCACTCCTTCGCGGATCGATCCTACAACCCCTACAAGTGCGGCAAGCAACCCGCCAATTCCAGAGTGAGGCGGCCCGGTCTCAAACACCATGAGACAGCCACCTACCGCACTCTAGAACCCGGCTACTTAAGCACTTCTTTTGGGTTAATCCTAGTACAGAAAAAAAATATATACAACGGTGACATCGACCGCATCCTGATCGAGTCCCAATAAAAGAATATATATAATATGGAAACGGCGGCCACAAGTTGGAGGTTGTCCTGAAAAAATGAATACAACATTATAAATTAAAACTATACAAGCAATCGCACATGGGTCAATCCGTCCCGACAATCCAGCTAAACCATCATAAATATATATATACAAGAACAAGCAAAATCACAATATGTGCAACCCCATTTAATCGAACATATAGCATTTAGACGACGTTTAACACCACATACAAACAAGCGGATCATGAACGATGCTAAAATTTCGTGCGAAAGTTTTCCGTATTTCCCCGAAAGCAAAGATAACACTACAAGAAATCTGGGGCAAAATAAATAATATCACAAATCAAGTTTCATCAATTCCAAGCAACTACCAAAATTCAAGAACCTAAGAACAATTTTTGGGCATAAATAGCGGCCAAAATGAATTTTCCGACGGCCCAAATTTTAAATTAGGTCCTCAGGTTTTATACCATGATTTCATATCTCAAAACAAGTCCACCGACATACTCAAAAAAAAATTCAGATGCGTTTCCAAAATGGACATAAACATGGAATTCGAAACTCGATCCAGGAAAACTTTCAGCGTCGAAACTATAAAACATTGTCTAGAACTAATTCTAGTGTTTGGTTGGCTCTGATACCAATGAAAGTTCCTAGTGCCCTTGTCGCTAAAACCGCGACCAATGCGGAATCGAGAAAAAAATTATAAGAGAACTCTAGAAACAAATCCCTACCGATCGTCCAAACACTAAACTAATAAACTAAACATGCAAGATTTAGGAATTACAATCTTTGATGCGTGTCCACCCAATCGTGGAAGATCCCTCCAAATTCCTCATGGGCTGTCGGGAACAAGCTTGAGAGACAACCGCCCATGCCGAAGATGATCCACCTGAGGAAAACCGATCCAAGCTCCAGTTTCACCTAGTGAAGCAACCGACACTTCATGCTTGCTAGAAATGGAGTGTAGAGATATAGGAATTTTCCACTATAATTTTCTATCATTTTACTTGCTCAAGAAAGCAATGAAGGAGGAGGATGAAGAGCTAGACCTCTCATAACATAATGAATCAAGTGTAGAAAAAAGAATGAGCGGAGGCTAATATTTTACAACCATTTAAAACTAAGACATAACAATTTTGCAATATAAAATGAAGCCCATCTCTCTCTACACTCACCTTTACATCTTACCTTGCCACCTCATTACTTGATTTCTTTAAAAAAGAAATGCCTAAATGAGGTGTCCTCTTTCTTGATGTATTCCGTATAAATACGGAATACATCCTCGGTATATGTATCGAAATATGTATACGCGTATCCGTATAAAAATACAAATAGCCAAGAGAGAAAAAATGGACATTGAATATAATACTAGAATATATATATATATATATATATATAAAATCAATACTTGATTTAATAATCCGGCTTAATCCTAAGTCAGCTAGTATTATCAACTGTCCGATTAAAATCCGTGTAGCAAGTACACGTATTTAATCGGACCCCTACACGTATCAATATACGGCCTCTATATCATATCATCTGAATCGGGGAAACTCTCTGTGTGGGACTCTAAAGACTCGACAATACGCTAGCAGTGATTTGCTGGATAAATCCAAAACCACAAGCACATCAGCGGCACTAGCTAAACGTAACGGTTACCCAGGTATATGTCGAAAGGGAGGTCGACAATCAAGTACATCCGTACCCTAATGAGCATGAATCTAACAATCTCCGTACATCATGGTCTTTTCGTCTAAGAGTATCGCATACCGGGTCTAGGGATAGATAACATCAAGCCCCTAATAACCCGATAAGTCGTGTCAGAGTCAAGTTCATCACCAACCGAGAAACTGCTGAACTCCTATCAGTAAATCTCATCCACCGTGGCCACGGATTTATAGTGATGGCCAACCGAATACAGCGCGGTATCAACTCCTATAACCAGGAGAGACGAATCCCTGACAATCGCTCACTGCCTCCATATGGCTCGGGACTGTACCCAACTAAAATCTGTTTGCACGACTCTTTTAAGCTATGGTAGGGTAGTAATCTAAGTACAGTGGGAACTCACATGAGGAAAATGGCGATCTCATGTCAAAGGACTAACCTGTACTCATGCCACTAGAGAAATACTATTTAACGATAGGTATAATACCATCTAGAAGTTCTCGACGAGTCTGTCCAGTGTACTCACCTCCAATGAGCACCTGTATACTATCTAAGGTGACACAACACCAAATGGCTTATGAGACCGGCCACCGCCCCTCGTCGGGATCTAGAAATGTATTCACTAGTTTACTCCGGAATATCGATGCCCAGTCTCGATACTCTCTCGACTAGGGACCTTTAAGGATGTGCTTATGGACTACTCAACTCTCACGTATATGATCGCTATCCTAATGCTGGTAGTCAAGCAAGAATTCTACGGCCTTCATCATTGTGTATTAGAGACACGTAATAACAAGTAAAACGTATACACATCAATGATAATGACAAATCATCATTTCGAGTAAAACCGTTCTACCTTTATAGGTCCTCCTTCAATTATCATAATCGCCTACCTGCAATTACAATAATTGTCTCGAGAACACTATATCCTATATCCTATGTTGTTGTGCATGTCCCTTGACTACCAAACGAGCCTTGTACCACTTCATACCATCAGCATCATCCTTGATCCTGTACACCCACCTATTCAGCAACGTCTTTCGACCCTTAGGTAGCTTCACTAGATCTCATATACGGCTCTTCTTCAAAGAATCCAACTTTTCGTTCATATCTTACTGCAACTACTTACTAGCATTGTCTTGCATCGCCTCTGTAAGGGATTCAAGCTCTCCTGAATCTATGTATAATATGAAGTCGGTCACTAATATTTCAAGTATCCTCGTTGTTAGGGTCGAAAATTACACCCCGGTTGACCAAGTCAAAGTCAAAGTCAACCCCAAATAAGCGAGCCCAAGCCCAGATCAAGTGGGCACATGCCCAAGTCGAGCCCTGCGGCCGGCCTCCCCAGTGCCAAAATGAAATCATGTAATAAATAATTTTGATGTAATTTTTTATGCATGAATGCAAGAAAAATGGGCATAAAGCCAAATTTTCGTAAAGCTCATGGCTTATGTGCAAAAGAAATGAGCACATGAGGCATGGGATGAGCAAAATGCCATTTTGTAAAGCCCAAAGGGCTATATGTAAATTTGTAAGCTTATATAAGGCAACATGATAATGAACTAAAGCATAAATTTTCATTCCACTCAAAATCTACGGTTTTTGTGCCTCATTCTTCTTCCTCAAGGTTCTAAATCTTCTTCCCCTTTTCAATTAAATCAAGAGTTTTACTCTTCTTCTTCCAAAATTAAATAGTTTTTCACCACAAAACCCACAAACGGGAGCTCAGATCTTCCATCAGATCTCAAAAGGGGAGATTTTTAAATATTACCCCATTTCTCTAAGATCCGGTCAACCGAGAGGGAGAAGAAGGAAACTGATTTTCGAAAATCCCATCTTGGGAAGATCCAGGACCAAAGGGGAGAGAAACAAAAAGGCCCCCCTCTGATCATTTCTAAAGATTTCTAGGAGCTTAACTCCATTCATGATCTGTTGGAGTTCAACTCTATAAATTAATCTCTTTTTAAGAGTTTAACTCCAGAAGTCAAATCAGGAGCACAGCTCCCAATGCAGGACAAAGTCCCCTTTTCTGCTGACATCCAGCGCCCGCGGGCCAAGCACGTGGGGCGCTAGCGCCCAGCGCACGTGTGCTAGGCACGTGAGGCGGTAACACCCACGCGACGCTATTCTTCTTTTTTTGATATCCACAACACTGTCCCCTGTTTACCCCAATCAGAGCAAACCTCTGTTCAAATTCCAAGACGGAAAACGAAGCAACGCTTCTGTTTCCCCCAATCAGAGCAAAGCTCTGTTTTGAAAATTAAAGTGAAAATTAAATTTAAAATAAATGAAGCAACGTTTCAGCTGACTTGCGGTCTGCGCTGTGCGCCATGCGCTAGCGCAGTTGCGCTAGCGCAGTTGTGCTGCGTTCTGCTTTGCGCGCCACGTGGCAGCGCAGTTGCGCTGCACTCTGCGCTGCGCGACACGTGGCAGAGCAGTTGCGCTGCGCTGTGCGCTGCGCGACACGCGTCAAGCGCTGGTGCATCTGCGCCAAACAGAATTAAAATTCCAGTAAGATCTTTCTGTTCTTGTTAAAACAAGAAGATTGTCTTTTGTAAAACAGAAGCCCTTGGATCAAAAATCCAACGGTGAGGAAAATTCCTCAAATCACTCAGAGAATGATCTCTTTACCAAATTTAACAAATTAATGGGCACTATATAAAGGCCCCTAGACCCCAATTCCAAAAATCATGAACACAGAAAAAAGAAGAAGAGAGAACTCCTCTAAAGAAAATTTTGAGAAGAGATCAGAGAAATTAAAGGTAAAAACCTCTGAATAAAGAAGAATTTCTTCTAAAAAGATCATTGATCTAAGAACAAGATCAAAGATCTTCAATAAAAATATAATAATAAAGGCATTGCCTTTTGATGAACCACTGGTTCTTTGAAAACAAGAAAATTTGTTTTCTTTGATCTAAAATTGATCAAAATAATAAAACAGTGCCGTGCACTTGTAAATCTGCACTGTTGCGCTACTGGGTTGGCGCAAGCCACCAGGGAGCGCCACGTGTCAGCTCCAGAACGATCTGCGCTATGCGCTGTTAAAATAGAGCACTGCTATCATGAATTGGCGCAACCCACCAGAGCGCGCCACGTGTCAGAAGCGCAACAGCGCAGCGCATTGGCGCAGCGCGTTGCGCTTGCGCTCACCAGAGCGTGACACGTGTCACCTCCTCATGGACTTGCGCCTTGCGCTCTTCAATTGGCGCAAAGCGCCTGACAAGCCACGTGGCACTCTGTCAGATTAATTAATGCAGCGCATTATTAAAGGGCAGAGCTCAATTAAAAGGCCTAATGGACCAAAACAAATGCTCTGCATTATAAAAAAGGGGACAGAGCCCAACTTAAAAGGCCTAACAGGCCAGAATAAAATACAGTGCAGGGGCAGAGCCCTAATTAAGGTCTAATAGGCCTAATGTAAATAAAAATGTTGAACATCTTCAACTGGATTTAGCCCAATCATGGCCATAAGCCCTCAAATTAAATTGACTGAGCACGGCTGCTCCCTTAAATCAATTTACACCTGGTTCAAGGGTACATCTCTGAACTCTTCTGATATCTGTCGTTGTAATCCTTCAACGTCGTCAGAGAGGTGATGGGTCCCAAACGCCATACAATGATGGACCGCAATGTCCTTAAACTACCAATGGACCCCCATGTCCCCAAACTGGAACATGGACCACTACGTCCCTAAACTGGAACAATAGAGCCTCCGAACGCTCTTTTGTCGGATCTAAACGATCCCGTTTAAGTTGATCTTAGCCTCAAAAATGGCTAACGTATTCTTAAACCTTCAGACAGACTTTAGTCCCAAATCGGACTATAAATCCCTTAATCAACTTTGGTTAAAGGGTACATCTCTGAACTCCTCTGACACCTATCGTTGTAATCCTTCGACGACGTCAGAGAGGTGATGGGTCCTGACGGCCATATGTCAAATGGACCACTACGTCCCTAAACTGGAACAATAGAGCTCCTAAATGCTCTTTCCGTTAAGTTGATCTTAGTCTCAAATCAGACTAACGTATCCTTAACGAACGTTTAAGTTGATCTTAGCCTCAAATATGGCTAACGTATCCTTAAACCAAAATCCCAAACCCAAATCTAAAAAAAAATACGGATTTGGACTAATCCACGTCCTACGGGCGACGGCATCACTTAGTCTCCGTAGACAATCCACGGGCATCCACAAACAAACAAACACATACGACACGAAGTGAAATTTCTGGAGAAGGAGAAAGTGGTTACCGCGATGCGATAGCGTAATTAACTGCAGGGGCTTGCGTCTGCAGGGAAGAGCGTCCCCACAATCAAAAACCCCTCAAGCGAGGGGGAATCTGACGAAGTCTGCTACATCGGCCGCATCCGTCTAAACCTCTGATGCACGGTGCCATAAATCAACTTGGTATCTTCGGAGAAGTAGACGGATAAAACCAAATAGCATCTGTCCCGAATCTCAGGCAAGACGTTTTCACGTCGTAGCCGTCTTTCGGAGGGGAACAGATTCTGGTACGCCTGGTGGGACCTCTTCCTCTTTCCACTCCACACTTCGTGTGTCGTGTTCGCGAACAAATCGCGGTTTGCTGTGGTTGCCTGTGGATTCGAGGTACTAAGATTTGGTTTCTTGCTCCGTGCAGAAAACAGGAGGTCAATGGCTTCAAACTGCACTGCCTGCAACTGCAATGAGTGACTTATGGGCCCCAAACGGCCTCCCTTTTCAAGATGCCAGTGGAGCAGGTAACTCAAGCCACCACTGGGCTATTCTTCGGGACCATGCTCCCACTGATGAGCTTCAATGCCCCAATGACGTTTCAAGAAGCCCCAAAGAAGTCGGTCTTTGATCGAATTACCGCTGCCGCGGCCCCTCTCAACGGGTCGCCCAACTCTACTGCCTCGGTTTTTAGCAGACTAGGCCAGAGCTCCAACGGGCCCATGAAGAAGCCCACAATACCAGAAAACGTTATCCCGAAGCGGATAGCCATCCCTGCTCCCATTCCAGGCGAAATCACCAAGATTACTTCCTCTACTCAGAAGTCCGCTTTTGATAGGTTGGCCGTCCCCGTTCAACGGACGTCGGTCTTTAAAAGGCTGACACCAGCAAATTCTGACCAATACAGGGGGCATGAGAAAGCCACCCCTACGGCTAAACCAACTCCAATCGCACGACATGCTCGCCGTCGTCACTGGCGCCGAGTACGGAAGGCTGGGGGCAGCTCTCCCTCTGGATTTACTCCGCCAGCTCCGATGGTGGAAATCAACGCTGTTGTTCCGACCGAGAACAGCTTTGAACTGCTCAACAGGGTGCGCAAAAACTCGCCAACTGCAGTATTGAAAATATCTCCTACACCTGTGAATAATGCCCCAAAGGTGAAGCTGGAGCAGCCTCCTCAGCGGCTGACCTCGAAAATTTACAAGGTCTGGCATCAAGTCCGAAACTCCATAATGGATCAAGACTATCTCCGCCGACAGAAAAAGATGAAGGTTCGGCAGGAGAAGGATTACTTCGTCAAGCCACAAAAGGCAACGGCTACTTGGGTGCCCATTGCAACGACACCCTCAACGTTAATCACTCAAAAGAAAAAGAGGCCGCAAAAAGCCCCTGTGAACAAGGCGAGCCGTAAAAGCGCTGAACACAAACGCCCCAAGTCTGGGGGCACGGTGGTGCACACTGTTTATATGGCTTCTGGAAAGAAGGAAAACCGTGCTTCGACGGGTCACCGACCGCTCACCCGATCCGTGACCAAAGCTCAGGAGCAGCAACAGAAGCTTCAAGAGATGATAACTGCTATGGCCGCACTTACCGGGCCAAAAGAAAGCTCGGAGGCATCGTCAGAACAGCGTCATGAACAAGAAACCGACGCTGACTTCCTACGCAGAGTCCTCGAAAAGAAGGACAAAGAAGCCGCAGAACAAGCGGCCAACATAAAACAAATGGCGCTCCTCTTCCAAGATATGGTAGGGATGATGTTACAGCCGGACCCTCCAGTTGATGATCCTCCAATCATTGTTGGGGACGATGGAGGGGAAACCTCTAATCCTCCTCCGGCCCTTTCAGCAGCAAAGGAGGAAACCGTTTCCAAAGCCGCACTGGATGACTATATAGCCCGGCAAATACGAGCTCATCAGGCGAGTGAAGCGGCCAGCCAAGTCGTCAAAACTGGGCGACCGTACCCGAGCCGGTATGACCAAATCAGTTACCCGCCGGGATATACGATCCCTAAGTTCCATGTATATAAAGGGACAGGGAATCCACATCAGCATGTCGCTCAATTCAGGGCCTTATGCGGCAACACGGGAAGCGACGACAAACTGTTGCTTCGCCAGTTCGTCGGCAGCTTAGCGGAAACAGCCTTTGAATGGTATTCAGAGCTACCTAACGACTCTGTCAAAACATTTGCGGAGATGGAGCTACTGTTTACACAAAGATTCGCGAGTGCTAATGGACGCACCCCGATAACAGCGCTAATTAACGCCAGGATAAGGCCCGGCGAAATGTAGGTCTAATACGCAACACGATGGCGGAACCTATGGTCGAAATGCGAACAACGTATAGAAGAAGCACCTGCGATAGGCATGTTCGTGGGCACTCTTGATCCGCAAGCGACCATCTCTCAATTCATGATGTTCTTCAGGCTGACCACCTTCCAGGCCTTGATCGACAAATTAGCCCAAATGGACCAGATGGGCCATGGACCGTCTCCTCCAAAACCAGACTCTCGAAATGAGAAAGGAAAAGGGAAAGTGACCGTCGTCGCCAATGCTCAACAACAGCCGAGCAACTCAAAACCGGTCGTTCGCCAAAATAACGTGCGTCCACGCCCATCCCTCGAGGAGAGACTGGAACGTCCTTACTCGTTTCCTCAGAATAAAACGAGAAGATTGTTCGAACTGGCAGTGCGCAACAGACTCATCAATCTGTCGAGCCCAAAACGTCTGTCGCAGCCAGGCGATCTCAATAATCCCAATTATTGCCCTTACCACTAAACGGTAAGTCACCCGATCGAGGATTGTTTCGTCTTTAAGGGATGGATCGAGGATCAGTACCTACAAGGCAAATTCGCGCTGTCTGAAAACTGGAAGGTAAACCCACCACAACCGCACGCTCTGAGAAAGATGGATACGCTGGGGGCATCATGCTCATTCATAAGGAAAGCCCCATAGACCGAAAAGTCAATAAACTAGATGTTCGCCTCAAATACGGCGACGGCGGACCGAAACGTCCTTAAACTAATGATGGACCGCAATGTCCTAAAACTTGCAAACGACCGAAACGTCTTTAAACTACTACCGCAGCATGCTCAGGCTGACGAGAATAAAAAAAAAGAAAAAAAACGGTATGTCCATAAGCAAAATATGCACGGATGAAAACCCGAGAGGGTTCCGTGAGTAAAAACAGCAGGGCTACCGGCGAGTGTTTGTGAAAACCCGAAAGGGCGCGACCTCGTTTAAAAAAAAAAAGAATATAAAAAATATATATATATAAGAACGGTATGTCCATAAGCAAAAAGGGCACGGATGAAAACCCGAGAAGGCTCCGTGAGTAAAAACAGCAGGGCTACCGGCGAGTGTTTGTGAAAACCCGAAAGGGCGCAACCTCGTGAAAAAACACTTACAGGATCCTCTCGACCTTGTAAGGAGAAACCACCCGTGTGAGATCCTTACGACTCACAGGGAAGCAACACACTTAGGGATCCTCACGATTCCTAAGGAGAAATTACACTTGCGAGATCCTCACGACTCGTAAGGAGAACTCTCTTATGGGACCCTCACGGCTCATAAGATTTGAAAGTCTTAAATTACAGAGACCTGAACCTGTTCTTAAGCAACTCCCACAACCTTCGATATTGCCCTACAAGCGGCTCATACTGACCCTTGTATACAATCCACGGGCGCGAATAAACATTTCCCTAACCAAGTCCCACCCGTGACTGGGGATATGTCCATACGGTGAACAACCCTTGTAAGTCCTCTCGACTTATAAGGAGAAAACCCTTTTGTAAGATCCTTACGACTTACAGG
Organism: Agapanthus africanus; assembly: GCA_030015575.1. Lineage (NCBI taxonomy): Eukaryota > Viridiplantae > Streptophyta > Magnoliopsida > Asparagales > Amaryllidaceae > Agapanthus > Agapanthus africanus. The sequence goes on along the minus strand of CM057338.1, from coordinate 980,645,254 downwards.
GGAACATACACTTAGGAATCCTCACGATCCCTAAGGAGAAAACATACCTACGAGATCCTCACGACTTGTAGGGAGAAATACCTTTGTGAGACCCTTACGGCTCATGAAGTCAAAAGCCTTAGTCGACGGGATCCTAACCCTGTTTACTAAGCCACCTTTGTTCGACATTGACAGAGGTAAATGATGATTCGCTCCTGGCAATATCCCAGTTGTAGCGATGCTGATGCCTAAACCGGTATCAAATTCCAAGTCCTGTCATGGAAAATGATGATTCGCACCTGGCAATATTCCAGTTGTAGCGATGCTGATGCTAGGATTGGCATGAAGATTCCAAGTTCCACACTCGCGATAAAAAAAATCAGTGAGCCAAAAATGCATATGAAATAGCCGAAATGATAGGGCAACTTGCAACGAAATCAGCAAGTAAAAATATATGCATACAAAAACAGCCGAAATGATTGGGCAGCTCGCAATAAAAAGCAGCGAGTATAAAAAAAAATAAAAAAATAAAAAAATGATTGGACACCGCGAAAAATAGCCGAAATGATTGGGCAATCGCGACCTCCGCGATATAAAAGCTGAAATGATAGAGCATCGCGGAAATAAAATAATAAAAAAAATATTTTAAAAAATGAATGAAACTTTTGCCCTACAGATGAGATCACATCGATCCCTGCATACAATCCAAGGGCACAAACAAAGAGGGAACCATACCTTCCCGACAGTCTCCATCAGAAAGCGAAGCGACGGCAAAATCCCAGCTTCAGCTCAACAATTGTCTCGATACAGCAGACGAGATGTTAACAACGGCGTTCTTTCGCAGTCCCTCAAGATGCAGATACAACGCCAATAAAAGATCTCTCGGTCGAAACAAAGCGAAGCGACGGCAAAATCCCAGCTTCGTCTCAACAATCGTTTCGATACAGCAGACGAGATGTTAACAACGGCGTTCCTTCGCAGTCCATCAAGATGTAGATACAACGCCAATGAAAGACCCCATGGTTAGTAAAGCGGAGTGACGGCAGAATCCCAGCTCCACCTCAGCATTCGTCTCGTTATAGCAGACGCAATGTCAACAACAGTGTCCTTCCTCCAACAGGATTCGGACATGACAAAACAAACGAAGCGAAGGCTAAATTCCTAGCTTCGAGGTCTTAACGGCAAGTCATATAAAGCCTGAAAGACAACTGGAGATCATCTCACACCAGCGCGAAATGGTCACCACTTCGACGTTCGTCTCGGCACAGCAGACGCAACATCATCAAACAAATGGACCCACAGCAAAATCCTTAGTTCCAAATCTCGACGGTTCACCAGCAACCTAGAGACAACCGCGATGTTCGTCTCGATACAGCAGACTAGTTGTCACCCCAGCGTTCTTCCTCCAGCAGAGTTCAGACGCGGCAATCAAACAAATGGAGCCACGGCAAAATCCCTAGTTCCAAACCTCGACGGTTCACCAGTAACCTAGAGACAACCGCGACGTTCGTCTCGATACAGCAGACGAGTTGTCACCCCAGCGTCTTTCCTCCAGCAGGGTTCAGACGCGATCATCAAACAAACGGAGCCACGGCAAAATCCCTAGTTCCAAATCTCGACGGTTCACCAACAACCTAGAGACAACCGCGACGTTCGTCTCGATACAGCAGACGAGTTGTCACCCCAGCGTTCTTCCTCCAGCAGGGTTTAGACGCGACAATCAAACTAACGGAGCCACGGCAAAATCCCTAGTTCCAAATCTCGACGGTTCACCAGCAACCTAGAGATAACCGCGACATTCGTCTCGATACAGCAGACGCAATGTCAAAAACGAAGCAAAGGACAAATTCCTAACTTCAGGGTCTTGACGGCAACTCACATAAAACCTGAAAGACTATCGGAGATCATCCCACACCAGCGCGGAGTGGTTATGACTCATCGGGGCTCTCTAAAATGAGCCTAACCTCAAGTAAAAAGCGGCATGGTAAAATTCCTAACGCTTGCTCTTCCGACGGCCAAACTGCCAAGGAGGATTACTTGAAGACGTCTTGTCCAGCCCCCGAAGGGATCAGAGATACAGCAGTCGCAGGGCTACTCGAACAGCACGATTGCCTATCGAGGAATATATCAGCTTATGTGACGGTACGACGGCCAAAACCCTAAGTACCACAGACCCTAACGGACTTCTGTCGTAAAGAACAGAGGTTAACTGTGACGTTAGGATATTCTTGTGAGAAATGCTCGATTCGTCTCGACTTGTGAAGAAATTGATGTCTTTGCGAGAACTTCTCGATGCGGCTCGACTCGTGAGATAAAGCCTTAGGCAGTGGGCATAAAAGAAACCTGTTTCCTAAGCACTGGCACCCTGCAAGTCAGTCCAAAACGGTCTCTTGCATACTATACACGGGTCTCACTCTCCAAAGTCGAATCTCAACAATGAGGGAAACAACCGCTTACGAGTCCTCTCGACTCGTGAGAGGGAAAATTCCCTTATGAGATCCTTACGACTTATAAGAGAAAACACACTTAGGGATCCTCACGATCCCTAAGGAGAAAATACACCTACGAGATCCTCTCGATCCGTAGGGAGAAAAGTCTTTATGAGACCCTTACGGCTCATAGAGTTGAAAAGTCTTAGGCAGCATATCTGAACCTGCGTCCTAAGCCCTCATTACCTTTTGAAGGAGCCAATACAGAATGCTCGCTCTATCATCCATCGACCATGTTTACTAAAGTAACATGTTGGCAATAAAAGAAAGAAGAAAGCGATAGAAAGAACATCCGATTTGCATTTGATCAAGCGTTCGAGACACATCCATTCATGCATATGCAAAAGACTCAGAACGAGAAATAAGACAAGTTGAAATAAAAAAAAATTCCATTCATATGGCAAAGGGTTCTTACAATCATAAGGAAATAAACAAAGAAATTGTCCAGATAATTACAATGGCAAAACCTCAGATCCTGGACAGGGATTGAGGAACTCGAAAGTGACCTTGTCCAAGACTTTCCAAGCTTGGCGAACTATCCTGGTGTGCTTTCTTTCGCGAGCACGGGCGTCGGGATCCCCACTGATGTCCTCCACCCTCCGATAGGCAACAAGAATGGCGGACTGTTGAAAGGCTTCGTGCAAGAGATCGATGAGATTGTCTCGCCGTCTCTTCGAGATTAAGTTCATCAGGTACACTGAGTGCACCTTGTTCTCGGCGGCGTCCAATGCTCTAAGCGGCACGCCGGTAAAGAATAGGGGAAGCGCTCCCCAGATGGCTCCCACAATAAGCTTTAGGAGAGTGGAGCGTCGAGGAAGCAGTTGACCATTGTATGCGTCGAAGCGGCTCATGATCTCGGCACACTCGGCGTTAGTAAATTCTCGATTCTGAGAACGGCCGAGTCGGCGGATGTCCCCGTAAGAAATGATCTCGTCAAGGTCGTACATGTGGGCGTCCATTACTTCTGTAAAAGAAACCTAACAAAATTAGCAAACGGCCTGATTAAGCAAGACAGTATAATTCATTAAAAAATAGAACGCCATCTCTAACCACCAGGATCTATGAAGAACTCTTAAGAGTTCTTCTATATGATTTGGAAGGAGCAAAACTCCATTGGTGAATCAAGAATATACAAGAAAAAATCTTTCAGAGAGCAGAACTCTATTAATGGAACTCTAATAGGGTCCCCTTTAGTTCTCTTTGGATCCCCTTAGAGCAAAGCTCTGCTAAGTGAAACCCTAAATGGGTTTTCTTTATATCAGAGATCCATTGAGAGCAAGGCTCTTAAAATTGATTTAATTTAATCCAAATTAATTTTTAGCTAAAACTCTCTAGAGTTTGAACTTTTAAAAGTGCTTAAACAAAAGAGCAGGGCTCTGAACAAAATTCTTATGAAGAGATGAAAATCATCTTAAGGGCCAAAGGTCCTATTTATAGGCATCAAATGCCCTTTCAACTTCCAAAAGTTGCCGCGACGGTTGGAATTCTGCCACCGCTGCGCTCACGTTTGGGGGGGCCACGTAAGCGCAACGGTGGGGGGGCATTTATTTACCTCAATCAGAGCAAAACTCTGTTCAAATTCCAAGGCGGGAAACGAAGCAACGCTTCTATTTCCCCCAATCAGAGCAAAGCTCTGTTTTGAAAATTAAAGTGAAAATTAAAATTAAAATAAATGAAGCAACGCTTCAGCTGACTTGCGCTCTGCGCTGTGCGCCATGCGCTAGCGCAGTTGCGCTGCACTCTGCTCTGCGCGCCACGTGGCAGCGCAGTTGCGCTGCGCTGCGCGACACGTGTCAGCGCAGTTGCGCTGCGCTGTGCGTTTCGCGCCACGTGTCAAGCGCTGGTGCATCTGCGCCAAACAAAATTAAAATTCCAGTAAGATCTTTCTGTTCTTATTAAAACAAGAAAATTGTCTTCTGTAAAACAGAAGCCTCTGGATCAAAAATCTAACGGTGGGGAAAATTCCCCAAATCACTCAGAGAAGATTCTGTTTAACAAATTTAACAAATTAATGGGCACTATATAAAGGCCCCTACACCCCAATTCCAAAAATCATAAACACAGAAAAAAGAAGAAGAGAGAACTCCTCTAAAGAAAATTTTGAGAAGAAATCAGAGAAAGTAAAGGTAAAAACCTCTGAATAAAGAAGAATTTCTTCTAAAAAGATCATTGATCTAAGAACAAAATCAAAGATCTTCAATAAAAATATAATAATAAAGGCATTGCCTTTTGATGAACCACTGGTTCTTTGAAAACAAGAAAATTTGTTTTCTTTGATCTAAAATTGATCAAAATAATAAAACAGTGCCATGCACTTGTAAATCTGCACTGTTGCGCTACTGGGTTGGCGCAAGCCACCAGAGAGCGCCACGTGTCAACTCCAGAACGATCTGCGCTATGCGTTGTTAAAATAGAGCACTGCTATCATGAATTGGCGCAACCCACCAGAGCGCGCCACGTGTCAGAAGCGCAACAGCGCAGCGCATTGGCGCAGCGCGCTGCGCTTGCGCTCACTAGAGCGTGACACGTGTCACCTCCCCATGGACTTGCGCCTTGCGCTCTTCAATTGGCGCAAAGCGCCTGACAAGCCACGTGGCACTCTGTCAGATTAATTAATGCAGCGCATTATTAAAGAGCAGAGCCCAATTAAAAGGCCTAATGGACCAAAACAAATGCTCTGCATTATAAAAAAGAGGACAGAGCCCAACTTAAAAGGCCTAACAGGCCAGAATAAAATACAGTGCAGGGGCAGAGCCCTAATTAAGGTCTAATAGGCCTAATGCAAATAAAAATGTTGAACATCTTCAACTGGATTTAGCCCAATCATGGCCATAAGCCCTCAAATTAAATTGACTGAGCACGGCTGCTCCCTTAAATCAATTTACACCTGGTTCAAGGGTACATCTCTGAACTCTTCTGATATCTGTCGTTGTAATCCTTCAACGTCGTCAGAGAGGTGATGGGTCCCAACGGCCATACAATGATGGACCGCAATGTCCTTAAACTACCAATGGACCCCCATGTCCCTAAACTGGAACATGGACCACTACGTCCCTAAACTGGAACAATAGAGCCTCCGAACGCTCTTTTGTCGGATCTAAACGATCCCGTTTAAGTTGATCTTAGCCTCAAAAATGGCTAACGTATTCTTAAACCTTCACACAGACTTTAGTCCCAAATCGGACTATCAATCCCTTAATCAATTTTGGTTCAAGGGTACATCTCTGAACTCCTCTGACACCTATCGTTGTAATTCTTCAACGACGTCAGAGAGGTGATGGATCCCGACGGCCATATGTCAAATGGACCACTACGTCCCTAAACTGGAACAATAGAGCTCCTAAATGCTCTTTCCGTTAAGTTGATCTTAGTCTTAAATCAAACTAACGTATCCTTAACGAACGTTTAAGTTGATCTTAGCCTCAAATATGGCTAACATATCCTTCAACCAAAATCCCAAACCCAAATCTAAAAAAAAATACGGATTTGGACTAATCCACGTCCTACGGGCGACGGCATCACTTAGTCTCCGTATACAATCCACGGGCATCCACAAACAAACAAACACATACGACACGAAGTGAAATTTCTGGAGAAGGAGAAAGTGGTAACCGCGATGCGGTAGCGTAATTAACTGCAGGAGCTTGCGCCTGCAGGGAAGAGCGTCCCCACAATCAAAAACCCCTCAAGCGAGGGGGAATCTGACGAAATCTGCTACATCGGCCGCATCCGTCTAAACCTCCGATGCACGGTGCCATAAATCAACTTGGCATCTTCGGAGGTAGACGGATAAAACCAAATAGCATCTGCCCCGAATCTCAGGCAAGACGTCTTCACGTCGTGGCCGTCTTTCGGAGGGGAACATCCCCGTTTGAAAAAATTTCTAGCGGGGCACTGTCCCGCACCCCGCAAAAGGGCTGCTAGCCCCCTTGACCCCCAGCCCGCTATCCGGATAGCGGGACCCCCGTAAAACTCTGTGGGGGCCCTAATATATCCAAAACCCCTCAAGATACACATACACACACTGCACATTGAGATCGCATGACCTGTTTGACCCGTCAATCGGAGGTTCCCTCGCTCCAAAGACGGGGGGTAATTAACGGCAGCTTAGTCCGCGGCTGCCGGAGATTTGGATCCCCACAATCAATAAACCCCAGCCTACCCTAGGTAGGAGAAATCTGTAGTGTGCCTGACAAGCGCGCGCGTATTCCCATCTCAATGGGGTGACAAAAAACACCCTACACTCCTCTCTCGTGTAGATCTTCTCAGAATTGGTACATCTGGTTGTTGAACTTGGTCTTCAACCTGTCCTTGAACCTGATTCTGCACTACAGTGCTCGTCACCGATCTCCACTTGTAGGCACCTGACTGCTCTCCTGAGTTCCATCTAACTCAACGAACTCAGATATTACATCATCCTTAGCTTGCTTTGCTTCTTTATACAAGTGTTGCTCATCAAAGACGACGTTCCGGCTTCGTATTATCTTCTTGCATGAGTAACCCCACAACCGATATCCGAACTTATCTCCACCATAGCCGATGAAAGTACACTTCTTTGACTTGGAGTCAAGCTTATTCTTTTCCGCCTTATCTATAAGCGAATACGTAATGCAACCAAACAATTTTAGGTGCGAATAATTAACCGATTTACCTTACCAAAATTCTTCCGGAATTCCTCCATCGAGCGCACTTGCTGGGCTTTTATTGATCAGATACACAGCATCATCGACAACTGTTGCCCATAGGAATTTTGGTACATCTGCATCCAAGGTGATACTTCTCACCCGCTCTAAGATCGTTAGGTCTATCCTTTTAGCGATGTCGTTCTATTGCGACGTCTCCGGTACCGTCTTCAATCAACATATACCCTTTTATAAGCAAAACCCTTCGAATTCTTGTGTGCAATATTCCCCGCCATTATCGAACTTAAGGCATTTAACCATCGTTCCCGTTTAGTTCTCCACCAGTGCAATCCAGTGTTTAAAAAGACCAAACATATCATACTTTTTCTTCATTGCTTACATCCAGATCTTCCGACTTGCTTCATCAATGAATGTCACAAAGTACCGATTCTCGCCATAAGACTCCACCGAGACCGGTCCCCATACATCCGTATGCACCATCTCTAACTTCTTGGTCTTCTTTGCTACGCCTCCAATCTGAAATCTGAGTGCGGTTTGCTTTCCACAAACGCAACTTTCACAAACTCCCAACTCCACCTTTTTCAGCCCCAAAAGAAGCCCCCTACCCTAAAGAATCTTCATATTCTTCTCGCCGAGGCGCCCCAATCTCTCATGCCACAACGAAGTCTCAGAATCTATATCTAAACCTGTCGCCAACGCAATTGAACCTCCAATGCTCCCACTGAATGAGTACAATGGACCGCTCAATTTACCCTTGCGACCACCAATGATCCTTTGGAAATCTTCCACTGAAAATTTCCAAACACCGTAATGTACCCTTCGTTGTCTGGTCAACTTGTAGAAATAAGACTTTTCTTTAAATCTGGACTGTGTCTTGCGTTTTTCAGATTCATCCGACCTCCTGACGGTTGTAAAATAATCGTCCCTTTTTCCAACGTCTTGTACGGCTAACCGTTTCCTACCGTCACATGTCCAAGGTCTTGAACATACTCATAAAAATAGTGCCGACCTGAAGTGTAGTGAAAGGATGCTCCCGAATCTAGAAACCATGTATCCGCATTTGTGCTCTCGTTCACCGATAGAGAAAGCCCATGTTCCCCTTGTTCATGTGTAGACACCACATTGTCTTCCTTTTCATCTGCCTTCCCATCTGAGTCTTTCTTTTAGAGTCTACATTCACTTTTTTTGTGACCCTTTATTCCGCAATTCCAACAGTCGTCTTGGATCTTTCCTTTTGATTTTTCTCAGCTCTTTGACTTTCCCTTCTTTCCTTTTTCCCTTTCCATCGTCCTACTGTGATTCTCCACTGAGAGTGCAGAAGTTCTCGAACTCCTACTCACAGCCTTTCTCTTTATCTCATCGTTTAATATACAACTCACTGCATCATTAAACGTGAGTCCCTGAGATCGAGTTGCTGACCGTCATCACGAGGTTTTTCCAACTCTCCGGTAATGAACTAAGAAATAAAAGGGCTCGAATCTCATCTTCAAATACGATTGAAACCGATTTGAGTTGGCTTATCACGTTGTTGAGTTTGTTCAGGTGCTCTGTCACCGGACCATTCTTTACCATCTTTATGTTGAAAAGTTTCTTCATCAGAAATATCTTGTTCGATGTTGAAAACTTCTCATACAACTTTGCTAATGTCGTCGTTAGCCCCATGGTTGTTTTCTCTTTTGAGATATTAAAGCCCACTTGCGGAGTCAACGATAGCTTAATCGTCATCAGGGTTTTCCTATCCAGTAAATTCCACGCCTCATCGAACATTTTCTCAAGCTTTTCACCCAACAACGAAAGATACAAATCCTTCCGGTATAGGTACTCCTATACGCCACCAACCCTAATTATGACTATTGAATTTCTCAATTCTCATATTATCCTCCACCATTTTTCGTCTACCGTCGCAGCAAACTCAACTTCTCCTTCGAATCTGAACCAATCCCCTTCAAAATTACAACCTAAGAAGATGAGGAGCGGACACAAACGCCGTCTCCCATCGTAAGCTTAAATCGTAGAATCAAAGATCTTTTGGTTCCTTAACCACGCTCTGATACCAGTTGTCATGGATAATAATGAAGATAGATGATACACAGAACAATACTAACGATCAATCATGCAACAACAACGTAATACCAACGAAAGATATAAAACGAAAAACACACGAGAATATAAAAATTACAAACCAGAGAGAGACACAAGGGTTTTTTAACGACGTTCATCCACCGTATGGCTAGTTCTTGATAGAACGGAATCTACAAACGTCTACTATATCCTTGAATCAAATTACATCAATGTGCAACCCTAGGAGATTTCTCTCAAATCTCTCTAGATCTTAGTCGTCACCCTCTCTCTTCACAATAGTCTCTCAAATTGGCAGTACATATAACATATGAGGGGTCCCTATATATAAGCAAACCCTAATCCTACTTAAAATAAGAGATAAACCCAAATTACAAATATTCGGTTCGTACAGATATCCCGACGACAGACGTCTGATGAAGAAAGCGTCAGACGTCTGCCTCCTCTCTGTTAGATTTCACTCCTTAGGCAGACGTCTGAATCTCCATATTCAGACATCTTCATGTGCTCTAGATTGGGCTTCATGCTTCTCCAGACGTTTGCCACAGACGTCTGGTTACGCTCTTTCTTTGGTTAAGGCTTTTCTCCAGACGTATGCATCCTTACCTTCAGACGTTTGATATTCCTCTGGATTTATTCTTGTGCCTGCGTGCATGTCCAAGCGTCTGAACCCCCTTGTTCATACGTCCGAGAAAGAATTCTTCACATTTCAGCGGCAACAATACCATGTAACCTAACAGCTTAAGCTGTTGGCATGTGAAGCAAAAAATTATATGTTATACGAACTTGACACTCAGTATGCTAATCATGCGCATGGAAGTATAAATGCGCAAATACTAAATATCTAACAGGAATTGGCTAATTAAATAGATTTATCCACTGGTGGGCTATACCCATAAGAGAGTTTGAAGAGCAATATTAAATAGGTTGAAAGATCTATCAAAACATAAACAATGGCAAGTAAAGAAATATTTATAGAGAACGTGCTTACTGTGAGAAGATTAGGACATATTTGGAGTTTGGTATCAGTGAAAAGATGAGCAAATTGTTGGCTGACAACATAATCTATGTAATTTGGAAAAAATAGTAAAGGATAAATCATTTTACTACTAAAAAGTCTTAAATATATGAATGGGGAAAACAAGCATGCACCTCTCTGTTAAAGAAAAGACATTATTGAGTCCCCTCAAAATTAAAGGGAATTTGTTCATTTGATGTTTACCAAACCTCACAAATTAATTAAACTACTACTTGTTCAACATGCATCCCCTACAACAAAAGGCTTCATATTCAAAGATGTACTCTTCAAATTTATTTTCCATTCTAGAGATAAACCCCACCACCCTACAACCTAACCGTCCGTGAGAGTACAACGATGATTACATATCGACAATACACTAGGGCAAGAAACAAGATAAAGAAAGGAAAAGAACGTGCGTGCGAAAATAAAACACATGCAATTATAGGATGATTGCCGAATTGAAAAGGAAATGTTCGTCGAAAAGCAAAGCAGTCGAGTGGTCATGGCCACATTAAGTAGGTCTGCATGGACAGCTGATGCTATTTGTTGTTGTTGTAGCTGTGGAGATTGAGCAGTCCCAAGTCGTCTATCACAACGGAACTTTCACCAAGCTCAGGATGTGTACAAAATCAATAGTCGTAGCCTTATAGACCGATGATTTATTGGAATCTCTAGACAACATCTATTGTTGTGGCGAGCAAGGTTCCGAACAAATTAATACCAGTTTTCATAGATAAGATATTCTTCCATCTACCACAATTGATGGTTGAAATCATTGTTGAGTTGAAAAAATGGTAACAAAACTAGTCTCCAACCCTGACCCTAGAGAAAACAAGGCCAAATTCTGCAATCATTTGGTCAGTTGATTTGTGATACACATGTAACCAAGTGGTTGACATGGGACATTGACCCCAAGTTGTTGATGTTATTGTTCCTTGGTGTACTCCTAAGGTCACGTGTGGGTCCCATTTTCATTAGATTGGTGTATGGGTCTTTCCTTGTCTTCCTTTTGTTCTCCTCTATATATTAAAATTTAAGGAAAAAACCATGGGTTACTTTCCCCTAAATATCAGAATTCCTTTCTGTAAAGAAAACTTTGATTAATATTAGTTTCATCTTTCCAGATAGAGAATACAAGCCTTCAACATTAGCAACTCTCATCATCATACAAGTATTTATCCTAAATTTTGGGGTCAGAACTTATTCTTTTCGTTAGCTCTTTTAAAACATTACCATTCGGCATCTCCGCGTTCTCATTTCAGCTACATTTGTCATTTCTTTTAACATATTGTTTCTTCATTGCCCAACATTATCATATCAAACACAGCGCTAGTCGTATAGTCGTCTTACAAAGTTTTCAAAGGTATCTTACAACCATCATCTACAGTCTGTCTCATTAGAAGTTGTGATGGTGTTTTATGATAAGATATCATCCTGATTTCAACCATTTATAAAGTTATAAAGGATTCAACTTTTTAGGTTTTAGTAAGACCATTAGTCTAGAAACAAAAAGATGATATGTTTGGAAATTAGATTTACTCTCGGGCATAGATAATAGGAATGTAAACGAATCAGATACAGATCGGATATATGCATTACCATATCCGTATCCAGCACCTATTTACGGATGCGGATAGTTGTCGGTAACAAAAATTTACTATCTGTATCCACTACAAATTGAATACGGGTACGGATCGGATATTGTAAAAACCATATCCGCTAAAATCGGATACGGATATTATTCGGATAAATATAAAAAGTCATGATTCATAACTATAACTATTTAATTAAAATATTTAAATAGTTTAACCAATATTTTTAGATTCAAACAATCAACATCAAGTGCTCAAGTCTTAATAGTTTCAAATTAGGGCTTTTTTATAACATCAAGTATACATGCCATCCAAAAGTCTAGCTATAACTGATAGTAATTGGTAGTTTGATAGTAGATACCATTATTTCGGATAACCGAATGCGGATTCAGATAGGAAATTTGTATCCAATTCAGATCCGGATACTAAAAAACCCATCCGGATATGGATTTTTAGTATCCATATCCGCAAGTTGTCAAATTCGAAAACTGACCCGGATCGGGTTATCCGGGTCCATTTACATCCATAATAGATAAACTGAGACATGAATTCAAGTCACACTACATACTTACTAAAAAACAACTCCTACCGTTTTCTAGTAATCCTCTTCCATTTTGTCACCTCATGGATCAATTAAGTTGCAATAAATCTTTCAAACTCCTGTGACACAAGGGTTCAATGGCAAACAAGCAAATTCAAATATATAATTGCTAAGGATTTGAAATACCATTAGCCAAATGGACCCATGAAATTATTTTACATATGAATCAGATTATGTCTTAGGTTGTAATGATGATGAAAGATAAAGGAGAGGGTTGGACCTACTCCTCACTCTCTTTCTCTCCTTGATCATCATCAAATACTAGGAGTCTAGAAGATGACACCATATTCATAATTATTTACAAACAAGCCAGAGCTTCTCCAAAGGGTCACCATTCAGTGCAATGATACGAGTCTTAAACAAGTAATTAACAAAAACACAATAAGGCCTAAGGGTACTGCACGCATTTAAGACAAATGGGTTTCCACATGAAGGGGAAAAAAGGGAGCACCAGTATCTTAGGAATCCATCTTGGTAAAGATGCTAGTGATATCAAGTATATACACCATGGAAGAAACATATCATGTTAATGAAACCCTAACACAAACTATTGCATGATTGACTCTTTGGGAAAGATGAAATGATGCAAAATGATGGTTACAATTTAGATAGTGTTAGGGTGGGGTAGGATGCATTTCTAGGTATATATAGGATATTTTTATTTGAATTCCATCTTAAGCTTATATGGTATAAATTAAACTAAAGTCACGCCATTGCAAAAGAAACTAACGCTCGAAAACTTAAAGAAGACTCTGGATAGGCTAATCTAAAAGAGCTAAAGTGGTTCCTTCGACAAGTACAAAGCAACAAAATTCCCAACAAAGAAAATTTATTACCTATGATAGACCTAAAAGAATCATTGCTTTCAGGGTACCTCATATCAAATGTAATTTATTAAGGAATGGGAAAGAAAATAATTAAGTACATATAAAAAAATGTAATATACAATCAATAAGCATAACTTAAGGGACTTAAATAACCCATTACCAAATGTTTTGGGCAGATATGGTTCTAATATGAAGGGATTAAGATGTTTAATAACTATATTTCTGCCGCATATCATGCTAAATAAAGTTCACAATCAACAACTAAAAGAACAGGACAACCTATAACAGACTACCAAATCTCTTTCTCCTTTTCATATAACAAAAGAATGTTTGGTATTAAGATTACGACACATCTGATTTTGAGAATTTAATTATCAACTCAAGACAAAAGACAATGACCTTAGTTGTTACCAAAACATGCAAGAGACAGTATTAGTCAAGTCCTAAAACAAAGAAACCGCCATATTCTATTAAGGGCCTCACCTGCTTTCAATCTTGGTTTGCTAATTTTAGAGGTTATTAGTTGAAACAACTGTTTTAAATATGTAAGATTTGGTCGGGTTTTGTGTCGGGATGTCGGGATGCAACACCCTGTTTAGGTTTGTTAGTTAGAGCCTCAATCTATCTTGAAACATGCAACTCTTGTGGTCTTTTGATCCTTCAATCACCTAACATTGTAAGCACCCTCACTTTACGTGTTTATTTATTATATGACTGCCATAGATGAGGTCAAATGTGACGGATGTTAATATCGATGGTTGAGTAATAAGCATTAAGCCTGCTTATTTAATGTCATTAGTCTAATAGGGGAGACAGCAAGGCATGTGCTTCGAAATGAGGTTAGCTCATGTTTACGTGTGAATTAGCTAAAAATAAGTAAAATCCAAACATGTGTGTCCATATATGTGTGTGTCTATCGACACATAAGTTAGTCATATCATCCAATGTGAAATTTTAAAATTTCGATACATTTAGCGTCGAAAAAATAAATGCGCCATTTGAAATGAGAATATTGATAAGAGTGTCAACACTATAAGTGATAAAATAAGAAATGACTATGTTAGAACGAGCTGCTCGAAAATGTCATATGGGTGTAGAGCCATCAGAGATTGTTTGACATACAGATGGAGGAGGAATGGTAGAGTTATAGCTAAATGAAGTATGAACTAAAAAGGATAAGTTATATTCAATCAATGATTTTTTGTTCCTCTTACAAAAGTGGGAATGAAGAAATGAACTCACATCGACAACTCTAAATCTTGGAATAAACACTTGCTTTTGTTGTTCACTACAGTGTTTTCCAGATTATAGATTTTCTTGATTGTTTTATTTGGCAAGAAATCTAGAAATAAATATTGAGAAAAACAATATCTATAGCTGCAAAGTTCATTCTGGGAAATAAAACAAGCTGTAATTTATCTTCATTTCTAATTAAAATAGTGCTCATCAACGTCTCCTCGAAAATAGTACATTTTCTAAGAGAGGCAACCAAAGACAAAGTTTGTTGGGTTGGGCTAGAATGCGTCTGTGCTAATTTGGTTGGTCTGTGCTAATTTGGTTGGTCTGTGCACATGATTTTCCATTAGAAGCCCATTCATTGGCCCGTCCCATGTTTTGGAGAATGGATCAGAATAACAAATCTTACCCCCAGCTCACAGAGCATGGCCCATTTCAGTTTTATTGCAAGCCTTTCATGTTTTGTGAAATACAGTGAACGTAAAACTTGATGACTCGACAATTCTGTGCGTGAAGACTGAAGATGGTGACTACCAGCCTCATGAGACTACTTAACAATTTGTTGATGCACAGGAAATCAATCGATAGACAAACATTGAATAGTATTGGTATATTACATTGCAAATTGCAGCTGGATGTATGAGGATATATCAGCGGTTAAAATAATGTTAATGAATACATACATGCACATATACATACAACAATTAATATCAGCAGGGCGCCGGGAAAAGGAGATACTGACCTTTTGTTTTGAAGGTTTCCTCTTTAACTTTTGATTTAATTGTCGATATTTGTCCGTTGAAAGTATCAATGTGGGTCGATTTTCTTTAGGCGCTATTTTTTCCCCGTGTTCCACTGCTTGGATGCTCGTCCTGCCGAAGCCAACAAGAGGCAGTTTTGTGATGGTCCTTCTGAAAGCAAAGAAAGACCAGGACTTACAGAAAAAGATATAAAACTTGCATAAAAAGCATAAAACCTATAAAACCAACTTTCTAAATGAAAATTTTGATGCATTTAATGGTAGAATCGTTAGATAGCTTAGCATATTCAAGCTCATCAAGCTCAAGGTCATCTCTGTTTTTTTCATCTTCTATTCTTTTGGGGGGCCAACGCAAGCTAATCTCTGTTCCAAAGTCATTTTTCGTATCATTTCGTGACAACAATCAATTTAAATGACCGTATGATAGAAGAATACTCGTTTTGAGGCTGCAAGGATATGCTAGTTTCTAATTTCACAAAGGTGAACCTTACAAAATGGAGAAAAAAGGACTCATGTAGCCGACATGATAGAGCAAACGCTGACATGAAAGGGTGATTTTCAACAATTTTAAGTGTAGGGACCCAAGAATCCAACAAGCTAAGAAATCATACAATCAGATTTTATTTGCTACCCTGCTTGCTTTATGACTGCAAGTTGCAGCAGAGTCGTAGTAAATGCAACAGCTTTGATAACGAATAAGTTGAATTTAAATACATGTTGACAAAAAGCTCTTCTATATAGCAGCCTCCAAAGTTATATTTAGGTGTCATGATTTGCTAATCAACTCTGCTGAAATATAAGCTCTAACTGATCATAAATTAGATTAAGGTTCTTTACAACAGTATCCATAGTTATATAGCATCAACAAATAACATTGCATAGAGGTTTTAAAGGATTTAGGTGCTAACCTTTAATGTGGTCCAAGAGCATAATGGACCTCCCTTAAAAAACAATAACATTATTCTGAACATGATATGTGCTTCAGTGTCTGCTTCATGTATCTGAGGGCAGAGCGCAGCATTGCTCTAGCTTTTCTATCACGATTGCATCCAGATAAAATCATTTCCTCGTACACAGCTGGAACCTGCTCATTATCAATGAACCAAAATTTATTCAGTATCTGCAATCAAATCATATACTAATTTAAACAGTTGAACTATATCAGGTAACCCTAGGTAATTATTTGCCAATGCAAGTAAATAATGCAAATTGTAATCTAGATGAACATAACACAGGAAAATACCAAGACCGATAATTGCAAGAAACAAATAATATAACAACAAAACATAGTACTGTCAGGATATCCAGGAAGGGTTTAGGAGATTGGGAGTACCTTTTAAAAGCATTCCGAGTTAATGAGGTTAATTATGCAAGATTAAATTTCTTTAACATCTATATAAGAATGAAACTGGATAGAAGGCCATTGTTGTGGCATGGCTCAAGAAATTACTTTCCATGAAATGGTAAGGAAAATTGCCTTGCTTTGATCAGGGCATTCACCTCAGGCAGAAATTAAGGGTCCAAGGGGAAAAAAAGCTTGGTTATTTTTTTTTATCCTGCAATGTTTCGCCAATATTGTAGTCTTGAAGTGATTCTGGACTTCCCGCACACAAGGCTACAAGAAGCCTCTTCAAATAATCTAAAGTTTCTAGGCCTATCTGCATGCTCCTGATCTTTTGAGTAACTTGTCAAGTTTGTGTCAAAATAGATCCTTTACAGAGAACAGTGGCAAACACGGTTTCTATCATATTGAAGTGCATTTTGTCAATTAGTAGGGAGTAGTAGTATAGTGGCTACCTTTTCAAACTTCTCAACACGGATTAAAGCTTTCATAAGAGTCGTATAAGTCACAACATCTGGCTTCAGATCCTTCAAAAACAAAGAAAATAAATGGAAACGTTGAGAGGTGATATAGAAGCAGTATTATATTAAAGAAAAGGGCTCAAATTACATGCTAATAAAATATACTTGCTAAAGTAAATGAAATTGCTACTTACATTTTCCTTCATAAATTGCAGTACAGAAAAGGCTTCAGCATCCGTTCGGTCTTCACCAAATGCATTAATTAAAGAGTTAAGTACTAAGATACTAGGTTTTATACCATCTGCTCTCACGACTCCAAATGCATTCATAGCTTTCTCTGATAAACCCTGCAAAAGGAGGATTATCAATTACATGATAAGCAACTTCAGCATATGAATATTCATACTCTCCAAAAAATATGTTTGAATAATAACTAAAGCAGGAGAAGGCAGGTTGTATACTTACGGGAAGCAAAGGAATTTAAAAGCGTAGCTGGTCATTATTTGCTCATAATATTACTTATTAAAACTGTTCCATTATCAGCTTGCACAAATGTTGTAGATTGTATCATGAAATGCGAAAAGGTGAGCGGTTGCAAAATCAAAGAATATTCCTTTAAGATTATCAAATTAAGTTTGATTTAGAAAATAAATATTTATTATGTTGACAAAAGCAAAACATCTGACAAATCCTTGATCACTTGTCAACTTAAACTTCTGCTCAGTAGCCAGCCACAATGAGATGAAAAAAGGATACTGGCTCAGCAGTATTCCAGCTTGCCAATTCTCAACAAATGCTTGTGGTCGAACCACGACAACGTACGCCCAATAGAAGCATAATGAGATACACAAAATAGTCGCTGCAACATAGACTGCTATAACGCGGTTCAAGTCAAGCTCACTCTACCTCAAGTCAAGCTCACTCTACCTCGAGAGGATCATAGATAGTAATTTTAATACTTTATTATGCTGAAAACATGGACATCAGCACCATCCTCATTCAGCGTGCATTCAGCGTAAGCACGAAGTCATGAACATCAAGCACGACCAAAAATTACAGGAATTAGTGAATCTGAGTCTGCGCAACATAGATTTGCAATGAACCAACCGCTCCATTTTTTCCCTCAAAGGCTTGTTTTTCTCCCGCTATTGCAATTTTTCAGTTCCATCTTTATTTCGCTTTTCAAAACAAGTATGCGCCATACAAAATGCATGCGGGATGATATAATTTCACATTAATATCATCCTAGGCGAATTCTCCCAATACATAACAGGGAACATTTTTTGGTCATCTTCACCAAAATTTCCCAAGTCATCACGTCTCTAATTTAGGAGACGATTCTTGTCAGAGCAGAATGGAAGCAAAGTATTCATATAGCCAACCCATAAAGAAGCACCAAAAAATTCTCTCCATCAACTGGCCCAAGATAATAAGATTTTGTGCCAGTCTTGGCGCATGGATTACATCTTTCATTAATATCCGACAAAATTTGTGTGGCACCTACTTTTTTCTGTCTAACTACTTAAACTTGGTTATTATTTTACACATGCATGACGCTTTTCCGTTTCATTAATTCCACGAATATTTTGCTATCACCAATTATATGATTATTGCATACATAAATTTCCATCGGCCTAGATACTAGCAAGATTAACGGTTCTTTTGTATTTTTCCCAACAATACAAAAAGGCTTTATCCTGTATCTTTTATTTAAAATTTCTATCAACCTCAATCCTATTACATACCCTATCTAGGTCTGTTAAACGAGCTATGCTATAGCTCAGGTTGTTCATATTTGTTCAATTACTTAAACGATCTTAAGGACTTGTTCAAGCTAGGATCGTTTATCTAACAAATGTGCCCCAGGAAGCTCTCACCTAGCCTGAGCCAAACCTCGAGCTTTTCCAAGCCTATTTAACTCTAGAAAACTAGCAACATATAATTACATGAATATATTGAAAAAACCATACAGATGTTACATCTCATCTTGGACAAATTGACCGGTGAGAAATATAGTTTTATAACTAGATGAACGAGCTCTGAGCTTATTTAAAACCCTATAGAGTATAAATTTAAAGTTATCAATTATCAAAATTATTCAATATTAGCATCATAATATTTGATTCAATATTTACCATGTAATGAGTCTCAAGTTAACATAGATAAGTAAATAAATATGACCTAATTTAAGAATGGGTAAGCATCTGATTATTACTACTATACTAAATAAGCCATAAATCTTGGAGCCCACATCAACCTAAACGAGCCAAGCTTGAACAGAGCTGAACTCAAACCAGCCATGTTCATGTTCGTTCATTTATATAATCGAACCTCAATTTATGTTCAAGATAGGGATCTTAAATTATCAAACAAGCTGGACTGAGCTTTTATCATGCTGATATGAGCCGAGCTCTCAAGCTTCAAGCAGTTGTAATTTCCATCTTTTTTCTGAAAATTGCTTTATGCATATTCGATATATTTAAGGCTATCCAAAGTTTTAAATGTTAAAATGATGCGACAGGGTTCAAATTCATTATGATATGTTAATAAACTTTTTAGCTCAATTTGCATCTTATCTGAATTATCTAATTGGCACTGTCAAGTTATCATTGATTTGTGTAAGTAAGTTGTTTTTTCTACTATACCATTTAAACTATGTTTTAGATCAAATATTCGTATTATAGGACGTAAATGCATTACCGAGGTACTATATTTGTATATGTAGCATGGGTTCGCATATAGATATGGGTTATATGATACGACATGGATACCCGGATTCGTAATTTTCCAAAAATAACCTATGATATGGATTTTTTTATTATATAAACTTAAATATATATTAAAATATACATATAAATATATTACAATATAAATAAAAAAGAGAATTATGTTGGATATTCAATGCACTCTTAATCAACAATGTAAACCGAATAATTATAATAGATTCAAACACGCTATTAGTTTTCTATCAATCACTAGTGAACAAATGTAATTGACACAACAAAAAAATGTGATTGAATAACCAACAATAGATTAAAGTTTACACACATGGAAGGAGCCATTAATAAATATTTGTGCTGTAAAAAATGATTTGAGAGGTTAAACGTGTAATTATGATTTCTTGTGAAGGGCATGTGAGAGAGAGCACTGGAATTTAAAAAGGGTATTGTTCAAAGAGATGAGAGAGCTTTTTGAGAGAAAGGGAAAAGTACCTGAGAGCCTAAATTTTCGAGAGATAGAGGAGAGGCGTCGATTCGAGCGAGGTTGGGATCGATTAGAGAGACACGGATTAGAAGGCTTTGACAAGGTAGCGTCTCCGGCAATGCGGCGGCTTCGATGAGCTAGGTGAGGAAAAAGGGGAGGGAAGGGAGCGTTGAGAAACTCTAGACTTGTTGATGTTTTGTTTTTACAAAGTGTCGATTTAGTGAATCAATTAAGTATTCAGGTTGGTGGGTTGATTTTGAATCTCAAGCCGACCCGAACTATGTAAAGTCGTCAACTAAACAATTATATGACCAGACCCGATTCACGAATCCGGTCAATTCGGAGAGTATCCATGTGTTTTTTTATATATTTAAATTCGAAATTTCAAGTTCGTGAGTCTGAGAGTTCCGGCTTTGATTCATGATCGGAGACAATGCATGAGGTATTTACAAGCATCCGTGCTTCATAGATTAATTTTATACTCATGCAACGTAGCCTTGTACAACTTGTTGTTATTCTTATACTTCAATTTGTGCTGATGTCGGAAAGAAGTACAATATTTTTTAGCATAACTTTGCAAAATTATCTCCTCCATAGTTGCACGAAATTAAATTGGTATCTCACAGTAAGTTGTATTATATTAAATCTAAGAAGCCTGAGTAAGTGTTATAGCAAACTCTTCTTGTTCACTACTCCATAAAATGTGATTGGCACAAAACACTGTCATAAGGTCAACAAGAAGTTATGAAATACCTTTAAAGCTCTTCTTGGAGACTTTCTTTAGAATGAAGCTCCATAGTTTAGACGATGTGAACGTTGGCTTTAGGTTATGTTAGGGTTCCCCGGCGCTCACAGCTAACGCGCGGCGGAAGAGAAAAACGCGAACAAAAAATTTCGTGCGAGCGCGAGAAAACCGCAACCAAGAATCCATTCCAAATGCTAAATTAGAAAACTAAAACAAGAAGCTAGCTACAAAATTGCGAGACTACAACATTTGTTGTGTGTCCACCCAATCGTAGAAGACCCCTCCAAACTCTTCGTAGAGCGTCGGGAACAAGTTTGAGAAACGCCCGTCCTTACCGAAAATTATCCACCCGAGAGAAACCGATCCAAGCCAGCTTCACTCCAAAGCAAACTTTGAGGAAGCAACCGACACTCCAAGCTTACTAGAAATGGAGTGTGGGGGATGTAGGAATTTTTCCACTCATCAATTCTCTCAATCAAAGCTTAAAAGAGAGCACAAAGGAGAAGAAGAAGACGAGAGGTGAGCATAATAACATAACACAAAATGAGCTAAGTATTGAGAATGAATGAGAGAGCTTTCTTTTATTTTCCACCACAAAATTATGTCATCCAATTTCCAAATAAAATAATCTAAGCCATCCCTCTCAACATGCTCTCCTTTACACCTCATGCTCTCCTTTACACCTCACTCACCACTGTTTCCCCAATCTGAGCAAGGCTCATTTGAATTTTGAAAATTTTCTGAAGCAACACTTCGATTTCTGTGCGTTGCGCTGCGCGACACGTGGCTGCGCAGTTGCGCAAGCGCACCACTGCGCGACACGTGGCTGCGCAGTTGCGCAAGCACTGTTGCGCAAGCGCACGACAGCGCGACACGTGTCACGCGCTGGTGAGTTGCGCAGCAACTGAATGAAAATTTAAGTAAATCTTTTCTGTTCTTCTGTAAACAGAGACCCTTGGATCAGAGATCCAATGGTGGGAAAATTCCCAAAATTATTCAGGAAAGATCTTGGTAACAAATTTAACAAATTTGTGAGCACTATAAATAAGAGCCCAGACCTCATTCAAATGAAAAAGGTAGAATCATCAAGAGAAGGATAAACTTCTGGAAAAAAAAAAGAAGAGAAAGAACTCATGAAGATTAATCAAGAACAAAAAAAAGAAAGGTAAAATTTCTAAAGAACAGAAGATTAAAAAAGGGAATAATAAAAAATATATAAATAGTGCCTTGCACTTGATATGAACCCTTGGTTCTGTGAAAAGAAAACAAGAAGAAAAACTTGTTTTCTTTTGATCTAAATTTAGATCAAAAGTGCCATGCACTTTTGTTCTTCAATCTGAAAATTCTTGAGTTCCTGCAACTCATTACTTAAAAGGGCCTGGCCCAAATCAAATCACAAAAATAATAAAAGGGCAGAGCCCTATTTGGAAAATTCTTGAGGGCCTGGCCCAAATCAAATTGCAAAATAATAAAAGGGCAAAGCCCTGTATGGAAAATTCCTGAGTTTCTGCAACTCATTATTTAAAAGGGCCTGGCCCTAATCAAAATAATAAAAGGGCAAAGCCCTGTATGGAAAATTCCTGAGTTTCTGCAACTCATTATTTAAAAGGGCCTGGCCCTAATCAAATTAATAAAAGGGCAAAGCCCTGTATGGAAAATTCCTGAGTTTCTGCAACTCATTATTTAAAAGGGCCTGGCCCTAATCAAATTAATAAGAGGGCAAAGCCCTGTTTGGAAAATTCTTGAGTTTCTGTAACTCATTATTTAAAAGGGCCTGACCCAAATCAGATTGCAAAATAATAAAGGGGCAGAGCCCTGTTTAGATTGATTCTTTTAATCGGGCAGAGCCTAAAATAAAAAAATTGGACTTAACCTAATCCTGGCTGTAAGTCCTTAAATTAAATGCCTCTCATAAACCAATTCACGACCGGTTCGAGGGTACATCTCCGAACTCCTTTGACATCTGTCGTTGTAATTCCTCAACGACGTCAAAGAGGTGACGGACCGAAACGTCCTTAAACTAATGTCGGACCGAAACGTCCCTAAACTAATATCGGACCGAGACGTCCCTAAACTAATGATGGACCACTACGTCCTTAAACTAGCGGTGGACCGAAACGTCCCTAAACTAATGATGGACCACTACGTCCTTAAACTGGCGACGGACCGAAACGTCCTTAAAACTAGCGATGGACCGAAACGTCCTTAAACTAATGATGGACCAATACGTCCTTAAACTGGCGACGGACCGAAACGTCCCTAAAACTAACAATGGACCACCACGTCCTTAAACTGGCGCAATAGAGCCCGAATGCTCTTTTGCCGGATCTAAACGGTCCCGTCTAAGTTGATCTTAGCCCCAAATACGGTTAATGTGTCCTTAGATCTTTAAATAAACAATAAAACCCCAAATCAACTTTGGTTCAAGGGTACATCTCTGAACTCCTCAGACGCTTGTCGTTGTAATCCCTCAACGACGTCAGAGAGGTGACGAGTCCCGACAGCCAGATAATTAAATCGATCACTGCGTTAAGTTGATCTTAGTCCAAAACAGGACTAAAGTATTCTTGACGAACGTTTAAGTTGATCTTAGCCGCAAAGCGACTAATGTATCCTTAAACCAAAAACACCAAACCCAAATCTAAATACGGATTTGGACTAATCCACGTCCTACGGGCGACGGCATTACTCAGTCTCCGTATACAATCCACGGGCAACCACAAACAAAACAAACACACACGACACGAAGTGAAATTCTGGAGAAGGAGAAAGTTGTTACCGCGATGCGGTAACGTAATTAACTGCAGGGGCTTGCGCCTGCAGGGAAGAGCGTCCCCACAATCAAAAACCCCTCACCCTGAGGGGGAATCTGACGAAGTCTGCTACATCGGCCGCATCCGTCTAAACCTCCGATACACGGTGCCATAAATCAACTTGGCATCTTCGGAGAGATAAACGGATAAAACCAAATAGCATCTGCCCCGAACCTCAGGCAACGGACGCGAAGTCTAGGCCGTCTTTCGGAGGGGAACAGATTCTGGCACGCCCGGTGGGACCTTTTCCTCTTTCCACTCCACACTTCGTGTGTCGTCTTCGCGAATTAATCGCGGTTTGTTAAATGGTTGTCTTCGGATTTCAAGTTGCTAAGATTTGGTCTTTTATCTGGTGCAGAACTCAAGCATCCATGGATTCCCACTGCACCAAATGCGCGAAGCACCACTGCAACGAACGCTCCACCTCACCGAGAGGTGTAACATATGGGCCCCAAGCGGCCTCTTTCCTTACTCTGCCGGTAGAGCAGGTGACCCAGGCCACCACCGGCCTATTTTTCGGGACCATGGTCCCCCCTGCAAGCTTCTCTATGCCGATATCCGCACCAGAAGCGAACAAGAAGTCGGTATTTGACCGGCTCACTGCTACCACGACCCCTGTCAACAGGTCGCCTGCTACTAAACCGACAGCCTCCGTTTTCACCAGGCTAGGTCAGAACTATAAAGTGGCCGTCCCAAAGAGGGCAACGGCCGCTGCTTTGGAAGTCGTTAAAGCGGCTTCTCCCATCAGAGAGTCGGTCTTCACAAGACTGACGGTTCCCACTCCTCCTCCAGTTGGTCAAAAAGCATCAGTCTTCGATAGGCTGACGTCGACAGTTACCCCACACCCAAACAGGGGGCAATAAGAAACTATCTCAATTTCCGAGCCAGTCCCAACGGCTCGTCGTGCGCGACGCCGCCATTGGCAGCGAGTAAGGAAAGCAGGAGGCAACTCCCCCTCAGGGCTAACCCCACCTGCTCCAGTGGTGGAGGTCAACGCTGCTGTTCCAACTGGGAACAGCTTCGAATTGCTGAGGAAGGTGAGAAAGAACTCTCCGGTTGCTACATTGAAAAGGTCTCCTCCGCCCATGGAAAAAGCTTCGGAGACGAAGCAGGAACAGCCCCCTCAACGGCTATCCTCAAAAGTTTATAAAGTATGGCGTAGGGTTCACGACTCTGTGATCGATCCAGACCACTTGCGTCACCAGAAAAGGGCAAAGGTGGAAAATAACAAAAACTGCCCCATTAAACAGCATGGGGCGACGGTTGCTAGGATGCCCACTCCAACGGCTCCTTTAACCTCGACGGCCCACAAAAGAAGGAGGCCAGAGAAAGCTCCCGCATCAGCAACAAGAGTTAACAATGGTGAACCTAAACGCCCCAAGTCAGGGGGCATAATTGTTCATACGGTTTACATGGCTTCTGGAAAGGAAGAAAGCCGTACTTCTACGGGTCACCGTCCGCTCACCCGATCAGTGACCAAGGCTCAGGAGCAGCAACAAAAGCTCCAAGAGATGATGACCACAATGGCTGCACTCACTGGGCCGAAAGAAACCCCAGAAACATCCTCAGAAGAACGTCACGAACAAGAGACGGACACTGAATTCCTCCGGCGCGTGCTAGAGAAGAAAGATAAAGAGGCTGCGGAACAGGCAGCCAACATAAAGAAAATGGCCCTCCTGTTCCAGGATATGGTGGGTATGATGATTCAACCAGATCCACCTGCTGGAGATCCCCCGATCATTTTTGAAGATGATAGGGGAGAGACATCGAATCCTCCACCGGCTCTATCCGCAGCTAAAGAGGATACCATATCAAAAGCTGATTTGGATGAATATATTGCCCAACAAATACGGGTGCATCAGGCGACTGAAGCAGCTGGTCAGATCGTGAAAACGGGACGGCCATATCCGGGCTGGTATGACCAAATCAAGTACCCGCCAGGTTACACAATTCCTAAGTTTCATGTCTACAAGGGGACCGGCAATCCCCATCAACATGTTGCCCAATTCAGGGCGCTTTGTGGTAACACTGGAGGCGACGACAAGCTCTTGCTGCGCCAATTTGTTGGAAGCTTATCAGATACGGCTTTCGAGTGGTATTCCGAGCTCCCCAACGACTCTATTAAAACCTTTGCGGAGATGGAGCTGCTCTTCACCCAACGTTTTGCAAGTGCCAGCGAGCGTACCCCAATGACGGCACTGATTAACACCAGGGTAAAGCCCGGCGAGACGTGGGTTCAGTACGCTATACGGTGGCGTAATCTATGGTCTAAATGTGAACAGCGCATAGAAGAAGCCCCTGCGGTGGGAATGTTTGTTGGAACCCTTGATCCACAAGCAACTATTTCACAATTTATGATGTTCTTCAAGCCGACTTCCTTCCAGGCTTTGATCGACAAATTGGCGCAGATGGACCAGATGGGCCATAAACCCCCTCTCCCGAAGCCGGATTCCCGAAACGACAAAGGCAAGGGAAAAGCGATCGTCGTCGCTAATGCCCAACAACAACCGAACGATCCGAAGCCGGTTGCTCGTCCAAACAATACGCGCTCATACGTACCCCTTGAGGACAGGATGGGACGTGCTTACTCCTTCCCCCGTGATAAAACAAGGAGGTTATTCGAGCCGGCATTGCGCAACAGGCTCATAAATCTGCCAGATCCAAAACGTCCGTCGCAACCAAGTGACGTCAACGATCCTAATTACTGCCCTTATCATAACGTGTTGGGACATCCAATCGAAGACTGTTACGTTTTCAAAAATTGGCTTGAGAATCAATACCGTCAGGGCAAATTTGCGCTGTCTGACAAATGGAAGGTGAACCCTCCGCAGCCCCACACCTATAAGGGGACGAATACGCCGGGGGCAACATGCTCCGTCATTGAAGAGGCTCCCTGGGAGGTTGTATTATCAGCCAAAACGAGGAGAATGCTAAATGATCTTCAAACCTGCCCAGCGGTCAAGTGGAAGAACCCCTTGGAACCACAGGTTATTGAGGGGATGTTGAAGCCACGACCGACTCCGAAGACCGATGGTGGTAGTTCAAGCGTTCATAACCAGCCGTCAAAATCTTCGAAAAAGAAGAAGAAGAAATCTAAGAAGCCCGTGAAGCCTGACGACAAGCGCACGGACTTACAAAAGCAAATCGATGCGCTGGATGAATATAACCAAAAGGCGCGAACTCCCATCACGCTCCAAGATTTCCTTGATCACGTCTTCCAAAAAGAAGATGAAGGAGAAAGTTCATCGGATGAATCTGACGAATATGTAGCAAGCTGTCATATGATCTCCCATTCGACCACGAACGATGAAGGAACTTCTGGCGCTGAAACGCTGGGGGCAAATGCCGAATCAGGAACCCCAGGGTTACCAGTTGAAATGATTAGCGCGTTTCTTAATGAAGCTCGGTTGAAAAGCAAGGCTGATCGAGAACGCGAGACGGCTATATTCGAAAGGGCTAAGCGTTAGCGACTTGAGGAAGGAGCTGAAATGATCCCGTTGGAGCAAAATGCCTCCACCGCTGACAAAAGCCAATTCAAGATAAAAAAGAAGTTTGCTAAGGCCATATCGATGGGCATGAAGCTACCACCCTCTGAAGAAAAAGTTACTGGCGTGGTAGAAATGCACCCCTCTTATTGCTTATACCATCAGAAGGTCTCGCATTCCACCCAAGATTGCAAAGCTTTCAATTGATGGTGGCAAGGATACGTCGCTAATCGACAACGATTTAAACGGGAAAAACGTAAAATTCGCCGAGAGCAAAGAAATACGACTAAAGAACTTGAAAGAACTGCCGGCAATTGTCACATGGTTAACACTACCGGGTCACAAGTGCCTACATTTAGGAGCGACTCCGATGAAGAGCTAGAGCTCGGTCCCCTCTTCAAAGAATCCACTTCGGGAAAAGAAAAAGAACTGAAGGCTTGCGAGAATATACAGCTGCGCAATCGAACATTACCCGAAAAGAACCTCGGACCCTTGAATAAGAAAAACAAAGGGAAAGAGAAGGTCTCTGAAGACATCGCTCTGGATGACCAAGTTGCGGAAGAGTTAACCGCCAAGAATCCCCCAAAAAGGAATAAAGTAGATTACAATGTCTTGGCGCATCTGAGAAAGCTACCCTCACAACTCAGCATTCTCGATGCCCTATTGCTATCGAAAGAAGCGAGGAATTCTTTGATTAAGGCCCTACAAGATCCGGACCAGTTCCAAGCCTCCTTAGCCGAACAAAAGATGAAGGATGAATTGGAAGAGGTGCACACAGCCGACGTTGCTTTTGGTGATGAAGACCTTCTCCTCGGGACGTGTGAACACAATCGCCCCCTTTATGTCTCGGGATACTGCCATGACATAAAGATAGGAAAAATCTTGGTCGATAACGGATCTTCTGTCAATTTACTCAATGTGCGAGTGTTAAAGGAGATTTGCATGAGTGTCCAACACCTCGTCCGGGACAAAATCACCATCTCCGGTTTCGACTCTCAATCCTCAAAGACTCTTGGATCTGTGATATTGACGCTACGCTTCGGGGTGCTCGTCACAGACATCAAATTCCACGTTATAGACGCCAAGACGTGCTACAATGCTCTGCTCGGCCGACCATGGCTACACGAATACAATATCATCCCTTCTACACAACATCAGTGCATGAAGTATTCTAGGGACGGCCTCGAGTACACAGTGGCGGGAGAGTTGAATCCGTTTTCCGTGAACGAAGTTCGCAAGTATGAAGATGCCAAATACTTCTTACCGAGCTTCGAAGACACGGAAAGGTGTCACAAACCGGAGAACAAAACTAACGCAACCATCCCTGTCTTCGGCAGTGACACCGAGGAGGAGGAGGATATAATTTATTCAGGTCCATCCCAGTCCACCAGGCCAGGACCATCTGTTCCTTCATTGATCTTCGGTAGTGATTCAGAGGATGAAGTTCATGCTGTATTCCCTGCTCGGCCGTCGATACGGATTTCCGCTGATGAAGAGCGAAGTCTGCAGATAACCATGGTGCCACTTGAACATTACAAAGAACTGGATGCACTCGACACCAACAGCGTAGAAGAATTGCAGACATTCTATATCCCTCCCGGACGAAAAGGCGAGAAGGCAATCCTATTCTACCGTTCTGAAGAAAACAAGGTAGAAAAAGAAATTTGGCATGGCGCGGATCCCACGCTCGACAGGCTTCAGCCTATCCGTCTTCCCCGATATTATACCGAAGGTTTGAAGAAACTGCTGAAACGCCAAGGGATGTCCTTCACACAGACCGCTAGAAAAGCTAAATTCTATGACAAGGTCTGGAACGTTCCCGGGACTCAATGCAAACTGCCTAACGGGAGAACGGAAACAAAAGGGCTCGGGTACATCCGGCCAAAGAAACGGGAGTTAATAAACAGCTGTTATGCCATGTATGACTTTGATGAAGAGGCGGACGCTCAATGGGAGGACGCTGATCCTGAATCAGCAAAAGTCCCTGATACAAAACCACCCAGTCCATCGTTCGAAGACCAAATGAGCAAACTTATAAAGGATGCGAGTCGAAAAGCCCAAGATGATCACGATCGTGAAATGGCAATCTATGAGAAAGCCAAAACACAGCGCCTCCTTCAACAGGCAGTAAAGAACGAAGATGTTGCCCCACGTCAGCCTGCTACAAAAAGGGTTCGACGCGAAAGCAAAAACAAATCGAGAGGCCGAAAAGGTGCTCGACAACCACAAGACAGAGCTAAGAAGCCACGCATCCGAGAGTCGAGCGTTATTGACCTAGCCCTTATGAAGAAAATGGGTCGAGCATACTCATTTCCTCAGAACGAAACAAGGAAAATACTTGATCTTGCTCTAAAACATCAAATGCTTACTCTGCCAGAGTCCAAACACCCTGAGCAAGCAGGCGAAGTCTCCAACCCAAATTATTGCTCTTACCATCGAGTAGTAGGGCATCCGCTTGAAGATTGTTTCACCTTTAAGAATTGGGTTGAGGACCAATATCAGCTTGGCAAATTCGCATTGTCTGACAGTTGGAAGGTAGCGCCGCCGCAAAAGCACGAACCCAAAAACACAAGAATAAAACCAACCCCGCATTGGGATTGGCAGGACACTCGCACCTGCCATGTGATAACAATATTAAAAGAAGGGTCCGAGGACATGAACAACCTCCCTTGGTGCTTTGAAAACGACAGCGATGAGGTAATCTCAGAATTTCCCCCAGCTCCGAAAGAACTGGAGGATGGAATCCACACTACTGCAGATAACCTCAAGAAAATCGAGTTGGGAACGGCAAATGACCCGCGACCGACATTCATCAGCGAGCTACTATCTGAAGAAAGGGCGGCCGCGTTAAAGGATGTGCTTCTACAGCACAAAGATTGCTTCGCGTGGAACTATTCCGAAATGCCGGGATTAGATCCAGAAATTGCTGTACACAAATTGGCGATATCCCCGGACATCAAGCCAGTCAAACAGGCGCCAAGAAGAATGCGACTCGAGCTTGAGATGAGCATAAACACCGAAGTCAAAAAGTTAATCGACTTTGGCTTCATTCAGGAAGTTCAGTACCCTGAATGGATCGCCAACATCGTCCCAGTGATGAAGAAAAATGGGACAGTGCGCATATGCGTAGACTTTCGGGATCTTAATAAAGCCTGCCCAAAAGATGATTTCCCAGTGCCAGTCACTGAACTTATGATAGACAATACATCCACTCATGAGGTTTTCTCCTTCATGGACGGCTCGTCGGGGTATAACCAGATAAAAATGCATCCCGAAGACCAGAAGCACACAGCCTTCAGGACTCCTCTTGGTATATTTTGTTATAAAGTGATGCCCTTCGGTTTGAAGAACGCCGGTGCTACTTATCAGAGGGCCATGACAAAGATCTTCGACGACCTTATACACGAAATCGTTGAATGCTATATCGACGATCTCGTGGTTAAAAGCAAATCATACGAGGAACATCTTGAGCATCTGAAGACTGTATTTCAACGCCTTCGGCAGTACAACCTGAAGATGAATCCTCTTAAATGTGCG
Organism: Agapanthus africanus; assembly: GCA_030015575.1. Lineage (NCBI taxonomy): Eukaryota > Viridiplantae > Streptophyta > Magnoliopsida > Asparagales > Amaryllidaceae > Agapanthus > Agapanthus africanus. The sequence goes on along the minus strand of CM057338.1, from coordinate 980,614,440 downwards.
TTCGGGGTTTCCTCGGGTAAATTCCTGGGATTCGTTGTTCGACACCGAGGTATTGAAATAGATCCGTCAAAGATTAAAGCAATCATGGAAATGCCTCCGCCGAGGACTCTCAAACAGCTGCGGTCTCTCCAAGGGAAACTCGCATACATACGGCGATTTATAGCCAACCTCTCGGGAAAATGCCGGCCATATAGTCACCTGATGAAGAAAGGAACCCCATTCGTTTGGGATCAAAAATGCCAAGGCGCACTAGACGAGATCAAGCAGTACCTGCAGAACCCGCCGGTGTTGGCTGCCCCGGTTAAGGGGAAGCCTCTCATTCTTTATACGACCGCCCTCGAAGGTTCCTTAGGCGCATTATGGGCACAAGAGAACGATCAAGGGAAAGAAAGAGCACTCTACTACCTAAGCCGAGTTCTGCTGGGGGCAGAAAGCAATTACTCTCCCATTGAAAAACACTGCCTGGCGTTGATCTTCGCAATAACAAAGCTTAGGCACTATGCATTAGCACACGAGGTCCGTCTGATTTCAAAGGTGGACCCCCTTAAATACTTAATGTCAAAGGCCATATTGACGGGACGACTCGCTAAATGGGCCCTACTCTTGATGGAGTTTTCGATCACGTATCAACCTCTCAAGGCAGTGAAAGGCCAGGCCATCGCCGACTTCCTCGCTGAACATCCCATACCCGCCGATTCTCCATTAAATTGCGATCTTCCAGACAGACATGCGTTTGACGCAATCGACAGTGGTGATACCCGTTGGGAGCTTTATTTCGATGGAGCGTCTTCCATGAAAAAGCACAAACAAAGTACGCCAATGATCAAATCGGGGGTAGGACTCATCTTCGTGACTCCACAAGGAGGAATAATGCGCTACGCGTTCTCCCTGACGGAGCCGAGAACAAACAATGAAGCCGAATACGAAGCTTTGATAGCGGGCCTCGAGATCGCCATTGATACGGGAATTGAAAGCCTCCTCATATATGGGGATTCCCAACTGGTCGTCAGTCAAGTGAACGGCGACTACCAAACGTGCAAACCGGAGTTGGTGAAATACGGTGAAAAAGTGCAACAACTGCTGACCCAAATTCCCTCCTACACTTTGGAGAGCATACCGCGAGCGGAAAACAGCAAAGCGGACGCACTAGCCAAACTTGCTAAAGAACTGGCTGACGAGAACCTCGACGACGTTAGAATCGTGGTACAAAGCCGTCGAGTGCTTGCCCCAGCAGAAGTATCTCCAGAATCGTCTGAAGAAAAGGGAGCGAACGAGGAGACGACCCTACAAATAAAAGACCATGAGAAGACCGAAGACTGGAGAGAAGTTTTCATAGATTACTTCAGGTTCCACTGGATGCCTGAAGAAGCGTCCATAAGACATCAGCTCGTGAAACGAGCTCTGTCTTTCGCCTTCGTCAATGATACTCTATACAAGAGGTCATTCGATTCTCTGTGGTTGAGATGCCTAGGACCTGACGAAGCAAAAAGAGTCGTTCAGGAAGTTCACGACGGACTCTGCGGTTCTCACCAAGCAGGTCCTAAGATGAAGCTGAAGATAAAACGGATGGGCTACTACTGGCCCACGATGATGCAGGATTGCCTGGAATACGCGAGGCAATGTCATTCATGTCAAATTCATGGGGACTTCATCCATCAGCATCCCAATCCACTGCATCCAACAATGGCTAGTTGGCCGTTCGAAATGTGGGGGACTGATATAGTCGGCCCCATCGAACCAGCATCGTCAAAGGGACATCGTTTCATATTGGCGACGACTGATTACTTCTCCAAATGGGCAGAGGCGGTACCGTTGAGGGAAGTAAAAACGGAGAACATCCTCCATTTCTTCAGAACGCATGTCATATACCGGTTTGGAACCCCGAGAAGAATCATCTCTGATAATGGGCCAGCCTACCGAAGTCATAAGATTAGCCGCTTCGCACAGCAGCACAATATAGACTGGAGATATTCCTCAGTTTATAACCCCCGAGCTAACGGTCTAGCTGAGGCCTTCAACAAGACCTTGACGAAGATCATGAAGAAAACGGTGTCACGAAATAAGAGAGATTGGCACGAAAGATTGCAAGAGGCTCTTTGGGCGTATCGAACTACATTTAAAACGGCCACAAACACAACGCCGTACGCGTTGGTATTTGGGACGGAAGCAGTACTCCCCCTCGAGATAGAATTACCCTCTCTACGAGTGGCAGTCCATTACGAGTTGACGGACGAAGAAAATGCTCACCTTCAGTTTGAAGAGCTTGACGCCCTTGATGAAATCCGGCTTCTAGCACAGCAAAATCTGGAAGCTTATAAAGCAAAGATGACGCGCTCATATGAAAGATTGAGCCGCCCGAGGACATTCCGCCAAGGCGAACTCGTGCTAGTCGTCAAAAGGCCCATGATCCCCAATCGCGCCAAGCGGGGAAAGTTTGAGCCAAACTATGAAGGACCGTACATCATTGATAAGGTCTACCAGGGCGGGGCCTATCTACTCATGGACATGCACAGTGAAAGGCTCTTCAGACCAATAAACGGTCGCTTCTTAAAGAAATACTACGCTTAATGAGCCACAGCCTAGGTCAATGGCAGATGACGACGACTATGTCCGCTCGCTGTCTTCCTAAGCCCAAGCTTTATAAGCAGTAGCCAGCCCTCTCAACGTCGGACCGAAATGTCCTTAAACTAATAGCAGACCGAAACGTCTTTAAACTACTACCGCAGCATCTTTAGGCTGACGAGATATTAAAAAAAAAACATATAAAAATAAAATAAAAAAAAACGGTATGTCCATAAGCAAAAAAGGGCACGGATGAAAACCCGAAAGGGCTCCGTGAGTAAAAACAGCAGGACTACCGGCGAGTGTTCGTGAAAACCCGAAAGGGCGTGACCTCGTAAAAAAAAAAAAAAAAGACGGTATGTCCATAAGCAAGATGGGCACGGATGAAAACCCGAAAGGGCTCCGTGAGGAAAAACAGCAGGACTACCGGCGAGTGTTTGTGAAAACCCGAAAGGGCGCAACTTCGTTAAAGAACCCTTACAGGGTCCTCTCGACCCTGTAAGGAGAAACCACCCGCGTGAGATCCTTACGACTCACAAGGGAACAACACACTTAGGAATCCCCACGATTCCTAAGGAGAAAATACGCTTGCGAGATCCTCACGACTCGTAAGGAGAACTCTCTTATGGGACCCTCACGGCTCATAGGATTTGAAAGTCTTAAGTCACAGAGACCTAAACCTGTGCTTAAGCAAACCCCCACAAACTTCCAATGTTGCCCTACAAGTGGTTCAATATTGACCCTTGTATACAATCCACGGGCGCGAATAAACGTTTCCCTAACCAAGGTCCATCCGTGACCGGGGATATGTTCGCATAACCCTTGTAAGTCCTCTCGATTTACAAGAAGAAAACCCCCTTGTAGGATCCTTACGACTTACAGAGGAACAAAACACTATGGAACCCTTACGATTCCTAAAAAAAAAATACACCTACAAGATCCCCACGACTTGTAGGGAGAAATACCTTCACGAGACCCTTACGGCTCATGAAGTCAAAAGCCTTAGCCGACAGGACCCTAACCCTGGTCGCTAAGCCTCCTTTGTTCGACAACGACAGAGGCAAATGATGATTCGCTCCTGGTAATATCACAGTTGTAACGGTGCTGATGCCGAAATCGGTGTCCAATTTCAGGTTTACGGCAAAAGCCAGCAGGCCGCTCATGCATACGAAATAGCCGAAATGATAGGGCAGCTTGCAATAAAAAGCAGCAAGTAAAATGTATGCATGCAAAATAGCCGAAATGATTGGGCAACTCGCAATAAAAAGCAGCGAGTAAAAATAAAATAGCCGAAATGATTGGGCACCGCGAAAAATTGCCGAAATGTTTGGGCAATCGCGACCTTCGCGATATAAAAGCTGAAATGATAGAGCATCGCGGAAATAAAATAAAATAAAAGAAGAAATGATAAAACTTTGGCCCTACAGTCGAGGTCACATCGATCCCTGTATACAATCCAAGGGCGTAAACAAAGAAGAAACCATACTTCCCCAGCGGATTCCGTCGAACGACGAAACCAAACCTCAAAGGTTCATTTCAACCGAAGAAGCCAATGACTTCGACAAAAATTCCTCGACTCACGGATACAAACACTCCTTGACGAGAGCCTTCTGATCCGCGTCGACCCGCAGAGCCACCAGTGCCTCCGTAGGAATTCTCGACTCGTTTCAAACCCCAAGGAAACAAATAATCCTTGGCGCTTGGGAAACAAATAATCCCAGCAAACTCCTCGACTCACGGATACAAACACTCCTTGACGAGAGCCTTCTGATCCGCGTCGACCCGCAGAGCCACCAGTGCCTCCGTAGGAATCCTCGACTCGTTTCAAACCCCAAGGAAACAAATAATCCTTGGCGCTTGGGAAACAAATAATCCCAGCAAACTCCTCGACTCACGGATACAAACACTCCTTGACGAGGGCCTTCTGATCCGCGTCGACCCGCAGAGCCACCAGTGCCTCCGTAGGAATCCTCGACTCGTTTCAAACCCCAAGGAAACAAATAATCCTTGGCGCTTGGGAAACAAATAATCCCAGCAAACTCCTCGACTCACGGATACAAACACTCCTTGACGAGGGCCTTCTGATCCGCGTCGACTCGCAGAGCCACCAGCGCCTCCGTGGGAACCATCGACTCGTTTCAAACCCCAAGGACACAAATAATCCTTGGCGCTTGGGAGACAAATAATCCCAGCAAACTTCTCAACTCACGGATACAAACACTCCGTGACGAGAGCCTTCTGATCCGCGTCGACTCGCAGAGCCACCAGCGCCTCCGTGGGAACCATCGATTCGTTTCAAACCCCAAGGACACAAATAATCCTTGGCGCTTGGGAAACAAATAATCCCTCGCAAAACTTCTCAACTCACGGATACAAACACTCCGTGACGAGAGCTTCTCTGACTCACATCTCGGGCAGTAAGGATTCAAAAACTGGCTTCCTGAACAATGGGACCCTGCAAGTCAATCCTAAATGGTCTCTTGCATACTATTCACGGGTCTCACTCTCTGAAGTCGATTCTCGACAAAGAGGGAAACAACCGCTCACGAGCCCTCTCGACTCGTAAGAGGGAGAAATTCTCTCATAAGATCCTTTCGACCTATGAGAGAAAACTACACTTGAGAATCCTCACGATTCCTAAGGAGAAAATCCACTTACGAGATCCTCTCGATCCGTAGGGAGAAAAGTCTCTATGAGACCCTCACGGCTCATAGAGTTGAAAAGTCTTAGGCAGCAGATCCGAACCTGCGGCCTAAGCCATCGTTATATCTTGAAGAAACCAGAATGCTTGCTCTGTTACCTGTCAATCATGTTTATCAAAACAGCATGCTGATAATAAGAGAAGGGAGAAAGCAAAGAAATGATACAAGACATTGAAAAAAAAATGTATATCTTTATTTATCAATTCAATCAAGTACATGGCGAATCGTATAAAAGAATAAAGAATGCATACATCTTATTAAAAAAAAAAAGAAAGAAAATTACAAGTATATTGATACAAGGGCAGCTACTCAGAAGGGAGCGTCTTGCACAGATGTAGCAATCGCTCGCGTATCTCCTTCCACGCCTTCTCCTGCTCGGCTACCACCGTCAACTCTGCCTCCACTTGGGCTCGCTGCCGTAAGACCAATGCAAGCTGCTCCCTCACGGCTTGATAAGCAACCTCCCGACTTGGGATATTGCGCTCAGCCACGTCAAGCTTCCGCTTTAAGTTTAGCCCATGGGAGATGCGCTCCAAGAGATCCTCAAAGATAGTCTTCACTTGGGCAGCATTTGCCTCAACCTCAGCGCGCAGACGAGCCGTTTCGTTTGAGGTCTTTTGGCATTCCCTTAGTCTTTGAGCTGCTTCTTGCTCCAAGTGGCGGGAGTGCGAAGTACTTTGCTCGAGCCAAGTTGTGCGTTGGGTGCTCAGAGCTAAAACTTCGGGAGAAGGGCGCGTCAACTCCAGCCGGTACAGACAGGCATCGATCTCCCTGCAGTGGTTAACCCAAGATTCAACGACGCCTTCGTCGTGAAAAGTTACGAGCGCCGCTAACATTGGGTTAACATCCACAGCGAAATCTGCAGCAGAAGGAAGAGCGTCCATGCTGAGCTCTTCGATATACCCGCTCAGCATGCCTAGACTCATCACAGCACCCTTTGAAGACGGACGTCTCAAAAAGGGGCCTGCCGGTGAAAGAACGCGAGCCTCGAAGGGGACCGGAGCCGGAACAATAGCTGCAAAACAAAACAGAGTTAAATGATGGTTCAAAAGATGTTGAAGGGTTACCAAAAGGAAATTTACTATACCAGGTACAGCGGACGGCAAAGCCGGAAGGGCCGGTAGCGCGGCAGGTCTTGCATCCCCTCCTTCGATTTGTGGCACTGCAACAAAGAAAAGGAAAAGTCAGAAATTATCCCATTGTTAGAAAAAGGGGGTAAATAAAGATATTATGGTGAAAGTATACTCACCGGCGCCACTAGAGGGAGAAGCGAGTTCGGATGGGAAAGAGAAGTGCGGGAGCAACACTTGATATAAGTGATCAAAAAGCACTCCTGCAAAGACACAATGGTGTAACGTTAGTACAAAAGCCGTATTTTTGAAAGATTAATGCATGAGTCGTGAATACATACCTTCCAACATCCGTGATGGTACAAGGGAAGGCAGGGAGGTGACTACTGCCAAAGCAGTAGTTGACGGTGCCCCCTCGAGCAATGGAGCATCGGTACTGGCCGCACCTGCAAGAACAAGCTTGTTAGAAGAGATCACAAGATATATACAAAAAAAAGGGAAACGCTGGTGACTCAAAAGTTTACCTGACGAGCTGCCAGCAGAAACTGAGGCAGTCTCTTCCTCCACTGACGGAAGACCACCGCCTGTTAGCTTCATCACCCGACTCAAGGGGAACCGTTGTTATGCTCTCAAGCTCTACAGACAGGGAGGGCCAAGATAGGAACATTGCCAGATTCCTGAGAAGGAGCGCCTAGCTCGTCTTCAGGAATCATGGCCGCCTCACCTGCTGCTCCCTCAGGATCAGCGATTACAGCTGCCCCGTCCATCGGCACCATGAGGTCCCCAGCCTCAAGTACCTCGCCCTCTACCGCCTTCGGCTCGGTTGAGACAATCATCTCATCTGCCGCCACTTCGGGTGCGGCATCAATGACCCTCTCCGCGGCAGGTTCCTCAATCTCGGTTTCAGGCACCGTGGCCCCGACGACAGTGCCCACCGTCGGCTCAGGTTCGGCAGGCGCCGCTTCCGCCGTTTCCTGGGGTCCAACGGTCTCCGCCTCCCCCTCAGTCGGACTAGGCCCTGCCAGATGAAACGCACGTGAGCCAATGGCTTTATAATTCTTACAACAAAGCTCTGAAAGAAGTACTACCTGAAGAAGATTTATCATTTGCACTTCGGGCCGCGCGCGCCGCTCGCCTATAAGCAGTAGATAGGGCGACAGGGGCCTCCTCAGAAGGAGTGTCAGCGCGAGGAATGGTGCTAGGGCCCGCTCCCGTGGCCAAAGCAGCTCCGCTCGCCTCTGCTTCAGAAGGAGTGTCGGCACGAGGAAGATTGCTAGGGCCCGCTCCCGCGGCCAAAGCAGCTCTGCGTGCCCTTGCTTCGCGTCTCAACCGCTTCCGCTCCTCTCGAGCCGTTGAGACGGATGCCACTAGGGCTTCCTTGAGTGAGGCTCCCTCGTCCGTATATAGGGATGCCTCTAGATTCTTCAAAGCATCCCTCATCGTCTTGTCAAGCCGAGGCTCTTGTGGCAATTTTGACGAAGCCGGGACTTCGATAACAGACTTAGAGGGGACCCCTGCGTCAATTGATACAGCGCCTGCAAAGAAACAAAAGAAGGTCAGGTTGATTATCAGAAAAAAGACAACAAACTTTCCTTGTAAAAGAGAAAGGGGTGAAACATACCAACGCCTGCTAGGGCACGCTTCTCCTCCTCTTCCTGAAAGGTTTTCAGGGAGGCAGCAATAGCCTCTTCAGTGGAGACACCTGTTGAAAATGAAGCGAATATTAGTTAAGGATAACAATATAAAATGCAATAAAACGACAAATAAGGCGTTTGATAATTACCGGACTCAGCGAGTTTGTTCAACATCGCTTCAAGCCTCGCCGATCGCTCTGAAGCTGCAATGGCAGCGGCCAAATTGGTGTCCGCAGGGTCCACCACAAAGCCCTCATTGCTGCCATACTCGCATATGGTCCTGGCAGGAGGAGCCGCAGGCTTTAACCCGAGGATCGCATCGAGGGAAAGGGCGGACTTTTTCTTTTTCTGCTGTCCACCAGCTTTAGATCCACCTGGAGCGGATTTGCGCTTGGAAGCCACTTTAGGGCGGCGGGTCCCAACATCTGCCCCTATGCCTGACTCTGGCGATACTACTTTAGTCGCCTTCGTGGGAGCACGAGGCGCCGATGGTGCATCCACCGTAGCGGGCAACGGCAATCCCCGCGGAGGACTCAACACGCGTGGTCGATCGACTCCAGTATCTTTTAGCGGAGGGACGACCGGGAGCCTTGGCTGCAAAGGGGCCTTGCGATCACCGCCAGGAGGCGCACCCCTACGGTTAACCAATAGGCGTCTCTCCATCAAAATGACTGGACCCATAGCGTGCGCATACCAGGCCACATATGAATTAAGCATCTTAGGGACACAGCTGGGTTCACTAATGAAGAAATAAGAACCCGTGTTAAGCCGTATAAAGTGATGCATCGCATTCTTTACCCCCTCTGGGCCAACCACAGGCGTTTCCAAAAAGGCTTCCATCGGGATCCCCTGGTTGTAGCTTGATTGCTGGGCAAATCGATGTGGATTATACCTCATGAATAAAGCCGTCTCATTCTGCCGAAACACTAGATAGCCCGGCCGAATGGAGTAGAGATGGACGATTTCCCGAGCCTTCAGTACAGAAGCCCCGCCCTTAAACTCGTCACGTAGGGGCACCACCGACTTAGTAGTCTCCGAGCCTATGGTGACAACTTTATCCACGAAAGAAGTCGTCGCTCCGACCAAATGTGGGCGCAGGAGGAGTCCCCTAGAATCCCGCGGGGATGCGAATACGATTGAAGCCCCGATTAACCGTACGACTCTCGGGAGTCTGTACTTCTCGAAGAATGGGGGAGTCTTATGGGCACCAAACACCCCTCGCACGTGCATCTCCATCCAAGAAACGAAGTAATGCATTGGGAAGTTAGCAGGCTGTGTCCCAGGATCATTAGCGTCCGCCGCTACGCTGAGTCCATGATAAAGATAAGCTTACCCAGCAATTCCTACCGACAACTGCAGACCGGCCACCATCCGATGTGCCGGGTAAAAAACAGAGGGCCGCATGAAGCGCGGGTGCATAGGGAGCGCAAAGTTGCATAACCACAGGCCCAGGAATCCAATAAAGAAAGTTTCCTCATCCATACCGGGGACGGCGATTTCCGAGAAAGCAACAATGGCAGCATTGGGGAGATAGAAATCCCTCTGGTTATTCTCCGATACGGGTCGGCGATCCAAACCGAAACCAAAAAGGTCGTCAAGCTGAGCGAACTTCTCGCTCTGCTCTGATAAGAACTCCGGGCGGATAAAGCGAGCAATGAAAGCTGCGAAACTGACGCCCTTATCCCCCGATTCCAAATGGAGTTCCTCATAGATCTCCAACACCTTCACCAAACCCGGATACTGATGCTGAATGGCATTCTCCGGGGTTAAGTCAAATACCAGCTGCTTAGTGGCAAAGACATACTCATCAGGAGGAAGCAACTCCTCGTAATGCTCTCCCCTCATTGGCAGACCTGAAATTTCGGCAAATTCCTCCAAAGAGATAGAAACTTCCTTATCCGCCATCAGAAAGGTATGGGTGGGGATATTCCATTGTTCAACAAAAGCCTTTATCCACCACGTTGGAGGAGAGGGGTACTCGAAGAGCGAGACGAAGACGGCTGAGTATAGACCAATCTTCGTTAGGTGGGTCCTCTTCGCCGATAGAATGTACCGGGCCCACTGCAAATATTCGGCCGGGGGTCGCGGGATCATTCCAATGTTATAAGCCTGCCCCCAAGGGCGTGCTTCACCCTGACAGATTCGCCTCCCCAGGATATCTATCGCCGGCGGCGGCTGCACGGGGATGGCGCCGATTGCAGGTTGAAGGAGGTTATCAGAATTCCAATTCTTAACCTCCACGGCATACTTCACCGGGGGTTCGTCCGCATAAGGGATCGTGACTATGGGCTCAGAGGGCACGGCGGAACTAAAACTGCGGCGGCCTTGGATGATCTGGCTATACCACCTTCCCCACAGATGAAGCTTTTTGCACTCAGGATCGCGGTCTTTAATAAGAGCGAGTACCACCCGATCCACTGGCGCATGGGGGAACCCTCCTTCCGAGCGAACGAAGGGGAAAGACAAGTCGTCAGACATCTTTTCTGTGGAAAGACAAAGAAACATACATCATTAGTGGCCTAACGCTTGGCATTTAAAAAATATATATATATTTTGCTCCACACTGTGATGCAGTAGGTAGGGGACCAAAGGGGGACCCACAAAATCTGGATGATGTGCATCATTTAATAATACAATCCCATCATTAGATGGGACTGTCGATTCATAAAAAAATTCCCAATAGGATACACCCATTGGTGGGAAGATCCCTAGAGACAAGGAGAAAATCTCCTCTTTTAGAGCAAAGCTCTGTCGCAGAGTGACATTTGTCAAACTCTGGTCTCAGGGGAACAAGATTCCTTAAAAGAGCATGGCTCTGTGGTAATGATTGAAAAAATCCATCAACACTTAAAAGAATTTGAAAACTCATAAAAAAAAATTCATAAAAAAAATTTTGCTAAAGAAATCTGCAGGTCATCCAAGAGCAAAGCTCTGTTCATGGGTCAAAACCCATGAACAGGACCTCTGCAAATCTCAAGAGCAAGGCTCTGTTGAAGAAACCCCAATGGGGTTTTCTTTAGATCAAAGATCTCAAGAGCAAGGCTCTGTTGAAGAAACCCCAATGGGGTTTTCTTTGAATCAAAGATCTCAAGAGCAAGGCTCTGGGGTTTTCTTTAGATCGAAGATCTACAAGAGCAAGGCTCTGTGAATTAAAATTTAAATTAAATTAATTTAATTTTACCTAAAAGTGATTTTGAGTTCTGAAGTTCAAAGAAACGAGAGCAAGGCTCTAGAAATTCTCAAAAAAGAGCAAGGCTCTGAGGAGTAAAATTCTCGAAGGAACGGTAAGAAAATTACCAAGGACCAAGGGTCCTATTTATAGGCGCTTGCGCCCCTTCAACTAGCCCCTTGATCCGACGGCTAGGATCTTACCACCGTTGCGCTCACGTGGCGCCACGTCAGCACAACGGTGGGGGGCATTTGTTTCCCCAATCTGAGCAAGGCTCATTTGAATTTTGAAAATTTTCTGAAGCAACGCTTCGATTTCTGTGCGTTGCGCAGTGCGCAAAAGGCTCACTGCGCGACACGTGGCTGCGCAGTTGCGCAAGCACTGTTGCGCAAGCGCACCACTGCGCGACACGTGGCTGCGCAGTTGCGCAAACACTGGTGCGCAAGCGCACGGATGCGCGACACGTGTCTGCGCAGTTGCGCAATTGCAACTGCGCAAGCGCACGGATGCGCGACACGTGTCTGCGCAGTTGCGCAATTGCAACTGCGCAAGCGCACGACAGCGCGACACGTGTCACGCGCTGGTGAGTTGCGCAGCAACTGAATGAAAATTTAAGTAAATCTTTTCTGTTCTTCTGTAAACAGAGACCCTTGGATCAGAGATCCAATGGTGGGAAAATTCCCAAAATTATTCAGGAAAGATCTTGGTAACAAATTTAACAAATTTGTGAGCACTATAAATAAGAGCCCAGACCTCATTCAAATGAAAAAGGTAGAATCATCAAGAGAAGGATAAACTTCTGGAAAAAAAAAGAAGAGAAAGAACTCTTGAAGATTAATCAAGAACAAAAAAAAAGAAAGGTAAAATTTCTTAAGAACAGAAGATTAAAAAAGGGAATAATAAAAAATATATAAATAGTGCCTTGCACTTGATATGAACCCTTGGTTCTGTGAAAAGAAAACAAGAAGAAAAACTTGTTTTCTTTTGATCTAAATTTAGATCAAAAGTGCCATGCACTTTTGTTCTTCAATCTGAAAATTCTTGAGTTCCTGCAACTCATTACTTAAAAGGGCCTGGCCCAAATCAAATCACAAAAATAATAAAAGGGCAGAGCCCTATTTGGAAAATTCTTGAGGGCCTGGCCCAAATCAAATTGCAAAATACTAAAAGGGCAAAGCCCTGTATGGAAAATTCCTGAGTTTCTGCAACTCATTATTTAAAAGGGCCTGGCCCTAATCAAAATAATAAAAGGGCAAAGCCCTGTATGGAAAATTCATGAGTTTCTGCAACTCATTATTTAAAAGGGCCTGGCCCTAATCAAATTAATAAAAGGGCAAAGCCCTGTATGGAAAATTCCTGAGTTTCTGCAACTCATTATTTAAAAGGGCCTGGCCCTAATCAAATTAATAAGAGGGCAAAGCCCTGTTTGGAAAATTCTTGAGTTTCTGTAACTCATTATTTAAAAGGGCCTGACCCAAATCAGATTGCAAAATAATAAAGGGGCAGAGCCCTGTTTAGATTGATTCTTTTAATCGGGCAGAGCCTAAAATAAAAAAATTGGACTTAACCCAATCCTGGCTGTAAGTCCTTAAATTAAATGCCTCTCATAAACCAATTCACGACCGGTTCGAGGGTACATCTCCGAACTCCTTTGACATCTGTCGTTGTAATTCCTCAACGACGTCAAAGAGGTGACGGACCGAAACGTCCTTAAACTAATGTCGGACCGAAACGTCCCTAAACTAATATCGGACCGAGACGTCCCTAAACTAATGATGGACCACTACGTCCTTAAACTAGCGGTGGACCGAAACGTCCCTAAACTAATGATGGACCACTACGTCCTTAAACTGGCGACGGACCGAAACGTCCTTAAAACTAGCGATGGACCGAAACGTCCTTAAACTAATGATGGACCACTACGTCCTTAAACTGGCGACGGACCGAAACGTCCCTAAAACTAACAATGGACCACCACGTCCTTAAACTGGCGCAATAGAGCCCGAATGCTCTTTTGCCGGATCTAAACGGTCCCGTCTAAGTTGATCTTAGCCCCAAATACGGTTAATGTGTCCTTAGATCTTTAAATAAACAATAAAACCCCAAATCAACTTTGGTTCAAGGGTACATCTCTGAACTCCTCAGACGTTTGTCGTTGTAATCCCTCAACGACGTCAGAGAGGTGACGAGTCCCGACAGCCAGATAATTAAATCGATCACTGCGTTAAGTTGATCTTAGTCCAAAACAGGACTAAAGTATTCTTGACGAACGTTTAAGTTGATCTTAGCCGCAAAGCGACTAATGTATCCTTAAACCAAAAACACCAAACCCAAATCTAAGTAAATACGGATTTGGACTAATCCACGTCCTACGGGCGACGGCATTACTCAGTCTCCGTATACAATCCACGGGCAACCACAAACAAAACAAACACACACGACACGAAGTGAAATTCTGGAGAAAGAGAAAGTTGTTACCGCGATGCGGTAACGTAATTAACTGCAGGGGCTTGCGCCTGCAGGGAAGAGCGTCCCCACAATCAAAAACCCCTCACCCTGAGGGGGAATCTGACGAAGTCTGCTACATCGGCCGCATCCGTCTAAACCTCCGATACACGGTGCCATAAATCAACTTGGCATCTTCGGAGAGATAAACGGATAAAACCAAATAGCATCTGCCCCGAACCTCAGGCAACGGACGCGAAGTCTAGGCCGTCTTTCGGAGGGGAACAACCACCTCATTTATTTGATTTTTCTAAAAGAAAATCAAGAAATGAGGTGTCCTCCCTCTAGAAGTATTCCATATAAATACGGGATACAATCACGGTATATGTATCGAAATACAAATACGCGTATCCATATAAAATTACGAATAGCCAAGAGAGAAAATGAATAGTGAACATAATATTAGAATATATATATATATATTAAAATATATGTGTAAATTATTAAATCAAAACTTGATTTAATAATCCGGCTTACTTCTAAACCGACTAGTATTATCAACCGTCCGATTAAAATCCGTGTAGTATGTACACGTATTTAATCGGATCTCTTTATATATCAACATACGTCATCTACATCATATCACATGAACCTGAAAAACTCTCTGTGTGAGACTCTAAAGACTCGACAATACGCTAGTAATGAGTTACTTGATAAATCCATATCACAAACACGTCAGCGACACTAGCTGTACGTAACGGCTACCTAAGTATATACTGAAAGAAAGGTCGACAATCAAGTCCATCCGTACCCTACTGAGCCTGAATATGACAATCTCTGTACAGTCTGGTCTTTTCGTCTAAGAGTATCGGGCCTAGGGTTGGATAACGTCAGACCCTTAAAAACTCAATAAGTCGTATCGGAGTCAAACGCATCACCCACTGAGAAACTATTGAACTCCTATCAGTAAATCTCATCCACCCTCTTTAGGGATTTATGGTGATGGCCAACCGAACACGGCGCGACATCGATTTAATACCAGAAGAGACGAATCTCTGACAATCGCTCACTGCCTCCATGTGGCTCAGGACTATACCCAACTAAAAGCTATTTGCACGACTCCTTTGAGCCGTGGTAGGATAGTAATTAAAGTGCAGTAGGAACCCACACGAGACGAATTACGATCCCAGGTCAAAAGACTAACATATACTCATGTCACTATAGAACTGCTATCTGATGATAAGTATAATACCATCTAGAAGTTCCCGGCGAGTCCGTCCGGTGTAATCACCTCCAGTGAGAATCTGTATACAAGCTTAGATACCAAAACACCAATGACTTGTGAGACCGTCCACCGTCCCTTGTCGGGGTTAGAAACGTATACACTAGTCTAGTCTGGAATATCGATGTCTAGTCTCGATACTCGCACGACTAGGGACTTTTAAGGATGTGTTTATGGATTACCCAGCTCCCACGTCTATGATCGCCATCATAAGGCCGATAGTCAAGCAAGAATTCTACGGATTTTATCATTATGTATTAGCAACATGTAATAACCAGTAAAACATATACACGTAATGATAAAGACAAACCAGATAGCATATTATCTCGAGCAAAACTGCTCTACCTATATAGGTCCTTCAGTTATCATAATCATATTCCTGCAATTATAATAATTGCCTTGAGGGCACTATAGCCAGCATGTTAAACCATCACTCTTTCTAATTCAGGTTGATCCTGACCTAGGCATGAAACTAACTACCATCACTGGAGGGGGATACTAGAAAACATGATCCATGCAACATCGGATTGACTGATACTAAACATTCGTAATATCTTTATGTTGTCCAAATATTTTCGCTTGAAATCTAGAAAGATTAGGCCCTTAAATGCTTTAAAAGTACCAACCTCAAACTAACATTCTTATGTTGGCTAATAGTTTCACTTGCAATCCAAAAGAGTAGGCCCTCAAACAAACAAACTACAAAACATCTACAAATCTACAGGGGATATTATACAAATAATGATGTGAGATGTGCTAAAAACAACATACCCTTTGTGCATAAGCATTCACCAATGCATTATACATCGTCAGTGAAGGCTTCGTCCCTTTGGCCTTCATCATCTCCAAACACTCAATTGCGTCATTAAACCTGCCCAACTTCCCATAAACATCCACCAACGTGGTATACGTCACCACATTCGGCATCAAACCTTGCTCCTTCATCCTCCCCATCACCTCCCTCAGCTCCTCCCACCTCTCTTGCTCTCCTGAGGAATTAATCATGATGTTGTAAGTCGTCCTACACGGCCAACACCTAGAATCAACCATCTCCTAAAAACAACTTCATCCCTCTATCGTACCCCCCCCCCCCGCTTTACAATGTGCATCAATCAACGTGTTCCAAGTCACCTCATCGGGCTTGATCCCGTCCCCTCTCATCTGATCAAACGCATCCATCGCATGATGCAAGCAATTATACTTCCCAAAGGAATCGATCATCACGTTGTAAAAATGCCTATCGGACTTCACCCCACAAACCCTCATCTCCCTCAAAACCGCAAACGCCTTCTGCCAATCCCCTCTATCTCTGAACCCAGCAAGGATCCTACTAAACACATACGAATTCAGCCTCACCTCCATCTCCTCCATCTCATTAATCAAGATCCTCGCGCTCTCCCACCTCCCCGTGTTCGTGTACGCATCGATCAGCAGGCTGTGCGTTCTCTCATCCGGTAAGACCCCGCATCTTGGCATTTCATCAAACACTTGCTCGGCGTCTTTCAAAGACCCGACCTCCACATACCACTTAAGCAGGGCATTGTAAGCACGAATCCTCGGCTGCAGCCCCTCACACTTGATCTCCTCGAACATGGCTCGGCCTCCTCGACTCTCCCCTCAGCCCCCAGAGCGGATATCAAGGCGACGACCGCGGGGGACTTTGCGGTGAGGCCCTGGGTCGCCGGAGACGGAGTAGGCGAAGATGAAGTCGGAGAGGAGGCGGGCGTCGGGCTCGAGGGTCTGGATGCGGAGCTCGGCGAGGAGGTCGGAGAGGCGGGGGAGGTCGGGGAGGCGGAGGAGGGACTGGACGACGACGGTGAAGTTGTTGTTGTCGGAGAGGAGGCGGTGGTCGAGGCGGGAGAGGCGAAGGGCGCGGCGGGGTGGCCGGAGAGGGCCCAAGAAGGAGATGAGGGCGTTGAAGGTGAGAGGGGATGGGGAGGGGACGAAGGAGAGCTCGGAGAGGAGGTGGAGGCGGTCGTCGTTGGAGAGGGAGCGGAGGAGGATGGAGAAGGGGAGGTCGAGGTGGAGGCAGAGGCGGTGGCGGTGGAGGAAGGGGAGGAGGGCCGCGGAGGAGGAGGACAGACTCTTCATCAGCGGGTGCCACTAATGCGCGGGGAAGCCGCGGTAAAGGTCGGCGATCTCGACCTCGTTGCCGCCGCTGCTGTTGCCATCGGAGGCGAGGTCGTGGAGGAGTGGGGAGAAGTCGTAGGCTGAGGAGGAGGTGGAGGCCGAGGCGGTGGCGGTGGCGGTGGAAATGGAGATGGAGATGGAGGCAGCGGAGAGGTGGTGGTGGCAGCGGCGGCGGCGGTGGAGGAGGCGGGAGTTGGGTATGGCGAGGTGAGGGGAGCGAGGATGAGCATTAGGGGCTGTTTGGTTGCAGGATTATGGAATTTGGATTCCAAAAATAGTACGTTTGGAATTTCTGGATTTGGTAATTTGTTGTTTGGTTGGTTTTGGATTTGTAGATCTGGATTTGTAGATCCTTGTAATCTTTGTTTGGTTGTTGGAAAAAAAATAGGATTTGGATTTGAGGATTTTAGAGAGAGATAGAGAGAGAGATGATTGTTAAATAAATAAAGTGCATGGGCCCCATCTAAAAGTACAATGAATAGTGTCAAATCCTTGAGAATCCATGAAAATTTTTAGGATTCATGAATCCTTCTTTTGTGGTGGGCCCCCCATATAAAACAAAGGAATCCTAGAAATCATAATCCTGCAACCAAACACAAAATTATGGAATCCTAAGATTCCACAATCCAAAATCCAAATCCAAACCCATAATCCTGCAACCAAACAGGCCCTTAGGGATTATGGATTTGAATTTACTGATTGGATCCTCTAGAATTGCATAATTTTGCATTTGGTTGATGGGATTGGATTTCTAGTATCCCTCTCTTTTTTACGGGGCCTAAAGAATTTCAAGGATTTTCAAGTATTTGGCACTATTCATTGTACTTTTATATGGTACCCGTATATTTTATTTATTTAATAATCCTCTCTCTATGTATCTCTAAAATCCTCAAATCCAAATCCCACATTTTTTCACCAACCAAACAAAAATTACAAGGATCTATAAATCCAATACTAGGAATCCAAAACCAACAAGACAACAAATTACCAAATCCAGAAATTTCAACCGTGCTATTTTGGAATCCAAATTTCATAATCCTGCAACCAAACAGGCCCTTAAGAAGGCCTTTGGAATTTTTTTTTCCTTCCTGGGATTGCTGAGAGAGAGAGAGTGTGTGTTGGGTGTGGGGTGGGAGGGATTTAGGAAAAAATTATTCCATCTGAATAATTCTCGGGGTTTAGGAGCCGTTTGGTTGCAGGATTTGTGTGGATTTTCCACTATTTGGATTCTAGGATCCTTGGATTAGAGCATACTGTGTTTGGTTGTAGGATTAGATAAGTTTGGATTTAATTGTTTTTAGTGAGAGACCCACAAGAATTCTAGGATCCTCAAATCATTTTCTGGATTGAAGCCGAATATGTAGGGCTCATTGCACTTTATGTATTAAAAAATTAACTTTCTCTCTGTCTCTTTCTAAAATCCTCAAATCCAAATCACACTTTCTTTTTATCAACCAAACAAGAATTACAAGTATCTACAAATCCAATACTAGAAATCCAATATTAACCAAACACAAGATTAGCTAATTAAAAAAAAATCTATTGCACTGTTTGGGAATCCAAGCCCGACCTTTTTTCTGATTGATGGGCTGGACCTATTGAATTCTGAAAAGAAATATTCTTTTTCTACCAACTACCCAAGTCCCTCTTTGGTAATTGCATCCTCCGTCCTCCTGTGTATCTAATGAGAGGCATGACAGCCTATGTGGACTTCGGGTAAGAAAAAAATATTACCCCTTTTTAAAGAGTAGAGAAAAGGCTGCTTGTGAAGTATGAAAAGAGATCAAATCTGGTTTCGAACCGGAAGATACTTTGAATGCTCTTTGAATAGGAGATCCGAAATCTTCAGCAACACCAAAGTCTGGAACCCAAACTTCCATTTCTCCTTCTGGTTGTATGTTTGCTTTAGGGTCAGGCTCAGTCGATAATTGTCGGTCAGAAGTCTACCTGGGCGGTAGGGGGGGCTTGAGGTCTTATGAGATTTTAGACCCACAGGACATCATTTTCTAAGCCCAAAATCAAATTACTTGCCCAGATGGTAGATCATCAAGGCTGATGATGAAAACAAAAGGGCTGCTTCATCTCCTTTTTCAATTTTCAAAATGGAAACCAGGATTGGCGCTCCTTCTTCTTAGTATGCTTTCCTAGCTCCTCCGTCCTTATCTAATGGCCATATGCTATCGATCGCGCTACTTAGGTATTGATTTGTTTAAGTTGATTTACTTTTCTGTTACCCATTCCATCGATTTTGCTGGTATTGTTCTATGCGCGTTTATTTGTTCGTATGATGATGACGACGATCAATCTCTGTGCATGAATAGGTCCGGTCTGTTTTCTAATTAATGGGCTGGACCTCACTGAAAAATTCTTTTTCTATATAGGGTATCGTGTCTCTTCCACAGGACATGATAATGATTCCATTATCTTGTTAATCACACCCTCTATCCCTGCTATATCCATCGTTAGGCCAGGTAGGCTGTGTGGACTTTGTCACACAAGTAGTGACGGAGCCTGAAATCTCTTTCAGATGTTGCCTTCCGTTGATCTGCTGATGGCGGCGATGGATAACTGAGATTTGATCTGGAGGCCGTCGCTCCTGAAGCGTGTGGATCTCAATGGGTTGAGGTTGTGGTTGCCGAGTTAGCTGCAAGGAAGTCCCGGATGGTTGTACCACCGAGGACCCTCCGACGATCAAGTTAGATTAGAGATCTGAGCAGAGTAACGGCTTAGTGGAGTCAAAAATGGCTTACCTCGATCGTCTGGGAGAGGGGTTTATATAGCGGTGGCAGTAGGCGAGGCAGGCGCGAGAATCACGCCGGCCGTTACGCTCCCGACGTCACGCCCGCGTGATGAGTGAGACCTCCCATTAATGGCGAGACATGCTCGTTAACGGGGGATCGTGGTGGCGTGGAACGTAGGATGTAGCCGGCGGAGATCACACGCATGGCGAGATTCGCGAGATGGCGGTTACGCCTGCAAGCGGTGCTGTTGGTCGGTCGATGAGACCGAGGAAGATGACCTCGGCAGAAGGGCTCGCAGAGGAGCGGGAGAGCCGAGGTATCTTGGTTCTGCTCGAGCCTGGAGGCGAGCTAAGAGGGCCGAGGAGGCCCGGGCCTGTGATAGCTCGGAGACGAGCTATAGGGCCGAGGAAGCCAATTGTGCTGGGGGCTCTGAGGTGAACCAGCGTTTTCTTGTAGGACGGGCACAGGAGTGGCCTGGTCGGCCACTGTAGGTCCTTTCTTGCATGCTCTGGGACACGTCATTTGCCACGTGTCATGATCTAGGAGACCACCGATATCGAGCATCATCATTAGCTCCCCACTCTCGTCCCGACCAGCTGATGGGTCGGGTCGAGAGTGGTTGGTCGGCTCACCCGAGGTGAGCTCCTTTCCGAAAATATCGTCGGGCGTATCTCTGGGCAATTGGCTGTCTTTTCTGGATGAGGTCAGCGAATCAGGACGAGATCCTTTTCATTAAAGTGGGTGCGCCGGATCGTGTGTTCTTTGGTGAAGCGACAGGCCACGTGTCGGGTGCCGGTTGGCTGATGTGACATGCCGCAGGCTTCTGGCATCCGATGGGACGCTGCCAATATGCTTGCGACAGGTGGAACGATCATGGCCGTTGAGTGCAGCGAACCGTTTGGGCGGGAGTCTACCGTTGCCGTTGGATGAGGATGCGGGCTGTATAAATCGAGGGGAGGCCTGATTCGGGGTCTCTCTCTCTCTTTACATTTTCTCATTCTGAGTTTTGTTAGCTCGGCGCTCTCCTCTTCAGGTCGGATCTCGCTTCTTCTTCCTTCTGCTTCTTCTCCTTCTGAGTCGAGCCTCTTCTCCCTTTTGGCAGGACAGATGGTTCGATCCCAGACTCTTGGTGCCTTCGGCGCTCAGTCCCGGAGGGGGGACGGCGGTGCGACCGTGCCTCCGGCCTACTCAAGCCCTACGCCGGATGTGCCCCCGACGGCGGGGCCACCTGCCCCGTCATGAGCTCCTGACGATTGTTCCGGCGGCGGCCAAAGGCGTTCATGGGTTTACGAATCTCAGACGAGGGATGCAGGAGAGGGCGAAGACGGGGTTCCTCTTAAGCGGAAGAGGACGGTCTCTCGTGCGCCGCCGATGGAGATTCCGGAGGGGACTTCTGTGCAGGAGGGGGACGTCCGGTTCGTGGTCCCGTCAGGGCTTTCCGTTGCCGCCAGCTTCTTGCTGGTATGGAGGAGTCGGCCGGAAGACGGATACCGCGGGGGACCTTGAGGGCCTAACCGACGACTATCGCACAGGAGGCGGTTCAGGTATGTACTCTCTCATGTGTTATTTCGAGCGACCTTTCCTCAGTTTGGGTGTCCTTAAGTTTCTCTGCCATTTTTCGCTAGGTCCTTCAGCACTGCGCCCTTGTTACTCGTATGGAAGCCGAGGGGCTATTTGGGCTGCGAGGTCAGCAAAAGAGTCTTCTTCGGAGGTCGAGGGTCTACGACTCGAGCTGCGTCTGGAGAGGGAGAGGTCGCTCGCCCTCAGAGCCCGGTCAGAAGCCGCGGATCTCACCGTTTCAAAGTGTCGGGAGTCCTACCGCCGCCTAAGTGAATCCCATCGACTCGTTGAAGCGAAGTTGATGGAACTGGTCGATCGCTTTGCAGCCATGAGGAGGGCGAGGGATGCCAGCAGGCGGGATGCCGAGGCGGCGCTTCAGGCGGCGGAGGCCGCCGAAGCCCGGGCTAGGAAGGCGGTGACGGATTATAAGGAGTCGGACCAGTTTTACGCTGACCTCGGTGAGGCCTCTGCCACTGCATGGAACAAGGCTCTTGATGCCGTCAAGGAGCAGCTTCCGGAGTTCGCGGACGGTGAGCTCCGTGCTCGGGTCCCACTCTCGGTGGTCCCGCCTCCGGCCGATAGCGATGAAGGGAGTGAGGTCTAGGCAGGGCTTGCTGTCCGACCTTTTTGGTTTTTCCTTTTTTCTCTTTTGTAAGCCTCCGGGCAATTTTGATAAGGCTGGGGAGCCCACAATACCCTTGTAAAGATTTTTGGCTTTTTGAATAAAGACTTTTTGTTTTTGCAGTAGTGTTTGTGCTTGTACTTCCTTTGGTTGGTAGACACCTGTGTCTGCACAGTACTGCTTTTATGGTCGGCATGCTCCTCGTCTAGCGATTACTCGTCGACTTGACTCTGATCATTTGCCGAGTGTGCGAGGACCGGTGGGAAGACGGTATCTCCATGGCCCCGAAGTCGACGTGGAGATCACTAAGACGTTGATAGAACGGATGCCTCTTGTTGAGTTCATGTTCTTTAGTTATGGAAGGGCCGTAAATGGCCTACTAAGGATAGTGCCGAGCAGGGTAGTTTCTTGGTGCCTCCTGGTGAGAGCTTTGATCCTTAGCGTGGGAGGGGCCGTGGTTGGCCTACTAAGGATGGTGCCGAGCAGGGTAGCTGCTCGGTGCCTCTTGGCGAGGGCTTTGATCCTTAGCGCGGGAGGGGCCGTGGTTAGCCTACTAAGGATGGTGCCGAGCAGGATAGCTACTCGGTGCCTTTTGGCGAGGGCTTTGATCTTTGGTTTGTTGGGGGTAGGGAGCTACCAGCCAGGGATAATCGAGCAAGGGCGGGCTCGATTGCCTCTTGTGAGGGCTTTGATCCTTAAGGACGGGCCGGGCAGGGTTACTGCCCGGTGCCTCTTGGCAAGGGCTTTGATCTGTGGTTTGGTAGGGAGGTACCAGCCAGGGATAACCGAACAAGGGCGGGTCCGGTTGCCTCTGTGAGGACTTTGATCCCTGGTTTGTTGGGGTAGGGAGCTACCAGCCAGGGATAACCGAACAAGGGTGGGTTCGGTTGCCACTTGCGAGGGCTTTTCATCCTTAGCGCGGGAGGGGCCATGATTGGCCTACTAAGGATGGCCAAGCAGGGTTACTACCCGGTGCTTCTTGGCGAGGGCTTTTTTTCCTTAAGGATGGCCGAGCAGGGTTGCTGCCCGGTGCCTCTTGGCGAGGGCTTTGATCCCTGGCATTGTGGGGTAGGGAAGCTACCAGCCAGGGATAGCCGAGCAGGGTAGCTGCTCGGCTGCATCTTGGTGAGGGCTTTAATCCCTGGTTTTGTGGGGCAGGGAATCTACCAGCCAGGGATAGCCGAGCAAGGTAGCTGCTCGGCTGCCTCTTGGTGAGGGATTTGATCCCTGGTTTTGTGGGGTAGGGAATCTATCAGCCAAGGATAGCCGAGCAGGGTAGCTGCGCCCGTCCGCGTCCTGCAAGAGGTAGGCTCCGCCAGGAAGTACTTCGGTTAAGAGGAAAGGACCGTCCCATTTTGGGGAAAACTTGTGCAGCCCTCCTTGATCGACGAACTCATTTCGCCGTAGGACTAGATCTCCGGTCCTGAAGGAGCGACGCTTGACCCGCGCGTTGTAGTATCGGGCAGTTTGCTGCTGATAGGCGGCAGCCCTGATCTGAGCCTGGTCTCGTTTCTCTAACAGGATGTCCAGGTTGGTCCGTAGCGCCGTGGTGTTTGCTTTGTCGTCGAAGTGTTCGACCCGATGACTAGGTAGTCCGATCTCCGCTGGGACCATTGCCTCGGTCCCGTAGCAGAGGCTGAAAGGGGTTTCCCCGGTATGGGTCTTATTTGACGTGCGTTAGGCCCATAGGACCCGGGGCAATTCCTCGACCAAACTGCCTTGACGTCCCTCCAAGCGGATCCGAAGACCCCGGAGGACATCTCGGTTAGCGACTTCGGCCTGCCCGTTGCATTGGGGATGTGCAACTGCGGCGAACTTCATGAGGATATGATATTCGTTGCAGAAATCCTTCACTATTTCGTTTTCGAAGTTCGTCCCGTGGTCGGTGATGATGCACCTTGGGATACCGAACCAGAGTATCAGGTTATTCTGCAGGAACTTGACTGGCGGCGTTTAGCTTCCTGATGGGGACTGCCTCGATCCACGTCGTGAAGTAATCTACCGTGACGAGAACATATTTGTTCCCGCCTATGCCGGTAGGGAAGTGGCCTATCATGTCCAATCCTCACTGGGCGAACGGCCATGAGGAGGTCAGCGCGGTCAGCTCGGTAGCCGGAAGGCGGGGTACGCTTCCGTGGAGTTGGCAGCTTTTGCATCTCCTGACGAGCTTCTGGGCGTCCTCGTGAATAGTTGGCCAGTAGTACCCCTGGAGTAATGCCTTCTGAATTAAGGTTCGGGCCCTTTGGTGTGCGCTGCCGACCCCTTCATGGATTTCACGGAGGACGTAGTCGGCTTCTTGGGGGTCGGCGCACCGGAGTAGGGGCTGAGTGAAGGATTTCTTGTAAAAGTTCCCATTGCTCCAGACGAAGTGACGGGCTTTGGCCCGGAGACGGCGGGCTGCTCCCCGATCCCCTGGGAGCGCTCCATCCCTTAGGAATTCCACGAGGGGCTTCCTCCAGTCTTTGTCGTCTTCTTGCGCTGTGTACACATGAAGTATTGTCGCCCCGTCTTCCACGCTGGGCCGTGGCAGGGTCTCGAAGAGGATAGATCGTTTGTTGTTGGCCGAGTAGGATGAAGCCAGCTTGCTTAGGGCATCAGCTTGGGCATTGAGCTGCCTGGGTATCTGCTCTATTTGGACCTCGTCGAAGTTCCTCCGAAGTTTTCTTACCTCGGCCAGGTACTTTGCCATTAGTGGTTCCCAAGCCTCGAAGTGGCCGGTCACTTGTCCAATGACTAGAGCTGAGTCACTGCGGATTCGAATTGTTTTCAGCCCCAGTCCGGAGGCCATGCGCAGTCCAGCCAGCAGGGCCTCGTACTCTGCCGCGTTGTTTGAGGCCCTGAATCCGAGCTTCAGAGAATACTCCATTTCTGCTTCGTTCAGGCTCCGAATGATAAGGCCGGCGCCACAGCCGTCCTCGGTTGAGGACCCGTCGACGTAGATGACCCACTCAGGGACCGAGTCGGGTTTCCCCACGATCGGGTGTTGATCCGCGGGGGTCGGCGCGGGCTCCGGTTCCTTGCTGAGGATGGTGCACTCGACAATAAAGTTGACCAGGGCTTGCGCTTTGATGGCCTGTGTCGGGCGGTACTTTATGTCGAACTGGGACAGCTCCCACCTCCACTTCTCTAAGCGGCCCGAGGATTCAGGTGAGGCGAGGATAGCCCCCAGCGGGCACTCGGTGAGGAAGAGGACAGTGTGCGCCTGGAAGTAGTGTCGTAGCTTTCTTGAGGTCACTATGAGGGCCAGGACGATCTTCTCTATGGCCGGATACCTCATTTCTGCGTCTTTGAAGATGTGGCTCACGTAGTATACCGGCTTCTGCACTCCGTCGACCTCCCGGACGAGCACTGAGCCTGCTGCTTGGTCGGATACCGCCAGGTACAGCGATAGCTCGTCTCCTTCAACTGGTCGGGTGAGCAGCGGTGGCTTTGCCAGGTGCTTCTTTAACTGGTCGAAGGCGGTCTGACACTCCTCCGACCACTCGAACCTCGGGATTTTCCTTAAAGCTTTGAAGAAGGGGAGGCATTTTTCCCCAGACCTCAACATGAAGTGGCTCAGAGCGGCCACCCGCCCAGTTAGCCGCATGATCTCGATGTTGGTCTTGGGCGCGGTCATGTTGAGGATAGCGTCGATTTTTTCCGGGTTGACCTCGATCCCACGGTGGGTGACCATGAAACCGAGGAACTTTCCCCCGGTGACCCCGAATGCGCACTTGGCGGGGTTTAGCTTCATCTTGAACTTGCGGAGGACCTTGAAGGCTTCGCCCAGGTCCTTGGAGTGGTCGGTTGACGAGACCGATTTGACGAGCATATCTTCGACGTAAATTTCCATGTTCCTTCCAATCTATAGCTTGAACATGCGGTTGATCAACCGTTGGTACGTAGCTCCGGCGTTCTTAAGGCCGAAGGGCATCACCTTGTAGCAGTATAACCCCTGGTCCGTTGTGAATGCGGTAAGATCTTCGTCTGTCAGACTCATACGGATCTGATTGTAGCCAGAGAAGGCGTCCATGAAGCTCAATAACTCGTGACCTGCCGAGCTGTCGACGAGCTGGTCTATCCGAGGTAGAGGATAGTTGTCTTTGGGGCAGGCCTTGTTGAGGTCGGTGAAGTCGACGCACATGCGCCACTTCCCGCTTATTTCTTGACCAGGACTACGTTTGCTACCCACTCTGAATAGGGCACGTTCCGAATGAAGTTGGCGGCGAGGAGCCGATCTACCTCGTCCTTTGTTCCCCTCCGAAACACGGAGACGCGATAAACGTCTAGCCTGAATTTTGGGGCAGATGCAAATTGGTGCTATCCGTCCACCTCTCCGAAGATTCCAAGTTGATTTATGGCACCATGTATCGAAGGTTTAAACGGATGCGGCCGATGTAGCAGATTTCGTCAGATTCCCCCTCGTTTGAGGGGTTTTTGATTGTGGGGACGCTCTTCCCTGCAGGCGCAAGCCCCTGCAGTTAATTACGCTACCGCATCGCGGTAACAACTTTCTCCTTCTCTAAATGGTCACTTCGTGTCGTAGGTGTTTGTTTTGTGTTTGGTTGCCCGTGGATTGTATACGGAGACTAATTTGTCACCCGTAAGGCGTGGACTATTCCAAATCCATATCTTTCTTAGATTTGGGTTTGGGGGGTTGGGTTTAAGGATACGTTAGCCTCATTTGAGACAAAGATCAACTTAAACGTTTGTTAAGGATACGTTAGTCTCATTTTAGACTAAGATCAACTTAACGGGATCGTTTAGATCCAACAAGAGAGCAATTGGGCTCTATTGTTTAGTTTAGTGACATTGTGGTCGATTAGTTTAAGGACGTTACGGTCCATTGTTAGTTTAAGGACATCTCAGTCCATTGTTAGTTTAAAGACATCGCGGTCGAGGTTAAGGACATCATAGTCTGTGAGTTTAAGGACCCCACAGTCCAATGTTAGTTTAAAAATATCACAGTCGAGGTTAAGGACATCAAAGTCCATGAGTTTAAGGACCCCACAGTCCAATGTTAGTTTAAAGACATCACGGTCGAGGTTAAGAACATCATAGTCCATGAGTTTAAGGACCCTACAGTCAAGGTTAAGGACATCATAGTCCATGAGTTTAAGGACCCCACAGTCCGTAGTTTAGAGACGTCATAGTCTGTGAAATGTGTGGTTGTCGGGACCCGTCACCTCTTTGAAGACGTTGAAGGATTACAACGACAAATATCAAAGGAGTGAAGAGATGTACCCTTGAACCAAGGTTGATTGGGGATCTGTAGTCCAATTTGGAGCTAAGATCAATTAATTAGATTATGAGCTCATTGGCTCAGTTAAATCTGAATTGAGAACTTATGGTCAATTTGGGCTAAGTCCAATTAGATTAGAAATATTGGCTCTTTGTTGGACCATCACACACTTGTCTGGGTTCAAACCCATATTATTTAGCAATGCTAAACCAGAGTTTGAAGGCTCTGATAACATTTTTGTCTTTGACTGAGTATTAAACATTATAGCTCTGAGTTTTATTCAATTTTGAGATTTAGTTAGAGGAGATGTTTTTTTGCCTCTGGAAACTTAGCCAATTTGGCTAAAAATAGTGTTAAACACTAGAGAACAACAGTGTTAAACACTGAAAATGAAATGCTCAGAGTAGTATTAAACACTAGAAGGCAACAGTGTTAAACACTGGGAATAAAACTCTCAAATTAGTGTTAAACACTAGAGAGGAAGAGGTCACGTGGGAACACGTGAGGGCACCCAAAGGTGGGGCCGGATCTCATTTACTTTGTTATGTAAATAAGTGTTAAACACTTTTGATTTTCTAGCCATCACGTGTTGGCACGTGATGGATATCTGTGCATTAGTTGTTAAAGCATTTATTAGGGGTCACGTGGTAACACGTGAGAGAACCCAAAACCAACATTTCCTTTGCTTTTATTCTTTTTGTTTTGGAGGTCACGTGGGAGCACGTGAGGCATTGCCTCAGGGCTAATTCCTTCTTATTTTGGAGGATCTTTTCAGGGGTCACGTGGGAACACGTGACTCTAGTTCTTTACATTCATGGAGATCTTTCAAGCCTCTTTATTTTTTAAGAATTAAATTCTCTGTAGGGTTAAACCCTAATTATGTTTTAGAGGAATTAAATTCCCATGTATGTGAAAGAATTAAATTCTTATATAGGGTTAAACCCTAGTTCTGTCTTGGAGGAATTAAATTCCTATAATTTTAAGAGAATTAAATTCTCATATAAGGTTAAACCCTAATTTTATCTTGAAGGAATTAAATTCCTTTGAGTTTGAGAGAATTAAATTCTCATATAGGTTAAACCCTAGTTCTGTCTTGGAGGAATTAAATTCCTATAGCTTTAAGAGAATTAAATTCTCATATAGGGTTAAACCCTAATTTTATCTTGAAGGAATTAAATTCCTGTGAGTTTGAGAGAATTAAATTCTCATATAGGGTTAAACCCTAGTTTTATTTTGGAGGAATTAAGTTCCTGTAAATTTGTGAGAATTAAATTCTCATATAGGGTTAAATCCTAATTTTATCTTAGAGGAATTAAATTCCTGTAAGTTGGGGGAATTAAAATTCTCTAAACTCAATTCTCCCTCTAAGTTTTGGATTTGCATGGCAGAATCTCCCCGATGAGAATTAAATTCTCAACCTGTGGGGAGATTTGCTTCTACAAATCTTCAACCAGAGGAAGAACTAAGTTCTTTTGCAGAAGAGTTAAACTCTTAGATTGAGAATTAAATTCTCTTTTTTTGTTTTATGGAGCTTAGATTCCTTTCCCATTTCTCACCTAAGGTTTTCTTTCTTGAGAATTAAATTCTCCTTTCTTTTCTCTCTGCTATTTGCCTTTAGAAAATTTCAAGATCCCAAAATTCTATATATTTCTTCTCTTCTTGGCTCCTATTTATAAGAGAAGGAAAAGAATCAATTTGTTTAATAAATTTTTCATTGAAAGATTTTGTTTGTTTTTCGTAACTAATGTGATTTTTTAGATCACTCAGTGAATTTTATTCACTATTGGATTTTTAATCCAAAAGATATTCTGTTTGTTATTTTTGGTGAAATTTAGGGAAATCTTTCCTTGTCTAAATTCTTTCCATAAATTGGTGATTTTTAATCACCCTTGGATTTTTAATCCAATGGTCCCCCATAATCCTTTTTTGTTTGGAAAGATTTGGAGAAATACTTTCCCAGTTAGGGTCTTTGATTTCCTTTAATTAGAATTTAGTTCTATCAATTTATAAGGCTTTCAAAGCCTATCACGTGTTGGCACGTGACCCCTCCTCATTCAGAATTTTAATTCTGTCTTATGACTGGGCTAAAGACCATCATGTGTGAGCACGTGACCCTTGGTCACGTGTGAGCACGTGATGCCCCATTGGAGTCCTTCCTTAGCCATTCGTTTACACTTCTGCTTGATTAGAATTTAACTATCACGTGTCAACTCGTGACCCTTGGTCGCGTGTAAGCACGTGATACCTCATTGAGGTAACTCCTGATTTTTAATAAGATAACAAATGCCCCCACAGCGTTGCTCTCACGTGTCTGCACGTGAGTGCAACGCTGTCACTTTTGTGACCGTTGGATCTGTCTAGGGAATAGGGGAGATGAAATGTTTCCCATCATATCCTATAAATGCAGGGGTCTCTTCCGAAGTGCCTCCACTCTTTCATCTTCTTCCCTGTTCATTTTCTTTGAGAATTTAATTCTCTTTCTCAGAGCTTAGTTCTCTGTTCCAAAATCTTCAGAGTTTAACTCTGTTCAAGAAAGAATCTTTTCTTCAGGTAATGATTTTGAACGAATGAAGAACTTTTTGCAGAAATCTTTATTGGATTTTAAATCCATACCAAGGGTTTTTTCCCATTGTGTTTGCGTGCTTTATTTATGCCATTTTGTCATATCGTTGTTGTTGCTCACGTGTTTGGCATGTGAGGCATTGCTGGGGATTTCAATTTCACATCGGCACCCACTCACGTGTTATTCATGTGCGATACTGTTTTACTTTTCAGTCCATATCAAGGTTGGTGCTCACGTGCTCTGAACGTGGGGCCCTGTTGATGGGGTTATTTAATTTCCCATGCAATCTTTCTATGTATGACCCTTGAATGCAGAGAGGGAGCCTTGGAAATAATTCCACCTCTTTGATTTCCAACGCCTTTCCTTTTTCTGGGTCTTGGAAATAGTTCCACCATGCAATATTTTCCGTGCGCAGCATTTAATGTTTCCCTTTATAACCTGAAGCCATAGTTTTCTTTCTCTTTTCACAGAGAAATCCATTTACAACTTAGGGTAATTTATCTTGAGGAAACAATTAAGTGCTATGGCTTGCAACCGCCCCCATGCTCGTCGACATCCGTGGGAAGTACCCGTTGAGGAGATGATTCCTTGTTTTGCCGCGCGACTGGTGGATCTCCTGCTCACCGATGCCGAGTGTGACGCGGTGATGTATGAACTTCTGATCCATAAGGGGTCCCCTCTTCCAATGGGATCCATTTGGCTCCGGATGATTCTTCTTGCCGTGCTCGCTGACACCCCTCCTCACCCAGCGGAGATGACCCTGGCGATGCTTGATGCGGCTGAAGACAAGCTCGAGTGTTTTTATGAGGCGTGGCTGATTACTCAGGCTCTGAAAGATTGCTCGGTTCATCGGTTGGGCCAGATAAGAGCCCGGCGGGCCATTATGTTTGCTTTTGCGGATGAACATGGCGCCAATCGGTGGGGAGCCACTCCTCGTGAAAATCGTCGTTTCGACGTGCTGGAGAAGGCGGAGAGGGAGTTAGAAAATTTTGTATTCTGTTTTGTTAACCCTTGTGCCACTGATCCCTTATTTGGTGATCTTTTCCGGTGGCGTAGTGTGTTTAAATCGATGTACTCTTTTTATCATTGGCTGTTACATGCTTTCTGTTGAATTTTCATGTTTGTAGGATACCCGTACGTGCATTTTGCTTGCGTAAATGAGCTTTATATATATATATTTTTTATGGGAACTTTCTTTAATTGCGAGCACCATCGTTATGTTGCATGCACATCAGTGCTCTGGGTATCATTTCCTTTTAAACATTCATATAGTTGCAAATGCATGCTTGATAGGATATATATTGGAGACTTTCCTTGTTGCTTCCCACGTCAAGTGGCTTGTGCTCGTTTTATAGCGAGTATTGTCGTCGAATGGAGGCTTGTTTGCATGTTCTCGAATGTACACGCCTTCCTTCGGAGGTTGTGGCCGCGGAGGCGAGCTTACAGGGGCTGATTAAGCGGTGTGCTGCGAACATGATATCCTGTGAGAAAAGGCTCAGCCGCAAGTTTTCGGAGAGGGAGCTGGCTTCTAAAGCGTTGAGGGAGCTTCAAGCCAACCTTACGGCCAAGGCCACTAAAGCATACGAACTTTGGCGAGTGCTCCAAGAGGCCATCAAGGAGGTGGTAGCCATTGATAAGGCCGCCGTGTTCACTCGTAAAATGGTTGAGGACCATAAGGTTACTGAAAAAGAGTTTGAAGGCCTGCTTGCCTCATACCAGGCCCAGCAAGCTCAGGCGGAGGCCCGCCTTTTGACGATACTGAATCATGAAGGTGAGGCTCAGCGAAAAAGGGATGAACTGGCAAATCTGCTAAATCGCCCGCCGACTTGAAGAATTGTATATATATTTTTTCATTCTTCCTTTGTACATACTTCTGAATGAGAGTATATTTTTTTTGTTCTTTCACGAATTGTACTTTGTATTCATTTTAATTCATGAATAAAAGACATATTTTTCTTCATGATGGTGTGTCCCTTTTATTAAATGTATTCTGTGGATAGTCTATTTCGATTTCTTTGCAGGACAACGATGGTTTAGGATTCAGGGTTAAGATCTGCCTCCTAAGACTTTTCAACTTTATGAGCCGTGAGGGTCTCATAAAGAATTTTCTCCCTACCGGTCGAGAGGATCCCGTAGGTGTAATTTCTCCTTAAGAATCGTGAGGATTCCTAAGTGTGTTTTCTCTTGAAAGTCGTAAGGATCTCACAAGAGAGTTTGCTCCCTTACGAGTCGTGAGGACCCGTAAGTGATGGGTGAAGTTATCATCATCCGCATTTCACGGAATCAGGGGTTGCTCTGGATGCTTCCCACGGGGTCATAGCCGTGTTCTGCGAGGACCAGGCTCCGCTCTGGACGTTTCCCACGGGGTCAGGATTAACATAAGCCGTGTTTCACGTGACCAGGAATTTTGCTCTGGATGCTTCCCACAGGGTCATTGCCGTGTTCTGCGAGGACCAGGCTCTGCTTTGGATGCTTCACACGGGGTCATTGCCGTGCTCTGCGAGGACCAGGATCCGCTCTGGATGTTTCCCACGGGGTCAGGATTGACATAAGCCGCGTTCTACG
The DNA here is from genome assembly GCA_030015575.1 of Agapanthus africanus. Taxonomy (NCBI): domain Eukaryota; kingdom Viridiplantae; phylum Streptophyta; class Magnoliopsida; order Asparagales; family Amaryllidaceae; genus Agapanthus; species Agapanthus africanus. The sequence continues at coordinate 980,582,174 of CM057338.1, read as the reverse complement.
TAACTAGGAATTTTGCTCTGGATGCTTCCCACGGGGTCATTGCCGTGTTCTGCGAAGACCAGGCTCCGTTCTGGATACTTCACACGGGGTCATTGCCGTGCTCTGCGAGGACCAGGATCTGCTCTGGACGTTTCCCACGGGGTCAGGATTGACATAAGCCGCGTTCCATGCCAGGAATTTTGCTCTGGATGCTTCCCACGGGGTTATTGCTGTGTTCTGCGAGGACCAGACTCCGCTCTGGATGCTTCACACGGGGTCATTGCCATGCTCTGTGAGGACCAGGATCTGCTCTGGACGTTTCCCACGGGGTCAGGATTGACATAAGCCGCGTTCTACCTAACCAGGAAGAGTTGACTTTATCCGCATTTCACGGAGTTGGGGTTTGACTCTCGGTCATCTGTGCAGCGCCGAGTCATGGAACTGGGGGCTGTCGCTGTTCCGCTTTGCTTAATGTTGTGTTTGTTATAATGAGACGAATGTTGAGATGATCTCCAGGCTATCTGTGAACCGTTGAGATTTGGCTTCTTCTTCTGATGAAACCTAGGGAGGAAAGGTGTGATTCCTTCTTTATTTGTGCCCCTGGATTGTATACAAGGATTGATGTGATATCATCTGTAGGGCAAGAATTTCATCATTTTTTTATTTTATTCCGCGATACTCTATCATTTCAGCTTTTATATCGCGAAGGTCGCGATTGCCCAATCATTTCGGCTATTTTTCGCGGTGCCCAATCATTTCGGCTATATATTTTTTTATTTTTACTCGCTGCTTTTTATTGCAAGCTGCCCAATCATTTCGGTTATTTTGCATGCATGCATTTTTACTTGCTGATTTTGTTTGCAAGTTGCCCCATCATTTCGGCTATTTCGTATGCATGCGTGGTTTGCTAGCATTTTTCGCTGCAAGCTTGGAATTAGACACTGATTTCGACATCAGCACCGCTACAACTAGGATATTCCCAGGAGCGAATCATCATTTGCCTCTGTCGATGAAGAACAAAGGTGGCTTAGTAAACAGGGTAAAGATCCTGTCGACTAAGGGTTTTGACTTCATGAGCCGTAAGGGTCTCGTAAAGGTATTTCTCCCTATAAGTCGTGAGGATCTCATAGGTATAATTTCTCCTTAGGAATCGTGAGGATTCCTAAGTGCATGTTCTCCTATAAGTCGTAAGGATCTTACAAGAGGGTTTTCTCCTTATAAGTCGAGAGGACTTACAAGGGGTGTTCATCGTGTAGACATATCCCTAGTCACGGATGGGACTTCGTTAGGGAAATATTTATTCGCCCCCGTGGATTGTATACAAGGGTCAGCATTTAGCCGCTTGTAGGACAGTATTGGAGGTTGTGGGGGGCTGCTTAAGAACAGGTTCAGATCCCTGTACCTTAATACTTTTGAATCTTATGAGCCGTAAGGGTCCCATAAGAGGGTTCTCCTTACGAGTCGTGAGGATCTCGCAAGTGTAATTTCTCCTTAGGCATCGTGGGGATCCCTAAGTGTGTTGCTCCCTTGTGAGTCGTAAGGATCTCACGCAGGTGGATTCTCCTTACAAAGTCGAGAGGACCTTGCAAGTGTCTTTCAACGAGATTGCTCTCTTTCGGGTTTTCACAAAACTCGCCGGTAGCCCTGCTGTTTTTACTCATGGTGCCTTTTCGGGTTTTCATCCGTGCCCATTTCGCTTATGGACATACCATTTTTCTTTCTTTTTTTTTATTCTTATTCTTTTATTCTTTTTTTATGTCAGCCTTGGGATGCTGCAATCCACAGTAGTTTATCGACGTCTCGGTCAATAGCTAGTTTTTAGGACATAGTGGTCCATTGTTAGTTTAAGGATGTTTCGGTCCGTCGTTAGTTTAAGGACGTTTCGGTCCGTGGTTCTGCTACTACTTATAGAGTTTGGGCTTAGGAAGATAGCGAGCGGATATAGGCGTCGTCATCTTATCGTTGACCTAGGCTTGTGACTCGTCAGGCGTAGTATTTCTTCAGGAAGCGACCGTTTATTGGCCTGAAAGGTCTTTCACCATGCATGTCTATGAGTAGATAGGCTCCACCCTGGTAGACTTTGTCTATAATATACGGGCCTTCGTAGTTCGGCTCGAATTTCTCTCGTTTGGCGCAATTAGGGATCATAGGTCTTTTGACCACTAGCACGAGTTCGCCTTAGCGGAATATCCTCGGCCTAGTCAATCTTTCATATGAGCGAGTCGTCTTTGCTTTATAAGCCTCCAGATTTTGTTGCGCTGTGAGCCGGGTTTCATCAAGGGCATCGAGCTCCTCAAGCCGAAGGTGAGCATTCTCTTCGTTCGTTAGCTCGTAATGAACTGCCACTCGTAAAGAGGGTGGCTCTATCTCGAGGGGGAGTACTGCTTCTGTACCGAATACCAATGTGTACGGCGTCGTATTTGTGGCCGTTTTGAACGTAGTTCGATACGCTTAGAGAGCTTCATGTAGTCTCTCGTGCTAGTCCTTCTTATTTCGGGACACCGTCTTTTTCACGATCTTTGTCAAGGTCTTGTTGAAAGCCTCAGCTAGACCGTTAGCTCGGGGATTATAGACCGAGGAGTATCTCCAGTCTATGTTGTGCTGTTGTGCGAAGCGGCTGATCTTTTGGCTTCTGTAGGCTGGCCCGTTATCGGAGATAATTCGTCGCGGAGTGCCAAACCGATAAATGAGTGTCTTGAAGAAATGGAGGATATTCTCCGTCTTCACTTCCCTCAGCGGTACTGCTTCTGCCCATTTAGAGAAGTAATCAGTTGTTACCAAAATGAATCGATGTCCTCTGGACGATGTTGGTTCGATGGGGCCGATTATGTCGGTTCCCCACATTTCGAAGGGCCAGCTAGCCACCGTTGGATGCAGCGGATTTGGATGTTGATGGATAAAGTCCCCGTGAATCTGGCACGAGTGGCGTTGCTTCGCGTATTCGAAGCAGTCATGGATCATCGTGGGCCAATAGTAGCCCATCCTTTTGATTTTCAGCTTCATCTTAGGGCCGGCTTGATGAGAACCGCAGAGTCCGTCGTGAGTTTCTTAGACGACTCTTTTTGCTTCTTCAGGTCCCAGGAATCTTAACCACAGAGAATTAAATGACCTCTTATACAGAGTATCATTGACGAAGGCGAAAGATAGAGCTCGTTTCATGAGCTGATGTTTTGAGGATGCATCTTCGGGTGTTCGACAGGATTTGAAGTAGTCTATAAAGACTTCTCTCTAATCTTCAACCTTTTCCTGATCTTTTACTTGCAGCGCCATTCGCTCGGTCGCTCCCTTTTCTTCGGATGACTCCGGAGATATTTTTGCCGGTGCAAGTACCCGACGGCTTTGTACAATGATCCTCACGTCATCGAGGTTCTCGTCAGCCAATTCCTTAGCGAGCTTGGCTAATGCATTCGCCTTGCTATTTTTCGCACGCGGTATGCTTTCCAAGGTGTAGGAAGGAATTTGAGTCAGCAGCTGCTGTACTCTCTCACCGTACTTTACCAACTCTGGCTTGCACGTTTGATAGTCGCCGTTTACTTGACTAACGACCAGTTGGGAGTCTTCGTATATGAGGAGGTTTCCAATTCCCATGTCGATGGCGATCTCGAGACCTGCTATCAAAGCTTCATATTCGGCTTCATTGTTTGTCCTCAGCTCTGTCAAGGAGAAGGCGAAGCGCATTATCCCTCCGTGTGGAGTTACGAAGATGAGGCCTACCCCCGATTTGATTATATGGGTGTTTTGTTTACGCTTCTTCATGGAAGACGCCCCATAAAAATAGAGTTCCCACCGGGTATCATCCCCGTCGATCGTGTCAAACGCATGTTCGTCTGGCAGTTCACAATTCAAAGGAGAATCGGCAGGTATCGGATGCTCAGCGAGGAAGTCGGCGATGGCCTAGCCTTTCACTGTCTTAAGAGGCTGATAAGTTATCGAGAACTCCATCAAGAGCATGGTTCATTTAGAGAGCCGCCCCGTCAATATGGCCTTTGACATCAAATATTTGAGAGGATCCACCTTCGATATGAGACGGACTTCATGCGCCAACGCATAGTGCCTGAGCTTCGTTATCGTGAAGATCAATGCCAGGCAGTGTTTTTCGATGGGAGAATAATTGCTTTCTGCCCCCAGTAGAACTCGACTCAAATAGTATAGGGCTCTCTTCTTCCCTTGGTCGTTCTCTTGTGCCCATAATGCGTCTAAAGAAGCTTCAAGGGCGGTTGTATACAGAATGAGAGGAGCGGCCAGTACCGGCGGATTCTGCAGGTATTGCTTGATTTCGTCCAATGCGTTTTGGCACTTGCGATACCAGACGAAAGGGGTTCCCTTCTTCATCAGGTGACTGTAAGGACGGCACTTGCCTGAGAGATTGGCTATAAATCGCCGGATATACGCAAGCTTCCCTTGGAGAGACCGCAATTGCTTAAGAGTCCTTGGCGGGGGCATTTCCATGATCGCTTTAATCTTTGACGGATCTATCTCGATACCTCGGTGTCGGACGATGAATCCTAGGAACTTGCCCGAGGAAACTCCGAACGCGCATTTGAGAGGGTTCATCTTCAAGTTGTATTGCCGAAGGCATTGAAACACGATTCTCAGATGCTCTAAATGTTCCTCGTATGATTTGCTTTTCACCACGAGGTAGTCGATATAGCATTCGGCGATTTCATGTATGAGGTCATCGAAGATCTTCGTCATGGCCCTCTAATAGGTGGCACCGGCGTTCTTTAGACCGAAAGGCATCACCTTGTAGCAGAATATGCCCAAAGGGGTCCGGAAAGCGGTGTGCTTCTGGTCCCCGGGATGCATCTTTATTTGAGTGTATCCTGACGATCCGTCCATGAAGGAGAAGACTTCGTGAGTGGATGTGTTATCTATCATCAGCTCAGTGACTGGTACTGGAAAGTCGTCCTTTGGACAGGCTTTATTGAGATCCCGAAAGTCCACGCATATGCGCACTGTCCCGTTTTTCTTCATCACCGTGACGATGTTTGCGATCCAGTCAGGATACTGAACCTCTTGGATGAAACCAGAGTCGATTAGCTTCTTGACCTCGGCGTTGACGCTCATCTCAAGCTCGAGCCGCATTCTTCTCGGTGCTTGTTTGATTGGCTTGGCGTCCGGGGATACTGCCAATTTATGGACCGCAATATCTGGATCTAGTCCTGGCATCTCGGAATAGTTCCATGCAAAGCAATCTTTATGCTGCATAAGCACGTCTTATAGTGTAGCCACCCTTTCTTCAGACAGCAGCTCGCTGACGAATGTTGGTCGCAGGTCACTTGCCGTACCCAGATCAATTTTCTTGAGGTTATCTGTAGTAATGTGTATTCCATCTTCTAGCTCTTTCGGCACCGGTGGAAACTCTGAGATCACCTCGTCATCATTATTTTCGAAGCACCAGGGAAAGTCATCCATATTCTCGGGCTCTTCTTCTGATAGCGTTATCATATGACAAGTACGAACTCGCTTCCAAGACCAATATTGATCTGGTTCTACTCTCGCTGTATGCGTGGTTTTCGGTTCATACTTCTGTGGTGGAGTTACCCTCCAACTGCTGGATAGAGCAAACCTGCCGAGCTGATATTGGTCTTCGACCCAGTTCTTGAAGGTGAAGCAGTCTTCGAGAGGATGTCCTATTGTTCGGTGATAGGAGCAATAATCTGGGTGATTGACTTCGCCTGCTTGATCGGGGTGTTTGGACTCCGTAAGTGTAATCATTTGATGTTTTATGGCAAGATCAAGTATCTTCCATGTTTTGTTCTGGGGAAAAGAGTATGCTCGACCCATCTTCTTTATAAGAGACGAATCCAGATTGCTCGATTTCCGATCGTGTGGCATGCTGGTCCCGCTTTGTCGCTGTCGAATGCCTTTCACGCTCCTTGATTTATTTTTGCCTCCGTGTCGGGCCTTTTGTATGACGGGTTGATAAGGAAGAGCATTGTCATTCTCCGCGGCCTGTCGAAGGAGGCGCTGCATCCTGGCTTTTTCGTAAATGGCCATCTCGCGGCTATGGTCATCCCGGATCTTCTGACCCGCTTCCCTTACTAGCTTGTCCATCCGTTTTTCAAACGATGGACTCGGCATTTTGATGGTAGGATCTCGTTTTGGTTCAGGGTCGGCATCTTTTAATAGAACGTCTCCTTCTTCATCGAAGTCATGTATGACGTAGCTGCCATGGACTTGCTCCCGTTTTCTGGATTGAACATATCCAAGCCCGATCGTTTCTATTCTCCCGTTGGGCAACTTGCGCTGAGTTCCGCGGACATCCCAAATCCTATTGTAGAATTGAGCTTGTCGAGTAGTCTGTCTGAAGGGTACACCTTGGCCCTTTAATAGCCTTTTCAAGCATTCCGTGTAATATCTAGGCAGACGGATGGGTTGGAGCCTATCGAGCGTAGAATCGGCACCATGCCAAATTTCTTTTTCCGTTTTGGTTCCCTCGGATCGGTAGAATAGGATCATCTTTTCACCTTTTCGCCTGGGAGGGACGTAGAATGTCTGCAGTTCTTGCACACTATGAGTTTTAAGTGCATCAATCTCTTTGTAATGATCTTGTGGAACCATGGTGATTTGCAAACTCTGATTATCGCCAGCGAAGGCTTGTATTGATGGCCGAGCGGAAAATATAGCGTTAACCTCGTCTTCCGAGTCGCTGCCGAAAATCAACATAGGGGCGGACGGTCCCGGGTTGTTGCGTTGTGGCGGCCCTGAATAAACTATCTCTTCTTCCTCCTCGGTATCACTCCAGAAGACCGGAATAGTAGTGATGGCTTTGTTCTTCGGTTTGTGACATCTTTCCGTATCCTCAAAATCTGGTAAGAAGTATTTTGCATTTTCGTATTTTCGGACTTTGTTCATGGAGAATGGGTTTAACTCTCCCGTCACAGTGTACTCGAGACCATCCTTGAAATACTTCATACACTGGTGTTGTGTAGAAGGGATGATATTATACTCGTGTAACCAGGGCCGGCCGAGCAAAGCGTTATAGCAGGTCTTAGCATCAATGACGTGAAATTTAATATCCGTGACAAGTAGCCCGAAGCGTAGCGTCAGTATCATAGACCCGGGAGTCCGTGATGACTGGGAGTCAAAACCGGAGATGGTGATCTTATCACGAGCGAGGTGTTGAACGCTCATGCAGATTTCCTTTAACACCCTTACGTTAAGGAGATTAACAGAGGACCCATTGTCGACCAGGATTTTGCCTATCTTGATATCGTGACATTATCCGGAGACATAAAGGGGACAGTTGTGCTCGCACGTCCCGAGAAGGAGATCTTCATTGCCGAAGGTGATATCGGCTGTGTGCACTTCTTCCAGCTTGTCCTTCATCTTTTCTTCGGTGAGGAACGCTTGGAATTGCTTGGGCTCCTGCAGTGCCTTGATCAAAGAATCTCTTGCTTCTTTTGATAGCAGAAGGGCGTCGAGAATGCTTAGCTGCGAGGGTAGCTTCCTCAAGTGTGCAAGAACGTTGTAGTCCACCTTGCTCTTCTTCGGCGGGTCTTTGGCTGTCAGCTTTTCGACGGCTTGGTCATCAAGGATGATATTCTCAGGGACCTTTTCTTTTCCCTTATCTTTTCTATTCGTGGGTCCGAGATTCTTTTCAGGCAGCGTACGATTGCACAGCTGAATATTTTCACAGGTCTTTGGTTCTTCCTCTTTTCCCGAGGTGGATTCTTTGAAGAGAGGGCCAAGAGTCATCTCTTCGTCAGAGTCGCTTCCGAAGGTGAGAACTTGCGATCCTCCAGCGTTAACCATGCTACAGTTGCCGGTAGTTTCTCTAAACCCTTCGGTCGTACTTCTTCGCTCCTGACGAGTTTTGCGTTTTATCCGCTTAAAATGTTGCCGGTGAGCAATATATCCCTGCCACCATCTTTTAAAAGCGTTGCACTCTTCGGTGGGGTGTGCAATCTTTCGATGATATAAGCAGTAGCTATGATGCATTTCTGCTTCACCAAGAATGTTTCCTTCAGAGGGTGGCAACTTCATCCCCATTGATATGGCTTTGGCGAACCTCTTCCTCGTCTTGAACCTGCTTTTATTCGCGGCGGATGCACTTTGATTTGGTGGGAGCGTTTCAACCCTTTCGTCCAGTCACCGGCGCTTGGCTTTTTCAAATATGGCCATCTCACGCTTTCGAGCAGCTTTGCTTTTAAGGAGAGCTTCATTCAGGAATGCATCAATCATTTCGTCTGATGGCCCTAAAAGTTTTGGCTCAGGATTTGCCCCCAGTTTCTCGGTGCAAGGAGCTTCTTCATCGTCTATTGACGAGTGAGAGATCACATGGCAGCTTGCTACGTAACCCTCAGATTCATCCGACGAATCTTCTCCATCATCTCTGTCCTCAAGGACGTGGCTGAGAAATTCTTGGAGTGTGACTGGAGTCCGTGCTTTCTGGTTATACTCTTCCAGCGCGTCAATCTATTTTTGTAGGTCCGTGTGCTTGTCAGCAGGCTTCATGGGCTTTTTGATCTTCTTCTTCTTCTTCGAAGACTTCGATGGCTGGGTGTGAACGCTTTGTCTATCATCACCAATCTTTGGAGTTGGACGCGGCTTCAGCATCCCTTCGATGATCTCAGGTTCCAACGGATTCTTCCACCTGATCGCCGGGCATGTCTGGAGATCGTTCAACATTCTTTTAGTTTTGGCTGAAAGAGCGACCTCCCATGGAACTTCTTCAACAAAAGAGCATGATGCCCCCGGTGTGTCCGTCTTCTTAGGAGTGTACGGTTATGGTGGGCTTACTTTCCACTTCTCAGACAGCGCAAACTTGCCTTGTTGGTACCGATCCTCGATCCATCCCTTAAAGACGAAGCAATCTTCGATTGGATGGCTTACCGTTTGGTGGTAAGGGCAATAATTGGGACTATTAGCCTCGCCGGGTTGCAGTGGTCGCTTAGGATTTGGCAGATTGATGAGCCTGTTGCGCATCGCCAGTTCGAACAGTCTCTTCGTTTTGTCTCGAGGGAACGAATAAGGACGCTTCATTTTCTCATTATAGTATCGCCGTCTCTCTTCCAGTTGATCCGTTAGTTTTGGGGCACTGGGCTGTTGTTGGGTATTCGCAACGAAGGTCGCCTTCCCTTTACCCTTTTCGTTCCGCGGTTCCGGCTTTGGAGGAGACGATCTATGACCCATCTGGTCCATCTGGGCTAGCTTGTCGATTAAAGCTTGGAACGTGGTCGGTTTGAAGAACATCATGAATTGTGAAATAGTTGCATGAGGGTCTAGGGTGCCCACGAACATGCCCACTGCTGGTGCTTCTTCGATGCGCCGTTCGTATTTCGACCACAGATTCCGCCATCGGATTGCGTATTGAACCCACGTCTCGCCTGGCTTCACCCTGGCATTGATCAATGCCGTTATTGGGGTGCGTTCACTAGCACTCACGAATCGATGGGTGAATAACAACTCTATTTCTGCGAAAGTCTTGACGGAGTCGTTTGGAAGTTCGGAGTACCACTCAAATGCCGTCTCCGACAAGCTGCCGACGAATTGGTGGAGCAAAAGCTTATCATCACCCCCGGTGTTGCCGCAAAGAGCCCTGAACTGAGCGACATGTTGATGGGGATTGCCTGTCCCCTTGTACACATGGAATTTGGGGATTGTATATCCCGGCGGGTATTTTATTTGGTCATACCAGCCTGGATACGGTCGCCCAATTTTAACGACTTGGCCAGCCGCTTCATTTGCCTGGTGAGCTTGTATTTGCTGAGCAATATAGTCATCCAAAGCGGCCTTGGAAATAGTTTCCTCCTTGGCTGCTGATAGGGCCAGAAGAGGATTCGACGTCTCCCCTCTGTCGTCTTCAATAATGATCGGAGGTTCTTCAGCTGGAGGATCCGGCTGTAACATCATCCCGACCATGTCTTGGAAGAGAAGTGCCATTCGTTTTATGTTGGCAGCTTGTTCCGCAGCTTTTCTGTCCTTCTTTTCGAGGACTCTGCGTAGGAAGTCAGCATCGGTTTCTTGTTCGTGACGCTGCTCCAATGACGCCTCCGGGCTTTCTTTTGGTCCGGTGAGTGCGGCCATTGTAGTCAGCATCTCCTGAAGCTTCTGCTGTTGTTGTTCCTGAGCCCTTGTTACTGATCGGGTTAGCGGTCGGTGGCCCGTCGAAGTGCGGCTTTCCTCTTTTCCCGAAGCCTTGTAAACAGAATGCACCGTTATGCCCCCAGACTTGGGGTGTTTGGGCTCAGCGTCTTTGCGATCTGCCGTAGTCATAAGGGCTTTCTCTGGCCTCCTTCTCTTTTGAGCAGTTGACGTTGAGGGGGCCGTTGCAGCGGGCACCCAGGTGGTTGTCGTCCTTTGTGGCTTGCCAGGACGGTTATCTTCCTGCTGGACCTTCAGCTTCTTCTGTCGACGGGGATAGTCTTGATCAATCACCGACTCTTGGACCCGTCGCCAGACTTTGTAAACTTTGGAGGACAGCCGTTGAGGGGGCTGATCCGGCTTTATTTCTGTAACATTCTCCACCGGTGGAGGAGATCTTTTCAGTACGGCGGTAGGAGAGTTCCTGCGCACCTTGTTCAGCAGTTGAAAGCTGTTCCCGGTTGGAACAGCAGCATTGACTTCCACCGTTGGGGCTGGCAGAGTTAGCCCAGAGGGGGAGTTGCCCCCAGCTTTCCTTACTCGGAGCTAGTGGCGACGTCAAGCGTGTCGAGCTGCTGGGATTGTTTCAGCTTGAGGGGTGACTTCGTCATGCCCCCTGTTTTGGTGAGGCGCCGCTGGTACCAGCCTCTTGAAGACCGACGTCCGTCGAGTAGCAGTGTCTAACCGGTCAAAGACAGACCTCTGGGCGGGGGAAGTAGCTTTGCGGACTTTGACTGGAGCGGGAGCCGGAGCAGTCAGTCTTGTGAAGACCGACCCTTTGGCAGGAGAAGCCGCCTTGACGACTTCAGGAGCAGAGATGGTTACTCTCTTCGGAATAACCTTTTCTTGAATTGCAGGCTTCATCATGGGCCCACAGGAACTTTGGCCCAATCTGGCGAAGACCGAGGCGCTGGAGCTGGACGACCCGTTGAGAGGGGCCGCAGTAGTTGTAAGCCGATCAAAGACCGACTTCTTAGGACCTTCTTGTGTTGGTATAGGAGTGCTGAAGCTCGTTGGCGGGAGTATGGTCTCGAAAAACAATCCAGTGGTGGCCTGAGTGAGCTGTTCCACCGACATCGTGAACAGGTAGGCCGCTTGGGGCCCGTAAGCTATGCCTCCAGATGAGGCGGAACGTGAGTTGCAGTTGCAACTAGAACACTTCACGCAAGTGGACGCCATTATCCTTCGCTTTCTGCACCAAGCAAAATGCCAAATCTTAGTATCTCGAACCCTAGGGCAACCATTAGCAAACCGCGATTCGTTCGCGAGCACGACACACGAAGTGTGGAGTGGAAAGAGGAAAAGGTCCCACCTGGCGTGCCAGAATCTGTTCCCCTCCGAAACGCAGAGACGCGTTAAACGTCTAGCCTGAATTTCGAGGCAGATACTAATTGGTGCTATCCGTCCACCTCTCCGAAGATGCCAAGTTGATTTATGGCACCATGTATCGAAGGTTTAAACGGATGCGGCCGATGTAGCAGATTTCGTCAGATTCCCCCTCGTTTGAGGGGTTTTTGATTGTGGGGACGCTCTTCCCTGCAGGCGCAAGCCCCTGCAGTTAATTACGCTACCGCATCGCGGTAACAACTTTCTCCTTCTCTAAATGGTCACTTCGTGTCGTAGGTGTTTGTTTTGTGTTTGGTTGCCCGTGGATTGTATACGGAGACTAATTTGTCACCCGTAAGGCGTGGACTATTCCAAATCCATATCTTTCTTAGATTTGGGTTTGGGGGGTTGGGTTTAAGGATACGTTAGCCTCATTTGAGACTAAGATCAACTTAAACGTTTGTTAAGGATACGTTAGTCTCATTTTAGACTAAGATCAACTTAACGGGATCGTTTAGATCCAACAAGAGAGCAATTGGGCTCTATTGTTTAGTTTAGTGACATTGTGGTCGATTAGTTTAAGGACGTTACGGTCCATTGTTAGTTTAAGGACATCTCAGTCCATTGTTAGTTTAAAGACATCGCGGTCGAGGTTAAGGACATCATAGTCTGTGAGTTTAAGGACCCCACAGTCCAATGTTAGTTTAAAAATATCACAGTCGAGGTTAAGGACATCAAAGTCCATGAGTTTAAGGACCCCACAGTCCAATGTTAGTTTAAAGACATCACGGTCGAGGTTAAGAACATCATAGTCCATGAGTTTAAGGACCCTACAGTCAAGGTTAAGGACATCATAGTCCATGAGTTTAAGGACCCCACAGTCCGTAGTTTAGAGACGTCATAGTCTGTGAAATGTGTGGTTGTCGGGACCCGTCACCTCTTTGAAGACGTTGAAGGATTACAACGACAAATATCAAAGGAGTGAAGAGATGTACCCTTGAACCAAGGTTGATTGGGGATCTGTAGTCCAATTTGGAGCTAAGATCAATTAATTAGATTATGAGCTCATTGGCTCAGTTAAATCTGAATTGAGAACTTATGGCCAATTTGGGCTAAGTCCAATTAGATTAGAAATATTGGCTCTTTGTTGGACCATCATACACTTGTCTGGGTTCAAACCCACATTATTTAGCAATGCTAAACCAGAGTTTGAAGGCTCTGATAACATTTTTGTCTTTGACTGAGTATTAAACATTATAGCTCTGAGTTTTATTCAATTTTGAGATTTAGTTAGAGGAGATGTTTTTTTGCTTCTGGAAACTTAGCCAATTTGGCTAAAAATAGTGTTAAACACTAGAGAACAACAGTGTTAAACACTGGAAATGAAATGCTCAGAGTAGTATTAAACACTAGAAGGCAACAGTGTTAAACACTGGGAATAAAACTCTCAAATTAGTGTTAAACACTAGAGAGGAAGAGGTCACGTGGGAACACGTGAGGGCACCCAAAGGTGGGGCCGGATCTCATTTACTTTGTTATGTAAATAAGTGTTAAACACTTTTGATTTTCTAGCCATCACGTGTTGGCACGTGATGGATATCTGTGCATTAGTTGTTAAAGCATTTATTAGGGGTCACGTGGTAACACGTGAGAGAGCCCAAAACCAACATTTCCTTTGCTTTTATTCTTTTTGTTTTGGAGGTCACGTGGGAGCACGTGAGGCATTGCCTCAGGGCTAATTCCTTCTTATTTTGGAGGATCTTTTCAGGGGTCACGTGGGAACACGTGACTCTAGTTCTTTACATTCATGGAGATCTTTCAAGTCTCTTTATTTTTTAAGAATTAAATTCTCTGTAGGGTTAAACCCTAATTATGTTTTAGAGGAATTAAATTCCCATGTACGTGAAAGAATTAAATTCTTATATAGGGTTAAACCCTAGTTCTGTCTTGGAGGAATTAAATTCCTATAATTTTAAGAGAATTAAATTCTCATATAAGGTTAAACCCTAATTTTATCTTGAAGGAATTAAATTCCTGTGAGTTTGAGAGAATTAAATTCTCATATAGGGTTAAACCCTAGTTCTGTCTTCGAGGAATTAAATTCCTATAACTTTAAGAGAATTGAATTCTCATATAGGGTTAAACCCTAATTTTATCTTGGAGGAATTAAATTCCTGTAAGTTGGAGGAATTAAAATTCTCTAAACTCAATTCTCCCTCTAAGTTTTGGATTTGCATGACAGAATCTCTCCGATGAGAATTAAATTCTCAACCTGTGGGGAGATTTGCTTCTACAAATTTTCAACCAGAGGAAGAACTAAGTTCTTTTGCAGAAGAGTTAAACTCTTATATTGAGAATTAAATTCTCTCTTTTTGTTTTATGGAGCTTAGATCCCTTTCCCTTTTCTCACCTAGGGTTTTCTTTCTTGAGAATTAAATTCTCCTTTCTTTTCTTTCTGCTATTTGCCTTTAAAAAATTTCAAGATCCCAAAATTCTATATATTTCTTCTTTTCTTGGCTCCTATTTATAGGAGAAGGAAAATAATCAATTTGTTTAATAAATCTTTCATTGAAAGATTTTGTTTGTTTTTCGTAACTAATGTGATCTTTTAGATCACTCAGTGAATTTTATTCACCATTGGATTTTTAATCCAAAAGATATTCTGTTTGTTATTTTTGGTGAAATTTAGGGAAATCTTTTCTTATCTAAAATCTTTCCATAAATTGGTGATTTTAAATCACCGTTGGATTTTTAATCCAACGGTCCCCCATAATCCTTTTTTATTTGGAAAGATTTGGAGAAATACTTTCCCAGTTAGGGTCTTTGATTTCCCTTAATTAGAATTTAATTCAATCAATTTATAAGGCTTTCAAAGCCTATCACGTGTTGACACGTGACCCCTCCTCATTCAGAATTTTAATTCTGTCTTATGACTGGGCTAAAAACCATCACGTGTGAGCACGTGACCCTTGGTCACGTGTGAGCACGTGAAGCCCCATTGGACTCCTTCCTTAGCCATTCGTTTACACTTCTGCTTGATTAGAATTTAACTATCACGTGTCAACACGTGACCTTTGTTCACGTGTTGAGCATGTGATACCTCATTGAGGTAACTCCTGATTTTTAATCAGGGAACATCCTCGATAGCCTTCTGTTTGACCAAGGCTAAGCTTCGCTTTTTCTGCCTGACGGGTCGGGTCGTAGGATCAACCCCGAGCTTGTGAGATATAATTTTGGGGTCGATCCCAGGCATGTCAGCAGGCGCCCAGGCAAACACGTCGGAGTTGTTTCTGAGGAAGTGGACCAAGTCATCTCGCTGAGTTCCTGTCAGAAGCGACCCGATCTGAACGAGTTTTCCGTTGTCCCCTTCTACGAGGGGGACCTCTGTGAGAGGCTCCACTGGGGTCCCTCGGACCTCTGTTTGCTCATCTTGAGTGTTAAGAGAACCCCTGATGTCACCCTCACCTTCGACATCGTCGACCGGTCTCTCCGACGAAGATGTTGCGGTGAAGCAAACCTTTGCAATTCGCTGGTCTCCATAGACCCGACCTATCCTGTCCTGGTCGAGAGGGAACTTCATCGCCAGGTGATAGGTCGATATCTGGGCCCAGAGGGAGTTCAGCGTGGGGCAGCCGAGGAGGATGTTGTAGGCCGATGTGATTCTTGCTACGATGAATTCCACCGGCAGTGTCCGCGTACGGTTGGTTTTCCCGACGTTGAACCGTAGAGTGATTACCCCTTCCGCCCGGATGGAGTGGTTGGTGAATCCTAAGAGGACGTGGGAGATCGGCCTTAGGTCTGCCGAGGCGAGTCCCATACGCAGGAAGCAGTCGTGGAGGAGAATGTCTGCCAAGATCCCCGAGTCGACCAGGATCCTGTGCACCTCGTATCGATGGACCCGAGCCGTAATCACCAGGGGGTCGTTGTGGGGTAAGGATATGCCGTGAAGGTCCCCGTCGTCAAAAGTGATCGGTTTGGTCTCCCTTGACCTCTTCGTCAGTCGGCTGTCTGCCTCCGCGGCTGACGCGGGGTGCTGAGTCGCGTATGTACCCGACGTACCCCCGGTTGTCATGACCATGACTTTCGCCGAGCCTTGGTTCCTTTGAGTGAGGTTCCTTACGCCCCCTGGTGGGGTTATTTTTGAGCTGCCGTGGAGAGTCTCGTATGCGCGACCCCGTCGAGGGAGGGGGTGCCGGTCGTTCCTGTAAACAGGCGGACTGACCGCCACCGCCTCGGGAGGGACAGGGGTGCGACGAGGCTCGGGGCGAAACTCTCTAGCGTAAGA
The DNA here is from genome assembly GCA_030015575.1 of Agapanthus africanus. Classification (NCBI taxonomy): domain Eukaryota; kingdom Viridiplantae; phylum Streptophyta; class Magnoliopsida; order Asparagales; family Amaryllidaceae; genus Agapanthus; species Agapanthus africanus. The sequence continues at coordinate 980,566,495 of CM057338.1, read as the reverse complement.
CCTCGGAGCTGAACTTAGCGGTGCCCACCGGGTTTTCGAGTACATCGGCCCGAGGAAATCGCGGTTGCCGGAAATGATGAGGCGGCGGTCAGCAGCGCCTGCGCGGACGGAGTCTTCTCTCCTCCTGTAGGGGTCCTGGTCCCGAGGTGTGGGAGCGGCAACTTGGTGATCTTGCCCTGCCGTCTGGACGCGGACGAGTGCTTCCACGATGGATGCGAGTCGGTCTATCCGGCCGGCCAGGGCGTTGATGGCATTCGGCGGAGGAGGTTCGTCCGCGCCTCCGTTGAGGGGGAGGCGGTGGCTGGAGCCTGGATCATTGTGGCGGTCGATCGCCATTAGGTTGAGACCTGAAGGCGAACTTTTGTTTTTGTGGAATCAAGTGTTTCTCACAGATGGCGCCAGCTGACAGAGCCTGAAATCTCCTTCAGATGTTGCCTTCCGTTGATCTGCTGATGGCGGCGATGGGTGGCTGAGATTTGATCTGGAGGCTGTCGCTCCTGAAACGTGTGGATCTCAATGGGTTGAGGTTGAGGTTGTGGTTGTCGAGTTACCTGCAAGGAAGTCCCGGGGTGGTTGTACCACCGAGGACCCTCCGACGATCAAGTTGGACTAGAGATCTGAGCAGAGTAACGGCTTAGTGGAGTCAAAAATGGCTTACCTCGATCGTCTGTGAGAGGGATTTATATAGCGGTGGCAGCAGGCGAGGCAGGCGCGAGAATCACGCCGGCCGTTACGCTCCCGACGTCACGCCCGCGTGATGAGCGGGACCTCCCATTAATGGGGAGACAGGCTCATTAATAGGGGATCGTGGTGGAGTGGAACGTGGGATGTGGCCGGCGGAGATCACGCGCATGACGAGATTCGCGTGATGGCGGTTACGCCTGCAAGCGGTGCTGTTGGTCGGTCGATGAGACCGAGAAAGATGACCTCGGCGGAAGGGCTCACAGAGGAGCGGGAGAGCCGAGATATCTTGGTTCTGCTCGAGCCCGGAGGCGAGCTGAGAGGGCCGAGGAGGCTCGGGCTTGTGATAGCTCGGAGACGAGCTATGGGGCCGAGGAGGCCAATTATGCTGAGCGCTTTGAGGTGAGCCAGTGTTTGCTTATAGGACGGGCACAGGAGTGTCCTGGTCGGCCACTGTAGGTCCTTTCTTGCATTCTCTGGGACACGTCATTTGCCACGTATCCTAATCTGGGATACCACCGATATCGAGCATCATCAGGCAGAAAAGGTTTTCTCTTTTAAAAAATTGAAGTGAAGGTTGCTTGTGAAGTATGCGATAGGATAAAATTTGGCTTTTAACCATAACTGCTCTTGCAACAAAAGATCCTCTGGAAACACAAAATCCTTTTAGAGCCCAGGCCCTAGGCCTCAATATCTCATGCTCGTATTTTTGCTCGGAAACAAAACAATTACAATTAGGCTCAGTCAAGACTGAATAATTATCGATCAAAAGTTTGCCTCGTTATAGTTAATGAAAAAGAAGGCTTCTAAGAGGGATAATACGCTCATAGTGGAGGTCTTATCAGTGAAAAGCATCGAGGTGTGAAAAGTTTCTTTTTTAATATAAAAAACGGTAAATTGTCAAAAATCCTCCAGCCCGGGAGTAGTCTAAAAACCCCCTGGTATTTTCAAAATTGTCGGGAAGGACCTAATGTTCAAAATCTTTGCGAAAAACCTATGGGTTGTATTTCATCTGAGCCTTATATTTTATTTTAAATATAGTTACAAAAATACCCCTCCCTTCTCTGGACGGTGCTTCGATATTACAGGCAACTGCTTAGATGTCACATGCAATTGCTTGGATATTACAGACAACCCATGTAACTGCTTAGATATTACATATAGTACTTAGATATTATAGACAGATACTTAGATATTATATGAAAATAGAAAGATATTTTAGAGGCTTTTGGCAAGGAAAAAGTATATTTGGAGGGAAAAATGAAAACAGAATAGATATTACATACAAGTTTTCAGATATTTACAAGCAAGTTTTCAGATATTACAGGCAAGTCTCTAGATATAACATGCAACTTCTCTGTACCATAACTGCTTTACATCCAGCTGTAAAATGACTGTCAGCCCATATAAGCAATGGTATTTTAGGGTTATACGAAAATATAATGAGGGAATTGCATACCATGGGGTTTTTATTGGACGAAGGGTATTTTTAACGTGGGCAAAAAGTCCACGGGTTTTCACACAAGTCCTGGATAGGCCGGACCGGGGACTCTTTGAAAATTTACCCCCCAAAAAATCAAATAATTAATTAATATAGCAGATCATCAAGCCTGCTGATAAAAAACAAGGTGGTTGCTTCTTCTCCTTTTTGATTTTCAAAATGGCAGCTTTGGGTATCGATCGCGCTGAAAATTAGCGCTCCTTCTTCCTCATCTGCTTTCCTCATTCTGTCCTTCTGCAATGGCGATGTAATATCGATCCCGCTTCTTAGGTATCGATTTGCGTAAATTGATTTAATTTTTCTGCATTTCATCGATCTCCGGCATTGTTTCTACTCGTCTTTGCGTGTTCGTGTAGTGATGATGATGATGATGATGATGACGATCAATCTATGTGCATTATATTTGAGAGAGCTTACTGATTACAAATTCTTGCTAGGGTTAGCTTCAATTGCAGCATCCTTTCACTCATAGGAACACTAGTGTAGGAATATACACAGCCACAGTTCAAAGTTCAAACACATGCAACCTTTTCATTCTAAGTTCTTAGTTCATGGATTGGATTCACTAAACCTCTACGTGTCATAAAAAACAGATTCCTCCTAAGAGATATAAATACATGTGATGGAGGTCCTTTTCGGGTCTCCGTCAGATGTTGTCTTCCGTCGATCTTCCGGTGGATCTTGGAGGTGATCTCCTGTTGCGTGAGGGTCTCAATGGGTTTTGAGGAGATCGGTGGTTTTGAGAAGTTTGCGCCGAGTAGCTGCAAGGAAGTTCCGGGGTGGTTTGGTACCACCGAGCACCCTCCGATGATCAAGTTAACACAAGATCCGAGCAGAGTAACGGCTAATGGGATGAAAAAAGCTTACTTAACCCCTCTGTGATGGGGGTTTATATAGTGGCAGCAGCACGCAGTGGCAGGCGCGAGAATCTCGCCGGCAGTTACGCTCCGACGTCACGCTCGCGTAATAAACGGATCGCCCGTTACTGGGGATCGTGATGGCGTGGAACGTGGGATGTTGCCGGCGGAGAATCCGTGCATGGCGAGATTTGCGGAGCGGCGGTTACGCCTGCGAGTGGTGGAGTTGGTCGGTCGGAGGGACCGAGGAAGATGGTCTCGGCGGGAGGGCCGAGGTATCTTGGTCCTGTGGTAGCTCGGGGGCGAGCTGAGAGGCCAAGAAGGCCAATTTGCAGGGGGCTCTGAGGTGAGCCGGCTTGTGCTTGCAGGTCGGGTACAGGGGTGGCCTGGTTGGCCCATGTGGGCCCTTTCTTCTGAGTCCTGGGACACGTCATCTGCCACATGTCCTGATCTGGGAGATCGCCAATATAGAGCATCATCATTATCCCCCCATTCTTGTCCCGACCAGCTGGCGGGTCGGGTCAAGAGTGGACTGCCGGGCCGTCCGGGGTGAGCTCTCTCCTAAGATTTCGTCGGGACGTGTCCTTGGGCTGTCAGCTGTCTTTTCTGCCAGCGAATCAGGGCGAGATCTCTTCATTTAAGGAAGGTGCGCCGGTTCGTGCATCCTGTCACTGAAGCGACGGTCCGCGTGTCAAGCGATGGTTGGCCGACACGACGTGTGCAAACCTGCGGCGTCTGATGAGATGCGGCCCAGTGTGGGAACGACAAGTGGAGCGATCGGCGCCGTCGGACGCGAGGAGGCGCTTTGGCGGGAGGTGAAGGGCGCCGTTGGATGAGGGCGATTGTGGTGATAAATAGGGGTGGGGCCCACTCTAGGGCCTCTACTCCTTCATATTTTTCTTCCTTCTAAGTCTTGGCTGCTCGGCGCTCTTTCTCTTTTGGGTTGGATACATGGTTCGTTCCCACTCTTTGGGTTTCTCGTTCCGGAGGGAGGCCAGTGGCGCGGCCGTGCCCCCGGCTGGCTCGTACCCTGCGCCGAATGTTCCGCCGGCGATAGGGCCATCCGCTTCGTTGATGGCTCCTGGTGATTGTTCCGGCGGCGGCCAGAGACGTCCATGGTCATCCGAGCCCCAGACGAGAGATGTAGGGGAGGGCGAGGACGGGGTCCCCCTTAAGAGGAAAAGGACAATCTCTCGTGCGCCGTCGTCGAGGGTTCCTAAGGGGATTCCCGTGCAGGAGGGGGATGCCGTCTTCATGGCTCCATCTGGCCTTTTCGTCGCTGCCGGCCTGCTCGCCGGGATGGAAGAGTCGGCCGGGGGGAGGCTTCCGCATGGCACCCTGAGGATCCAAATGGAGGCCATAGCCCAAGGGGCAGTCCAGGTATGAACTCCTCCACGCGTAGTTTTTTTGACCTTCCTTTCTTTGGCTCGAGCGTCTTCAAGTTTCTCATCCGTTTCCCGTCAGGTCCTTCAACACCGCGTCCTCGTTACTCGTATGGAGGCCGAGGGGGCGTTCCACACACCGAGGCCGGTGGAAGCATTTCCTTCAGAGGTCGAGATCCTGCGACGTGACCTACGTCTGGAGAGGGCGAGAGCCGATGTCCTGGCAGCCCGAGCGGAGAGCGCGGAGCTCGCCGTCTCAGCGAACCAGGGTGCCTATCGTCGCCTGAGTGCATCCCACCGAGTTGCTAAGGCGAAGCTGGTGGATCTAGCCGATCGTTTCGCGGCCATGGAGGAGGAGAAAAACGCCAGCAGTGGGGATGCCGAGGCAGCGCTTCGGCCGGCCGGGATTGCCGAGGTTCGGGCTAGGAAGGCTGTGGCCGATTACAAGGCGTCAGAGCAGTTTCACGCCGAGCTTGGCGAACATTCCGCCGTCGAGTGGAATAAGGATCTAGATGCCGTGAAGGAGCAGCTTCTTGAGTTCGCCGATGGCGAGCTCCGTGCTCGGGTCCCACTCCCGGTGGCAAAGCCTCCGGCAGACAGCGATGAGGGAAGCAAGGCGCACCCCTGGTGGCAAAGCCTCCGGTGGTGAAGCCTTTGGCAGACAGCGATGACAGTGATGAGGGAAGCGAGGCGCGGGAGGGGGTTTGTGACTTAGGCCTTTTTGATATTTTCTCGTCCCTCTTTTGTAAGCATCTGGAACTTTGTAAGGCTGGGGAGCCCCCAATACCCCTGTAAAAACATTTTGCTTGTGCGAATAAAACTCTTGCTATTTCATTGATTTGCACTTTATCTTTTGGATGTGAAGAGTATTCGTAGAATATCCTTGCTTGCTTTGTTGGGCTTCCATGTCAGGAGATTGTACGTCGAGTTGATTTCGATCACTTGTCAAGCGTGCCGAGTGCTGCTGAGAAGGAGATATCCCCATGGCCCCGGAGTTGAGGGGGGATTGCTCAGAGTTGAACAGATCTGATGTCTTTCAATGGGGTTTCGGGTCTGCGGCATTTGATGAGCAGGATGCTGCCCGCCGCAGATTTGCCGAGCAGAAGGGCACTAGGTAGCCTCGTTATGAGGGCGTCAAACCAGCAGCGTCTGGTGGGCAGGAGGATGCCTGCTGGGGATGACCGAGCAGGGAAGCTGCTCGGTTTCCTCTTGGCGTGGGCTTTGATCCTTAGTGTTGGAGGGGCTGTAGGAGGCCTGCTAAGGATAACCGGGCAATGAAGCTGCGTGGTTGCCTCAGGGCCTTGATCCCCGGCGCCGCGAGTAGGGAAGCTACCGGCCACGGATGATCGAGCAGGTAGCCGCTCGGTTGCCTCTTGCGAGGGCTTTGATCCTTAGCGTTGGAGGGGCTGTAAGAAACCTACTAAGGATAACCGGGCAGTGAAGCTGTGCGGTTGCCTCTTGGCGAGGGCTTTGATCTCTGGCGTCGTGGGTAGGCAACCACCGGTCGGGGATGACCGAGCTGGGTAGCCGCTCAGATGCCTCTTGCGAGGGCTTTAATCTCTGGCGTCATAGGTAGGGAGCTACCAGCCGGAGATGACCGAGCAGGGTAGCCGCTCGGTTGCCTCCTGCATGGGCTTTTATCCTTTAGGACGGGGACCGAGCAGGGTTACTGCCCAGTGCCTCTTGGCGAGGACTTTGATCCATGTCGGTTGTAGTAGGAAGCTACCAGCCGGGGATAGCCGAGCATGGGTCGGGCTCGACTGCCTCTGGGAGGACTTTGGTCCTTAGCGCGGGAGGGGCTGTAAGAAGCCTACCAAGGACCCTTGGCCGGGCAGGGTTACTGCCCGGTGCCTCTTGGCGAGGGCTTTTGTCCTGAAGGATAGCCGAGCGAGGGTCGGGCTCGACTGCCTCTGGGAGAGCTTTTGATCCATGTCGGTTGTGGTAGGAAGCTACCAGCCGGGGATAGCCGAGCGAGGGTCGGGCTCGACTGCCTTTGGGAGGACTTTTTGATCCCTGTTGGTTGTGGTAGGAAGCTACCAGCCGGGGATAGCCGAGCGAGGGTCGGGCTCGACTGCCTCTGGGAGGACTTTGATCCTTAGCGTTGGAGGGCCGTAGGAGGCCTGCTAAGAATAACCGGGCAGTGAAGCTGCGCGGTTGCCTCTTGGTAAGGGCTTTGATCCCTGGCGTTGCGTGTAGGGAAGCTACGGCCAGGGATAGCCGAGCAAGGTAGCCGCTCGGCTGCCTCTAGGGAGGACTTTGACCCTTAGCGTTGGAGGTAGGAGGCCTGTTAAGGATAACCGGGTAGAGAAGCTGCGCGGTTGCTTCTTTGGTGAGGACTTCGAATCACAAAGACAGAACTCTATTTGCAATGTTCTGACGTTCCCTTTATTTGAATAGAAAGGATTTTTAGAAAACATTTACATCGTCTTTGCGAAAGGAGGCGTACACACTCGTTGGCCTCGGCCTCATTGGTATAGCTTGAGCTTCTCGGCGTTGTAAGGCCACGGGAACTTGCGTCCGTCCGCGTCTCGTAGGCGATAGGCTCCGCCGGGGAGTACCTCAGAGACGAGAAAAGGACCGTCCCACTTTGAGGAGAACTTGTGTAACCTGCCTTGATCGATGAACTCGTTTCGCCGTAGGACCAGATCTCCGGTCTTGAAGGAGCGGCGCTTGACCCGAGCGTTGTAGTATCGGGCTGTTTGTTGTTACTAAGCGGCAACCCTGATCTGAGCCCGGTCTCTCTTCTCCAATAAGATGTCCAGGTTGGTCCGTAGCACCGAGGTATTCTCATCGTCGCCGAAGTGCTCGACCCAATGACTGGGTAGCTCGATCTTCGCCAGGACCATTGCCTCAGTCCCGTAACAGAGGCTGAAAGGGGTTTCCCCGGTGGGGGTCTTCTTTGACGTGCGCAGGGCCCATAAGACCCGGGGCAGTTCTTCGACCCAACTGCCTTGTCGCCCTTCTAGGCGGGTCCGGAGACCTCGGAGGACGTCTCGGTTAGCGACTTCGGCTTTCCCGTTGCATTGGGGATGCGCAACCGCGGCGAACTTCATGAGGATATGGTATTCCTTGCAGAAGTCCTGCACTCTCTCATTCTCGAAGTTTGTCCCATGGTCGGTGATGATACACCTCGGGATGCTGAACCGGAGTATCAGGTTGTTTTGCAGGAACCTGATGGTTGTGGCGGCATCCGATTTCCTGATGGGGACGGCCTCGATCCACATGGTGAAGTAGTCTACCGCGACGAGGACATATTTGTGCCCGTCCGTACCGGTAGGGAACTGGCCGATCATGTCCAATCCCCACTGGGTGAACGGCCATAGGGATGTTAGGGCGGTCATCTCGGTAGCGGGGAGGCGTGGGATGCTGCCGTGGAGTTGGCAACTCTTGCATCTCCTGACTAGCTTCTGGGCGTCCTCGTGAACAGTGGGCCAGTAGTACCCCTGGAGCAACGCCTTTGGATCAAGGTTCGGGCCCCTTGGTGCGCACCGCCAACCCCCTCATGGATTTCATGGAGGACGTAGTCGGCTTCGTGGGGGTCGATGCACCGGAGCAGGGTCTGAGTGAAGAATTTCTTGTAAAGGTTCCCATTGTGCCAGATGAAATGACGGGCTTTGGCCCGGAGACGGCGGGCGGCTCCCCGATCTTCTGGGAGCGTACCGTCCTTCAGGAATTCCACGAGGGGCTTCCTCCAATCTTGGTCACCTTCCTGCGCTGCATATACGTGGAGTGTCGTCGCTCCGTCTTCCACGCTGGGCTGAGGCAAGGTTTCGAAGAGGATAGACCGCTTATTGTTGGCCGAGTATTACGAAGCCAGCTTGCTCAGGTCGTCGGCTTGGGCATTCAGCTGCCTGGGTATTTGTTCTACTTGGACTTCGTCAAAGTTCCTCCGGAGTTTCCTTACCTCATCCAGATACTTCATCATCAGAGGCTCCCGAGCTTCAAAGCGTTCGGTCACTTGGCCGACGACAAGGACCGAGTTGCTGCGGATTCGAATTATCTTCAGCCCCAGCCTGGCGGCCATGCGCAGTCCAGTCGAGAGGGCCTCGTACTCTGCCGCGTTGTTCGAGGCTTTAAAACCGAGCTTCAGAGAGTACTTCATTTCTGCCTCGTTCGGGCCCCGGATAATGAGGCCGGCACCACAGCCTTCTTCGGTTGAAGACCCGTCGACGTAGATGACCCACTCAGGAACCAAGCCAGGCCTTTCCGCGATGGGATACTGAGTTGCGAGGGTCAGCGTGGACTCCGGTTCCTTGCTAGGGATGGTGCATTCAACGATGAAATCGGCCAGGGCCTGCGCTTTGATGGCCTGCCTCGGGCGATATTTTATGTCAAACTGAGATAGTTCCCACCTCCACTTCTCTAAGCGGCCTGAGGATTCCAGTGATGTAAGGATAGCCCCCAACGGGCGCTCAGTGAGGACGAGGATGGTGTGTGCTTGGAAGTAGTGCCGCAGCTTCCTTGAGGCCACCACGAGGGTCAAGACAATCTTCTCTATGGCTGGATATCTCGTTTCTGGGTCCTTAAATACATGGCTCACGTAGTACACCGGCTTCTGCACTCCACCGAACTCTCGGACGAGCACCGAGCCCGCTACTTGGTCGGATACCGCCAGATACAGCGACAGCTCGTCTCCTTCAACTGGTCGGGTGAGTAATGGTGGCATCGCGAGGTGCTTCTTCAATTGGTCGAAGGCGGCCTGGCACTCCTCCGACCACTCGAACCTCGGGATCTTCCTCAGAGCTTTGAAGAACGGGAGGCATTTCTCCCCCGACCTGGACATGAAACGGCTCAGAGCAGCGACTCGTCCCGTGAGCCGCATGATCTCGATGTTGGTCTTGGGTGCGGCCGTGTTGAGGATAGTGTCGATTTTATCTGGTTTAGTTTCTATTCCACGGTGAGTGACCATGAAACCGAGGAACTTTCCCACAGTGACTCCGAATGCGCATTTAGCGGGGTTTAGCTTCATCTTAAACTTGCGGAGCACTTCGAAGGCCTCGCTCAGATCCTTGGTGTGGTCAGCCGACGAGACGGATTTGACGAGCATATCGTCAACGTAGACCTCCATATTCCTGCCGATCTGTGGCTTGAACATGCGATTGACCAACCGTTGGTACGTGGCCCCGGCGTTCTTGAGGCCGAAGGGCATCACCTTGCAGCAGTACACCCCCCGGTCTGTTGTGAATGCCGTAAGATCTTCATCTTCCGGATTCATACAGATCTGATTGTAGCTGGAGAAAGCATCCATGAAACTCAACAGCTCATGGCCGGCCGAGCTGTCGACGAGCTGATCTATCCGAGGGAGAGGATAGTTGTCCTTGGGGCAGGCCTTATTGAGGTCGGTGAAGTCGACGCATATCCGCCACTTCCCGCTTGACTTCTTGACCAGAACTACGTTCGCCAGCCACTCCGAGTAGGGTACATTCCGGATGAAGTTGGCGGCGAGAAGTCGATCAACCTCGTCTTCGATAGCCTTCTATTTGACCGGGGCGAAGCTTCGATTTTTCTGTCTGACGGGTCAGGCCGTAGGATCAACCCCGAGCTTGTGAGAAATGATTTTGGGGTCGATCCCAGGCATGTCAGCAGACACCCAGGTGAAGACGTCGGAGTTATTTATGAGGAAAGTCATCTCGCTGAGTCCCTGTCAGGAGTGATCCGACCTGGACGGTTTTTTCATCGTCCCCCTCTGTCAGGGGCACCTCGGTCAGCGGTTCGATCAGTGTTCCCCGGACCTCCTTCTGCTCGTCTTGGGTGTCCAGAGAACCCTTGATGTCGTCTTTTACCTCAGCGTCGTCGGCCGACTGCTCGGACGAAGATGTTTCGGTAAGGCATACCTTCGCGACCCGCTGGTCTCCGTAGACACAACCTATCCCGCCCTGATCGAGAGGGAAATTCATCGCCAGGTGGTAGGTCGATATCTGGGCCTGGAGGGAGTTCAGTGTCGGGCGGACGAGGAGGACGTTGTAGGCTGATGGGACCTTTGCTACGATGAAGTCTACAGGCAACGTACGGGTGCGGCCGGGCTCCCCGACGTTGAACTGCAGGGTGACCACCCCTTCCGCCGGGATGGAGTAGTTGGTGAACCCTGAAAGGACGTGGGAGGTCGGTTTCAAGTCTGCTGGGGTGAGCCCCATGCGCAGAAAGTAGTCGTGGAAAAGGATGTCTGCCGAGCTGCCCGAGTCGACAAGTATCCGGTGGACCTCGTACCGGTGGATTCGGGCCGTGATCACCAGAGGGTCGTTGTGGGGCATGGATATGCTGTGGAGATCCCCGTCGCCAAAGGTGATAGGCTCGCGGTCCCTGGCCTTTTTGCTCGAGCGGCCAATGGCCTCCGTTGCCAGCGTGGGGTGTTGAGTCTCGTAGGCGCTCGACTGCCCCCCTGTCGTCATGACCATAGTTCTTGATAGGCCTCGGTTCCTTTCGGCGAGGTCCCTTAGGCCCGGTGGTGAGGTTGCCTTCGAGCTGCCTCGCCTCAAGGTTGAATGGGACAGATCGAGGGAACTGCGACCGCTGGAGTCTGCGAGGAGGTGGCCGGCGGAGGGGTTGATGACATTCGGCGGAGGTTCACCGGCGCCTCCGTTGAGGGGGAGGCGGCGGTGGGTGCTTGGATCTTCAGGGTGATCGCTTGCCATGTGGATAGAGATCGGAAGGCCGACTTTGTTTTTTTGTGGAGTCTTGTTCCCACAGATGGCGCCAACTGATGGAGGTCCTTTTCGGTTCTCCGTCAGATGTTGTCTTCCGTCGATCTCCTGGTGGATCTTGGAGGTGATCTCCTATTGCGTGTGGGTCTCAATGGGTTTTGAGGAGATTGGTGATTTTGAGGAGTTTGCGCCGAGTAATTGCAAGGAAGTCCCGTGGTGGTTTGGTACCACCGAGGACCCTCCGATGATCAAGTTAACACAAGATCCGAGCAGAGTAACGGCTAAGTGGGGTGAAAAAAGCTTACTTGACCCCTCTATGATGGGGGTTTATATAGTGGCGGCAGCATGCAGTGGCAGGAATGAGAATCTCGCCGGCAGTTACGCTCCCGACGTCACGCCTTCGTAATAAGAGGATCGCCCGTTACTGGGGATCGTGATGGTGTGGAACGTAGGATTTTGTCGGCGGAGAATCCGTGCATGGCGAGATTTGAAGAGCGGCGGTTACGCCTGCGAGCGGTGGAGTTGGTCGGTCGGAGGGACCGAGGAAGATGGCCTCGGCGGGCGAGCTCGGGAACGAGCGGGAGGGCTGAGGTATCTTAGTCCTATGGTAGCTCGGGGGCGAGCTGAGAGGCCGAGGAGGCCAATTTGCAGGGGGGCTCTGAGGTGAGCTAGCTTGTGCTTGCAGGTCGGGTACAGGGATGGCCTGGTCGGCCCCTGTGGGCCCTTTCTTCTGAGTCCTGGCATACGTCATCTGCCACGTGTCCTGATATGGGAGATTGCCAATATAGTGCAACATCAACATGCAACATGAGTTGAAGTATATAAAGATACAAAAGACAATAGAGAGAGGGAGAGAACAAAACTAGAACACGATGAGTACGATACAACACACATAAACTGGTGAGGCTCATAAACGGGAACACCCCAGATTGCGACACGTGGAAAATGACGTGTCGTCAGTGCATAACCTCTGGACCCCTGAGGGCTACGTTGGGGAATCAGTGCGACACATTACGAGTCTTTCTCGGGACCACGTGACGAGGTGGTACCCGACCTTTCGAGAGAGCCTCCCCGGAGTACCCACCATATGTGCTCAGGCAACCGGGACTCCTCAGCCTCCTCGCTCGACTCCGAGCAGATACAAAGCTGAGCATCCTCGGCCTCCTCGCTCGACTCCGAGCTACCCACCGAGTTGAGATTCCTCGGCCTCCCTGTCCAACCAGGAGCACGGAGCCCAAGCGCCTCCGTATTGGCTCCGCGTATCTCGTCAGAATGAGATTTCCACCGCTCCACGTTCCGCATCCCACGCTGACACGTTTCTCCATTAACGAGCGTATCTCACTATTAATGGGTGTGTTTCACCATCAACGTGAACGTGCCGTAAGGGCGTAACGGACGGCGGGAACCTCGTGCCAGATCACCCCCATACGACCGCTATATAAACCCCTTCTTCCAGACAATTCAAATAAGCTAAAATCAATTCCAACACACCGCTACCCTGCCTTTATACCTCGGTACTTACTTGATCGTCAGAGGGTCCTACGGTAATTACCCACCCCCGGACTTCCCTTGCAGGTAGCTCGGTGTCAACACCAACCCATTGAGATCCACACGTCCAATTTCCACTCTCAATTTCAACCGTTCAGGAACACTTGCAGCAAGGTCGGCGGAGGACGACATCTGAGGAAGATTCCAACCTCCATCAGTTGGCGCCGTCTGTGGGAATCTCGAAAGATTTTTTCACCATAAAAGTTGATCCCCCCGCCTTCAATTCAATGGCAAGCGACGACCGTGACGATCCCAACACGAGCCGCCCCGCCCCCCATAACGAAGGCGGGAGCGATCCTACTCCCCCTCCTAACATCATCAACGTCTTATCCGCTAGGATCGACTGGCTCATGGCGATAGTGGATGCGCTCGCCCGCGTTCAAGCGGCCGGCCACGCCCACCAAACCGCAGTTCCCCTTCCCCAGGATGAGGACGTACGCATGCTGGCAGGTACGCGCACTCAGGTCCTTGACCTCAATCGTGCTCACCCTGATGTTAACGAACGCCAACGCGCCGATTCCAGCAATTACAACCTATAAGCAGGGAATGATTTAATGACCGTATGGGCCCCGGACAGTTCAATGCTCTGATCTCAGGGGAGACCAGGCCGCCGTTCCGCTGCCCGCCACGTGCTCTCACCCCCCGAGGAGGTGTCCGTCGGTTCGCCTGCTTCCAGGAACGACCGACGCCCCCACTCTCGTCGAGGCCGCGCAAATGGCGAACGTCGGGACTACTCAAGAAGGGCCTCGCTCGAGGATTTAAAAAACATGATAGAGCAAAACCGAAGTCGCACCGTCGCGCAAACCCGAAGCAGAGATAGTTGGCGCTCTAAATATGGAGAATCCTCGGGGTACTACCAACGGATCGAGGCCCTCGAGAAGAAGATTGAGGAAATACGACAGGACGACCACACGGCCGGTGAAGGGGCAAAGTACTCCGCTGATTCACTCATAACACTGTTTACTGAGCGACTCCTAGCCGAAAGTGTCTCGTCCAGGAACAAACCGTCCAAGGTGCTCCTTTTTGACGGAAAGTCCGACCCGAAGGACCACTTGAATGCATTCATGGCCGCCATGAGCTTCCAAGACAACTCGGATGCGGCTCTATTTAGGGCCTTCCTCACCACCCTCATCCGAGCTGGTCGGGATTGGTTCCGAGGGCTTGCACCGCGCTCCATCTCGACCTTTGACGAGCTGGCTACCCAATTTCTCGGTATTTCATCGGTAACCGACGACAGAAAAAGACGGTCGACCACATGTTCACCATCAAAAGCTAAGACAAGAAATCCTTCAAAGGGTATGTCACCCGCTTCTGCAACGCCCTTGTTACGCCCTGCTTCCCGGTGTACGGGCAGAGGACGCGACGAGACCGCTACGTATTTACTCAGAAGTAAATACGCTAAGCGTAACTAAGTAATATAAAAGAAATGTACACAATAGACAAATGTAATGAACAACAACTTTATTTATTGACATTCTTTTACAGTACATGGAAAAGTAAATACATGGAATGAAAAAAATGCCTAAACAGTAGCATAACAGAAATGAAAAGTACTGAAAGTAAATGTGTACAAGGAATCTAAAGCTCTGGGTCATAAGCTAGCTGGCCCAAATACTCGCTGGTGGGCTCGATCTCCTGAAGGTCCAAATCACCTAACATTCCAAAGAAGAAAGAGAAGGAATGTCGTCAGCGAACAATCGCTCGGTAAGTCCCAAAAATAAGGGAGAAATAGAATAGACAGAGAGAGTGTAACTTTTAAAGTGGTATTATATTGTTATAATGTTGTATTTAGTGTTAACGCTGTTGTTTGTAGCTTGGTACAGAAAAGCTCAGTGTATACGAGAGGAGTCTCAGTAGACCAGAGACTAACGTGGACGGAAAGTACAAGGAACCGTTTATGCCACAGTACAACAACAAATGAATTCAGGTTATGTGTCTTAAATCTTGCAGTCCCATGCCACTTCTAACACCTTCCGTACCAATCTACCCCTTAAAACCCCGCGATATCTTGATTGTATTGTTTGTATTGTATTGTAAATTGTATTGTCTTGTATTATAGATTGTACAGATGGATGACTTGCCGAAACCATGATATCAGTAAATGGATCAGATATAATAGATGAACATGAAAATGAAGTATATCCATGGTTCGGTTCGGTCAAATTGTATATATTGAGTAGATTGAATATATGGATTCATGGATTCATGTGGAATTGTAGTTTGTACTTGAATCGTATTCAAGTCAGATTATTTATAATGAGACTCGGTCTGAGTCAGAACAATTAGAAAAGAAATTGAAGTCCTGAATTAGGTTTTGGTGTTATCGGTAACCGTTGCACACGGGCGGCATGATTTGTGTCTTTTTCAAAAACGATAACACCGTTGTTAAGTTGTCTACCTTAAATAGGCAAGCACCCATATCTCCGGCTCCCTGAGGCTCAAGAGACTGGTCCCACTTAAATTTATAAAACTTGAGGGGTTTTATGTAAAATTAATTTTGTATAATTTTCAAAATACAACTCAAGTATTTAATTATCGTCTTTATGTACATACAAAAATTTAATGATCAAGATAAATATGTATAAATGTTCGAATAGAATGAAATGAGTCAAGTATATTATTCAAGTAACTACCATAAACAATGCTGTAAAGAAATATTATGTACGACTAATTAATCAAGTCGAACGAATGCGGAAATATAAACAAAAATATTGCTCTAAGTGTTTTTCATGCGTGAGTTCCAGTTTCACATGAATACGACTACCGGTTTCGGAGGTATATCTGTTTTCGTATCGTCATGCAAAACAGATCAGAATCTATTCAGCACCGTCATATATTTTTAAAACGCGGTTTGAGTTAATTTTCATCAGGTTTCAGATTACAAATATTATTAAAAAATTGTAGGTTTTTAGATGTACTTGTCTAAAACACCAGGATTCACGCGATTTGGATTTCTGAAGATCTGGTTATGATCGTTCTAACATGAGCGTTTAAGACAGAAATTCAGATTTCTGGACAGCAACTATATGTTATATTGCGAAGCCTATATCGAGTTATTTCATGCATTTATAGGTAATATAATATACATAAAACTATATATATATAAATTATGCATCTACACATCTAAATTTTGTCACGAACGGACATCGGGAGTTTGAGTTATGTTTAATTTAAAAACAGTGTGCGAATCAGGACAGATTCTGTCCAGATTCATCGCTTAATATTGTAACGCAGTTTTCTATATTTTACGTCTGTTTTCAGTAAAAACTTAAAACTAATAAAATCTAGATCTTTCGATGTATATATCAAAAACACCTAAGTTTGCTCAATTTGGATAACGGTATACCAAGTTATGTGTCTTAGAAGTTGACCGATAACTGCAGTTTTCTGTTTTACGAACAGTGAATAAAAACGATATAATTTCTAAACCGTTAAGTGATTCGATCTAAAATTTTTACAGCGTGTACAGAAAAATATATTCTATCATATGTAAATTTCTTGAAATTTTCAGAAGTAAAAATTAATGTCTAAAATTTATTTTAAATATAAAGGTATTGATATGTATGCTAAAATCGACAAAAAAATTAACAAGTGTTTTTTTTATGCAAGCTTCTCCTTTTCTTTTAATAAGCAAACCGATTCCATGAGATATCGTAGATATATTGTTGTATGAAATTTATGTTCTCACAACTCATAATAAACATTCATAGTCATGAACAAACAATTGAAAACACTTTAATTTGAACAAGAGATAATAAGGTATTATTAGACCATATAGAACCATATATATCTAAACTTATATATATGTATATGTTTATCTTCTCTTATGGATTATGATATGAAAATAATAGCGAGTTTACGAGATATGACAAGAGGAGAATAAAGAGATGGAGGGGGAGAGAGAGAAGAGACTTACATACATAAGCCGGTATTGTCACCGGGTTTGTCTATCCGCCGATAGTCTCGCGTTACTAGCGAGAGCTTCTTGAAAACTTCTTTGTGTTCTTCTTCTAGGACTCTAGGTGAAGAGGGAGAAGGGAGAGATAGAAAAATGTGAGGAAGAAAAAGAAAGAGGAGGACAAATAAAGATAGTGTAATGGTGAATTATCTATAATAATATATGCATTCAACATGGGAATTAAAAGAGAAATGAAAGGTCACCATTCATTTTGGAAATGAAATATCTCATTTGTAAGTTATGAGAAGAATAAAAAATTGATAAAAAAAATAATTGCAAGAATGAGGATTAGAACATGTGATCTATGGAATAATAATGCAAAGACTTAAACAATGAGCTACAAGGTTGTTCATGCACATATTTAATTAGAATTAAATATATTTTGTTGCTTGAAAAGAAAGTGGGCTTTTGAGCTCATGGTTTTATAAAAGAAAATGAAAATGATATTGGATTTGGGTTATCAGTTGGGTCAGGCCTTGCATTTAATTTTGAATAGGTTAAGATTTAGTTTAAAGAAATGGGTTTGGGAAAAAAATAGATAGAATAATAAAATAATATATTTAATAGAAAACAAAATATACGGAAAAATAATAAGAATAAATAAATACAATATTTTAATAAAGAAAGAAAACACGATGGTATAGTAATATTGGGGTCGTTACAGCCCTCCTGGAGGTTCCCGAGCACCACGACGAAACGGTTATCACCGCGCTGAGGTCGAGTCTTAGGCACAAAGAGTGGCTCCGCTCTTTTGCATTGGCGCAACCTAAGACCATGGCCGAAGTGAAAGTATGGACTGAGCGAGAAATCTAACTCGAATCAGAGGTAAACTCCAACCTGCCCAGAGGCGACCAAACAGACTGGAAAAGACGAGACAGGGAAGAGAAAAAGAAAGTTGCTCGCCCGAAACCTTATTCCCCGAGGTTCCAGGAGTACACTCCTATGAACATTTCCCAAACCAAGCTGTTAGAGGAGGCCAAGGGCGAGAGGTTTTTTAAGCTCCCACCAGCTACCCAGAGGACGGGCAAGCAGCTCCGCGTCCCGTACTGCATCTATCACAAGTCGCAGGGTCATCCGACCGAGAGCTGCAAGCAACGCCGTGACTATATCGAGGAATTGATCCGCTCTGACCACCTAGCGAAATACCTGCAAGACAAGCGACAAACGGAGCGGGAGCAAAATGACCAAACCCTACCCGGGGAGTTAACAATCGGGAAAATCATGGTCATTTTGACAGATCTAACCCCGAAAAGTAGGAGGAATCACCACCTCCTACCAGTCGGGGACATAAATGATCCACTCCATAAGAAATGCAGGAAGGATGACCCGATCATCTTCACCGACGAAGACCTTCACGGCATATCACTTCCTCACAATGACCCTCTTGTGATAACAGCTTGGGTCTACCGTTACGAGGTCTAGAGAATACTGGTCGATTCAGGGAGCTCAGCGGATATGCTGTTCTACGATTGTTTCCAGTGTATGGGATTAGGTCCATCTGACCTTCAGCCGACTTCCTACGTTCACTCTGGGTTCACCAACCATTCCATCCTAGCCGAGGGATCGGTCACCCTCCTCCTCAACATTGGGGAAGCGGGCAAGACGCGAACCGTACCGATGAACTTCCTCATTGCTAAGGTCCCGTCATCTTATAACGTTCTCCTGGGATGCCTTACCTTAAATGCCCTCCGGGTTCAGATCTCGACTTACCACCTTGCGCTCAAATTCCCTTTAGATAATGGGGGAATAGGCCGGGCTTATGGGGACCAACAAACCGCCAAGATCTCCCTCAGCTCGACATCCCCACCGGAGAGAAAGGCGATGATTTTGAAGACACACATGATCCTCAAGGGTCTTTAGATACCCGCGACGACCGAAGGAAAGTTCGAGGCACCCCGGTGGAAGCGTTAGCAGAAGTTCCCCTCATAGAGGGAGTCGACGGTCGGACAGTTCGGATCGGCTCTCTCTTGACATGGGACATCCACGAAGGCCTGATCCGGTTCCTCCGAGACAACTCGGATGTGTTCGCTTGGACTCCAGCGGACATGCCCGGGATCAACTCCGAGGTGATCTCTCACAAACTCGGGGTCGACCCGAAAGCTAGGCCGATCCGACAAAAGAAGAGAAGTTTTGTGCCGATTAAACAGAAGGCGATAGAGGACGATGTGGATCGATTGCTCGTTGCCAACTTCATCAGAATTCTGGACAATTCGGACTGGCTGGCGAGCATGGTCATGGTCAAGAAAGCAAACAGGAAATGGTGCATGCGCATCAATTTCACGGACATAAACAAGGCTTGCCCCAAAGACAACAACCCGCTTCCTCGGATAGACCAGCTAGTGGACACCTCGGCCGGCCATGAGCTGCTAAGCTTCATGGACGCCTTCTCCGGCTATAATTAGATCCGAATGAACCCGGCCGACGAAGAGCTGACTGTCTTCACCATGGATCGAAGGGTATACTGTTATAAGGTAATGCCCTTCAGACTCAAGAACGCCGGGGCCACGTATCAGCGACTGGTCAACAAACTGTTCAAAGCACAGATCGGGAAAACATGGATGTCTACGTTGACGACATGCATGTAAAATCTGCCCCGTTGGCCGGACACGCTGCGGACCTCAGCGAAGCGTTCGATGTCCTGCGAAAATACAAGATGAAGCTGATTCCCGCTAAATGTGCGTTTGGAGTCACAAGCGGGGAATTCCTTGGTTTTATGGTTACCCATCGAGGAATCGAGGCAAACCCAGAGAAAATCAGTGCCATCCTTGACATGGCAACGCCCAAAAGCAATACCGATATCATGCGACTCACCAGGAGGGTGGCCGCTGTTTACTGCCGAAAGACAGAGACCGAGACGTTGGGATGTCTGGCCTGAATTTAGGGGCAGAAGTTATTTGGATTTATCCGTCCACCTCTCCGAAAATACCAAGTTGATTTATGGCACCATATATCGAAGGTTTAGACAGATGCGACCGTTGTAGTAGACTTTATCATATTCCCCCTCATTTTATGAGGGGTTTTTTATTATAGGGACGCACTTCTCTGCAGGCGCAAGCCCCTGCAGTTAATTATGTTACTGCATTGCGATAACCACTTTCTTCTGCTCCGGCAGTTCACTTTGTGTTGTATGTGTTTTTGTTTGTTTAGGTTACCCGTGGATTGTATACGGAGACTAGTTTATGTCGTCGCCCATAGGGCGCGGATCAATCCAAATCCATATATCTTAAATTTGGGTTTGTTTTATTTAAGGACCGTTAATCTGGCTTGAGATTTCGACTTAAAACATATGAGCATTTGGGCCCAATTATTTTAGTTTAAGGACATCACGGTCCATTATCGCCCGTTTGAGGTGAAATTTTAGTTTAGGGACATTTCGGTCCAACATTCCTATTTTGGGGATGAATGTTAGTTTAAGAATATTCCGGTCCATTACCTCCATGTTTGAGGCAAGTATTTGAGGTATGCACTTCAATTTGGAAGTGCATCAATGTATGATGAAAGGAGTTGTTATTTGTCGGGACCCGCCACTTCTCTGAAGACGTTGAGAAATTATAACGACATATATCAGAGGTGTGGAAAGATGTACCCTCGAACCAAATCCTGTATTTGAGGGAAAAAGGGGTTGTGGTGGACCTAAGAATCGTTAGTCATATTTGAGACTAAAATTATCTTAGGAGATATAGAATGAATATCATTTTTGATATCATCAATGAGAGATCGTTAATCATGTTTGAGACTAAGATCGGTTTACCAATGTTTTTAAGGATAGGAACTTCAGAGACTTAGCCAATTTGGGCTTAGTCTGCCTACTCTTTTTCTGTTTTATTCAAAAATGTTAAGCACTTATTTGGGCTCTATTTGTTCAGCCCATTTCTTTTTATGCAAAAGTGCTAAGCACTTATTTGATACTCTAACACTCACATGGGTGTCATGTGAAGCATTTAATTATGGGGCCCGCCCAATGAGCGCTGAGCACTCAGCCATTTTGGCTGTCTCTCTCATTTTCTCTCTTTTTTTAGTGGCGCCCACGTGAGGAATACGTGAGGCGCTGGGCGCTGCCCAATCAGTGTTAAGCACTCAGCCGTTTTGGCTTTTTATGGAGTGCTAAGCACTCTTATTATTTTTATGGTGCCCACGTAAGGAGTACGTGAGGCACTGGACGCTGCCCAATCAGTGCTAAGCACTTAGCCGTTTGGCTATTTATGGAGTGCTAAACACTCTTATTATTTTTGTAGCGCCTACATGAGCAGCACGTGAGGCGCTGGGTGCTGCCCAATCAGTGCTAAGCACTCAGCCATTTTGGCTATATGTGAAGTGCTAAGAACTTTTTATATGGCGCCCACGTGTGTTAACGTGAGGCGCTAGGTGCTGTTAATGAGGGGCGCCCGCGTGGGAAGCACGTGAGGCGCTAGTTTCTTTTATATGGAGATTTAATCTCTGTTGATATTTTTAAAGAATTTTAATCTCTATTAATGGTATTTTGACCATTAACGATCACCAAGATCATTATTTTGAGGACATGGGATCATGTTCTTTAAGAACTAAGTTCTCGATTTGAAGGAACTATGTTCTCGATTTGAAGGAACTGAGTTCCTGAAGTATTCTGGACTCCCTTTTCTTTTTCTTTAAATTTGTTCTTCCCTGAATCGTTGATTCTCAAGAACAAGATCTTCCCGATGAGAATTAAATTCTCAACTTGTGGGAGACCTGTCTTGTGGATCTCAGATCCAGAGAAAATACTAAGTTCTTTTTTATAAGGGTTAAACCCTTAGATATGATATTATAGGTGATAGAAATATTTTGATATCTTTTCTTTACCTAGGGTTTTGAGAAGGAAGGTCTTCTTCTTTGAGAATTGAAATCTCTGTTCTTTTTGAGAACTCCGTGTATTTTTGCAGATGCTTATGGTTTTTTTTTTTTCTCTCTAAGACTTGAAGTCTTGGGTCCTTTATATAGTGGAGGCAAGTTTGTTACTTAATTCTGAGAAAATCTCTCATTGAGAGCTTCCAATTGATTTAATTGGACACAAAATTGAGTTGGGGAATTTTACCCACCATTGGATCTTTGATCCAAAAACTTCTATTTTTACAGAATATGTTCTCTTGTCTTTAACAAGATTGGAGAAATATTTTCCCATATACATAATTTATTGTGTAAAATGGTGATTTTTTAATTACCATTGGATTTTTAATCCAAGAGTTCTCTGTTTTACAGAGAGCAATTTTTCCTGTTTAGAAAGATTGAGAGAATATATTCCAAAATAGAATTTTATTTTATAATTGGATCTTTGATCCAACCGAGAGTATCTTTCTTATTTTAGGAAGATTTGGGAAATGCTTTCTCCCAACAGAATTTAATTCTGTATTTTGCTGATTTATCATCACCGTTGGATTTTTGATCCAACGGCTCTGTATAACAGAGAGTATTGTAGAATTTAATTATACCTGGGCGCTGGCGCTCACGTGTTATGCACGTGGGCGCCACTTAAGAATTTAATTCTTAAGATGGGTATTTCTGTTCTTTGCACATTAGTGGCCGCGTGAGGAGCGCATGAGGCGCCACCATAGGATTTTATCCTATAAGAATGGCTCTGGCGCTGGCACCCTCATGGAGAGCACGTGAGGCGCTGCCTCATTAATGAAGGTTTCTTTTCACCTTCTTTCTCTGCTTTTCCTGAGTTAAACTTTTTTTCCAATGCCTTCTTTTGTCAGAGTTTGGAAATAGTTTCACCATGCACAACATTTTCTGTGTGTCGTGACTTAAATGTCTCCCTTTATAATCTAAGCAATGCTCCTCTTCTCTCTCACTTTCAGAGAATCATTTTAGCAGAGAAGAGTCATGGTTTGAAATCGTCCGCATGTTAATCGGTAGCCATAGGAGGTGATTATTGAGGAAATTGTTCCTCGCTTTGTTGCACGCTTGGTGATTCCCGCTCTTATGGATGATCAATGTGATACGGCGCTGCATGAGCTCTTGACTCGTAGAGGATCTCCTATCCCCATCGGCTCCATTTGGCTCCGGATGATCTTCCTGTTCGTACTCGATGACATTCCCTCTCATCCAGTGGAGATGACTACGGCGATGCTCGACGCAGTGGAGGACAAGATCGAGTGCTTTCATGAGGCACTTCTGATTACCAAGCCTCTGAGGGATCGTTCTGTTCAGCTGCTGAGCCAGATACGGGATCAGCGGGCCATCATGTCTGCTGTTTCCCCAATTAGAGCAAAGCTCTGTTCAGAATTCAAAATTTGAATTAAAGCTGCGCTTTTATAAAAGCGCTTCGCTACAACTAGCGCACCCCGTGCAAAGCACATAGGCGCTAGCTCTAGCTGCGCTGCGCTCCAAGTAGCGCACCACGTGCAAAGCACGTGTGCGCTAGCTCTAGGAGCGCTGTGCTCCAATTAGCGCACCATGGGCAGAGCGCATAAGCGCTAGCGCTGGAACTAAATGTTCCTCACCGTTGGATCAAATATCCAACGGATATGATTAAATCATCAGTTAACAATAATAAAATTCTGTTGAATCTTTCCAAACAGAAAAGATTGTGCCCTGAATTTGGAATACCGTTGGATCAATGATCCAATGGTGATTAAAAATCACTAAAATACAGAACAAATTCTGTAAAGAAGGAAAGATTTCTCAATCTTGTTAAAACAAGAAGATTATCTTCTGTAAATCAGAAGCGCTAGGATCAAGGATCCAACGGTGGGGAAATTCCCAAATCAATTGGAGAATAAATCTCTTTAACTGATTCAACAAATCAGCTTCCCCTATATAAAGGACCCAAGACTTCAAGTCTAAAAAGGAGGAACCCTCCCCCATAAACTTTGAAAAAATCTCAAGAAGAAGAAATAGCTCTCGGCAAAAGAAGATTTTTCTTCAAGGTAGAAAGAATGGTGATGAACAAAGAGATGAAACCATCTCATAATTAAATAGAAGAATTCTCTTCTTAAAAGATCATAGATGTACAAAGACCAAGGCTTTTATAAAAAGATCAAAAAGATCTTATCATAAAACAAAGAAGTACTTACTTCACAGATCATAGATCTATAAGACAAATTATCTTTCTGAGATCATGAACATCTCATTATAAAAGGGGGGGGGGAGAATTATTCAATTCTCTTAGGATCACAGATCCATAAAGGTAAAGCCTTTCATCAAAACGAGATTGAAGTATCTCCTATAAGTTAAGAACTTGTTCTTGGAATCTTGAGACAAAGTCTCTTATCAAAGAAGATAATCTTCAGAGCGCAAAGTTAACCTAAGAAAAACCTTAGCGCTCCTAATTTAAAAGTGCCTTAGTGCTCTTCATCTAGCGCAAAGCGCTACAGTGCCATAGCACTTCAAACAACAGCGCACTGCGCTCATTGGCTAGCGCTCAGCGCTGAGCGCACCACGTGCTCCTCACGTGTGCGCTGCATTACTAAAAGCGCTTCGCGCTCACTATATGGCGTCAGCACCAAGCGCCTCAACGCTTCAATTATAGTGCATCAGCACTCTTCATTTAGCGCAAAGCGCTAAGCGCATCTGCGTTCTTCACTCAGCGCAAAGCGCTAAACGCATCAGCGCTTAATATCTGGCGCAAAGCGCTAAGCGCATTAGTGCTTTAACCATAGCGCACTGTGCTCATCGATTGGCGCTAGTGCCAAGCGCGCTATATACTTTTATGTGCGTTTGGACAGAACATAAATTGTTCTTTGGATAAGCCCCAGAGCTATGATGAATGCTTAGTACTCAAATAAAAGACAAACATTGTCAGAATTTAAATCAATGCTCCGCATTGTTCAAAGGGTCAAGCCCAAACAAATGCTTAACAGCCCAAAACGAATGTTAAACATTTTAACTTGATTGAACTTAGCCCAAATTGGCCATAAGTCCTCAATTCAGACTTAACTGAGCAATTGTGCTCATAATATAATTAATTGGTCTTAGTTCCAAACTGGGCTACAGATCATTTAATTCACCTTGGTTCAAGAGTACATCTTTTCACTTCTTTGATATTTGTCGTTGTAATTCCTCAACGTCTTCAAAGAGGTGACGGGTCCCGACAACCACACATTTCACAGATTATGACGTCTTTAAACTGGACTATGATGTCCTTAACCTCGACCGTGATATCTTAAAACTAAAATTAGACTGTGAGGTCCTTAAACTCATGGACTATGATGTCCTTAACCTCGACCGTGATGTCTTTAAACTAAACATTGAATTGTGGGCTCCTTAAACTCACGGACTATGATGTCCATAACCTTGACTGTGAGGTTTTTAAACTCATGGACTATGATGTGCTTAACCTTGACTGTGAAGTCTTTAAACTCACGGACTATGATATCCTTAACCTTGGACCACTATGTCCTTAAACTGGTATTGGACCACTATGTCCTTAAACTGGTAATCGACCGCAATGTCCCTAAACTAAACAATAGAGTCCAAATGCTCTTTTGTTGGATCTAAATGATCCCGTTAAGTTGATCTTAGTCTAAAATGAGACTAACGTATCCTTAACAAATATTTAAGTTGATTTTAGTCTCAAATGAGGCTAACATATCCTTAAACCCACCCTCCAGACCCAAATCTAAGAAGATACGGATTTGGACTAATCCACGCCTTACGGGCGACAACATAAATTAGTCTCCGTATACGATCCACGGGCAACCAAAAAAAAAACAAACACCCACGACACGAAGTGACCATATGGAGAAGGAGAAAGTGGTTACCGCGATGCGGTAGCGTAAAGAGCGTCCCCACAATCAAAAACCAATCGAATGAGGGGGATTCTGACGAAGTCTGCTACATCGGCCGCATCCGTTTAAACTTTCGATACATGGTGCCATAAATCAACTTGGCATCTTCGGAGAGGTGGACGGATAGCACCAATTAGCATCTGCTCTCGGAATTCAGGCCCCGACGTCCCAACGTCCCGGTCGCGTCTTCCGACGGAGAACAGATTCTGGCACGCCCGGTGGGACATTTTCCTCTTTCCACTCCACACTTCGTGTGCCGTGTTCGCGAACCAATCGCGGTTTGCTAATGGTTGCCCTTGGGTTTCGAGGTACTAAGATTTGGCGTTTTGCATTTTGCAGAAAGCAAAGAATCAATGGCATCCATTTGTGTAAGATGTTCCAACTGCAACTGCAACCTACGCTCCGCCTCACCTGGAGGTGTAGCTTACGGGCCCCAAGCGGCTTTCTTATTCACGATGCCAGTGGAACAGGTCACTCAGGCCACTACTGGATTATTTTTCGGGACCATGCTCCCGCCAACGAGCTTCAGCACTCCTATGCCAGCACCGAAAGCTCCCAAGAAGTCGGTCTTCGATAGGCTTGCTGCTACCACGGCCCCTCTCAACGGGTCGTCCAGCTCCAACTCATCGGTCTTCGCCAGACAGGGCCTGAACTCCGATGGGCCTGCCAAGAAGCCCATGACACCTGAAGTGGCCATCCCAAAGAAGATAACCATCTCTGCTCCTGAAGTCGTCAAGGCGGCTTCTGCTGCTAAAGAGTCGGTCTTTACAAGATTGACTATTCCGGCTCCCGTTCCTGCTCGAAGGTCTGTCTTTGACAAATTGGATACCGCTACTCAAAAGACGTCAGTCTTTAAGAGGCTGGCACCAGCGGTGCCTCATCTGGACATGGGGGAAGACAAAGCCATCCCCATCACCGAACCAGCCCTAACAGCTCGACACGCTCGACGTCGCCACTGGCGCCGAGTAAGGAAGGCTGGGGGCAACTTCCCCTCTGGGCTAACTCCACCAGCTCCAACGATGGAAGTTAATGCTGCTGTTCCAACCGGGAATAGCTTTGAACTGCTGAATAAGGTGCGCAGAGACTCCCCGACTGCTATGCTGAAAAGATCTCCTCCACCTATGGAGAATGCCACAAAGGCGAAGCTGGAGCAGCCCCCTCAACGGCTGTCCTCTAAAATTTACAAGGTCTGGCGTCAGGTCCAAGACTCCGTGATTTATCGAGACTACCCCCGCCGACAGAAAAAGATGAAGGTTTGGCAAGAGAAGGACCATTCTGTCGTACCACAGAAGGTGTCGTCTACCTAAGTGCCTACTACAACGGCCCCCTCAACTTCACCAGCCTACAAAAAGAGAAGGCCAGAGAAAATCCCTGAGTTTGCGATGAATCGCAAGACCACTGAACCTAAATGCCCTAAGTCTGGGGGCATGGTGGTGCATACTGTCTATATGGCATCCGGAATAGAGGATAGCTGCATCTCCATAGGTCATCGACCGCTTACGCGATCAGTGACTAAGGCTCAGGAGCAACAACAACAAAAGCTCCAAGAGATGTTAACAGCTATGGCCACACTTACAGGACCGAAAGAAAGCCCAGAGACATCCTCGGAGCAGCGCCATGAGCAGGAAACTGATGCCGAATTCTTTTGGAGAGTGCTTGAGAAGAAGGACAAAGAGGCCGCGGAACAAGCGGCCAACATAAAACAAATGGCCCTTCTATTCCAAGACATGGTGGACATGATGTTACAGCCGGATCCTCCAGCTGAAGACCCTCCGATTATTATTGAAGACGACAGAGGGGAGACATCTAACCCTCCTCCGGCTCTTTCGGCAGCCAAAGAGGAAACCGTTTCCAAGGCCGCTCTGGATGACTATATAGCTCAGCAAATATGAGCTCACCGGGTGAATGAAGCGGCCGGCCAAGTCGTTAAAACTGGGCGACCGTATCCAGGCTGGTATGACCAAATAAGTTACCCGCCGGGATATACGATCCCAAAATTCCATGTGTACAAGGGGACAGGCAATCCCCATCAACATGTCGCTCAGTTTAGGGCATTTTGCGGCAACACCGGGGGCGATGATAAGCTTTTGCTCTGCCAATTCGTCGGCAGCCTATCGGAGATGGCATTTGAGTGGTACTCCGAACTTCCAAACGATTCCGTCAAAACTTTCGCAGAAATGGAGTTGTTGTTCACCCAGCGATTCGCGAGAGCAAGTGAACGCACCCCGATAACAGCATTGATCAATGCAAGGATAAAGCCGGGCGAAACTTGGGTTCAATATGCAATCCGATGGTGAAATCTGTGGTCAAAGTGCGAACAGCGTATCTAAGAAGCACCGGCGGTGGGTATGTTCGTGGGCTCTCTTGACCCTCACGCGACTATTTCCCAGTTCATGATGTTCTTCAAGCCGACCACTTTCCAGGCCTTGATCGACAAACTGGCCCAAATGGACTAGATGGGTCATAGACCGTCTCCTCCAAAGCCAGACTTTCGAAATGAGAAAGGAAAAGGGAAAACGATCGTTGTCACCAACGCTCAACAACAACCGAGTAGCCCGAGAGCGGTTGTTCACCAAAGCAACAAGCGGCAATCCCTCAATAAGAAATTGAGACGTCCTTACTCGTTTCCCCGAGATAAAACAAGGAGACTGTTCGAACTGGCAGCGCGCAATGGGCTTATCACTCTACCGGAGTCGAGACACCCACCGCAACCGAATGACGTCAACGATCCCAATTACTGCCCTTACCATCGAGTATTGGGCCATCCACTCGAAAATTGCTACGTCTTCAAAAATTGGGTTGAAGACCAATACCAGCAAGGTAAGTTCACGTTGTCTGAAAATTGGAAGGTGAACCCGCCACAACCACATGCTCCGAAAAAGATGGACATGCCGGGGGCATCGTGCTCATTCATAAAGGAAGCTCCATGGGAAGTTGTTCTTTCGGAAAAAAACTAAAAAAATGTTGAAAGATCTTCAAACATGTCCGGCGATTAGGTTGAAAAGCCCGCTAGAGCCGAAGATCATTGAGGGGATACTGAAACCACGCTCAACATTGGGAGTTAATAGTGATGGTGGACAAAACATTCAGGCCCAGCCGTCAAAGTCTTCGAAGAAAAAGAAGAAGACCAAAAATCCCGTGCAGTTTGATGACAAACGCACATATCTGCAAAAGCATATTGACGCGCTAGAGGAATATAACCAGAAGGCGCGAACCCCGGTCACACTCTAAGAATTTCTCAACAATATACTTGGGAGCAGAGATAACGACAATAACGACGGGGATGACTCGTCAGAAGAATCTGAGGACTATGTGGCAAGTTGCCACATGATATCTCATTCGGCGTTAACTAACGAAAAAGCTCACTAGGCGATAGAAGACAGCATAAAAGAGCTGGGGGCAGGATCGAAGCCAAAACCCTTGGAACCGTCTGACGAGATAATCGACTTGCTACTGAACGAAGCCTGTCAGAAAGGCAAAGCCAATCGAGAGCGCGAACTGGTTATATTCAAAAAAGCCAAACGCCGACGACTGGATGAAAAGGTCGAGGCACCCCAGCCGGATCGAAGCATCCCTATCGCCAGCAAAAACAAGTTTAAAGTAAGGAAACGATTCGCTAGGACCCTGTCAATAGGAATGAAGTTGCCCTCTTTCATAAGAAATTCTTCTAGCGGTATACATCTTGATGAAGCGGACATACATCCTAACTTCTGCTTATACCATCAGAGGATTGCACACCCTAGGAGGAGTGCATAGCATTTTAAAACTGGTGGCAGGGATATGTTTCCCAGCGACAACACGTTCAACGAGTGAAGCGCAAGGCTCGTCCGGAACAGAAAAGCACGACAGATGAGCGCAAAAGAGCCGCTGGCAACTGTCACATAGGCGACACCAAGGGATCGCAAGTTATGACCTTTGGAAGTGACTCTGACGAGGAAATCGCCCTCAGCCCTCTCTTCAAGGAATCCACCTCCGACACAAAAGATGCGAAGATTTGCGAGAAAATCTAGCTACGTAATCGTACGTTGCCCCGAAAAATCTCGGACCTACGAATAACGGACCGAAACGTTCCTAAACTAACGATGGACCGCAATGTCCTAAAACTTGCAACTGACCGAGACGTCTATAAAATACTACAGACCGCAGCATCCCAAGGCTAACATGGTAAAAAAACAAAAAAAACGGTATGTCCACAAGCAAAATGGTCACGGATGAAAACCCGAAAGGGCGCCGTGAGTAAAAACAGCAGGATTACCGGCGAGTTTTGTGAAAACCCGAAAGGGCGCAATCTCGTTAAAAGACACTTGCAAGGTCCTCTCGACCCTGTAAGGAGAAACCACCTGCATGAGATCCTTACGACTCACAAAGGAGAAATACACTTAGGAATCCTCACGATTCTTAAGGAGAAACTACGCTTACGAGATTCTCATGACTCGTAAGGAGAATTCCACTTTGAGACCCTCACGGCTCATAGGATTCAAAAGCCTTAAGCTACAAGGACCTGAACCCGTTCTTAAGCCATCACAACCTCCAATATTGCCCTACAAGCGGCTCAACACTGACCCTTGTATACAATCCACGGGCGCGAATACACATTTCCCTAACAAAGTTCCACCCGTGACTAGGAATATGTTCGCACGAGGAGCAGCCCTTGTGAGTCCTCTCGACTTACAAGGAGAAAACACTCTTATAAGATCCTTACGACTTATAAGAGAACATACACTTAGGAGTCCTCACGATTCCTAAGGAGAAAAAACACCTACGAGATCCTTATGACTCGTAGGGAGAAACACCTTTATGAGACCCTTACGGCTCATGAAGTCAAAAAGCCTTAGTCGATGGGATCCTAACCCTTTTTGCTAAGCCACCTTTGTTCGACATCGACAGAGGCAAATGATGATTCGCTCCTGGCAATATCCTAGTTATAGCGATGCTGATGCCTAAATCGGTATCAAATTCCAAGTCCTTTCATGGCAAATGATGATTCGCTCCTGGCAATATTCCAGTCGCAGCGATGCTGATGCTAAGATTGGCATCAGATTCCAAATTCCACACTCGCGATAAAAAAAATCAGCGAGCCAAAAATGCATATGAAATAGCCGAAATGATGGGGCAACCTGCAACGAAATCAGCAAGTAAAAATGTATGCATACAAAAACAGCTGAAATGATTGGGCAACTCGCAATAAAAAGCAGCGAGTAAATAAAACAAATAGCCGAAATGATTGGGCACCGCGAGAAATAGCCGAAATGATTGGGCAATCGCGACCTTCGCGATATAAAAGCTGAAATGATAGAGCATCGCGGAAAGAAAACAAAAAATATACATATAAAATGAAACTTTTGCCCTACAGGTGAGATCACATCGATTCCTGTATACAATCTAGGGGCATAAACAAAAAGGGAACCATATCATCCCACCAGGCTCCATCAGATAGAGAGCCAAGTCTCGACGGCCACATCTATAGCCTGAAGACCCACGACAGCGTTCCTCCTCATTCCAGCAGGATTCGGACACGACATCACCAATCGGAGCCATGGCAAAGTCTCTAGTTCCAAGTCTCGACGGCTACATCTACAGCCTAGAGACCAACAACGGTGTTCCTCCTCATTCCAGTAGGATTCGGACACAACGTTAACAAATCGGAGCCATGGCGAAGTCCCTAGTTCTAAGACTCTACGGTCCACAGACAACCTAGAGTGAACCAATGACCTCCCCGCCGAATCAACGCTCCGTCTTGGAAACAAGTTAACCGACCTCCAGGGAAATCAGTGTCCTTGGCAACCTCCTCGATTCAGGGAAATCAGCGTCCTTGACGAGAGCACCTTGATTCGCGTCGATCCGCAGAGAAATCAGTGTCTTTGCAGGAATATCTCGATTCGTCTCAACCACAGGGAAATCAGTGTCCTTGGCAAAACCTCGGTTCAGGGAAATCAGCGTCCTTGATGAGAGCACCTTGATTCGCGTCGACCCGCAGAGAAATCAGTGTCTTTGCAGGAATATCTCGATTCGTCTCAACCACAGGGAAATAAGTGTGCTTGGCAGAACCTCGATTTAGGGAAATCAGCGTCCTTGACGAGAGCACCTTGATTCGCGTCGACCCGCAAAGAAATCAGTGTCTTTCCAGGAATATCTCGATTCGTCTCAACCGCAGGGAAATCAGTGTCCTTGGCAAAACCTTGATTCAGGAAAATCAGCGTCCTTGACGAGAGCACCTTGATTCGCGTCGACCCGCAGAGAAATCAGTGTCTTTACAAGAATATCTCGATTCGTCTCAACCACAGGGAAATCAGTGTCCTTGGTAAAACCTCGATTCAGGAAAATCAGCGTCCTTGACGAGAGCACCTTGATTCACGTCGACCCGCAGAGAAATCGGCGTCTTTGCAGGAATACCTCGATTCGTCTCAACCCCAGGGAAATCAGTGTCCTTGGCGAAAATCTCGATTCAGGGAAATCAGCGTCCTTGACGAGAGCACTTTGATTCGCGTTGACCCGCAGAGAAATCAGTGTCTTTGCAGAAATATCTCGATTCGTCTCAACCACAGGGAAATCAGTGTTCTTGGCAAAACCTCGATTTAGGGAAATCAGCGTCCTTGACGAGAGCACCTTGATTCGCATCGACCCACAGAGAAATCAGCGTCTTTGCAGGAATACCTCGATTTGTCTCAACCCCAGGGAAATCAATGTCCTCGGCAACCTCCTTGATTCAGGGAAATCAGCGTCCTTGACGAGAGCACCTTGATTCGCGTCGACCCGCAGAGAAATTAGCGTCTTTGCAGGAATACCTCGATTCGTCTCAACCCCAGGGAAATCAGTGTCTTTGGCAACCTCCTCGATTTAGGGAAATCAATGTCCTTGACGAGAGCACCTCAATTCGCGTCGACCCGCAGAGAAATCAGTGTCTTTGCAGGAATGCCTCGATTCGTTTCGACTCCAGGGAAATCAGTGTCCTTGGTAAATACCTCGATTCAGGAAAATCAGCGTCCTTGACGAGAACATCTCGATTCGCGGCGACCCGCAGAGAAATCAGTGTCTCTGCAGGAATATACAACATCAAGCAAAGTGGAACAGCGGAACTCCCAGTTCCATGACTCGGCAGTGCACAAACGACCGAAAGTCAAACCCCAACTCCGTGAAATGCGGATATAATCAAAAAAATTCCTGGCTACGTGGAACGCGAATAATGTCAATTCTGACCCCGTGTGAAGCATCCAGAGCGGAGCCTGGTACTCGCCGAACACGGCAGTGAACCCATAGGAAGCATCCAGAGCAAAATTCCTGGCTACGTGGAACGCGGAGTCACTTCTGACCCCGTGGAAAACGTCCAGAGCGGATCCTGGTCCTCGCAGAGCACGGAAGTGAACCCGTGTGAAGCATCCAGAGCGGAGCATGGTCCTCGCCGAACACGGCAGTGAATCCGTGGGAAGCATCCAGAGCAAAAATTGGACTATGGGGTCCTTAAACCCATGGACTATGATGTCCTTAACCTCGACCGTGATGTCTTAAAACTAACAACGGACTGTGGGGTCCTTAACCCATGGACTATGATGTCCTTAACCTCGACCGTGATGTCTTAAAACTAACATTGGACTGTGAGGTCCTTAAACTCATAGACTATGATGTCCTTAACCTCGACCGTGATGTTTTAAAACTAAACAACGGACTGTGGAGTCCTTAAATCCACGGACTATGATGTCCTTAACCTCGACCGCGAGGTCTTTAAACTACGGTATCCTGGAAAACATCCAGAGCGGAGTCTGGTCCTTGCAGAACATGGCAGTGAACCCGTGGGAAGCATCCAGAGTAATTTCTGATTCCGTAAAATACGGATGATGACAACTTCACCCATCACTTGCGGGTCCTCACGACTCGTAAGGGAGCAAATTCTCTTGTGAGATCCTTACGACTCGTAAGAGAAAAACACACTTAGGAATCCTCACGATTTTTAAGGAGAAATTACACCTACGGGGTCCTCTCGACCGGTAGGGAGAAAAAAGTCTTAGGAAGCAGATCTTAACCCTGAATCCTAAACCATCGTTGTCCTACAAGGAGACCAAGATAGACTATCCACAGAATACATTCAATAAAAAGGGACACACCATTGAGAAGAAAAATATGTTTTTATTCATGAAGCAAAATGAATACAAAGTAAAATTTATGAAAGAACCAAAAATACTCTCATTCAGGAGTATGTACAAAAGAAGAATAAAAAATATACAATTCTTCAAGCTGGTGGATGATTCAAAAGGTTCATCAGTTCATCCTTCCTTTCTTGGGTCTCAGCTTCAAAATTGGCTATGGTTGCGAGACAGGCCTCCGCTTCCGACTGTTGGACCTGATGCGAGGCAAGCCGGCCTTCAAGCTCATGCTCAGTAGCTTTATGAGCATCAACCATCGTCCGGGTAAAGATAACAGCTTTATCAACAGCCACCACGTCCTTGATTACGGCTTGAAGCTCTTGCCAACGTTTATATGCGCGGGTGGTCTTAGATGTAAGTTTGGCTTGAAGCTCCCCTAGCGCGGTTGAAGCCAACTTCCTCTCTGAGAACTTTCGGCGGAGCCTTTTTTCACAGGAAAGCGTATTAGCGGCGTATCGCTTAATCAACTCCTGCAAACTTGTCTTCGCAGCCACCACCTCCGAAGGAAGGCGTGTGCATTCAAGACTATGCAAGCAAGCCTCCACTCGACGACAGAATTCGACCCAAACTTGTATAAATGCTTCACTGTGATAAATGGCAAGAAAGGGGAGAGAACCGTTGGCTTCAGCGGCAAATTCTTCGGCTGTGAGCGAGCTACCAACACGAAGGTCTTCGATTAACTCTAGCAAAGAGTGAAGGCTTGACTTGGCCAAACGTTCGGATGCACGCAGCGTATAAGGGCCAGGTGGCATGAGAATGCGAGTCTCCAACGTGGTAACAATAGGCAGAGCTGTTAAAGATTGATAAATGATCAGCGAAGGTTGCAAACAGGGAACAGATGCAAAGGCGTCGAAACTTATCTACGTTTATACGAGAAGAGTCTGGAAGATCTCCGGGCCCATCAAGGACCTCAACCTCATCATCAGCCTCCAGAGCTACAGAAGACATGAACATTGTTACATAAAGAAGTAACAATATCGAGAAAAGGAGCGAACAATGCTAACCTTGTCCGGAAGATAGAATGATGCGCTGAGGGGATATCGCCTGTGGAGCAGCCAGTGCCTGCAGACGCTGGAAAGAATTCCTGGGAGACAGGCCAACGATGGACGCCGCCAATTCCCGTAGCTCTGAAAAGACAGAAAAGTTCAAATAATGAAGAGATCGTTAAAATAAAAGATGGAACAATACCTTCGATGCTCCTCCCACTTTGGGTTGGAGGGATAGCAGCTTCGGCCTCCTCCTCCATGCCCTCAGGCACATCATCGGGGAGGTGGGCCGGTATAGTAACTTCCGGTGGAGGAGCAGTGACCATCGCTATGGGCTCCAATGGAAGGATGGTGGCCTTGACTACCTGTCCCGCAGTCTCCGGGCTATCCCCAGGGATATCCATTGAATCCGCGGCCAATGACGATGCCTCTTCCAGAGGAGCAATCACCTGGGGAGCAGGAATCACCAAGGGAAGCTCCATCGCAAGAGGGACAGTTTCATCAGCCCCCTCCACACTGAGCAGTGTTTCACTAGGGGTATCAACAGGCTCTACAGTCAGTAAACCCATGGGAACCTCCCCCATCGCCGAAGTCTCTGCACAGTTCACACAAGGATAAGAATACATATATACAAGTGCAGACAATATGAAGCGTTACAAAGAAATACCGGAACATACCGATGCGCAAGGAAGCTTTTTGTATGGCTCGCTCAAGCCGACACTCCTTCTCAAGGAGGTGTGCTCACCGAGGTTCAAGGGTAGACTCGTAGCCGCCAGTCCATAATGAAAGCGCATCCGCAGCGTCCTCCGAAGCAGCCTGTTTAAGGGCCCTTTCGCCCCATTCCTCCAAAGGGCCGATAAATCGTCGCCGGATCCACGAAGGGTCTTCATAAAAAATGACGGCTGGGTCGGGCTTTTTCGGAATTCTTACGTTCTCTGACTCGTCTTGAGAACGTCTTATAGCCTCAGCCAGTTGTGCAGCTTCCTCGGCAGATGAACCAGGAAAAAGAAGACTGTCGTCTGGCGGACTAGCAGCGGTCTTCTTCCCTCATTTTGGCCTAGAGCTAATGGCTCTAGAATATCGCTTCTTTCCCCTTGCCGTCTGTTTTTTGGGCTGCTTCTCGGTTTTGAAAAAGGGAGAAGACTTCTTCAGGACCTTCGCCAAGGGGATGTTATCATCAGAGCTGGGTTTTACATCCGGAACCGGTACGGTATCCGTCATCGGTTGTTCAAGCGAAGCATCTGTTGGCAATAAGACGCGAAGCCTTTCCTCCTCTCTAAAGGTTTTTAGCGAAGCAGCAATAGCTTCTTCTGTAGAGGTACTTGTTAAAATAGCAAGTGTCAGTCAAAGCATGATAGAAAGAATGAACAACAAAGAGATAAGGGTAAAGTATACCTGACTGCGCAAGGGCAGCCAGTTCTTTTTCAATGATGGCTGACTGTTTGGAAGCTTCGATGGCAGCCTCCAAATCGGTATCATCAAGCATCCCGAATAAGCCCTCATTGGTCCCATATTCGCTCAAGCCTTCGCTAGACGGATCAAGAGTCGTCGAGCCTAATATGGTGTCCAAAGAAAGTACTTTTTTCTTTTTCTTCTGAGGACGGGCACCGGTGGCCGATAACACGAGTTTACGTTTAGTAGACGCCTTTGGACGACGAGTCCCAATTTCTTTTCCTACGTCCGACTCGGGGGACACGGTAGCCACCTCTTTTTCAGGCACGCTGGGTGGGGGCAACCCACACGTAGGGCTTAACACGTGTGGAGGCTCAACTACAGTGACCTCTCTCAGGGGAGGATGAACAATGTTCCGTTGCTTCAGAGGAACATTTCGATCACCAGCCGGCACTGCACCCTTGCGATCGAGCAACAATCGCTTCTCTTCCCTGATGACGGCGCCTATTGAATGCTAATACCACGCCACGTACGCATTAAGAGCCTTTGGACGCAACTCGGTTCGCTGATAAAGAAGTTGGACCCTGTGTTCAAGCGCATAAAATGATGCACCGTGCTCCGCATTCCCTCTTCTGTAGCAGCAGGTTCGGCCAAGAAGGCTTCAAGTGGGACGCCCTGATTGTAACTTAGCTGCTGGGCGAAACGGTGCGGATTGTATCTCATGAATAATGCCGCATCATTTTGCCTGAACACTAAGAAACCCGGTCTGATGGAATATAAATGAAGGATCTCCCGAGCTTTCAACACATAGGGCACATCTTTAAATATGTCCTACAGTGGCAGCACCATCTTTCCCGACTCTTGGCCGACGGTCAGAACTTTATCAGTAAAGGACATGCCAGCCCCAACCGTGCGCGGGCGAAGAAGCAAGCCTCTAGCTTACCGTTGCGTCGGAGTCACAATAGAAGCGCCAACCAGTCGCATGATCCGAGGGAACCTGCACTTGTCATAAAAACCCGGTCTCTTGTGGATGCCAAAGACACCTAGCACGTGTAACTCGAGCCATGACGTGAAATAATGCATCGGGAAGTTTACCGACCGCACCCCTGGCTCAGTGGTATCAGCCGCCAAGCTGAGGCCATGATACATATGAGCTAACCCAGTAATCCCCACAGCCACTTGTATCCAAGCAACCATCCGATGCGCAGGATAGAAGACGGACGGCCTCATACGGCGAGGGTGCATGGGAAGCGCGAACCAACTCGGCCACAGCCCGAGGAACCCTAAAAAGAATGCTTCTTCGTCGATACCAGGAGCCGCCAGTTCTGCAAAAGGGATGACCGGGATATCAGGTAGAAAGGAGCTCTTCTGATCTGCCCCCACCGCTGGCAGATTGCCTAAACCCAAGCCGAAGGGGTCGTCAAGACTGGCGAATTTCTCGACTTCTTCTTTCAATATTTCCGGGCGGAGAAAATCAGCGATAAAAGCCGTAAAACTAACGCCACGACCTTCGGATGCAAGAGAAAGGTTCTCGTACATATTCAACACCTTTATTAAGCTTGGAAATTTTTGTTGAATAGCATTCTCGGGAGTAAGACCCATTACCACTAATTTGGTAGCGAAAGCATACTCGTCCGGGGGAAGCAATTCCTCATAATGTTCCCCCTAACGGGTAAACCCGAGACCTCTGCAAACTCCTCCAAAGAAATGGAGACTTCTCGATCTGATAGAAGGAAGGTGTGGGTTGGGATGTTCCACTGTTCCAGAAATGCCCTGACCCACCATATAGGGGGTGTGGAATATTGAAACAAAGAGGCATAAACGGTGGGATACAATCCGAGCTTCATCAACTGTGGCTTCCTCTCCGATATAATATACCGGGCCCACTGCAAATACCCGGTTGGGTGACGGGGAGTTAGTCCTACATTGTACGGCTGTCCCCAGGGGCGTGACTCGCCCTGACATATGCGTCGCCCTAGGATGTCCAAAGCCACCGGCGGCTGCACGGGTATTACGGCAATAGAAGGCCGAAGGAGACCTTCTGAAGTCCAGTTGACCTCCTCCACAGTGTAATTTATCGGAGGCGCATTTGCATAAGCAATCGCTGAAATAGGCTCCGAGGGTGTCGCACAGGAAAAGCTCCGTCGGCCCATGATAATTTGATCATACCATCTACCCCATAGATGAAGACTCTTATGCTCTGGGTCATGGTCTTTTATCAGCGCGAAAACCTCTCGGTCAACGGGTGCCTCTGGAAATCCGCCTTCTGAACGAATGAATGGGAAGGAGGTGTCGGAAGACATAATACCTGCGCAGAAAAGAATGAATTTTTCAGCCACCAATGCTATAAATTAAATTCTGTTAAGAGGTACTATAAATCCGTACCGCACTGCAATGCAGTTAAAGGGGACCAAAGGGGACCCACAAAATCTAGATGACAGTTCATCATCAATAAAACAGCCTCATCATTGGATGAGGCTGACATTAAATGAGGAAATCCTCAAGAGATTCTCATTAAATGAGAAATCCCTCGGGCAGAGGAGTAAAACTCCCATTGAGAGCAGCGCTCTTCACTAGACAGACATCTGTCAAAGTCCAATGATAAAGGAATAAAATTCCTCAAGAAGAGCCTTGCTCTGAAAAGGTGATGGAATAATCTATCAAAAATAGAATTTCAATTTGATCTTCATGATCTATGAACAAACTCTTAAGAGTTCTTCTATATGATCTAAAAGGAGCAAAGCTCTATTAATGGATTAAGAAATCATAAGCAAGATCCTTTTAGATCTATGATTCCAAGATAGCAAAGCTCTATTAATAAAACCCTAAAAAGGATTTTCTTTAGATCAAAGATCTATGAAGAGCAAAGCTCTGTTAATGGGTGAAACCCTAAAAGATGTCTCAAAAAGATTTAATCTTTTACCTAATCAGACAAAATTCTGTCCTTAAAAGTTCTTAAGAAAAAGAGCTGCGCTCTTAAGAAGAAAATAAATTTTCAAGAAGGATTGAAGATGAACAAAAGTCATCTCAAGGGCCAAAGGTCCTATTTATAGGCACTAAGCACCGTTTCAGTTCCTTGGGTGATCCAAGAGTCGAGATGTTGCCACCGCTGCACCTACATGTGGGCCCCGTGAGCGCAATGGTGGGGGAGGGCATTTGTTTCCCCAATTAGAGCAAAGCTCTGTTCAGAATTCAAAATTTGAATTAAAGCTGCGCTTTTATAAAAGCGCTTCACTACAACTAGCGCACCCCGTGCAAAGCACATAGGCGCTAGCTCTAGGTGCACTGCGCTCCAAGTAGCGCACCACATGCAAAGCACGTGTGCGCTAGCTCTAGGAGCGCTGCGCTCCAATTAGCGCACCATGGGCAAAGCGCACCATGGGCAGAGCGCATAAACGCTAGCGCTGGAACTAAATGTTCCTCACCGTTGGATCAAATATCCAACGGATATGATTAAATCATCAGTTAACAAGAATAAAATTCTGTTGAATCTTTCCAAACAGAAAAGATTGTACCCTGAATTTGGAATACCGTTGGATCAATGATCCAATGGTGATTAAAAATCACTAAAATACAGAACAAATTCTGTAAAGAAGGAAAGATTTCTCAATCTTGTTAAAACAAGAAGATTATCTTCTGTAAATCAGAAGCCCTTGGATCAAGGATCCAACGGTGGGGAAATTCCCAAATCAATTGGAGAATAAATCTTTTTAACTGATTCAACAAATCAACTTCCCCTATATAAAGGACCCAAGACTTCAAATCTAAAAAGGAGGAACCCCCCCTCCTAAATTTTGAAAAAATCTCAAGAAGAAGAAATAGCTCTCGGCAAAAGAAGATTTTTCTTCAAGGTAGAAAGAATGGTGATGAACAAAGAGATGAAACCATCTCATAATTAAAGAGAAGAATTCTCTTCTTAAAGGATCATAGATCTACAAAGACCAAGGTCTTTTATAAAGAGATCAAAAAGATCTTATCATAAAACAAAGAAGTACTTACTTCATAGATCATAGATCTATAAGACAAATTGTCTTTCTGAGATCATGAACATCTCATTATAAAGGGGGAAGAATTATTCAATTCTCTTGGGATCACAGATCCATAAAGGCAAAGCCTTTCATCAAAAGAGATTGAAGTATCTCTTATAAGTTAAGAACTTTGTTCTTGAAATCTTGAGACAAAGTCTCTTATCAAAGAAGATAATCTTCAGAGCGCAAAGTTAACCTAAGAAGAGCCTTAGCGCTCCTAATTTAAAAGTACCTTAGTGTTTTTCATCTAGCGCAAAGAGCTGCAGTGCCATAGCACTTCAAACAACAGCGCACTGCGCTCATTGGCTAGCGCTCAGCGCTGAGCGCACCACGTGCTCCTCACGTGTGCGCTGCATTACTAAAAGCGCTTTATGCTCATTATATAGCGTCAGCACCAAGCGCCTCAACGCTTCAATTATAGCGCATCAGCACTCTTCATTTAGCGCAAAGCGCTAAGCGCATCTGCGTTCTTCACTCAGCGCAAAGCACTAAATGCATCAGCGCTTAACATCTGGCGCACAGCACCTAGCACATTAGCGCTTTAACCATAGCGCACTGCGCTCATCGACTGGCGCTAGTGCCAAGCGCGCTATATACTTTTATGTGCGCTTGGGCAGAACATAAATTGTTCTTTGGATAAGCCCCAGAGCTATGATGAATGCTTAGCACTCAAATAAAAGACAAACATTGTCAGAATTTAAATCAATGCTCCGCATTGTTAAAAGGGCCAAGCCCAAACAAATGCTTAACAGCCCAAAACGAATGTTAAACATTTTAACTTGATTGAACTTAGCCCAAATTGGCCATAAGTCCTCAATTCAGACTTAACTGAGCTATTGTGCTCATAATATAATTAATTGGTCTTAGTTCCAAACTGGGCTACAGATCATTTAATTCACCTTGGTTCAAGAGTACATCTCTTCACTCCTTTGATATTTATCGTTGTAATTCCTCAACGTCTTCAAAGAGGTGATGGGTCCCGACAACCACACATTTCACAGACTATGACGTCTTTAAATTAGACTATGATGTCCTTATCCTCGACCGTGATGTCTTAAAACTAAAATTAGACTGTGAGGTCCTTAAACTCATGGACTATGATGTCCTTAATCTCGACCGTGATGTCTTT
Source organism: Agapanthus africanus (assembly GCA_030015575.1). Classification (NCBI taxonomy): domain Eukaryota; kingdom Viridiplantae; phylum Streptophyta; class Magnoliopsida; order Asparagales; family Amaryllidaceae; genus Agapanthus; species Agapanthus africanus. The sequence continues at coordinate 980,525,510 of CM057338.1, read as the reverse complement.
AAACTAAACATTGGACTGTGGGGTCCTTAAACTCACGAACTATGATGTCCATAACCTTGACTGTGAGGTCTTTAAACTCACGGACTATGATGTCCTTAATCTTGACTGTGAGGTCTTTAAACTCACGGACTATGATGTCCTTAAACTTGGACCACTATGTCCTTAAACTGGTATTGGACCTCTATGTCCTTAAACTGGTAATCGACCGCAATGTCCCTAAACTAAACAATAGAGTCCAAATGCTCTTTTGTTGGATCTAAATGATCCCATTAAGTTAATCTTAGTCTAAAATGAGACTAACGTATCCTTAACAAACGTTTAAGTTGATCTTAGTCTCAAATGAGGCTAACGTATCCTTATACCCAACCCCCAAACCCAAATTTAAGAAGATACGGATTTGGACTAATCCACGCCCTACGGGCGACAATATAAATTAGTCTCCGTATACGATCCACGGGCAACCAAAAACAAAAGAAACACCCACGACACGAAGTGACCATCTGAAGAAGGAGAAAGTGGTTACCGCGATGCGGTAGCGTAATTAACTGCAGGGGCTTACGCCTGCAGGGAAGAGCGTCCCCACAATCAAAAACCTTTCAAATGAGTGGGAATCTGACGAGATCTGCTACATCGGCCGTATCCGTTTAAACCTTCGATACATGGTGTCATAAATCAACTTGGAATTTTCGGAGAGGTGGACGGATAGCACCAATTAGCATCTGCCCTCGAAATTCAGGCCCCGATGTCCTAACGTCCCGGTCGCGTCTTCCGGCGGAGAACATCTGCCTTCTCCGATGGACATGGCGCTAACCAATGGGGAGCAACTCCTCGCGAAGATCGCCGCTTCGATATGGTGGAGAAAGCTGAGAGGGCTTTAGAAAACTTTATTCATAGTTTTGTAAACCCTTGTACTTTTGATCCCGCGTTTGGTAATCTATTTTTTGTAATATAAAATATTTATTTAAATGCTTTCCTTTTATCGTTGACCACCGAGTGCTTCATTTCTAACACCTTTTCTTCCTCTGATCGTATTGTTTAAATATACGTGCAACATACATGTGTGCACGTGCACTTTACCCTTAGGGATTTTTGCGAAGCGCAAACACCACTGATGTGCTTGTGTCATGCACTAACCCTCCACACGCGTATATGAATGAGCCTGCTTTCACAGATATCTGTAAACGAAATTTAAACCGGTATAAACAAATGCCCCCTACTACTTTACTCACGGAGGTATACACGTAAGTGAAGTAGTGTAGAGTAATACATAGTATACGACCGGTTTTGGGCTGGTGTATCGTACATAACTTTTAGAATCTTGATCTGAGAAGATAGCGAGCGGACACAAGCGTCGTCATCCATCATTAACTCAAATCTCAACTCTTAAAGGATATAGTTCTAAACCATGAGGCCCATGAGATACACCCTTCTGTTTCTTTATGTTTTAATCTGGCGTGAAGTAGTTTATGTACTTATTTCGGAGTTTCTAGTTTATTTACTCATTTCGGAGTTTCTAGTTTATGTACTCGTTTCGGAGTTTGTAGTTTATTCACTCGTTTCGGAGTTTCTAGTTTATGTACTCGTTTCAGAGTTTCTAGTTTATGTACTCGTTTCGGAGTTTCTAGTTTATTCACTCGTTTTGGAGTTTCTAGTTTATATACTCGTTTCGGAGTTTATAGTTTATTCACTCGTTTTGGAGTCTCTGGTTTATTCACTCATTTCGGAGTCTCTAGTTTATGTACTCGTTTCGGAGTTTGTACTTTATTCATTCGTTTCGGAGTTTGTACTTTATTCACTCGTTTCGGAGTCTCTAGTTTATGCACTCATTTCGGAGTGTATTTAGTTTATGTACTCATTTCGGAGTTTGTAGTTTATTCATTTATTTCGGAGTCTCTAGTTTATGTACTCATTTCGGAGTGTTTTTAGTTTACCTCCCTTGGGTTTACAGGAAAACTTGTCCTAACGTTTTATGTAGATAACCCCTATTCTTTACGACAGAGGTCCGTTAGGTTTGTGGTACTAGGGTTTCAGTCTGTGATACCGTCGCATTAACTGATGTATTCCTCGATATACTGTCTTTAAGCTGTTGTTCGAGTAGCCCTGCGACTATCGTGTCTCTGATCCCTTCGGGGGCTGGAAATGACGTCTTCAAGTAATCTCCTTAGGTCATATTACTGTCGGAAGAGCAAACGTTAGGAATTTTTCATGACGCTTTTTACTTGAGGTTAGGCTCAATTTGGAGCCCCGATGAGTCATAACCACTCCGCTCTGGTGTGGGATGATCTCCGATAGTCTTTTAGGCTTTATATGAGTTGCCGTCGAGATCCGAAGCTGGGAATATGCCGTCACTTCATTTTTATTTTGACGATTTCATGCCGTTTCTTTGCTGAAGTAGGGCAGACATCTATAGAACCTCTATGCTGTATATATTGCAATTGAAGTCCGGAGCTAGGAATATGCCATTGCTCCAATTTTATTTGATAGTTGCGTCCGCATCCTGCTGAAATGAGGGGGGACGTCGAGATAGTATCTGGGTTGTATATGAATTGTCAAGACTTGGAGCTAGGATTTTGCCGTGACTCCATTTTTGCTTTGACCCATGGGTCTTTTGTTGATGTTGTATCTGCATCCTGCTGTCATGAGAAGCACGTCGAGCTAGAGTTAGGATTTTACCGTCACTCCTTTTTGATTTGGCTCCTTGGAACCTTTGTTGACGTCGCATCTGCACCGAGAAGGAACGTCGAGATGAAGTGGGATTTTTCCATTTCTCCTTTTTTGTTTGACCCTTGGGACTTTGATGACATTGCGTCTACATCCTGTTGGCATGAGAAGCACGTCGAGCTAGAGTTAGGATTTTGCCGTCACTCCTTTTTGATTTGGCTCCTTGGCGTCTTTGTTGACATTGCGTCTGCATCCTGCTGGCATGAGTAGCACGTCGAGCTGGAGTTAGGATTTTGCCATCACTCTTTTTTTTTGTTTTGGCCCTTGGGTATTTGATGACGTTGCGTTTACACCCTGCTGGAATGAGAAGGAACGCCAAGATAGTCTCTGGGTTGTATATAAACCGTCAAGACTTGGCTCTACCTTTGACGGAGCCTGGTGAGAAAATATGGTTCCCTTTTCATTTGTGCCTATGGATCGTATTCAAGAGTCAATATGGATATACTTGTAAGGCAGAGGAAATTTCATTATATATATATATTTTTTATTTTCGCGATACTCTATCTTTTCAGCTCTTCATATCGTGAAAGTCGCGATTTCGGCTTTTTATCCGCGGTGCCCAATCATTTTGGCTATTTTTTTATATTTTTACTTGCTGCTTTTTATTGCGAGTTGCCCAAACATTTTGGCTGTTTTTATATGCATATTTTTTGCTACTCGCTGCTGTTTTTTATTGCGAGTTTGGAATCTGATACCAACCTTGGCATCAGTATCGCTACGACTGGAATATTTCTATGAGCGAATCATCATTTGCCGTGAAAGGACTTGAAGTTTGACACCTGTTTAGACATCAGTATCGCTGCAACTGGGATATTGCCAGGAGCGAATCATCATTTGCCTTGAGGGGACTTGAAGTTTGATACCTTTTTAGGCATCAACATAGCTACGACTGGAATATTGCCATGAGCGACTCATCATTTGCCTTTGTCGATTTGAACAAAGATGGCTTAGTATACAGAGTTAGGATCCTATCGACTAAGACTTTTGACTTTATGAGTCGTAAGGATCTCAGAAAGGTATTTCTCCCTACGAGTCAAGAGGATCTCGTAAGTGTATTTTCTCCTTAAGAATCGTGGGGATTCCTAAATGATATTTTCTCTTGTAAGTCATAAGGATCTTCCAAAAATGTTTTCTCCTTATAAGTCTAGAGGACTTACAAGTGTCGTTCACCATATAGGGACATTTCTTTTCATTGGTGGAACTTGGTGGGGGATATATTTATTTATGCCCGTGGATTGTATACAAGGGTCAATATAAGACCGCCTGTATGGAAACTTAGGGGATGTGGCGACTTAAGAACAGGTTCAGACCCATGTAGCTTAAGGCTTTTGAATCTTATGAGCCGTGAGGGTCTCATAAGGGGAATTCTCCTTACGAGTCGTGAGGATCCCGTAAGTATAATTTCTCCTTAGGAATCATTAGGACTCCTAAGTGTGTTTCTCCTTTGTGAGTTATAAGGATTTCACGCGGGTATTTTCTCCCCACAAGGTCGAGAGGACCTTGCAAGTGCATATGAATTTTTTTATTTTAGGAGTTTACGCCCTATTCAGGTTTTCACAAACGCGCCGGCAGTCCTGCTGTTTTTACTCACGGTGCCTTTTCGGGTTTATATCCGTTCCAATTTGCTTGTGGACATACCGTCTTTTTTTTTAACGAGCTTGCGTCCTTCCGGGTTTTCATAAGCTCGCCGGTAGCCCTGCTGTATTTACTCACGGCGCCCTTTCGGGTTTTCATCCATGCTCATTTCGCTTGTGGACATACCCTTTTTTTAAATGGCGAAACTCTTGAAAGTAGCTTCGTCGCAGGTAACCCATCTGTTTGCCGGTGGGTTTTAGGGGTGGCTTCATCACTGGAGTAGCTATAAAGCCAGTGGAACTTGAGTTGCAATATTTCCTGCTAAAACTTTGATTGCAATATAGATCTCAAGGGAATGTATCGCCATATTTAGGGGCGATGCGCTAATTTAGGGACATTCCGGTCCATTATCGCCCTGTTTGAGGCGAAATTTTAGTTTAGGGACATCTCGGTCCAATGTTGCCATATTTGATGCGAGGTTCTAGTTTAGGGACATCTCGGTCCGATGTTAGTTTAGGGACTTCTCCGTCCATTGTTAGTTTAGGGACTTCTCGGTCCAATGTTTCCATATTTGAGGCAGATAATTAGTTTAGGGATTTCTCGGTCTTTTATCGCCATATTTGAGGCGGATAATTAGTTTAAGGACATCTCGGTCCTTCATCGCCATATTTGAGGCGACGGAGCTTCTTTGCATACTATTCTCAGAGTTCTGACTCAGGAAGATAGCGAGCGAACACGAGCGTCGTCATATATAATAGACCTAAGTTGTGACTCGTCAAGCATAATATTTTTTGAGGAATCGGCCGTTTATTGGTCGAAAGGGTCTTTCGCCATGTATATCCATGTGCAGGTAGGCTCCATCTTGGTAGACTTTGTCTTTAATGTACGGGCCTTCATAGTTCGGCTCAAATTTCCCCCGTTTTGCATGATTGGGGATCATTGGTCTTTTGACGACCAGCATGAGTTCGCCTTGGCGGAATGTTCTTGGCCTTGTCAGTCTTTCGTATGACCGTGTCATCCTTACCTTATAAGCCTCCAGATTTTGTTGTGCTATAAGGCGAGTTTCATCGAGGGCGTCGAGCTCCTCAAGCCGAAGATGAGCATTTTCTTCATCTGTCAGCTCGTATTGAACCGCTTCTCGTAGGGAAGAGAGTTCTATTTCAAGGGGAAGCTTGTTTCTGGACACTGTTTTCTTTATAATCTTCATCAAGGTTTTGTTGAAAGCTTCAACTAGACCGTTGGCCCGAGGATTATAGACTGAAGAGTATCTCCAATTTATTTTATGTTGCTGTGCGAAGCGGCTGATTTTATGACTTCTATAAACTGGCCCATTATACGAGATAATTCGTCGTGGAGTGCCGAATCGATAGATGACATGTGTCCTGAAAAAATGGAGGATATTCTCCGTCTTCACCTCCCTTAGTGGTACTGCTTCTGCTCACTTAGAAAAGTAGTTGGTCGCTGCTAGTATGAACCGATGTCCTTTGGACAATTCCGGTTCAATAGGGCCAATTATATCGGTTCCCCACATTTCAAACGGCCAGCTAACTACTATTGGATGTAGCGGATTTGGTTGTTGGTGGATGAAGTCCCCGTGGATTTGGCATAAGTGATACTGTTTCGCATATTCAAGGCAGTCCTGAATCATTGTGGGCCAATAGTAACCCATTCTTTTGATCTTCAGCTTCATCTTTGGCCCAGCTTGGTGAGAACCGCATAGTCCATCATGAATTTATTAAACGACTTTCTTTGCTTCCTCTGGCCTCAGGCATCTTAGCCATAGACAGTCGAACGATCTCTTATATAGAGTATCATTGACGAAGGCGAAGGACAAAGCTCGTTTCATGAGCTGATGTCTAAACGACGCATTTTCGGGCGTTCGTCGGGACTTAAAGTATTATGAAGACTTCCCTTCAGTCCTTGACTTTTTCTTACTATTTGAAGGGATGCTTGTTTTGTCGTTTCTTTTCTTTTGGATGACACTATCAGATCTTCCGAAGATATATCTGTTAGCGTGAGAACCCTGCGGCTTTGCATAATAATCTTTACGTCATCGAGGTCGTTATCAGCCAGTTCCTTAGCCAATTTGGCCAACGCGTCCGCCTTACTGTTTTCTGTATGCGGTATACTCTCCAGGATGTAGGAAGGGATTTTTATCAGCAATTGCTGCACTCTTTCACCATATTTTATCAGCTTTGGCTTGCATGTCTGATAGTCGCCATTTACTTGGCTAACGATCAGCTGGGAGTCTCCATATATGAGGAGGTCTTTGATTCCCAAATCGACAGCGATCTCGAGACCTGCTATCAAAACTTCATATTCAACTTCGTTATTAGTCCTTGGCTCTGTTAAGGAGAGGGCGTAACGCAATATCTTTCCTTGCGGAGTCACGAAGATAAGGCCCACCCCAGCTTTGATTATGAGAGTGTTTTGCTTTCGCCTTTTCATGGAAGATGCTCCATCGAAGTAGAGTTCCCATAGAGAATCATTTTCTTCTTTCTCTCCTTCGATTGTGTCGAACGCATGTTCATCCGGCAACTCACAATTTAAGGGGGAGTCGGCTGGTATCGGATGCTCCGCGAGAAAGTCGGTAATGGCCTGACCTTTCATTGTTTTGAGGGGTCAATACGTTATCGAGAATTCCATCAAGAAGACAGCCCATTTGGCAAGCCTTCCTGTTAATATGGCCCTTTACATCAAATATTTGAGAGGATCCACCTTTGATATGAGATGGACTTCATTTGCCAAGGCGTAATGTCCGAGCTTCGTTATTGCGAATATCGGTGCCAGGTAATGCTTTTCAATGGGGGAGTAGTTTCTTCCCCCGGGAGAACTCGACTCAAATAGCATAGATCTCTCTCCTTTCATTGATCGTTCTCTTGTGCCCATAGTGCGTCTAGAGAACCCTCAAGAGCCGTTGTATATCGGATAAGGGGTTTTCCCTTAACCGGAGCGGCCAATACCGGCGGATTTTGCAGGTATTGCATGATTTTGTCTAGTGCATTTTAGCACTTTCGATCCCAGACGAACAGGGTCCCTTTCTTCATCAGATGACTGTAGGGACGACATTTTCCGGAGAGATTGGCTATGAACCGCCGGATATAAGCGAGCTTTCCTTAAAGAGACCGCAATTGTTTGAGAGTTCTCGGCGTGGGCATTTCTATAATCGCCTTGATCTACGAAGGGTCGATTTCAATACCCCGGTGCCGTATGATGAATCCGAGAAATTTGCCCGAGGAGACTCCAAACGCGCATTTTAGAGAATTCATCTTCAGATTATACTTCCGAAGACGTTGGAACACTATTTTAAGGTGTTCCTAATGCTCCTCATGAGATTTTCTCTTTACCACTAGGTTGTCAATGTAGCATTCAACGATCTCGTGTATGAGGTTGTTCACCGCCGAAAACAGAGATGAAACCGCGAAGGTCGTCTTGCCTGAATTTGGGGGCAGATGCTATTTGGTTTTATCCGTCCACCTCTCCGAAGATACCAAGGTAATTTATGGCACCATGTATCGAAGGTTTAGACGGATGCGGCCGATGTAGCAGATTTCGTCAGATTCCCCCTCATTGTTAGGGGTTTTTGATTATGGGGACGCTCTTCCCTACAGGCGCAAGCCCCTGCAGTCAATTACGCTCCCGTATTGCGGTAACCACTTTCTCCTTCTCCAGATGGCCACTTTGTGTCGTGTATGTTTGTTTTATTTTTTGGTTGCCCATGAATTGTATACGGAGACTAATTCATATTGTCGCCCATAGGGCGTGGATTAGTCCAAATCCGTATTTTCTTAGATTTGGGTTTGGGTTGGGTTTAACGATCGTTAATCTCATTTAAGACTAAGATCAACTTAAACGTTTGTTAAGGATACATTAGTCTAATTTTAGACTAAGATCTACTTAACAGGATTATTTAGATCCAACAAAAGAGCATTTGGACTCTATTATTTTAGTTTAGGGACATTGCGGTTCATTGGGTTTAAGGACATCATAGTCCGGTTTAAAAACGTCATAGTCTGTTTGGTTTTGGTTCACCCGTTTGGGGATGTACCAAAAGTTATTGGTTATTGATACCCTCCATCTCTGTGAAGATGTTGAAGAATTACAACGACATATATCAGAGGTATGAAGAGATGTACCCTTGAACCAATATTGGTTGGGAGATCTGTAGTGTCACGATCCGAAACTACGGAACGTGACCGGCACTTAGATTACGAAGCGTCTAGAGGCGCAACGTAACCTAAGTAAGCCGAAGCCCAGAAATATAAACCATAAAAAGAAGAAGAAGTAAAGGAAAACATGAAGAAAACAAATTTAAAAGCATCATCCAATTTTCTCAAAAATTTCGGCAGAGTCTCCTTTGTAAAAACTGGCCCCAAACGGGTACAACAAGTATAATATATACAAATAATAAAAAGCATTCCCAAACGGGAGCTAGTTCTACGCCAAAAGGCGGAAACAACCATACCAATGCACAATAGTATACAACGCTAAAGGGCGAGGCTCAAAACTCAAAAGAAAACAAAACTACCAGATATCATAATAATACAAGCGCGACTCTAAGGTCGAAGTAAACAAATAGTCCAGTAAACTATCAAGTAATACAAGTTTGGTTGATGGAGCTTTCTAGATACAAATGAAATAATAAAAGTACAATGGCGGTCCGGATACAAGTGAACCAACCTACCGTGTAAATCACCCTGAATGAAAAGATGTGCCAGCAAGCTGCCAGGAAAACCTGTATATCGAACCTGTAATAAAATTTGGCACAACGGGGGTGAGTTGCCAACTCGTGAGTAGAAGATATCTGCGAAAAGAAATCGAATGCACGACGCTATCCTAGGTCATAATAATATACTAATATAATACAAATCAGCTAGTAATGGCAGGGTAATAAACTACGTGTAGTGCAAAAGCTCTGTGCCCGTGTCAGTGCCTCAAATAGTAATATGTCATGTGAATGAGTATGCATGCACCATGAATGTAAAACAATAAATCCTGAAATCTGGATATATCTGTATAAGAAATCTTTAGCTTTTATCAGGGTAAAATTTATATAGAAATCTGAAATATCAACGATGAAATCCATGGAAATCCGTGTCAAGAATCGACACAAAATATGTAAATCTCAAGTCTCAATACATCATAATCTCAATATCTCATAGTCTCAATATCTCGGGCTCCGTCAGTCCGGATCGGCTCATATCATCAAATCTCATGACAACGGTCGGTATCCTCCGGATATCCGCCGCGCCAGACATCACCGGTAGATAGTCCTCCCCTGCCAGGCTCATCGTCTACAACTCGATCTTCTTACCCCGGGGTACCATACCGGGCCCACCATGTAGCCGAGACGGTTCATCCACTCCTCGAATCGGGTCTCGAAATCCAACAGAAAACATGAAATCTCATGGTGGACGACACATACATCACGAGAAAACCGCATCTTATATTTTAAAAAGAGAGGAGAAGAGAGAGAGAAGTTTTTATATATTCTTGCGGTTTTCCCCAAAATCCAAAAATCTCATAGAAATCCAAAATCCCAAAATCATGAGTAAGTATATGATAAGTGTCGGCATATGCCCCATAATACTGCATGATAACATGAAAATGTGGATGCATGAAATGTCTAAATAATAAATACCATGTCTATACTAACACCAGAGAGTAATCACAATATTATATCGATCTAGCTGTTAGCCGAATCTATCAATAAAAGATAATATGATCTAAAGTGTACGTGACATAGCAATTACCGATGATGATGTGTGTGAGCCGGCAAATAAGTGTGCGTGGAATATGCGCATCATCGGTAATGGTGCTGGTGTCCTAACAGACAGAGTTTTATACTGATTATATAAACATATGTATGAACATACAACATTATGATTACGGTATGAATGTAAAGACGGATGTGTAATAACCACTCATCTGCGATATACAAGTATAACTACAACTATATGACTCGAGACTAAACTAGTGTCCATCTAACCTCCTAAGGAACTAAACCTAAGAAACTAGTCAATAAGAATTAAGAGTCCACCTAAGGTCTGAATCCATATCTCTAATAGTCGGCGATCCAGCCTCAATAACGTCACGTACATAGTACGGCTTTCTCGAATCAAGAGTGCGGATCAATCATCATATCTATGCCTCGTATGGTAAAATCCATCGTACGGCATCCCAATATCGGGGTACGGGTCAAGTATCACCTACGTGTCTCATCATTCGTATAATATCATCATCAACACATGTCAAGATCAAGGTGCTATACTGTAATCGCATACATCAATCATATATCATTGTCAGCATAAATATACATCGTTAATTTATCCTCAGAAATTTCATGTCATATGTATCATATTGTGATTAAGTCACACTTAAATCATATCGTAATTAAGTCACACCTATATGATATCGTAATCAAGTCACACATATATGATATCGAAATCAAGTCACACCTATATGATGTCGTAATCAAGTCACACCTATATGATATCATATCAGAATTTCAGGCACATATTACGGTCCGGGTTCTATTTAGAGTCCCATATACTTCAATATCATCACCATCCTTTATTATTGTTCATGTACACAAATCCATTATCTCATTTTCTAATGATCCGCTAATATCATAACACGACTGTATAGCCAAGAATCACGGCATCAGCCCAGTTATATTGTTTCATCTCCATGTATCATGTCACATCCTTGTATCACATATACGTATTGTGTGTATATATATATACCTACACCTAGTCCTATATATATATACACATACACGTATACACCACATCGAGTCTCAGTGTGTGCGTGTCCGTGTATCTACCTGAAACCTACGAATCTCCTCCATGATATTCATCCTTGGGTAAGGTCTTCCTAAATCAATCTAGTCCAACCTAAGGTCACTACTAGGGTCCTACTCACCGAAATTCTAAGGTCACGTCTGGCTTCCTAAAGACAATAAGTACCTATTCCTATTCTACGTTTGCGGGGGTGCTAAACGCCATCCACCCGACTTCCCCCCGTAGATACACATCTACTCACCTGGTTCTTGTCTGCCGAAGATGATGTCGCCCTCCTCTTCTTCTTCGTCCGAAGTCCACGTGAGGGGTACCTATACGCAAACACATATAATATCGTAAACTGAATTACAGACAAAGCCAAAACGACGCACGAAACGCGCATAGGTTAAAACCTATGTCCCGTTCACGCAAAAGAACCAAATATCGCTCGATATCGGTGTACAAACGCCGATTGATCGAGATAAATATCAACAAACAACTCATAGTTTTAAAACTCATCACTTATAATACAAAACATGATTTAATTCATCGAAACCCTAAAAATCGATCAGATCGTCCGATTTCGAAAAACCCGAAAACTCCAATTTACCGTTTTACTTCAAAACTCGATGTTTAAAAGAAACTAATGGTCATAATATTCATTAAATAACCTAAATAGATTATAGAAACCATTACCATATTTTTAACACCCTAATTTACATTAGTTTGAAAATTCTAGTTTGCAAACTTGCCCGATTTCGATATTTTTAAGCAAAATTTCACAATATCATAACTAAACATGATTTTACATGAATTAACTTACTAAACTACAATTCATGATAATAATAGTATAATGAAACCATAAATTAGATTTAACTCTCATTTATTTAAGAATTCCCAAAAACTAGTTAGCAAAAAAAATAGCATTTTTATTAGTATTTTTCAATTATCAAAAGAAATTAGTAACCAAATTAAGTTTTTCATTCCACTAACATGTTAATATCCTCTTTAAAACCACAATCTAGTGTTTCAAACATTAATTGGAATTTTATCTCACCAATATATACAACTTATAGAAATCTAGTTTGCAAAAAAGGTTTAATTTAAACAATTTTGGATAACAGTTAACAATACATCATCCATACAAGATTTTCCACTTCTAAAAATGTTAAACTACAAAATATAACCCTACTTAATTAGTAAAAACCATAACTTGATTTTTCAAATCCTAACTTGAATTTTTAAAACTTGTAGATAAAAATTATTTATTAAATCTAATTATGCTTAAATGAAATATCTAATAACAATAAATCAAAAGAATAAGATTTATACCTCCACAACAAGCAATCCAAACATGAAAATAAGCCTCCAAAATGAATGCTTTCCATCTCCAAAATCCATGTAAAGATGAGCAAAGAATAGAGGGTAGGAATTAATTAGGGTTTTGTGGATTTTTTATTGAATTTTTGATGAATTTTGATGATTTTTAATACAAAAATGATGGGGGAAATTTTTTGGGGCTGCCCATGGAGGTGAGGCCGGCCATGAGGTGAGGAAAAGAGAGGAGAGTGAGAAAAGGTGAAGAAAAGTGTAGAAGGTTTCACAAAAACATCATACAATTAAGTCTTTTCATGAATTTATTTAAAAATTCTTTATTTTCTTCACTCCATTTGACCTAGAATGGTCTAAAACCATGGATAAATTTGAAAATAAATTTTGTATGAAACACACTAGATTATAATATGCAATGGTTCATTTTTACAAATTAAACCCATTCAAATTTGTAATTTACACTAATTTAGTGTATAAATAAAGCTTATGTTAATATTTAAAATAATTAATTTAGGAAAAATATTTAATTAAACAAAAAATTTATAAGTGGCTAAATAAACACCATTTACTAGTAATTACATAATTAAAATAGGTATTTTTAAATTTATAATTAAAAATAATTACGGTTTAGTTTTACGAAAAATACGTTTTACTTTACCGAAAATCATAAAATTTACTTAAACAATTTTATTTATTTAATTATTTATTTAATTGTTTTTAAAACGTTACAATCTTCCCCCCTTTAAGAAATTCGGTCCCCGAATTTAAATTAAAACTCCCCCAATTACTAAAACATTCAGCCAAAACACTCAAATCGTCGGGGCTCCGAAATTATCAATACATAACTAAAATCAACTCCGTCAAGCATAACACAATCATCGGAGTTATGACGAAAATAAAATATCAAAACCCAATACGAAAACCAACATAATATACATCAAAACTACAACTTATATATAGTGCGCATCATAGTAAAATCGTCCAAATATCTAGATAAAGAAGCACGCAAGAACCCCTTTTGAAAATCGCCGTGTGATGCACGTGTCACGACATAAGTAGCGGACGTTTATTTAAAAAAAATAGCTATATATATCTTTTATTTAACATGCACGTCCCGCCTGGTTATCAAATCAATAGTAATGATTATAAAAGTATACTGCTTAAACTGAATTCAATCCTAATCACATCATAAAAATATCATGTGCGTCCGTTGCGCACTGAAATCGAAACCAAATACAGATACCACGAATACACACAAAAACGAAACTAAGTGCAACAGGTGTGCACCAAAAACATCTGTCAAGTGCAACGGGCGTGCACGACTCAATATCAGGTGCATCTAATCTGCACAAAACCCCGATTTAGTGCATCTGGTGTGCACAAAATAGAATCAAGTGCGCCAAGTGTGCGCAAGAATCTCAATCAGGTGCACATGGTGCACGAAAACATACACCAAATATCAAAATCGAATTCACAGTACGAAAGTGCATGAAAACTAGGTCGAAGCTTATGTCAAAATCATGTGTAACCATATGCACGAAATCAAATCAAAATCTCAAAATGTATTAAAACCAAATCAAGTGCACTGGGTATGTACTAAACAACATCAATACAACTGATATATGAAATACAAATAGAATGTAATGAAGGTACACATAAGAAATACCAATCATAGAACAAAGTCCTCAAAATACCAAAATCCGATCAACGAAAATATGAAACTCAAATCACCAAATCACAATCGTAAACACTATCGTCAATATGCGCCTCTTCCCCCTTTCCTCTGGTGTCGACTGCTTCGAATTCGTCTCTTCATAGGTGTGCTGACTGTGCTACCAATGTCAATACTCATATCTAGAGTCTCCCACGTAGTCGATCCCTTCACCTGATATCCAGACCACATTAAACTTTTCGATCGATCAATCAAAATCCCATAATTCTCCGAGAGCTCAACACTCAAGTACAGTTTAAAAATATCCGGTACATACCCCAGCATCAATGGTCCAGCCGTAGAAGGGTAAACCCAAGCCTCACTAATGGCACCGCGGAACTGCCGTCAACCCTAAGGTTCAAGGGCGTTCTCGTGGTCATTATGTCGAGTTAGGGTTTCATTCTTCTAGAGGGTCCATCGAAATACCTGCATGTTCTTCTGAATACCTTAAACTTGGGAAAATGGTTTTTCTGATAATCGTTCGAACCCTTTAACTTCGCCTGGACACCATGTGAATACCCTTCGTCCGCATGCTAAACAATGCTCCAATCCTCAAGAATGAACGATACCCTAATGGTTATCGCATTCAAGCCGCAGCTCCCTCTGCCCGTGCGCCCGTGGTAACAGAAACCACCCTTCGATATCGACGAAGATTGATCAAGGAACGAATGAAATGCGGTGCAAACAAATGTACATCCTAAGGCTACTTAAGAAGAGTAGCGTATCGTAAGTATGCCGCGGATCATACCCACGGTATGTCACTCAACCTAAGTCGCCTACTCCATCAACCAAGGATCACCTAGACTTATACAAGGTTAAACCTAGCGCTCTGATACCAACTTTGTCACGACCCGAAAGTACGGAACGTGACCGGCACTTAGATTACGAAGCGTCTAGAGGCGCAACGTAACCTAAGTAAGCCGAAACCCAGAAATCTAAACCATAAAAAGAAGAAGAAGTAAAGGAAAACATGAAGAAAACAAGTTTAAAAGCATCATCCAATTTTCTCAAAAATTTCGGCAGAGTCTCCTTTGTAAAAACTGGCCCCAAACGGGTACAACAAGTATAATATATAAAAACAATAAAAAGCATCCCCAAACGGGAGCTAGCTCTACGCCAAAAGACGGAAACAACCACACCAATGCACAATAGTATACAACGCCAAAGGGCGAGGCTCAAAACTCAAAAGAAAACAAAACCACCAGATATCATAATAATACAAGCGCGACTCTAAGGTCGAAATAAACAAATGGTCCAGTAAACTATCAAGTAATACAAGTTTGGTTGATGGAGCTTTCTAGATACAAATGAAATAATAAAAGTACAATGGCTGTCCGGATATAAGTGAACCAACCTACCGTGCAAATCACCCTGAATGAAAAGATGTGCCAACAAGCTGCCAGGAAAACCTGTATATCGAACCTGTAATAAAATTTGGCACAATGGGGGTGAGTTGCCAACTCGTGAGTAGAAGATATCTGTGAAAAGAAATCGAATGCACGACGCTATCCTAAGTCATAATAATATACTAATATAATACTAATCAGCTAGTAATGGCAGGGTAATAAACTACGTGAAGTGCAAAAGCTCTGTGCTCGTGTCAGTGCCTCAAATAGTAATATGTCATATGAATGAGTATGCATGCACCATGAATGTAAAACAATAAATCCTGAAATCTGGATATATTTGTATAAGAAATCTTTAGCTTTTATCAGGGTAAAATTTGTATAAAATCTGAAATATCAACGATGAGATCCATGGAAATCCGTGTCAAGCATCGACACAAAATATGTAAATCTCAAGTCTCAATACCTCATAATCTCAATATCTCATAGTCTCAATATCTCGGGCTCCGTCAGTCCGGATCGGCCCATATCATCAAATCTCACGACAACGGTCGGTATCCTCCGGATATCTGCCGCGCCAGACATCACCGGTAGGTAGTCCTCCTCTGCTAGGCTCATCGTCTACAACTCGATCTTCTTACCCCGGGGTACCATACCGGGCCCACCATGTAGCCGAGACGGTTCATCCACTCCTCGAATCGGGTCTCGAAATCCAACAGAAAACATGAAATCTCATGGTGGACGACACATACATCACGAGAAAACCGCATCTTATACTTTAAAAAGAGAGGAGGAGAGAGAGAGAAGTTTTTATATATTCTTGCGGTTTTCCCCAAAATCCAAAAATCTCATAGAAATCCAAAATCCCAAAATCATGAGTAAGTATATGATAAGTGTCGGCATATGCCCTATAATACTGCATGATAACATGAAAATGCGGATCCATGAAATGTCTAAATAATAAATACCATGTCTATACTAACACCAGAGAGTAATCACAATATTATATCGATCTAGCCGTTAGCAGATTCTATCAATAAAAGATAATATGATCTAAAGTGTACGTGACATAGCAATTACCGATGATGATGTGTGTGAGCCGGCAAATAAGTGTGCGTGGAATATGCGCATCATCGGTAATGGTGCTGGTGTCCTAACAGGCAGAGTTTTATACTGATTATAGAAACATATGTATGAACATGCAACATTATGATTACGGTATGAATGTAAAGACGGATGTGTAATAACCACTCATCTGTGATATACAAGTATAACTATAATTATATGACTCGAGACTAAACTAGTGTCCATCTAACCTCCTAAGGAACTAAACCTAAGAAACTAGTCAATAAGAATTAAGAGTCCGCCTAAGGTCTGAATCCATATCTCTAATTGTCGGCGATTCAGCCTCAATAACGTCACGTACATAGTACGGCTTCCTCGAATCATGAGTGCGGATCAATCATCATATCTATGCCTCGTACGGTAAAATCCATCGTACGGCATCCCAATATCGGGGTACGGGTCAAGTATCACCTACGTGTCTCATCATTCGTATAATATCATCATTAACACATGTCAAGATCAAGGTGCTATACTGTAATCGCATACATCAATCATATATCACTGTCAGCATAAATATACATCGTTAATTTATCCTCAGAAATTTCATGTCATATGTATCATATTGTGATTAAGTCACACTTAGATCATATCGTAATCAAGTCACACCTATATGATATCGTAATCAAGTCACACATATATGATATCGAAATCAAGTCATACCTATATGATGTCGTAATCAAGTCACACCTATATGATATCATATCAGAATTTCAGGCACAGGTTACGGTCCGGGTTCTATTTAGAGTCCCATATACTTCAATATCATCACCATCCTTTATTATTGTTCATGTACACAAATCCATTATCTCATTTTCTAATGATCCGCTAATATCATAACACGACTGTATAACCAAAAATCATGGCATCAGCCCAGTTATATTGTTTCATCCCCGTGTATCATGTCACATCCTTGTATCACATATACGTATTGTGTGTATATATATATACCTACACCTAGTCCTATATATATACACATACACGTATACACCACGTCGAGTCTCAGTGTGTGCGTGTGCGTGTATCTACCTGAAACCTACGAATCTCCTCCATGATATTCATCCTTGGGTAAGGTCTTCCTAAATCAATCTAGTCAAACCTAAGGTCACTACTAGGGTCCTACTCACCGAAATTCTAAGGTCACGTCTGGCTTCCTAAAGACAATAAGTATCTATTCCTATTCTACGTTTGCGGGGGTGCTAAACGCCATCCACCCGACTTCCCCCCGTAGATACACATCTACTCACCTGGTTCTTGTCTGCCGAAGACGATGTCGCCCTCCTCTTTTTCCTCGTCCGAAGTCCACGTGAGGGGTACCTATACGCAAACACATATAATATCGTAAACTGAATCACAAACAAAGCCAAAACGACGCACGAAACGCGCATAGGTTAAAACCTATGTCCCGTTCACGCAAAAGAACCAAATATCGCTCGATATCGGCGTACAAACGCCGATTGATCGAGATAAACATCAAAAAACAACTCATAGTTTTAAAACTCATCACTTATAATACAAAACATGATTTAATTCATCGAAACCCTAAAAATCGATCAGATCGTCCGATTTCGAAAAACCCGAAAACTCCAATTTACTGTTTTACTTCAAAACTCGATGTTTAAAAGAAACTAATGGTCATAATTTTCATTAAATAACCTAAATAGATTATAGAAACCATTATCATATTTTTAACACCCTAATTTACATTAGTTTGAAAATTCTAGTTTGCAAACTTGCCCGATTTCGATATTTTTAAGCAAAATTTCACAATATCACAACTAAACATGATTTTACATGAATTAACTTACTAAACAATAATTCATGATGATAATAGTATAATGAAACCATAAATTAGATTTAACTCTCATTTATTTAAGAATTCCCAAAAACTAGTTAGCAAAAAAAATAGCATTTTTATTAGTATTTTTCAATTATCAAAAAAAATTAGTAACCAAATTAAGTTTTTCATTCCACTAACAGATTAATATCCTCTTTAAAACCACAATCTAGTGTTTCAAACATTAATTGGAATTTTATCTCACCCATATATACAACTTATAGAAATCTAGTTTGCAAAAATGGTTTAATTTAAACAATTTTGGATAACAATTTACAATGCATCATCCATACAAGATTTTCCACTTCTAAAAATGTTAAACTACAAAATATAACCCTACTTAATTATTAAAAACCATAACTTGATTTTTCAAACCCTAACTTGAATTTTTAAAACTTGTAGATAGAAATTATTTATTAAATCTAATTATGCTTAAATGAAATATCTAATAACAATAAATCAAAAGAATAAGATTTATACCTCCACAACAAGCAAACCAAACATGAAAATAAGCCTCCAAAATGAATGCTTTCCATCTCCAAAATCCATGTAAAGATGAGCAAAGAATAGAGGGTAGGAATTAATTAGGGTTTTGTGGATTTTTTATTGAATTTTTGATGAATTTTGATGATTTTTAATACAAAAATGATGGGGGAAATTTTTTGGGGCTGCCCATGGAGGTGAGGCCGGCCATGAGGTGAGGAAAAGAGAGGAAAGTGAGAAAAGGTGAAGAAAAGTGTAGAAGGTTTCACAAAAATATCATACAATTAAGTCTTTTCATGAATTTATTTAAAAATTCTTTATTTTCTTCACTCCATTTGACCTAGAATGGTCTAGAACCATGGATAAATTTGAAAATAAATTTTGTATGAAACACACTAGATTCTAATATGCAATGGTTCATTTTTACAAATTAAACCCATTCAAATTTGTAATTTACACTAATTTAGTGTATAAATAAAGCTTATGTTAATATTTAAAATAATTAATTTAGGAAAAATATTTAATTAAACTAAAAGTTTATAAGTGGCTAAATAAACACCATTTACTAGTAATTACATAATTAAAATAGGTATTTTTAAATTTATAATGAAAAATAATTATGATTTAGTTTTACGAAAAATACGTTTTAGTTTACCGAAAATCATAAAATTCACTTAAACGATTTTATTTATTTAATTATTTATTTAATTATTTTTAAAATGTTACATGTAGTCAAGTTTGGGACTAATGATCAGTTAAAAAGATTTATGAGCATATGGGCTCAATTAATCTGAATTAAGGGCCTGTGGCCAACTTGGGCTCGACCCACTTTGTTAAAATGTTGGACATTTAATTAGGCCCAGTCCTTTTTTTTATTTAATAATGCTGAGCATTGGTTTTGGGTTCTGACAACCTTTTTGTCTTTTATTGAGTGCTGAGCATTCATTATGGCTCTGGGGTTTTATTTAAAGAACATCTTATGTTCCCTCAGCGCACACGTGAGGAGCATGTGGTGCGCTTGGCGCTGAGCGCCAGACTTAGAGCGCTAAGGCGCTTCCTGTGAGATAGCGCACACGTGAGGAGCACGTGGCGCGCTTGACGCTGAACACCAGTTAACGAGTGCAGAGCGCTCCTTGTGAGAAAGCGCACACGTGAGGAGCATATGGCGCGCTTGGCGCTGAGCACCAGTTAACGAGTGCAGAGCGCTCCTTGTGAAATAGCGCACACGTGAGGAGCATGTGACGTGCTTGGCGCTGAGCGCCAACCTTGAAACGTTGGGCACTTCTTTAAATTGGAGCGCTAGGAGCGCTGCGGCGCTGTGTGCCAGTCTTGGAGTGCTGAAGCGCTTTTTTTTAATTGGAGCGCTAAGGCTCTTTTTAGGCAACTTTGATCAGTTCTGCACTCTGAGAATTAAATTCTCGTTCATAGGAGACTTTGTCTCATAGATCTAAGAACTACGTTCTTATCTTAATGGAAGATTTTAAAATCTCTTATGTTTTTGTGAAAGACTTTGTCTTTATCTTATAGATCTGTGATCTAACGAGAACTAAGTTCTTCCCCTTCACTTTTTATGATGAGATACTACGATCTCTTTTGTGAAAGACCTCGGTCTTATAAATCTATGATCTAGAAAAAGAAATAAGTTCTTCTTCTTTTTATGAGATGATTTTATCTCTATGTTTTATTTACTTTGAAGAAATTCTTCTTCTTAGAGCTTGCTCTTCTCTTTGAAATTTCTCAAAGTTTGTGTTGGGGGGAGGGAGGGGTTCCTCTGTATGAGACTTGAAGTCTTCGGTCCTTTATATAGGGGAGGCTGATTTGTTGAATCAGTTGAAGAGATCTTTTCTCTAATTGATTTAGGGATGTTTCCCACCGTTGGATCTTTTGATCCTAGGGCTTCTGTTTTACAGAAGGCAATCTTCTTGTTTTTAACAAGATTGGGAAAATCTTTTCCTATACAGAACTTATTCTGTATCTTGGTGATTTTTAATCACCATTAGATCTTTGATCCAACGGTGCTATAATTTTTAGAGGTAACTTGATGATTTTTAGTCATCTTTGTTGGATCTTTGATCCAAGGGTGGGGAACATTTAGTTCCAATGCTAGCGCTCTCGTGCTTTGCACGTGAGCGCTGCATCAGAGTTTTTGACTCTTGATGCTAGCGCACTTAGCGGTAGCGCTCTCGTACTTTGCATGTGAGCACTGCATCAGAGTCTTTGACTCTTAATGTTCGCGCACTTAGCGCGAGCGCTCTCGTGTTTTGCACGTGAGCGCTGCATCAGAGTCTTTAACTCTTAGCGCTGGCGCTGCTAGCACTAGCTCTCTCGTGCTTTGTGCGTGAGCGCTGCATCAGAGTTTTTGACTCTTAGCGCTGGCGCATTTATGAAGCGCCGCTTCATTTCAAATTTCAAAAATTTGAACAGAGCTTTGCTCTGATTGGGGGAAACAAATGCCCCCCACCGTTGCGCTCATGTGGCTTACACGTGAGTGCAGCGGTGGTAGCATCTGCGCCATTAGATCAACTTAGAAGTTGAAACATCTCTCAGTGCCTATAAATAGGGCCTTTGGCCCTTGAGATGACCTCTGTTCATCTTCTTTCTTGTTTTTCTGAGAATTAATTTTCTTTCAGAGCCAAGCTCTCTGTCTCAGAAAACTCCCTTAGAGTTAAGACTCTATCAAATTTTTGGTAAGATTTGAACCCATTAACAGAGTTTTGCTCTACTTAGATCACAGATCTTTAAAGATTTTTAGGGTTTCTTAACCCGTTAATTAAAAAAAACAGAGCTTTGCTCTTTCTAGATTATGGACCAGAAAAAGAAATCTTTTTTAGGGTTCTTTTAACCCATTAACGAAGAACTCTTAGTGTTTTGCTTTACAGATCTTAAAGATCCTGAAGTTTTTACTTCTGTAGAAAGCTTTTCTTTTAGGGTTTTTGATGGATTATTCCATCTTCTTCGCAGAGCATTGCTCTTTAGATTTTTTTGGGGGAATTTTATTCCCTTCATCATTAATTATGACAGATATCATATCTGTTGCAGAGCGTTGCTCTCGAGGAGTTTAACTCCTTGACCCGAGGAGTCTCTCATTAAATGAGAATCCTTTTTAGGATTTCTCCTTTATTTGCACAAATTTGAATTTGTTGGGTGCCTTAATCAGAACTTGTTTTCTCCATGAGGATATCAAGAGTTATTTAAATCCCCGTGTCTGTTTCAATAAGCATTTTCTTGATCAGTGTGTCTACTAAACTCTCACTGATTTTCCTTCTCAGGTACTATGGCCACCCATCTGTATGATCTTAACGAAATTATTTTTTATGGAGACATTCGCGCACTAGGCTGCTGCCAAAACCAGAAGTTTACAAATGCCCAGTGCGCTGAAATTATGAGTCGCTTTGATGAATACAATGGTCGACTGTTTCCTCGTCGTTCCGCTCTTTTGAAGCTCGTTGTGAGAGCGATTTGGGGAGCACTTCCTGGCTTTTATGAAGCCATGCCGCTTAAGGTATTGGACGATGCCGAAGATAAGGTGCTCTCAGTATATCTGATGGGCCTGATCTCGAAAAAACGGCGAGACAATCTTTTTGATATTCTGCATCAAATCTTCCAGCAGACGACGATAATCGTTGCCTATCAGAGGGCAGAGGACATCAGTGAGGACCCTGACGCTTGCGACCGTTAGAGGATACATACGAGAATGGTCTGAGAGGCCCGAAGCATTTAAGATGGCCTTACTTCTGAATTTCTCAATCCATGTCCTGGATTTGATGTCTTGCCATTGTAAACATTTTAGTGATGTTTTTGTTTACTGTTTTTATCGCTGTAAGAATTTTCTGAAGTATGAATAACAACTTTTTCGTTTCCGTGCGTTTATTTTATGCATTAAACCTTTTTGCACATACATGAATGGGTATGCTTCGAACGTGTCACGCCCCGCTTCCCGGTGTACAGCGAAGTGGATGCGACGAGGTCCGCTACGTATATACTTAGAAGTACATACGCTAAGCGTATCTAAGCAATATAAAAGTAAATCACAAGAGATAAGAGATATAGAAATAACAGTAACTTATTAATAACATTCTTTTGTACAATGCATGAAAAGTAAATACAACTGAAATGAAAAGCGATGCCTAAACAATGGCATAACAGGAAAAGAAAATACTGAATAGAACAAGGTACAATGTCTAGAGCTCGGGGTCTTCGTGAAACTGATCCAAGTCTTCTCCGGTGGGCTCGATCTCTGCCGGGTCCAAAGCACCTGACGACATTCAAAGAAGAAAGAAATAGAATGGCGTCAGCGAACAGGTCGCTCGGTAATTCCCAGAGATAATGAAGAATTAGAAAAGACAGAATAAGAGGTATTTTCTAAAGTATAATTGTAAAATATTGTAGAATATTGTGTTACGCTGTTATTTGTAGCTTGGTACAGAAGGATGCCAGTGTATACGAGAGAAGTCTCTATATGCTAGAGACCAGGGCAAACGGAATGTATAAGGAACCGTTAAGCCACGGTACAACAGCAACGGAATATAGGTTAGGTGTCTTAATCTGAGCACCTCGTGCCACCTTTAACACCTTCCGTACCAATCTACCCTTTAAACCCCGTAGTGTTTTGATAGTATTGTTGTATTGTATTGTGTAAGTTGGATGACTGACCAAAACCATGATATCGGTAAACAGATTGTAACTGCATAATCAGGTAAATGGAATAACGGGATAATGGATGTATATCTATAGTTTGATTCAGTCAAGTTGTATAGATTGTTAACTGGATTCTGGGATTCATGTGTTATATTGAGTTGGAATATTAAAGAATATGGATTGACTTGAATCATATTCAAGTCAGAAATAATCAGACTCAACCCCGAGTCAGACTAAAAGAAATGTAAGTCGAAGTTCTATATTTGTTAGGGTCATTATTGTAATTTATAAAACTTGAGGGGGTTTTATGTAAAAATACTTTTGTATAGTTTTCAAGATACACCTCAAGTATTTATTATTCGTCTTTATAATTATAATGAGTGTGATTTTATTTCGTCTTATTTCTAGTGAAAATATCCTAATTACATAAATAAATGTATTAATTTGTAATATTGATTTATTTGAAATTCATGGTATTTTAATGTAACTTTTAATCTTGTAATTTTTAGGAAAAGATGGAAACTTTATCTTATAATAAAATAGGTGTTTAAATGATAAATATACATATGTTTATACAAGAATAATTTTTAATAAATATTTTATTTTCCAAAAATCTCATTTTTCTTAAATGTCGTATTTAAACCTTTCGAGACCGAATGCTCCTTGCGGAGGTCTGAATCTCGCACTACTACGCCCGAGGGTGCACGATAAACCGTACTATTTCTAACGAGTTCCCCAAAGATGGGTTGTAGTGGCGCTTTGCAAAGATTTAATAAATACTAATCATTTAGAAAACGGTTTTATAAAGATAAGGTATTTATTTGTAGAAGGGTGTAAATTTCCGTATTTTAGATTCTAGGGTTTCCTAAGCCAACTAACCTATTTCTAAATGGTCCAAACGATAAGTCATTAGAAGCCTCAAATCGCCTCTTCACCGCCAATTGCGGCCAGGTAAGTGCCAGTTGAGTGGGAGGCTCTCCACTACAAGTAGTGGTCCTAATTAAGTAACCACCCGCCTTAGACACACTTGCCTAGACACCACAAAGTCAGGTTTAGATAAACGATCGATGTCCATGACTAATCATATTTTCCTATTAAAAGATATTGTTTTAAAATTGTTTAAAACTTAGAACTTTTAGAAAAGGTTTTATTAAGAAAAGGGTATTTAAATGTAAAATCTTGTATTATCGTATTCTAAGTTTTGATGATATCAATTAGGGTTGTATTTGCGTGTGTGTGGAGGTAGGTCATTACCTCGTGATCTATTTTAAGGTATAGCAATATTAAAGGGTTAAATGTGATAAACTAAACATGGTGGTATTTAAGTGCAAAAATACGGTATATTGCAAAAGCTATCATTTCATGTGTGAAAACTTGTTCAAATTAATTTTTAAGTGATTAGTAGTCAACATGAAGATGTTTAAGTATTATGGAATTGGTGATAAGTGAGATTTGATAGAAAACCGAATCGGAAATCGGTTTGTTCCGATTTCCGTCGGGTTTATAAGTTCGTATTTTTATGAAGGAAAAGAAAGGTAGAAAAGGGGGACTTACGGGTTTGGACAACGCTAGAGAGTGAGAGGAAGGTAGAGGGTTTGCCGGTGCGTCGAAACGTCGTTGAGAACTCCTAGCACGATCACCGGAATTTCGCCGTCGATTTTGTCAGCGCTTCGCCTTTCGCTCGTTTTCTAACGTACCAAGTTCTCTTGGAATTTTGAGAGAGTGGACTTAGAAAAAGTGATGAGAGGGTAGAGGGTATGGGGGGTTTATATAGGGTTAGGCTAGGGTTAGTGTTTTAAATAAAAAAAATATAAAAATTATATAAAAATCATTAAATTCGTTAAAAATTGGGAGTAAAAGAGGTTTAATGGGCATTTGATAACCGATCCAAATATTTAAAGTGTGCAGGTGAGAAGACCAGGTCAACATGGAACTTTTCCGTGTTGACGACTCGGCCGTCCGGCCGAGTTCGGCCGGCGGTGCCGGTCCGAGTCGGGCCGAGTCGGGGTGTCGTTGGGTGGGGGTCTCCTGGGGGGATTTATGGTATATTTAGTTTTTGGTCTTCAGTTCAAGTTTTGTGAGTTATGGCGTTTTGACTGTTGACTTTCTAAAGAATTTAAAACAAAATAAATATAAAAATAATGTGGGGCATGGGATTTGAACTCTGGTGGCTTGGTTCAGCAATACAAGGTATTACCAATGAGCTACAAACTCCTTCTTGTAATTATGGAGTGAAATAAATACATAAAGAGATATCAGCCGCAATAAATACTCCAAGTATACATTGAATTTAAATCAATTCTTTATACATTAAAAATGGAGTTGTTACAGTCTACCCTTCTTAAAAAAAATTCGTCCTCGAAATTTACAACTTTTATTTGAGGACTAGTTTACAAAGAGGTGTGGATATCTAGTACGCATTTCATCCTCCCTTTCCTAAGTGGATTCTCCTGGAGTGTCTTTCCTCCACATCACTCGAACCAAGTTAACTTTCTTGTTCCGAAATGTCTTCACCTTCCTGTCCAGGATTTCCACAGCCTGTTGCTCACAAGACAAGTCGGGCTGAGTAGTGAGCTCGGAATGATCAAGTACATGGCTGGGGTCACTCACATACTTTCTGAGTTGGGATATATGAAACACATTATGCACTCCTTCCAATGAAGGTGGAAGCGCTAAGCAGTATGCCACTTCACCGACTCGTTCGAGTATGTCGAACGGTCCAACATATCTCGGACTCAATTTACCCCGTCTTCCAAATCGGATCACTCCGCGGTTCGGAGATCTCTTCATGAATACGTGATCTCCTGGCTGGAACTCCAAGTGTCATCTCTTTGCATCAGCCCAGTGCTTCTGTCGATCTTGGGCTATGCGCATCCTTTCCCTGATAGTAGGAACCACATCAACAGTTGCTACTATCATCTCCGGTCTAAGAAGTTCCCTATCTCCGATGTCGTCCCAACTTAATGGCGAACGACACTTCCTTCCATACAATGCTGCAAAAGGTGCCATTCCTATACTTGCTTGGTAGCTATTGTTGTACGAAAACTCCACAAGATGTAGGTGATCTTCCCACGATCCTTTGAAGTCTAACATACACGCTCTGAGCATATCCTCTAAGATCTGAATAGCTCGTTCCGACTGACCATCTGTTTGTGGATGATAAGCCGTGCTGAAGTTCAGACTTGTTCCCAAGCTTGCTTGCAGACTCTGCCAAAATTGCAATCGGAACCTGGTGTCACGATCGGAGACAATACAGACCGATACTCCATGAAGTCTCACAATTTCCTCCATGTACATCTTTGCTAATGTCTCAGTTGATTGGCCAACTCGAAATGGGATGAAGTGAGCCGACTTTGTGAGTCGATCAACAATGACCCATACAACATCATTACCCTTTGTGCTGCGAGGAAGAGCAGTCACAAAATCTATCGTGATGTGTTGCCACTTCTATTCCGGGATTGATAACGGTTGAAGTAATCCAGCAGTCCTGTGATATTCAGCCTTTACTTGCTGACACACCTAGCATTTTGCGACGCTTCTGGCTACTTCACGCTTCATTCCATGCCACCAATAATTCTGACGTAGATCTTTGTACATTTTGGTACCTCCAGGGTGTACTGAATAGGGAGAGCTGTGAGCTTCTTTCATTAACTCTTCCCGAACAGGACCTTTTGGTACACACAATCTGCTGCCATATCTCAAAGATCCGTCTTCATGGATGATGAAGTCTGTTATGAGTCCATTCTCCACTTGTTCTCTGATCTTTTGCAACTTAGCATCACTTGCTTGGGCTGCTTTGATCTGATTAACAATGGTTGATTGAACTTGTAAATTCATCAAACTTGAAGTATTACCTGGCATGACTACTTCAATCTCCATCTGATGCAAGTCTTGTTGAAGCTTCCACTGAGCGGTGAGATTCATTGCTAATGGTTGGCGACTAAGAGCATCAGGTACTACATTCACCTTCCCTGGATGATATTGCAAGTTGATGTCAAAGTCCGCCATGAGTTCTAACCATCTTCTCTGCCGCATATTCAACTCCTTCTGAGTAAACACGTACTTTAGGCTCTTATGATCTGTGTAGATGTTCACCCATTCACCAAGTAAGTAATGACGCCAAATCTTGAGAGCAAAGATGACGGCTGCCAACTCCAGATCATGCGTCGGATAATTGCGCTCGTGAATCTTCAGTTGTGTTGAAGCATAAGCCACAACCTTACCGTGCTGATGTAGAACACATCCTAATCCCTTACCGGATGCATCGCAATGCACTTTGAATCCTCCAGATTGATCCGGTATGACGAGAATAGGTGCTGATGTTAACCTTGACTTGAGTTCTACGAAAGCTTGTTCACATGCTTCTGACCACACAAATTCTTCATCTTTACGTGTGAGCTTGGTCAGGGGCGTTGCTATCTTCGAAAAGCCTTCAATAAACCTTCTGTAATATCCAGCTAAACCCAAGAAACTTCGAATATCCTTCACTGACTTTGGTGTAGGCCATTCGCTCACTGTTGAAACTTTCGCTGGATCCACAGAGATTCCTTCTCCTGATACGATATGTCCAAGAAAACCAACTTGATTTAGCCAAAACTCGCACTGTACTTGGCATAAAGTTGATGTTGACGAAGAGTTTCCAGGACAATTCGTAGATGCTCTGCATGTTCTTTCCGACTCTTAGAATATACCAGGTTGTCGTCGATGAAGATGACAACAAACCTGTCTAGATACTCCCGGAAAACTTGATTCATAAGGTTCATGAATATTGCGGGTGCGTTGGTTAGTCCAAATGGCATAACTAGAAATTCGTAATGTCCATAACGAGTTCTGAAAGCTGTTTTGTGAATATCGGCTTCCTTGACCTTCACTTGATGATAACCTGAACGAAGATCTAATTTAGAGAAAACACAAGATCCACTTAGCTGATCGAATAGATCATCGATGCGCAGGAGTGGATACTTGTCCTTTATAGTGACTTCGTTCAAGGGTCTGTAATCAATGCACATTCTGTATGAACCTTCCTTCTTCTTCACAAGTAGTACAGGTGATCCCCAACTTGAAGTGCTGGGATGAATCCATCCTTTCGCCAGTAATTCGTCCAACTGTGTTCGGACTTCCTTCAGATCTTCCGGACTTAAACAATAGGGTGCTTTGATCACCGGTTGTGCTCCTGGTACTAAATCAATACTGAATTCAAGAGCTCGATCGGGAGGCAAACCTGATATATCGTCAGGAAATATATCGTCGAACTCTCAAACCACCTCTGGTCTTGATTCTTCCTCCGCTTGAGCTGCTGTAACTACTGTTTCTCTTGGCTTCGCTTTGTAGGTACTTGGTTCTAGTGTACGGTCTCCGCTTTTGAAATAGAAGACCGGATGGTCTGGAATCTCGAATACTGCCCTCCTTTGACGACAGTCTATGGTAGCATAAAAAGTTCCAAGCCAATCCATTCCTAGAACCACATCGAAGTTCGGTATGTCCAGCACTTTGAAGTCAGCATAAAACTCTCGACTGCAGATGACGACTGGACGCAAGCTGTATCCCATAGTTGCCTTTAGAACGCCATTTCCTGAACTGACATTCCAGCTGGATACAAGCGGTGAGACTGGAATCGCATGGGTTCGGACAAACCGTTGCAACATAAAGCAGTGTGATGCTCCAGTATCAAACAGTGCAAGTGCAGGGATTGAGGATACTAAGATTGTACCTAAGGTATGTTGAATATGTTTTAGGTATAGAAAATATGTAACTAAGTAGCAGGATAGAAAAGCAAAGTTTGAAAAGAAAAGTTTACAGTGATGACTTGGCCAGTGGCTTCATCTTCTTCCACGGACATCGTGAAAGCCTGGCGTCTTGGTACATTCCTCCTGACCTGAGGAGCATTCCTCGGAACGTTCCTTTGAGCTTGATGGAACTGACGAGGAGGTGGTGCAGCTTGTGGTCCTCTGGATGGTGCAGGTAGTGCAGGTCTTGGAGCAGGTGCCTGAAGAGCTGGCCGCTGCGGATAAATAATTGCTGGCCTGGGTGCAGCAACTGGGTTCTGTCTTTGGGGACAAGACCCAATATCGTGAGTAGCTGAGCCGCAGACTAAGCAAAGGCGGTTGGCTTGACGGCAGTCCTTCATCATATGTCCAGTTCTCTTGCAGTAGATGCAAAAGGCTGGGATGGGACAATTGTTCGGTACTCCGGGTCGTCTTGGCACGAAAGGTGGCCTGGACGAGACTCCACCTGCCATCTGGTTAGCAGGGCGTTTGACTCCTGCAGACTGAGATCTGCCCCTTGCTTTTATCACTGCCTCATAATTGCGGGCAGCTTCCAGAGCATCCTTATGAGTCAGAAATTTTCCCGTGGCTAGAGTAGCCTGAATCTCCGTGTCCAATCCTTGTTGAAAGCGACGGGCTCTGATTTCGTCCGTCGGTATCAAGTGTGCCGCGAATCTGTTTAAGGATTGTGTTAGCTGTGTAGTATGTGATATTTAAAAATTGAACTATTGTGACATATCTTACCGGCTTAACATGGTGACTTCAGCGTCGTATTCATCTACTGATTTGTCCCACATTGAACCCTGTTGTAGATGAATGAACTGCTGCTCCATTGCAAACCTGGCAGTCACAGGGAAGTATTTCGCATCGAACTTCTCGCGAAAAGTCTTCCATTCAATCGGCTGTACCAGACGGCTTTCTTCCGCCTTCCACCAGATGCGAGCATTATCCGTGAGTTGTAGTTTCGCCACACGGACCCAAGCTATGTCTGGCACTTGTGCTGCTGCCAGATCATCTTCGATACTTTGTGCCCATTCTTCCGCTTCAAGAGGGCTTCCTTTTCCAGAGAACTGCTTGGGATGCAAAGCCCTGAATTGCTTTACCCCTGGTGCGTCGGTCTCA
This sequence comes from Agapanthus africanus, assembly GCA_030015575.1. NCBI lineage: Eukaryota > Viridiplantae > Streptophyta > Magnoliopsida > Asparagales > Amaryllidaceae > Agapanthus > Agapanthus africanus. Next base: position 980,495,076 of record CM057338.1, on the reverse strand, counting down.
GGACGGTTCAGGAGTTGTTGTTGTCCCTCGAGAAGGCTGCGGATCGCTTCAAGTAGCACTGTTTGCTCGGTGGGTGGTGCAGGAACAGCTGGTGCAAGAGGTAGTGCTGGAGGTGTGTTGTTGACGTTGGTGCTGGTGTTGTTCGGGGAATCCATAACCTTGAAGAAAAATTTGGGTTAGGACAGATTCAAATACATGAAATGATAAGATTCAAGGAATAGAAATTTGCAAGATTCATGAAACATGAATTGTAAAGAATGTTTTAGTTGCTGGTTCTTGTGTTATATTGCTTAGGTTGTTCACGCAGACCAGAACTGCATGATAGGGATTCATACAGCTCGGACCTGCATGGGCCACCAACAAAACCTGTCACGCCCCGCTTCCCGGTGTACGGCGAAGTGGACGCGACGAGGTCCGCTACGTATATACTTAGAAGTACATATGCTAAGCGTATCTAAGTAATATAAAAGTAAATCACAAGAGACAAGAGATATAGAAATAACAACTTTATTAATAACATTCTTTTGTACAATGCATGAAAAGTAAATACAACTGAAATGAAAAGCGATGCCTAAACAATGGCATAACAGGAAAAGAAAATACTGAATAGAACAAGGTACAATGTCTAGAGCTTGGGGTCTTCGTGAAACTGATCCAAGTCTTCTCCGGCGGGCTCGATCTCTGCCGGGTCCAAAGCACCTGACGACATTCAAAGAAGAAAGAAATAGAATGTCGTCAGCGAACAGGTCGCTCGGTAAGTCCCAAAGATAATGAAGAATTAGAAAAGACAGAATAAGAGGTATTTTCTAAAGTATAATTGTAAAATATTGTAGAATATTGTGTTACGCTGTTGTTTGTAGCTTGGTACAGAAGGATGCCAGTATATACGAGAGGGGTCTCTATATGCTAGAGACCAGGGCAAACGGAATGTACAAGGAACCGTTAAGTCACGGTACAACAGCAACGGAATATAGGTTAGGTGTCTTAATCTGAGCACCTCGTGCCACCTTTAACACCTTCCGTACCAATCTACCCCTTAAACCCCATAGTGTTTTGATAGTATTGTTGTATTGTATTGTGTAAGTTGGATGACTGACCAAAATCATGATATCAGTAAACAGATTGTAACTGCATAATCAGGTAAATGGAATAACGGGATAATGTATGTATATCCATGGTTTGATTCAGTCAAGTTGTATAGATTGTTAACTGGATTCTGGGATTCATGTGTTATACTGAGTTAGAATATTAAAGAATATGGATTGACTTGAATCATATTCAAGTCAGAAATAATCAGACTCAACCCCGAGTCAGACTAAAAGAAATGTAAGTCGAAATTCTATATTTGTTAGGGCCATTATTGTAATTTATAAAACTTGAGGGGGGTTTATGTAAAAATACTTTTGTATAGTTTTCAAGATACACCTCAAGTATTTATTATTCGTCTTTATAGTTATAATGAGTGTGATTTTATTTCGTCTTATTTCTAGTGAAAATATCCTAATTACATAAATAAAGGTATTAATTTATAATATTGATTTATTTGAAATTCATAGTATTTTAATGTAACTTTTAATCTTGTAATTTTTAGGAAAAGGTGGAAACTTTAACTTATAATAAAATAGGTGTTTAAATGATAAATATACATATGTTTATACAAGAATAATTTTTAATAAATATTTTATTGTCCAAAAATCTCATTTTTCTTAAATGTCGTATTTTAAACCTTTCGAGACCGAATGCTTCTTGCGGAGGTCTGAATCTCGCACTACTACGTCCGAGGGTGCACGATAAACCGTACTATCCCTAACGAGTTCCCCAAAGATGGGTTGTAGTGGCGCTTTGCAAAGATTTAATAAATACTAATCATTTAGAAAACGGTTTTATAAAGATAAGGTATTTATTTGTAGAAGGGTGTAAATTTCCGTATTTTAGATTCTAGGGTTTCCTAAGCCAACTAAACTATTTCTAAATGGTCCAAACGATAAGTCATTAGAAGTCTCAAATCGCCTCTTCACCGCCAATTGCGGCCAGGTAAGTGCCAGGTGAGTGGGAGGCTCTCCACTACAAGTAGTGGTCCTAATTAAGTAACCACTCGCCTTAGACACACTTGCCTAGACACCACAAAGTCAGGTTTAGATAAACGATCGATGTTCACGACATATCGTATTTTCCTATTAAAAGATATTGTTTTAAAATTGTTTAAAACTTAGAACTTTTAGAAAAGGTTTTATTAAGAAAAGGGTATTTAAATGTAAAATCTTGTATTATCGTATTCTAAGTTTTGATGATATCAATTAGGGTTGTATTTGCGTGTGTGTGGAGGTAGGTCATTACCTCGTGATCTACTTTAAGGTATAGCAATGTTAAAGGGTTAAATGTGATAAACTAAATATGGTGGTATTAAAGTGTAAAAATACGGTATATTGCAAAAGCTATCATTTCATGTGTGAAAACTTGTTCAAATTAATTTTTAAGTGATTAATAGTCAACATGAAGATGTTTAAGCATTATGGAATTGGTGATAAGTGAGATTTGATAGAAAACCGAATCGGAAATCGGTTTGTTCCGATTTCCGTCGGGTTTATAAGTTCGTCTTTTTAGGAAGGAAAAGAAAGGTAGAAAAGGGGGACTTACGGGTTTGGACAATGCTAGAGAGTGAGAGGAAGATAGAGGGTTTGCCGGTTCGTCGAAACGTCGTTGAGAGCTCCTAGCACGATCACCTGAATTTCGCCGTCGATTTCGTCAGCGCTTCGCCTTTCACTCGTTTTCTAACGTACCAAGTTCTCTTGGAATTTTGAGAGAGTGGACTTAGAAAAAATGATGAGAAGGTAGAGGGTATGGGGGGTTTATATAAGGTTAGGCTAGGGTTAGGGTTTTAAATAAAAAAATATAAAATTATATAAAAATCATTAAATTCATTAAAAATTGGGAGTAAAAGAGGTTTAATGGGCATTTGATAACTGATCCAAATATTTAAAGTTTGCAGGTGAGAAGACCAGGCCAACACGGAACTTTTCCGTGTTGCCGACTCGGCCGTCCGGCCGAGTCCGGCCGGCGACGCCGGCCGACTCGGCCGAGTCGGGGTGTCGTTGGGTGGGGGGTCTCCTGGGGGGATTTATGGTATATTTAGTTTTTTGTTTTCAGTTCAAGTTTTGTGAGTTATGGCGTTTTGACTGTTGACTTTCCAAAGAATTTAAAACAAAATAAATATAAAAATAATGTGGGGCATGGGATTTGAACTCTGGTGGCTTGGTTCAGCAGTGCAAGGTATTACCAATGAGCTATAAGCTCCTTCTTGTAATTATGGAGTGAAATAAATACTTAAAGAGATATCAGCCGCAATAAATACTCCAAGTATATATTGAATTTAAATCAATTCTTTGTACATTAAAAATGGAGTTGTTACAGAACGCTTAACTGGATGCGAATCAAACGCTCTCTTTATTGTCTTGCATAGTATGTGGCTGACGTTCGTAGGTTACACCTTTTTGTTCTGACTTGGCGTAAAGCAGTTTACGCACTCTTGAGTAGCACCTTCATTTCTCTGGCATGTAATTTTGGCAAATTTGGTCTGTAGATGGGAACAGTGCATCTTGAACTCTTTGTAAGGTAGCGATGGCTTAGGAAACAGGTTCAGATCTGCCGCCTAAGACTTTTCAATTTTATGTGCCATGAGGGTCTCATAAATATTTTTCTCCCTACGAGTCGTGAGGATCTCGTAGGTTTATTTTCTCCTTAGGATTCGTGAGGACTCCTAAGTGCGCTTTCTCTTGAGAGTCGTAAGGATCTCACAAGATAATTTTCTTCTTTACAAGTCGAGAGGACTTGTAAGTGGTTGATGAGTTGACTTGTTCCCGAGTCGAAGCGTTGCTTCGATGGGGAGGTCGAGGGTTAACTTTCTCCGTTTTCTACGGTGTCGAGGATCGACTTTCTCCGTTTTCTATGGTGTCGGGGGTCGACTTTCTCCATTTTCTACGGTGTCAGGATCGACTTTCTCCGTTTTCTATGGTGTCGGGGATCAACATTCTCTATTTTCTACGGTGTCGGTATCGACTTTCTCCGTTTTATACGGTGTTGGGGATCGACTTTCTCCGTTTTCTACGGTGTCGATCGACTTTCTCCGTTTTCTACGGTGTCGGGGATCGACTTTCTCCGTTTTCTACGGTGTCGGGGTTCGACTTTCTCCTTTTTTTACGGTACTAGGGATCGACTTTCTCTGTTTTCTATGGTGTCGGGGGTCGACTTTTTCCGTTTTCTATGGTGTCGAGATCGACTTTCTCCGTTTTCTACGGTGTCGGGATCGACTTTCGGTTGTCTATGAACCGCAGAGTCTTGGAATTAGGGACTTTGCCGTGGCTCCGATTGGTAGTGTCGCTTCCGTATCTTGCTGGCATGAGGAGGAGCGCCGTTGCGGGTCTTTTGGGATGCAGATTTTGCTGCTGAAACCTGACTCTTCTTTTGACAGAGTTTGTTGGAGAAATGTGGTTCCCTTTTTATTTATGCCCATGGATTGTATACAGGGGTCGGTATGGATTCGCTTGTAGGGCAAAAAGTTTCATTTCATTTTTTTTATTTCTTTTCGCGATGCTATATCATTTCAGCTTTTTTATATCGCGAAAGTCGCGATTGCCCAATCATTTCGGTTATTTTTCGCGGTGCCCAATCATTTTGGATATTTTTCTTTTTACTCGCTGCTTTTTATTGCGAGTTGCCCAATCATTTCGGCTATTTTCATGTGCATATCTTTTACTTGCTGATTTTATTGTAAGTTGCCATATCATTTTGGTTATCTCATATGCATTTTTGGCCCACTGATTTTTATTGCGAGTTTAGACTTTGAATTTGATACCGATTTAGGCATCAGCATCGCTACAACTGGGATGTGGCCAGGAGCGAATCATCATTTGCCTTTGTCGGTTCAAACAAAGGTGGCTTAGCAAACATGGTTAAGATCCTGTCGACTAAGGCTTTTGACTTCCTGAGCCGTAAGGGTCTCATAAAGGTATTTCTCCCTACGAGTCGTGAGGATCTCGTAGGTGCGTTTTCTCCTTAAGAATCGTAGGGATTCTTAAGTGTATGGTCTCTTATAAGTCGTAAGGATCTCACAAGAGTGCTTTCTCCTTATAAGTCGAGAGGCCTTACAAGTGTCGTTCGCCATGTGAAGATATCCCTCGTTACTGGCGGGGCTCTGTTGGGGAAACGTTTATTTGTGCCCATGGATTATATACAAGGGTCAGTATTGAACCGCTTGTTGGGCAATCTATGAATTGTGATGGCTTAAAAACAGGTTCGGAACCTTGTAACTTAAGACTTTTGAATCCTATGAGCCGTGAGGGTCTCATAGGGGAATTCTCCTTACGAGTCGTGAGAATCTCGTAAGTGTAACTTCTCCTTAGAAATCGTGTGGATCCCTAGGTATGTTGTTCCCTTGTGAGTCGTAAGGATCTCACGCAGGTATTTTCTCCTTATAAGGTCGGACCTTGCAAGTGTCTTTTAAAGAGATTGCGCCCTTTCGAGTTTTCACAAACTCGCCGGTAGCCCTACTGTTTTTACTCACGGACCCCTTTCGGGTTTTCATCCGTACCCATTTTGCTTATGGACGTACCGTTTTTTTTCTTCTTCTTCTTCTTTTTCTTCTTTTTTTTATTATATTTTTTTTGCGTTAGCTTTAGGATACTCGGTTCATAGTAGTTTACAGACGTTTCGGTCAGGCGTAGTATTTTTTCAAGAACCGACCGTTTATTGGCCTAAAGGGTCTTTTGCCATGCATATTCATGAGCAAGTAAGCCCCACCTTGGTAGACCTTGTCTATGATATACGGGCCTTCATAGTTTGGCTCGAATTTCCCCCGTTTGGCATGATTAGGGATCATAGGTCTTTTTACGACTAGCACGAGTTTGCCTTGGCGGAATATTCTCGGCCTAGTCAATCTTTCGTACGAGCGCGTCATCCTTACTTTGTAAGCCTCCAGGTTTTGCTGCATCATGAGCCGGGTTTCGTCAAGGACGTCGAGGTCCTCCAGCCGAAGATGAGCGTTCTCTTCATCTGTTAGCTCGTAATGAACCGCCACTCGTAGAGAGGGTAGTTCTATCTCCAAGGGGAGTACCGCTTCTGCGCCGAATACCAATGCATACGGCGTTGTATTTGTGGCCGTTTTGAACGTAGTTCGATACGCCCAGAGAGCCTCATGCAATCTCTCATGCCCGTCCTTTTTTTTTTGGACACCGTCTTCTTTATGATCTTCATCAAGTTCTTGTTGAAAGCCTCAGCCAGACAGTTAGCTCGGGGATTATAGACCGAAGAGTATCTCCAGTGTATGTTATGCTGTTGTGCAAAGCGGCTGATTTTATGACTTCTGTAGGCCGGCCCGCTATCGGAGAAAATCCGTCGCGGAGTGCCGAACCGATAGATGACGTGTGTCTTGACGAAATAGAAAATATTCTCCATCTTCACCTCTCTTAGCGGCACTGCTTCTGTCCACTTGGAGAAGTAATCAGTTGTCGCCAATATGAACCGATGTCTTCTGGACGATGCTGGTTCGATGGGCCCAATTATGTCAGTTCCCCACATTTCGAACGGCCAGCTGGCTACTGTTGGGTGTAGTAGGTTGGGATGCTGGTGGATGAAGTCCCCATGAATCTAGCATGGGTGGTACTGCTTCGCGTATTCGAGACGGTCTTGGATCATCATGGGCCAATAGTAGCCCATCCTTTTGATCTTCAGCTTCATGTTTGGTCCAGCTTGATGAGAACCGCAGAGTCCGTCGTGAGTTTCTTGGACGACTCTCTTTGCTTCTTCCGGCCCTAGGCATCTTAGTCATAGAGATTCGAACGATCTCTTGTACAGAGTATCATTGACGAAGGCGAAAGACAGAGCTCGTTTCATGAGCTGATGTCTTGAGGACGCATTTTCAGGTGTTCGACGGGATTTGAAGTAGTCTATAAAGACTTTTCTCCAATCCTTAGCCTTTTCCTGGTCTTTTATTTAGAAGGCTGTTTGTTTGGTCGCTTCCTTTTCTTTAGACGACTCCAGAGATATTTCCGCTGGTGCAAGAACCCGACAGCTTTGTACTACGATCCTTACATCATCGAGGTTTTCGTCGGCCAGTTCTTTAGCGAGTTTGGCTAACGCATCCGCTTTGCTATTTTCTGCACGCGGTATGCTTTCCAGGGTGTAGGCAGGGATTTGAGTCAGCAATTGTTGTACTCTCTCGCCGTACTTCACCAACTCTGGTTTGCACGTTTGATAGTCGCCGTTTACTTGGCTAACGACCAGCTGGGAGTCTCCGTATATGAAGAGGTTTTCGATTCCCAAGTCGACAGCGATCTCAAGACCTGCTATCAAACCTTCATATTCGGCTTCATTGTTCATCCTTGGCTCTGTTAAGGAAAAGGCAAAGAGCATTATCCCTCCTTGCGGAGTCACGAAGATAAGTCCTACCTCAGATTTGATTATAGGGGTGTTAGGCTTTCGCTTCTTCATGGAAGATGCCCCATCGAAGTAGAGTTCCCATCGGGTGTCACTCTCTCTTCTCCCCCTATCGATCGTGTCAAACGCGTGCTCGTCTGGCAATTCGCAATTTAGAGATGAATCGGCAGGTATCGGATGCTCGGCGAGGAAGTCGGCGATGGCCTGGCCTTTCACTGCCTTAAGGGGTCGGTATACTATCGAGAACTCCATCAAGAGGAGGGCCCATTTAGCGAGTCACCCCGTTAGTATGGCTCATGACATCAAATATTTGAGAGGATCCACTTTTGATATGAGGTGGACCTCATGTGCCAAAGCATAATGCCAAAGCTTTGTTATTGCGAAAATTAACGCCGGGCAGTGTTTTTCGATAGGGGAGTAGTTGTTTTCTGCCCCCAGGAGGACTCGACTTAAATAGTAAAGGGCTCTCACGTTCCCTTGATCATTCTTCTGTGCCCATAGCGCACCTAAAGAACCTTCAAGGGCGGTTGGGTACAGGATGAAGGGCTTTCCCTTGACCGGAGCGGTCAGTACTGGTGGATTCTGCAGGTATTGCTTGATTTCGTCTAGTGCGCTTTGGCATTTACGGTCCCAAACGAACGGGGTCCCCTTCTTCAATAGATGGCTGTAGGGACGACATTTGCCGGAGAGATTGGCGATGAACCGCCGGATATACGCGAGATTTCCTTGGAGAGACCGCAGTTGTTTGAGAGTTCTTGGCGGAGACATTTCCATGATCGCCTTGATCTTCGACGGGTCTATCTCGACGCTCCGGTGTCGTACAATGAATCCTAGGAACTTGCCTGAGGAAACTCCGAACGCGCATTTGAGAGGGTTCATCTTCAGGTTGTATTTCCGAAGACGTTGGAACACTATCTTCAAATACTCCCAATGCTCCTCATGCGATTTGCTTTTCACCACGAGGTCGTTGATATAACATTCGACAATCTCATGTATAAGGTCAACAAAGATCTTCGTCATGTCCCTCTGATAGGTGCCGCCGGCATTCTTCAGACCGAAAGGCACCACTTTGTAGCAGAATATGCCCAGAGGGGTCCGGAAAGCGGTATGCTTTTGATCTTCGGGATGCATCTTTATTTGATTGTACTCTGATGAGTCGTCCATGAAGGAGAAGACTTCGTGAGTGGACGTGTTGTCTATCATCAGCTCGGTAACCGGTACGGGAAAATCATCCTTCGGGCAGGCTTTGTTGAGGTCCCAAAAGTCTACGCAGATGCGCACCGTCCCATTTTTCTTCATTACTGGGACGATGTTGGCGATCCAGTCAGGGTACTGAACCTCTTGGATGAAGCCGGAGTCGATTAGCTTCTTGACCTCGGCGTTGATGCTCATTTCAAGTTCGAGCCGCATTATTCTTAGCGCCTGTTTGACTGGCTTGACATTCGGAGATATCGCCAATTTATGAACCGCTATTTCTGGATCTAGCCCCGGCATCTCGGAGTAGTTCCATGCGAAACGGTCTTTATACTGGATAAGCACGTTTTTGAGCATAGCCACCTTTTCTTCAGACAACAGCTCACTGACGAACGTCGGCCGTGGGTCGTTTGCCGTCCCCAAGTCGATTTTTCTGAGGTTATCTGCTGTAGTGTGTATTCCATCTTCCAATACTTTTGGCGCCGGTGGAAATTCCGAGATCAATTCCTCTTCATCCTCGTTTTCGAAGCACCAGGATAGGTCATCCATATTCTCGCGCTCTCCTTCTTCCGACATCGTTATCACGTGACAGGTGCGAGATCGTTTCCAAAACCGATGTTGGTCTGGTTCTACTCTCGCCGTATACGTGGCTTTCTATTCATGTTTCTGTGGTGGGGTTACCCTCCAACTGCTGGATAGAGCGAACCTGCCTTACTGATACTGGTCTTCTACCCAGTTTTTGAAGGTGAAGCAGTCTTCAAGAGGATATCCTATCGCTCGGTGATAGGAGCAATAGTCTGGGTGATGAACCTCATTTGCTTGTTCAGGGTGTTTGGGCTCCGGGAGCGTAATCATTTGATATTTCATGACAAGATCGAATATCTTTCTTGTCTTGTCTTAGGGAAAAGAATATGCTCGACCCAATTTCTTTATAAGAGACGAATCTTGGCTGCTCAATTCTCGATCGCGGGGCTTCTTGGACCCGCTTTGCTGCTGTCGATCGTTTTTTCCGTTCTTTAATTTGTTTTTGCCTCCACGTCAGGTCTTCTGTATGACGGGCTGGCGACGAAGAGCATCGTCCTTCTCCACAGCCTGCTGAAGGAGGCGCTGCATCCTGGTTTTCTCGTAAATGGCCATTTCACGGTTGTGGTCATCCCGGACCTTTTAACCTGCTTCCTTTATTAGCTTGTCCATCTGTTCTTAGAACGACGGACTTGGCACTTTCATGGCGGGACCTCGTTTTGGTTCAGGGTTAGCGTCTTCTAACAGAGCATATCCTTCTTCATCAAAGTCATGTATAACGTAGCAGCCATAGAATCGTTCCCGTTTCTTGGATTGAACATATCCAAGCCTGATCGTTTCCATTCTCCCGTTGGGCAATTTTCGCTGAGTTCCAGGGACGTTCCAGATCCTGTTATAGAACTGAGCTTGTCACGCAGTCTGCTTAAAGGGTACGCCTTGATGCCTTAATAGCCTTTTTAATCCTTCTGTGTAGTATCTGGGCAGACGGATGGGCTGGAGCCTGTCAAGTGCAAAATCGGCACCATGCCAGATTTCTTTCTCCACTTTGGTTTCCGCGGATCGATAGAAGAGGATCGTCTTTTCATCTTTTCGCTTGGGAGGGACATAGAACGTCTGCAGTTCTTGCACACTATAGGTATAAAGTGCGTCGAGGTCTTTGTAATGTTTTTGCGGAACCTTGGCGATTTGCAAACTCCGTTCATCGCCAGTGAAGGCTTGTATTGATAGCCGAACAGAAAATACTGCATTGACCTCATCTTCAGAGTCGCTGCCGAAGACCAAGATAAGGGTAGACGATCCAGGCTTGTTGCATTGAGGCGGTCCCGAATAGACTATCTCTTCTTCCTCCTCGGTATCGCTCCCGAAGACCGGAATAGTGGTGATAGCTTTCTGCTTATTCTCCGTCTTATGGCATCTTTCCGTGTCTTTAAAGTCTGGTAAGAAATACTTTGCATCTTCGTACTTCCGGACTTCATTTACGGAGAATGGGTTTAGTTCATCCGTCACGGTATACTCAAGACCATCTTTGAAATACTTCATACACTGATGCTGTGTAGAAGGGATGATGTTGTACTCGTACAACCAAGGCCTGCTGAGCAAAGCGTTGTAGCAAGTCTTGGCGTCAATAACGTGAAACTTGATGTCAGTGATGAGCAGCCCAAAGCGTAATGTCAGTATCACAGACCCGAGCGTCCGTGATGACTGGGAGTCGAACCCGAAGATGGTGATTTTATCCCGAGCGAGGTGTTGAATGCTCATGCAAATTTCTTTTAACACCCTCACATTTAGGAGGTTGACAGAGGACCCGTTATCAACTAGGATCTTCCCTATATTGATGTCATGGCAGTATCCGGTGATATACAAGGGACGGTTGTGCTCGCATGTCCCGAGGAGGAGATCTTCGTCTCCGAAAGTGACGTCAGCAATGTGCACTTCTTCCAGCTCCTCCTTCATCTTTTCTTCGGCAAGGAAAGCTTGGAAATGCTCGGGCTCTTATAGTGCCTTGATCAAAGAATCTCTCACTTCTTTAGATAATAGAAGGGCATCGAGAATACTTAGCTGCAAGGGTATCTTCCTCAGGTGTGCCAGAACGTTGTAATCCACATTGTTTTTCTTTGGCGGGTCCTTTGCTGTCAGCTCTTTGACGACTTGATCATCGAGGGCGATATCTTCAGGGACTTTTTTCTTTCCCTTTATCTTTTTTACTCGACCCCTTTTTTGTGGGTCCGAGATTCTTTTCAGGTAACGTGCGATTACGCAGCTGAATGTTCTCGCAGGTCTTTATCTCTTCTGTTTCGGAGATGGATTCCTTGAAGAGAGGGCCGAGGGCTATTTCTTCATCAGAATCGCTCCCGAAGGTGAGAACTTGCGATCGCTCGGAACCAACCATGTGACAGTCGCCGGCAGTTCTTTTGCGCTCATCTGTCGTGCTTCTCTGCTCTCGACGAGTTTTGCGCTTCATCCGCTTGACGTGTTGTCGGTGGACAACGTATCCCTGCCACCAATTTTTAAAGGCATTGCACTCTTCAGTAGGGTGTGTGGTCCTCCGATGGTACAAGCAATAGTTTTGATATCCATCTGTTTCATCAAGGTGTATCCCGCCAGGAGTGTTTCCTTTGGAGGATGGCAGCTTCATTCCCAATAACAGGGCTTTAGCGAATCGTTTCCTCATTTTAAGCCTGCTTCTGTCTGCCGCAGGTGTGCTTTGATCTGGTAGGAGTGTTTCGTGACCCATGACTTCTTTAAATTGACGCCGACTCCTGGCCTTTTCGAATATGGCCATTTTGCGTTCTTGATCATCCTTGCTCTTCTGACGGGCTTCGTTCAGCAGCAGGTCGATCATCTCATCAGACGGTTCCAAGGGTTTTGCTCCGACCCTGCCCCTAGCTCCTTTATGCTGTCTTCTAACGCCGAGTGAGCTTCTTCGTTAGTTAACACCGAATGAGAGATCATGTGGCAACTTGCCACATAATCCTCAAATTCTTCTGACGAGTCATCTCCGTCGTTATTGTCATTATCTCCGCTCTCAAGGATATTGTTGAGTATGACCGTGGTTCGCGCCTTTTGCTTGTATTCCTCTAGCGCGTCAATATGTTTTTGCAGCTCCGTGCGCTTGTCATCATGCTTCACGGACTTTTTGGTCTTCTTCTTCTTCTTTGAAGACTTTGACGGCTGGGCATGGGCGTTTTGACTATCGCTACCAATTCTTGGCGTTAGGCGTGGCTTCAGCATTCCTTCAATGATCTCGGGTTCCAGTGGACTTTTCCACCTGATCGCCGGGCATGTTTGGAGATTCTTCAGCATTCTTTTCGTTTTAGCTGAAAGAGCGACCTCCCATGGAGCTTCTTCTACAAAAGAGCACGATGCCCCTGGTGTGTCCACCTTTTTAAGAGCGTGCGGCTGGGGCGGGCTTACTTTCCAATTCTCGGACAGTGCGAATTTGCTCTGTTGGTATTGGTCCTCAATCCAGCCTTTGAAGACGAAGCAATAGTCGATTGGATGGCCTATTACTCGGTGATAGGGGCAGTAATTGGGATTATTGACATCACCGGGCTGCAATGGGAGTTTTGGATCCGGTAAGGTGATGAGCCTGTTGCGTACCGCCAGCTCGAACAGTCTCCTCGTTTTATCCCGGGGAAACGAATAAGGGTGCTTCAGCTTCTCATTAAAGAATCACTATCTGTCGTCTTGGCGATCAGTTGGTTTTGGACGACTGGGCTGCTGCTGAGCATTGGCGACGAAGGTCGTTTTCCCTTTCCCCTTTTCGTTTCGAGGTTCCATCTTCGAAGAAGATGGTCTATGACTCATCTGATCCATTTGGGCCAGCTTGTCAATCAAGGTCTGAAAGGTAGTCGGCTTGAAAAACATCATGAACTGGGATATGGTCGCCTGCGGATCAAGAGTACCCACGAACAAGCCTACCACAAGAGCTACTTCGATGCGCTGTTCGCACTTCGACCATATGTTCCGCCACCGGATTGCATACTGAACCCATGTTTCTCCCGGCTTCATCCTGGCATTGATCAATGCCGTGATTGGGGTGCGTTCGCTAGCACCTGCGAACCTTTGCGTAAACAGTAACTCCATTTCTGCAAATGTTTTAACGGAGTCGTTCGGGAGTTCAGAGTACCATTCGAACGCTGTCTCCGATAAGCTGCTAACAAACTGACGAAGCAGCAGTTTGTCATCACCCCCAGTATTACCGTACAAAACTCTAAATTGAGCAATGTGCTGGTGTGGATTCCCCGTCCCCTTATATACATGGAATTTAGGGATCGTATATCCCGGCGGGTACTTTATTTGGTCGTAGCAATCCGGATAGGGTCGTCCAGTCTTAACAATTTGGCCGGCCGCTTTGCTCGTCTGATGAGCTCGTATCTGTTGAGCGATATAGTCATCCAGGGCGGCTTTGGAGATGGTCTCCTCTTTGGCTGCTGATAGAGCCGGAAGAGGGTTCGATGTCTCCCCTCTGTCCTCTTCAAGGATAATCGGGGGGTCTTCAGCTGGAGGATCTGGCTGTATCATCATCCCGACCATATCTTGGAATAAAATCGCCATTCGTTTTATGTTGGCCGCTTGTTCCGCGGCCTCTTTGTCTTTCCTCTCGAGCATTCTTTGGAGGAATTCGGCATCCGTTTCCTGTTCTTGACGCTGCTCCGACGACGCCTCCGGGCTTTCTTTTGGCCCAGTGAGTGCGGCCATGGTTGTCAGCATCTCCTAGAGCTTTTGCTGTTGTTGCTCCTGATCCTTTGTTACTGATCGGATGAGCGGTCGGTGACCCGTAGAAGCACGGCTTTCCTCTTTTCCGGCAGCCATATAAACAGTGTGCACCACCATACCCCCAGACTTGGGGCGTTTAGGTTCAGTGTCCATGAGATTCGTCACAGACATGGGAATTTTCTCCGGCCTTCTCCTTTTGTGGGCGGCTGAAGTTGAGGGGGCCGTTGCGGCGGGTACCCAAGTAGACGACACCTTCTGTGGTACGACAGGGTGGTCCTTCTCTTGCCGAACTTTCATCTTCTTCGGTCGGCGGGAATAGTCTTGGTTGATCACCGAGTCTTGGACCTGTCGCCAGACCTTGTGAACTTTAGAGGACAGCCACTGAGGGGGCTGCTCCAGCTTTGTCTTTATGGCATTCTCCACAGATGGAGGAGATCTTTTTAGCACGGCAGTCGGAGAGTTCTTGCGGACCCTCCTGAGTGGTTCAAAGTTATTCCCAGTTAGAACAGCAGAGTCGACTTCCACCGTTGGAGCCGGCGGGGTAAGTCCATATGGGGAATTGCCCCCAGCTTTCCTCACTAGGCGCCAGTGGCGACGTTGAGCGTGTCGGGCAGACGGTACTGGCTCAGCTATGGGGGTGGCTTCATCATGCCCCCTGCTCTAGTGAAGGGTTGTTGTCGGTGCTAGCCTCTTGAAGACTAACGTCCGCTGAGAGGGGATGGCCAACCTGCCGAAGGCAGACTTTCGAACAGGGGTAGCAGCTTTGGTGACTTCGCCTGGAACGGGAGTTAGAGAGAACAGTCTTGCAAAGACTGATTCTTTAGCAGGAGAAACCTCTCTGATGATTTCGTTCACCGGAGCAGGGATGGCTATCCGTTTTGGGAAAACCCCTTCAGGTATTGCGGGCTTCTTCACGGGCCTGCTGGAGTTTTGGCCCAGTCTGTTAAAGACCGAGGCGTTGGATTTGGGCGACCCGTTGAGAGGGGTCGTGGTAGTTGTAAGCCGATCAAAGACCGACTTCTTCGAAGCTTCTTGCGACGGCAGTGGGGTGTTGAAGCTCATGGGTGGGAGCATGGTCCCAAAGAACAACCCAGTGGTGGCTTGCGTCACCTGTTCTATTGGCATCTTGAAAACGGAGGCTGCCTGAGGCCCATAAGTCACTCCTCCAGCGAGGACAGAGTGGGAGTTGTTGCAGTTGGTGCAGTTGAAAGCCATTGATCTTCTGTTTTCTGCACGGAGCAAGACACCAAATCTTAGTACCTCGAATCCAGGGGCAACCATAGCAAACCACGATTCGTTCGCGAAACACGACACACAAAGTGTGGAGTGGAAAGAGGAAAAGGTCCCACAGGACGTGCCAGAATCTGTTCGCCGCTGAAAACAGAGACGAAACCGCATAGGTCGTCTTGCCTGAATTTGGGGGCAGATGCTATTTGGTTTTATCCGTCCACCTCTCTGAAGATGCCAAGGTGATTTATGGCACCATGTATCGAAGGTTTAGACGGATGCGGCCGATGTAGCAGACTTCGTCAGATTACCCCTCATTATGAGGGGTTTTTGATTGTAGGGACGCTCTTCCCTGCAGGCGCAAGCCTCTGCAGTTAATTACGTTACCGTATCGCGGTAACCACTTTCTCTTTCTCCAGATGGTCACTTCGTGTCGTGTATGTTTGTTTTATTTTTTGGTTGCCCGTGGAATGTATATGAAGACTAATTCATGTTGTCGCCCGTAGGGCAAGGATTTGTCCAAATCCGTATTTTCTTAGATTTTGGTTTGGGTTGGGTTTAAGGATCGTTAATCTCATTTGAGACTAAGATCAACTTAAACATTTGTTAAGGATACGTTAGTATAATTTTAGACTAAGATCAACTTAACAGGATCATTTAGATCCAACAAAAGAGCATTTGGACTCTATTGTTTTAGTTTAGAGACATTGCGGTCCATTTGGTTTAAGGACATCATAGTCTAGTTTAAAGACGTCATAGACTGTTTGGTTTTGGTTCACCCTTTTGGGGATATACCAAAAGTTATTGGTTATTGGGACCCTCCATCTCTCTGAAGACGTTGAAGAATTACAACGACATATATCAAAGATATGAAGAGATGTACCCTTGAACCAATGTTGGTTGGGAGATCTGTAGTCAAGTTTGGGACTAATGATCAGTTAAAAAGATTTAAGAGCATATGGGCTCAATTAATCTGAATTAAGGGCTTGTGGCCAACTTGGGTTCGGCCCACTCAGTTAAAATGTTGGACATTTAATTAGGCTCAGTCCTTTTTTTATTTAACAATACTGAGCATTGGTTTTGGGTTCTGACAACCTTTTTGTCTTTTATTAAGTGCCGAGCATTCAATATGGCTTTGGGGCTTTATTTAAAGAACAGTTTATGTTCCCTCAGCGCACACGTGAGGAACACATGGTGCGCTTGGCTGAGCGCCCGACTTAGAGCGCTAAGGCGCTTCCTGTGAGATAGCGCACACGTGAGGAGCACATGGCGCGCTTGGCGCTGAGCGCCAGTTAACGAGTGCAGAGACTTCCTTGTGAGATAGCGCACACTTGAGGAGCACGTGGCGCGTTTGGCACTGAGCGCCAGTTAACGAGTGCAGAGTGCTCCTTGTGAAATAGCGTACACATGAAGAGCACGTGGTGTGCTTGGCGCTGGGCGCTTCTTTAAATTGGAGCGCTAAGAGTGCTGCGGCGCTGTGCGCCAGTCTTGGAGCGCTGAGGCGTTTTTTTTTAATTGGAGCGCTAAGGCTCTTTTTAGGCAACTTTGATCAGTTCTGCACTCTGAGAATTAAATTCTCGTTCATAGGAGACTTTGTCTCATAGATCTAAGAACTACGTTCTTATCTTAATGGAAGATTTTAAAATCTCTTATGTTTTTGTGAAAGACTTTGTCTTTATCTTATAGATCTATGATCTAACGAGAACTAAGTTCTTCCCCCTCACTTTTTATGATGAGATGCTCTGATCTCTTTTGTGAAAGATCTCGGTCTTATAGATCTATGATCTAGAAAAAAATAGGCTCTTCTTCTTTTTATAAGATGATTTTATCTCTCTATTTTATTTACCTTGAAGAAATTCTTCTTCCGAGTGCTTGCTCTTCTCTTTGAAATTTCTCAAAATTTGTGGGAGGGTTCCTCTGTATGAGACTTGAAGTCTTCGGTCCTTTATACAGGGGAGGCTGATTTGTTGAATCAGTTAAAGAGATCTTTTCTTTAATTGATTTAGGGATGTTTCCCACCGTTGGATCTTTGATCCTAGGGCTTCTGTTTTACAGAAGGCAATCTTCTTGTTTTTAACAAGATTGGGAAAATCTTTTTCCATACAGAACTTATTCTGTATCTTGGTGATTTTTAATCACCATTGGATCTTTGATCCAATGGTGCTCTAATTTTCAAAGGTAACTTGATGATTTTTAGTCATTTTTGTTGGATCTTTGATCCAAGGGTGGGGAACATTTAGTTCCAGCGCTAGTGCTCTTGTGCTTTGCAAGTGAGCGTTGCATCAGTGTCTTTGACTCTTGATGCTAGTGCACTTAACGCTAGCGCTCTCGTGCTTTGCACGTGAGCGCTGCATCAGAGTTTTTGACTCTTGATGTTCGCGCACTTAGCGCTAGCGCTCTCGTGCTTTGCACGTGAGCACTGCATCAGAGTCTTTGACTCTTCACGCTGGTGCTGCTAGCGCTAGCTCTCTCGTGCTTTGTGCGTGAGCGCTGCATCAGAGTCTTTGACTCTCAGCGCTGGCGCATTTATGAAGCACCGCTTTATTTCAAATTTCAAAAATTTGAACAGAGCTTTGCTCTGATTGGGGGAAACAGAGATCATCGAATATCTTCATCATGGCCCTTTGGTAGGTAGCGCCAGCGTTCTTTAAACCGAACAGCTGTAGGGTTAGCTTAGCACCTTAGCAAGGTTTTGGCAAGTATCAATCATGCTACTTTAAAATTTTTGGGGTGCTAAACAAACCCTAACCAAGATCATAACTAGAGTATTAGAATAAACAAGCATGTAAACAACTTTACATCTAAGAGTTAGGGATTACAACCTTTGCAATCCGTTCCTTCACTTCAAAAGCTCCGTGTTGAAGTCCCTTCGCTGCGATCATCGAGTACCTGGACTCAAGAGAGGCTCCATGAAGAGAAACATACAAACTTGCTTCCAATCTTCAACAACTATGATGATC
Organism: Agapanthus africanus; assembly: GCA_030015575.1. NCBI lineage: Eukaryota > Viridiplantae > Streptophyta > Magnoliopsida > Asparagales > Amaryllidaceae > Agapanthus > Agapanthus africanus. Next base: position 980,477,023 of record CM057338.1, on the reverse strand, counting down.
TATCTTGAAGAATCTCAAATCCAAGCTATTGCTTCACTAATCAAGTATTAGCAAAGAAAACACCCTAATCTAAGTGGCTAGAATAGATGATGATGAAGTAGGAATTTAGCTCTCATTTGTTTTCAATTTCTCACTCATTATCATCACATGTCAAAAAGCTAGAAAGCTTTTTCATGCAAGAAGAAAGAAGAAGAAGAAGCAAATTCTTTTGTGATGAATAATGAATCATTGTTATGGTTTCAATTGCAACCATGAGTTAAGAATGAAGGGCTTAACTCATGTAGAGAATAAACCATGGTTAAAAGGTTTGGGTTGGGTTAATAAATATCAACACAAAATATCTAAGCAAAAAAACAAAAGGAAGCTTCATGAAGCTTCATGCAAAAGCTAACCCAAATGCTAACCCAAATCAAACCCTAACTTGTTTAAACTCCACAAATCATATTGCATTTGTAACTCTAACTTGTTACAATATTATATATCACATATATAATATATTTTTGTAACAAAATAAAATAATACAATTAACATATATCACATATATATCAATGTATTATCCAAGTGAGAAAAAGAATCTTTAAGTGAGCTTATATTAGTTAATGTAACTTAATATATCGCATATATAATTATACATTAAATTATCGAATCAACACTTGATCCGATAATCCGGCTATATCGCATATAACCGACTAATATAATCTGTATCAGTTCATCGAATCAACACTTGATCCGATGACCCGGCTATATCACATATACCCGGCCGATATCTCATATCGCGAGAATCTAATACGGTATCGCATACACGTATTATTCCCAGTCCCGCACATACCACATATGTGCTCCTACTCCGTTTTGCCTGAGCCAGAAAACCTCTGTGTAGGACTCTAAAGAATCGTCAATACACCGGCAGTACGTGATGATCATATCAAACACCCACAAGCTGCAAGCGGTCAGCTAAACGTAACAGTCACCCAGGTATTGAGCAATTAGAAGATCAACAAGCAAGCCTGTACATTTTCCTGTGAGTCCAACCAGTAACACTCCCGTACAGTCCGGTCTCTTCGTCTGATATATCGCATATCTCGCCTAGGGGTGGTAAACGTCAGACCCCAGTAGCTTGATAAGTCGTGTCGATATGAGGTCTATAACAGTTCGAGAAACTACTGATAACACTTACCAGTAAATCTCAGCAATCCTGGCCAGGGATTTCCAGTTATAACCAATCGAACACAGCGCAACATCAACTCCCTATACCAGGAGAGACGAAACCCCTCCTATCACTCATTGCCTTCATGTGATTCAGGACTGTACCCAAAAGCCACCGTTTTGCACGCCCTCTTGGACGTGGTATGATGGAAATCAAAGCACAGTAGGAATCACACAAGACTTTATGACGATCTCGGGTCTACAGACTAACCTGTACCAGTGTCACCAGAGAACTGCCATCTGACGTGAGGTATAATACCATCTGGGAGTTCTCGGCGTGTCCGTCCAGTGTACCCAGTCTCCACTGAGCACCCATATACCTTCTCTGATGTCAAACACCAATAGATATGGGATCATCCATCGCCCATCATATGGGTCAAGAAGCGCATACGCTAGTCTACTCTGGAGTATCGATGCCCTGTCTCGGTACTCCCACGACTATGAACATTTGAAGGATGTACTTGGCGACTACACTGTCCCCACTAGTATGATCTGCATCATAATTCTGGTAGTCAAGTACTCATTCTAAGGGCTTTATCAACATGTGACATAGAGACAATTAGAGTACATGTTAAGATAAAGGGCAACCAGATAGCATACTATCATGTCGAGCAAGAAAGTCCTCCCTATATATGTCCAAGCATCCACTACAATATACATCTGTATGTATAGTAATGGCCTCTACGGCATACATATCACTAACAATCTCCCACTTGCACTAGGGCCATCTATTGTGGTATTGCATACCCAACAATCAGCTGTGGTTGAAGTATCTCATACTCAACCATCCCATAAAAGTCTCTACTGGGAAATAGGCCTTTGTTAGTGGATTCGCGCTGTTGTCCTCTGTGTCTACTCTTCTAACCTCAATCTCCCTGGAGATCAACCATCTCCATGATCAGGCGATACTGCCTAAGAATATGCCTGGATCTCTGATGGGACGGGGGTTCCTAAGTATAAGCCACAACTCCATTGTCACACAATGGCAGGAACGGAGTTCATCTCATGAACTAAAATATATCCAGACTGCCTCTTTAGTAGCATCCTTAGTAACAATGTATCTTGCCATTAATCGTCTAGTATGTCACGGTATATAGCTTGGAACTCTTCCAACATACCGTCTCTCCACTGAGGGTAAAGAAAATGCATGCGACTGACATTCAGTCGTCCTTATCACCCTGGAACCTTTCCAGTGATTCTCCCCAGGATCGATTGATACCATCTCACTACAATTAGTGAGAATCCTAACATCCAATTAGATCTATCTCATAGATCCATAACCCAGGATTTAGGAGGTATCACCTTGATCTTATATGGAGAATTTTTGTGATAAGAGGAGATTGACCGAGCGTAACATAGGAAACTCCTTCCCTATCAAGAGTATGTCATCCACGTACTATACGAGGATCACCACCATACTCTCTACTACCTTTTTGTGTATACAAGGTTCATCTACCATTTTGATGAAGTCAAACTCTTCGACTACCATCAAAACAGACGTTCCAACTCCGCGATGCCTGATTTATCACATAAAACATCTTGCACACATTTCCGCTGCTCCCACTGTCTACGAAGCCCACTGGCTGTGTGCTTATAGACGCTCTCTTCTAAATCATTATTTAGAAAAGCAGTCAAGACACCCAACCGCCAGATATCGTAGTCATGGTATGTAGCAGTGGCAAGTAGGATCTGGATGGACTTAAGCATAGCTTTGAAAGTCTCAAACTTTTCCATGTACACCTAGTAATCTTCTCAAGATATACTTGCTCCTGATGGGGATTTAACCCTTCAGATAAAGCAACCAAACTCTATACTTTGTTGGTGTATAAGGATTCCATCTCAGATCGCTTAGCATCCAGCCATTCTCACAGAGTCCCCACTCTTGATGGCCTGCTCGAAACTAGTTGGGTCATCATCTCATGATGCAATCCTCGCTCCCACTGTCATAGAGAAACCGAAGTATCTTTCAGGTGGATGAGAAACCCTACCAGATCGGCGAAGAGGCTGAGGTTCGTTGGAAACTATTGAATCCTCCGGTTCTACCAAATCATCAGCTGCAGTTTGTTTTAACTGGAACTACTTCCAGTTCTACCTTATGATCACTAATTTCTTCACAAGAAATTCCCTTTCCCAAAGGTGGCATACTGAGAAAACATCTTTTGTTCCTCAGTTTGGTAGAAGATATTCCCTTGCGAATGTTTGAGATATCCAACAAACTTCCACAGAACTGACCTTGCCTCGAGCTTGTCCAGATTTTGCTTTTGACATAGGCCGAACAACCCCAAATCTTAATATCTTTAAGAGATGGGCTCTTCCCATACCATATCACATATGGAGTGGTAGGCATCTGATTTGGTTGGAACCCTATTCAATAGGTATGCAACTTCTCAAGTGCATAACCCCAAAAGAAAATAGGCAACTCAGTAGTCCTCATCATAGAGCACACCATATTACATAGGGTGTAATTGCTCCGCCCCGATACACCGACGTGCTGTGGTGTATTCGGAGGAGTAATGCTGAGAGAGAATCTCATTCTCCTTGTAATACCCAGCCCCTTTTTATACCAGAATCTGTATTTTGTTACTTTATAATTTTATTTATTTTATTTTATAATGTTATCTATTTTATTTTACATACCTTAAACCTAACTAAAATTTCCTTTCCTAATATTTTTATTATTCAGCCCATTCATTTTTCAGTTTAACCTTCTCTTCAATTTTCATCCCCTTAACTTCTCTATTTAACTTTCTTTATTCTATCGGCCCGGCCCACTCCTTTTATTCCCAATTAGTTTTCCTATATATAACCCAAGCCGGCCCCACTCTATTTTCCTCAGCCCACTTTCTTCTTAAATTCCTTATTTTCCCAGCCCGATAGCCTTTCCCTGCAGCCCACGAAATTTTCCTAAGGGAATTCTTTCCTTGCGAAGCCCGGCCCGCTGCTCTTTTCTTATAAATTATTTAAATCCTTCACAGGCCGCCCCTTCTCTGCCAGCCCATCAGCCCATCTTCTTTAAATTAATTCCTTTCTTTTAGCTGGCCCGGCCTGCCCGTTCCTCCCCCAAATAAATCCCTTCTTTTATTCTCCGGCCCAGCCCACTTCCCCCACTTCCCAGCCCCTAACTCGCGCCCGTTTCCTCCACTACTGTGCATCTTCTTTAAACCTCCAACGGCTCCTTGCCGAAATTCCCGCTCGCGTGCGCACTTCTCGCGCCGCCTCCTCCGCCCGCGCCCTTGCCCACGACGCACGACCGAGCTTCCCTCGCGACCGTTTCCCACGCGCACCGCGACTCTCGCCTCTGACCCCGGCAACACGCCCTTCACCTTTGATCACTCCCTCCTTCCCTCACTCTTTCTCCCTGATCTCTCTCTCCTCGACCCCCTCCTCCTCCAAGCTTCGAGTTTTCCGACGACCCAACGTCGCCGCCGTCACCTCCGGCCACCACCACCCTCGCCACTACAACCCGAGCTCGAACCCCAGCAACCCATCTCCTCACCTACACCACCATCGACCATCATCATCATCGTCGATCTCTCTGCCCCTCTCTCGAACTCTCTTTTCTCTCTCTCTCACTCTCAATTTCTCCCTCTCTCTAAACCTCTCTCTTCCTCTGCTTTCTCTCTCTCTCCCTAACTCTCTCTCTTCCCCTGCCTGTTCTCTCTCTCCTTCTCTACAACTCTCTCTCTCCCTCTCTGTATCACTCTCACACTCTCTTCCCTGCTCTCTCCCACTTCCCTCTCTCTCTCACTGTCTCTCTCTCTATCTCATTTATCTCTCCCTCACTCTCTAGTTCTTTCTCTCTCTAACTCCTTCTCTCTCTAAATTCTCCCCCTCTTCCTCTGCAATATCTCCATCGGCCTCGTCAGCATCAGCAGTCCCCGGCCACAACATCGCCTGAGCACCTAGCGAGCCCCAACTTCCACGAGCCTCGACTGCATCCTGGTCGAGATCCGTTACGCGTTTGCTACCCGTGCCCGGGACGTGTCGCTACTACTTTAACTGCCGCGCCATCAGTACACCGTGTCCAGGCAAGTTTTTACTTGCTTACATGCTATTTACCTTTGATACCGTCACTAAATACATAGATATTAAAGTTACAGATTTAACTCAATTTTGTGCCATACCTGTTCGACGTGTGTTCTCAAAGGAAATATTCTTCTAAATTGGCGGAACTGGATTTATTACTTTGGCCCGTAGTGTGATGAACATCTTGTGCAAATTTCGTTGAATAATATGACTGTTAACGACTAAAACAACTACCCCAAAGTTTAATCGTAAAACTGTAATTTTAGTGTACCTGAAAACTGTTAAATTCACCATAAATCATATACACACTAGAATGGAGTGTTCGAGGGCTCAAATCGAAGCTAACTCGATGAAATTTAACCCCATGCTAGTTTCCAGACATTCCTGTACTTAAATCGTGAAGATAATTGTATCGGAGTACGACTCTGGACTGCAGTCCAGAGCGACTCAAATTGTGCTTGCTGTTCCGTAATGGATACCATAGGATTTCCGTAACCCGTAGGTTGCGGAACTCCGCCGAATATTATAGGTAAATCTGTTAGCTAGACAATACAATTGGTTTTATTCTGTTTCGTCACCGTTTGATATTTAAACTGTAATTTAGAAGATCGGGACACATAACAGTCCCAGCAGAATCAAAATTGACATGTTGATATTAAACAGATTATAACTCCTAACGTACATACGCGATTGAAGATCCGTTTATTGCGTTGAAAACTTTACTGAAAACCCTAGAATTCATCCAACTGTAGAGTCACTAAAATCCGATCCCAACTGGGATCAAAATGCGTTGCGAAATGGATTTCTGATTCTGAAACCGGATTTTCAGCCGCGTGCGCTTAAAATGAAACAGTTATAACTAATGATCCTGAAACCCGATTGGCTCGAAACCAAATTAGATGGATAGCTAACTGAACATATTAATTACTACCTGTTTATCATTTCGCTAAATTTTATACATATGTTTCATGATAAATCGTGCAAGTGATAAACTGTTGTTTTATGATACCTTAGTTGTGCTTCTTATACTGTTCATGCATCGTATCATACTTATATCATTATAGTGATAACCTAGTGACATCGTGCATTTACCCAATGTTAGATTTTAGTGGTGATTGTGGCAAGTACGTCAGTGTTCGTGTATCCGTGATTAAGTGAAAGTGATACGTACTTGTGCATAATCAGTGTCCCTTTTATTCTATTGCATTGTCGACGTCTGTGGGATGCGTGTACATGTGACTATAAGTGGTATGGGACACTTATGGAAGCGCTTGCACGGATGTCACAGATAAGGCATCCGACACTGCCATTTATCTTAGGTATTGGTCGGGACGTGCTTGATGGAGGTCCTGCCTCCAGTTCTCGCGCAGACTTGTCACGGATCGATTAATATTTAGGGTGATGGTTAGCGTTTGATGTAGACTACGGGGTGTGGGGTAGTTTAAGTGTGAGTTCAACAGAATCTCGGGAGTCCCATGCCGGCTTATATATTTAGGGAGTTATATGGAGATTTACAGGGTACGTGATATATACACCGTGATATTCTTGTTACATGTTGGGCCCGTGGTCCCTTGGCCTTGGGTTCTACCCTTGGGTGGAGGACACTCACGAGTGGTTGACTCTCACACTTGGACTGACGATAGGCTTAGTGACCTGTACAGTGAGACTTAGAGACTGATAGGGATGCTGACATTTATATCACTTTTATACCGTGTTGACATACGTGACATATCGTTACACTGCTTTACTGTTTCCGCTGCGTTGATTACTGCACATGCATATTCATGATGTCATTTATTTACTGCTTTATATACCTATTATCACTGTTAGAACTGTCACTTGATTTTATACATATTATATTGCTATTGTGTCACTCTGACGACCTGAGTATGCATGCTCAGTGTGAGGAGAAGATTTAGCCTGGACCAGTGCATCACAGACTTCCTGACTTGCCGTTCCTAGTTACATCCGTTTGTTCCACTTCAGGTCAGTTTACATTATTGTATCTTTCAGTTACTGCATTTCTCATTACCTGCGCATCGTTTACTGTTTACCATGATAAACTAGAAGCCGAAGTGTGACTACGGCAGGACTTTTCCTTGACCGTAGGAGCATGGCTGGCCTTGTCTACTCCTCGTATTCCGTATTTTGGGAAGCGGGGCGTGACACTCCTTTAGAATAGTCCAGGAATTCCGTGCTCAAGTATTCTCCTCCTTGATCACATCAAAGGACATAATACTTATACCCGGTTTTTGGTTCTCTTCTTCTAACTTATATTCTGTGAATATCTCAAAAGCTTCGGACTTGTGTTTCAACAGGAACATATGTCTGAATCTTGAGAGATCATCAGTGAATGTAATGAAGTACAAAGAACCTGTCCTGGCATGTGTAGACAGAGGACTTTTACATACATCATCATGTATCAATCCTAAGAGTTCACTAACTCTTTCTCTGTTTCTAATAAACGGAGCTGTGGTCATCTTATCTTTGTGACATGACTGGCAAGTTTTACAAGATGTAAATCCAAACTGATTTAAATATGCATCTTGATATAACTTTAGCTAGTCGGGTCACATTGACATAACCTAGTCTACAATACCTCAAGAAAGATTTGTTCATTTCTGAACTCTTCCTCTTGTGTGTGTTCTGTACGTTAAGAACTCTTCCTCTTGTGTGTGTTCGTTTCTGCACTTCTTGGATGAAACCGGAGTCAATCAGTTTCTTGATTTCAGCGTTGATACTCATCTCGAGTTCGAGCCGTCTCCTTCTCGGCGCCTGTTTGACTTGCTTTATGTCCGGCGATATGGCCAGTTTATGTACCACCACGTTTAGATCTAGACTTGGCATCTCGGAATAGTTCCATGCGAAGCAGTCTTTATATTGCATGAGCACGTTCTTTAACGTAGCTACCTGTTTTTCAGATAGTAACTTACTGACGTACGTTGGCCTCGGATCTTTTTCCGTCCCTAAGTCAATTTTCCTCAGGTTGTCTGCAGTAGTGTGTATCCCATCTTTCAGCTCTTTTGGCGCTGGTGGAAACTCTAAGATCAGCTCGTCCACGTCTTCATTTGCGAAGCACGTGTGGAGGTCATCTACAATCTCGTGCCCTCCCTCTTTTGAGAGTGCTATAATATGGCAGGTACGAGCCCGCTTCCCTTTTTGTGGTTGAGCTGGTCCTATCCTCATGGTATAGATTCTCTTTGGCTCATGCTTTTGCGGCGGGATTTCCCTCCAGCTGTCGGATAAAGCGATCCTGCTTTGTTGATATTAGTCTTCTACCCGTCTTTGAAGGTGAAGCAGTTTTCGAGGAGATGACCTATTGCTTGGTGGTAGAAGTAATAATCCGGATGATAGACCTCATTTATTTGTTCGGGGTGCCGAGACTCCGGAAGTGTCATCATTTGGTGCTTCATGACAAGGTTGAATATTTTTCTTATCTTGTCTTAAGGGAAAGAGTATTCCCGACCCATTTTCTTTATAAAGGACGGATTCCAATTGACATTTTCTCGATTGCACGGCTTCTTGGATTCATTTCGTTGTTTTCAAACGTTGTTTGCGTTCTTTACTCTGTTTTTGCCTTTATTTCGGGATTTTCCCCCTTCGCGAGGACATACAGCGGGCCGGGGATGAAGAACATTATAGTCTTCTTTCTCCGCGGATTGCTGATTGAGGCGCTGCATCCTGGCTTTTTCATAAATGGCCATTTCGCAGCTGTGATCGTCTCGGCTCTTTCGATAAGCTTCTTTTATTAGCTTGTCTATTTGTTCTTCGAGCGACGGACTTAACGTTTTTAGAGCGGGATTTCGCTCTGTTCCAACGTCACGGCCATTCGAAAGAGCATTTTCCCCTTCGCTGGAGCTGTTTATGACACGACAGCTGTGGAACTGCTCCCGTTTCTTAGACCGAACGTATCCGAGTCCCGTTGTCTCCATCTTCCCGTCGGGCATCTTCCGCTGAGTCCCGGAAATATCCCAAATCTATTTGTATAAACGGGATTGTCGAACAGTTTGTTCGAGGGGTACACCTTGGTATCTTAACAGCCTTTTCAACCCCTCCGCGTAGTATCTTGGCAGACGGATTGGTTAAAACCTGTCGAGTGCAAAATCGGCACCATGCCAGACTTCTTTTTCTACTTTGGTCTCCGTAGATTGGTAGAAAAGGATCACCTTTTCACCTCTTCGTCTGGGAGGGACGTAGAAAGTCTGTAGTTCTTGTACGCTGTATGTATGGAGCGCATCAAGTTTCTTGTAATGCTGAGGCGGAGCCATTGTGATTTGCAGACTCTAATCTACTTCGTCGAGAGTTTGCACTGACGGGCGGATGGAGAACGCTGTGTTGGCCTCGTCCTCTGAGTCACTGCCAAAGACCAAAATAGGAGTAGATGGTCCAAGCCTGTTGTTTTGGGGTTGCTCCGAGTAGACTATTTCTTCATCTTCCTCCAAATCGCTCCTAAAGATCGGGATAGTGGCGACGGACTTCTGTTTATTTTCCGGCTTATGATACCTTTCTGTATCTTCGGAATCTGGTAGGAAGTACTTTGCGTCTTCATATTTCCGGACCTCATTTATGGAGAACGGATTTAGCTCCCCTGTGATGGTGCATTCCAAGCTGTCCTTGAAATACTCCATACACTGATGTTGTGTAGAAGGGATGACGTTGTACTCATGCAACCAGGGCCTGCCGAGTAAAGCGTTATAGCAAGTCTTGGCGTCAATGACGTGAAATTTGCTGTCAGTGACGAACAACCCGAAGAGTAATGTCAGTATTACGGACCCTAGCATCCGTGATGACTGTGAGTTGAACCTAGAGATTGTAATTTTGTCTCGGGCCAACTGTTGAACGTTCATGCAAATCTCCTTCAGAACTTTCACATTGAGAAGGTTGATGGAGTATCCGTTGTCGACAAGAATTTTCCCTATCTTGATGTCGTGGCAGCACCCGGTGACGTATAACGGACGGTTATGTTCGCACGTACCGAGGAGGAGATTTTCATCGCTGAATGTAATGTCAACTGTGTGAACCTTTGCCAGCTTTTCTTTCATATTCTCTTCTGCAAGCAAAGCTTGGAACTGATCGGGCTCTTGTAATGCCTTGATCAGAGACTCTCGTGCCTCTTTGGACAAGAGTAGAGCATCCAATATGCTCAACTGTGAGGGTATTTTCCTCATATGTGCTAGGACATTGTAATTCACTTTATTTTTCCTTGGCGGGTCTCTTACTGCGAGCTCTTTGACAACTCCACCGCCGAGGGCAATTTCCTCAGAGATTTTCTCTTTCCCTTTGTCATTTTTGCTCGAATCTTTGTTTGTAGCTCGGAGGTTCTTTTCAGGCAGCATGCGGTTACGCAGTTGAATATTCTCGCGGTTCTTCTCCTCCTCTTCTTTTTCGGAGGTGGAATCTTTGAAGAGAGGGCCGAGAGTATTTCGTCTTCAGAATTGCTCCCGAAAGTAAGAACTTAGGGTTTTCCCCCTTCTGAACTGGTACCAACCATATGACAGTTGCTAGTCGTGTTTTCATGCTCATCTGTCGCACTCTTTTGCCGTCGACGAGCTTCGCGCTTCATCTTCTTAAAGTTTTTTTGATGAGTAACATATCCCTTCCCCAACTTCTTGAAGGTACTGCATTCTTTGGTGGGATGGGTAACCCTCCGATGATATAGGCAGTAGTTTGGATGTGAATCCTCTCCGTAGAGGCATATGACCCCGGGAGTGTTTCTTACGAGAAGCAGCAGCTTTATCTCCATTGACAGAGCTTTGGCGAACCGCTTATTTGTCTTGATCCTACTCTTATTTATGGCAGGTGTGTTTTGGTTTGGTTGGAGTACTTTACGACTCAACCTTGCCGCAGCTTCTTCATCCTGACGCTGACGCTTAGCCTTTTCGTATATGGCTGTTTCGCGTTCTCGATCAGTTTTGCTTTTTCGAAAGGCTTCGTTTAACAGCCTATCAATCGGGTCTTCTGGCAGTTCCGGAGATTTTAGCACTGGTCCTGCCCCCAGTTCCTCTGCGTTGTTTTCTGACGCTGAGGGAGTTTCTTCGTCATTTAACAACGAATGGGAGACCATGTGGCAACTTGCTACATGGTCTTCGGTTTCTTCTGATGAGTTATTTTCCTCATCGTTGTCACTATCTTCGTTCTCAAGAATATACTTGAGGAACTCTTTGAGCATGACCGGTTTCCGCACCTTCTGGTTGTACTCCTCCAGCGCGTCAATGTACTTTTATAGGTCCGTGCGTTTGTCGTCATACTCAGCAGGCTGCACAGGCTTCTTGATCTTCTTCTTTTTCTTCGAAGACTTTGAAGGCTTGACTAGGGGATTTTGCCCTTTGTCAACAATCTTCGGCACGGGACGCGGTTTCAGCATCCCTTCGATGATTTCAGGTTCAAGTGGTCTTTTCCACCTGACTGCCGGACATGCATGTAGATCCTTCAACATTCTTTTGGTTTTTGCCGAAAGAACGAATTCCCACGGAATTTCTTCCACAAGCGAGCATGATGCCCCCGGTGCATCCACCTTCTTGGTAGTGTGATTCTGTGGTGGGTTCACCCTCTAGTTCTCAAATAACGCGAACTTCCTCTGTTGATACTGGTCCTCGACTCAGTTCTTGAAGACGTAGCAATCCTCAATTAGGTGGCTCACCATTCTGTGATAGGCGCAGTAGTTGAGGTTGTTGATATCGCCGAATTGCGGTGGATGTCGTGGGTCTGGCAATATAATGAGTTTGTTACGTATTGCCAACTCAAATAGTCTCCTCGTCTTATCGTGGGGAAACGAGTAAGCGCGTCCTAGCCTTTCTTCTAGGGATAGGCGTAGATGTGCGTTGTTTTGACGAGCAGCTGGTTTTGGGCCACTCGGTTATTGTTGAGCGTTGGCGACGAAGGCCGCTTTCCCTTTACCCTTGGCGTTTCGAGGGTCATTACTTGAGGAGGAAGGCCCGTGGCCCATCTAGTCCATTTGAGCCAGTTTATCGATCAGAGCTTGGAAGGTTGTTGGTTTGAAGAATGTCATGAACCGGGACACAGTCATTTGAGGATCAAGGGTCTCGATGAACATGCCCACGGCGAGGGATTCTTCGATGCGCTGTTCGCACTTTGACCATAGGTTCCGCCACTGGATCGCACATAGGACCCAGGTTTCTCCTGGCTTTACCCTGGCATTGATTAATGCCGTGATTGGAGTGCGCTCGCTCATGCTGGCGAACCGCTGTGTGAAAAGCAATTCCATCTCTGTAAATATTTTCACGGAGTCGTTTGGGAGCTCCGAGTACCATTCAAAGGCCGTTTCTGACAGGAAGCTAACGAACTGGCGAAGCAACAGTTTGTCATCGCCTCCGATGTTGTTGAACAGAGCTCTGAACTATGTGACGTGCTGATGTGGGTTGCATGTCCCCTTGTACACATAGAACTTGAGGATCGTATATCCTGGTGGGTATTTAATTTGGTCATACCAGCCTGGATACGGTCGCCCATCTCTGACGATTTGTCCTGCGACTTCATTAACTTGATGAGCTCGTATTTGTTGAGCGATATAATCATCAAGAGCAGCTTTGGAGATCGTTTCCTCCTTGGCTGTTAATAAAGGCGGAAGTGGGTTTGATGTTTCCCCTCTGTCATCCTCGATGATTATCGGCGGATCCTCGGCTGGGGGTTCTGGCTGGATCATTATCCCAACCATGTCTTGGAACAGAAGAGCCAACTTCTTTATGTTAGCAGCCTGCTCAGCAGCTTCCTTATCCTTTCTTTCAAGCACCCTTCACAGGAACTCTGTATCGGTCTCCTGCTCCTGGCGCTGTTCGGCTGTTGGATCCAGACTTTCTTTCTGGCCGGTGAGTGCTGCCATTTTGGTCAGCATCTTATGGAGCTTTTGTTGTTACTCCTGAGTTTTTGTCAGCGACCGAGTTTGTGGTCGATGTCCTACGGAAGCACGACTTTCTTCTTTTCTGGAAGCCATGTAGACCGTATGCATGATCATACCCCCAGACTTGGGGCGTTTGAGTCCGTCGCCTTTGGAATTTGCCGCAGGCAGTGGAATTTTCTCCGGCCTCATCCTTTTGTGAGAGTCGAAGTTGAAGGATCGTTGTAACAGGCACCTGTGTAAAAGAATTCCCTCGCTGTATGATGGAGGGATGGTCTTTCCCTTGCCGAGCCTTCAATTTCTTCGGTCGACGGGAGTAATCTTTGTCGATCACAGAGTCTTGGACTTTCCGCCAGACTCTATGAATTTGAGAGGAGAGCCGGTGATGGGGGCACTCCGGTTCTGCCTGAGCAATGATATCTGCAGGTGGGGGCGATTTTGTTTAGCACCGCCGTTGAGGGTTCTTGTGCACCCTCCTGAGGAACTCAAAGCTGTTCCCGGTTGGAACAGCAGCGTCAACTTCCACCATTGGAGCCGGTGGGGTGAGTCTAGAGGGGGAGTTTCCCCCAGCTTTCCTCACTCTGCACCAGTGGCGATGTCGAGTATATCTTGCAGACGGGACCGCCTCAGTTTTGGAAGCGACTTCATCATGCCCCCGGCTTTGGTGAGGGGATGCTGTTGGTGTCATCCTGTTGAAGACTGACGTCCTTGGCAGGGTTTGAGGATGGTCGGCCAATCTTTCAAATACCGACTTTCTGGTAGGGGAAGCACCTTTGACGACTTCACCTGCAGGAGTTGGGAGGGCTATCCAATTTGGGGTAGCCCCTTCAGGTGTCACCAGCCTCTTTGCGGGCCTGTTTGGGTTCTTGCCTAGCCTGTTGAAGACTGAGACGTCAACTTTGGACGACCCGTTGAGAGGGGCCGTTGTGGTCGCCAGTCGGTCGAAGGAGCTTCCTCTTGCGGTACTGAGGCATCAAAACTCACCGGTGGGAACATGGTCCCGAAGAATAGTCCAGTAGTGGCTTGCGTAACTTGCCCCATCGGTATTGAGAAAATTGAGGCCGCGCTGGGCCCGTAGATCACTCCTCCAGTTGGGGTGGAGCGAGAGTTGCTGTTGCAGGAGGTGCAGTTGGAAGCCATCGATTTCTATGCACAGGAGCAAGACACCAAATTTTAGTACTTCGAATCCAGGGGCAACCATAGCGAACCTCGATTTTGTTCGCGAAACACGACACACGAAGTGTGGAGTGGAAAGAGGAAAAGGTCCTACCGGGCATGCCAGAATTTGTTTACCACCGAAAGACAGAGACCGAGACGTTGGGACGTCTGGCCTGAATTTAGGGGCAGATGCTATTTGAATTTATCCGTCCACCTCTCCGAAGATACCAAGTTGATTTATGGCACAATTTATCGGAGGTTTGGATAGACGCGACCGTTGTAACAGACTTTATCAGATTACCCCTCATTTTATGAGGGGTTTTTGATTGTGGGGACGCTCTTCCCTGCAGCCGCAAGCCTCTGCAGTTAATTACGTTACCGCATTGCGATAACCATTTTCTCCTGCTCCGGCAGTTCATTTCGTGTCGTGTGTGTTTTTGTTTGTTTAGGTTGCCCGTGGATTGTATACGGAGACTAGTTTATGTTATCGCCCGTAGGGTGCGGATCAGTCCAAATCCGTAAATCTTAGATTTGGGTTTGTTTTATTTAAGGACCGTTAATCTGGCTTGAGATTTCGACTTAAAACATATGAGCATTTGGGTCCAATTATTTTAGTTTAAGAACACCACAGGCCATTATCGTCCTGTTTGAGGCGAAATTTTAGTTTAGGGATATTTCGGTCCAACATTCCCATTTTCGGGATGAATGTTAGTTTAAGAACATTCTGGTCCATTATCACCATGTTTGAGGCAAGTATTTAAGATATGCACGTCAATTTGGAAGTGCATCAATGTATGACGAAAGGAGTTGTTGGTTGTCGGGACCCGCCACCTCTCTGAAGACGTTGAGAATTTACAACGACATATATCAGAGGTGTGGAAAGATGTACACTCGAACCAAATCCCGTATTTGAGGGAAAAATGGGTTGTGGTGGACCTAAGAATCGTTAGTCATATTTGAGATTAAGATTATCTTAGGAGATATAGGATGAATATGATTATTAATCATGTTTAAAACTAAAATCAGTTTAACAATGTTTTTAAGGATCATTTTTACTTAAGATCCATCAAAAGAGCATTTGGGTTTAGCTGCAAGGAACTTCAGAGACTTAGCCAATTTGGGCTTAGTCTGCCTATTCTTTTTCTTTTTTATTCAAAAGTGCTAAGCACTTATTTGGGCTCTGTTTGTTCAGCCCTTTTCTTTTTATGCAAAAGTGCTAAGCATTTATTTGTCGCTCTGACACTCACATTGGTATCATGTGAAGCATTTAATTATGGGCGACGCCCAATGAGCGCTGAGCACTCAGCCATTTTGGCCGTCTCTCTCATTTTCTCTCTTTTTTTTGGTGGCGCTTACGTGAGGAACGGGTGAGGAGCTGGGCGCTGCCCAATCAATGCTAAGCACTCAACCGTTTTAGTTTTTTATCGAGTGCTAAGCACTCTTATTATTTTTGTGCCGCCCACGTGAGGAGCACGTGAGACGTTGGGCGCTGTCCAATCAGTGCTAAGCACTTAGCCGTTTTGGCTATTTATGGAGTGCTAAACACTCTTATTATTTTTGTGGAGCCCACATGAGGAGCACTTGAGGTGCTGCCCAATCAGTGCTAAGCACTCAGCCGTTTTGGCTATATGTGAAGTGCTAAGCAATTTTTATATGGCGCCTATGTGTATTTCACGTGAGGCGCTAGGCGCTGTTAAAGAGGGGCGCCTACGTGAGAAGCACATAAGGCGCTAGTTTCTTTTATATGGAGATTTAATCTCTGTTGATATTTTTATAGAATTTAAATTTCCGTTGATGGGATTTTGACCATTAACGATCACCAAGATTATTATTTTGAGAATCTGGGATGATGTTCTTTAAGAACTAAGTTTTCGATTTGAAGGAACTGGGTTCTTGGAGTATTCTGGACCCCATCTTCTTTCTTTTTAAATTTATTCTTCCCTGAATCTTTGATTCTCAAGAACAAGATTTTCCTGATGAGAATTAAATTCTCAACTTGTAGGAGATTTGTCTTATGGATCTCAGATCTAGAGAAAGAACTAAGTTCTTTTTTTACAAGGGTTAAACTCTTAAATGTGATTTATAGATGATAGAGATATTTTGATCTCTTTTCTTTACCTAGAGTTTTGAGAAGGAAGGTCTTCTTCTTTGAGAATTGAATTCTCTGTTCTTTTTTAGAGCTCCCTGTATTTTTGCAGAAGCTTATGGGGTTTTCTCTCTCTAAGACTTGAAGTCTCGGGTTCTTTATATAGTAGAAGCAAGTTTGTTATTTAATTCTGAGAAAATCTCTCATTGAGAGATTCCAATTGATTTAATTGGACTCAAAATTGAGTTGGGGAATTTTACCCACCATTGAATTTTTGATTCAAGGACTTCTGTTTTGACAGAATATGTTCTCTTGTATTTAACAAGATTGGGGAAATATTTTCCAATATACAGAATTTATTCTGTAAAATGATGATTTTTTAATTACCATTGAATTTTAATCCAAGGGTTCTCTGTTTTACAGAGAGTAATCTTTCTTGTTTAGAAAAATTGAGGGAATATATTCCAAAATAAAATTTTATTCTATAATTGGATCTTTGATCCAACCGAGAGTATCTTTCTTATTTTGGGAAGATATGGGAAATGCTTTCTCCCAACAGAATTTAATTCTGTATTTTGATGATTTATCATCTCCGTTGGATTTTTGATCCAACGACTCTATTTAACAGAGAGTATTGTAGAATTTAATTCTGCCTGGGCGCTGGCGCTCACGTATTATGCACGTAGGCGCCACTTAAGATATTAATTCTTAAGATGGGTATTCCTGTGCTTTGCACATTGTCGCCCGCGTGAGGAGCGCGTGAGGCGCCACCATAGGATTTCATCCTATAAGAGTGGCTCTGGTGCTGACGCACTCGTGGAGAGCACATGAGGCGCTGCCTCATTAATGAAGATTTCTTTTCACCTTCTTTCTCTGATTTTCCTGAGTTAAACTTTCTTTTCCAATACCTTCTTTTGTCAGAGTTTGGAAATAGTTTCACCATGCACAACATTTTCTGTGCCGAGACTTAAATATCCCCCTTTAGAATCTAAGCAATGCTCCTTTTCTCTCTCACTTTCAGAGAATCATTTTAGCAGAGAAGAGTCTTGTCTTACAATCGTCTGCATGCTAATTGGCAGCCATGGGAGGTGCCTATTGAGGAAATTGTTCCTCTCTTTATTGCACGCTTGGTGAATCTCGCTTTCATGGATGGCCAATGTGATACGGCGTTGCACGAGCTCTTGACTCGTAGAGGATCTCCTCTCCCCATCGGCTCCATTTGGCTCCGGATGATTTTCCTGTTCGTGTTCGATGACATTCCCCCTCATCTAGTGGAGATGACTCCGGCGATGCTCGACGCAGCGGAGGACAAGATCGAGTGCTTTCATGAGGCACTTTTGATTACCAAGCCTCTGAGGGATCGTTCCGTTCAGCTGCTGAGCCAGATACGGGCTCAGCGAGCCATCATGTCTGTCTTCGTCGATGGGCATGACGCTAACCGATGGGGAGCAACTCCTCACGAAAATCGCCGATTCGATATGGTGGAGAAGGCTGAGAGGGCTTTAGAAAACTTTATTCATAGTTTTGTAAACCCTTATACTTTTGATCCTGTGTTTAATGATTTATTTCCTTAGCATAAAATGTTAATTTAAATGCTTTCCTTTTATCGTTAACAACCGAGTGTTTCATTTCTAACACATTTTCTTCCTCTGATCGTATTGTTGAAATATACGTGCAATATACATGTGCGCACATGCACTTTACCCTTAGGGATTTTTATTAAGCGCAAACGCCACTGATGTGCTTGTGTCATGCACTAACCCTCCACATGCGTATATGAATGAGACTGCTTTCATATATATCTGTAAAGGAAATTTAAACCGGTGTAAACAGCCGCATTAAGTCACTTTATATCCAGAGCTAGGGAAAAATGTCTCCCTTTCTTCAAAGCCCTCAGAAAACTTCCCAGGTTTGAATGGACCGAGGAATGCCAGAACGCTCTAGAACAACTCAAGGCCCACCTAACGACCCCGCCACTTCTCACCAGACCGGTCGAAGGCGACGACCTGTTACTATATTTAGCTATCTCAGACCAAGCCATGGGCTTAGTGCTTATCAGGAAATTCGAAGGGACGCGGAAGCCGGTCTACTATGTGAGCCATATTTTTAAGGACGCAGAAACTAGATACCCGGCTATAGAAAAAATAGTTCTGGCACTCGTCGTCGCTTCCAGGAAGTTACGACACTATTTCCAGGCGCACACGATCCTCGTCTTCACTGAAAGACCTCTAGTGAATATCCTCGCCTCCATCGAATCGTCGGGCCGCCTAAAGAAATGGAGATGGGAACTATCCCAATTCGATATCAAGTACCGACCCAGAAGGGCCATCAAAGCCCAGGCCCTAGCCGACTTCGTGGTCGAGTGCACCATCCCCACGAGGGAAGGAATGACTGCTCAAAGCTCCGACTTACGGCCCTCGGTCGAGGAAGTATCCGGCCCAATCCCGGACTGGGTGCTCTATGTAGACTGATCCTCTACAGAAGAAGGAAGTGGGGCAGGCCTGATCATCCGAGGCCCGAACGACGCGGAAATAGATTATTCCCTAAAGCTCAGTTTTAAGGCATCAAACAACGCCGCGGAATACGAGGCCTTATTGGCAGGGCTACGAATCGCCTCCGGATTGGGGCTGAAGACCATCCGGATACGTAGCGACTCTGCACTAGTCGTCGGGCAGGTAACCGGTCGTTTCGAAGCCCGAGAACCACTCATGATAAAATACCTGGCGGAGGTAAAAAGGCTTTGGAAAAACTTCGACGAAGTCCAAGTGGAGCAAATTCTTAGAACTTTGAACGCCGAGGCTAATGTACTGAGCAAACTCACCTCCTCCTATTCACCTAATCACAAGAGAAATATCCTCTTTGAAGTTCTACCTCGGCCCAGCATCGAAGATGGGGAGACATCGCTCTAAATCTACGCAACTCAAGAAGATGCCCCGGACTGGAGAAAGCCCATCATAGAATACCTAAAAGAAGGGATTCTTCCAAAGGACCGAGCCAAGGCCCATCGGCTTCGGGCTAAAACTCGCCATTTCATATGGAGCAAAGAAAACCTATACGAAAAGTCGTGCACTCAACCTCTGCTTCGGTGTGTCAATCCCCACAAAGCAGACTACGTCTTACGGGAGATACATGAAGGGGTCGGAAGGGCGCATCAAGGGGCCCGTAGCCTGGTCCAAAAGACACTACTCCAGGGGTACTATTAGCCGGGAATACATCAAGATGCCGAGAAACTGGTCAGAAGATGCAAAAGCTGCCAACTCTTCAGCAGCATTCCTCGTCTCCCTGCCACTGAACTAATGCCGCTAAGTTCCCCATGACCATTTGCACAGTGGGGGATGGATATGGTAGGTCAGCTCCCCACCGGCATGGGTGGACACAAGTACATTCTTGTTGCGATAGACTACTTCATAAAGTGGACCGAGACCGTGCCCATCAGGAAGCCAGACACCCCCTCTAAGATAAAATTCCTGCAGAACAATATAATCTCCCGGTTCGGATTCCCGAGGTGCATTATCACCGACCATATGACCAACTTTGCGAATGACAAAGTCAAGGAGTTTTGCAGCGACTATCATATATTGATGAAGTTCGCCGCGGTTGCACACCCCCAATGCAATGGGCAATCCAAAGTAGCAAACCGAAGCGTCATTCGCGGACTCCGGGCTCGCCTGGAAGGGAGACAAGGCAACTGGGTCGAGGAATTTCCTCGTGTGCTCTGGACACTGCGGACATCAAGGAAAATGCCGACGGGAGAAACCCCGTTCAGTCTCTACTATAGTACTGAAGCAATGGTCCCTGCAGAAATTGGATTGCCCAGCTATAGGGTCGAACACTTTGACGATGAAGCTAACACCGTGGCACTGCGAAGCAACTTGGACATCTTGTTAGAAAAACGAGATCGAGCGCAAATCAGAGCAGCCGCCTATCAGCAGCAAACCTACAATACTCGAGTTAAGCACCGAGCTTTCAGAGACCCGTTCTTACGAAGAAACGAGTTCGTAATCTAAGGAAGACTACCTAAGTTCTCCCCGAAGTGAGACGAACCATTTCTCATAACGGAAGCATTGCCCGGTGGAGCCTACCGCCTCTAAAACTCCGGGGGGCGTGCTTTTCCTCGGCCATATAACGCCGAAAAGCTTAAGTTGTATAAATAAACATGTACCCTCTTCTGAATAATAAAATTCTTTCCCGCATTGACTAAGTTTTCCCAACTAAGTCCTCTCACAGGATAGACTTCTGCATCACCTCGAGGCTCCAGCCCTTCAATACATTCCTCGGCCCCGAGCTTGGGGGTCGGGGGAGACACAAGTCCAAAAAAACAGGGGGTATGAAAAAGAGGAGACAATACACCATAACCACAACCAAAGACAAATTTTATTTATTCGGAGGTAGTATGGGCTCCTCAGCCTTACAACTATTACAGCAGAGGAGGGCGAGAATCAAGAAAACATTGGTGGTGATACTCAGAAGAAAGCTCCTCCAGCCGAGCCCAGGAAGCCTCCGCCCGATCCCTCTGACAGTCCCATAGACCCTAGAAGCCACGGACTCGCCGAGGTCCCCATCCGCTGAGCAAGAAGCAGCGACCAACCTTTGCTGGAAACACTCAAGAAGAAGGTCTACCGAGCGGTCTCGCCTGCTCTACGAGATTAGACCAAGATCGTGGACCGTATACATTTTATCAAACGCCCCGTCCATCAACTGCGGATATAAGTTGTTGTACAGACCCGGGGAAGTCCTCCATATCGCGTAGATTAGCACTTGAACAAGAGGAGATCGTCGGGGAAGTAAGTGCCCACAGTGGCCCTCCAAGCATCCTATCACCGCCTCGTACGTCTCTTCGGAATGATTGAGATTATAAAAATATATATCATCCTGAGAAATGATCTCCCTGATGTTGTATACACGACCGGTCATCTTTGAAAAACACACGACTAGAAAGAAGTTGATATGAGAATTCGAAGGTGAGACCATACCTTCAATATTTATAGGCTCAACAAATATCTTCCAACGGCCGAGATCTACTCGCACAACAACGCAAATCACAGAATATCGCACTTTTCCGATATGGTACTGCCACGTGTCGTCCGTGACGGTCACCATTCCTATATATATGGGTCACAAATGGTTGAACGACATCCCAAAAACTATTGAATTTAGAAAGCCCTCGATAAGAGGCAGCCGAGTAGCTTCATGCTCGGCTCATCCGCTGGGGGCAGCTTCCTGCCCAGTCAATCTGCGGATCCAAAGCCCTTGACAAGAGGCAACCGAGTAGCTTCTTACTCAGCTCATCCGCTGAGGGCAGCTTCCCGCCCAGTCAATCCGCGGATCCAAAGCCCTCGACAAGAGGCACCCGAGTAGCTTCTTGCTCGGCTCATCCGCTGAGGGTAGCTTCCTGCCCAGTCAATCCGTGGATCCAAAGCCATCAACAAAAGGCAGCCGAGTAGCTTCCTACTCGGCTCATCCGTTGAGAGCAGCTTCCTGCCCAGTCAATCCGCGGATCCAAAACCCTCAATAAGAGGCAGCCGAGTAGCTTCCTGCTCGGCTCATCCGCTGAGACAGCTTCCTGCCCAGTCAATCCGCAGATCCAAATCCCTCGTCAAGAAGTGGCCGATTAGTTCCCTGTTTATCCCGATCAAAACTTAAATATAGTGGGCACCGGTCTGCCTACCCTTGGCTATCGCTCGATTCATACTTGATGCACAATCGCCGCCTCGACTCCGAGGAAAGGATAGACGTCAGTCTGCCTACCCTTGGCTATCGCTCGATTCATACTCGATGCACGATCGTCACCTCGACTCCGGGGAAAGGATGGACACCGGTCTTCCTATGCTTAGTTTAGCTCTCACGTCACGCTCGCCGAACGCTTGCGAAAATAGAAGCATTCCGAAAGCGAGCTAAAAGCACTTGCAAAATAAAACACTTACGAGGTAGAAAGGCTTGCGGGAGAAAAAGACTTCAGAGCTAAAAACACTTGCAAAATAAAACACTTGCGAGGTAGAAAGGCTTGTAGGAGAAAAAAGCTTCAGAGCTAAAAACACTCGCAAGATAATACACTTGCAAGGTAAAAAGGCTTGCGGGAGAAAAAGCGACTCAAAGGCAAAAATACTTACGAGCTAAAGTTACTTTATTCACATTCAAAATTATGTACAAGGTATTTTGGGCTCCCCAACCTTACAAAAATGCCCAGAGGCGTACAAAATTGATAACTAAAAAAATTGAGAGAGATAACTCAGTCCTCCTGCTTGGCCGTCCTCCCCCTGGCTCGACGCTTCCATCAGTTGCTACAATGGCGATCTCCGGCTCGGCATCCATGACCGCCGCCACCTGTTCTCCAGCCGGTTCAGCACATTTACCCTATGGCTCTTCCTTGGCCAGGGGATACCGGGCGTGAATTTCCCGCTGCCTCCTTAACGGCGTCGAGGGCATTGTGCCACCCAATGGCCGCGGAATCGGCGAGGTCGAGATAGAACTGGTCGAAGGTCTTATACTCTTCCATGGCCCTTTCCGCTCTCCCTTCTGCGAGCTTCGCCGCCTCGCAGGCTGCCCAGGCATCCCGCTTGAATGAGTCCATCTGCCTCTTCATGGCATTGTAGAGCCCGTTGACCTCCCCCACCTGGGCCTGGATATCCCGGTTGGATTCGATCAGGAGCCGATGGGACTCCTTCAACTTGGCAACCGTCAGACCCTCCGCGACTAACCTAGAGTCGAGGAGGGCCGCCTTATCTTCAGCCTATTGCAGCCGGCCAAGGAGCTCCTCTTCTCGCGAGGAAGATTTGCTCGCCTTCTTCACCGGTGGGGCCACCTTCTCGGATTCCATGGCAGCAAGGAGGGTGCAGTGCCGGAGGACATGAGGAAAACATGAACCATGTTAAAAAGCTGAAGACCGAGCAAAAAACACTTGAGAAATTATAAAAAAAGGTTACCGACCTAAACAGCCTCCTGAGCTATCGTGTCCACCTGGGCCTTCATCGTCCCTCGGGGAATCATGGCCCCCGCCGCCTTCTCCATGTCCGCCAGTAGACCGTCGGCCATGGAGAGCCCCGAAGGCACCTTAATGCCGAACTCACCCTCCTGCATCTGAATCCCGGTCGAGGGCGACTGAGAAACCACCATCTTCTGCCTCTTGAGGGGGGATTCGGATGTAGGCGGCGCCTCTATCCTAGCTCGGGGCGCCGCATCCCGTGCATACTTGTGACCTCCCTCGTGGCGCTCCTTCTGAACTGGGGGCACTGCAGGAGCCTTGGCAGAAGGAGCTTGCCGAGGAGCCATGCTTGGAGATGTCCGGGCCGAGCTGGAGCCACCGCTCTTCCTCCCCTAGGCCTTGGCGGCCATGGCAGCCATAATTTTCTGACGATCCATAGGCTCTGCGAGGTTCACATAAAGAAAATGATCAGCAACGAAATTTTAGCAAGCAAAGTCTAAATAGATCGACGAAGGCCCTGACTTACCGACAAAGCATGCGGGACTGAGCCAAGCCCAGCTTAGAGCCTGCTCAGAAAGCAGGACATCAGCCCACTGGATCGGTTCCCACTGCGACACCACCTTTACCTCAGGGGTGTTCGACTGCCTAACCCTAGGACAATCGGCCATGTGCCACTGGATAGGCACCGGCCAATACTCACCTTCCGGTGGCCCGATGAAGACAAATTTTTCCTTCCATTCGTGGAGGGAGGAAGGGACAACCACTACCCCCGACCCGACCGCCCTACCCTTATGTTTTTTAAACGAAAGACACACCCAGCTCGGTTCTTCCTTACTGGTTTCGGGATGGTTTTTATAACAAAGGAAGAAAAGAAGGATGCTCAAATCAAAGGGGATCTGATCAATCTTCAGCCGGACCAGAAATCCGAGGAGGATTCTCCACGAATTCGGTGCTAGTTGACCCGGGGCAAGGTGGAAACAATGAAGCACGGCGCAAACTTCAGGCGGGAACGGCAGACACATCCCTGCCCGGAATGCTTCCAGGTACAGGGCAATCTCTTTACCCTGTACCTGGTCTGCCCGTTCACCCTCTCTGGCCAAACGAAGTGAATAGCCGGAGGGGATATGAAATCGAACCCGGATGTCAGAAAGCTCATCCAGACAGTTCAAGACCGAGGACGCATCGCGGATGTTTCCGATGCGCGCCTTTGGGGCCCTTGTCGACCCCCGACGACGTGAGACAAGGGTGACACCCCCCTCAGAAGATGAAGAAGAAGAGGAGGAGGAGCTCTCTCGGCCATCGGAAGCCGAGGAGGAAGAAGACCCACTGGACTCGGCTTCAGAGACTGAAACCTCATCGCTCGACTCGATCCCTACTACGTCAACAGATACTTCGGAAGAAGACATCTAACCTGATTCAAGAAAGGACTCGCCGAGGAAAATTTTTGGTTGAGGTTCCGACCTAAGCAGAGAGGCGCCGAACAATCTTCAGGCAATTTGAGTCAATTAGGGCAAAGTGTCGGCCATAAGAGAGCCCCTCCTATTTATACACTCCAATAGGAGGCATCCAACGATCCAAATCGGTTCCCGCTAAAACGAAGCGTCGCGCCTAGCAGATGTCAGGGCTCCACGTGATGACCTTCCATTAGACACGTCTCCTCACTGCAGGATTCGGTGACGATTCCTCATGTCCGACCACCCAACGGCGGACACGTGGCACATAATCCAACCGGAGGGAGAACGAAACGGCGTCCTCTCTTTAAATGCGCAATCATTTCGCCGGTCCGTTGACCTCACCAAAGATACACGCAGGAACTGAGGCGTTTCCTAAGCCGCCATGTGGATCCAGCGACCCAAGAGGAGCTGCCGCCAAATGTCCCGCCGTCGTCAGGTAGCCCCTCACAGGAAATTCTTCGACCGAGTCACGAAAAGCCGGGCTTACCACTCTCGACCCTGACCCATAAATAGATCGGGGCGAGAGTGGGGGCTGATGATGAGTCTCATAAACGGGAACACCTCAGATTGCGACACGTAGGAGATGACGTGTCGTCAGCACATACCCTCTGGACCCCTGGGGGCTACGACGGGGAATCAGTGCGACGCAGTACGAGTCTTCCTCGGGACTACGTGACGAGGTGGTACCCAACCTTTCGGGAGAGCCTCCCCGGAGTACGCACCATATGCGCTCAGGAAGCTGAGACTCCTCGGCCTCCTCGCTCGATTCCGAGCTACCCACCGAGCTGAGATTCCTCGGCCTCCCTGTCCAACCAGGAGCACAAAGTCCAAGCGCCTCCGTAACAGCTCCGCGTATCTCGTCAGAACGAGATTTTCGCCGCTCCACGTTTCGCATCCCACGCTGGCACGTTTCTCTGTTAACGAGCGTATCTCGCTATTAATGGGCGGGTCCCGCCATCAGCGCGAACGTGCCGTAACGGCGTAACGGACGGTGGGAATCTCGCGCCGGATCGCCCTCACGCGACCGCTATATAAATCCTCTCTTCCAGATGATTCAGGTAAGCCAAAATCAATTCCAATACGCCGCTACCCTGCCTTTATACCTCGATACTTATTTGATCGTCGGAGGGTCCTATGGTGATTATCCATCCCAGACTTCCCTTGCAGGTAGCTCGGCATCAACACCAACCCATTGAGATCCACACGTCCAATTTCCACTCTCAATCTCAACCGTTCAGGAACACTTGAAGTAAGGTCGACGGAGGACAACATCCGATGGAGATTCCAATCTCTATCATAAACAGTGAGAGATCCTCTGTTATGGCGCAAAGGAGAAGGTGTCATTTGTTCAATCGCAAATTTTTTGTATTTGTTTGCACCGAAATACCCCATGCAATCACAATCGTGTAGCTTCTTTAATTTCAAGATATATTCTCTTCCTCCCATCTTCCTTATAAAGGCCAAATAATGCTGAGATTCTTATTCATTAAAATACCTTAAAGTTTATATCTACTGAATAGGCTCATGACTTTTTCTTCTTCCTATTAATAAAACCCCCCCACATATAGTGTCTAATTTCTGAGCTTTAAAACATAACCATTATGAAGATAACCCGATGGGAACAAGATGCGATACCCGACGGGGAAGAATGTGACAGAAAAACTTAATAGAGAGAAGAAGAAATGAAATGGTGGGATTCAAAGGATGGAATAGAATATCGAGTAAAAAAGAAATGAGAGGAAAGGAGGGAATGAATAGCAATGGAAAATGAGGGAACATCACACGTAAGCCGTGGTATTGTCGTCTTGGATGAAACCACATTATCAGAAATCTGAAATACTAATTAGAAAATTAGCAGAGTGTAATTTGGTTTTTTATATATATAAAAATGGCCTATATATTTGGAGCAGTAATTTACCAAATATAAGGTATTTTTAGTGAAAACAACAATAATTAAGGTAATTAAATGAGATTCAACCATTCTTTTCACTGAAAATAAAGAAGTACAAAGTATTTTACTGAAAAAATGGTTTAGGGATAAGTTTTCTAATTTTAATTGGCTACTAAACTATTATTGGGCACGTTTTATATATATATATATATATATATATATATATTGTAGTGCAAATGGAAGAGGGTCCTTTTATTTTGAAACCGATTGCTTCCGTGGTTTTTCCATTCTTCAAGAAAAATCAATAAAACAATATAAAAAATCCAACCAAGATTCATAATCGTAATGTGCTTTTTCATTTATGTTTTTTAATGTTTTTTATTGATTCTTCTTGAAAAATAGGAGAGCCGCGTTTCAAAATAAAAACACACCCTCCCTTTTGTACTATAATCGTAGATAATCTTAGAATTTTGCACGTGCGATGCATGTGTGTATTTTGAACAACATATATAATATGTAAACTTTTTTTTTAATCCTGAACATTACATGAAAATTTCTAAAGATATTTATAATTTTTTCTAGATTTAAATTGAATAAATACGGTTGGTGGTAATATTAGAACTGACAAATTTATGAGTTATAGAAAATAAGAAAGATATACAGGAAGATTATCAGAGAGAGAGAGAGGTTTGTCGACTTTTCTTTTTCCTTATTTTTGTCTTTTTTGGTGGATGGAGTGACATGTACAATTCTTAACTTTAGCTATCGAAATTTTGTCATTTTTTCTATTTTCTGTTTTGTTGATTAATTATATCATCTATGAATTTCCAGTTATAATAGCAAAAAGATATATACAGATATACAGTGTCCTATTTCTCTAAAACCTCAATCAAGACGCCATCATCATGCTCTTCCCTCGTCTTCAACAATGTCGCCCTCCAAGGGGATACCCACTTCCAAGAATATCCTCTTTCGGGTACCCCAAGGGGAATACCCGCTTCGGAAATCCTTCTAAGGGAATATGGCAATATGCGCTTTCGGGTACCCAGGGGAATACCGGCTTCGGATATCCCAAATAGGAG
The DNA here is from genome assembly GCA_030015575.1 of Agapanthus africanus. Taxonomy (NCBI): domain Eukaryota; kingdom Viridiplantae; phylum Streptophyta; class Magnoliopsida; order Asparagales; family Amaryllidaceae; genus Agapanthus; species Agapanthus africanus. The sequence goes on along the minus strand of CM057338.1, from coordinate 980,449,343 downwards.
ATACCCGTCTGCAGATATCTAATTCCTTGAGCTTGATATTTATATACTTTCTAATAATACTCCCTGTGTGCGATTTCTTAAACGCTTCGTATTGCCAGTTGAGCTGCTTGAAGATGTCTTACTTGTATAGTTTGACACTTTATTTTAGACCATCATCGTAGCTGTTTTTTTAATCTCTATTCCTTCTTGTCTGTCAAAGGTGAACTTGCAGGAAAGCAGGTCATAAGCGCAAACAATACCAGCAAATGTCACGTACGTATTTGTTGCATTTTGTTTTTCTGCGTGCTTCGAGGTGAATCAAGCCATAAGGTATATATGCCTATTTCCTTTTGTTTATATACTCTTGCCTCAGCTACACAAGGTAATTAATGATTTTTAGGCTTCAGCTTTCAGAAAATTGCACCAAAGAGCTGCTTTATGCGCCCTCCTGGTGTTGTTCTTGTCCTGCTGAAACCATGATAGCAACCGGTAATACTTATTTATAACTCCCCAGGGAATTAATTTATTTCTATTTTGTAAATGTTTTTGGATTAATCTTTATAAGGTTCCTAATTGAATCTCCTTTTCGTTGGATTAGCTTACAAATTGTGGAGCCTCCAGAGAACAACGGGAAGCTGCCTTGTTAAAAATGTAAGTTGAGTTCAAGATGATGAGCTTGCGAGCCGAAGGGCCTATGGAAGTTGTGCCAGAATTGGTGAGTTGTGTAATGTTCTTGTCATCTTAATAAGTAATTTAAGTTTATGTCATGGGTAGTATAATTATGCGGATTGAAATGTTTTTTCTTTCCATCCTGAATTAAGATGTTGTGTTTTCTTAACAGTCCGATGAGCGAAAAAGACAGGTTAAAGTTGATCATATTCTTAGGGTGGTTTCTTTCACAACTCGGGCTACGTTCATACAAGGATCACATTACGAGAAAGCTAAAACGATCTTACATGTTTTTATCTTTGATGCAGTTTCATTGAGTATGTTTCTGGCATTGTTTTATGAACCTTAGTCTTCTCGTTGATGGACGATGAATCATGAACCGATGTTAAAGAGATTTTATATCGTCGACAACCCTTAGCTCATCTAGCGCCCTTCATTGTTTGCTGACAATGTAAATGTTGATAAAATCTCGGGTACTGCAGGAATTTGAGCATAAAAAAAACATCACCAATTTTTTTCTAAAGTTTGCTTCTTCTTTTTTCCTGAAGGTTTGATGAGGAAAATGTGGATTTATTGACCCTCTTTGTGTAATGAAAGATAGAAGTGCCCCCGAAGAGAAACAACACATGACCAAGTCTAGGAATAATATAGAAAGCGATGAAAATGGAGTGCATAACAAGACCCCGACTGGATGCATCACTCTGATAAAGGCGTTGGCGTTGTGTCCATATCTGTATGCGCATCTATAAGCCATTTGGGCCAGAGCATCTATTGGTGTGGGCTGCCAGTAGGTGATGGATACTGATAGGGTTTAGAGGCACGCACGCGCACACATAGCTCTTTTGGTTGAGAGATAGTAGTCTTGAGAGATGTCGCTTTGATTGTGAGGGTTGTTGCCTTCCCTTTCTTGTGGTTGAGAGCAAGAGAGGGGAGATGAGAGAAAAGGTAGTCGTGAATTGAGTAAGATCTTATAAACGTCATAAATTAATAGAATCCGTGTGTTTGTGTTTTGCCTTGTGGATGTAGACTGATTTGATTGAACCACTCTAAATCAAGAGATCTTTTTTGGCGTGATTGTGTCATCTTCTTGTGAGCTTGATGCGCTCTATGTGATAAAAGGATCGGATACCCCAACAACACGGCACAGGATATTCCATCCTTCTTTAATTACAAGAGATATGCTCTTCTCCTCCCGTTTTCCACATGAAGAAATGCTACGATTTTAATTCACTTTGAACCGTCCATAATCCTTTGTTGTAACAGTTTCAAAACGCAGCAATGCAGCATCAGACTGCGTATTCCAATTTCTGAAGGCTTTTGCCTTCTTCTTTTTGTTTACTCGTCATCCGTCAAAATAGAATTCATGCGAGACATCCATAGGGACGCTTTAACTTTGAACGATGCATTTATCTTCCATATATGCTTGGTCAATGTCATCTCCCCTTCTCAACTTCAAAGGATTCTATGCACTAATTTTATGCACTAATTCTATGCTTGGTCAATGTCATCTCCCCTTCTCTATGCACTAATTTTATGCCGGTCATCTCGGAAAAAACTCTTGTATATGGATTCTAAACCTTATCCGTGATTGAGTGATGAAGATGATGCCACAATTAGGCATATGCTAGTTAAATGTATATGTAAGCGACGCGGTCTCTCCGTCAGTTAAATGCTATGTTGTGCATGATCATAACAAGTTATAGATTCAACCACATTTTGTGTATGCTTTGATTGATTTTTGTGTCATGAACTGCTTGTGCAAAAATATGAAGTGCGTTAGAGTTACGAAAGCGGAAATGGTTAGCAAGTTGTTCAGTCGATAAAACTGCACATTTGTAGTACATTTTTCCTACCATTTTTATATTTAAAAAAGGACTTTAATATGATATATTATACATATGAGGGTTTATGTGTAAAAACATTATTTTCCATGTGTTAATATATTTTTATTATCATTTGGTAGGAAAATATATGCAAATAAATCTATTGACCTAATCCTAGTAGAACTAGGTCTAACTAATCTTATTTGAGTTGTTGTGCAGAATTTTCCAAGTTGTTATGCAGAATTTATCAAACAAATCAATTTGTTGAAGAAAACTTGCCAAATTAAGAAGCAAAACTTGGAGACCAAGTCTGGAAGCAACCGAGAGAAGATTTCTGAATTCTGAAGGTGCCTAGGATTGCCACATGTCACAAGATGCAAGCCCAAGAAAACTCATAAAATGATCTCACCCATTGAGCGCGGATCCGCGGCCAAACCCACCCTTGGGCCGCGGATCCGCCGCAATTCCAGGGAGTTAGAGCGCAAGATTTTTTTGGGTGAATCAAAGCTAAATTTTACCAAGTTTTCAACAATAAGATTCTGGCTTTGCACTATAAAAGGGCACCGAGAGCCTCTTGGAAAAGTTATCAAACCGAAGAGATCACGAAGCTCCCGACGCTCACGCATCCAGACTGATCATCGACTGTTCGACTACCTCCTTAGGAAAGATCGAGAAGCAACTAGTTGTAATCATTTTCTATGGATTAAAAGTGTAGTTTGTTCAAGTCGATTAATAAAGGTAGTTATTTTATTTAATTGTTTTTTTACATTATGTTTTCCCTCTCTTTCTTTTCATCTTCTTCTCCCAACATGCGCGAGTAATTCTCCGCTTGTTAGGGTTCGTAGGATTAGGGTAGGCTAATGGACGATGAAAATAACTAAACCTTTTTTAAGTCCTATAAAGTTTAGGAACTTTATTAAAAGAATCATTAACATCCTAATCGGGCGTGCTAGCAATTCTTTGCTAGTTCCGACCACGATTAGAGATTAGATCAATGATTGTTTTGGTAAAGGCTAGATATGAACGGAGTTCCGTGTCGAGATAAGGGTTAAGAGTGGGATTCTTTTTTCCCTCCAGAAACCCTAATCTACACGCATCACCGTCGTTCTAGTTCTAAATCTATTAATGGATAAAAAGGGTAACTTTTAATTAATCGTCCATAACTACTAAATCCTAACGAACCCTACAAGCCTTCTTATTATATTTACTACATCTTTAAAATAATCTAGATCTATATTTTACATTCTTGTTTAACGTAGATCTAGAAACCATTCTATAAAATTCTTTATCCCTCCTCTCTTTCTCAACACATCTAAAGTAAAAGTAAAAAGTTCCACGTTTCCCTGAGGACGACCCGTACTCATCTCGGTCTAGCTACGCGCGACACCGTTATTGATTGCGGTAATTCTACAAAACACAAATTTTCATATCAATCAAATGGCGCCGTTGCCGGGGATACGTGCGTAATTTTTTTATTTTTTACTATTTGTGTTGAATTTTTAGACGAGTCATATCATTATTAACACAAAACTACAAATTGCATATTTAACGATTTGTGCGTGAATTTTTGCAAGGAGATCTGGAGACACAGAATTAAGGGGAACAGGGAACAGAGACATTTTTAGAGATCCAGAGGAGCACAGAAGGCTATACAAAAATTTTCATCAAGTGATCCCTCTGCCACGCGGCGGAACTGCGGCGAAAGTGCCCCTTCTGCGGCGGAATCGCGGCAAGTTGGAGGAATTAGGGCTTCAATCTTCTCTGGTATCTTTCTCAACTCCTTCTCTCTCCCCTCAAATCCAATAAAATCTATTTTCTGCAGGATTCTTTGCAAAATAGCGCCGCTCAAAAATCTTTTTGCAAAAGTTTTGTGATTGGTTTTGTTTTGCATATTTAATACGGACTTTAAGGGGCAAAGACCAAATCAAGATTAGGTGGGGATTTCATCACCCTTTCTAAGCCCCACAAATCACAAACTGAGCATATAGATCAACCCTTCATTAATTTAAAAAATATCTAGACCAGACTCTAAGGACTGTCGCGCTCAATAAGGACAGAGGAAGGTCGTGGGTAATCTATCGTTTATCCGCATTACTTTTGTAGTGCCTAGGCAAGTGTGACAAAGGCTAGTGGTTTTTAATTAGGCCCACGACGTGGTTCCTTCCCACTTACCTAGCACTTATCTGGCTACAAGGGTAGTACGGAGGCGGTAGAGGATTTATCCTGCGAATTGTCCTTTGGAAGTCTAGGAGCGGTCTAGAGACTGGACCTAGGTGACCTTAGTTCTAGGGTTGCTTGTGCATCTTAGGGTGATTTGTCTTGAGTCCCACTTTTTCAAAAAACAAACCAATTTTTAAAACCACACACACGCTGCCACTTGCACTAAACCCGCTTAGTGCATGTTCGGCTGGACACGGGATCCTAGTGCCCGTCTTATCCGCGTTCCTGCTATCGACGCCGAAGTCGGTACTTCTTCATCTTCTTTTCCCCCACCACACACAACCATGATGGACGACACTCCATCTAATTATAACACCACGCTGCCACCGCCCGGAGGTGCGCAGAATCCACCGTGCATCTCTCTCCAAGAGAGATGCTATCCTATTCGTGGTCCCCTTCCTACTTGTCTATCTCTTCCACCACCTAACGAGGATAATTTCAAAATTAAACCCCACTACATCAATCTGCTGCCCAAATTTCACGGGCTTGAGTCGGAAGACGTGTACGTTTTCATCACCAAATTCGAAAACGTATGCGCAATGATGGGTACTTCACAATTGACTTTAGATGCTATGCGCTTACGTCTTCTCCCATTCACACTGTGCGACTTGGCAGAAAAATAGCTTTATAATACTGCCGCACACTCTATCACTAATTGGGATGAATTCGTCATAGCATTTCTTAAGAAGTTTTACCCAAACCATAAGACTGCCCACATTAGGAGCGAGATCAACCAGTTCACCCAGCTTCCCAATGAACCATTTTGGAAGTGCTTTGAACGTTTCAAGGATCTGCTTGTCCAATGCCCCCATCACGGAATACAAAGATGGGATTTATGTCGGATTATATATGAGGGCATTAATCCAGCGACAAAGCAGATGCTTGAAACAATGTGTCAATGCAATTTCATGTCTAAAGATGATGGTGAAGCATGGAAATATCTGGAAGATCTCGCTGAACACACGTTGCAGTGGGAAAGCGTAAGACCACCTACAACTAAGGGAGGTATTCACCAGCTCGACGTTTCCATCGCAGTAAAAGCCGAAATGGCAGCGATACAAAAGAAACTCGACGCTATTGAAAACAAGTTCTCATCTTTCTCCCTAAATCAGGTCACGCTTCCTAAGACCGTCTGTGGTTGCTGTTCGGATCCTTCACATTTAACGGAAGAATGTCCTATGAATGCATCGTTTCAAACTAATGCTGCTTTTCAGCAGCGACCTAGAAACGACCCTTATTCTTCCACGTACAATCAAGGATGGAAGAATCATCCTAACTTTGCTTGGAATCAAAACCAACAAAGCAATTATCAAAGACCTCCTCCACAGCAACCACAACCACAGAATCAGCCTCCCTTTCAGTCACAGAATTTCCAAAATCCGGCCAACATTTCTACACCACAAGTGGCCGGTATTGACAACTCACTTGCACAAACTTTGGATATGTTCATGAAACAATCCATGCAAAATTCGGCTGAGATGAGGTCTTCTATTGATGCCCTAACGAAAAACTCCTCCTCCCATGGTGAGAGTATCAAATCAATAGGAAACCAAATCGCACAATTAAACGCCGCAATAAGTGCGAGAGAGAAAGGGAAACTCCCATCTCAACCCCTACCGAATCCTGGCCATTCACAAAGTCATAATGTGAATGCCGCTATGTTGAGATCGGGGAGAGTGCTGAACAACCAAGTGGGTGAGCAATTTGATGATAGTGACACATTTGATACCCCTTCTTCTTCTTCTTCTTCCCCTAACTCGTCTAGTCTTCCACCTTCATCCGAGCCTATTCTCCGTTTTCCCCAAGGCTCAAACATTTCGCCAAATCTATCTAAGTCGATACCCACACCAATTTTGGGATCGAATCCGTCGCCACGGTCTTCTCCACAAACGTTGGACCCAAAACTTATTGATCGAGCTCCATTTCCAAACCGATTAAGGGCCAACCGACCTAACCCGCAAATGGAAAAGATTGTGGAAATGTTTAAGCAAGTGAGCGTGAATATTCCTCTCCTAGATGCTACTCAACAAGTCCCATCTTATGCAAGAATCCTTAAAGACTTGTGCACTAGGAAGAGAAAAACTCAAGTGCCTAAAAAGGTTTTCATGACGAGTAATGTTAGCACAGCTTTTACCCAACAAATACCAAAGAAACGTAAGGACCCCGGCTGTCCTACAATCTCTATTTCTATTGGAGGTAAAAATATAAATCGTGCTTTACTCGATCTAGGCGCTAGCGTCAACTTGCTTCCTTATTCAGTATATGAGCAGTTAGGAATTGGAGAGTTAAAACCCGCCCATTGTACTCTCCAAATGGCAGACCGATCCATCACCAAACCTCGGGGCGAACTAGAGGATGTGTTAATTAAAGTCGGGGAATTCATATTTCCCGTGGACTTTATTGTTTTAGATACACAACCTGTGGCAAACCCACGCAATCAAATCCCGGTGATACTTGGTCGACCCTTCCTAGCAACTTCTAACGCTGTAATTAATTGTCGTAACGGTTATATGAACTTATCCTTCGGGAAAATGACAATTGAGCTTAATATTTACAAGCTAGGAAGTCAGCCATCAGAACCTTCTGCTCATTTGCTGGATGTTTGTTCCATCCACGAGATAGCTTCCGAAAGCTGCATGGATGAGGAGCTTTGCTTTGATGTTCTCAACAACATTAATGAGACATCGTTTGATCTTGCACCACCTTACAGTGAGGATATGTTCAATGAGTCCGACCTTGAGATTGAACCCGTTGACTCGTTGCAAAAGTCAGCAGCACTTTCCGAGTCAATATCTTATGCAAGTTTTGAACCTCTTCGGGAGTCCGAATATCATTCGCTTACCCCTCCTTCTATAGTCTCTCCACCAATTCTTGATCTCAAACCGCTACCTTCTCATCTTAAATATGCATATTTAGGAGAGAATGAGACTTTGCCAGTGATTATTTCCGCTTCTCTAGCCTTAGAGCAAGAGAATGCACTTTTGGCAGTGTTGAGATCGAATCGGGAAGCATTTGGTTGGACTATGGCTGATATCAAAGGGATTAGTCCCTTAATTGTTGAACATTACATACATCTGATGGATGAAGCCAAACCAACCCGAGACCCACAAAGACGGTTAAATCCCGTTATGAAAGAGGCGGTAAAGAAAGAAATCGTCAAGTGCCTTGATAGTGGAATAATTTACCCCATATCTGATAGTCAATGGGTAAGTCCAATTCATGTGGTCCTTAAAAAGTCTGGCATCATGGTCATCACTAATGAGGCTAATGAGTTAATCCAAACACGCACCCAAACTGGGTGGCGCGTATGTATCGATTACAGGAAACTCAATGCCGCGACGAGGAAAGATCATTTCCCTCTACCTTTCATTGACCAGATGTTAGAACGATTAGCGGGACACGAATACTACTGTTTCTTGGACGGATACTCTGGTTATAACCAGGTCCCCATCGCCGAAAAGGATCAAGATAAAACCACTTTTACTTGTCATTTCGGAACTTTTGCTTATAGACGCATGCCCTTTGGGTTATGCAACGCTCCCGCTACATTTCAGCGGTGCATGATGGGGATATTTTCAGATATAGTGGAAAATTTTCTGGAATTTTTTATGGACGATTTCTCCATTTTTGGAGACTCCTTTGGGGACTGCCTTCGTAATCTTGACGCTGTTCTTACCAGCTGTAAGGATAAGAACTTGACTTTGAATTGGGAAAAATGTCATTTTATGGTCCAAGAAGGTATTGTACTTGGACATATAATTTCACATAAAGGCATTGAGGTTGACAGAGCTAAAATAGATGTCATTCAAAACCTCCCTCGTCCCAATTGCGTCAAAGATATACGATCCTTTCTTGGTCATGCAGGATTTTATAGGAGATTTATTAAGGACTTTAGCAAAATTGCTAGACGCTTAACCCTTCTACTGGCCAAGGACACTACTTTTCACTTCGATTCGGATTGTGCGGCTGCTTTTGAATCACTTAAAGAATCACTCACTACAGCCCCCGTTTTATCATCTCCGGATTGGAACCACCCGTTCGAGCTTATGTGTGATGCATCAGATTTTGCTATTGGTGCGGTCTTAGGACAGCACATTGATAAGATGCCACATGTAATTTACTATGCAAGTAGGACCTTGAATGATGCACAAATAAATTACACAACTACTGAGAAAGAACTCTTGGCAGTTGTATTTGCATTAGAGAAATTCAGGTCCTACTTGATTGGCTCGCCTATTGTGGTTTACACAGATCACTCCGCCCTACGACATCTTTTATCAAAGAAGGATGCGAAGGCCAGGCTAATACGTTGGATCCTATTGTTACAAGAATTTGATCTTGTCATCAAAGACAAGAGTGGATGTGAAAACGTTGTAGCCGACCATCTTTCACGCATCACTTCTTCGCCAACTGTGACCGTGCCGATAAATGACTCATTTCCCGACGAACAGCTCTTGAATGTATCTTACGAACCTTGGTTCGTGGATATCGTGAACTATCTTGCGACGGGACTTATACCTAGCGATTGGTCGAAACAAGACAAACTTCGATTTTTATCCCAAGTAAAATATTTTTACTGGGATGAACCATATCTATTCAAGTATTGTTCCGATCAAATCATTCGCAGGTGTGTCCCTAACGATGAATTCAAGAGCGTATTATCATTTTGTCATGATCAGGCATGCGGCGGTCACTTTGGACCTCGAAAAACGGCGGAGAAAGTTTTGCAATGTGGCTTTTATTGGCCAACATTATTTAAAGATGCATTTGAACATTGCAAAACTTGTCCGCAATGTCAGCATTTGGGTCGGATTTCACGAAGGAATGAGATGCCGCTCCAACCTATATTGGTTGTGGAAATATTTGATGTTTGGGGTTTTGATTTTATGGGCCCTTTTCCCAACTCCTTTGGGAATCTATATATCTTGTTAGCGGTTGATTATGTCTCGAAGTGGGTGGAAGCTATATCGTGTCGCACTAATGACAACAAAGTTGTCATTAAGTTCCTTAAAGAAAATATCTTTTCACGATTCAGACACCCTCGCGCTATCATTAGCGACAACGGGACACATTTCTGCAATAGGTCTTTCGAGGCCTTGATGCGGAAATATTCAATCACTCACAAGCTTTCTACGCCCTATCACCCCCAAACAAGCGGGCAGGCTGAGATCTCAAATAGGCAGATCAAACAGATATTGGAGAAGACGGTTTCGAAAAACCGTAAGGATTGGTCAACCAAATTGACGGATGCTCTTTGGGCATTCCGCACCGCTTATAAGACCGATCTTGGTATGTCTCCATACCGTCTTGTGTTTGGGAAGGCATGCCACCTCCCTGTCGAGATTGAACATAAGGCAATGTGGGCTATTAAAGAGCTTAATTTTGATCTTGATCATGCAGGCAGCTATCGGAAGTTGCAATTGAATGAGCTAAGCGAACTCCGCGATGAAGCTTACGATAATGCGGTGATAGTAAAGAACAGGACGAAAGTGTTCCACGATAAAAATCTTTCTAAAAAAACCTTCACATCGGGGCAACAAGTCCTTCTTTACGATTCCCGTCTCCATCTTCATCCGGGTAAGCTTAAATCTCGTTGGAAAGGACCTTTTATGGTGCGGTATGTACACCCGCACGGAGCAGTTGAAGTCGAAAATTTGAAAAACGGTTCGATTTTTAAAGTGAATGGGCATAGATTAAAACCGTATTTTTCTGCTGACCCCGCGGAGGAGCTCCTGTTTTTACAGGAGCCGCTTTATCAAAACTAAAATTCCTCCGCCTCACCTCCATGTTTTGATAACTTTTTCACATTTTAAGAATGGAGGTGAGTAAAAAAAATGATTTGATTGAATATCTGTGCGTGTCAAAGAATAAGTTTGGGGGAATTTTTCATTTCACTATTATTTTACCCCTTGTATCTCTCCCTTAGTATACAGGTCCATATTCTCAAAAGGCTACATCAGTGAGGACACTGCTGAAAACAGGTTTGGGGGGGAGGTTTGTCTTCACTAAATTATCTTTGACACCGGGCATTAATTTTTTTTTATATATATAACAAAAGAGTAGAAAGTGAAAAATTACATCCAAAAGATTGGAATAGTTTAAGAAAACCAAGAAAATTAGAAGTTTTCTTACACGAACTAGTAATAAGTAGTTATGAGCTGTTGTCCCAAGGGTTAGTAAAATGAAGGAAGTCACTAATCTGAGGATAAAAATAAGTCTGAAAAATAGTTTCTATTCTGGAAGCCAAATATTTGAATGTTGATACCCTACTATATGCACTTACACACGTCTTGAAACTCGGGATAGTAGAGGATACCTTGAAATGCTCTTGTCCAAAAGCCAAAGTATGAAGGAAATGAAAAAAAAAATGAAGAAAATATAAAAATGGTGAAAAGAAAAATGAACACTAGTTTTGTTATCGCCAAGGCAGTAATAAAAAAATATAGCGAGGGTGCCTCTTCACCTAGTGCCCTAAGGCCAACTGGTCTGGGAGTCACTGCTAAGCCTTAGGTGGTGCAAGACGAGAAAAATATTATCACCTAATCAGCAAGTACATGAGTAATCGGTTGGTTAGTACCTCAAGAAGTATTAACGGTCGCATGAAAATGTGTGAGCAAATCTTAATATTCATTAAATTAAAAAGTACTAAGGTAGATGGACAAGAGTATGATAGCTTGAATTGAATTCTCCGAGTGTAGGGATGTTCTATACACACACGTAGGGGTATATGATCAATGTTTGGAAGAAAGATAGGAATGAAGAATAAAGACGATATTTTATTGAGGGGTAATGTGATTTCTAACATTTTCTCATGACTAATAAGATAGGGCTCATGATAACTGAAAAGCTAGCATAGTTGGAAACTCTTCTTTTCAAAGTCTTTCTTTTATGGTTCTTATCTTTATATGTAAATTTCACCATCTTTCTTTTGTTATAGGATTTTGTGGGTGTAATCCGCTGAAAACCCTCAGGAGACAACACTCCTCCTACTAGGGACACCTAGAGGTTTAACGGCTTGTTGCACGTGCTCAGTGCAATCGTGTTGCCTACGAAAGTGTGCTTAGTTTTCTCCTTTCTTTTTCTCCTCTTAAATAAACTAGTTTGCTCGGGACGATCAAAAATAAGTTGGGGGGTATTTGTTCAGTTGATAAAACTGCACATTTGTAGTACATTTTTCCTACCATTTTTATATTAAAAAAAGGACTTTAATATGATATATTATACATATGAGGGTTTATGTGTAAAAACATTATTTTTCATGTGTTAATATATTTTTATTATCATTTGGTAGGAAAATATATGCAAATAAATCTATTGACCTAATCCTAGTAGAACTAGGTCTACTAAATCTTATTTGAGTTGTTGTGCAGAATTTTCCAAGTTGTTATGCAGAATTTATCAAACAAATCAATTTGTTGAAGAAAACTTGCCAAATTAAGAAGCAAAACTTGGAGACCAAGTCTGGAAGCAACCGAGAGAAGATTTCTGAATTCTGAAGGTGCCTAGGATTGCCACATGTCACAAGATACAAGCCCAAGAAAACTCATAAAATGATCTCACCCATTGAGCGCGGATCCGCGGCCAAACCCACCCTTGGGCCGCGGATCCGCCGCAATTCCAGGGAGTTAGAGAGCAAGATTTTTTTGGGTGAATCAAAGCTAAATTTTACCAAGTTTTCAACAATAAGATTCTGGCTTTGCACTATAAAAGGGCACCGAGAGCCTCTTGGAAAAGTTATCAAGCCGAAGAGATCACGAAGCTCCCGACGCTCACGCATCCAGGCTGATCATCGACTGTTCGACTACCTCCTTAGGAAAGATCGAGAAGCAACTAGTTGTAATCATTTTCTATGGATTAAAAGTGTAGTTTGTTCAAGTCGATTAATAAAGGTAGTTATTTTATTTAATTGTTTTTTTACATTATGTTTTCCCTCTCTTTCTTTTCATCTTCTTCTCCCAACATGCGCGAGTAATTCTCCGCTTGTTAGGGTTCGTAGGATTAGGGTAGGCTAATGGACGATGAAAATAACTAAACCCTTTTTAAGTCCTATAAAGTTTAGGAACTTTATTAAAAGAATCATTAACATCCTAATCGGGCGCGCTAGCAATTCTTTGCTAGTTCCGACCACGATTAGAGATTAGATCAATGATTGTTTTGGTAAAGGCTAGATATGAACGGAGTTCCGTGTCGAGATAAGGGTTAAGAGTGGGATTCTTTTTCCCCTCCAGAAACCCTAATCTACACGCATCACCGTCGTTCTAGTTCTAAATCTATTAATGGATAAAAATGGTAACTTTTAATTAATCGTCCATAACTACTAAATCCTAACGAACCCTATAAGCCTTCTTATTATATTTACTACATCTTTAAAATAATCTAGATCTATATTTTACATTCTTGTTTAACGTAGATCTAGAAACCATTCTATAAAATTCTTTATCCCTCCTCTCTTTCTCAACACATCTAAAGTAAAAGTAAAAAGTTCCACGTTTCCCTGAGGACGACCCGTACTCATCTCGGTCTAGCTACGCGCGACACCGTTATTGATTGCGGTAATTCTACAAAACACAAATTTTCGTATCAATCACAAGTCATCGATGAGTCTGTTAGCCCTTTTATTCACAGAGTTGGTGAGTTGTTTCATCACATTAGTACCATTTCATGTGTTTCGCGGTACTAAAAGCCGCTGATATTTTGAGTTAAGATTCTGGCCTTCGGCTTTCTATAGAAAAGTTCCCAATACCTCTTGTCACACTTGTGTTTTCTCCTCAACTCCTCATCATTTTGGTAGATCAGACACCCCAGCATGTTCTGTTTCACTTCTGTAAAGTTTTGGTTTTAGTTTGTAAGCTATTTCAGCTGCACATATCAGTACTTTTTCATGTAAGTGTTGTCTACAACTCGGTCCAATCTGGCGTCACATCTCGAAGTTTCGGATGTAAATGGAAGATGGTGCAGGCCTACAATTTGCAATTATGGCTTCACAAATTAGTTCCACACATCTTCATAAACAAGCTCACCAACTGTTGTCTCCAAGCTTCTGTGCTTTTCTGCAGACAATCAAACAAGCATTCCCCCAACATGTGGATATATCTGTCATTGTGTCTTGATTCTCTTCTCATAACCACCCACACACTACTACAAAGTACGGATCTGGACACGGTTTTAACTATGACCACAGATATATATGGTAACGGTTACAACCGTGACACAACTGTCGCTTAAAACCCCGTCACGAGAACCGTAGTCACGCCCGTAACCGTGACCATATGTGTTTTACGTCACGGTTATAACTGTTACCATATATGTGGCATTACCAAAACCGGTTCAAACAACTAAATGAAACATGTGTTGTGTCCACATGTATGGCCACGGTTAAGACCATGACCACATTATGGTCACGGTGTAAACCGTGACAATTGGTGATATATGGTCACGGTTATAACCATGACCAAAATATTAAAGCGTAATGGAGAATACCTTCTATAGCAGGTAACCGTGACTATGTAGTTCCTATGGTCACAGTTTAAACCGTGACCATAAGAGAAAATCATAGTGAAAGTTACCTGCTACTAGCAGGTAACCATTATTATATCCTATGGTCACGGTTGTAACCATGACCATATATTATTTGGTCACGATTACAACCGTGACCAAATACATTATCAATTTTTTTAAACTAAAATCTGCACGCCCCGCGCGCGCTGCTTTTCAATTACAACCAGCGATTGATAATAATTATATGATCAAATCTCACGCAGTTTTAATAATAAAGAAGTAATATGATTAGAATCAAGAAGTAATATGATTAGAATCAAAATATATACACCAAACGGTATAATCAATAAAGTAATAAAACAAATGTTTGTATAAAAAAATCAATAATCTATAATCGTTGGGACGATCCAGCTCTATCGTCTCGTGACCTGAACATACTCCCGAACTCGTCTCATATAGCCTGTCTGATAGCCTCCGCGTTCAATCGCCTCAGCTCCTCAATCTGCACCTGAAGCTTATCCACCCACGCATTCTGCTGCTCTATCCGATCTTGGAGCCGACGAATCTCCTCCTGCAATGCAGCTGCCGCATATGTCCGCGTCTGGACCACAGCGTAATCGTGGACGGATGAACGCCTGACAAAGTATCGGTGGGACTCGGGATCAACCCCGCGCTCATAGCCACCGTGATGTCCGCCAGATTTCAAATCCAGAACAGGGACAATGGCAATAATCGAGTCGTCGGGGCCAAGTCCTAAGGCGCCCGTCCTGTCCTCGAACTGGGTCTGTGAAGAATATATATATATATATATATATATATATATATATATATATAAACGTGTTAACTTAAATACAGTATCGACTTGATTATATGAAACTTACCGTGTAATAGCCCGTGCCCCTATGTAACGCGGACCATCCCCTGGCAGCAGTGTAGTTGGTGGAGTCTTTCTTTTTCTGCGATAAAATTAGGATTTATTTCAATAAGTAATTTTCGACAAAGAAAACATATATTCTTAAATGTCAAAATACTCACTAGCTGGTGCTGAGTGCTAGCCTGCGACCGCTTCCTTTGGATCGGGATAGCGCATTGTCTGACGCTGTTGTTCCGGTTCTTCTTATTGCGAATTGACGCCGCCTTATAAATATAAAGAAGATAATATTATATATCACAAAATATGATTTCATATTATTATAATCTTAAAAATTAAATTTATACCTGAACATCATCGCGCTCGTAATACGTGACCAGCTGTGGCTAATCCTCTCTCGGGACATCCCGAAAAACGGCCTCCAACATCGCCTCCCGTTCCTCCTCAGTGGTCGTGGCCCACGGAATATAATGTTGCTTCTGTACTTCATATCGGAGTCTTCTCTTGATAGCCTGACACTCAGATATGACTCAGTCTATGGCCCGATGTACATCGAACGGCGTAGGAACGCCAACCTCGCAGATGACGCCAATGAATCTGTAATGTCCCTGCATCTGAAATTACAAAATTTAAATATATATATAATAATGATTAAATTTAAATGTATAAAATGTTATGTGATACCGTGGCCGCTGCAAAAAACTGCCGAACATAGTCGGTCTGGCATGGGCTCCATCTAATATGGAGCGGGTACCTATAGTAGGTACGGATCTCCGCTCCCATTTAATCCCCCACTTGGTCCTAACGCGGTCCACTCCAGCGTCCATGGAGCAGCGTCTAGGGCTGGCCTGGAGGAGTGCCCAGTAGGACCTCTCGTCCTAACACTGGTGGAGCCTGAAAAAAGATAGATATACGGACACAATATTATAATATTCAAAGTATGTATATAGAATTTGACAAATTTAAATTACAATCGTTATTTAAAAGATTTAAGCAATAATAATTATACCCGACATTCCCGACATGGTGCTAGAACCGACGCCAGACCCCGTCCCATCAGTACCATGTATCACTGCAAACAATAAACTGTTGGATGATTCGATAGAATTATTTTAATAGAAAACTGAAATATGAATAGATAGCTATGTACCATGTGCAGGATGAGTGACTGGGGTAGGAGGATCTGCTATCCCGCTAATAAGGATAGGCAGCGGGTCCTGTGGCGTTGCGGCTGCTGAAGGTGGTGGGGGTCCTGTAGAAGGGGCACCGGTAGGAGGGGCCATGGTAGGAGGGGTGTGGGTAAGAGTAGGCGTTGTTGCCGCCACTGCTGCAGCTACTGAAATCCCGCCAATCTCATCTAAACGTCGTTTGCTATGACATCTAAAACCGGATCCACAACTGTCACGGCCCGAAATAGCACTTGACTGGCACTTGAATCATATGAAGTCTATAGGACCCCATCTAATTTAAGTAAGCCAAAAATCCCAAAAATCTAAACCATTTGAAAGAAGGAAGTGAAGAAAAACTTGTTTTAAAATTTGCATATAATCACTTTGAAAAGTCGTAGTAAATCTTTTTAAAACATCAAGTCTTTTCTGAAAATTTCGGCAGAGTCTCCTTTGTAAATACTGGCCCCAAACGGGTACAAACATGAATAATATAAATAAAGGCATCCCTAAGCGGGAGCTAGCTCTTCGCCAATTGGCGGTCACAACCACGTAAGCAATATAATATACAACGCCGAAGAACGAGGATCAAAAGTCAAAAGGAAACCAATATCATCAAGAAAACCATAATAATATATCGCGTGACTCTAAGGTCGAAAGAATATATTCTGGTCTTCTAGGTCTAACAAATAATACAAGTCTGGTTGATGGAGTTTATTAGATACAACTGAAATAAATAAAGTACAATAGTGGTCACGATGCGAGTGAACCCACCTACTAAAACAATCAGCCAAAATGAGGTAGTGTGCCAGCAAAGCCGCCAAGGAAACCTGTACGGCAAAACCTGAAAGAAACTGTGGCACAACGGGGGTGAGTTGCCAACTCGTCACCGAGAAGAAATCGTATATATGACTCAATCCTAGGTCATACGGTAATATATATATATATCCTCAATATAATATCCTGAACTATCTGCACATAAGTGTAATACCACGTGCTCGTGTCAGTGCATCAGGTGGTAACATATCATATATATGATGTATGAATGCATCGAAATGAAAATAGAATACATTATGAATGAGAAAATTGTTTTCTTTATTTAGTGAGATTTCTGTATATATAAATCGAGGTATCATCAATGAAATCAACATAAAATCAGTGTCAAGTATCGACACAAAACATAAATCCCAATATCCGAAATCTCGGGCTCCGGCTATCCGGACTGGCCCATATTATAATATCTCAATACCTCAAAGTCTCAATATCTTGAGCTCCGGCTATCCGGACCAGCCCCTCATCAAATCTCACGACTACGTTGGTATCCTCCGGATATCCGCCGCGTCACAAATAACCGGTCGGTAGTGCTCCCCTGCCAGGCTCTATGCCATCATCTGCGACCATTTTACCCCGGGGTACCGCACCGGGTCCACCATGCACCCACAAACGGTTCCTCCTCCTCCTCGAATCGGGTGTATGATATCGCTCAAGAGCCGAGAAAACTCATGGTGGACATATCTCATATCAAATCACGAGAAAACCGCAAGTTGCATTTTAAAATGATAACCAGTCTTTATAAAATCCTTGCGGTTTCTCTAAATCCAGAAATCTCATGGAAAATCTGAAATCTCAAAATGAAAGGTCAATAACAGTGAATACCGGGCTCCGGCAATCCGGACTGGCCCATAATATCGCATGGCAAATGAATATATAAATATGCATGGAAAATCACAGTAATAAATGCAATATATAAATTAGCATATAAAGGCATGCACACTAGTATTATGTCGAAACTATCAGCTAGCAATTTATACTAATGAAGTAGTATTTTCTAATGTGTATGTGACATAACAATTACCGATGAAGATGTGTGTGATCCGGAAAACAGGTGTACGTGTAGCATACGCATCATCGGTAATGGTGCTGGTGTCCTGACAGCATGATTTCATAATAACAATAAAATTTCATTTAAACATGCAATGCGATACGATAAGAACAATATGAATATACATAAATGAATAGTAAATGCAACAATAATAATCTACATTAAATATACGAGTCATACAGTTTGTCATTTGAAGCAACACGAATCGTGGTGTTTAGAAAATAGGGGCTACAGTATTTTTAAGAATGATACGTCCTTTGAAATATCCGTAGTACCCCTTGGCATGTCTTTAAAGTATTCACGATTCGTTGGTTTTAGAAATAAGTATGACTCGAGTCCGGTGTCACGCCCCGCTTCTCAGTATACGGCGAAGAGGATGAGACTGGTCCGCTACGTATTTACTGTGAAGTAAATACGCTAAGCGTATCTAAGCAATATATAAGTAAGCACAAGAGGCAGGAGATATAAACTGAACATCAACTTTATTTATTAACATTCTTTTGTACAATACATGAAAAATAAATACAACTGAATAAAAAGCAATGCCTAAACAATGGCATAACAGAAATGAAAGTACTAAATGGAAAGTGTACAATGACAAGAGCTCGGGGTCTTCACTGAACTGGTCCAAGTCTTCAGCAGTGGGCTCGATCTCTGATGGGTCCAAATCACCTGACGACATTCAAAGAAGAAAGAAATAGAATGTCGTCAGCGAACAGGTCGCTCGGTAAGTCTCAAAAATAAGAGAAAAGTAGAATAGACAGAATAAGAAAGTATCTTTTAAAATTGTATTATATTGTTGTAATGTTGTATTAACGCTGTTGTTTGTAATTTGGTACAGAAAGATACCAGTGTATACGAGAGAAGTCTCTATATGCCAGAGACTAGAGGCAAATGGAAGTACAAGGCTTCGTTATACAACCCGGAACAACGGCAATTGGATTCAGGTTAGGTGTCTTAATCTTGTAGTCTCGTGCCACTTTTAACACCTTCCGTACCAATCTACCCCTTAACCCCGTGTTATCTTGATTGTATTCTTGTATTGTATTGCCACTTGAATTGTCATGTAATATAGATTGTATGTTTGGATGATTGACCGAAAAACGGATGTAACTGGAGAATCATGTATGTAACTGTATAATCATGGATGTAACTATATAATCATGTAAATGGAATATATATCCATGGTTCGGTTCAGTCAAGTTGATAGATTTAATATATGGAATAATGGATTCATGAATTCATGTTGAATTGTAATATTGTAAATTATAGATTGTAGATTGTAGATTGTACTTGAATCATATTCAAGTCAGATTATAATGAAACTCAAACTGAGTCAGACAATTAGAAAAGTAAATTGAAGTCCTGATTGTTTTGATGTTATCGGTAACCGCTTCACATGGACGGCAGGATTTGTGTCTTTTTCAAAGACGATTACCGTATTGATAACACCGTTATTAAGTTGTTTGCCTTAAATAGGCAAGCACCCACTTCTCCGGCTCCCTGAGGCTCAAGAGATTGGTCCCGCTTAAACCTATGTTTATTAGGGTCCTTAGGTTAATTTATAGAACTTGAGGGGGTTTTATGTAAAAATACTTTTATATACTTTTCAAAATACACCCCAAGTATTTATTATTCGTCTTTAGAGTTGTAATGAATGTAGATTTTATATTGTGATATTTCTAGTGAAAATATCGTAATTTCCTAAATAAAGGTATTTATTTGTAATATTGATTTGTATGTAATTCATGGTATTTTAGTGTAAAATGATACTTGTGACATTTTTAGAAAAAGTGGAACATTTGTAATAATTCAAAATAGATATTTTTATATTACATATACATATATTTATATGAAAATAATTTTAGTATATATATATAATATTCTAGAAATCTCGTTTTCTTAAGATGTCGTATTTTAAATTTTTCGAGACCGAATGCTCCTTGCGGAGGTCTGCATCTTGCACTACTAAGCCCGAGAATGTGCGATAATCCGCACCATCCCGAACGGGTTCCCCAAATGGGTTGTAGCGGCGCTTTGCAAAGATTTGTATAAATACCAATCATTAAGGAAAAACGGTTTTATTAATTATGGTATTCGTTTTCCCGTATTCTATGTTCCCAAGGGTATTGTGCTATATTGCTTATAAGCGTGTGAGGAGGTAGGTCATTACCTCGTAATCTATTTAAAGGTATAGCAAGTTTTGTGATGTTAAATGTAGAATTGAAACTATATGGTATTTAAATGAAAAATACGGTAAAATGAAATAACAATTATTTTTATGATATGAAACTTGATCAATATGGTTGATTAGTGATTAATAGTCAACATGAAATGGTTTAAGCATAATTGTATTAAAGAAAAGTGAGGTTTTATAAAGAAACCGAATCGGAAATCGGATTTGTTCTGATTCCGTCGGGTTTTGTAATTCCGTATTTTTTAGAAAGAAAATAAAGATAGAAATGGGACTTACGGGTTAAGGACAACAAGGAGAGAGAGATGGATCAAGAGGAGTCGCCGATGCGTCGTTTCGTCGCCGGGAGCTCATAGGATGGTCGTCGGAAGTTCGCCAGAAAATTCGCCGTAGCTTCGTTTCTTGCTCGTTTTCAAAGTACACAAGGTTTCTTGAAAATTCTTGAGAGTTGGCTCAGAGTTTGGGGTGAGGGGGTAGTGTGTAGGGTTGGAATTTATAGGGTTAGGCTAGGATTAGGGTAGATGAAGGGTTTTAATTTTAAAAAAATGTAAAAATGTATTAAAAAATCATTAAAAATGGAGTAAATGGGGGTTAATGGTGTCTCTGAAAACGATCTCAGTAAATGAGGCATGCAGGGGGGTTCAGAAGCCCAAGAGCCACAACTCTTCAGTTGACAACTCGGCCGAATCGGCAACTCCGGCCGGTAGCGGCAGGCCGAGTCGGCCGTTCCGCCGGCCGAGTTGGCCGATCCGGGCTGAGTTCGATGGTCGGAGGGTGCCTCGTCATTTGGTGATCTCACTGGTATATTTATTTTTTCTAGAGTAGTGGGATTTTTAGGAGTTAACACGTGTTGACTGTTGGTATTCTAAAATTTTCAAAAAAAATAATATTAAAAATAATGTGGGGTGTGGGATTTGAATTCTGGTAGCTTGGTTCAGCAATGCAGGGTATTACCAATGAGCTATAAGCTCTTTTTTGTAATTATGGAGCTAAATAATTACTTAAAGTAATAACAGTAAATGTAAATACCCTAAGTATACATTAATTTTTAAAGCAAATTTTTTGTACACTAAAAATGGAGTTGTTACATTCTTTTAACTTGTAATTAAAAATAAAAATAATTACTTATATCTTGTGCTCAGGCTAAAATACTCCTTTATGGATTTTGAAAAAAAAATTGTATAGGAAATTTAGGGTTGTTACATTCTATCCTCCTTATAAAAATTTCGTTCTCGAAATTTGTAAAAGGAAAGTGTAACAAATTCAAGGAAAGTTTGGTGACAGCAGTACTGACAGTGTGTGAAAAAATAATAAGGTGGTGCAAGGGTTTTAAAAATATGAAAAATGCTTACTGATGTTACCTTGACCTACAGTCTCGGCTTCTACGGCTGCTAATGTGAAAGTCTTTCGCCGTGGTACATTCCTTCTAGCTGGAGGCATATTATATCCTTGGGACTTGTTTCTCTGCCCTCGAGGTATGTTCCTCATTGCCTGTTGAAATTGGCGAGTAGGCTGTGCAGGTGGTGGAGCAGGGAGTGCAAAACAAGGTGTAGGAGCCTGGATATCTAGCCGTTGCGGGTAGTTGGTGGATGTGTGAGCTGGATTGCTATTATAAGGAAAATTCCCAATTCCGTGGTTAGATGCGCCACAAATTAGACACAGGCCTTTTGCGCGCCTAAAGTCCTTCCACAAGTGTCCCTTTCTATGGCAGTAGTGGCAAATTTCTTCGGTTCTCCTGGGTTCAAACGATGGCCTGGAAGAGGCTCCTCTTACCATTTGAGTGGCAGGGCATTTCAAACCGGCAGCTTGGGATCTGCCCCTCGCCTTTATCACTGCCTCATAACTGCGGGCAGCTTCCAAAGCATCTTCATGAGTCGGAAATTTCCCTGTGGCTAGTGCAGCCTGGATTTCCGTGTCCAAACCCTGTTGAAATCGACGGGCTCTGATCTCGTCCGTCGGTATCAAGTGTGCCGCGAATCTGTTACAGTCTTGTGTTAGCTGTGTAGTATGTGATATTAAAAATTTGAAATACTGTGACATATCTTACCGACTGAGCATGGTGAACTCAGCGTCATACTTATCTACCGATTTGATCCACATCGAACCTTGTTGTAGATGAATGAACTGCTGTTCCATGTTGAACCTGGCAGTCACAGGAAAGTACTTCGCGTCGAACTTATCGCGGAAAGTCTTCCATTTAATAGGCTGATGAAGATGGCTTTTTTCCACCTTCCACCAAATCCGTGTATTGTCCGTGAGTTGCAGCTTTGTAACTCGGACCCAAGCTATTTCTGGCACTTGTGCTGCTGCCAGATCATCCTCTATACTTTGTGCCCATTCTTCAGCTTCAAGTGGGCTTCCCTTACCGGAGAACTGTTTGGGATGCAAAGCTCTGAATTGCTTTATCCCAGGTGCGTCAGTCTCGGGACGGTTCAAAAGCTGCTGCTGTCCCTCAAGGAGACCGTGGATCGCCTCAAGCAGAACTGTTTGCTTGGTGAGTGGAGCAGGAACAGTAGGAACGATCGGTAGTAGAGGTGGAGTGTTGTTGAAGTTGGCGCTTGTGTTGGTTGGGGAATCCATAACCTTGAATGAAAAATTTAGGTTAGGACGGATTCAAAGTATATGATTCAAGAAATATGAAATTGATAAGATTCAAGAAACATGGATTGTAAAGAATGTTTTAGTTGCTGGTTCTTGTGTTATATTGTTTAGGTTGTTCACGCAGAACAGAACTGCATAGTATGGTTCTATACAGCTCTGACCTGTATGGGCCACCAACAAAACCTGTCATGCCCCGCTTCCCAGTATACGGCGAAGAGGACGAGACTGGTCCGCTATGTATTTACTGTGAAGTAAATACACTAAGCGTATCTAAGCAATACAAAAGTAAGCACAAGAGGCAAGAGATATAAACTGAACAACAACTTTATTTATTAACATTCTTTTGTACAATGCATGAAAAGTAAATACAACTGAATAAAAAGCAATGCCTAAACAATAGCATAACAGAAATGAAAGTACTGAATGGAAAGTGTACAATGACTAGAGCTCGGGGTCTTCACTGAATTGGTCCAAGTCTTCAGCAGTGGTCTCGATCTTTGACGGGTCCAAATCACCTGACGATATTCAAAGAAAAAAAAATAGAATGTCGTCAGTGAACAAGTCGCTCGGTAAGTCCCAAACATAAGAGGAAAGTAGAATAGAAAGAATAAGAAGGTATCTTTTAAAGTTGTATTATATTATTGTAATGTTGTATTAACGCTGTTGTTTGTAGCTTGGCACAGAAGGATACCAGTGTATATGAGAGAAGTCTCTATATGCCAGAGACTAAAAGCAAATGGAAGTACAAGGCTCCGTTATACAACCCGGAACAACGGCAATTGGATTCAGGTTAGGTGTCTTAATCTTGCAGTCGCGTGCCACTTTTAACATCTTCCGTACCAATCTACCCCTAACCCCGTGTTATCTTGATTGTATTGTTGTATTGTATTGCAACTTGAATTGTCATGTAATATAGATTGTATGTTTGGATGACTGACCGAAACCATGATATCAGTAAACGGATGTAACTGGAGAATCATGTATGTAACTGTAGAATTATGGATGTAACTGTATAATCATGTAAATGGAATGTATATCCATAGTTCGGTTCAGTCAAGTTGATAGATTTAATATATGGAATAATAGATTCATGGATTCATGTTGAATTGTAATATTGTAAATTGTAGATTGTAGATTTTAAATTGTACTTGAATCATATTTAAGTCAGATTATAATGAGACTCAAACTGAGTCAGACAATTAGAAAAGTAAATTGAAGTCCTGATTGTTTTGATATTATCGGTAACCGCTGCACATGGACGGCAGGATTTATGTTTTTTTCAAAGATGATTACTGTATTGATAACACCGTTATTAAGTTGTCTACCTTAAATAGGCAAGCACCCACTTCTCCGGCTCCCTGAGGCTCAAGAGATTGGTCCCTCTTAAACCTATGTTTATTAGGGTCCTTAGGGTAATTTATAGAACTTGAGGGGGTTTTATGTAAAAATACTTTTATATACTTTTCAAAATACACCCCAAGTATTTATTATTCGTCTTTAGAGTTGTAATGAATGTAGATTTTATATTGTGATATTTCTAATGAAAATATCCTAATTTCCTAAATGAAGGTATTGATTTGTATGGAATTCATGGTATTTTAGTGTAAAATGATGCTTGTGACATTTTTAGAAAAAGTGAAACATTTATAATAATTCAAAATAGATATTTTTATGTTACATATACATATATTTATATGAAAATAATTTTAGTATATATATAATATTCTAAAAATCTCGTTTTCTTAAGATGTCGTATGTTTCCCCCAATCAGAGCAAAGCTCGGTTTGAATTTCAAAAATTCAAAAATTGAAGTAACGCTTCAAATTCTTTGCGCTGCGCGCAACGCGCCACGTATCAAAATCTGACACGCCAGCGCAGCGCCCAAGGCAGCGCGCCCAATCAGAGCAAGACACTACTTAAAGTAAAAAACAAAAGAAGCAACGCTTGCCCAAGGCAGTTGCGCTGCGCGACACGTTGCAGCGCAGTTGCGCTGCGCGACACGTGACAGCGCAGTTGCGCCGCGCTCTTGACTGTGTGACACGTGTCAAGCGCTGGTGCGTTTGCGCCAAACAGAATTAAAAGTCCATTAAGATATTTCTGTTCTTGTTAAAACAAGAAAATTGTCTTCTGTAAAACAGAAGCCCTTGGATCAAAAATCCAACGGTGGGGAAAATTCCTCAAATCACTCAGAGAATGATCTCTTTAACAAATTTAACAAATTAATGAGCACTATATAAAGACCCCTAGACCCCAACTCAAAAAAGGACAACACAGAGAATAGAGAAACTCAAGAAACAGAGAGAGAACTCTGAAGAATTTTGAGAAGAACTCAAAAAGAAAGAAAGGTAAAACCTTTGAATAAGAAAAGAAGAACTTTTTCTGAATAGATCATTGATCTAAGAACAAGATGAAGGATCTTCAATAAAAAATAAATAATAACAAAGGCATTGCCTTTTTTATGAACCATTGATTCTGGAATCTTAAAGATTCTTTTCTTGGATCAAGAAATTAAAATAGTGCCTTACACTTGCAAATCTGCAATGTTGCGCTCCTGGTTTGGCGCAAACCACCAGAGAGCGCCACGTGTCAGCACCTGAATAACTTGCGCTATGCGCTTTTAAGATAGAGCATTGCTCTCTGAAATTGGCGCAACTCAGCAGAGCGCGCCACGTATCAGCAGCGCAACAGCGCAGCGCACTGCGCTTGAGCTCACCAGAGTGTGACACGTGTCACCTCCACGTGCGCTTGCGCTCAATAATTGGCGCAAAGCGCCTGACAGGCTACATGGCCACTGTCAGTTTGATTAATGCCCTGCATTATTTACAGAAGGGCCAAGCCCAATTAAAAAATGCCTAACAGGCCAATTTAAATGCAATGTATTATTTTAAAGAAGGGCAGAACCCAAACAAAGGTCTGTCAA
Organism: Agapanthus africanus; assembly: GCA_030015575.1. Classification (NCBI taxonomy): domain Eukaryota; kingdom Viridiplantae; phylum Streptophyta; class Magnoliopsida; order Asparagales; family Amaryllidaceae; genus Agapanthus; species Agapanthus africanus. The sequence continues at coordinate 980,423,520 of CM057338.1, read as the reverse complement.
GACAAAAACAGATGATGTGCATCATTTATAAAGGGACTGGGCCCAAAATCAAAAAGGCCTAGCAGGCCAAAAGAAAATGCAGTGCATTATTAAACAGGGGCAAAGCCCTAGCACAGGCCCAATAGGCCAAAAATAAAAACGTTGAATATTCTCAACTGGACTTAGCCCAATCATGGCCGTAAGTCCTCAAATTAAATTGACTGAGCAAGACTGCTCTCTTAAATCAATTTACATCCGGTTCAAGGGTACATCTCCGAACTCCTCTGACACCTATCGTTGTAATCCTTCAACGACGTCAGGGAGGTGACGGGTCCCGACAACCACACATTAATGCGGACTGTGGGGTCCTTAAACCCATGGACTTATGCGTCCTTAAACTAATGGACTAATGCGTCCTTAAACACATCTATATGGACTATGGGGTCCTTAAACCCATGGACTAATGCGTCCTTAAACTAATATCCGTCCCTAAAACGGGAACGATGGACCACCATGTCCCTAAACTGGCAATGGACCATCATGTCCCTAAACTGGCAATGGACCGCAATGTCCCTAAACTACCTATGGACCACTACGTCCCTATACTGGAACAATAGAGCCCCCAAACGCTCTTTTGTCGGATTTAAACGATCCCGTTTAAGTTGATCTTAGCCTCAAATCGGGCTAACTATCCTTAAGCATTCAAACAGACTTTAAGACCCCTAATCAACTTTGGTTCAAGGGTACATCTCCGAACTCCTCTGGCACCTGTCGTTGTAATCCTTCAACGTCGTCAGAGAGGTGACGGGTCCCGACAGCCATACATGCTATGGACCACTACGTCCCTAAACTGGAACAACAGAGCCCCTGAATGCTCTTTCCGTTAAGTTGATCTTAGCCTCAAACAGGACTAACGTATCCTTAACGAACGTTTAAGTTGATCTTAGCCTCAATATGGCTAACGTATCCTTAAACTAAAACACCAAACCCAAATCTAAATAAATACGGATTTGGACTAATCCACGTCCTACGGGCGACGGCATAACTTAGTCTCCGTATACAATCCACGGGCATCCACAAACAAAACAAACACACACGACACGAAGTGAAATTCTGGAGAAGGAGAAAGTTGCTACCGCGATGCGGTAACGTAATTAACTACGGGGGCTTGCGCCTGCAGGGAAAAGCGTCCCCACAATCAAAAACCTCTCAAGCTAGGGGGAATCTGACGAAGTCTGCTACATCGGCCGCATCCGTCTAAACCTCCAATACACGGTGCCATAAATCAACTTGGTATCTTCGGAGAGGTAGACGGACAAAACCAATTAGCATCTGCCCCGAATTTCAGGCAAGACCTCTTCACGTCTTCGCCGCCGTTCGGAGAGGAACAGATTCTGGCACGCCCGGTGGGAGCATGAGGTTCCTAACCGAACGCAACGTCATCTGAGAAAAGCGACTTCTTCTTCCTCTTCTGCCCGCCAGCCTTGGGTGCACCCGAGATCAACTTGCGCTTTGCAGGCACCTTAGGGCGGCGGGTCCCGATATCCGCACCCACGCCGGACTCCGGCGAAATCACATTTACCATCTCCACTGGAACACGGGGCGCTGGTGGCGCATCCATAGTATCAGGAGGCGGCAATCCACGTGGAGGGCTCAGCACGCTTGGTGGCCCAACTCCGGCATCTTTCAGCGGAGGAATGACCGGAGTCCTTGGCTTCAAGGGAGCCTTGCGATCGCCGCCGGGAGGCGCACCCTTGCGGTCAACCAGCATGCGCTTCTCCATATGGATAACCGGACCCATTGCGTGCGCGTACCAGGCCACGTACGCGTTGAGGACCTTGGGGACGCAGCTTGGCTCGATGATGAAGAAGTAGGAGCCCGTGTTAAGCCGTATAAAATGGTGCATCGCACTCCTTATCCCCTCCCGGCTGGCCACGGGCTCTTCCAAAAAGGCTTCCAGCGGGATCCCCTCATGATAGCTGGATTGTTGGGCGAACCGATGAGGGTTATACCTCATGAAAAGCGCCGTCTCATTCTGCCTGAACACCAGGTAGCCCGGCCGAATGGAGTAGAGGTGAAGGATCTCCCGGGCTTTCAATATGGAGGCCCCGTCCTTAAAATCATCGTGCAGCGGCACCAATGACTTGGAGGTCTCTGAGCATATGGTTATGACCTTATCTAAAAAAGAAACCTTCGCTCCGACCAGGTGTGGACGAAGGAGCAAACCCTTGCCTCCCGCGGAGGCGCAACCACGATCGAGGCGCCGACCAGCCGTATGACTCTTGGGAGTCTGCACTTCTCGAAAAACGGAGGGATCTTATCGATGCCGAACACCCCATGCACATGCATTTCCATCCACGAGGTGAAGTAGTGCATCGGGAAATTAGCAGGCCGCACCCCAGGTTCATTAGCGTCCGCCGCCACGCTAAATCCATTATATAGGTGAGCCAACCCGGCAATTCCTATTGTCAACTGCAAGCCAGCCACCATCCGATGCGCTGGGTAGAAAACGGACGGACGCATGTGGCGCGGGTGCATGGGGAGTGCGAAGCTGCACAGCCACAATCCCAAAAACCCTACAAAAAAGGTCACCTCGTCCATGCCCGGGACGGCGATTTTTGACAAGGGCATGACGGCGGCGCCGGAGAGATAAAAATCCTTTTGATCATCCTCCGTTGTTGGTCGCGGTCCAAGCCGAAGCCGAAAGGGTCATCACGCTTGGCGAACTTCTCGCTCCGCTCCGATAGGAACTCCGGTTGAATGAAGCGGGCGATAAAATCTGCGAAACTGACTCTCCGGACCTCTGATTCCAGATAGAGCCCTTCATATATGTCCAGCACCTTCACCAAGCCCGGAAACTGGTGCTGGATAGTATTCTCCAGCGTCAGATCAAACACCAGCGGCTTGGTGGCGAAGACGTATTCGTCAGGAGGAAGCAGCTCCTCGTAATGCTCCCCCCTCATCGGTAGACCCGAGATCTCGGCGAACTCTTTCAAGGAGATAGAGACTTCCCTGTCCGTCATCAGGAAGGTGTGAGTGGAGATATTCCATTGTTCGATAAAAGCCTTAATCCACCACGTTGGAGGAGAGGGATACTCAAAGAGCGAGACGTAGATTGCCGAGTACAACCCAATCTTCATCAGATGAGTCCTCTTCGCCGATAAGATGTACCGGGCCCACTGTAAATATCCGGCGGGTGGTCGCGGAGTCAATCCAATGTTATAAGCCTGTCCCCAAGGGCGTGCTTCACCCTGACAGATTCGCCTTCCCAAAATGTCTATTACCGGCGGCGGCTGCACGGGAATAGCACCAATTGCAGGCTGGAGGAGATCATCCGAATTCCAATCCTTGACCTCCACGGCATACTTCACCGGGGGTTCATCCGCATAGGGGATCGAAAATATAGGCTCAGATGGCGTAGCGAAACCGAAGCTTCGGCGACCCTGGATGATCTCATTATACCACCTACCCCACAAGTGAAGGTTCTTGTGCTCGGGGTCATGATCCTTGATGAGAGAGAGCACCTCTCGGTCCACTGGTGCTTGGGGAAATCCTCCCTCCGAGCGAACGAACGGGAAAGACAAATCAGCAGACATGTTTCCTGTGAAGGGACAAAAATCAGCCGTCAGTGTTGTAATTCCAACGCTTGGCATTTTAAAATTACACCACACTTCAATGCAGTGGGTAGGGGACCAAAGGGGGACCCACAAAATCTGGATGACAGTGCATCAGTTAATAAGACAGCCCCATCATTGGATGAGACTGTCAATTAATGAAGAGATCCCCAAGAGAATATTCTCATTAACGGGAAATCCCTAGAGACAAGGAGAAAATCTCCTCTTTCAGAGCAAAACTCTATCACAGGGTGACACTTGTCAAACTCTGGTCTCAAGGGAATAAAATTCCTTAAAAGTGCCTAGCTCTGTAATAATGATTAGAAAATCTATTAAAAGAAATTTTTTTTAACTCCTAAAGATTAAAAATTTGGGGTCTTAAAAATCCATGGAAACTGTTAAAAAGTTCTCCATTTTTAGATCAAAAAAATCTATGTTTGGTCCATGAGCAAAGCTCTGTTCATGGGTTAAAAACCCTAAAACAAGATCTCCTTAAGATCTATGGATTCTTGAGAGTAAGGCTCTGTTGGTGAAACCCCAAAGGGGTTTTCTTTAGATCAAAGATCTATGAGAGTAAGGCTCTGTTGGTTAAGATTGATTTAAATTAATTTAAATTAATTTTACCTAAAATTTATCTAAAAAAGTTCTGACTTTGGAAATGAGAGCAAGGCTCTGAAGTTCTTGTAGACAATAGAAGGCTATGAAAACTCAAATTCTTGAAGATGGTAATTATTTACTGAAAACCAAGGGTCCTATTTATAGGCGCTTGCGCCCCTTCAACTTATCAGTTGATTCAATGGCTAGGGTCTTGCCACCGCTGCACTCACGTGTGCGCCACGTGAGCGCAACGGTAGGGGGGCATTTGTTTCCCCCAATCAGAGCAAAGCGCTGTTTGAATTTCAAAAATTCAAAAATTGAAGCAACGCTTCAAATCTCTTGCGCTGCGCGCAACGCGCCACGTGTTAAAAGTTGATACGTCAGCGTAGCGCCCAAGGCAGCGCGACCAATCAGAGCAAGGCTCTATTTAAAAATAAAATTAAAAGAAGCAACGCTTCAAATGCGCTGCGCGACACGTGTCAGCGCAGTTGCGCTGCGCGACACGTGTAACCGCAGTTGCGCTGCGTGACACGTGTCAAGCGCTGGTGCGTTTGCGCCAAACAGAATTAAAATTCCAGTAAAATCTTTCTGTTCTTGTTAAAATAAGAAGATTGTCTTCTGTAAAACAGAAGCCCTTGGATCAAAAATCCAACGGTGGGGAAAATTCCCCAAATCACTCAGAGAATGATCTCTTTAACAAATTTAACAAATTAATGGGCACTATATAAAGGCCCCTAAACCCCAACTCAAAAAAGACAACACAGAGAATAGAGAAACTCAAGAAACAGAGAGAGAACTCTGAAGAATTTTGAGAAGAACTCAAAAAGAAAGAAAGGTAAAACCTTTGAATAAGAAAAGAAGAACTTCTTCTGAATAGATCATTGATCTAAGAACAAGATGAAGGATCTTCAATAAAAAATAAATAATAACAAAGGCATTGCCTTTTTTATGAACCATTGGTTCTGGAATCTTAAAAATTCTTTTCTTGGATCAAGAAATTAAAATAGTGCCTTGCACTTGCAAATCTGCACTGTTGCGCTCCTGGTTTGGCGCAAACCACCAGAGAGCGCCACGTGTCAGCACCTGAATAACTTGCGCTATGCGCTTTTAAGATAGAGCATTGCTCTCTGAAATTGGCGCAACTCACCAGAGCGCGCCAGGTGTCAGCAGCGCAACAGCGCAGCGTACTAGCGCAACGCACTGCGCTTGCGCTCACCAGAGCGCGACACGTGTCACCTCCACGTGCGCTTGCGCTCAATAATTGGCGCAAAGCGCCTGACAGGCCACATAGCCACTGTCAGTTTGATTAATGCACTGCATTATTTACAGAAGGGCCAAGCCCAATTAAAAAATGCCTAACAGGCCAATTTAAATGCAATGCATTATTTTAAAGAAGGGCAGAGCCCAAACAAAGGTCTGTCAAGACAAAAACAGATGATGTGCATCATTTATAAAGGGACTGAGCCCAAAATCAAAAAGGCCTAGCAGGCCAAAAGAAAATGCAGTGCATTATTAAACAGGGGCAAAGCCCTAGCACAGGCCCAATAGGCCAAAGATAAAAACGTTGAATATTCTCAACTGGACTTAGCCCAATCATGGCCGTAAGTCCTCAAATTAAATTGACTGAGTAAGACTGCTCTTTTAAATCAATTTACATCCGGTTCAAGGGTACATCTCCGAACTCCTCTGACACCTATCGTTGTAATCCTTCAATGACGTCAGGGAGGTGACGGGTCCCGACAACCACACATTAATGCGGACTGTGGGGTCCTTAAACCCATGGACTTATGCGTCCTTAAACTAATGGACTAATGCGTCCTTAAACACATCTATATGGACTATGGGGTCCTTAAACCCATGGACTAATGCGTCCTTAAACTAATATCCATTCCTAAAACGGGAACGATGGACCACCATGTCCCTAAACTTGCAATGGACCACCATGTCCCTAAACTGGAACAATAGAGCCCCCAAATGCTCTTTTGTCGGATCTAAACGATCCCGTTTAAGTTGATCTTAGCCTCAAATATGGCTAACGTATCCTTAAACCTTCAAACAGACTTTAGTCCCAAATTGGACTATAGATCCCCCAATCAACTTTGGTTTAAGGGTACATCTCTGAACTCCTCTGACATCTGTCGTTGTAATCCTTCAACGTCGTCAGAGAGGTGATGGGTCCCGATGGCCATACATGCAATGGACCGCTATATCCCTAAACTGGAACAATAGAGCCCCCAAATGCTCTTTTGTTGGATCTAAACGATCCCGTTAAGTTGATCTTAGTCTCAAATTAGACTAACGTATCCTTAACAAATGTTTAAGTTGATCTTAGCCTCAAATATGGCTAACGTATCCTTAAACCAAAACACCAAACCCAAATCTAAGAAAATACGGATTTGGACTAGTCCACGTCCTACGGGAGACGACATAAATTAGTCTCCATATACAATCCACGGGAAACCACAAACAAAAGAAACACCAACGACACGAAGTGAAATTCTGGAGAAGGAGAAAATTGTTACCGCGATGCGGTAGAGTAATTAACTGCAGGGGCTTGCGCCTGCAGGGAAGAGCGTCCCCACAATAAAAAAAACCCTCGAGCGATTGGGAATCTGACGAAGTCTGCTACATCGGCCGCATCTGTCTAAACCTCCGATACATGGTGCCATAAATCAACTTGGCATCTTTGGAGAGGTGGACGGATAAAACCAAATAGCATCTGCCCCGAATCTCAGGCAAGACGTCCCTGTACTGGCCGCCGTTCGGAGGGGAACAGATTCTGGCACGCCCGGTAGGACCTTTTTCTCTTTCCACTCCACACTTTATGTGTCGTCTTCACGAACGAATCGCAGTTTGTTAATGGTTGCATTTGGGTTTCAAGTTACTAAGATTTGGTCTTTTACCTGGCGCAGAAATCAAAAATCAATGGCATCCAACTGCTCAAACTGCTCCAAGTGCAACTGCAACCAGTGCTCCGCCTCACCTAGAGGTGTGGCTTACGGGCCTCGAGCGGCCTCCATCTTTGCTATGCCAGTGGAAAAAATAACTCAGGCTACTACCGGTCTGTTCTTCGGGACCATGCTCCCCCCGGTGAACGCTAACATCCCAGTGCCCGCACCAGAAGCGCACAAGAAGTCGGTTTTTGATCGGCTCACTGCTACAACGGCCCCTTTCAACGGGTCGTCCAATATCAAACCGGCAGCCTCTGTCTTTACCAGGCTGAACCAGAACTCTGATGGGCCCGCCAAGAAGCCCATGAACCCTGAAATGGCCGTCCCGAGGAAGACAGCCACCTCTGCTCCTGAAGTCGTCAAGGCGACTTCTCCTGTTAAAGAGTCGGTCTTTTCAAGACTGACTATTCCGGCTCCTGCTCCTACTCGAGGGTCTGTCTTTGACAGATTGAACATCGCCACTCAAAAGACAACATCAGTCTTTAAGAGGCTGGCACCAGCGGCGCCTCATTCGGACAGGGGGCAAGACGAAATTATCCCTATCGCCGAGCCAGTCCCAACAGCTCGACGTCGCCACTGGCGCCGAGTAAGGAAGGCCGGGAGCAACTCCCCCTCTGGGCTAACTCCACCGGCTCCGATGGTGGAAGTTGATGCTGCTGTTCCAACTGGGAACAGCTTTGAACCGCTAAGGAGGGTACGCAAGAACTCTCCGACTGCCACACTGAAAAGATCTCCTCCACCTGCGGAGAAAGTTACAGAAACTAAGATGGAGCAGCCCCCTCAATGGCTGTCCTCCAAAATTTACAAGATCTGGCAGAGGGTTCAAGATTCCGTAATCGACCAATATCACTCTCGCCTGCAGAAAAGGGTGAAAGTGCAGGAAGAAAAGAACCGTCCTGACGAACAGCAAAGGATGACAACCGCCAGGGTGCCCGCTGCAACGGCCCCTTCAATTTCAACGGCCCACAAGAGAAGAAGGCCGGAGAAGATCCCCACACCCACAGCAAATGTCAAAGGCAGTGAACCTAAACGCCCTAAGTCCGGGGGCATCATGGTACACACGGTATACGTGGCGTCTGGTAAAGAGGACAGCCGTACATCTACAGGTCATAGACCGCTTACGCGATCGGTGACCAAAGCTCAGGAGCAGCAGCAGAAGCTCCAAGAAATGATGAATGCGATGGCCGCACTCACTGGGCCAAAAGAAAGCCCCGAAGCATCGTCGGATCAACGCCAGGAGCAAGAAACCGACGCTGAGTTCCTTCGGAGAATATTAGAGAAGAAGGACAAAGAGACTGCGGAACAAGCAGCCAATATAAAGCGAATGGCCCTCCTGTTCCAGGACATGGTGGGAATAATGATCCAACAAGATCCTCCTGCTGAAAATCCTCCGATCGTCCTTGAAGATGACAGGGGAGAAACGTCAAATCCTCCACCGGCTCTGTCAACAGCCAAGGAGGAGACAATCTCCAAAGCTGACTTGGACGATTATATAGCTCAGCAGATACGGGTTCATCAGGCGACTGAGGCAGCCGGTCAGGTCGTAAAAACGGGGCGACCATATCCGAGCTAGTATGATCAGATCAAGTACCCGCCGGGCTATACAATACCGAAATTCCATGTGTATAAGGGGACTGGCAATCCCCACCAGCATGTTGCCCAGTTCAGGGCGCTTTGCGGCAACACCGGCGGTGATGATAAATTGTTGCTTCGCCAGTTCGTTGGTAGCTTATTGGATACAGTATTCGAGTGGTACTCCGAGCTCCCAAACGACTCTATCAAGACATTTGCGGAGATGGAGCTGCTGTTTACCCAGCGTTTCGCAAGAACGCACCCCGATAACGGCATTGATTAACGCCAGAGTGAAGCCGGGCGAGACGTGGGTCCAATATACGATACGGTGGCGGAACTTATAGTCAAAATGCGAGCAACGCATAGAAGAGGCTCCGGCAGTAGGCATGTTTGTGGGAACCCTCGATCCGCAAGCGACCATATCTCAATTCATGATGTTCTTCAAGCCGACTACCTTCCAGGCCCTGATCGACAAGCTAGCACAAATGGACCAGATGGTCCATAGACCGCCCCCTCCAAAGCCGGACTCTCGAAACGAGAAGGGGAAGGAAAAAGCGATCGTTGTCGCCAATGCTCAACAACAGCCAAGCAACTTGAAGCCGGTTGTCCATCAAAATAACATGCGTCCACGCGTACCCCTCAAGGAGAGGCTAGGACGTCCTTACTCGTTTCCTCGAGATAAAACGAGAAGACTGTTTGAGCTGGCATTGCGCAACCGACTCATCAATCTGCCGGATCCAAGACGTCCGTCGCAGCCGAACGACGTCAATGATCCCAATTATTGTTCCTACCACCGAGTACTAGGTCATTCGATCAAGGATTGCTACGTCTTCAAAAATTGGATTGAAGACCAGTACCAACAGGGCAAGTTCGCATTGTCTGAAAGATGGAAGGTGAACCCGCCGCAACCTCACACCCCTAAAAGGATAAATACGCCGGGGGCAACGTGCTCTCTCGTTGAAGAAGCTCCATGGGAGGTTGTACTATCAGCCAAAACAAAGAGGATGCTGAACGATCTTCAAACATGCCCAACGATCAGGTGGAAGAACCCGTTGGAACCTCAGATCATTGAAGGGATGTTGAAGCCGCGTCCAACTCCAAAGATCGATGGTGGTGGCCCAAGCACTCACAACCAGCCGTCAAAATCTTCAAAAAAAAGAAGAAGAAATCCAAGAAGCCCGTGAAGCCTGGCGACAAGCGCACGGACTTACAAAGACAAATTGACGCACTGGAGGAGTACAACCAGAAAGCACAGACTCCCATCACACTTCAAGAGTTCCTTAACCACGTCTTTCAAGAGGAAGATGAGGGAGAGAGTTCGTCGGAGGAATCCGAGGGTTATGTGGCGAGTTGTCATATGATCTCCCACTCGTTTACAGACGATGAGAAAACTCCTTGCACCGAGAAGCCGAGGGCAGATCCTAAGCCAGAAATTTTGGGGCCATCGGATGAAACAATTGACGCATTCCTCAACGAAGCTCTGTTGAAAAGTAAGGCTGATCAGGAACGCGAGACGGTCCTATTTGAAAGGGCCAAACGCCGGCTACTAAACGGAAGAGTTGAAGCACTCCTGCCGGAACAAAGTACATCCACCGCAGATAAAAACAAATTCAAGACGAGGAAAAGGTTTGCTAAAGCCATATCAATGGGTACGAAGCTACCACCCTCTGAAGGAAACATTGCTGGTGAAGCAGAAATGCACCCTTCCTACTGCTTGTATCATCAGAAGATTTCGCACCCCACCGAAGAGTGCAAAGCTTTCAATAGACAGTGGCAAGGATATGTTGCTTACCGACAGCATTTTAAGCGGGAGAAGCGCAAAACTCATCGGGAGCAGAAAGGTACGACCGAGGGGCCTAACAGAATTACCGGCGATTGTCGCATGGTTAACACCGGGGGATCGCAAGTTCTCACGTTCGGGAGCGACTCTGACGAGGAGATAGCTCTTAGGCCCCTCTTTAAAGAGTCCACCTCGGGAAAAGAAGAAGAGCCGAAGGTCTGCGAAAATATCCGTTTGCGTAATCGGACGCTACCCGAAAAGAATCTCGGACCCTCAAACAAAAAAGATAAAGGGAAAGAAAAGGTCTCTGAGGATATCGCCCTAGATGACCAAGTCATGGAAGAGCTAGCCGCTAAGGACCCGCCGAAGAAAAATAAGGTGGATTACAACTTTCTAGCGCATCTGAGGAAGCTACCCTCGCAGCTCAGCATTCTTGACGTCCTTTTACTATCAAAAGAGGCGAGGGATTCACTGATCAAAGCGCTACAGGACCCAGAGCAATTCCAAGCTTTTCTCGCCAAAGAAAAGATGAAAGACGAGCTGGAAAAAATGCACACAGCCGATGTCACTTTCGGTGATGAAGACCTCCTCCTTGGGACGTGCGAACACAACCGCCCCCTCTATGTCTCACGATACTACCATGATATAAAGATAGGCAAAATCCTGGTCGACAATGGGTCCTCCGTCAATCTCCTCAATGTACGGGTGTTGAAAGAAATATGCATGAGCGTCCAACACCTCGCTCGGGATAAAATCACCATCTCCGGGTTCGACTCTCAATCATCAAGAACTCTCGGGTCTGTGATACTGACGTTACGCTAGAGGGAACCATACCTTCCCAACAGGCTCCGCCAGAGAGCAAAGCCAAATCTCAACGATTCACCAACAAGCTAGAGACAACCGCGACATTCGTCTCGATACAGCAGACGCAGTGCCAGCAAACGAAGCGAATGCCAAATTCCTAGCTTCAGGGTCTTGACGGTAACTCATATAAAACCTGAAAGACCACCAGAGATCATCTCAACTCCGAGGAAATCAGTGTCCTCGGCAAAATACTTCGACTCAAGGAAACCAATGTCCTTAACGAGAACATCTTGATTCGCGTCGACCCGCAGAGAAACTAGCGCCTTTGCAGGAACACGTCGACTCGTTTCAACCCCAGGGAAACCAGTGTCCTTGGCAAATACCTCAATTCAGGGAAACTAGCGTCCTTGATGAGAGCTTCTTGATTCGCGTCGGCCCGCAGAGAAACTAGCGTCTCCGCAGGAATACTTCGATTCGTTTCAACTTCGAGGAAACCAGCGTCCTCGGCAAAATACTTCGACTCAGGGAAACCAGTGTCCTTGACGAGAACATCTTGATTCACGTCGACCCGCAGAGAAACTAGCATCTTTGCAGGAACACCTCGACTCGTTTCAACCCCAGGGAAACCAGTGTCCTTGGCAAATACCTCAATTCAGGGAAACTAGCGTCCTTGATGAGAGCTTCCTGATTCGCGTCGGCCCGCAGAGAAACCAGTGTCTCAGCAGGAATACTCCGATTCGTTTCAACTTCGAGGAAACCAGTGTCCTCAACAAAATACTTCGACTCAGGGAAACCGGTGTCCTTGACGAGAACATCTTGATTCGCGTCGACCCGTAGAGAAACTAGCGTCTTTGCAGGAACACCTCGACTCATTTCAACCCCAGGGAAACCAGTGTCCTTGGCAAATATCTCAAATTAGGGAAACTAGCGTCCTTGATGAGAGCTTCTTGATTCGCGTCGGTCCGCAGAGAAACCAGTGTTTTCGCAGGAATACTCCGATTCGTTTCAACTTCGAGAAAACCAGCGTCCTCGGCAAAATACTTCGACTCAGGGAAACCAGTGTTTTTGACGAGAACTTCTTGATCCGCGTCGACCCGCAGAGAAACCAGTGTCTTTGCAGGAGTACTTCGATTCGTTTCAACCTTGAGGAAACCAGCGTCCTCGGCAAAATACTTCAACTCAGGGAAATTAATGTCCTTGACGAGAGCTGCTCAATTCGTCTCGACTCGTGAGGAAATTAGTGTCTTCGCGAGGACTTCCCGATTCGTCTCGACTTGCAGGATAAAGCCTTAGGCAGCAGGAATTAAAAAACTTGTTTCCTAAGCACTGGGACCCTGCAAGTCGGCCTAAAACGGTCTCTTGCATACTATTCACGGGTCTCACTCTCCAAAGTCGAATCTCGACGAGGAGGGAAACAACCGCTTATGCGTCCTCTCGACTCGTAAGAGGGAAAATTCTCTTATAAGATCCTTACGACTTATAAGAGAAAACGCACTTAGGAATCCTCACGATTCCTAAGGAGAAAATCCATCTACGAGATCCTCTCGATCCGTAGGGAGAAAAGTCTCTATGAGACCCTCACGGCTCATAGAGTTGAAAAGTTTTAGGCAGCAGATCTGAACTTGCGGCCTAAGCCATCGTTATCTCTTGAAGAAACCAAGATGCTTACTTTATTACCTGTCAACCATGTTTATCAAGACAGCATGCTGATAATAAAAGAAGGGAGAAAGCAAAGAAATGATACAAGACATTGCAAAAAAAAATGTGTATCTTTATTTATTAATTCAATCAAGTACAAGGTGAATCGTGCAAAAGAATAAAGAATGGATACATCTTATTCGAAAAAGAAAATTTTTACAATTATATCAATACAAGGGCAGCTACTGGGAAGGAAGTGTCTTAAATAGCCCTATCAGTTGTTCACGCACTTCCTTCCATGCCTTCTCCTGATCGGCCACCACCACCAGTTCCGCTTCCACTTGAGCCCGCTGCTGCAAGAAGGATGCAAGCTGCTCCCCAACGGCCTGCTGAGCTACTTCGCGACCTGGGGCATCACGCTCGGCGGCATCGAGCTTCCGCTTCAGGTTTAGCCCATTAGAGATATGCTCCAGAAGGCCCTCGAAGATAGCCTTCACCTGGGCAGCGTTCGCCTCAACCTCAGCGCGCAGACGAGCCGTCTCGCTTGAGGTCTCTTGACATTCTCTCAGCCTTAAAGCCGCTTCTTGTTCTAAGTGACGGAAGTAAGAAGCGCTTTGCTCGATCCATGCTGCTGTTTGATTGCTTGCGGCTAAGGTCTCGGGAGCAGGGCGCATAAACTCCGATTGATGCAGGCAGACCTCGATTTCCCTGCAGTGATTAACCCAAAGCTCGACGACGCCTCCATCATGAAAATTCACAAGCGCCGCCAACATCGGATTAACCTCCGCAGCAGATGGGGGAGCGTCTGCGTCAAGCTCTTCGACGTATCCGCTCAGCATGCCCAAGCTCATTACGGCACCCTTTGAAGACGGACGTCTCAGGAAGGGGCTTGCCGGCATTATAACGCGAGACTCAAAGGGCGCCGGAATCGGAACAACAGCTGAAAAAACAAAATACGATTAGATGAAGGTTCAAAAAATATGAAAAAGTCATCGATGGGATAGTATACTATACCATCTACGGCGGGCGGCAAAGCCGGGAGGGCCGGTGGTGCGACCGATCTTTCATCTCCTCCTTCGATTTGTAGCACTACAATCAGGACAAGGAAAAGTCAGAAATAATTCCATTACTGAAAAAAGAAAGGCATCAATTGGAAACTATACTCACCAGCGTCACTGGAGGAAGGAGCGAGTTCAAATGGGAAGGAGAAGTGCGGGTGCAGCACCTGGTAGAGGTGATCAAAAAGCGCTCCTGCAAAGACGCAATAGTACGACATCAGTACGTAGATCATGCGGCTGAAAGATGAAGCTAATAGGTTGCAAATCCATACCTTCCAGCATCTGCGATGGTACAAGGGAAGGCTGAGAGATGGCCACCGCCAAAGCAGTAGCTGACGGCGCTCTCTAGAGCAATGGAGCATCGGCACTGGCCGCACCTGCGTTAAAAACAAAGATAAACTTGTCGGAAAATATTGCAAGATAAAAAAGGGACAGTAACTCGAAATTTACCTGATGAGCCGCCAGCCGAAACGGAGGCGTCTCCCTCCTCCATCGACATGAGTCCACCGCCCGTGGCCTCATCACCCGACTCAACGGGGGCTGTCGTCGTGCTCGCGTGGCCAGGAGACGGCGGAGGACCGTAGATGGGGAGAGCAATGATTGGAGCATTTCCAGACTCTTGAGAAAGAGCGGCTGGTTTGTCCCTGGGAGTCACACCCGTCTCACCCGCTACTCCTTCAGGCTCGGCGGTCGCTGCTGTCTCGTCCGCCGTCGCCATGGGGTCGCCGGTCTCAGGCGCTCCGCTCTCTACTGCCCCAAGCTCAGTCATAGCAGTCGTCTCATTTGCCGCTACCTCGGGCTCGGCATCGACGACCTTCTCTGGCACAGCTCCCTTAGCCCCCGGCTCAGGTCCAACAACCCCGGCGACGTCGCCTACCGTCGGTTCGGGTTCAGCCGGTGCCTCCTCCTCTGTCCCCTTAGGTTCGACGGTTTCCGCCTCCCCTTCGGTTGGACTTGGCCCTGCAGAACAAGATATATAAGAACCGACAGGTTTACAATTCTTACAATAAAATCTTGAAAGATACATTACCTGAGGTAGACTGATCGTTGGCCTCCCGAACTGCACGCACCACCTGTCTGCGAGCTGTAGACAGGGCGACCGGGGGCTTTTCCGAGGGAGTATCAGCACGAGGAACGGTGCTTGGGCCTGCTCCCACGGCCGAAGCAGCTCTGTGTGCCTTCGCCTCGCGCCTCAACCGCTTTCTCTCCTCCTGAGCCGTCAAGATGGACCTCTTCGAAGCTTCCTTCATCGAGGCGTCATCGTCTGTGTACAGAGATGCCTCCAAATCCTTCAAGGCATCCATCACCGACTCTTCGAGTTGAGACTCTCGCGGCAGCCCTGATGAGGCCGGAACTTCAGTAACTGGCCCGGGGAGAGTCCCCGCATCGGCTGGCGCAGCCCCTGCAAAGAGACAGAGGAAGGAGGTAAGATCGACCATAATAAAAGGAGAATAAAAGACGTAATGAGTCGAAATGTACCGAAGCCTAAGGATGCTCTGAGTCGTTCCTCCTCTTGAAAAGTTTTGAGGGAGGCAGCGATGGCTTCTTCAGTGGTGATGCCTATTTGAAGAAAAGAGAGGAAAAGCATTAGTCAAAGACAATAATAAAAGCACGATGCAATAAAAAAAATGCGACTAGTAGTTACCCGATTGTGCAAGTTTAGCTAGCCACGCGTCGTGCCTCGCCGATCGCTCTGAAGCTGCGATAGCAGCCGCCAGATCAGTGTCATCTGGCGGCATAACCAATCCTTTATTGGTCCCGTACTCGCCCAAGCCCTCGCTATAGGGAGCATGAGGTTCCTAACCGAATGCAACGTCAGCCGAGAAGAACGACTTCTTCTTCCTCTTCTGCCCGCCAGCCTTGGGTGCACCCAAGATCAACTTGCGGTTTGCAGTCACCTTAGGGCGGTGGGTCCCGATATCCACGCCTACGCCAGACTCTGGCGAAACAACATTTACCGTCTCCACCGGAGCACGAGGCGTTGGTGGCGCATCTATAGTATCAGGAGGCGGCAATCCACGTGGAGGGCTCAGCACGCGTGGTAGCCCAACTCCGGCATCTTTTAGCGGAGGAATGACCGGAGTCCTTGGCTTCAAGGGAGCCTTGTGATCGCCTCCAGGAGGCGCACCCTTGCGGTCAACCAGCATGCGCTTCTCTATATGAATAACCGGACCCATTGCGTGCGCGTACCAGACCACGTACGCGTTGAGGACCTTGGGAACGCAGCTTGGCTCACTGATGAAGAAGTAGGAGCCCGTGTTAAGCCGCATAAAATGGTGCATCGCACTCCTTATCCCCTCCCGGCTGGCCACGGGCTCTTCCAAAAAGGCTTCCAGCAGGATCCCCTCGTGATAGCTGGATTGTTGGGCGAACCGGTGAGGGTTATACCTCATGAAAAGCGCCGTCTCATTCTTCCTGAACACCAGGTAGCCCGGCCGAATGGAATAGAGGTGAAGGATCTCCCGGGCTTTCAATATGGAGGCCCCGTCCTTAAAATCATCGCGCAACGGCACCACTGACTTGGAGGTCTCTGAGCCTATGGTTATGACCTTATCTAAAAAAGAAACCTTCGCTCCGACCAGGTGTGGACGAAGGAGCAACCCCCTAGCCTCCCGCGGAGGTGCAACCACGATCGAGGCGCCGACCAGCCGCATGACTCTTGGGAGTCTGCACTTCTCGAAAAACGGAGGGATCTTATGGACGCCGAACACCCCATGCACATGCATTTCCATCCACGAGGTGAAGTAGTGCATCGGGAAATTAGCAGGCTGCACCCCAGGTTCATTAGCGTCCGCCGCCACGCTAAGTCCATTATATAGGTGAGCCAACCCGGCGATTCCTATTGTCAACTGCAAACCAGCCACCATCCGATGTGCTGGGTAGAAAACGGATGGACGCATGTGGCGCGGGTGCATGGGGAGTGTGAAGCTGCACAGCCACAATCCCAAGAACCCTACAAAAAAGGTCTCCTCGTCCATGGCCGGGACAGCGATTTCTGACAAGGGCATGACGGCAGCGCCGAGGAGATAAAAATCCTTTTGATCATCCTCCGCTGTTGGTCGACGGTCCAAGCCGAAGCCGAAAGGGTCATCAAGCTTAGCGAACTTCTCGCTCCGCTCCGATAGGAACTCCGGTCGAATGAAGCGGGCGATAAAATCTGCGAAACTGACTCCCCGGACCTCTGATTCCAGATAGAGCCCTTCATATATGTCCAGCACCTTCACCAAGCCCGGAAACTGGTGCTGGATAGCATTCTCCGGCGTCAGATCAAACACCAGCGGCTTGGTGGCGAAGACGTATTCGTCAGGAGGAAGCAACTCCTCGTATTGCTCCCCCCTCATCGGCAGACCCGAGATCTCGGCGAACTCTTCCAAGGAGATAGAGACTTCCCTGTCCGTCATCAAGAAGGTGTGGGTGGGGATATTCCATTGTTCGATAAAAGCCTTAATCCACCACGTTGGAGGAGAGGGGTACTCAAAAAGCGAGACATAGATTGTCGAATACAAACCAATCTTCATCAGATGAGTCCTCTTTGCTGATAAGATGTACCGGGCCCACTGTAAATATCCGGCGGGTGGTCACGGGGTCAATCCAATGTTATAAGCCTGTCTCCAAGGGCGTGCTTCACCCTGACATATTCGCCTCCCCAAAATGTCTATTGCCGACGGCGGCTGCACGGGAATGGCACCAATCACAGGCTGGAGAAGATCATCTGAATTCCAGTCTTTAACCTCCACGGCATACTTCACCGGGGGTTCATCCGCATAGCGGATCGAAAATATGGGCTCAGACGGCATAGCAGAACCGAAGCTTCGGCGACCCTGGATGATCTTGTTATACCACCTATCCCACAGGTGAAGGTTCTTGTGCTCGGGGTCATGAGCCTTGATGAGAGTGAGCACCTCTCGGTCCACTGGTGCCTGGGGAAATCCTTCCTCCGAGCGAACAAACGGAAATGATAGGTCAGCAGGCATGTTTCCTGTGGAGGGACAAAAATTAGCTGTCAGTGTTGTAATTCCAACGCTCGGCGGTTTAGAATTTACACCACATTGCAATGCAGTGGGTAGGGGACCAAAGGGGGACCCACAAAATCTGGATGACAGTGCATCAGTTAATAAGACATCCCCATCATTGGATGAGACTGTCAATTAATGAAGAGATCCCCAAGAGAATATTCTCATTAATGAAAAAATCCCGAGAGACAAGGAGAGATTCTCCTCTTTTAGAGCAAAGCTCTGTCACAGAGTGACATTTGTCAAACTCTGGTCTCAAGGGAATAAAATTTCCTAAAAAGAGCCTAGCTCTGTAATAATGATGAGAAAATCTATTAAAAGAAAAAAAAAATTTAAAAAAAACTCCTAAAGATTAAAAATTTAGGGTCTTAAAAATCCATGAAAACTTTTAAAAAGTTCTCCATTTTTTAGATCAAAAAGATCTATGTTTGATCCATGAGCAAAACTCTGTTCATGGATTAAAACCCATGAAACAAGATCTTTGTAGATCTATGGATTCTTGAGAGCAAGGCTCTGTTGATGAAACCCCAAAGGGGTTTTCTTTAGATCGAAGATCTATGAGAGCAAGGCTCTGTTAATTAAATTAAATTTAATTTAATTTAAGATTTTACCTAAGATGTTCTAAAAATTTGAACTCTAGAGTTCTTGAAAAGAAACGAGAGCAAGGCTCTAAAGTTCTTAAAAACAAGAGCAAGGCTCTGAAAACTCAAGTTCTTGAAAATAGGTAATTATTTACTGAGGGCCAAGGGTCCTATTTATAGGCGCTTGCGCCCCTTCAACTCATCAGTTGATCCAATAGCTAGGATCTTGCCACTGCTGCACTCACGTGTGCACCACGTGAGCGCAACGGTGGGGGGGGGCATTTGTTTCCCCCAATCAGAGAAAAACTCTGTTTGAATTTCAAAAATTCAAAAATTGAAGTAACGCTTCAAATTCCTTGCGCTGCGCGCAACGTGCCACGTGTCAAAAACTGACACGCCAGCGCAGCGCCCAAGGCAGCGCGCCCAATCAGAGCAAGGCTCTACTTAAAGTAAAAAACAAAAGAAGCAACGCTTCAGATGATTTGCGCTCTGCGCTGCGCGATACGTGGCAGCGCAGTTGCGCTGTGCGACACGTGGCAGCGCAGTTGCGCTGCGCGACATGTGTCAAGCGCTGGTGCGTTTGCGCCAAACAGAATTAAAATTCCATTAAGATCTTTCTGTTCTTGTTAAAACAAGAAGATTGTCTTCTGTAAAACAGAAGCTCTTGGATCAAAGATCCAACGGTGGGGAAAATTCCCCAAATCACTCAGAGAATGATCTCTTTAACAAATTTAACAAATTAATGGGCACTATATAAAGGCCCCTAGACCCCAACTCAAAAAAGTACAACACAGAGAATAGAGAAACTCAAGAAACAGAGAGAGAACTCTGAAGAATTTTGAGAAGAACTCAAAAAGAAAGAAAAGTCAAACCTTTGAATAAGAAAAGAAGAATTTCTTTTGAATAGATCATTGATCTAAGAACAAGATGAAGGATCTTCAATAAAAAATAAATAATAACAAAGGCATTGCCATTTTTATGAACCATTGGTTCTGAAATCTTAAAGATTCTTTTCTTGGATCAAGAAATTAAAATAGCGCCTTACACTTGCAAATCTGCACTGTTGCGCTCCTAGTTTGGCGCAAGCCACCAGAGAGCGCCACGTGTCAGCACCTGAATAACTTGCGCTATGCGCTTTTAAGATAGAGCGTTGCTCTCTGAAATTGCCGCAACTCACCAGAGCGCGCCACGTGTCAGCAGCGCAACGGCGCAGCGCACTGCGCTTGCGCTCACCAGAGCGTGACACGTGTCACCTCCACGTGCGCTTGTGCTCAATAATTGGCGCAAAGCGCCTGACAGGCCACATGGCCACTGTCAGTTTGATTAATGCACTGCATTATTTACAGAAGGGCCAAGCCCAATTAAAAAAGGCCTAACAGGCCAATTTAAATGCAATGTATTATTTTAAAGAAGGGCAGAGCCCAAACAAAGGTCTGTCAAGACAAAAACAGATGCTGTGCATCATTTATAAAGGGACTGAGCCCAAAATCAAAAAGGCCTAGCAGGCCAAAAGAAAATGCAGTGCATTATTAAACAGGGGCAAAGCCCTAGCACAGGCCTAATAGGCCAAAGATAAAAACGTTGAATATTCTCAACTGGACTTAGCCTAATCATGGCCGTAAGTTCTCAAATTAAATTGACTGAGCAAGACTGCTCTCTTAAATCAATTTACATCCGGTTCAAGGGTATATCTCCGAACTCCTCTGACACCTATCGTTGTAATCCTTCAACGACGTCAGGGAGGTGACGGGTCCCGACAACCACACATTAATGCGGACTGTGGGGTCCTTAAACCCATGGACTTATGCGTCCTTAAACACATCTATATGGACTATGGGGTCCTTAAACCCATGGACTAATGCGTCCTTAAACTAATATCCGTCCCTAAAACTGGAACGATGGACCACCATATCCCTAAACTGGCAATAGACCACCATGTCCCTAAACTGGCAATGGACCGCAATGTCCCTAAACTACCTATAGACCACTACGTCCCTAAACTGGAACAATAGAGCCCCCAAACGCTTTTTTGTCGGATCTAAACGATCCCGTTTAAGTTGATCTTAGCCTCAAATCTGGCTAACGCATCCTTAAGCATTCAAATAGACTTTAAGACCCCCAATCAACTTTGGTTCAAGGGTACATCTCCAAACTCCTCTGGCACCTGTCGTTGTAATCCTTCAACGTCGTCAGAGAGGTGACGGGTCCCGACAGCCATACATGCTATGGACCACTACGTCCCTAAACTGGAACAACAGAGCCCCTGAATGCTCTTTCCGTTAAGTTGATTTTAGCCTCAAATAGGACTAACGTATCCTTAACGAACGTTTAAGTTGATCTTAGCCTCAATATGGCTAACGTATCCTTAAACTAAAACACCAAACCCAAATCTAAATAAATACGGATTTGGACTAATCCACATCCTACGGGCGACGGCATAACTTAGTCTCCGTATACAATCCACGGGCATCCACAAACAAAACAAACACACACGATACGAAGTGAAATTCTGGAGAAGGAGAAAATTGCTACCGCGATGCGGTAGCGTAATTAACTGCAGGGGCTTGCGCCTGCAGGGAAGAGCGTCCCCACAATCAAAAAACCCTCAAGCGAGGGGGAATCTGACGAAGTCTGCTACATCGGCCGCATCCGTCTAAACCTCCGATACACGGTGTTATAAATCAACTTGGTATCTTCGGAGAGGTAGACGGACAAAACCAATTAGCATCTGCCCCGAATTTCAGGCAAGACGTCTTCACGTCTTCGCTGCCGTTCGGAGGGGAACATCGTATTTTAAATTTTTCGAGACCGAATGCTCCTTGCGGAGATCTGCATCTTGCACTACTAAGCCCGAGGATGTGCGATAATCCGCACCATCCCGAACGGGTTCCCCAAATGGGTTGTAGCGACGCTTTGCAAAGATTTATATAAATACTAATTATTAAGAAAAAACGGTTTTATTAATTATGGTATTCGTTTTTCCCGTATTCTATGTTCCCAATGGTATTGTGCTATGTTGCATATGAGTATGTGAGGAGATAGGTCATTATCTCGTGATCTACTTAAAAGTATAGCAAGTTTTGTGATGTTAAATGTAGAATTGAAACTATGTGGTATTTAAATGAAAAATACAGTAAAATGAAATAGCAATTATTTTTATGATATGAAACTTGATCAATATGGTTGATTAGTGATTAATAGTCAACATAAAATGGTTTAAGCATAATTGTATTAAAGAAAAGTGAGGTTTTATAAAGAAACCGAATCGGAAATCGGAATTGTTCCGATTCCGTCGGGTTTTATAATTCCGTATTTTTTAGAAAGAAAAGAAAGATAGAAATGGGACTTACGGGTTTAGGACAACAAGGAGAGGGAGTTGGATCGGGAGGAGTCGCCGGTGCGTCGTTTCGTCGCCGGGAGCTCCTAGGATGGTCGTCAGAAGTTCGCCAGAAAATTCGTCGTAGCTTCGCTTCTTGCTCGTTTTCAAAGTACACAAGGTTTCTTGAAAATTCTTGAGAGTTGGCTCAGAGTTTGGGGTGAGGGGGTAGTGTGTAGGGTTGGTATTTATAGGGTTAGGCTAGGGTTATGGTAGATGAAGGGTTTTAATTTTAAAAAAATGTAAAAATGTATTAAAAAATCATTAAAAATGGAGTAAATGGGGGTTAATGGTGTCTCTGGAAACGATCTCAGTAAATGAGGCATGCAGGGGGGTTCAGAAGCCCAAGAGCCACAATTATTCAGTTGACAACTCAGCCGAATCGGCAACTCCGGCCGGCGGCGGCGGGCCGAGTCGGCCGGTCCGCCGGCCGAGTCGGCCGATCTGGGCCGAGTTTGATGGTCGGAGGGTGCCTCGTCGTTTGGTGATCTCACTGGTACATTTATTTTTTCTAGGGTGGTGGGATTTTTGGGAGTTAATACGTGTTGACTGTTGGTATTCTAAAAATTTCAAAACAAAATAATATTAAAAATAATATGGGGTATGGGATTTGAACTCTGGTGGCTTGATTCAACAATGCAAGGTATTACCAATGAGCTACAAGCTCCTTCTTGTAATTATGGAGTTAAATAATTACTTAAAATAATAACAGTAAATGTAAATACCCCAAATATACATTAATTTTTAAATCAAATTTTTTGTACACTAAAAATGGAGTTGTTACATTCTTTTAATTTGTAATTAAAAAGCAAAATAATTACTTATATCTTGTGCTCAGGCTAAAATACCCCTTTATGGATTTTGAAAAAAATTTGTTTAGGAAATTTAGGGTTGTTACATCCGGTCTAACATCTACCAAGTAAACTACAGGACTAAACTATCAGACTAATCGAAAGGGTAAGGAAAACTAGCTAAGTCTGCGTCGATAAATATATATAGTAGTCGGTGATCCCGCCTCAATAGAGTCACATACAATAAAAATATAATACGACATTCTCGAATCATGAGTACGGATCTATCATCATATTTATATCTCGTACGGTAAATCTATCGTACGGCATCCAAAAATTGGGGTACGGGTCGCCTATCACATATGCATCAATATTCGTATGGTATCATTATCACTATATCATGAACATAGTACTGATCTAAGTCTAGTACATACCGATACCATCAATATATATCTGCATGTGTATGAAAACGCATTGCCCACCAATCCGCTAATATAATATGTCGTATCTCATAACACAACCCAATCACATCACCTATTTTACGGCATCATGCCCAATCACATCGACTCATCTCCAAGTATCATATACTATTCTCATCATCCGTGTATATGTATATATATACACACACACACATACATACTCACATATATATATATATGTGTGTGTGTGTGTGTGTGTCCCCATATACGCACAAGAAATAAAAGTATGCGTGCGTGTGTGCGTGTACCTTATTCTAGGGTTTCGAGACTAAAAACTAACTAACGACACTATCATCCAATTACACTAAAATTTAACCTAAAATCACCTAAGCATTTCATGCTAAGTATACACATCTCACAAAATAACACACATATATATATATATAACGCATCAAATGCTACAAAATTGCGGTATATAACGCATCAAATGCTACAAAATTGCGGGGGTGCTATACGCCATCCACCCGACTTCCCCCATAGATATATATCTACTCACCTGAACGCCTCAGCTAATCTGATCCGATTTCAGCTCTATCATTTCCGCGTCGCGTCCAATAGCTCTGCACTCGATCTTAGCAACGTACACAAGGAAATAAGAGAATAAATATAAATAGTCGCGGACACAAACAATACAAGTCAACCACGCGTATTAACTCGACGCGCACACACTTGGTGCATGAAACGCGCTGCGACAACCCCAAAAACTACAACTAGGGTCGCAATACATGACAACACCAAACCAAAAACCCAATCGCACTAATCGCACGTTCACAACACATTAAATATATATGAAATAGGGTGCAAATCATCAAAACCTTAAAACTTGATCAAATCGATTTATTTCAAGAAACCTAGTAAGCATAAATTTCCATTTTTTTTAAAACTTGATATTTTAACAATTCTAGTGGCCACAATACTCACTAAATATCTTAATTAGGTCACACAACTATTAACTAGATTTTTAATATCACTTATTTTCATAATTCTAAAAATCTAGTTTGCAAAATATCTTAATTAGGACAGTTTAAAAATAACAATTTGCAAATTAGCAACTATCTTAGATTCTAGCATGCTTAAGATATGAAACTACACATCACAACCAATATCAAGGGTTGGATTTGGAGTTTGTGTGAGTTTGTATTGATTTTTGATGAATTTTGCAAGATTTTTGATGTGGAATGAGATGGGAATTTGGGAGGGGGAGCTGCTGGAATGGGAGGCTCGGCTAATGATGAGAGGGAGAGGAAATGAGTGAGGTGGGAGAAAAAATATCAAGTAAAGAAAACCCATACCTCACACATTAACACCCATGCCTTCATTGTTTAATGTTTTCTTTCTATTTCCTTTTCTTTTTAAACTTGAAGTGGGGAAATGATGTGGGAATTGGGTTGCTAATTTGGGGAGCTCGAAATGAGAGGGGGAGAGGTGAGTTGAGTGAGGGAGATGACCATACCCCAATAAGACATGCACCATACCATAAATTATCCATTTAATTTATTTATTTCAATATTCCCTTCATCTTTTCTATACAAATAAAACTAGAACCAACCAAAATTTAATTTTTTTTGAACATGTTACAATATGTGTTTAGATGTGTCAAGGTTCACAAAACTTGTATTAACTCATTCCAATTTGTAATTATCGCTAATTAAATGTATTAGTGCAAGTTTAAAATAATTAATTAAGGAAAATATTTAAGTAAACTAGAAATTTACAAGTGACCAATTAAATACCAAATACTAGTAATTATATAGCTAGAATAGGTATATTTAAGTCTATGTCGAAAAATAATTATTTCCTGGTTTTTACGGAAAACATCAGTTATTTTACTAATTATCCGAAATTTCACCTAAACGATTTTCAAAACATTACAATCTTCCCCCTTTAAAGAAATTTGGTCCCCGAATTTAAATTAAAACTTTCCCCCCAATTACTAAAACATTTTAGCAAAGCATTCAAATTGACGGGGCTCTGAAATCTTAAATACTTAAGACACATCTCAGCGCAATGCATGCGCATGAAAACGAGTATATAACTCAAATCAAAACTCCGTCAAGCCTCACGCAATTATCGGAGTCATGGTGAAGATACAATGTCAAAGTCTAATATGAAAACCAATATGGTATAATCAAAACTATAACATGTATGTAGTACGCAACGTTGAAAATTCGTCAAAACATCTGAAAGAAATGCATGCCAAACCTTTTCAAGTCGGTGTGCGATGCACGTATCACTGCACAGTGGCGGACGTCTATTGTAAGAAAATAACTATACACACACACACACACCCTTTGTTTAACATACATGTCCCGCCGTTTTGAAAAATACTTTAGAAGGGTTTCCTTAGTTAATTGTCTCGTGTCATCTCGGACACGTAGGTAAATACTGAGACTATAGCTCTTTTTGGAAATCCCTTCGATAACTATCAATGCATGCAAAAATATATTCAGGTACTGTCCTCTGACTAGTCATGCTTAGTACTAAAACAAATAGTAAATATCATAAAAAATTACTGCTCCACAAGAATCAATCCCAAAATGTGCATAAGAATGCCGCGTGCGTCTGGTGCACACGGAAATCGAAATCCATGAATGTGCCATACATGTGCACAGAAACAAAATCTAAGTGCAACGGGTGTGCATGAAGCAACTGTCAATGGCAACGGGTGTGCCTGACAGCAATATCAGGTGCATCTGATATGTACGAAGAATCCCGATTTAGTGCATCTGGTGCGCACCAAAATCGCATCAAGCGCGTCAAGTATGCGCAAAATCCAACTCAAGTGCACAAGGTGTACGAAAACAATATCGAATATTACAATCGAAATCGACGGTATACAACAAATCTCAATTCAAGTCAGGTATACCGTGGTATATAATCTCACAACCATGTGCATCAGCATGCACAAAATCGAATCAAAATACTAAAAGTGCATGGAAACTACACCGAAAGCACAAGTCAAATCACATGCATACCATAGGCATGAAATCAAAATCAACACCTCAAATGACATCAAATCGAAGTCAGGTGCAACTGTGGTGCACAAAATCTCAATCATACAAACAAATCGCCCAAAATACCGAAATCAAAGATGGCGGAAACAGTCCCGCTTTGGCACATCCTCTAAAGATCTCTAGCCAACTGTCATGGTCACTCGTAACATGTGTCGTCGTCGATGCCGAACTCTGGCCTACTGGGTGTGCGTAATATAACCGATCCTGGGTCCAAGTCTTCTCGTATTGTATTTCAGAAAGGTTCGGCCGAGATCTCTCCCAAATCTCGTTTCTGCTGAACTGCCCGGAAGTCATCATCCTTTACTAAATCTATTTCTCGTTCCGGAACGGCTGCATACTCATCATGACTCCTTCTAGAAAATATATCCATATACAACGCCTCTGCATGCGTATTACATCTCTGATATCAGCGGAGTGGAACGTCATCCCATCAAGATCTCATACGAACCTTTTACTCCACTTTTCTCTAACGTCGACTGATTCAGACTCGTCTCTTCGTGGCTGCATGGACTGCTCTCCAACGACTATAATCATATCTGGAGCCTCCCAAGCAATGTATCCCATCACATGATATCCGAACGACGTCAAACTTTTCGATCGATTCGTCAAAGTTCCATAATCCCCCAAGAGCTCAACATCTTGAGTACAGTTTAATAAGATTCAGTACATGCCACAGTACCCATGGACCAACCGTAGAAGGGCAAACCCAAGACTCATTAATGGCACCGCGGAACTGCCGCAAACCCTAAGATTTCAAAGCGTTCTCATGGTCATTATATCGAGTTAGGGTTTCATTCTTCTAGAGGATCCACGGAATTACTTGCATATTTTTCCGAATATTTTAAACTTGGAAAAATGGGTTTATGACATTCAATCGTTTTCTTCCGACTCCCAACATACCTGCGTGAAGTCTTCTCTAGCTGAAATCAATCAATCTGATGACCTCGCATCGGGGTAAGCGAATGAACCACATGTCCTAGTCATTCATCCAAGGGTGACTGGCAATTTTCTATCATATCTCTAAGTACAACTCGTGTTGCATTAGCTTCGAACATCTGAGGCGATATCTCGTCATTCGCAGCAACAACTAGCTCATTCGTCCGCACGCTAAACAGTGTCTCAATCATCAAAATAACGGTGCATTGACGGTCATCACATTCTAGCCGGCCTCTATCAATGGCCCAATCCTCTGGTGCTGATCTGCACGTTTGAGAAATTTTGCAAAAGAAATCCATCAAACGCTCATGGCGTGAAAAACACAATAAAACGACACATCTATGCAATCGTGTGTCACTGGAATACATCCTGGTTAGTTCTCGTCCAAGACGAGCTCGTGCTGATCGCACTTCTAGCCACAGCTCTCTCTACCTATGCAATCGTGGTAACAAAACTACCAACCGATATCGATGAGGATAGATCATAGGAATATAATACTGTGCAAAGAAATGTACATCCTAAGGCTTCTTAAGCGGAGTAGCGTATCGTAAGTATGCCGCGGAACATACACAAGGTACGTCACTTTCCTTAAGTCACCTACTCCATCAACCAAGGTCAACCTACGCGACGAAAGTTCTGGTCTAATACCCCCTCGACCAAGTCTAAGTTCCGTATGGTCAAGCCTAGGTTCCGAATATATATATGCCGTAGACTCCGCATAGTCAAACATAGACTCGAACCAAGCTTAACCTAGCGCTCTGATACCAACTTTGTCATGACCCGAAATAGCACGTGACTAGCACTTAAATATATGAAATTTATAGGACCACATCTAATTCAAGTAAGCCAAAAATCCCAAAAATCTAAACCATTTGAAAGAAGGAAATGAAGGAAAACTTGTTTTAAAATTTGCATATAATCACTTTGAAAATTCGTAGTAAACCTTTTTAAAATATCAAGTCTTTTCCGAAAATTTCGGCAGAGTCTCCTTTGTAAATGCTGGCCCCAAACGGGTACAAATATGAATATATGAATAAAGGCATCCCCAAGCGGGAGCTAGCTCTTCGCCAATTGGCGGTCACAACCACGCAAGCAATATAATATACAACGCCGAAGTGCGAGGATCAAAACTCAAAAGGAAACCAATATCATCAAGAAAACCATAATAATACATCGCGCGACTCTAAGGTCGAAAGAATATATACTGATCTTCTAGGTCTAACAAATAATACAAGTCTGGTTGATGGAGTTTACTAGATACAACTGAAATAATTCAAGTACAATGGTGGTCACGATGCGAGTGAACCCACCTACCAAAACAATCAGCCGAAATGAGGTAGTGTGCCAGCAAAACCGTCAAGAAAACCTGTACGGCAAAACCTGCAAGTAACTGTGGCACAACGGGGGTGAGTTGCCAACTCGTGAGTAGAAAATATCACCGAGCAGAAATCGTATGTATGACTCAATCCTAGGTCATACGGTAATATATATTCTTAATATAATATCCTGAACCATCTACACATAAGTGTAATACCACGTGCTCATGTCAGTGCCTTAGTTAGCAACATATCATAAATATGATGTATAAATGCATCGAAATAAAAACAGAATACATTATGAATAAGAAAATTGTTTTCTTTATTTAGTGAGATTTCTGTATATATAAATCGAGATATAATCAATGAAATCAACATAAAATCTGTGTCAAGCATCGACACAAAACATAAATCCCAATATCCGAAATCTCGGGCTTCGGCTATCCAGACTGACCCATATCATAATATCTCAATATCTCAAAGTCTCAATATCTCGGACTCCGGCTATCCGGACTGGCCCCTCATCAAATCTCACGACTACGTCGGTATCCTCCGGATATCCGCCGCGTCACAAATAACCGGTCGGTAGTGCTCTTCTGCCAGGCTCAACGCCATCATCTGCGACCATCTTGCCCCGGGGTACCGCACTGGGTCCACCATGCACCCACAGACGGTTCCTTCTCCTCCTCGAATCGGGTGTATGATATCGCTCAAGAGCCGAGAAAACTCATGGTGGACATATCTCATATAATATCACGAGAAAACCGCAACTTGTATTTTAAAATGATAATCAGTCTTTATAAAATCCTTACGGTTTCTCTAAATCCAGAAATCTCATGGAAAATCCGAAATCTCAAAATGAAAGGTCAATAACAGTGAATACCGGGCTCCGGCAATCCGGACTGGCCCATAATTTCGCATGGCAAATGAATATATAAATATGCATGGAAAATCACAGTAATAAATGCAATATCTAAATTAGCATATAAAGGCATGCGCACTAGTATTATGTCGAAACTATCAGCTAGCAATTTATACTAATGAAATAGTATTTTCTAATGTGTACGTGACATAACAATTACCGATGAAGATGTGTGTGAGCCGGCAAGCAGGTGTACGTGTAGCATACGCATCATCGATAATGGTGTTGGTGTCCTGACAGTATGGTTTCATAATAACAATAAAAATACATTTAAACATGCAATACAATACGATAAGAACAACATGAATATATAGAAATGAATAGTAAATGCAACAATAAGAATCTACATTAGATATATGAGTCATACAGTTTGTCATTTGAAATAACACGAATTGTGGTGTTTAGAAAATAGGGGCTACGATGTTTTTAAGAATGATACGTCATTTGAAATATCCGTAGTACCCCTTGGCCTGTCTGTAAAGTATTCACGATTCGTTGGTTTTGGAAATAAGTATGACTCGAGTCCGGTCTAATATCTACCAAGTAAACTACAGGACTAAACTATCAGACTAATTGAAAGGGTAAGGAAAACCACCTAAGTCTGAATCAATAAATATATATAGTAGTCAGTGATCCCGCCTCAATAGCGCCACATACAATAAAAATATAATACGACATTCTCGAATAATGAGTGGGGATCCATCATCATATTTATATCTCGTACGGTAAATCCATCGTACGGCATCCCAAAATCGGGATACGGGTCGCCTATCACATATGCATCAATATCCGTATGGTATCATTATCACTATATTATGAACAGGGTACTGATCTAAATCTAGTACATACTGATACCATCAACATATATCTGCGTGTGTATGAAAATGCATCGCCCACCAATCCGCTAATATAATATGCCGTATCTCATAACACGACCCAATCACATCACCGATCTCACGGCATCATGCCCAATCACATCGACTCATCTCCAAGTATCATATACTATTCTCATCATCCGTGTATGTGTGTGTGTGTGTGTGTGTATACATACTCACATACATATATGTGTGTGTGTATGTGTGTGTGTGTGTATCCCCATATACACACAAGAAATAAAAGTATGTGTGCGTGTGTGCGTGTACCTTATTCTAGGGTTTCGCGACTAAAAACTAGATAACGACACTATCATCCAATTACACTAAAATTTAACCCAAAGTCATCTGAGCATTTCATGCTAAGTATACATATCTCACAAAATATATATATATATATATATAACGCATAAAATGCTACAAAATTGCGGGGGTGCTATACGCCATCCACCCGACTTCCTCCATAGATATATATCTACTCACCTGGACGCCTCGGCTAATTTGATCCGATTTCAGCTCTGTCATTTTCGCGCCAAGTCCGACGCTTCTGCACCCGATCCTAGCAACGTACACAAGGAAATAAGAAAATAAATATAAATAGTCGTGGACACAAACAATACAAGTCAACCACGCGCATTAACTCGACATGCACACATACTTGGTGCATGAAACACACCGCGACAACGCAACAAACTATAACTAGGGTCGCAATACGTGACAACACCAAACCAAAAATCCAATCGCACTAATCGCGCGTTCACAACGCATTAAATATATATGAAATAAGGTGCAAATCATCAAAACCTTAAAACTTGATCAAATCGATTTATTTCAAGAAACCTAGTAAGCATCAATTTCCATTTTTTTTTCAAAACTTGATGTTTTAACAATTCTAGTGGCCACAATACTCACTAAATATCTTAATTAGGTCACACAACCATTAACTAGATTTTTAATCTTACTTATTTTCATAATTCTAAAAATCTAGTTTGCAAAATATCTTAATCAGGACAATTTAAAAATAACAATTTGTAAATTAGCAACTATCTTAGATTCTAGCATGCTTAAGATGTGAAACTACAGATCACAACCAACATCAAGTGATCAAACCCTAACTTCAATTCAAAACTCTTACTTGAATTTCCAAAACTAGAAATCGAAACTATACTAATACCTAAATAAGCTTGATTTTAAGAAATTTACCAACAATTAACCAAAGGGTTAAAATTATACCTCCACAAATTTCACAAATTTAGAGATCTCACTTGAAATCTAACCTCCCAAACCTGCTTCTTTTCACCAAGATCCATACAAGAGTAGCCAAGGAAAAATGGGTAAGGGTTGGATTTGGAGTTTGTGTGAGTTTGTATTGATTTTTGATGAATTTTGCAAGATTTTTGATGTGGAATGAGATGGGAATTTGGGAGGGGGAGCTGCTGGAATGGGAGGCTCGGCCAATGATGAGAGGGAGAGGAAATGAGTGAGGTGAGAGAAAAAATATCAAGTAAAGAAAACTCATACCTCACACATTAACACCCATGCCTTCATTGTTTAATGTTTTCTTTCTATTTCCTTTTCTTTTTAAACTTGAAGTGGGGAAATGATGTGGGAATTGGGCTGTTGATTTGGGGAGCTCAAAATGAGAGGGGGAGAGGTGAGTTGAGTGAGGGAGGTGACCATACCCCAATAAGACATGCATCATACCACAAATTATCTATTTAATTTATTTATTTCAATATTCCCTTCACCTTTTCTATGTAAATAAAACTAGACCCAACCAAAATTTAATTTTTTTTGAACAGGTTACAATATGTGTTTATATGTGTCAAGGTTCATAAAACTTGTATTAACTCATTCCAATTTGTAAGTATCACTAATTAAATGTATTAGTGCAAGCTTAAAATAATATAAAAAAATAATTAATTAAGGAAAATATATAAGTAAACTAGAAATTTATAAGTGACCAATTAAATACCAAATACTAGTAATTATATAGTTAGAATAGCTATAT
Organism: Agapanthus africanus; assembly: GCA_030015575.1. Taxonomy (NCBI): domain Eukaryota; kingdom Viridiplantae; phylum Streptophyta; class Magnoliopsida; order Asparagales; family Amaryllidaceae; genus Agapanthus; species Agapanthus africanus. The sequence goes on along the minus strand of CM057338.1, from coordinate 980,391,216 downwards.
TTAAGTTTATGTCGAAAAATTATTATTTCCTGATTTTTACGGAAAACACCGGTTATTTTACCGATTATCCGAAATTTCACCTAAACGATTTTCAAAACGTTACAACAACATCCCATAAGACCCTACATATTTATTCAAATATTAAAAATTTGCTTATAAACATTATACAATTTAAAATATTTAGTTCAATTTCATTACCTAGCACGTTTGTTCAGTGCATTAGCTGAAAATTCGTTGGGTGGATTGTCGCAATCTTGATCTGTGACAATCACTTGGTTGATATCATGTCTTACTAACGTATTGATGGACGGCACAAAGTGGTTTGGATCGTTGGTACATTCAATAGACGGACTGAGATATGTTATCGCCTCTTCCTCGTCACTCTCATCTTCAGAGTCACTCAATGTCGACGCATTATAATAATCTTTTGGTTTCCAACGACAAACAACACTCCAGTCAGCCTTCTTCAGGTCCCGAGGATAATATATTTGTGTTGCTATCAATGGAAATATAAAGTTATCGTATTCGTAGGTTGTTCGTTTGGTATTTACCAAAGTGAGTTTGTATTCATCGACCTTCATGCCCCGTTCAAACTTGGTATTGTATCATCTGCATTGGATTATAAAAAATGGGGCAGTCTTATGAATGTATGAGACCGCTATAATCTGCTCAATAACACCGTAATAGGGATTTCCTCTGTCGTCGGAGGTTGCGACGCCGCTATTTTGCATAGCTCTAATGCGTTCTGTCCTTTCGATCTCAAATTTGTAGCCGGAAACCCCGTATCCGTTGTAAAACCCGGTTGCAATCGATGGACCGATTAAAAGGTCCTGGACCTCCCTATCAATCTGCTCACCACGATTCATTTGTCCATCAATTTCTCTCTACACCAAGCGACGAAAGTACGTCTCTGTTCTTTCTCGATTCTGTCATCTGACCATGTCCTAAGATTCGATCTCTTGATTATAATTTTGTGCCCTCTGTTCGTTAATTTACAGTTATATCGGTTAGATTATACTCAATTTCAAACGGTTTAAATGGATGAAATTAGAAAAATTTACTCTGCATATTTAGCAAAACGTTCGTTGTTTAGTAAGATGAATGCATGTAAACCGCCAATGAGATCGTAAGATATATTTTTTAGCCTTCATGCTCTAACTGAACTGTCAGGAACACGCGGCGGTTTGTTCAGTTTCGTCCTAATATCGTTGTTAAGGACAAAAGCATAGAAAAACGCCACTTCTTCCAAAAGATAACTTTCCGCAATCGAAACTTCAGGATGATACTTATTGCGAATATATTTTTTTAAAGTTAATAAATATCTGTTGAAAATAATAGATATTAATAATCCATGATAATGTTTTGCAATTTAAATGATTAATAATAAATATTTTCATACCTCTCGATGGGATATATTCAACGGTAATGCACTAGACCGTCAACCTTGACCTCGGTTGCCAAATAGACGGACATGTGAACAATAATATCGAAAAATAGAGGTGGAAAGATAGTTTCGAGCTTGCAAAAGATCATAGGAATATCTTTTTCGAGCTCTGCTATCTCATTGACGTTGACGTTTTTGGAACACGGTTGTCGAAAATAAATGCAGAAGTCGTTAAGAACGAGACCAACTTCGGATTTTACTGATGCTCTCAGGCATAAAGAAAAAAGATATTGCATCAATATGTGGTAGTAGTGGCTCTTGAGTCCTACGATTTTTTCATTTTCTACTTGTACCTATTTGGAAATATTTGAAGAGAAACCATCAGGGACTTTCAATTCTTTCAATATCCGCAGGAACCGCCGCTTCTCCTCTTTGTCCAGCTTGTAAATTGCTGGTGGGATCTCGTAATAATCTAGTTTATCAGTCACAGGCCGATGATGCAATTCATCTTTAATGGACAAACCATCAAATTCTGTCAAATCAAGGCGGGTGTTAAGATTGTCCTTCGTTTTTCCATCTTTACAAAGCAGAAGATTGATGGCGTATTCAGAGACGCTCTTCTCGATATGCATAATATCTAAATTATGGCGGAGCTGTAGATTGGACCAGTACGGAAGTTGAAATAAACTACTTAATTTCTTCTAACCATTTGTACATGGTATTGCACCTTTATTTTGTTTCTTTCCGAATGTGATATTCCGATAACCTCTCTATTGTTGCAATATGTCATTACCGGACAATAGTTTAGGAGGCCTACCAATCTCCATCTTTCCGATGAATAATTCTTTATTCTTTTTGAATCTGTGAGTTATAGATAAGAAACGTCGGTGACCCCTAAACGACTCTTTCCCGCCAAACTTCAAACGTATGGCACTCGTATGCATATGATAACTGGGGCAAGCAAGCTTATCTTGAATTATCCACCCCGACAGCATGCCGTAGGCTGGAAAATTATTAATAGTCCACAACAAAGCAGCCCGTATCTGAAAAAATTGTTTACCATCTACGTCATAGGTTCTCACGCCAGGTTCCCACAACAATTTTAACTCATCGATCAAGGGTTGAAAGTACACGTCGATATTTTTCCTAGGAGACGATAGACCATCGATTAAAAGCACCAAGGTAAAATAAGACTACGTCATAACCCTCCATGGCGGCAGGTTGTATATAGTCACCACAACGGGCCAAGTGCTGTGAGTACGCCTGCCGCGAACTAACCCCAATGGACTGAAACCGTCGCTCACAATTTCCAGCCTCACGTTATGAGGGTCTACGCCGAATGAAGGATGCTTTTCATCAAAAACTTTCCACGATATCGAATCTCTGGGATAACTCATTTTTCCCTCTTCACGAGGCACTTTATGGAGCCACCGCATTTCAGACACCGTCTCCTCACACATAAATAACCGTTGCAGTCTCGGTATTAATGGAAAATGACGAAGAATCTTCACGAGCATATCACTCGACTGAGGGTCTTTCTTAGGCTTGAATCGGCTGGTCCCGCACACGGGGTAGTTTCTGAGTGTTGCGTGTTCATTCCGGAACAAAACACAATCATTCTCACATGCATGTATCTTATGTTACTTCAATCCGATATTTGTGATTATCTTTTTCATCTCGTACCAGCTCGATGGCACTTCATTTTCGTCGAGAAAAGCTTTCTTTAGGAGTTCTAGGAGATTGGCGAAAGACTAGTCATTCCTTCTATTCACTTAATCTGGAAGACACTTACAAATAATGACAGTTTTGAAAACCCTTTACAATTTGGATATAATGAGATCTTAGAGTCAGCCCTATTCTCCAATAACGAGGCTCCGGTACTTTCTGTATCATAAGGAAGTCCAGCGGCATTTATAAGGTTATCCATGTCATCGATCGGCACAAATACAACATCATCTTCTTCGACGGTTTCGTTTTCTTCAAACTGCCATTTCTCTTCCTCCTTTTCTTCTACTATTTCTTGCCACTCTGCAGTTTCCGTTTTGATGAATTTGTTTCTCGTCTCTTGCACCATGCCTCATCTCGCGTTACAACAACTTTTTCTCCGTGAAGTTCCCACGTAGTGTAATCTCTAACGAAACCGTATCTCACGATGTATAACTCAACTTCTGACTTCTTGAGCAATCTCTTATTCATACACTTAGAGTAAGGACAATAGATTCCATGCTCTTTCGGTAACCCAAGACATGCGTAGGCAAGATCGGTGAAAAGCTAACATCGTCAACGAAAAGCGGTTGACTCTCGAGAGAGTATCGACGTACACCCAACTCTTGTCGTGGAGGTACGGGAATGCCATATTGGAACAGCTCGGACGAAGCAAGATTCCTATAGACAAGACACATCGGATTAAGATTTCTTGACAGATATACGATAGACGGGATACTAAGAAGCGTTAGTGCTGGGTTTAATTGACGACTTGGTTAATTTAAGTTTCAATTGACGATTTAGCTATAAAGATTATCAAGGACCGAGAGAAAATGCTTATAGGTAGGGAGTTAGATTCTTCTTCCAAGAAAGATGATGATGATGTTAAATGTTCTATATTGAATGTCGAGAGTAACGGCTGTAGGGGGTAAGGCAACTATTCCATTAAGAATGTATAAAGTATACACCCATTCACTTGTGCTTTCATCCGTTTCGAGAAAATTTCGGCAGCATCTTCCCGCTATTTTCCGAGTACACTGTAATAGAACAGATAATCGTTTCAATGCTGTGAAACACCATTAAAACGAACATTTAATCTATTTTTGTACATGGAGAACCAGCGGAAAGATACCGACAAAATATCCCGAAACGAATGAAAAACATAAGTGAATGCAAGTATCTGTTTAATACATTCCTAACTTGTCTACACGGAACAAATCTATTGGTTATCATATGATCGAATATTAATTCGTCATATAGACTACGCGGCGGTTGTTAGAAACGGAACAATAACGTTCAGTGTTTAATAACCTTCGTATAGTTTTATATCACGACGAACACCGAACGTATGTTAACCGATAGACAGGAACTAAGTCATGTTTTTATTTTCATATATGATTATCGATGAGAATATGAAAATTTCATATTATCATCAAGTTTCATACACTTACTTTAAGATTTAATTTGGATTGATTTTACGTTTACGTATCAATTTCAAGATTTCAAAGTTTTTGGTTTAGGGTACAGTTTTTTAAAGTTAAGGGTTTTCTTAATCGAGTTTAAGATTTTGGATTTAGGGTTAGCGTTAGGGTGTGATTTAACAATGGTTCTATGTAGAGGGGAACGATGATGAATTAAGGTTCTGTCTTGAATTAAGGTTGTGACCCCCTGACAATGCTCAATGCGACAATGCTCAATGATGGTGGATTGTATATAGGTTGGGATAAAAAGAATAATGAGGATGTCACGATCAATGATATAAGGTTATTTCCGAAACTTGACGTATCCTGAATGTGTTGATTGATGTTAGACAAGTGAAATATTATATCATATGTTATGTTAATGATATATAGCTCTGATCGGTTACAAAAAGTCTCGTTTCAAGATCTAGTAAGCTCTAGGCCTTGGGGAGTGAAAATTGCGGTAATGGTGAAAAGCAATGTTTTTGTTTCGCGAACTCCATACAAAAGTATCTAATAAAGATTGGCAATGATTTAACCCCCAACCCAAACACCTAACTCTAATTAACCCTAACCTCCTAACCCTAACCCTAACTAAACCCCAACCGGCTCTAATTAGCCCCCAATCCAAACCCCTAACCCTAAACCTAACACTAACCCTATGCCTAACACTAACCCTAACCTATTCTTAACCCTAACCCTAACCCTAACCCATAAACCCTAGCTAACCATAACCCTAACCTTTATCCCTAACCCTAACCTAAACTCTAGCTAACCCGTCCCCTCAACCGAAACCCTAACCCATATGATCCTGCCCCTACAACAACAACTCCAAAATTTAATTTTTGATAACAACAACAACATGAAGAATCAACAACAGTATATACATCAGCAGCAGCAACAAGATCAACACAAACAAAATTTAATTTTTGGGAGCTAATTAAAATTTTAAAATTATATCCACAATTTTAAAATTAAACTATTTTTATACTTACATGTAGCCGATCAAAGACCAGAGACTGCTCGAGCGGCGGCGGTGAGCTTCGGCGAGCTAGATCTGGGGCTAGGGCGAGGCGCCGACGGCTTCATGAAAAAGTAAAAAAAAAATGATACAATAACGCCTATGATATTATTTCATGGATACAGTGATCAGTAACTAACAGGAGATAGACTTTTCGTGAAAAAGTTAAAAAGAAAAAAAAAAAAAAAAAAGAAGCTAACCCTATTAACAAAGTCCCCATCTTTAGGGTTTTGTCATTGTCTCACAATGACTTTGTGTTCCCAAGGGGCCCCATAATATGTCTTGTTTCTCCCTTCCATGCCTCTGGAGAGTTGTTATCCATGTGTCTTGTATAATAGCTCAAATATTTTTACTGTTTTGTTTGCTTTTGACCATTCTCTTTTCTAGCCTTTTGTTTCCTTTCCCCCTTTCCTACATCTTGTGCTTTGTTTTGTTTACATGCCTCATGCTTTCAGAATGTTGAGTTGTCACCCAATTACCCATGATATCCCTTCACTTGTGCCAAGTTTAACTGGATTCGCAATTTCCCAAAATCCCAGGATACGGGATATGTTTTCATTTCGTCGAGATCTTATCCTTTGTCTTGGAGAATCCTGCAATTATAACCGATGTCGCCATTGATGTTTGGCGCCAAATTATTCCGCTAATCATGCATCCAAATTTCGACCGCACGTCATAATCTCCGCCTTCACGTACATCGTATCTGAATTGCCTATTTGATGCAAAGTTCGATAGAACGCGAATTGTGGTTAGATGTTAATAATCTAATGTGAAATATGATTTGATCCTTTGAGTTGCAAACTTATATGGACCACATTACAAAGGCGGTCTCCATCCCAATTCAATAGGTTGTATTTTTGCACGGAGAGGTTGAATCAACATGGATCATCTTATCATGTATTTTGTTTCTTATTTCTTATATTGTATTGGATTCGGATAGGACTTGCAGATATCCTAGCGGTCCAGCATTGTATTGGCGTGCTTCTTCAAGACCATGATCGTGCACGATTGATGGTTTCTTACAAGGAATTAGATTGATGGGTTCGTAGAAGGAATTAGACATTCGAACTCTACCGCATGTGGTAAACACACCGACACGTCGATATTATTAACTTCTCTAATGCAAAATTATCCACAGTTTGTGGCAAACTTTTTCCAGCTGTCGCCATATTAACTGAATGAATTAGTGGTGACATCCATCGACAATCTGGGACCAATTGGCCTACACTTTGGCAACCACCAAAAAATTGACCTCATCAACACACATTTTAATTTTATTTTTTCCAAACATACACTATAGCTAGAGGTCTAAGGATGAAAACAAAAAATAAAAGACAACCATATCTCTTTATATTTGTTCCATATCCTTTCTCAACCAATGCAACATGATATCTCATCTACAAATAGTACTCCCTAGATCCATAAATTAATATTTTTTTTTGGTTGTGGGGTGTTATGAGGGGGCGTGAGATTATAATGGAGGTAAATTTGGTAATCGGTTGGTGTTAAGAGAAAAAAAGTTGGCAGTGGGTAATCTAGCAGGTAATTCTAGAATACCATGAAATATTACCATACTTGTTTAGTGTAAACGGTATTCTCGGAAATATAGGATTACCATGTTAATCAAATGAGCCCATTTTATGGTAATTCTATTCTCCCCAAAACATATGTCTATCTCAGATTACCACGAAATATTCCTGTCTAATATGAAAAGACCCATAGTCACCCGCCGCCGGCCTCCATTGCCACCCGCCGCCCTGTCAGTCCCGCCGCCCATCGTCGGTCGTTCGCCGCCTGGCCCACTGTCCATCAGCCGTTTGCCGCCGGCCGGCCGCCAGTCATCGCCGATTGTTCATCAGCCAGTCGGCGCGATCGGACATTCGCCGCCTGCCAGTCATGGTTCGTCGCCGGTCATCCGCCGGCCCGCCGCCGATTGACCGTTCATCGTCGGCCTCATCGCCGGTTGTACATATATATTATCGGGAATGATTAAATTATACCAAGCACGTTAATGCAAGATTTCTTGGAATTAGATGCCCAGTCATCTCATTTTCAGGAATGCAAGGATTCCCAGTAATCTTCCACTTCATATACTAAGCGCAACATAAAGGAAAATGGTCTCTAGAAAATGCATGGTCTCTAGAAAATGCCAGGGACACCCACATTCTCCCATTTCAATCTCTGTGTAACTCTCCATGCTCTTAATTAATATTTGCACATTAGATCTTTGCTTTCGGCTAGAAAACAATGGGTCAAAAAATTATGGGAACTCTCAAATTGGATGAACACATGAAGAAATTTTTTTTGCATGACCTAGAGCACTGTGTTTTATGTAGGGGAGACTTGATGAATTATGGGTATCGCGGTAAATTGAAGTACTCATAATTTAATATCTTAATAAACGTGAAAAATGCTAAAACGATTATTTTTAAAGTGGGAAGAGTATCTATTTGGAATTAATGATATTTCATTTGTTTATTGTGCTTAGAGTAATAAGGTCTAATTAAAAATTACTACAAAAGAACAGAGTTGGGGAGCTTTTTCAAGAACAGTATAGCATAAACCCTAATAATTTCAATTTACAATAATGCATGTCGCATTGATAGGCTTAAGCTAAGCTAGGGCTTAAGTTTTAAAAGCAATAGATTATTAAAGTGAGATTAATGTACGCTAAACTAGAAGGAAAGTTCTTGAGCTAAACAATGCTGTATTACTATATATTTATATATAGGATGAAACCGAGGCCTTGTGAGATTGATTATTCCGTAAAGCAGGGAAGATCAGCAAATATAACATATATCTTGTTGCAAATAGTTTGGACATTGTCCTGTGTTGATGCAGCAGGCGGAGACATGAGATTAATGTTTGGTTGTTGCTTAAATTAAGCTAAACACTAACGATGAATTGCTGTGAGAATATTACAGCTGCAAGGCTGTACTTACAAATAAAACATTGTTACTTTCAAGTATACTTCGACTAAGGACATGTTTGGTTGACCGAAAATACCGAAAGAGACGGAAGTACTTTTGAAGATACTTCCAAAAATTTGTCATGGAACCGGACTTAAAAGTTATCTTTGCTCTTAGAATTTTGAAAAAAAAGGAAGAAAACTTAGGAGCAACTTCTTGAATTTTCATGAGCAAACAAACTAGCAATGCTACTTTTTAATGGCAATTGCAATAGATTATTACTCTTTGGAACTAAGAAATAAAAACAATAAACTATTATTTTTTTCCTGTGCCTCGTGCTTCATGCTATCTTCCAGCCTAAAATGGAGGGGATCAAAATTTTAAAATAAGCATACTACATTGGATTCACGCCGTCCCTCCGAAGTTACTTCCAAATCTTTCTTCCATTAAGGGCATGTTTGTATGCTATGAAGTAGCATGGAAGTACCGGAAGTAGGCTTACTTCCGATACTTCAAGTGTTTGTTTTGACAAGAAATAACATTTGAACTTACTTGCATATGATAATGTGGATCCTATATAGAGTCCCTACTTTAAGATTTCTCTTCATGACCTCTTGGGCTTGGAAGCGGCATGGAGCACAAGAAAAGAGGAGGAAAAATACTATTTTATTCATAACATTAATTAATTTTAAGTTTCTTTCATTCTCTCTCATGCTTTTCTAAATAAAAGGTAATATAAAATAATTGCATTTATTATTTCAATAGAACTATTTTTATAACCAAGACAAACAAAAAAGTGTAAGAAAGTACTACTTACATGAACTTCTTTTTGAAGTAACTTCAAGATTACTTCTGGTACTTCCGTTCAACCAGCACTGTGAACCAAACATTTGAATCACCAAAAGCATGCCTACTTTCATGGTGCTTCATGCCATGCAAATAGGCCCTAAGGCCAGTAGTGAAAATGCTTTCAGGGACATTAAATTTCAATAATTAAATTCCATTGCAAATAATTCCAATGAGTTATTATTGCTGCTGCTTCTTCACGTAGATACCTATTAAGACTACGTACTTGAGTTCCATAGAAGATGCGCACATGGCCATATTCCCTTCTGTCTCACTAAAACATTCCAGTTTCTCAAAATATTTTCAGTGCATCATTGATGCTCTCAATTTGTGATATTTTTCTCTTCATTAAGCAATCAATCAATCCTGAAATGACTCAATTCACAGTAAAAAAAAAATATGAAGGAAAGAGAAATAAAAAATATACAATGGTCAACGCGCATGTGAAGCACGAGGAGGGGGTTTGGAGAGCAAACGGTGAAGGGACACGTGGAGAGATGCGGAAGACAAGCCGCGTTGTATGTGGTGAGGGCGGGACCATCCCAGGGACAAATGGTAGGACCCACCGCACCTGGTGCCGAACAAATGGACCTATAGATTTTGTCTTTTAAGTTGGATTATGGTTCGATTCAAACCAGGTAGATTAAGCATTTTTCATATATATTTGCATAAAATATATCTTAAAAAACACAGTTTCGCGAAACACGGGTATCACTTGCTCGTCATTGACAACATGAATGTCGGGACGGTGAATTGCTTGTATCGGTATGTATACCGGTAAATTATCGATACTTATATAAGCTGAATCGTTGACAAACAATCAGCAAGATGAATAAATTTAGAAAATGACGTGTCATTCAAAATATACTATCTACTAGTAATGAAATAAAGTATCGACCATTGTATGGATACATCCTTGCTGATTGACGCATTAGCAATGTATCTATATTTTCTTTTCATTTGATGATTTCCATCAATTTCCTTTTATGACTGGGAGAGTTTAGAAATAATCTTAGATTTCAATATGTATGTTTGCTGTATACTGATTATGGAAAGATTTGTAAGACATCGATAAGAACTGCACTTCTGTGAATCGATAAGAACTGCACTTCTGTAAACACACGGATTCAAGGCAGCAACAGTGTGTTATAGATACAAAGGTGTAAAGGCAAAGGATCATTTAAAGGATCAAGCTCGGTTGGTTTGTATATTGTTGCTATTTTTTTCTTTGTGGATGCGAATCCTTTCATAATCGAACCGGCAACCTCTCAATTTGGAGAGGAAAATTATACCCGGTTCTTCATGTAACCGGCGACATCAAAAACTATTCCTAAAGATAGGAAAATTGGAAGATCAAGCCATTGCTTATTATAGCCGAGAGATAAAACTGCATTTACCATGCATCCGCTTTAATTGCCTAAGAAACAAGTCTAAAATTTTAAATCTAGAAAAGATTACGTACTTGATATTGGTTGAAGAAGTAACATATTCATGCTCTCCAAAGGAAGTCCTGTATATTAACACACATGGAAATGAAAGATTAACAGGCCAAGATAAATATATAGACCAAATCCTGGATTGCACAATCTATATTGACCTGTCGTCACTGAAACCTGGAAATAAAATAAAAAAGGCAGTGGTAAAAAATGATAATTATATAGCGACCGTCTCTAACTTGCTATGATCATACACAACATTGTATTTAACCACCGAAGAAATTAGGCAGAACACAGCAATGACAAAATCCATAATGTAATAAGCAGTGTCACAGATTTTGCTTGTGGGAACAAGAAAAAAAAAACAAAAAAGGTTTTCGATATGAAGTAGTTTGTTTGCATCACACAGTAATATTGTACCTTGCATCATCTTCATCAACATATTTATCTCTTACATGTTTCAAGCATACAGATAATAATGAGAGTATATCCTGAATTAATCTGCATGTTATATCTATGCAGAGGGGAGCAAGGCAGTTGAGAATTCCATGAGGAAAGAGCTTTCTCAATATGCAATCACATATATAATAACTAAACATAATGCTAAGCCACACTTATATCAATCTCTCCATATGATCGAACTAACTCAAGCTTGTGCTAAAGTAATGTTCAAATGCGAGTGGTATTGCATGCATTACTTGCCCAGCTACAAAAACCATTTTAACAAATGGCAGGATTAATTGGCTTAAAGATTCAAAAGATATCTAAGTCAAGATAAATAACAGGACAAATTCCAGAGTGCAGAAACTATATCAATTTACCATCACTAGGACCTGGAAACAGACAATCAAGTCAAAAATTGAACGGCGCTTATCTACGTCACATAATAATATTTTACCTGACATACTAATAAATTAATAATCATCTCATATGTACTGACAGGAAACATTTTCAATTGCAACAGCTATATAAGCCAAGTACATAATTGTCGAAATGCTGCATCGACTTTATCGCTTTCACAGTTCTAGTATGAAGATAGTTATTAGTGTTTTGTATACACAAAGGGGACAAGGCATTTGAAAGTTTCATACGAAAACTTTCTCAATATGCAATCATATATTTAATACTAGGGGATGAGGATCACACTAGTATCAAAGTTTCCACGTGATTCAACTGCTTTATTACCCCGAGCTTGCTCTGAACAAAAATCAACCCCATGCCCTATCCTATCTTTGTGTACCAAACCCTAATCCCCTTTGTCTAGATCTCCACTTATTCTATCACTGATGGAAACTATCAACTTGCTGCATGTCTCATTCAATGGCCTTCATCACCATAATTGGGGATTTCTGATGAGTTTGTGGACGTTTCTGTCGCGTGAAAAGTTTCTAGGAAGGTAGTACAGTGTGTTACCTTCGACCAGACCACCAAAGCAATGACAGGTTATATTATATCTTTTTCTGAGAAAAATGGATAGGGTCAAAAGGGCCCTAGCTAGATAAATCATTTCATTCAGGTTATATTATATCACCATCTCTATATCCTCTTTTTCACCACTGTTTTCCTATGCATGGTTATTCAGGTGAGATAGCTCACCCGACAAAGTTAGAGACGGGAGGTCGTGGCTCCCGCAAACAAACGTTCAAACACAATCATTGGAATTCTTAGCGATTATCGTACATCCAAAACCAAACTAATAGCTAGAATTCTAAGGATTTGGAGTGACAACCAACAAATAACTAAAATTCAAGTAATGGGTTAGAGTCAGATCAGACTCTTCGAGGGAGGGAAGAAAAGCAAAACATCAATGCTTAACAAGGATTATCTCCAACAACACACAGGAGCTACAGCAAGACCACACAAGACCAGTTGAGAGCCTTCAGAAATCAACAAAAACACCATTACTTGCACGCATAATTAGAACCAGCGAATAATTAGCCACTCTTCTCCCATGCTTGCACAGAAGATTTCTGCTTTTTGAACACTTTTTTAAACCCAAGTCCATCCATTTTGACCAGAGTTGATCAGGCACCTTGATCCACCAAGTACACAAAAATACGAAATTCAAATTGTAATATAAGATATCATTTTAAAATGGGCTAAAGCACGACATGATAAATTTATAGGAATAGGACAAACCAAGGTGGTGTTAGGATGAAGGCCGTGTACTTTAAGATTGTCAGTACAATATAAGAGGTTCAAAAATCCAAAGGCCCAATACATAATCTCAAGAAGATATAAAGAGCTTGCGCCTCATCTAAAGTCATGGTACAAGTCTACTTGTACAATTAAACACACAAAAACAATTCAAATTCAATAAGAAGCTCAGGTTCAACTGCTTAACTTTGAGAGTTTAGTTGTTTTTTCAATCTCAAGCAATTACAGAGTCAGATTAAAGTTGGTTTATAAGAAAAATTCAAATCAAGGAATACTTTTTTCTAAATTGAGCATAGGGTTTAATTAATGGTTAATAGGATGCAATAAAGGTTACAAAAAGGCGATAGCTCCAAACTAAAATAGTACCCAGAGGTCTTCTTAGTCAAATAAGACTTGCCCATTCTATATGGCTTAGTCCGAGTCTTCTTCTATGTATCCGGATGTGTTCACCCTAACATATTTGCCTAATGCCTGTTTCTATTCCTTCATTTTTCCCAGATCAAACTAGAGAGGAAAACGTGGTTGGCAATATCCGCCAATGAAGTGCACAAACTAGTAACAAAAGAATGAGAAGAGAGTAAGAACAGCTCGACAAGATGGAAGACCGGAGACTGCATAATGCATAGTTGCAATAATAAAGGGAGAAAAAGCGGACGACTTCCCATATCTATGGGGAACAATTCAAAGGAACATATCTCAGCATCCCCCTGTGCTAATGAAATACATTCTTGAAACCACTATCACAACGCAAGCAAGCAAAGATCTGTATGGCTCAGCTTTGCTAGCCTACACATATAGGTAACAGCATAAACAGATGCATTAAGCAAAAGGTCGTTACAAAATGGCGCACCCTAATTTCGACCCTTAAATCTCCAATTCTGGAGAGAATATCCCCAAACTGTAATAACTCCTATATCCAAGACCCCTGAGCACCCTGTTATACTTAAGTGGCAAATTAACTAGCAGGCCTCCAGAAATTTTTATTTATTTTTAGTTAGATAGGTCATGAGCCAGAAAATTAGGTTCTTTACTAGCTCACCCTGGTTGATCTACACAAAAAGGAATACAAATCAACGCATAATAACAACCATTTGAAACCCAATGAGGCAATTCAGTTAGAAGTCGATATATTGCTAGGTTTGACTAAAATGATATGAAGTCCTGGATAAGATGATGGGTTTTTTACACCAAAGGAACAGTCACATAGAAGGGAACTCATTAATCTCTGATTTCGCAATGGTTCTGGAATTGTTCATTAAACCGACCTATGCAAACTTCTAAAACCAAACTTATTATCCCTAGCAAACATCAAAACATTATCACGTGCTATGACATTACTATAGCTAATGATTTAAGATTTAAGTCATCTAATTTGTATCAAAACTATAGCTAAAACAAATCGATGAAAATTACAATGTACAGATGGAAACAACAAAAGACGATGCAATCAAAACCAAAAAGGGATTTTCCTAATCAAGGAGGCATCCCATTATTCCGCATAACAATCATACTCATCTCGGAGCCAACCAAAGTAACGTTCCTAACCTCGACGAGGCTGGACCTCCGGAACAGTGCCGCGATCCCTGCCGCGGAACCCGCCCTCTCCACCACCACGGCCTCCGCCCCGCCCTTCATCACCGTCCGCTCCATCTCCTCCGCGAACCTCCTCGGGAACAGGGCCCCCTCCAGCCCCGCGCTGAACCCCAGGTCGAACACGCCGTCGAAGAACGGGAGGTTGTGGGGGTCCGCGCGCTTGACGAGAGGGGGGAAGTCGACGAGGTCGACGGCGGTGACGTCGGCGACGCCGGAGTCCTGGAGGGCGACGACCTCGTGGCCAGCGCCGGCGGAGACGACGAGGACGCGGGAGGAGTTGGAGAGGAGACGGAGGGAGGCTAGGGTTTGGAAGAGGAGGGAGAAGGAGCGCTTGCGGTCGGCGAAGGATCGGGTGGCGGCGAGCTTCTTGAATCGCTTCTCGGGGGTGACGAGGTCGCGAGGGGAGAGGTCGCAGGTGGAGGAGGGAAGGGTGAGGTGGTGGTGGTGGCGGCGGTGGAGGGCGGCGGAGGAGGAGGAGGAGGAAGGGGAGGAGCAGGAGGAGTGAGAGAGGAAGAGGTGGAGGAGAGAGATGGTGGCGGCGGCGGAGATGAGGAGAGAGAGGCGGTTCAGGAATCGCTCGATGTGATGCTCCATCCGTTTTCAATTTGGGGATTTTTGTGATTTGAGGAGGAGGAGGAGGAAGAAGGATCGTTAGGTTAGTTAGGGCTCGGCCTTGGGCTTTGGATTGAGTTTTGGGCTTACTCATTCTTTCTAAAATATCATGAAATTTTGGCGCCTTTTCACTTAAGTACCTGTAAATATCAAATTTGCATACCATGAAATTTCAGGGTTTTCGATTCAATGCCTTACCTATGTCGTAAACAAGAAGCAGCGGAAATGTTTTATAAAAGGGTAAATTGTTGAAAAAACCCCGGGCCTCTCAAAACATGTCAAAAATTCACTGCCCCCCCCCACCCCAACTTTGAAAACTCCCTTGGTCTATTAAGAAAACCTCAGTATACTAAAGTCATTTTACATTTTAGAATATTACCCAATTGGCCATGTCCTTTCCCACGTTTTCTCATAACGTTTTGGAAAAGTAAGCCTTTTCATACCAAATACCCGGCGTTTTTACTCAAGTTTTGAATGGGCCGGGGTTTTTTTTGTTGACAATTTACCCTTTATAAATAGAATGGATGATCATTATGAAAGGTCAAGGTATTCATCTGCTTAGATGCAATGGAATGCAAATAAACTGCATGGTCGGAATCATCTGTCGCATATCGGCAAGATGCTAATTATATTGCAAAAAGAAAGCAAGAAGTCAAGCAATCAGCAGGTCATTCATTACAATAATGAACTTAAAGTGCTATTTTTATGGGTATTTTAACAAGAGAATCACTTTAAAACCGGTGTTTAAGAAATGTAGATCTAACTATTCAAAATTTAAGATAGTTTAGAGAAAAATCATGATAGTTAAGGATGTTCTAGTGTAATTACTCTTTGTTTGAAATAGCAAATCCGGTCGTACATAAATTGATGCAAACAAACAAAGAAGTAGAAAATGCCATACAAAACCAACATGGAAGTGAATCTTTCGGGTTTTAGGGTTTTATAAACACTTGCTAATATATAAACGAGTAAGAGGTTATTGTGCAACAATTAGTTGGACAAGCCCCTTGTTCTATATACATTATTATTATAAAGTTTCTTTTTCAAAGAAGAAAATAAAAATGTTATAAAGTTGGCATATATGTACTATTAGTGGGTAAGAAAGAAGAAAACCACGTGACATGAGGGAACAAATGAGGTTGATTACAAGTAAATTATATGAGGGGTTGTTCAAATGCATGTGAGGGGGGCATGGGGATGATGAGCTTGTGAAATGCAACTTGTTTGTGTGTGTACATCATCTGAATTGTCTAATGCAACGTACACCAACAATTCATTGCATCGCATCTAATGAGACCAACACATGGAACAATTCAATGCTTGTTGCAATTGATTGGAGTTGTAGGTGAGGATCGAGTTTCCTCAATCAATGCATCTTCATAAAGGGTAAAATAATATAAAATATTTTATATAAAAAAATTGAATAGTTGATAATGCATGTGATCTCTAACGGAACGATCACAGGTTCATGACATAAAACTTAACAACATCTTTCTTGCTCAATCTCGGGAATTATTTTTGAATTAAGTTACTTCCGTCAAGAAATGAAGAGCAAGAGCAAAGAGAAAGCGGAATAACAACTCGATGGCTTCATAAGTACCAGAGAGGCCTTTTTTTATAAGGGGTCTCCAATCAAGATCTAATCTTATTAAATACATGGCCAGCTCATCAGATGAATGATTTTGTCTTTGCTCCTCCGATTGATTATTATATGTTTTGAGTTTGAAACTTTCTTATTGCGGTCCAACCGTCCTACCGGCTCATTCAATCTCCTGGAAACTGGTGCAATATTGCGCTATTGCAGTACATTCAACATGGTCTGTATATGCAACCATATCAATTGTCCAAGGTTTGCATTTAAGTTCCCATACTATGCTTTTGCTTTAGATAGAACTATTATTTCTCATCAAATGACTATGGACCGTAGAGAGTCGTCATCTAGCCCAAGCTCCATAAAATCATCACCACCAATTGGAAGAGCTTGATGTTTCTTCAAAGCCTCTACTTGGAATCAAGCTACACTTGGATCTATGCAAGCATGTGTGTTGCAAGGGGAAAATCAAATGGTTCCAATTAATGGTGATGGTGGTCCTAATTAAGGTATCCTAGCATTAAAGCATGGGGTTCGCAAAGTTTTGTGGGGGTACAAGTATAGAATGAGATTAAAAAAAAATCCTTGTACTTATCAATGGCATTATTTTAAGTGTGACATGATTGTTGTCCCCCTTTGCAATCTTATTCAAAAAGACAATTTCAATAATTAATCATTAAAGCTTTTTCTTTTTATTCTAATAATTAGTATAAATTGGTATATTAATCACTATCGGCATACGTATTAACTAAGATGTAATATCTGCGATATACATGTTTGATAAAGCATTCTTATCCATATATACTGTTGGTTTCATGTTATTATGAACATTATTACAATATTAATGATGATTGATCTCACTAGGTAATTAGGCTACTATATATCTAATTATTGAGCACCATTGATTGCAGCCTACCATTTGGTAAACCCATGTGAGGCTGAGGCCATTGTTGATGCTCATGTTGTGCTATAAATAATGAGATGCCTTTCTCTTGGCCCTGACTACTAATATAACTGCCTACCATAGTCACATAATTCGCGAATTATTCGCCGAATTCGTGAATAATTCGTGCATTTTTGATCAAACGAATTATTCGTCATTGCCGAACTGGCCGAATAATTCGCGAATTATTCCCGAATTATGTGAAAAAACAGCGAATAATTCAAAAAACTGCAAATAATTCACAAAATCAAAACCTAGCGTCTCATATATTAATTTATTGCTCGAAATCCTTCCCGAACATTTCCCGAACACTTACCGAATCTTTCCCGAATACCTGCCGATTTTTTCCGAATAGTTCTCCGAATCCGAATTTTCGACCTCGCCGAATTATTCCCGAACGGTGAATTTGTGACTATGCTGCCAACTACCAAAGAAAACAAAATTCCAACTCATTGTTTTTTGCTCCATCTTTTCTGCCCAATAATTTATTTTGGTCCAAAAGAACTTAGGTTACTTCAACTTTGGGAGGAAATCTTAGATTGGTGATTGGATTCATATATGAACTGCTACTTTAGTCGACTTGATCAATTTATATATGGTGGAAATTGAGATAAACAGAGCTAACGCTTGTTATGCAATGAGGTTGGATTGGTTAGGTTCATTTGTTTGTAGCCATGTAAATCAAGATATCCATAAAGAATTTTTTGTTATCGCATCGCGACCCAAGTGCCAATCACATAATAATCCTATTCTAATCAATTTGAAAATTTCCCAATAAAAAACTATGAAGAAGAAAGTAACTTGTGATAATTCTAAATGACACTGGACAGTGAACAATATTTTAGGAAAATTATTTAATATTGAAAATAATATACAAGAAGATCAATAAGATGATGTATTTTGTGGTAGAAAAATATGCACGTGGATGAAAACAAAAGACTAAAATAAATACATTCCAAAAATAATAAAAATATTTATTTTTATAAAATTGCTTAACCATGACACAAACTTCTATAGCATAGCAGATATCTAAATACATTCTCTCTTTCTCGACCGGACCGACACGATGAATAAGTGTGAGGTACAAGTCTCTTTCTCTCAAATGTGTACATGTGAGGAACGAGTCTACTGAGTGATGCACTTCAAATAAAGGGTAATTTGTTGAAAATCCCCCGGCCCAATAAAAAACCTGTCAAAAAATTCCTGAGCATTTTCATCATGTGAAAAATTCTTAGCCCCATCACTTATTCCATGCAACACAAACAGACATATGTATTTTATTATAGCCCAAGAATGCTCTTAGAGACCCATGTGCTCAAGTACAGGCCGACAACTGTATTTTTTGGGGGGAAATTCTGATTTTTAGTTGCCTATAATTTCTATCAGGTTGCCTGTAAGTTCTATCCTAAATTGTGTTTTCTTGATTTTCCCGTAAAAGACTGAACATTAAATGCTTTAACCTAGAGATTTTCCCTTTAAATTCATCACTCTCCCACCCTTCCCAAAAACCCTATGTTGCCAACATAACAAGAATTATTCAATTCATTTTCTACATTATTTATTATCTTCTCTCATATACTTCACTTTCATTTACTACCTAACAAACTAAATCTTCATTTACTCTCTTGCTTATTGATGTTGGCCTAAATCTGGACATTAATATGTTTTGTGAGTGGATCCAATAAGAAAGATTAGGTATCATCTCGAAAGCGACAACATGGTTTGAATTGAAAGGAACAATCTCGCTTCGACCGACTATACCGGTTGATAAGTTAAAACTTTCATATAAATGGAGAAAACTATACCGGTTGATAAGTTAAAACTTTCATATAAAATGGAGAAATATGGAGATCATATTGTTAGGATGAAAACCTGAGATGACTATGTAAATATGACATGTATCCATCAAGAGACGAACGAGAAAGTAATACATATGCAAGTATCTGTTGATACTCTAGCCATTATGAACATGTTTGTTTTTATTTGACTTGATTTTTGTTTGGAGGAATATACAAGACAGTTGCCTGTAACCAGTAAGCAATTGCATGTAATATCTAACCACTTGCCTCTGACTTCTATGGAGTTGTATAATACCTCAGAGCAGTGCGGTCTTCGGACATCATGGTGATCTTCTCTGTCCACACTTAGTGCGGTCTGTTGCGGACACAAGGTGATCTAATGTGGAGACGCTTTAAAACAATGAGATCGGGTCTCTGAAGCACATTCCGAAAGAGAACCAAACTGCATTATAAATCTAATAATGCCACCCTCAATTACGGAGGCGCCTTTTGGATGAACTAGTATTCCGGAGTTTGAAGAACTCCATAGTTAAGCGTGCTTGGGCTAAGGAAATCGTAGGATGGGTGACCTTCTGGGAAGTAGCCCCTTCTCGAGCCTGGTTCGCTCCAAAGGACAAAACCATGCGGCTTCATCAAGAGCGGACAATACCATCCCTACTGGGACGTAGGGAATAACATTTATGGTGGCCTATGCAGATCTCTCAGTAGTAGGTCTGTGGTTCGAGGATGAACCAATGTTCTTAGATGGGGGGAATGTATTATCTTAGAGCAATGCGGTGTTCGGACATCATGGTGATCTGCTCTGTCCACGCTCATTGCGGTCTATTGCGGACATATGGTGATATGAGTGTGGAGCTGCTTCAAAACAATGGGATCGGGTCCCTGAAGCACATTCTGAAAGAGGACAGAACTGCATTATAAATCTAATGATATCATCCTCAATTACGGAGGCGCCTTTTGGATGAACCAGCATTCCGGAGCAGTGCGGTCTTCGGACATTATGGTTATCTTCTCTGTCCACACTCAGTGTGGTGTATTGCGGACATATGGTGATATGAGTGTGGAGCCGCTTCAGAACAATGGGATCGGGTCCCTGAAGCACATTCCGAAAGAGAACCGAACTGCATTATAAATGTAATGATACCATGCTCAATTATAGAGGCGCCTTTTGGATGAACCGGCATTCCGGAGTTTGAAAAACTCCGTAGATAAGCATGCTCGGGCTAGCGAAATCCTAGGATGGGTGACCTCCTGGGAAGATAGCCCCTTCTCGAGTCCGGTTCGCTCCAAAGGACAAAACCGTGCGGTTTCGTCGAACTGAATTATGTAATGATACCATCCTCAATTATGGAAGCACCTTTTGGATGAACCGGCATTCCGAAGTTTGAAGAACTCCGTAGCTAAGCGTGCTCGGGTTAGGGAAATCCTAGGATGGGTGGCCTCCTGGGAAGGTAGCCCCTTCTAGAGTCCGGTTCGCTCCAAAGGAAAAAACCGTGCGGTTTCATCCAGAGCGGACAATATCATCTATACTGGGGCCTGGGGCGTAACAATTTGCCCGTAACTTCTAAAAAACTTCCATGTAACTTCTAAATAGTCGCCTTTAGTTTCTGAGCAGTTGCATTTCCTTAATATCTAAGAAAATTTGCCTTTAATATCTAATAAGTTGTTTGTAATATCTATATGGATGCAAGTAATAATAAGAAACAATATCCCGATTGCCATGATGGACCGGGAGCTATAGATTGGGACATAGGTGTTCAATCTCTGATGACACATGCCAAGACAAGCGGAACCATGAGAGTAAAGCTTCACAGGAAATTTGCTGCACTTTTGGTGGAGGAAGTTCAAAAGAGTTGGAGTCAAGCTTGCAACCCGTTGCATTTTCTTAATATCTAAGAAATTTTTCCTTTAATATCTAATAAGTTTCTTGTAATATCTACATTGATGCAAATAATAATACGTTAACAAAAGTGTTTTTTGTGTAACAGCCAACACGCACCATCGTCTTCCGCTCCAGCAATTGCGCATGACTGAATATATGAGTTAGAGTCAAGCTTGCAACCGGTGAGACAAGATGATCAAATAATGAGAAACAATATCCCGATTTCCATGATGGATCGGAAGCCATAGATTCGTACATGAGTTTTCAACCTCTGATGATACATGCCAAGACAAGAAGAACCATGAGAGTAAACCTTCACAGGAAATTTGCTGCATTTTTGGAGGAGGAAGTTCAAAAGAGAGGATAATTCATGGCTCTAGCTGGTGAAATTTTTGGTAAATGGAGGGGTCTGCGTGAGAAGGCCCCATACAAGACGCATAAATAACAGGGATGTTCAAATTAGTTGTCTGTAATTTCTAATAAGTTGTATGTAACATGCAAGCACTTGTCTGTGCCTGTAACTTCTAATTAGCTGCTTATAAATTCTAATAAGCTGCTTGTAACTTCTAAGTATTTGTCTATAATTTCTAACCATTTTCCTATAATTTCTAATTAGTTGTCTGTAATTTGTAAGCAGTTTTCGGTAACTTCTAAGCAATTTCCTGTAATTTCTAAGCTCTTACCTGTAACTTATAAGGAATTTCCTGTAACCTTTAAGCAGTTTCCTGTAACTTCTAACTATTTGCCTGTAACTTCTAATTAGATGCCTGTAACTTCTGATAAATTGCCTGGAACCTTTAATAAATTGCTTGTAACATCATCTATATAAAAATGATAACATCAACAAAAATATCATTCATATCACATCATCGGCCAATATCGGTTATATAAAACTGATAATATCAACAAATATATCATTCAAATCACAGCATCAGCAAATATCGGCTAAGACGAAGACGAAAGCTTGTAAATATCGCTCGGGGACCCTTCAACCCTTGAGAACTTGAACAAGGAAAACTGGACTGGGACCAAATAAAACAGGTAATATCAACAAAAATATAATTTGTATCACAAAATCGGCCAATGTCGGCGATATTAAAATAAATATGTCAACATTTTTGACATTCATTAGACAAACCAGTAACATATAAGCAATTTATCATCCTCGCTCAAAATAAGTAATAATATCGACGAAGATCGGCCAAATATAAATAGATGAATGCATGTACGAATAATAAAGAGTTCAAAATTCGGCCAAACAAAAACTGAAATAATATCAATCCATTTCTTATTCGTTCGCCAATAGAATTTGTACCGTAAGTGTCGGTCGCCACTGCATCGACCCTTTTTCCTCCAAAGCATCCAGAATCCACCGACCCTCGATCAATACCTTCATAAATAAGTAAACGAATACGCCGTAATCAGAACTGTTAACCAACATCGTTAACAAATACATATTGTTATAATCTTTAACAATCAGAAATATTAAAAAACTTGTAAAGAAAATACTGCTTATGAATTATTTTGTAACGGGCAAGAGACACTAGTAAAGTGAAATGCATTGAAACCCCCATGCTTGTTGAATTTCTTTGCCCCAAAATTGAGTAGGTACCGTATGTTCCCTCATAAAAATTTGCTTTTTAATTAAAAAATCAATCAGGCGGTGCCTCGCGTGTTCCCCACGTTAGTGCCGGCGCCAACGTTTATTAGGATTAAAAAATTCTATACTGACATCTCACGTGGCGCCGGCATGCAATGCACATGAACGCCTGTTTATGTAAGAATTAACATTCTTAGGTGGTACCCACATACATAACACGTGAGCGTCAGCGCCCAAATTAAAAAGGGTAGAATTAAATTCTATATGGGGAATATTTTCCTAAAAACTGGGGATATTCTCTGTTAAACAGAGCCGTTGGATCAAAAATCCGATGGTAGAATTAAATTCTATTAAGGGAAAATATCTCCCTGACCTTTTTTTAAAATGAAAAAGATCTTCTCTATCAAACAGAGAAATGTTGGATCAAAAATCCAATAATAGAATTAAATTATAAATTTAGGAAAACATTTTCCTAATCTTTCCGAATAAGAAAGATAAACTCTGAACCCTTGGATTAAAAATCCAATAGTGATTAAAAATCACCGTTTAACAGAATTAAATTCTGTATATGAGAAAATACATCCCTAATCTTGTTAAAAACAAGAATATATATTCTGTGAAACAGAAATTCACTAAATCAAAAATCTAACGGTGGATAAAATCCTCCGAACAACTTTTGAGGCCAATTAAATCAATTGGTATCTTTCAAATGAGAGATTTTCTTAAACTAATTAATAATTTGCCTCTCCTATATAAAGAATCCGAGACTTCAAGTCTCATATCGAGAATCGACCCCATAAATTTCTCTAAAAAAACTGAGAACTTAATTCTCCTCGAAGAAGAAGATCCTTGCTCTCTTAAACCCTAGATAAAGAAAAGCAGAGATAAATATATCTCCTTTACTTAGCATAAGTAAAACAAAAATAAGAGTTTAACCCTTCAAAAAAAAAGAACTTAGTTATTTCTCTGGATCTGAGATCCGTAAGACAAATCTCGGCACAAGTTGAGAATTTATTTCTCATCGGGAGATTCTGTTCTTCAGACTGAAAATCTAAGGAAAAGAACTAGAGAAAAAAAAAAGAGAAAAGACACAGGTTCCAGGAATTTAATTACTTCAAAAAAAATAATAGGGATTAACACTACATAAAAAACTTAGTTCTTATAAAAAAAAAATAGAAGAACTTAATTCTTAAATAAAATCGATCCTATATCTTCAAAACATAGATCTTAGTGATCATTAATGGCTAAAACGTCTTGAAACAGAAGTTAAACTTCTATAAAAAGAGGTTAAATCTTTAAATGAACCCAGTGCCTCATGTGAAATACACGTGAGCGATCATAAAAGAGAAGCTATGCGTCTCACGTGCTTCCCACGTGAGCTCCCGAAACAGAAGCCCAATACCTCACGTGAAACACACGTGAGCGCCCAAAATAAAATACTCGGTGCCTCACGTACTTCCCACGTGGGCGTACAGG
This sequence comes from Agapanthus africanus, assembly GCA_030015575.1. Taxonomy (NCBI): domain Eukaryota; kingdom Viridiplantae; phylum Streptophyta; class Magnoliopsida; order Asparagales; family Amaryllidaceae; genus Agapanthus; species Agapanthus africanus. The sequence goes on along the minus strand of CM057338.1, from coordinate 980,366,803 downwards.
AACAAATACCCAGCACCCCACGTGTTTCCAACATGAGCGCTGTACAAAGTGCTTAGCACTATATAAATGACTAAGTGCTTAACACTGATTGAGCAGTGCCCGCGTCTGAGCGCCTCACGTGATACACACGTGAGTGCCAGAGCAACAAATAACTGCTTAGCACTTCTGAATAAAGGGAGAAAGCCCAAGATCGAGCCCAAATTGGCTAAGTCTCTCTGAAGTTGCTTTTAGCTGAGCCCAAATACTCTGTTGTTGGATCTTAACTAAATTTAATGGTCCTGAAAATATATCTAAGTTGATCTTACTCTCAAATAGTGTAACGACTCTAAAATCACTGTACAGAAACTTCTTGTATTTCATAGTAAAAGGTTTGAGCCTGTGTAAGAGTTAAAAGTTATTTTTGTTAAATAAAAGAAAGAAGCAACCTGTAGCTTACTGGTAAAGCCTATACACTGCTATGACATAGCCTATGTGTTCGAATCTCATCAGACACAATTATTTATCAGATTTTTCTTTTTAATTTTTTGGAAGCCCAAGAGTTGTACGTGCAATTCACAGAGAAACGAAAAGTTTCAGAAAATCAAGCAGGCGCAATGAGATATACACACCCAACTTGACACGTGGCACAAATCTCGAGACAACCCAACTAAATCCGACCGCCCGTTTCCCCAATATGGTCACTATCGACGGTCCAAAATGCCCCAATCGCCTCCGTGCTTTGCACACTTGTCCCTTCGACTCCCCTTAACTCCCCTGCACTATTTCATTTTCCTGCAATCAAATAGAGATTCTTCAATTCACCATTTAATATCTTTTTAATGCATTTTAATCCAAAATTTTAATTCCCAAACCCTAATTCTTCACTATAAATACCACCCCATGCCCCAGCTTTTCCCCGTTCTGAAATTTCTAGCTAAAATTCTCTCAAACTCTCCAAGTGCAAAGTGGAGTTAAGCCCCCCAAGTGGAGTAGCAAGCCAATCTCGACGACCGGAGCATCTCCGACGAAACCACGACCCCGAGGGCTTTTTCAATCTCTTATTAACCGCCTAAAACACGTAAGCCCCTCTTCTCTCTTCTTCTTTCATCTCAAAATAATTTTCTAAAAAACATAACGGAAAAGTGGAGTTAACTTCGATACGTGTAGTTTTAACCTTTGTACTCCTCTTCCTAAAGCAAAATAGGTCATAATAACTTTCTCACGCTACTTGTAACTTGGTTTACAATCATTTGCATTGAGTTTAATCTAAACTTTCATGTGAAACTATCATAAAACGGACTTTTCATTAAAATACCATGAACTTTAGTATAACCCCTTTATAATAATTGTTAAAAAGATACCTTTAGGAAAACTTCACGGGATAACGACTTACCCCACACGCACACTATGGTTTCATAGCGCGGTACTCTAAACCTATAGCTAATTTTTTTTAAAAATAACTTTTTCATTAAAATACCACACCTTTACAAAACAGGTTTCTTTTGATCGATATTTCGAAATGCTTGGAAATTACGCCTCTACAACCCTCATTAGGAGATCCGCTGATGGATGGCGTGGATTATCTCACATTCTTGGGACAGTAGAGCGAGATGCAGAACTCCTCACGAAGTATTCGGTCTCGAAAGGAAATAAAAATGCGGGGTTTTAAGAAACGCGCTTTTATAAACAAAACTAATTTTTGAAAAATTATATAAAAATCATAAATCCGTATTTTCAATAAAAACAAATTAAGAAACTATATTTTTATAAATGAAAGATTAGAATTTTTAATAAAATACCACCAAGTTTCCAAAAGAGCTAATTTTCATAAAAAATACCATAAATTTTCAAAAAACTAGGTTTTATCACCAAAACACCACAACAATTAAAATACCTGTTCATGAAAACTATAAATGTCATAATCACTCTCGAGGTTTATTTTTAAATTATATTAAAGTATTTTTCATAAAACCCCTTCGAGATATGCAAACAATACTAAGAACTCTAGATTAATATAGGTTTAAACGGGATCAATTCTCTTGAGCCCCAGAGAGCCGGAGAAAGTGAGTGCTTGTCTATTTAGGTTAGACAACATAACAGGGTTATCAAAGGAAATTGTCTTGGAAAAAGACACAAATCCTGCCGTCCATGTGCAGCAGTTGCCGATTTCTCCCGAACATAAGATTTTTAACGGTTTAAATCAATTCCTATGAAAAAGACTTGAACTCGAATCCAAACTCAAATATAAACTTGAACTCGAACTCGAACACAAACTCGAACTCTAAGCTAACTCGAATCTAAATTCGAATATGTACTCAAACCCAAACTACTCGAACAAACTTGACTCGAACCAAGATTGCAATTGTCATGACTCGCACATTACTCGACTCACTCGATTACATTCTACACCCTTTTGTAAGGTTACTAGGCACTATCAAAAGGGTCTATAAGGCATCAACCATGCCGAATTGAAAATTTTCAAGTGCCGAACAAACTAAAGCGAGGATCTTTGCTAGAGTTTTAGGGTTAACAATGCATGTAAACAATTTTACATCTAAGAGAGAGGGATTACAACCTTTGTAGTCCGTTCCTTCGCTTCATAAGATCCGAGTAGTAGTCCCTTTGCCGCGATCCATGATCTCCCGGACTCAAGAGAGGCTCCACAAGTCAAATGATCCATTCTTTCTTGAAGTCTTCCTTTTCGAAGATGATCTACCTTGTAGAATCTCAAACTCAAGCTCTCACTTCTCTAATCAAGTATTAGTGAAGTGAACACCCTAATCTAAGTGGCTGGAATAGATGAGGATGATGAGGTAGGAATTTTGCTCTCTTTTGTTTTCATTTTCTCACTTTAAATCATCACAAGTCAAAAAGCTAGAAAGCTTTTTCAAGGAGGAAGAAGAAGAAGAAAGCTTTTGTGATGAATAATGATTATTGTTATGGTTACAAAATGATAACCATGAGTTAATAATATCAAGGATTTAACTCATGTAGAGAATAAACTAGGGTTAAGGGTTTGGGTTGGGTTAAAAAATATTTTCACAAAATATCAAAGGAAAATATCTAAGCTTAAAACAAAATAAAGCTTCTAGAAGCTTCATGAAAAAGCTAACCCAAATGCTAACCCAAATCAAACCCTAACTTGTTTAATCTCCACAAATCATGTTGTATTTGTAACCCTAACTTGTTACAATATTATATATCACATATATAATATATTTTTGTAACAAAAGAAAATAATACAATTAACATATATCGCATATATATCAATGTATTACCCGGTGAGAAAATGAATCAATAAAGCGAGTTTATATTAGTTAACGTAATGTAATATATCACATATATAATTATACATTAAATTATCGAATCAATACTTGATCTGACAATCCGGCTATAGTACATATAACCGACTAATATAACATGTACCAATTCATCGAATCAACACTTGATCCGATAACCCGGCCATATCAAATATACCCGGCCGATATCTCATATCGCGAGAATAGAATACGGTATCTCATATCATATTATTCTCGGTCCCGCGCATATCACATATGTGCTCTTACTCTGTTTTGCCTGAGGCAGGAAACCTCTGTGTAGGACTCTAAAGAATCGTCAATACGCCGGCAGTAGGTGATGATCATATCAAACACCCACAAGCTGCAAGCGGTCAGCTAAATGTAACAGCCACCCGTGTATTGATCGATCAGAAGATCAACAAGCAAGCCTGTACATTCTCCTGTAAATCCAATCAGTAAACACTACCGTACAGTCCGGTCTCTTCGTCTGATATATTGCATATCTAGTCTAGGGGTGGTAAACGTCAGACCCCAGTAACCGATAATTCGTGTCGATGTAAGGCTCATAACGGATCGAGAAACTACTGATAACTCTTACCAGTAAATCTCCATATCATCCCTGGACAGGGACTTTCAGTTATAGCCAATCAAACACAGTACAACATCAACTCCCTATACCGGGAGAGACGAAACCCCACCTATTGCTCATTGCCTCCATGTGATTCGGGACTGTACCCAAAAGCCACCGTTTTGCACGCCTTCTTGGACGTGGTAAGGTGGAAATCAAAGCACAGTGGGAATCACACAAAACTCTATGACGATCTTGGGTCTACAGACTAACCTGTACCAGTGTCACCGGAGAACTGCTATCTGACGATAGGTATAATACCATCCAGGAGTTCTCGGCGAGTCCGTTCAGTGTACCCAGTCTCCACTGAGCACCCGTACACCATCTTTGATGTCCAACACCAATGGATATGGGACCATCCATCGCCCATCATATGGGTCAAGATACGTGTACGCTAGTCTACTCTGGAGTATCGATGCCCTGTCTCGATACACTCTCGACTAGGAACAGTTATAGGATGTACTCGTTGACTACCATGGCCCCACTAGTATGATCTCATCATAGTCCTAGTAGTCGAGTACATATCCTAAGGGCTTTACCAACACGTGATCACAAAACAGTATTCGTTAACATGTTAAGATAAAATGTAACCAGATAACATACTATAATATCGAGTAAGAAAGTCCTCTCTATATATATCCAAGCATCCATTATAATATATATCACATGTATAACAATGGCCTCTAGGGCATACATATAACTAACACCTTTGCAATATATGGTTTCGATCAAGATATGTTGATCAATCAATTAAACCAATTAAGTATATTAACCAGTTATAATATATTATACTCGGGGTGTTTGGGATAGTTTTTTGTGTGAATCTAATGGAGCTTCAGAAGTCCCGTATTAACCTCTTTTTATTTTACTCGAATATCAGTCGGGTTGACTCATCCACAGCCTAGAGCCCCGATACTAACACATGAAATGGGCCCATGTTTCCTTACTCTTGGGGCCCCACTCTTGAGCTCGTGAATACTTTTACGGCTGCGTTGACATTCACACTTGGAACTTAACGTTAACATAATGACCATATAGAGACCTATAATATATACTTACCCATGAATTTATACTCTTACTCGTCATATATATTCTACACTTGTAATTTTCTTTACTTTTGCTTATCTTTAGGACTTACCGAGCGCAAGTTCGCTGACGGGCATTCCACCCACTTTTGTTTTCTTGGAATGTTCGTCAGATACGGTCGAGACGGATGAAGTTGAAGCCACAGAGGAGGACTACAACCAGATAGCTACTCAGGGCTAATTCAACTTCATTTTCTTCAGTTTATATATGCCACTTGTTTATGCATTTTCCTTATTGTGCCTACTTTCCAGCATAAACTCATGTATTTGTAAATATTGGAAGTTGAATGTATATAAATATTTGTTGAAAATTTTTACAGTCTCCATTTATTCTTATATTGTGTATTATTTTTTTCAATACACTTAGTCTATTTATTTAGGAAATGAATTTCTCTGGATAAATATATCGTTGGCTTGTCATGTCACCGTTTCCGTCTACTGGAAAGCGCGGCGTGACAAATAGGACTAACGTATGTTTAGTTAAAATAAATTGAGCCCAAATACTCATATATTTAAGTTGATCTTAATCTAAAAACAGATTAACAGTCCTTAAATAAAATAAAATATTCTTTGAATTGACGGAACATACAACCTAAGTTCAATCCTCAAATAAAAAATATACGGATTTAGACTAATCCGCACCCTACGGGCGACAACATAAAATAGTATTCGTATACAATCCATGAGCAACCTTAACAAACAAAATAACACACGTCATGAAGTAAACTACCGGAGCAGAAGAAAGTGGTTATCGCAACACGATAACGTAATTAACTACAGATGTTTGTGCCTGCATGGAAGAGCGTCCACACAATCAAAAAACCCTCATAAATGAGGGGGAATCTGATAAAATCTTCTATATCGGTCGTATCTACCCAAACCTCCGATATACGGTACCATAAATCAACTTGGTATCTTCGGAGAGGTGGATGGATATGTCCAAATAGCATCTGCCCCCAAATTCAAGCTAGACATCTCAACATCTCAGTCCGGTCTTCGGCGGTAAACAGATTCTGGCACGCCCGGTGGGACCTTTTCCTTTTTCCACTCCACACTTCGTGTATCGTGTTTCGTGAACAAAATCGCGGTTCGCTATGGTTGCCCTTAAATTCAAGATACTAAAACTTGGTATCTTGCTCCTGTGCAGAAAATCAATGGCTTCTCACTGCACTTTCTGCAACAACAAGTCTCTTTATTCCCCAACTGGAGTGACATATGGGCCTAACGCGGCCTCCATTTTCTCAATGGCGGAGGGGCAGGTTATACAGGCCACTTCTGGGCTCTTCTTCGAGACTACGCTCCCACCTGTGATCTTCGGCGCCTCAACGCCATAAGAAGAAGCTCCTAGAAAGTTGGTCTTTGATCTCCTGACAACCATGGCGGCTCCTATCAGCAAGCCGTCTAAATCTAACGTCTCGGTCTTCAACAGGCTGAGAAAGAAATCGAGCGGGCCCGTAAAGAAACCCATGATACCAGAGGTAGCCACCCTAAAACGGCAAGCCTTCCCTGCTCCTGCTACAGGTGAAGTCAGCAAAAGTGCTTCCCCTCCCAGGCAATCGGTCTTCCAAAGATTGGCCAACCCTATTCCTACTCAGTCAAGGACATCGGTCTTCGGCAGACTGGTGCTAACTGAAGCCCCTCAGCAAAGCCGGGGGCATGATGAAGCCGCTTCTGAGATTGAGGCGGTCCCTGTAGCAAGGCACGCTTGACGTCGCATGGGTGCGGAGTAAGACAGACTAGAGGCAACTCTCCCTCTGGGCTTACCCCACCAACTCCTATGGTGGAGGTCGACGCTGCTGTTCCAACCGGGAACGGTTTTGATCCACTCAGGAAAGTCCTCAAGAACTCTTCGACGGCGGTGCTGAAGAAATCGCCTCCGCCAACAGAAATCCCTGTGCAGCGACAGCCAGAGCAGCCTCGCCAACGGCTTTCTTCACAGATACATAGGGTCTGGCGAAAAGTCCAAGACTCTGTGCTTGACGAAAATTACTCTCGTTGACCCAAAAAATCCAAAGTTCAACAAGAGAAGGACTGCTCTTCCGTCATACAACGGGAGACCCTTCCTAAACAGGCACCTGTCACAATGGCTCTTTCAATTCTGACCTCCCATACAAGAATGAAGCCAGAGAAAATTCCACCGCCAGCGGCAAAATCCAATGGCAAAAGATCTAAACGCCCTAAGTCCGGGGCATAACAAAACATACGATCTACATGGCCTTAGGAAAAGAAGAAAGCCATGCCTCGGTGAGTCACCGACCGCAAACTCGGTCGTTGACGAAGGCTCAGGAACAACAGCAAAAGCTCCAAGAAATGCTAACCAAAATGGCAGCACTCGCCGGACAAAAAGAAAGTCCGGACAAAGAAGTCGAGCAGCGTCAAGAGCAAGAGACTGACACAGAGTTCTTGCAAAGAGTGCTGGAAAGAAAAGATAAGGAAGCTACAGAGCAAGCTGCTAACATCAAGCAAATAGCTCTTCTATTCCAAGACATGATGGGAATGATGATCCAACCGGAACCCCCAGCCGAAAATCCGCCAATAATTATCGAGAATGACAGAGGGGAAATATCAAACCCTCTTCCAACCTCATCAGCGGATAAGAAAGAAACCATCTTTAAGGCGGATCTGGATGACTACATCGCTCAGCAATAATAGCTCAGCAGGCCAGTAAAGCCGCCAGCTAACTCGTCGGGTGAACATATCCAACCTGGTATGACCAAATCAAGTACCCGTCGGGATATACAATCCCCAAGTTCCATGTCTACAAAGGAACGAGCAATCCTCACTAGCATGTCGCACAATTCAGAGCACTATGCGGCAATACTGGAAGTGACGACAAACTGTTACTTCGCCAATTTGTCGAAAGCTTGTCAGAAACAGCTTTTGAATGGTACTCGGAGTTCCTAAATGACTCCTTAAAAACCCTTGCAGAAATGGAATTGTTGTTCACGCAACGGTTCGATAGCGCGAATGAACGCTGTTAGTAATATGTATGCCCTAGAGGCCATTACTTTACATACGATGTATATTGTAGTGGATGCTTGCATATATATAGGGAGGACTTTCTTGCTCGACATGATAGTATGCTATCTGGTTGCTCTTTATCTTAACATGTACGCAGATTATCTCTATATTACATGTTGATAAAGCCCTTAGGATGAGTACTTGACTACCAGGACTATGATGCAGATCATACTAGCGGGGACAGAGTAGTCGTTAAGTACATCTTTCAAATATTCCTAGTCGTGCGTGTATCGAGACAGGGCATCGATATACCAGAGTAGACTAGCGTATAGTTTCTCGACCCATGTAGATGGGCAATGAATGATCCCATATCCATTGGTATTTGACATCAGAGACAGTATACGGGTGCTCAGTGGAGACTGGGTACACTGAACGGACTCGCCGAGAACTCCCAGATGGTATTATACCTCACGTCAGATGGCAGTTCTCTAGTGACACTGGTACAGGTTAGTCTGTAGACCCGAGATCGTCATAGAGTCTTGTGTGGTTCCCACTGTACTTTGATTTCTATCTTACCACGTTCAAGAGAACGTGCTAAACGGTAGCTTTTGGGTACAGTCCCTGTAATACCCAGTTCTTTTGAATACCAATATCCGTATTTTTGTCACTCTCAAAATTCATTTATTTTATAATTATTATTTGTATTATTCTAAACACCCAAATCCTAATCTAATCTCATATCTTTTAATTTTCCCTAACCCAAACCCTCATTCCCTTCCTTTTTTATTATCCCCTTTCTTTTTCAATTTTAGCCCAGCCGTTAGTTTCCCCAAGCCCAGAACCAGCCCACTCCTCTAATCCTTTTCTCATTCACTTAAAATCCCAAGCCCGGCCCCTTTCTTTTTCCCTACTATTTTATCCATTGGCCCGAGCCCATTTTTCCCTTCCCAACCCATTAAAATAACAATTATCCCACCTCATTTCTTTTAAATCCCTTCAAATCCAAACCCAAATCTCCTCTATAAATTCCTATTAAACCACCAAATTAATGCCTCTTTAATCCCAATTAATTTCCCCCATTAATCCCTTTTAAAATCCTATTAATCACCACTTAATTCTCATTCATTCTATTCCCTCTCTCTCTAATTCCCTCTCTCTCAATCTCTACATCTCTCTCTCTCTCTCTCTCTAATTTTCTCTTCCTCTCTCTCTAAATTTCTCTCTCCCTTTATCAGCGTCTCACCCTCTCTCACATCAAAACAAGGAACAACGTGAAGCAGTGAAGAAAAGGAGGGCACGAAGAGCAGCTAGATCGAGTGAAATTGTCGGATTCCAAAGGACCGAGCCGGTGCTGCGTTCGTGGCGCGATCGTGCAGATACCACTGCAGTATTATCGTCGACACGTGTCCAGGCAAGTATTTTTACTTGCTTACATGCTAATCTACTCGTGTTACAAATTCAAAAGTATAAGTTATGAATTTACAATTCCCGATAAAATTAAACGACATACCTGTTAGATACATGATCCCAATGAAAATACTCACCCAAATTGACGGAATTGGATTGTTTATGTTGTCCCAAGTAGTGATGAATACCTGGTACAAATTTCACAGGAAAATATGACCGTTAATGACTAAAACGATTACCCCCAATTATACCTGTAAAACTGGAACTTTCTCGTATCTGAAAATCGTTAAAATCACCATAAATTATGTACATACTGGAATGTTACGTTCGAGGGCTCAAATCGAATCCGACTCGACGAACTATAATCCTATGCAAATTTATATTTGTTTCTATACTGATGTTGTGACGATAATCGAGTCGGAGTGCGGCTCTGGACTGCAGTCCAGAGCGACTCTGGTTACTGTTTGCTGTCCCGTAATGGGTACCACCTTGTTTCCTTAACTCTTATGTTGCGGAATTCTGCAGTTTATTAAAGGTAAATCTGTTAGATAACTAACACAAGTGCATTCATTCTGTTTCATCGTCTTTTGCCATTTAATTTGTAAATTAAAAGGGCAGGATGTATAACAGTCCAGAACAGATTCAGAAGTGACATACCAGTGTTAAATAGTGTATAACTTTCGACGTACAAATACGATTGAGGATCCGTCTATTGCGTTGAATACCCTACTAACAACCCTAGATTTCATTCAACTGTAGAGTCGCTAAAATCTGATCCCAACTGGGATTAAAATGCGTTGCGAAACGGACTTCCGATTCAGAAACCGGATTTCCAGCAGTGAACGCTTAAAATGAAATGGCCATATCTAGTGATCCTGAAACCCGATTGACGTAAAACAAAATTTGCTGAATAGATAATCACACATACTACTTGTCTCCTGTTCATTGTTTCGCTAAATTTTGGCATATATTATTTATGATAAATTATGCAAGTAGTAGGATACCGATTTATGACATCTTAATCATGCTTTACATACTGTTTTCTCATCATATGTCATTGCATTGATAACCTAGTGATCATGTGCATTATCCAGTGTTAGGTATTAGTGGTGATTGTGGCAAGTACGTTAGTGTTCGTGCATTAGTGGATAAGTGAAAGTGACACGTACTTGTACACAATCAGTGAACCCTATTATTCTATTGCATTGTCGACGTCTGTGGGACGCGTGTAGGTGTGACTATAAGTGGTATGGGACACTTATGGAAGCTCTTGCATGGGTGTCACAGATAAGGCACCAGACACTGCCCATTTATCTTGGGTATTAGTCGGGACGTGCTTGATGGAGATCCTGTCTCCAGTTCTCGCACAGACTTGTCATGGACCGACCGGTATTTGAGGTTATGGTTGGCGTTTGATGTAGACCACGGGGTGTGGGATAGTTTGAGTGTGAGTTCAACAGAATCTCGGGAGTCCCATGCCGGCTTATATATATGGAGATATATGGAGATTTACAGGGTACATGATTATTACCGTGAGTTACATGTTGGGCCCGTGGTCCCTTGCCCTTGGGTTCTACCCTTGGGTGGAGGACACTCGCGAGTGGTTGACTCTCACACTTGGACTGACGATAGGCTTAGTGACCTGTACAGTGAGACTTAGAGACTGATAGGGATGATAGCATCGATATACATACTTACCGTGTTGACATACTTGACATATTATCTTACTGCTTTTACTGTTCCACTGTATTGATTACTGCATGTTCATACCTATACCGTCATTGATTTACTGTTATATATATTTATTACCACTGTTAGAGTTGTCACTTGGATTTATATATTATATTTGCTATTGTGTCGCTCTGACGACCTGAGTATGCATGCTCAGTGTGAGGAGTGGATTTAGCCGGGACCAGGATCAGACGTACATCACGGATATCTTGATTAGCTATCCAGAGTTATTCCCTTTTGTTTCCCATCAGGTCAGTTCTTTATACTGTTTTGTTCCAGTTACTGCATTTCTCATTACCTGCGCATTATTTACTGATTACCACTTAAAGCTAGAAGCCGAAGTGTGACTACGGCAGGAAATTTCCTTGACCGTAGGAGCATGACTGGCCTTGTTAACCCCTCGTATTCCGTATTTTGGGAAGCGGGGCGTGACAGTCCCGAGTCACATGGAGGCAATGAGCGATAGGAGGGGTTTCATCTCTCCCGGTATTGGGAGTTGATGTTGCGCTGTGCTCGATTGGCTATAACAGGAAGTCCTTGGCCAAGGCTGCTTCAGAGATATACTGGTAAGTGTTATCAGTAGTTTCTCGACCCGTTATGAGCCTCATATCGACATGACTTGTCGAGTTACTGGGGTCTGACGTTTACCACTCCTAGACGAGATAGCGACATATCAAACGAAGAGACCGGACTGTACGGTACTGTTACTGATTGGATTCGCAGAAGTATGAGCAGGCTTGCTTGTTGATCTTCTGATCGCTCAATACCCGAGTGGCCGTTACGTTTAGCAGACCGCTTGCGGCTTGTGGGTGTTTGATATGATCATCGCCTACTGCCGGCGTATTGACGAGTCTTTAGAGTCCTACACAGGGGTTTCCTGGCTCAAGCGAAACGGAGTAGGAGCATATATATGATATGTGTGGGACCGAGATTAATACGATATGAGATACCGTATTCTATTCTCGCGATATGAGATATCGGTCGGTTATATATGATATAACCGGGTTATCGGATCAAGTGTTGATTCGATAAGTTGATTCATATGATATTAGTCGGTTATAGGTGATATAGCTGGGTTATTAAATCAAGAGTTGATTTGATAATCTAATGTATAATTATATATTTGATATATTACATTACATTAACTAGTATTAGCTCATTTATGATTTCTTTTCTCACTTTGGATACATTGATGTATATGTGATATATGTTAAATGTATCAAGCAAGGTTACAAATGCAACTAGGGTTAATGAGGGTTAAACCATGCTAGGGTTAAGATTAGGGTTTAAATTTATCATTAAGTAATTCAAATATTATGGATAATAGTCATGGTTGATATTTGTTGAATGCTTGTAGAAGCTTGTAAGCATCTTTGACTTTGTCCATTTTTTTGTCTTGCTTAAGATATTTTTGACCTAACCTTTAACCACAGCACATAGTTAACTCTCTACAAGGGTTAAGCATGATATGCTTAACTCTTGGTTACATTATTAAACTTACCAACAATTCATTTGATGAGTTAGTTCTTCTTCTTCTTCCTCAAATCTTACTAGCTTCAATGGAGTTGTGAGAAAAAGTGTGAGAAAATGAATTCTAAAGTTAGCCCACTTCCTACTTTATCATCCTTTACTACTTGCCATTTAGTATAAGGTGTTCTCTTCACAAAGTTCTTGACCTAGTGAAGAAATAACTTGGGTTAATATCTCCTCGACGTAGATCATCTTCGGCCTCGAAGACATCGATGCAAGCATGTTCGTTTCTTCATGGGAGCCTCTCTAGAGTCCGGAGTTCACGATCGCAGCAAAGGGACGACTACACAGAGCTATTGAAGTGAAGGACCGGTCTACAAAGGTTGTATTCCTTGCTCACTTCTTATTGCAAAGTGTTTGCATTTGATTTTCCGTCGATTTCTAGTTAACGATTCTTAGTTAGGGTTAGCTAAAGCGGCAAAAATTTGAATTTGGCATGGACGATACCTCCCAAAAGCTTGATGCCGTCTTAGGTAACCCTGCAAACGCACTCCGATCACTAAATTAATCAATATCAGGGTAAAACTGAGAGAAACTTTGGTCCAGTACGCGATTCGGTGGCGGAACTTGTCGTCTAAATGCGAACGGCATATTGAAAAGTCTCCAGCCGTAGGCATGTTCATCGGGACCCTTGATCCTCTGACGACTGTGTCCCAGTTCATGACATTCTTCAAGCCCACAACCTTTCAGGCTCTGATAGACAAACTTGCCCAGATGGATCAGATGGGCCATGGACTTTCCTCCTCAAATAAGGACCCTCAAAATAATAAGGGTAAAGGGATAGCAGCTTTCGTTGCCAACAAGCAACAACAGCCGAGTGGCCCTAAACCGGCTGCTCACCAAAACAACGTGCTTTCGCACCCGTCCTTGAAAGAAAGGCTAGAACGTGCTTACTCATTTCCCCGCGACAAGACGAGAAGACTGTTTGAACTGGTGATGCATAATAACCTCATGACATTGCCAGACCCACGGCGTCTAGCGCAACCCGGCGACGTCAACAACCCTAATTACTGCTCCTATCACAGAATAGTGAGCCACCCAATTGAAGATTGCTACATCTTCAAAAACTGGGTTGAAGACCAGTACCGGCAGGGAAATTTTGCGCTGTCTAATAACTGGAGGGTAAACCCGCTTCAGAAGCATGCTCCCAAAAAGGTGGACGCACAGGGGGCATCATACTCACTTGTGGAAGATACTCCGTGGGATGTAGTTCTCTCAGCAAAAACTAAAAGAATGCTAAAGGATCTTCAGGTATGTCCGGCAGTCAGGTGGAAAAGCCCACTTGAATCTGAAATAATTGAAGGGATGCTAAAATCTCGTCCCGCGCCGAAAACCACCAACATAGGAAAAGCCTTCAAGTCAAGCCTTCAAATTCTTCTAAGAAAAAGAAGATGACCAAGAAATCTGTACAGCCTGCCGAATATGACGACAAGCGCACAGATCTGCAAAATTATAAAGATGCGCTGGAGGAGTATAACCAGAAGGCACGGACACCGATCATGCTCGATGAATTCCTCAAGCATATTATTTAGGACGGAGATAGTGACAATGATGAGGGAAATAACTTATCAGAAGAAGCGGAAGACTATATAGCAAGTTGCTACATAGTCTCCTGTTCGTCGTTACATGATGAAGGAGCTCCCTCGGCGTCAGAAAACGATGTAGAGAAACTGGGGACAGAATCGGCGCTAAAATCCCCGAAACTGGCAAAAGAAGACCCGATTGAGAGGCTGCTAAACGAGGCCTTTCAAAAGAGAAAAGATGACCGTGCTCATCAACAAAAAAGTGGCGAGACGAAGACGCATAAAGAAACAACTGGCAACTGTCATATGGTTGGTATCAATTCGGAAGAAGGAAACCTCAAGTTTTCACCTTCGGGAGCGATTCTAAGGATGAAACACCCCTCAACCCTCTTTTCGAAGATTCCGCCTCCGAAAAAGAAGAGGAGGAGAAAAACTGTGAGAATATTCAGCTGCGGAACCGTACGCTGCCTGAAAAGAATCTCGGACCTGCAAACAATGGTTCGAACAAAAAAGACAAAGGGAAAGGGGAAATGCTCGAAGAAATCGCCCTCAATGAAGAAGTAGTCAAAAATCTCACCGCAAAGGACCCGCCTGAGAAAAATAAGGTAGATTACAACGTCCTAACACATTTGAGAAAAATACCCTCGCAGCTAAGTATATTGGATGCTCTCCTCCTGTCAAAAGAGGTACGAGATTCCATGATCAAGGCATTATAAGAGCCCGATCAGTTCCAAACTTTCCTCACAGAAGAGAAGATGAAAAATGAACTAGTAGAGGTCCATATAGGGTTCCTTTCGACGGCAGCAAGGTTTCGGGAGGTATCGTCCATGCTATTTAAAAAAAATTTACCGTTAAAAGGAACTCTAAACATGATCGTTAGCTAGAATACAATATGGAAACAAAGTAAACCATTTACTATCTAAGTGAAAAAGGAAATACAACCTTTGTAGATCGGTCCTTCACTTCAATAGCTCCTTGTTGTAGTCCCTTCGCTGCGATCGTGGTTCTCCTGGACTCTTGCATGGCTTCACGAGGTGAAAGGAGCGACCTTGCTTGAAATTTTCGAGGCCGAAGACGATCTACGTCGAGAGGATGCCAACTCAAGCTACTACTTTACTAACCATAAGATTAGTGAAGCAAACACCATATACTAAAGTGCTAATCTAGTAGAGGATGGAGAAAAAGGAAGTGGGCTCACTTTAGAATTTCTTTTCTTCCTTAATCAAAACCTAGCAAGCCTTTTCTTTTGGAGGAAGAAGATGAAGAAATGAGAAGAGAATAAAATGATCAAGCGAGAGAGTGAACCATGGTGAGTGAGTATCATATACTAACTCTTGTAGAGACATAACCATGGCTAATCCAAATGGTTAGGTTAACAAATATCTAAAGTAAAAACAAAGTTAGTGGACTTTGTCAAAGCAAAACAAGCTTCTACAAGCTTCATGCTCTTTCCAAATATCCACTAATTTTGTAATTACCTTAAATAATTATAACCCACCATTATAAATAGAATGGCGTGTGTCTCATACACCCATGTATGATGTATCAACAACCATGATACAAAAAGAAAACACAAATAAATATATATCACATATATATACTGAGTTGTGCACAAGTGAGAAAAACAAATGCTTAAGTGAACCAATATTAGTTAATATAAATTAGTATATCACATATACAATTATACACTAAATTATTAAATCAACACTTGACTTAATAATCCGGTTATATCACATATAACCGACTAACATCTAATGTATCGACTTATCGAATCAACACTTAATTCGAAAACCCGGCTATATCACATAAAACCGACCGATACAAAAGTCGCGAGAATAGAATACGGTATCACATACTCGCATTATTCTCGGTCCTGCACATATCACATATGTGCCCCTATTCCGTTTTGCCTGAGCCAGTAAAACCTCTATGTAGGACTCTAAAGACTCGTCAATACGCCGTCAGTAGGCGATGATTATATCAAGCACCCACAAGCCGTCAGCGGTACTAGCTGGACATAACGGCTACCCGGGTATTGAGCGATCAGAAGATCGGCAAGCAAGCCCGCTCCAACTCCTGCAAAAGCCTGACAGTAACACTTGCCGTACAGTCCGGTCTCCTCATCTGATATGTCGCATATCAAGTCTAGGGTGGTAAACGTCAGACCCCAATAACCGATAAGTCATGCCGATGTGAGGCTTATAACGGATCGAGAAACTACTGGTAACACTTACCAGTAAATCTCTAAATCAGTCCTGGCCAGGGACTTCCCTGTTATGGCCAATCGAGCACAGCGCAACATCAACTCCCAATACCGGGAGAGACGAAACCCCTCTTATCGCTCATTGCCTCCATGTGACTCGGGACTGTACTTAAAAACCACCGTTTTGCACGCCCTCTTGGACGTGGTAAGGTGGAAATCAAAGCACAGTGGGAATCACACAAGACTCTATGACGATCTCGGGTCTACAGACTAACCTGTACAAGTGTCACCAGAGAACTGCCATCTGACGTAAGGTATAATACCATCTGGGAGTTTTCGGCGAGTCCGTCCAGTGTACCCAGTCTCTACTGAGCACCCGTATACTATCTCTGATGTCAAACACCAATGGATATGGGATCATCCATCGCCCATCTCATGGGTCGAGAAGCGTATACGCTAGTCTACTCTGGTATATCAATGCCCTGTCTCGATACACCCACGACTAGGAACATTAAAGGATGAACTTATGGACTGCCATGGCCTCACTAGTATGATCTGCATCATAATCCTGGTAGTCAAGTACACATCCTAAGGGCTTTACCAACATGTAACCATAAGACGGTATCAAGAGACTAGTATACATGTTAAGATAAAGAGCAACCAGATAGCATACTATCATATCGAGCAAGAAAGTCCTCTCTATATATGTCCAAGCATCCAATATAATATACATCATCTATACAATGCTGGCCTCTAGGGCATACATACAACTAACAATCTCCCACTTGCACTAGGGCCAGCTGTTGTAGTATCGCATACCAAGCATCCCGAAGAGTCTCTCAAACTGTATCTGGGGAATGGCCTTCGTGAGTGGATCCTCTGTGTTGTTCTTCGTGTCAACCCTCCAGACCTCGATCTCCCGGCGATAAACTATCTCCCGGATCAGGTGATACCGCCTCAGAATATGCCTAGATCGCTGATGGGACCTGGGTTCCTTGGCCAAAACAACCGCTCCATTGTTATCACAATACAAAGGTATTGGATCCTTAATATATGGAACCACTCCAAGTTCAGTAATGAACTTCTTGATCCAGACAGCCTCTTTGGCAGCATCGTTGGCAGCGATGTATTCAGCTTCCATCGTCGAGTCTGCCACAGTCTCCTGCTTGGAACTCTTCCAGCATACCGCCCCTCCGTAGAAGGTGAAGACAAATCCCGAGTGCGACTTAGAGTCGTCCTTATCACTCTGGAAGCTCGAATCGGTAAAGGACTCCACTTGGAGTTCTCCGTTACCATACACCAAGAGCATCTCTTTAGTCCTTCGTAAGTACTTGAGAATGCTCTTCACATCTGTCCAGTGACTCTCTCCAGGATCTGCTTAATACCTACTTACTACACTTAGAGAGTGTGCTACATCGGGTCTGGTACATAGCATCGCGTACATGATAGAGCCTACAGCCGAAGCATAGGGCACCCTTGCATGCGAGCTCTCTCCAAATCAGTCTTGGGAGATATCTCTTTGGAGAGAGTGAGCCCTGAGATCGTGGGTAAAAACCCACGCTTGGACTCTACTATACTAAAACGCTTTAGTATGGTGTCAATGTAGCTGGATTGGGACAATCCCAGTATCTGTTTAGATCTATCTCTATAGATCTTAATCGCCAAAATGTAGGAGGCATCCCCTAGATCTTTCATTGAGAATCGTTGTGATAAGAGAAGCTTAACCGATTGCAGCATAGGAATGTCATTTCCTATCAAGAGTATGTCGTCCACGTACAATACGAGGTGTAGGATTCCTAGGCAGTCATACAAGGGTCTATAAGGCATCAACCATGCCCGAATAAAAATTTAGACGTGCCGAACAACCCAAAGCCGGGATCTTTGCAAGATTATTAGGGTTTAACATGCAAGTAAACATCTTTACAACTAAGAGTGAGGGATTACAACCTTTGTAGTCCGCTCCTTCGCGTCATAAGCTCCGAGTAGAAGTCCCTTCGCCGCGATCCACGATCTCCCGGACTCAAGAGGGGCTCCACAACAAGAACGATCCATGCTAGCTTGTAGTCTTCCTTTTATCCGATGATCTACCTCGAAATTTATTTAACTCAAGCTCTCTCTTTAATGAAGTGAACGCCCTAATCTAATTGGCAAGATTAGATGAGGATGATAGAATAGCATTTATGCTTTCTTTTTATATCAAATTCTCACACTTAAACATCACAAAATGAAAATCTAGTAAGCTTTCTCAAAGCTCAAGGTTGAAGAAGAAGAAGAAATGATGCATTAATTCTTTTGTGATGAATAATGAAATGATATATGATTAATAATGTAACCATGGTCAACTATGACTAGGCTAACCCATGTAGAGAATTAACTAGGGCTAGGGTTTGGGTTGGGTTAAACAATGAGTCACTAGAAAATATCAACCATAATATCTTCTTCATGACAAAAGAAAACCTTCTAGAAGGTTCATGAAAGAACTAACCCAATTCAAACCCTAACCTTGTTTAATCTCCACTAAATATGTTTCATTAGTAATTATATCATGTTACAATAATATATATCACATACATATTATATATTTGTAACAAAAGAAAATAATACAATCAATATATATCGCATATATATCAATGTATTATCCGGTGAGAAAATGAAATAATAAAGCGAGCCAATATTAGATAATGTAATGCAATATATCATATATATTATTATATATTAAATTATCGAATCAACACTTGATCCGACAATCCGGCTATATCGAATATAACCAACTAATATATCATGTACCGGTTCATCGAATCAACACTTGATCCGATGACCCGGCTCATATCTAAATATCGCGAGAATATAATACGGTATCTCATATCGCATTATACTCGGTCGTGCACATGTCACATATGTGCCCCTACTCCATTTTGCCTGAGTCAAGAAACCTCTGTGTAGGACTCTAAAGAATCGTCAATACGCCGGCAGCAGGTAATGATCATATCAAACACCCACAAGCTGCAAGCGGTCAGCTAAACGTAACAGCCACCCAGGTATTGAGCGATCAGACGATCAACAAGCTAGCTTGTACATTCTCCTGTGAATCCAATCAGTAACACTCTCGTACAGTCCGGTCTCTTCGTCTGATATGTCGCATATCAAGTCTAGGGGTGGTATACGTCAGACCCCAGTAACCGATAAGTCGTGTCGATGTGAGGCTCATAACGGATCGAGAAACTACTGGTAACACTTACCCGTAAATCTCTATATCATCCCTGGCCAGGGACTTCCAGTTATAGCTAATCGAACACAGCACAACATCAACTCCCTATACCGGGAGAGACGAATCCCCTCCTATCGCTCATTACCTCCATGTGATTCGGGACTGCACCCAAAAGCCACCGTTTTGCACGCCCTCTTGGACGTGGTAAGGTGGAAATCAAAGCACAGTGGGAATCACACAAGACTCTATGACGATCTCGGGTCTACAGACTACCATGTACCAGTGTCACCGGAGAACTGCCATCTGACGTGTGGTATATCACCATTTGGGAGTTCTCGGCAAGTCCGTCCAGTGTACCCAGTCTCCACTGAGTACCCGTACACCATCCTTGATGTCAAACACCGATGGATATGGGATCATCCATCGCCCATCATATGGGTCAAGATGCGTATACGCTAGTCTACTCTGGTGTATCGATGCCCTGTCTCGATATACCCTCGACTAGGAACAGTTATAGGATGTACACATCGACTACCGTGGCCTCATTAGTATGATCTCATCATAGTCCCAGTAGTCGAGTACAGATCCTAAGGGCTTTATCAACATGTGAGAGTAAGACAATAAACCAATACAAGTCAACATGTTAAGATAAAGTGAAACCAAATAGCATACTATCATGACAAGCAAGAAAGTCCTCTCTATATATATCCAAGCATCCATTATAATATACATCATATGTACAACAATGGCCTCTAGGGCATATACATAACTAACAATCTCCTACTTGCACTAAGGCCGGCTGCTGTAGTATCTGATACCTAGCATCCCGAATAATCTCTCAAACTGTATCTGGGGAATGGCCTTCGTGAGTGGATCCGCAGTGTTGTCCTTCGTATCTACTCTCCTGACCTCGATCTCCCGGCGATCAACTATCTCCCTGATCAGGTGATACCGCCTCAGAATATGTCTGGACTTTTGATGGGACCTGAGTTCCTTGGCCAAAGCCACAGCTCCATTGTTATCGCAATACAGAGGTATTGTATGTTCAATGGATGGAACCACACCAAGTTCACTAATGAACTTCTTTATCCAGACAGCCTCTTTGGAAGCATCGTTGGCAGCGATGTATTCAGCCTCCATCGTCGAGTCTGCAACGGTATCCTGTTTGGAACTCTTCTAACATACCGCCCCTCCATTGAGGGTAAAGACAAATCCCGAGTGCGACTTAGAGTCGTCCTTATCACTTTGGAAGCTCGAATCAGTAAAGGACTCCACCTGGAGTTCTCCGTTACCATACACCAAGAACATCTCTTTAGTCCTTCATAAGTACTTGAGAATGTTCTTCACAGCTGTCCAGTGACTCTCTCTAGGATCTGCTTGATACCGACTCACTACACTTAGTGAGTATGCTACATCGGGTCTGGTACATAGCATCGCATACATGATAGAGCCTACTGCCGAAGTATAGGGTATCCCTTACATGTGAGTTCTCTCCAAATCAGTCTTGGGAGACATCTCTTTGGAGAGAGTGAGTCCAGAGATCGTGGGTAGGTTCCCACGCTTGGATTCTTCCATACTAAACCTCTTTAGTATGGTGTCAATATACCTGGATTGGGACAATCCCAGTATCCGTTTAGATCTATCTCTATAGATCATTATTCCCAGTATGCAGGAGGCATCACCAAGATCTTTCATTGAGAATCTTTGTGATAAGAAGAGCTTGACTGATTGCAGTATAGGAACATCATTTCCTATCAAGAGTATGTCATCCACGTATAATACGAGGAATACAACCTTACTCTCTGCAAGCTTCTTATAAATACAAGGTTCATCTATATTTTTGATGAAGTCAAACTCTTTGACTACATCATCAAAACAGATGTTCCAACTCCGCGATATTTGCTTTAACCCATAAATGGATTTAAGCAGCTTGCACACATTTCCGCTGCTCCTACTATCTATGAAACCCTCTGACTGAGTCATGTACACGCACTCTTCTAAATCACTGTTTAGAAAGGCGGTCTTAACATCCATTTGCCAGATTTCGTAGTCATGGTATACAGCAATGGCAAGTAAGATCCGGATGGACTTGAGTATAGCCACTGGAGAAAAGGTTTCGTCATAATCCACACCTGGTCGTTGACGAAAACCCTTTGCAACAAGTCTAGCTTTGAAAGTCTCAACGTTTCCATCTACACCAATTTTCTTTTTAAAGATCCACTTGCTCCCAATGGGTTTTACCCCTTCAGGAGCATTTTCCAAAGTCCATACTTTGTTGGTGTACATGGATTCCATCTCAGATCGCATTGCATCCAGCCATTTCACAGAGTCACCACTCATGATGGCCTGCTTGAAACTAGTCGGGTCATCATCTTCCATGATGCAATCCTCGCTTCCACCATCAATGAGAAAACCGCAGTATCTCTCAGGTGGATGAGAAACCCTGCTAGATCGGCGGAGAGGCTGGGGTTCGTCGGGTGCTACTGTATCCTCTGGCTCCAATAAATCATCAATTGTAGTTTGTGGTGCTGGAACCTCTTCCAGCTCTACCTCTTCGCCACTAATTTCTTTTGCAAGAAATTCCTTTTCTAAAAAG
Organism: Agapanthus africanus; assembly: GCA_030015575.1. Taxonomy (NCBI): domain Eukaryota; kingdom Viridiplantae; phylum Streptophyta; class Magnoliopsida; order Asparagales; family Amaryllidaceae; genus Agapanthus; species Agapanthus africanus. The sequence continues at coordinate 980,344,653 of CM057338.1, read as the reverse complement.
GTGGCATGTTGAGCAAAAAACACCTTTTGTTGTTCACTGTGGTAGAATAGATATCCATATGAATTGCTTGGATATCCTACAAACATACAAAGAACTGATCGTGCCTCGAGCTTGTCCGGATTTTGCTTTTTAACATAGGTCGGACAACCCCATATCTTAACTCTTTTAAGAGATGGTCTCTTCCCATTCCATATCTCATATGGAGTGGTAGGCACAGATTTAGTTGGAACTCTATTCAATAGGTATATGGCTGTCTCCAGCGCATACCCCCAGAAGGAAATAGGTAACTCAGCTGTACTCATCATAGAGCGTACCATATCTAATAGGGTGCGATTCCTCCGTTCCGATACACCGTTGTGCTGTGGTGTATAAGGAGGAGTAAGCTGAGAGAGAATCCTATTCTCTTTTAGATACTCTAGGAACACATTGCTCAAGTATTCTCCTCCTCGATCAGATCGAAGGATGTTAATACTTTTGCCCGTTTGGTTCTCTACTTCGTGCTTATATTCTCTGAATTTCTCAAAAGTTTCAGACTTGTGTTTCATCAGGAATACATGTCCGAATCTAGAGAGATCGTCAGTGAATGTAATGAAGTAGGAAGAACCATTCCTGGCATGCGTAGACATGGGACCGCATACATCACTATGTACCGGTCCTAAGAGTTCGGTAACTCTTTCTCCGTGTCCACTAAACGGAGTTTTGGTCATTTTTCCTTTGAGACATGAATGGCAAGTATCATAAGATGATAATTCGAACGGATTCAAATATCCATTCTTATGTAACTTAGCCAGTCGTGTCGCATTGATATGACCAAGTCTACAATGCCACAAGAAGGATTCGTTCATTTCTGAACTCTTCCTCTTGTGTGTGTTTTGTATATTAAGGACTGTATTTTGATTGAGAATGAATATGACATTATGTAACGAGCCTGATCCAATCAACTTTTGATCTAGGAATATGTTCATAACATTATCCTTTACTACAAAATTATATCCTTCTTTATTTAATAAAGAAACTGATATAATGTTGCACATCATGTTCGGTATATAATAGCACTCATTCAGAATCAGTGTATTACGACTTGGTAATACTAGGTGATATTCGCCAACTGCTTTAGCTGGAATACTTGCACTATTCCCTACTTGAACGGAATGATCACCTTTTCCCAGTTCTCTACCTTTACGTAGCCCATGTAACAATTTACATATGTGGGATCCCGATCCGGTATCTAATACCCAGGACGTAGGGTGAACTGAGAAACAGTTCTCAATAACTAATACACCCGAAGAAGGTGCATCAACATGCATGTTCTCCGTTTGGGCGGCATGAGAATCCAGATATTCTCCTGTTTCCTGTTCATTCTTATAACTCTTATAAGAAAGAACGGGACCAACGTTCCCTTACACAGTATAATAAGCGGGTTCAGTCAATACATCCATTTTATTATCTTGACTAAGTCCTGACATGGTCGCTACCTGGAGAGAGAGAGAACGAAACACTTTAGCGTATGCTCTTGCAAGATTAGATTGGTTATTATCTTATCTAATCAGGATGTCTTCTACTGTTTTTATCAAATCTTCCTCCAAACCCTAAAAGGTAAGATTAGCTGGGATTAATTACACCCTACAATTTCGTCAATCTTTCAGCCAGATCAGTGTCGGTACTTGAGGGAGGTTCCCCATGCTTTCGCACGGACCTAATTAAAATAAACCTCGTTTCCCAGAGGCATAACCCCGTTAAAATCTTTCTAGACACCTACTTGATCGGCTAATTGTCCTGTGTAAAACTCTCTCAGAAGTAACTCTTACTCGCAGTGGGTATCGGGATCCAACTATCTCATAGGAGGTATGCAATCTCATTGCAAATTTCAACACTTGAAATTCCCGATAATGCTTTTACCCCTAGCAGCTTATGACCTTGGCTAAGGTCAACAAATCATAAGTGCTAACCAAGTTCAACCCGTCATTTCCCGATTGAATTAAACCCACCCGTACGACCCTTGGCTAAGGTCAACAAAGTCGTACGACTACCCTAACTCAATCACATCTCATGTTTTAGCAGATAAATACTAATTAGCTACCGTACACCACGCCTTGGCTAAGGTCAACAAACGCAGCACGAATACTAACTGGTCTCTATCTGAAATGACGGAGGGCTACGCAGGTTTTTCAGAAAACCATGCGCGTAATGAACTTGATATCGTCGTAGAATCAAGTGATTTTGAAAAGGAGTGTTTTTTAGGCTTTTCCAGTTTCGCTAAAGAGGTCACTCCCGGTGAAGGGATCTCGGTTCTTTCCCCATCGAATAAGGTGCAGGATATATCATATATACCGCTGTGCAAAGCAAGAACTATATAAGCTGTCAAAAACTAAACCGTGAGTTTGTAGCATCTGCCAGTTTCGCTAAAGAGGTCACTCCCGGTGAAGGGATTTCGGCTCTTTCCTCATCGAATAAGGTGCAGGGTATATCATATATACCGCTATGCAAAGCAAAACTGTAGCTACCCTTTTTATAAAGTTTTGATTCTACAATATCTTTTAGGTTTCTTTTCTTTTTATTAATCTCATTAATAAATCCCATCAGCTTATACTTCCTAAGCATCACAGAAGAAACGAAAGCAGTAATATTTATATATCAGCACATATATATATAGTATAAGCATTCGTCTCAGGCAGTAATATGATCTCATCACAGAACATTGCAGCAGAAGAACATATATGAAATATTGGATATACTAGGATGTCCGTGTTTTTAATACGAGCCGGTATAAAACACGGATTCCACGGTCGCGATGAATAGCCAAACCCACATCCCTAGACCCCTACGAGAGCGGCAAGTAACACTGCCAATTCTAGGGTTAGGAGACCCGGTCTCGACTCCTCGAGATGGCCTCCCACTGGACCCTAGAACCCGGTTACTTGTGCTCCCCTCCTTGGGTCTACCTAATGCGGAAAAGTAAATAATATACACTGGTGACATCAACCTCATCCCGGAAGTGCCCCAATAAAAGAATATTACATACATATGAATTTTACATGAATGAAAATAAAAACCCTCATCTCACATAAAACCCCCGGCTATTCAGAACACGACGATCCAATATAACATATTACAGCAGCACATAATATCACATATCATCAACGTAAGTAAGTATGCATACACCGATCGTCGTTGATGTATAGTAACAAAAACCGGCAATACAACTACGTACTACACTTACGGTCACAGAAAAGAAATTGTAAAACTACAACATTTGGAATCCACAATCACTTTAGACATCATAAATTCGAAATATCACATACTTTGCATTTCATGCCTAACTATATGAATTCCACATATTGTATCGCATTCCAGATAAATAAACAGTATTAAACTTTCCGATCGGATAATCAAATACCCAAGATTTCCTAAATAGCTCAACACTTGAGCGGAGTTCAAATAATCCCAGAATATGTCACAGTACCGATGGTCCAGTCGTAGAAGGGTCAAGCCAACGCCTCACATGTGGCACGCCGTACTGTCCCAAACTCTAAGGTTTAGAGGCGGTTCAGACGGTCACATAATCGAGTTAAGCTTTGTGTTCTTCTAGAGGGTCCACCGCGTTACTTGTACGTTTTTCCGAAAGATTTAAATCCAAGAAAAATTCAACACTTGAAAGTTTTTCGTGCCGGGAAAAAATGAGTTAATGATATCCGTTCGAACATTTTAATAGTTTCTAAATTATCTGGAAATAAAACGAAATTAAATGTTTCGATCGAATCAACGAATCCAAAATAATCCCTAGAACACTCAACCCTTGAGTGAGATCAAAAATACCCAGAAGCAGCAACAAGCACCTACGGATATTACCCTGAAGACACGTGTCCAAATTGCCAAAGTTCGGCCGCGGAACCGCCGCGGGAAGCAGGTTCCTGCCGCGGTTCCGCGGCGACTTCATAGTATTTTGGGCTCGTATTTCATGGTAATTCTTAGAATTCCCTGCTGATTTTTTTGAGTATTTTTAATGCAGAAAAAATCACATTTTTAAAAATTGTCCAGAGAGGGGTCTATTTTGTCGTTTCAGAGTTCGATCGGAGTTTTAACTTCGTATACACGTCGCCTAATGCTCTAGCTAGGCTCTGATACCACTGTAGGGTTCCTAGGCAGTCATACAAGGGTCTATAAGGTATCAACCATACCCGAATAAAAATTTAGACGTGCCGAAAAACCCAAAACCGGGATCTTTGCTAGATTATTAGGGTTTAACATGCAAGTAAATATCTTTACAACTAAGAGTGGGGGATTACAACCATTGTAGTCCGCTCCTTCGCTTCATAAGCTACGAGTAGAAGTCCCTTCGCCGTGATCCACGATCTCCCGGACTCAAGAGGGGCTCCACAACTCGAACGATCCATACTAGCTTGTAGTCTTCCTTTTCTCCGATGATCTACCTCGAAATTTCTATAACTCAAGCTCTCTCTCTCTATAATGAAGTGAACACCCTAATCTAATTGGCTAGATTAGATGAGGATGATGGAGTAGTATTTATACTTTCTTTTTATATCAAATTCTCACACTTAAACATCACAAAATGAAAACCTAGTAACCTTTCTCAAAGCTCAAGGTTGAAGAAGAAGAAAAAATGATGCATTAATCCTTTTGTGATGAATAATGAAATGATATATGATTAATAATGTAACCATGGTCAACTATGACTAGGCTAACCCATGTAGAGAATTAACTAGGGCTAGGGTTTGGGTTGGGTTAAACAATGAGTCACTAGAAAATATCAACTATAATATCTTCTTCATGACAAAAGAAAACCTTCTAGAAGGTTCATGAAAGAACTAACCCAATTCAAACCCTAACCTTGTTTAATCTCCACTAAACATGTTTCATTAGTAATCATATCATGTTACAATAATATATATCACATATATATTATATATTTGTAACAAAAGAAAATAATACAATTAATATATATCGCATATATATCAATGTATTATCCGGTGAGAAAATGAAATAATAAAGCGAGCCAATATTAGATAATGTAATGCAATATATCATATATATTATTATACATTAAATTATCGAATCAACACTTAATCCGACAATCCGGTTATATTGAATATAACCGACTAATATATCATGTACCGATTCATCGAATCAACACTTGATCCGATAACCCGGCTCATATCTAAATATCGCGAGAATATAATACGGTATCTCATATCGTATTATCCTCGGTCGTGCACATGTCACATATGTGCCCCTACTCCGTTTTTCCTGAGTCAAGAAACCTCTGTGTAGGACTCTAAAGAATCGTCAATACGCCGGCAGCAGATGATGATCATATAAAACACCCACAAGCTGCAAGCGGTCAGCTAAACGTAACAGCCACCCAGGTATTGAGCGATCAGAAGATCAACAAGCTAGCTTGTACATTCGCCTGTGAATCCAATCAGTAACACTCCCGTATAGCCCGGTCTCTTCGTCTGATATGTTGCATATCAAGTCTAGGGGTGGTATACGTCAGACCCCAGTAACCGATAAGTCGTGTCGATGTGAGGCTCATAACGGATCGAGAAACTATTAGTAACACTTACCCGTAAATCTCTATATCAGCCCTGACCAGGGACTTCCAGTTATAGCCAATCGAACACAGCACAACATCAACTCCCTATACCGGGAGAGACGAATCCCCTCCTATCGCTCATTGCCTCTATGTGATTCGGGACTGCATCCAAAAGCCACCGTTTTGCACGCCCTCTTGGACGTGGTAAGGTGGAAATCAAAGCACAGTGGGAATCACACAAGACTCTATGACAATCTCGGGTCTACAGACTACCCTGTACCAGTGTCACCAGAGAACTGCCATCTGACGTGTGGTATATCACCATCTGGGAGTTCTCGGCGAGTCCGTCCAGTGTACCCAGTCTCCACTGAGCACCCGTACACCATCCTTGATGTCAAACACCGATGGATATGGGATCATCCATCGCCCATCATATGGGTCAAGATGCGTATACGCTAGTCTACTCTGGTATATCGATGCCCTGTCTCGATATACCCTCGACTAGGAACAGTTATAGGATGTACTCATCAACTACCGTGGCCCCACTAGTATGATCTCATCATAGTCCCAGTAGTCGAGTACAGATCCTAAGGGCTTTATCAACATGTAAGAGTAAGACAGTAAACCAATACAAGTCAACATGTTAAGATAAAGTGAAACCAAATAGCATACTATCATGACAAGCAAGAAAGTCCTCTTTATATATATCCAAGTATCCATTATAATATACATCATATGTACAACAATGACCTCTAGGGCATATACATAACTAACACGAGGAATACAACCTTGCTCTCTGCTACCTTCTTGTATATAAAAGGTTCATCTACATTTTTGACGAAATCAAACTCTTTGATAACGAAGTCAAAGCAGATGTTCCAACTCCACGATACTTACTTTAATCCATAAATAGATTTAAGCAGCTTGCACACCTTCCCGCTGCTCCCACTAGTTACGAAGCCCTCTGGCTGGGTCATGTACACACTCTCTTCTAAATCACCATTTAGAAAGGCGGTCTTAACATCCATTTGCCAGATTTCGTAGTCATGATATGCAGCGATGGCAAGCATGATCCGGATGGATTTAAGCATAGCCGCTGGAGAAAAGGTTTCGTCATAGTCCACACCTGATCTTTGACGAAAACCCTTTGCAACAAGTCTAGCTTTGAAAGTCTCCACTTTCCCATCTACACCAAGTTTTTTCTTGAAGATCCACTTGCTCCCAATTGGTTTTACCCATTCAGGAGCATTTTCCAAAGTCCATATTTTATTGGTGTACATGGATTCCATCTCGGGCCGCATTGCATCCAGCCATTTCACCGAGTCTCCACTCGTGATGGCCTGCTCGAAGATAGTTGGGTCATCATCCTCCATGATGCAATCCTTGCTCCCACCATCCATGAGAAAACCGTAGTATCTCTCAGGTGGATGAGGAACCCTACTAGATCGGCGGAGTGGCTGGGGTTCATCAGGAACTATTGAATCCTCCGGTTCCACCAAATCTTCTGTCGTGGTCTGTATTGCTGGAACCTCTTCCAGTTCTACCTACTTGCCACTAATCTCTTTTTCAAGAAATTCCTTCTCTAAAAAGGTGGCATGTCGAGAAACAAACACCTTTTGTTCCTCGGTGTGGTAGAAGATATACCCGCGCGAATGTTTGGGATATCCAATAAACTTACACAGAATGGACCTTGCCGCAAGTTTGTTCGGATTTTGCGTTTTTACATATGCCGGACAACCCCATATCTTAACATAATTAAGATATGGTCTCTTTCCTTTCCATATCTCATATGGAGTGGTTGGCACAGATTTGGTGGGAAGCATATTTAATAGGTCTGCAGCTGTTTCCAGTGCATACCCCCAGAATGAAATAGGTAACTCAGCTGTACTCATCATAGAGCGCACCATATCTAATAGGGTGCGGTTCCTCCGTTCCGATACACCGTTGTGCTGTGGTGTATATGAAGGAGTTAGCTGAGAGAGAATCCCATTCTCTTTTAGGAAGTCCAGGAATTCATTGCTCAAGTATTCACCTCCTCGATCAGATCGAAGGATTTTAATACTTTTCCCGGTTTGGTTCTCGACTTCTTGTTTATATTCTCTAAATTTCTCAAAATCTTCTGATTTGTGTTTCATCAGGAACACATATCCGAATTTAGAGAGATCGTCGGTGAATGTAATGAAGTACGCAGAACCATTCCTGACATGTGTAGACATAGGACCATATACATCACTATATACCAGTCTCAAGAGTTCCGTAACTCTTTCTCCGTGTCCCCTAAACAGAGTTTTGGTCATCTTGCCTTTAAGACATGACTGGCAAGTGTCATAAGATGAAAGTTCGAAAGTATTCAAATATCCATCCTTATGCAACTTAGCTAGCCGTGTCGTATTAATATGACCAAGTCTACAATGCCACAAGAAGGATTCGTTCATTTCTGAATTCTTCCTCTTGTGTGTGTTTGTTATGCTCAGGACTGTTGATTGATTTAGAACATAAATGCCATTGCACGTTGCCTGATCCAACCAACTTTTGGTTCAGGAAAATGTTCATAATATTATCCTATAATACAAAATTATATCCATCTTTACTCAACGAAGAAACCGATATAATATTGCATATCAGGTTCGGCATGTAATAGCATTCGTTTAGAATTAATGTATTACCAGTTGGTAATATAAGGTGATATTCCCCGACGGTTTTAGCTGCAACAATTGCACCATTTCCAACCCTTATGTTTTTATCACCTTCTCCAAGTTCTCTACCTTTTCTCAGCCCATATAACTGATTACATATATGGGATCCTGACCCGGTATCTAATACTCAGGATGTAGAGTAAATGGAGAAACAGTTCTCTATAACGAACACACCCGGAAAAAATGCATCAACATGTACTTTCTTCATTCGGGTGGCATGGGAATCCTGGTATTCCCCTATATCCTGTTCAGTCTTATAACTTTTATAAGAAAGAAAGGAACCAACGTTCCCCAGCACAGTATAACATGCGGGTTCGGTCAATACATCCATATTATCTTGATTAAGGCATGATATGGTCGCTGCCTGGAGAGAGAGAGAGAAGAAAACACTTTAGCGTATATTCTTGCAAGATCAGATTGGTTATTATTTTATCTAATCAGGATGGCTCCCACTGTTTTTATCAAATCTTCTTTCAAATCCTAAAAGGAAAGACTAGCCGGGATTAATTACACCCTACAACTTCGCCAATCTTTCAGTCAGGCCAGTGTCGGTACTTTGAGGGAGTTTCCCCGTGCTTTCTCACGGACCTAATTAAAATAAATCTCGTTTTCTCAGAGGCGTAACCCCGTTGACACCTTTCTAGATACCTACTTGATCGGCTAATTGACCTGTGTAAAACTCTCCCAAGAGTAACTATTACTCGCAGTGGGTATCGGGATCCAACTATCTCATAGAAGGTATGCAATCTCATTGCAAATTTCAACACTTGAAATTCCCGATAATATTTTGCCCTAGCGTCCCATGACCTTGACGCAGTCCAACAAAGCATAGTGCGCTAGTCAAGTTCAACCCATCATTTCTTAATTGAATTAAACCCACCCGCACGACCCTTGACGCAGGCCAACAAAGTCGCACGACTACCCTAATTCAATCTGTATCATATGCATAAACAGATAAATACTAGTTAGCTACCGCACACTACGCCTTGACACAGACCAACAAACGTAGCACAAATACTAAGTAGGACTTATCTGAAATGACGGAGGGCTACGACAGGTTTTTCTGAAAACCTATTGCGTAATGAACTTGATATCGTTGTAGAAACAAGTGAATTTTGAAAAGGAGTGTTTTTGAGGATTTTACTAGTTTTGCTAAAGAGATCATTCCCGGTGAAGGGATCTCGGCTCTTTCCTCATCGAATAAGGTGCGGGATATATCATATATATCACTATGCAAAACAAAACTCCAAAAAGCAATCAAAAGACAAACCGGGTGTTGTAGCATCTACCAGTTTTGCTAAAGAGATCATTCCCGGTGAAGGGATCTCGGCTCTTTCCTCATCGAATAAGGTGCAGGATATATCATATATATCACTATGCAAAGCAAAAACTGTAGCTACCCTTTTTTTTGAAAAATTTGATTCTACAACATCCTTTAGGTTTCTTTTCTTTCATTAATCATATTAATGAAGTCCCATCATTTAAGTCACCTAAACATCACAGATAAATACGACGTACACTTATGCTATCCGCATTCGCCTCGATGTCCCCTTATGCACCGTTAGGTTAGGTAACTAACGGCAGAGCGGGGCAGGGCTAGCGCGGGTGTAAAATATAAGTAACGTCTATATAATATATCATATATACTATATACAGTATCCATCCCAACATATCAAATGATCACATCACAGATATCGCAGCAGAAGAAACATATGAAATAATGGATATACTAGGAGATCCATGTTTTATTTTGAGCTTTTATAAAACACGGATTCCACGGTCGCGATGAATAGCCAAACCCACACCCCTAGACCCCTACGAGAGCGGCAAGCAACCCTACCAATTCTAGAGTTAGGAGACCCAGACTCGACTCCTCGAGTTGGTCTCCCACTGGACTCTAGAACCCGGTTACTTGTGCTCTCCTCCTTGAGTCTATTCTAATGCGGAAAAGTAAATAATATACATATGGTGGCATCAACCTCAACCCGGAAGTGCCCCAATAAAAGAATATTACATACATTTAATTTTACATGAATGAAAATAAAAAAACTCTCATCTCACATAAAAACCCCGGCTATTCAAAACGCGACGATCCAATATAACATATCCAGCAGCACATAACATCACATGTTATCACATCACAGAGAAAACTAGACGATGTTAAACATTCTAATCGAATCATTAAACACCCAAAATTAGCCAAAAAGCTCAACACTTGAGCGTACTTTTAAAGTTATTCAGCACACGTCACAGTACCAATGAACCAGCCGTAGAAGGGCCAAACCAACGCCTCACATGTGACACCGCTGAACCACCACAAACCCGAGGGTTCAGTGACGGTTTTGACGGTCACATAATTGAGTTAAGGTTTTGTTCTTCTAAAGGGTCCATCGCATAACTTGCATGATCTTTGAAAGCTTTTTAACTACGGGAAAAATCCAACACTTGGAAAATTTCCCGGCAAGAGTTAAAGCGGGTATTTGACGTTCGATTGAACTTTTTAACAATGTCTAAAGTCTTCTGAAAACAGTTAAAATTACGACTACGAAACACTCCGAGTTGCCTTTGCATTGTGTTAATCATCACATGAAAAAGCAGCAAAAATAAACAACACCTGAAATACTAAAACCCAGAGCACAAAACACAAAAAAAAATTCAACCTCAAAATCCCCTGTGGGGCCGGCCTCCTAAGAAATTTGGGCTTGGGGCTCGGCCCAAAAGCGGCCACTAGGGTTGAAACTTCTTCTGTATTCTTGTATCTGCTCAATTATGATTCTGCACATGTTTGCAAAATTTTTGGAGCTCTTTTGAAAATCGACAGAAACATGGTTTACGTATTTTAAGTTTCGAAGTTCGTTTCGTATTCGTAATCTAACAATATCCGTATAATTTCCTAGTTAGGCTCTGATACCACTGTAGGGTTTCTTTCGACGGCAGCAAGGTTTCGGGAGGTATCGTCCATGCCATTTTAAAAAATTTGCCGTTAAAAGGAACTCTAAACATGATCGTTAGCTAGAATACAATAAGGAAACAAAGTAAACAATTTACTATCTAAGTGAAAAAGGAAATACAACCTTTGTAGATCGGTCCTTCACTTCAATAGCTCCTTGTTGTAGTCCCTTCGCTGCGATCGTGGTTCTCCCGGACTCTTGCATGGCTTCACGAGGTGAAAGGAGCGACCTTGCTTGAAGTGTTCGAGGCCGAAGACGATCTACGTCGAGGGGATGCCAACTCAAGCTACTACTTCACTAACCATAAGATTAGACACCTTATACTAAAGTGCTAATCTAGTAGAAGATGGAGAAATAGGAAGTGGCTCACTTTAGAATTTCTTTTCTCACTTTACTTTCTCACTTAATCAAAACCTAGCAAGCCTTTTGTTTTGGAGGAAGAAGATGAAGAAATAAGAAGAGAATAAAATGATCAAGTGAGAGAGTGAACCATGGTGAGTGAGTATCGTATACTAACTCTTGTAGAGACATAACCATGGCTAATCCAAATGGTTAGGTTAACAAATATCTAAAGTAAAAACAAAGTTAGTGGACTTTGTCAAAGCAAAACAAGCTTCTACAAACTTCATGCTCTTTCCAAATATCCACTAATTTTGTAATTACCTTAAATAATTATAACCCACCATTATAAATAGAATGGTGTGTGTCTTATACACCCATATATGATGTATCAACAATTATGATACAAAAAGAAAACACAAATAAATATATATCACATATATATATACTAAGTTGTGCACGAGTGAGAAAAACAAATGCTTAAGTGAACCAATGTTAGTTAATGTAAATTAGTATATCACATATACAATTATACACTAAATTATTAAATCAACACTTGACTTAATAATCCGGTTATATCACATATAACCGACTAACATCCAATGTATCGACTTATCGAATCAACACTTGTTTCGAAAACCCGACTATATCACATAAAACCGACCGATACAAAAGTCGCGAGAATAGAATGCAGTATCACATACTCGCATTATTCTCGGTCCTGCGCATATCACATATGTGCCCCTATTCCGTTTTGCCTGAGCCAGCAAAACCTCTATGTAGGACTCTAAAGACTCGTCAATACGCCGGCAGTAGGTGATGATCACATCAAGCACCCACAAACCGTCAGCGGTACTAGCTGGACGTAATGGCAACTCGGGTATTGAGCGATCAGAAGATCAGCAAGCAAGCTCGCTCCAACTCTTGCAAAAACCTGACGGTAACACTTGCCGTACAGTCCGGCCTCCTCGTCTGATATGTCGCATATCAAGTCTAGGGGTGGTAAACGTCAGACCCCAATAACAGATAAGTCATGCCGATGTGAGGCTCATAACGGGTCGAGAAACTACTGGTAACACTTACCAGTAAATCTCTAAATCAGCCCTGGCCAGGGACTTCCCTGTTATGTCCAATCGAGCACAGCGCAATATCAACTCCCAATACCGGGAGAGACGAAACCCCTCCTATCGCTCATTGCCTCCATGTGACTCGGGACTGTACCCAAAAACCACCGTTTTGCACGCCCTCTTGGACGTGGTAAGGTGGAAATCAAAGCACAGTGGGAATCACACAAGACTCTATGACGATCTCGGGTCTACAGACTAACCTGTACAAGTGTCACCAGAGAACTGCCATCTGACGTGAGGTATAATACCATCTGGGGGTTCTCGGCAAGTCCGTCTAGTGTACCCAGCCTCCACTGAGCGCCCGTATACCATCTCAAATATCAAACACCAATGGATATGGGATCATCCATCGCCCATCTCATGGGTCGAGAAGCGTATATGCTAGTCTACTCTGGTATATCGATGCCCTGTCTCGATACACCCACGACTAGGAACATTAAAGGGTGAACTTATGGAATACCATGGCCCCACTAGTATGATCTGCATCATAGTCCTGATAGTCAAGTACACATCCTAAGGGCTTTACCAACATGTAACCATAAGACAGTATCAAGAGATTAGTATACATGTTAAGATAAAGAGCAACCAGATAGCATACTATCATATCGAGCAAGAAAGTCCTCTCTATATATGTCCAAGCATCCAATATAATAAACATCATATGTACAATACTGGCCTCTAGGGCATACATACAACTAACAGTCCACACGGCTGATATTACATTTAGCGATGAAGATCTACTCCCCGGTACGTGCGAACATAATCACCCATTATACGTCACCGGGTACTGCCATGATATCAAGATATGGAAAATCCTTGTTGACAACAGATCCTCCGTTAACCTTCTCAATGTGAGGGTGCTGAAGGAAATTTGCATGAATGTTCAGCACCTTGCCCAAGATAAAATTACCATCTCCGGGTTCAACTCACAGTCGTCAAGGACGCTTGGGTCCGTAATACTGGCGTTATGTTTCGGGCTGCTCGTCATTGACAACAAATTTCATGTCATTGACGCCAAGACTTGCTATAACGCTTTACCCTGCAGGCATTGGTTAGACGAGTACAATATCGTCCCTTCTATACAACATCGGTGTATGAAGTATTTCAAGGATGGCTCAGAGTACACCGTCATGGAAGAGCTAAATCCATTCTCTATAAATGAAGTCCAGAAGTATGAAGACGCAAAGTACTTTCTTCCACACTTCGTGGATACTGAAAGGTGGCACAGGCCGAAGAGTAAACAAAAATTCACGGCTACTATCCCGATCTTTGGGAGCGATATCGAGAAAGATGAAGAAATGGTCTATCCAGGGCAACCCCAAAAAGAAAACAATAAGCCTGGAACATCTACCCTAATCCTAGTCTTTGGCAGCGATTCCGGTGATGGAACGAATGCAGTGTTCTTCATTCGCCCGTCAATACAGACTTTCGCCAAAACGGATCAAAGTCTACAAGTTACAATGGCTGCGCTTCGAAACTACAAAGAACTTGATGCGCTCGATACATACAGCGTACAAGAACCGCAAACTTTCTACATACCTCCTAGGCGAAGAGGTGAAAAGGCGATCCTCTTCTATAAATTTACGGAGACCAAAGTAGAAAAAGAAACCTAGCATGGTTCCAATTTTGCACTCGACAGGTTTCAAACCATCCGTCTACCAAGAGCTGTTAAGGCGCCAAGGTGTACCTCTCAAACAAACTATTCGACAAGCCCAATTCTATAAAAAGATTTGAGATATTCTAGGGACTCAGCGAAAGAATTCCAACGGGAAGATGGAGACAACTGGGTTGGGATACGTTCGATCCAAAAAACGGGAGCAAACTTACAGTTGCCATGTTATAAACAGCTCGAGTGAAGAGAAAAACGCTCTTCCAAGTAGCCATGAAGTCGAATCAGAGCGAGATCCCGCTTTGAAAACGTTAAGTCCATCGCTCGAAGAACAAATTGACAAGCTAATAAAAGAAGTTTGTCAAGAGAGCCGGAATAACCACATCCGCGAAATGGCCATTTATGAAAAGGCCAAGACGCAGCGTTTCAATAAGCAATCAGTGGAAGAAGTAGACTGTAACGCTCTTCGTCCCCAGCCTGCTATGTATTCTCGCGAAGGGGGAAAATCCTGAAGCAGAGGTAAAAATAGGGCAAGGAACACAAACAACGTTCAAGGATAACAAAGCGGGTTTAAGATGCCGTTCAATCGAGAAATGCTCGATTAGAGCCCGTCCTTTATGAAGAAGATGGGTCGGGAATACTCGTTCCCACACGACAAAACATGGAAAATATTCAACCTTGTCATGAAGCACCAAATGATGACGCTTCCCAGGTCACGGCACCCCGAACAAATAAACGAGGTCTGTCACCCGGATTATTTCTCCTATCACCGAGCAGTAGGTCACCCCCTTAAAGACTGCTTCACGTTCAAGGACTGGGTAGAGAAGCAGTATCAATAAGGCAGGTTTATATTATCCAACGGTTGGAAGATAACCCCGCCACAAAAGCATGAGCCAACGAGGACCTATATCGCCAGGATAAGACCAGCTCGACCACGAGAATGGAAGCGAACTTGCACTTGCCATATGATAACACTCTCAAAACAGAGAGGGTATGAGAGTATGAATGACCTCTTCTGGTGCTTCGTAAATGAAGACGAGGAAGAGCTGATATCAGAGTTTCCACCAGCACCAAAAAAGCTGGAAGATTAGATACACACCACGGCGGACAACCTAAGAAAAATTGACTTAGGAACCGAAAATGATCCGAGGCCGACGTTCGTCAGTGAGCTACTATCTGAAAAATAGTTAGCCACGTTAAAAGACATACTCATGCGGTATAAAGACTGCTTTGCATGGAACTATTCCGAAATGCTAGGTCTAAATCCAAAAGTAGCGGTACATAAACTGGCCATATCGCCAGGCATAAAACCAATCAAACATGCACTAAGAAGGATGTGGCTCGAACTTGAGATGAGTATCAACGCTGAAGTCAAGAAACTAATCGACTCCGGTTTTATCCAAGTGGTTCAATATCTCAACTGAATCGCTAACATCATTCCAGTGATGAATAAAAATAGGATTGTTCGCATCTGCGTGGATTTTTGGGACCTTAACAAAACGTGCTCGAAAGATGACTTACCAGTACCCATTACCGAGATTATAATTGATAACATGTTCGCTTACGAAGTCTTCTCCTTCATGGATGGATCTTCAGAATACAATCAAATAAAAAATGGATCCTGAAAACCAAAAGCATACTACCTTCCGGACCCCGTTGGGCATACTCTGCTATAAGGTGATGCCCTTCGGTTTGAAGAACGCCAGCGCTACCTACCAAAGGGCCATGACAAAGATCTTCGATGACCTCATATATGAGATCGTCGAATGCTATATCGACGACCTCGTAGTGAAGAGTAAATCTCTACGATCTAAATAATTGAAGAGCAATAAAGAAAATTATCAAATCTACGATCTAAATAATGAAGGGCGATAAAATAAAGTTCCAAGGAATTAAAGTGCAAAAAATTAAATTGCAGAAATTAAAAGAGATAAGAAATAAAATAACCCTTCCTTTTATTCATAACTTGAGGTTTCATACAAAATTTGAATGGCTAAAGAAATAAAAAAGAAACTAAAACTAAACAAAATTCTAAAAGCTAAACAATAAACCCTAGATGCCTCTCTGTTGGGTGCTCCCGCTGCTATTTATAGACTCTGAAAGAAGAAACCCTAAAACTCATATCGACACAAGTGAAAAGACGATCATGTCCAAAAAAAACCTATATCAAACGTCCTACATTGGCCACTGATCCGCCGTGATTGTGTTTGTTCCGCCGCTGAACCACCGCGCTTTTTTGGTTTGAGGTCTCCAATTTTTTTTTTGTGTTTTCATCGCAATTTTAGAAGGTCTTCCAAATAATAATTTTTTGTAAATATTTTCGTTTCTCTGCAGTTGCGTGAATTTTCAATCTGGTTCTAAACTTGGCAGCTTTGATTGTTATAATTGATTTGATTTGGATCTCTTGATTTTATTTGCAGTGTTGAATTGATTTGTTATTTTAATACCTGTACAATATTTTAAATCAAATTATTAGTAGCATTTATTTCATTAGAGAAAATATTCCAACCGATTTTTACTCACAATTAAATTACTTAATATTTAAGCAACATATAAATAATTGTTAAAAGACATGGTTGCAATTATTTTTCTTAATGATTAAAAATCACATGAATATTTATTTGAATAAGATATTGAACATAATACTCCCCATTATATTACTTATAAGTTAAGAAACATATGACAATATCTTTTTACACATAAACCCAGATATGTTCTCAAATTATAAATAATACCATTTATTAATGAATAAAAAGAGGAGAAATGATAGGAAAAATGTACAATAAATATGACTGATCAATTGGCATTCACATTGTCCATATCAGCTCATTGCCAACCCATTTTCATTATCATTCACTAAAAAAGAAAAAAAATTGTATCCAACAAATCATTTATAGGTGGCAATAAAAGTATTACCGGTAGTCCCACCATCCAAGACTTGGCTGCTACAATGATAGCTTTAGAGTACCATTTAATCCTTTCCATTCATCACCATAAGCTCCAAGAAAATAAATACTCAAGAACCATCTTGTTTAAAAATACTACACCGATGTCCATCAATTTAAAGGACTACAAAAATACCAAATGAACTTGTCTCACAATACTCACAATCAAAGCAGAAGGTTTTCGGATCAAATCTCCCTAATTGCAGTGGCATAGGGATTCCTAACCAAAATAGAATGCCTCATTATCATAAGCACATTATGCAATGGCTGATATTTGTGGTGTGTTCTACTTTCTAAATTTAACTAACTTCATTCTGTTTTCAAATCTTCCCAATTGCAATGGTTGAGGGCATAGTCACAAATTCGTCGTTCGGGAATAATTCGGCGAGGTTGAAAATTCGGATTCGGAGAACTATTCGGAAAAAATCGGCAGGTATTCGGGAAAAATTCGGTAAGTGTTCGGGAAATGTTCGGGAAGGATTTCGAGCAATAAATTAATATATGAGACGCTAGGTTTTGATTTTGTGAATTATTTGCTATTTTTTTAAATTATTCACTGTTTTTCACATAATTCCGGAATAATTCGCGAATTATTCGCGCATAATTCGCGAATTATTCGGCCAGTTCGGCAATGGCGATTAATTCGGAGATTAATTCGTCTGATCAAAAATTCGCGAATTATTCGCGAATTCGGCAAATAAGTCGCGAATTATATGACTGTGGTTGAGGGTTCAAAATAAAATTCTTCATTCTGTTTTCATGGTTTGCGAAGTTGCTATTTATGTTTGGATATGTGTTGTTAGGATGCAACAATTTAAAAGGTCGTTAATAGCCACGTAAATGCTTTCGGCTAACAATCGCAACAAAAAGAATTAAATGGTTAAATGGTCCCATATATTTTTCCTTTTTCTCCTTGTCAACATATTTTTCTATTTTTTTCGGGGAGTCCTCTATATTGTTTTTGTATTTGTAAATCCCCAAATTGGATTATGCAATGTTTCTCCCTCGGTAAAGGAGCTCTTTCCTCTCTTACGGCAACTTTCTGTTTGCTATATAACTATTATTAGTATCATTCTCCATGATTAAATGCCGTTTCAAATGTTAGGCTTTGAACCAAAGCTAACAACAAGCAAATAGACAAACAAATAAAATGCAACAAAAACAAGAAAGATTTTCTTGGAGATTAACTTCATAGCCGGCGATGAAGAACAAACCAGCGATAAAAGGATCGGTAGTCCGAAGCGTATCGAAGTCAACATCAGAGAATCCATGGCTAAACTTTCCAATCGCTGAAAACAGAACAAAACAAAACACATATCCTCCTTCTAAGAGCCCTAACGGCCTAAAACAGAATCAAACAAAATCCCTACTTTAATGGCCTGGGGGGAATTCGATTAAAATTAGGGTTCTGAAAGGAGAACTACACCGAAGAGACCAGCTTGGAGGTAGCCGTATCGGGCCTCTCGAATTGGATGACGCCTTCGAAAGGGACCTCATCGTCTCCCACGAACATATTTCTTCCCTTCGCTTCCTTGAACGTCGGAGGCGAGAGGGGGCGGGCGGCGGCAGCAGGGGCAGGCCTGGCCTCACCGCTGCCGTCGACGGCAAGGGTCGTGAGGGGTTTCCTAAGGTTAGGGTTATGGAAGTTGGAGCGGGATTTGGGGAAGAGAGGGGAATTAGAGTTTGGATTAGAGAAGGGGAGGATCGATTTTGAGGAGAGAGCTCCACCTTTGGGCAGTTGCGTTACCAGTCGGCGACGATGACGAGAGGCGAGTTGGGTTCTCTGAGATGGAACGAGAGAGAGAGAAATTTTGAACGTTTGTGAAAGAATGGGGGTATTTTCGTCCATCCACAAAATTATAATACCCAGGTCTTACTTGGTATTGGGCCAAATGGTGTTTAGACAAAAAATTTAAAAGTAGACCCCTACTTCCTAATTAAAATATACAAGGGGTTTTTTGCCATGTTCTATTCGGGCTGGGGGTTTTTCAACAACTTATCTTAAAATAAAATAAGAATTGTATATTCAATAATTGTATATGCTTTAATTATTTTCTTTGGTTATATATATATATATATATAGGCACTAGGAGGTTTTTTGCGTTAGGCGGCGGCCAAAGGTCCGTTCTCTACCATTTTATTCGACGATCGGCACCTTCCAACTTGATCTCCATCATTAAATTTACCGATACACCAAATTTCATATGATTATAACACCATTTCACTGTTGATTTAGCAATGTAAAAAGTTTTATTGTCGATAAACTGTTAATTTTGCACCCAATAAATCAAAGATTAAAAGGTACTGGAATCACATGAAATTTTGTGTATCGACATGTTAGACGATGAAGATCAAAATGACCGGTACTGATCGTCGAATAAAATGGCGAAGGACGTGATTTGTGCCGCCGCCTAACGCAAAAAACCTCCTAAGGCCTCTTTCCTCTCCCTCCCTCTATCTATATATATATATAATGGATGAAAGAGGCCATAGGAGGGGATTTCCTCCTATGGCGTCGAAAAAATACAAGTTCCACCATTTTTTCCGACGATCGGCGTCCATCATCATCGCCATCATCTGAGATGTGCATACACCAAATTTTATGTGATTCCACCACTTTTTCACCGCTGAATTAGCAATGTAAAGAGTTCTATTGTCGGTAAACCATTAATTTTGCACAAACTAAATCAACAGTGAAAAAATGGTATAATCACATAAAATTTGGTGTATTCACATTTTAGATGATAAAGATGGAGGCGATGTATGCCGATCGTCGAAAAAAATCATGGAGGGTGCATTTTTCCGACGCCATAGGAGGAATCCTCCATTAAACACACCTCTCTCTCTCTCTCTCTCTCTATATATATATATATATATATATATATATATATAATGAAGAAAAGAGTGGCGTCCAAAAAGTACGCCTCCCTCATTTTTTCCAACGATCGGTACTCATCATTTTTATCGTTATCATCTAAGATGTGGGTACACCAAATTTCATGTGATTTTACAACTTTTTCTCCGTTGATTTAGCAATGTAAAAAGTTATTTTGTCGGTAAATCGTTAATTTTGAACCTAGTAAATCAACGGTGAAAATGTTGTATCATCACATGAAATTTAGTATACCCACATTTTAGATGATAACGATGAAGATGATGGATGCTGATCGTAGAAAAAAATGAGGGAGGATGTACTTTTTCGACGCCATAGGAGGAAATTCCCTCCTATGGCATCTCTCTCTCTCTATATATATATATATAGGGGTTAATGGAGGAAAGGTGCCATAGGAGGGGATTTCCTCCTATGGCATTGGAAAAATACACCCTCCGTGATTTTTTTCGACGATCGGCATACATTACCTCCATCTTTATCATTTAAGATGTGGATACACCAAATTTCATATGATTATACCATTTTTTCACCGTTGATTTAGTTGGTGCAAAATTAATGATTTGCCGACAATAGAACTTTTTACATTGCTAATTCAACGGTGAAAAACTGGCGGAATCACATGAAATTTGGTGTATGCATATCTTAGATGATAACGATGATAATGATAGATGCCGATCATCTAAAAAAATGGTGGGATTGTATTTTTTCGACGTCATAGAAGGAAATCCCCTCCTATGGTCTTTTTTCTTCATTATTCTCGTATATACACACACACTAATCTAATCCCATCACTTTTTATATATATATATATATATATATATATATATATATATATAATTAATGTGATGGGATTAGATCATTGTGATTGTACTCTACTCTTAATGGTAAAAAAGATGTAGCTAAAATCAGTGTTATTTGTTCATTTGTTGAATCATTTCTCTTGTTGCTTGATTGTGTTCAAAATTGTTTGGATTATAGCTTAAAATAGTGATGCTAATCTTTCCAAATCAAAAATATCAGCACCATTCTTGACGTTAATAATTGTTGTGAAGCAATCTAAGCTAGCTGTCAATCAGTATAAATTTCAGAGCTTGTGAGGTGGGATTGGCCTTTTGTCTTTGTCTTGATTGTGATTGTGATATATCTTTTTATTTATTGGAATATAATTCTTTCTATTGGAAATATATTCGGTATTTCAATAATTTAGATGACTCAATACTGTTTGAAAGATAAGGAGAGCAATAAATTTTGTAGGTTTAATTGTGTATACATATTTAGAAGTTTTGTTTAGTGATATTGACCATGCGAATGATAATACGAACATTATGCAACTAATCCATTTTGGTCAAGAGTTTCGGTATATAATTATACAATAAGAAGTTAAATTTATATATTAAACTACTTTGTTGCCCTGCTTGGAAAAATTCAAATTAGCCAAGTGGTGGATTCATGAGTGTTTTAGGCAAATAAAAGATACAAGTTTAGACAACCGTTTTTTTAAAAAATAAAAAAATTAACCTGTCACCACTGAGATATTAAGTAAATTGTAATACAGCTCAAAACAAATTTCTAAATTATATGTATTTTCCTTTACAATAATCGAGGTTGCTCTCTTGTTTGTCCTATCTGCCATTTGTTATCTGCCATTTGTTGCCAACTCCGCCACTGAATGCGATATGTCCTTACCCAAATTATTTCTCAACTCACTTATGCATTCTGCAGGCATGTAGGTTTTCATCGCCCAATATTTTTGTATTTTCTTTCTCAAAATATATTTTTCCATACCCGGTTCTCTTCTATATATGTTTGTCATCATTATATTTCTTGTGATATAAGTTCAACCTTTATCGATTGCACTAAGCTTTCTTCCTAACCCCCAATGGACATGAAAAAATCACATTTCAATGTATGTTAATGATTTGGTTTACTGATACAACTAATATATATTGCTTAATTATTCCTTATCACATGCAATAATAACGGGACGAAACATCATACGGCGTTGGATAAATTAATTTATCCAATAAATCTGAATCATTTATTTTAACGGTTAAAATAAACGGTTCATATTTAACCGCTACTTAAAAGATATGTTAAAATATTTAACCGCTGCTTAGAGTGGCAGTTCATATTATATAAAAGAGAAAACCTCCCCAACAGTTTTCGTGGTTCAGGGTTTTGAGATCGAAATTGGACGATTTTTGCTATGATTTGAACTGTGATTCTTGCTAGGTATTCATTTAATTCTTGGATCGATTTCATAAGGTAAATTAATTACTTTGATTACTATAGGTTTTGTTATTTATTTTGGATTTTTTGCTAGGGTTTTCAGATGTAAATTGGGTGTTTTTTCATGTAATTTGAATTGCGATTGTTTCTTGGTATTTTATTGTTTCTTGGATTAATTTTATAATATAAATCAATCGGTTCTATTGTTTCTTCATCTGTTTCCCCTAGTATTCCTTCTTCTTCTTCCAATTCAGGAATGGTTTACTTATATGCTTGATTAATAGACATGTGATAGCGTATGTAAACATAGAAATAAAAAAATATACCATAAACACTTCGAAAAACCTCGTTGAGTAAGACGTAGACGTCATGTGGTAGAAGATAGAGTTTAAAAGTCGAGAGGTGATGTATTCCGTAATCACTTGAAAAAAAATTACTTAAGCAGCGGTTAACTTTTGATTTCAACAACTATTTTAAGTAGATGTTAAATAACAACCGTTAGCTTTAACCGCCACTTTAAATAACGGTTAATTCTGAACGATTTTGATTTGTTGGATAAATCATTTTAACCGCTACTTTAAGTATAGGTTAAATAAAAATCGTTTGATTTAACCCCTACCTAAAGTAGCAATTACACTATAAACGGTTCTGATTTGTTGTATAATTTTTTTATCCAACATTGATGTATAGGTTAACTATAAACCGCTACTTTAAATATAGGTTAAATAAATACCGTTAGATTTAACCGCTGCTTAAAGCGGCGGTTAGCTATAAACGTTTCTGATTTGTTGTATGATTTTTTATCCAACCTTGATATTAACCTCTACTTTAAGTAACAGTTAAATAACAACCGGTAGATTTTAACTGTCTTTTTAAGAAACGTTTAAGTTTGAACGGTTCTGATTTATTGTATAATTTGTATCTAATACCGAACCATAATAATAATAAGGTAAGAATGACTGCATTGAGAGCCCCTTAAAATACAAAGCTTTGGACTTCACGCCCACTCTGGCTCCTGTCCTTAACCACTGCCATAGATTCTCTCAATGCCAGTGAGTTTCTTCTTAAATTCATGTCATGCCAAATTAGAAGTCACCACATTATTTCCATTTATTTATATTCTCTCAATTTATTAACACCATTTATTAACAGTAATACCTGCCTTGTTATGACCCTGTATGTGACAAATATGCCCTTTTTTGGGTGATGTGGGCACTAGAGTTTGCCCTAGAGGACCAATCCATGCAAATTTGTTTTGTTTTGCAACACAAAAGAAAATTATTAAAGAGACATTATTTACTTTGCATTAGATCTCAAAGCACCTTATTTATTCATGAAGACAGTTATACATTTGAAATCCTTTTACATTATCTTTTAAAGCAAAAGCAGAAAGACGGATTTGAAGTTTAGACTCATGATTCTCCGTACTTCTGTAACGTTAACAAAAAAGATATGAATAAATCCATTTTAAATGTTTATTTGTAATGATGAACCAAATAGCTTGTAAAGATAAAATAAGCTAATAAATTGTTAAAACTCCCAAACAGTGTTTCCCGCAGACAAAAAAACCTTGGACTCGAAGTTGTTGTCAAAATACCCCACGAAAATTTTCATGCGGTATATGTACAGTTGCCTGCTATATCTAAATAGGTCATCGATATCACATGCAATTATATAGATATCGCATAATAATTAGATATAACATGCAACTATACAGATACCACATGCAATGGTTTTTTTTTTACTGCCAGAAAAATTTCTGGGAGGCAAGGGGTTTTCTGTCAAAATGGAAAACTACTTGGAGTATTTTTGACAATTTACCTTATTTGATTATATATATAGAGAGAGAGAGAGAGGGGGGTTTTCTTTTTTGTGTGTTTAATAGAGGAAAGGTGCCATAGGAGGGAATTTCTTCCCATGGCGTCGGAAAAATGCACCTTTCATATTTTTTATCAACGATCGGCATGCATCATCTCCATCTTTATCATCTACGATGTGGATACACCAAATTTCCTGTGATTATACCATTTTTTCACCGTTGATTTAGTTGGTGCAAAATTAATGGTTTACTGACAATAGAACATTTTACATTGCTAATTCAACGGTGAAAAAGTGGTCGAATCATATGAAATTTGGTGTATGCACATCTTAGATGATAACGATGATGCTGATCGATGCCGATCATCAGAAAAAATGGTGGAGGTTGTATTTTTTCGACGCCATAGGAGGAAATCCCCTCCTATTGCCTTTTATCTCCAATATATATATATATATATATATATATATATATATATATATATATATATATATATATAATTTAGAAAGTGATGATGCTCAATATTGGGGACCCCTAATATCAGGACACGTGGCGGATAGCACATCCCAAAACTCAGAAGAAAAGGCCCACAGAGGCCGACCAGGCCACCTCTATACCCGACCTGCCGGCACAAGCCAACCCTCCTCGAGGCTCCCTGCAGATTGGCCTCTTCGGCCCCTCAGCTCGCCTTGAGCTGCCACAAGACCAAGTATCCTCGGCCTTCTCGCTCGTCCACGAGCCCTCCGACCGAGGCTTTCTTCCTCGGTCCTACGCCCAGCTCCACCGCTCACAGGCGTAACTGCCGCTCCGCAAATCTCGCCATGCGCGGATTCTCTGCCCGCAACATCCCACGTTCCACGCCTCCACGATCCCCATTAATGGGCGATCCGCTCTCTACGCGGGCGTGACGTCGGGAGCGTAACTGTCGGCGCGCTTGTTGCTGCGTGCCTCTACCACTATATAAACTCCCATCACAGAAGGGTCAAGTAAGCCATTTTTTATTCCACTTAGCCATTACGCTGCTCGGATCTAGTACTAACTTGATCGTCGGAGGGTCATCGGTGGCTCAAACCACCCCGGGACTTCTTTGCAGGTACTTGGCGTCCAACTTCAATCATCAAACTTCCTCAAAACCCATTGAGACCCACACATAACAGAGGATCCCCTCCAGAATCTGCCGGGAGATCGACGGAAGACAACATCTGAAGGAGATCTGAAAAAGACCTCCATCAGTTGGCGCCGTCTGTGGGAAACGCAAACTCCACAAAAACAAAAGTTGGCCTTCCGATCTCCGTCTACATGGCAAGCGACCATCCTGAAGATTCGGGTACCAGTCGCCGCCGCCTCCTCACCAGAGGCGCGGATGAACCCCCTCCGGCGACCATCATCCACGCCCTCGCCAGCCGAATAGATCGGCTACAGTCCCTCGTAGAGACGCTCGTCCGAGCCCAAACGACCGGGCCTCCGCCTCCGGAATGCTCTGCCCCTGTCGGCGTGGCCGATCACCAGCGGGATGCGACTCCCGACCACGGATCCCACGGACCGATACTCCCTGAGGCACGCTGGGCGCCTCGCGGCTCCACCCCCAGGCCCGCCTCCAAAGCACCACGCCTCAAACCTCTTAGCGACCCTTGCCTCCCTGAGGATATGTCAGTCACCTCGCCTGCCTATCGGCATGACCGACACCAACTCCTCCGGAGGGGTCACACAGAAAGGGCCCTCCACGACGGCTCGAGAGCCACCGCGCCCGGGGATCTGAGGAACCTTATCGAGAGGAACTGGAGCCATGCCCAGACGCCGGTCTCCCACGGCAGAGGCCAGGGATCACGAGGCGCCGAGTCCTCGGGGTACCACGGCCGACTCGACACCCTCGAAAAGAAGATCGAGGGCATGCGCCGGGATGGGCACCTCTCGGCCGACGGGGCTGAGTACGCCGCCGACTCGCTCACCAAACCGTTCACTGAGGAACTGCTCGCTGTCCACGTCTCCTCACGCAACAAACCCCCGAAGGTCTCTCTGTTCGACGGGAAAACCGACCCCAAAGACCATTTGGATGCCTTCACCGCGGGAATGAGCTTCCACGACCATTCCGACGCCGCCCAATGCAGGGCCTTCCCTGCCACCCTCATCCGTTCTGGTCGGGACTGGTTCCGAGGACTCGAGCCTCGCTCGATCTCGACCTTCAACGAGCTGGCTACTCAGTTCCTCGGCCACTTCGTTGGGAACCGTCGGCAGAAGCGCACGGTCGACTACTTCTTCACAATTAAGAGTGGAGACAAGGAGACGTTTAAGGCTTACATCACTCGCTTTTACAATACCCTCCTCGAGGTTCCCAAGCACCGGGACGAGACCGTCATCACGGCGCTCAGATCTGGCCTAAGGCACAAACAGTGGCTGCGCTCCTTTGCGTTGGCACAGCCTAAGACCATGGCCGAGGTCAAGGCGTGGACCGAGTGCGAGGTTCAGCTGGAGTCCGAGGTGAACGCGAACCTCCCCCGGGCAAAACGACCCGACCAGAAGAAAAGGGCTCGGGAGGAGAGGCCAGAGCGTCAGCAGTCCTATCACCCAAAGTTCCAGGAGTACACCCCGCTTAACGTCTCCCTTACGGTATTACTAGAGGAGGCCCAGGGCGAAGGGTTCTTCAAGTTCCCTCCAATCCCGCATCAGGCCTCGAAGCGGACCCGGGGCCCTTACTGCGCCTTCCACCGGACGCTGGGCCACGCCACCGAGGATTGCAAGCAACTCTAGGACTGTATCGAGGAGCTCATCCGATTGGGGCACCTCGCAGCCTACTTGAGGGATAAGCGACAGGCCGACCGCGAGCAGAAGCAGCATCCTCCTCCCGCCGAGCTGACCATCGGCCAGATCATGCTTGCCTCCGCGGAGGACCAGTCCGGCGCCCGGAGTGCCCCGTACCCGGCGCCAGGTACGGAGACCAGCAAGCCTCCAGGAAGCTCGGGCCACGCTAATAGGGCCATCTATTAACCTGTACTTTTCTTCTGGGGCAATGTAAACTCTCCCTGAGGCCGTTGTCAATTTAATAAAGATCAACAGAACATTGCAAGGAAAGTAGAAAAGTTCTTATTTATTCAAAAGGGGGGTATTATGGGCTCCTCAGCCGTACATACAAAAAGAGAAAATTATTATTACAACAGCGGAGGAAGGGGGTGCAGAGAGCACTGCTCGTAATACTCGGTAAACATCTCGGCCAGCCGAGACCTCGCAAGATCCAACCTCTCCCCTCGGTTCCCCCCACGCACGTTATTCCCAAGCCTAAGCTCGTAGCACTCGTGGACTAGCACCTCCGAGCGAGCCAGCATGTTCGCGGAGATCAGTCCAAAGCGCCTCAGAGACCGAAGCTTGCCCACGGCCTCATCATAGAGCTGCTCGGACAGGGGGTTGTAAAGCCCTGGCGACGCTCTCCAGATGGAGTACATCAGCAACTGCAGCAGGGAGGAACGTCGGGGGAGCAGCCGGCCGAAGTGGTCCTCGATGCCCCCACACACCAACTGCACCGTGTCCTCGGTGCAGTTCTGATCGTATAGGTACACATCTTCGAAGTGGATGATGTCAGGGATGGTGAACGGGAAGTCTTGCATTCTCGATCTCCTGTTTGTGAAGGAAGGAAGGACCAGTACTCATTCAGCCTTATATAGCCTACTTCGTCCTAGCGAAGCTCAACAGTCTCCCGCTTTCGCCCAAGAGGTCGCTGACACGCGGCAACCGTCAAGCCTTCTCTGGCGGAATCGAAGCGACCTGGCGCTTCACCTCCCCCCGCATTCAACGCGCATGCTAACCGTTCCTGTTCCCCAAATGTACGGTCGGGCGAACCTCTTGAAGATCAGACCCAGCAGCTGCCCTGCTCGTTCACCCCTGGCGGGTAGCTTCCCTGCCGCAACGCCAGGGACCAAAGCCCTCACCAAGAGGCGACCTAGTAGCTGCCCTGCTCGGTCATCCCTGGCGGGTAGCTCCCCTACCGCAACACCGGGGATCAGGAAGTCCTCCCAGAGGCAGTCGGGCCCAACCATCGCTCGGCTATCCCTGGAGGGTATCCTCCTACCGCAACGCCAGGGATCAGAAAGTCTTCCCAGAGGTAGTCGAGCCCGAGGATCCCTCGTTTGGCTATCCCTGGCGGGTAGCTTCCTTACCGCAACGCCAGGGATCAGAAAGTCCTCCAAGAGGCAGTCGAGCACAACCATCGCTCGGCTATCCCTAGTGGGTAGCTTCCCTACCTCAACGCCAAGGATCAGAAAGCCCTCCCAGAGGCGGTCGAGCCCGAGGATCCCTCGCTCGACTATCATTCACGAAAAAAGCCCTCGCCAAGAGACACCGGGCAGTGACCCTACCCGGCCAAGGGTCCTTGGTAGGATTCTACAGCCCCTCCCGCGCCAAGGACTAAAGTCCTCCCAGAGGCAGTCGAGTCCTTGCTCGGCTATCCCCGGCTGGTAGCATCCTACCACAACCGACAGGGATCAAAGTCCTCGCCAAGATACACCGGGCGGTAATCCTGCTCGGTCCCCATCCTGAAGGATCAAAGCCCTCGCAAGAGGCATCCGAGCGGCTACCCCGCTCGGTCATCCCATGCTGGTAGTTGCCTACCCACGACGCCAGAGATCGAAGGTAGCTCCCCTACCGCAACACCGGGGATCGGGAAGTCCTCCCGGAGGCAGTCGGACCCAACCATTGCTCGGCTATCCCTGGTGGGTAGCCTCCCTACCGCAACGCCAGGGATCAGAAAGTCCTCCCAGAGGCAGTCGAGCCCGAGGATCTCTCGCTCGGCTATCCCTAGCGGGTAGCTTCCTTACCGCAACGCCAGGGGTCAGAAAGTCCTCCCAGAGGCAGTCGAGCACAACCATCGCTCGGCTATCCCTGGCGGGTAGCTTCCTTATCTCAACGCCAAGGATCAGAAAGCCCTCCCAGAGGCGGTCGAGCCCGAGAATCTCTTGCTCGGCTATCCTTTAGGACAAAAACCCTCGCCAAGAGGCACCGGGCAGTGACCCTACCCGGCCAAGGGTCCTTGGTAGACTTCTAAAGCCCCTACCGCACCAAGGACCAAAGTCCTCCCAGAGGCAGTCGAGTCCTTGCTCGTCTATCCCCGGCTGGTAGCATCCTACCACAACCGACAGGGATCAAAGTCCTCGCCAAGAGGCACCGGGCAGTAACCCTACTCGGTCCCCGTCCTGAAGGATCAAAGCCCTCGCAAGAGGCATCCGAGCGACTACCCCGCTCGGTCATCCCAGGCTGGTAGTTGCCTACCCACGAAGCTAGAGATCGAAGCCTCCGTTCATCCTCGGCCCAAATAAGGTGGACAGCCTTCTGCCCGCCATACGCAGACGGCCCAAGCTGCCAACCAAGGGCATCAGGTCTGTACAAGTCTTGAGCGACCCCCCTCGAATTCGGAGCCATGGAGACGCCTTCTCCTCAAGCAGCGCTTGAATCAACTCGACGGACGATCGCTAGGCAGATAGCCGACCTGACATGGAGGCCCAACAGCGCAAGGAGAAATTTTTTTACAAGCATTCTTCATGAACAAAAGAAAAAAGCGCAAATCAAGAAAACCAAAGAAAGAAAAAGTTTTATTACTAAAAGGCGGCCTTTACAGAGGGTATTCTTGGCTCCTCAGCCTAACAAAACGCCCGGAGGCTTACAAAGTTCTAGGCGCAGCAAAATAAAAGGAGGAGGAAGATGGGGGCTTTAGACCTCGGGGCCCTCGACATCCACCACAAGGCGAGCTGGGCCCTCGGCGACCTCTTCGTCATTAATCTCCTGACCCTGCCCACCGGTGTCTGCGAGGGGGTACTAGGCTCGGAGCTCTTCATCGGCGAACCCCGGCACTCGGGCCTTAACAGCGTCGAGGGCCTCGTGCCAGATGAGGGTCGTGGCGACGGCCAAGTCATCGTAGAAGTCTTTCGACTTCTTGTAGACCTCCACCGCCTCCACCGCCGAGAGGTCGGCCAACTTGGCCGCCCTCAGGTCGGCCAACTTTGCCTACTCGGTCGCCGCCCCCAGCTCCTTCCGGAGGGATTTCACTGTCTTCTTCAGATTGCCGACCAGCACCTGAGCGTCCTCATGCTTGGCCTCAGCGACCGCGGTGGCCTCGTGGTGCCGGGCGACCTCCTGCTTCCCGGCCTCCACCTCACCCTCCAGGACGACGACCCTCGCCTTCATCGCCTCCAGCTTCCGCTTAGAGCTCTCTTCCAGCGAGGTGAGCTGGTCCAAAGCTTTCATCGTCGGGGCTACCACCTCGGCCTCCATGCACAAGGCGAGGGCGATGTGCTGAAGGACCTGAGAGGCAGACGAGAGATCAGGAAGATGGGAGAGGCACCGAACCTCAAAGAATAATAGTAATGAAAGACAAGCGCTTACCTGCACGGACTCCTGGGCGATGGACGCCAGTTGAGCCCTGAAGGTCCCTCTGGGGACTCTACCCCCGGCCGATGCCTCTATCTCATGCAGCAGGCTATCCGCGACGGATAGCCCCGAAGGCACGGCGAACTGGAGACCGCCTTCCTCCACTGTGATCGGCGAAGACGGTCCCCGGGTAGATCTCCTCTTGAGCGGCCTCGGAAGAGAGCCGGTCTCCTCCTCCGAGGCCGAGTCCTCCAGAATTCGGGCCTGCCTCCGACCCGACGTTCTGCTTGGTCCCGGGGCGAGATTCGCTTCTGAGCGCTCGCGGGGCACTACCGCCGGGGGAGAAGGAGCTGGGACAGGCTGTGAACGGGAAGAACCGGCGCCCCTAACCTTCGCGACCGGCCTCGGCTGGCGCATGGGCTTTCTGAGCGAGTCCATATCCATGGGTCCTGCACAAAACCGGGTGCAAAGGAGTCAGCGACACAGGCAATATACGAGCTAAAAAATCAAACCTAAACTTATCGACGAACTCAATGGGGCTAAGTCCGGCCCAACTCAGAACCCTCTCAGACAACAGCACGTCGTAGCGGGGGATGGGCTCCCACGATGCCACCCTCACCGCGGCGGGGTCACTGGACTGGTTCCCCGGCAAGTGCTTCTCCCTCGACCACTCTGTAGGCACGGGCCAGTTCTCGCCCTCGGGAGGGGAAACGAAGAAAACTTCTTCTTCCAGTCGTGAATAGAAGAAGGCGGGGCCACAATCCCCATCCCGGCGGCGCCCCTGGTCACTTTCTGAAAGAGAGATAAACCGACCTCGGGTTGACCGCTCGACCACCAGGGTGATTTTTGAAGACGAGGGAGGAATCAAGGAGGGAAAGGCTGAAGGGGATTGCCTGTAACTTCAGGCGGATCAGGAACCCGAGGAGAATCCTCCACGAGTTCGGCACCAACTGACCGGCAGTTAACCCGAAGAAGTTCAACTCTCCCACGACCTAAGAAAAGAAGGGCAGACGCATTCCACCCCAGAATGCTTCCAAATACAGGGCGATCTCCCTGCCCCGTACTTGG
Organism: Agapanthus africanus; assembly: GCA_030015575.1. NCBI lineage: Eukaryota > Viridiplantae > Streptophyta > Magnoliopsida > Asparagales > Amaryllidaceae > Agapanthus > Agapanthus africanus. The sequence goes on along the minus strand of CM057338.1, from coordinate 980,313,075 downwards.
TCTGCCCTCTCTCCTTCCTTGGCCAGACAGAGCGTATAGCATGAAGGGATGTGGAAATGAGCCCGAGCCTTGGCAAGCTCGTCCTCATGCCTTATCCAACACGAGGCGCCAGGGGCAGCATCTACCGTCTCCTCACTGGGGACTGCCCCCACCACACGATCCCGGGGAGATGGGCCGACCCCTGCCCCCGGGAGGACTCAGACTCACCTAAAGGGTTCCTGAAACCTACCTCAACGACATGTACTGACTCGAAAAGAGAAGACATCTAACCTTGGGTAGGATGATCCTCAAGAAACGAAAGTGGAAGGAAGGAAATGAGCGCCGAGCAACCGAGGCCTAGAACGAGGAATATGAAGGAGTAGGGGCCCTGGAACGGGCCCCACCCCTATTTACCGTCACAAGCGATCTCATCCAACGGTGCCCTTCACCTCCCGCCAAGACGCCTCCTCGCGTCCAACGGCTCCGATTGCTCCACTTGTCATCCCCGCACTGGACCGCGCCCTTTCAGACGTCGCAGGCCTTTGCACGTCGCGTCAGCCAATCGATGCTTGAGATGTGGGCCATCACTTCAAAGCGACACGAACCGACGCACCCTCCTTAAATGCGGAGATTCCCTCCCCCCCGATTCGCTAGCAGAAAAGACAGCTGACGGCCCAGGGACGCGTCCCGATGAAACCTTAAGAGGTCAGTCGAAAATATTGCATTTTTAACACATCAATTTCCATACTATTTGCAATCATCTAAAGGTGTTCGGTATGAATATAGCACATATTAGCAATTTGACTGTAAAATACCAAATAACATGTGTTATACATTATAACCGGCATTTTAAGGGAAATTGAGTGTTTATTATTGCACGCATGATCTTTTGTATAGCACAACACTTGTTTCGAGAATGTGTGCAGGAAATTCCAGGTAAAGAGCCAAAACTGTTAAAAGTGCTGATAAAAATACGCCAAATCCAAGACTTGTGATCTGGCAGTGACTAAGAAAGTGTAAAAATATTCCAGACATCAGAAACATACCATGAGGCCAGCACAAAGCAGCACAGCAGAATTCATGCACCAAACCACCCAAAGGGCCGCGGATCCGCGGCCGTAGAGGCCTTTGTGCGGCGGATCTGCGGCCACGTCAGCAGAGCACATTGTCAGGTTTCTCCTTCCAAGATCAAAACTCATTCAAGCCACTTCGTTCTCCAGAAATCTCCAGAAGCTTCTGTCCGAACAGCCAAGCATTTTGTACAAGCTAAACACCTTCAAGCTTCTCAAGCAAGCCACATAACTAACTCAACTTAGAAGTTTCTTCCTAACCTCCAAGCTTCTAAATGGAGCTAGCTAACTAACTAACTCTAGAAACTTCTACTCAACTACCAAGCTTGCAAGAGAAGCTAATCCTAACCTAGCTTTCTAAAGGAAGCTAATCCTAATCAAGGCCATAAAAAGGACCCAAAGGCTTCACTCTCAAGGCTGTTGATCATTCCACATCAATTCACCCACAAGTTGAGTGACACAACTTGTGCATCCAAACCCTAATCCAATCACCAAAAGCCAAATTCAAGATCTCCGAGTACAAATCAAGCAAGAAGCCTTCAACTTTTTAGAAGCGACGCCGACCTTCAACCGAGCAAGTGATCCAAGACGATCCGCGACTCACGGAGACGATGCGGAGCTAATTCGACAATCGAGTTCTTTCCTCAAATTCTTGTAGTTCTTGAGCGAGTTGTATCGGAATTTTTGAATAATAAAAGGTGAAATTTCTTTATCGTGCTTTTCTTTATGTTTGAGCATTATGATGAGATCTCAATTTTTGATTGTTTTCTTTGTTATGATGCTTGAGTAAAAACTCCGCTCGTGGAGGAATCGAGAAAATTGATAGTTGACGATGATTAAATTCTTGTACGATTCTTAAGTCCTATGAGTTTTGTAAACTCTAGTAAATTGAATTATCAACAACCTAGTTTCGAGCGAGATGCTTTCTTGAATATTTTCGCTCTTAATTAGTGATCAACGATCGATGCTTAAATTTCCTAGAGACTAGAATTTGAATGAAAATCAACGAAAGGACAAGGGATAGATGATGAAACCCTAGTTTCCGCAAGAGATCCCTAATTCTCTTTGATCGTTATCGATCTAGCAACAAATCATCAAAGGATAAGAATACGTAATCACAAGTCCTCATCCTCACTATAGATTCGATCGATTCCTACGAGCCTCATTACAAATCTTGATAACTAATTCAAATTGGACGATTCTTGATTCTTGATTTTTAGTATTCTTGATGTTAGATCTAGATTTTGATAATTCTTGAAATTCACTTTTATAAATCTTGAATCGAGTTCTCTTTTCTTTTATCCTTTAATTTTCAATTCATCTAAATCAATTACGATCAAATCTCACTTTCCCTTTGGACGATCCGCACTCGCTAACGAACCTACAATTGACACCGTTATTGATTGCGGTTTACAAATTTCTTTGATTGTGATCTTTACACATTTTCAAAACACAACACACAAAGAATCATTCAATCAAACGGCGCCGTTGCCGGAGATAGTGTGCTAGTTTGTTCGTTTTTGAAATTTGAGTTGAAAACTTTATTCCATCAGAATTTTTAGATCAAAATTCGCGCAAACACTAAACGATTCGTTGTGATTTGTTGCAAGGAAATCTGGAATCGGTGGAGCAAGTGGAAAAATTTTCTGAATATTCAAGAGATCTTAGGGAGTGAACAGAAGCAGTGCCAAAAATTTTTTGTGCAGGAAACCCTCTGACTTGCGGCGGAACCGCGGCATTATAGTGCTTATTGCGGCGGATCCGCGGTGGTCCTGTTGCTTCTCTGTACAAAATTTCTCTGGTATCTCCTGTACTTTCTTATCTCTTCCTCGATCTGTTCCATTAACCAATTTCTGCAGGATTCTTTGCAAAAATTCGCAGCGCCGCAAAAAGCAAAAAATTGTGCATGTTTGATTTTGGTTATTTGCATTATTAATACGGAAATTAAGGGGAAAAAACCAAATTCAGATTAGGTGGGGAGCTCATTACCCTTCCTAAGCCCCAAAAATCATAAAACTGCATCCGCATTACCCTCATTAACTAAAAAAGATCTAGACATGACTCTAAGGACCGTCGTGCTCACTTAGGGCAGAAGGAGGTCGTGGGTAATCTATTGCTTATCCGCGTTTCTTTTGTGGTGTCTAAGGCAAGTGGTTACTTAATTAGGCCCACTACTTACGTAGTGGAGAACCTCCACTTACCTGGCACTTACCTGGTCACATGAGGGACAAAGAGGAAGTAGAGGATTGATCTTGCGACTTGTCTTCTGGCAGTCAGGAGCGGTCTACAGACTTGACCTAGGTGACCACTAGATTTTAGGGTTGCTTGTGCATTGTTGTGATTTGTTTTTTTTTCAAAAGTCCGTATCTTTTTCAAAACAAACACCACTTCATTTTCCTTAATTATCTTAACGCTGCCACTTGTGCTAAACCCTTTAGTGCATGCTAGGCTGGACACGGGATTCTAGTGCCCGTCTTGTCCGCATTACCCTGATCGACTCCGAAGTCGGTATTTCTACGTCTATTTCTTCTTTACCCACCACCACACCCACATCGATGGACGGTTCTCCATCGAACTTCTTTACCACTACTCTGCCGCCGTCCGCAGATGCGCAAAATCCACCCCGCATCTCTTTCCAGGAGAGATGCTATCCTATGCGAGGTCCTCTTTCGACCTGTCTCACCATTCCACCAGCCAACGGGGACAACTTTGAAATAAAACCCCAATACATCAATCTTCTACCAAAATTTCACGGTCTCGAGTCTGAAGACGCATATGTCTTTATTACCAAATTTGAAAATGTATGCACAATGATGGGTACCTCACAGCTTTCTGTGGATGCTATGCGTCTACGCCTTCTTCCATTTACCTTGTGCGATATAACCAAGAAGTGGCTGTATAACACAACCGCACATTCCATTTCAAATTGGAAAGAATTCGTCGCAGCTTTCCTAAAGAAATTCTACCCCAATCATAAAACAGCTCGAGTCCATAGCGCAATAAATCAATTCACCCAGCTTCCAAATGAACCATTCTCGAAGTGTTTTTGAACGCTTCAAGGATCTGTTAGTTCAATGTCCACATCACGGAATTCCTAGATAGGATCTGTGTAGAATCATTTATGAGGGCATTAATCCTACCATAAAACAGAACCTTGAATCCATGTGTCAAGGCACTTTCATGACTAAAGATGATGGTGAAGCCTAGAGATTCTTAGAAGATTTCGCTGAAAAATATTTACAGTGGGAGAGTGTAAACCAGTCATCGTCTAGGGGTGGCATTCACCAAATTGATATTTCCATAGGAGTTAGAGCTGAAATGGCAGCAATGTAAAAGAAGCTCGAAGTTATGGAACATAAATTTTTAGCAGCCTTCCTAAATCCGATGTCACTCCCCAAAACTGTATGTGGATGCTGTTCTGATCCATCCCATCTCACGGAAGAATGTCCTTTGAATTCTTCGTTTCAAGGTCATGAGCATACCAATACTGCTTTCCAACAAGGACCTAGAAACGACCTGTATTCTTCCACATATTATCAGGGTTGGAGGAATCACCCTAACTTTGCTTGGAACCAACAACAGAATCAAAACACGGTTCCAAATCAAAATAATTTTCAAAGGGCTCCTCCACCACAACAGCAACCACTCAACTAACTCAGCACCCCTACCAGCCACAAAATTTTCAAAACCAGGTCAATACACCTGCACCGTCTAAGCCTTTGCAATTGACCGGTTCTGATGAATTCTCTTCATTCGCACAAACCATGAATTTGCTCTTGTCAAATTTCATGCAAGTTTCGGCTGAAATAAAGACTTCTGTCGATGATATAAAGAAAAATTCCACCTCCCAAGCGGAGAGTATAAAATCGATGGAAGTAAAAATTGCACGATTAAAAGCCGAAATGAGTACGGGAAAGAAAGGGAAACTTCCGTCTCAACCCCTACCAAATCCTGGGCATTACAATGTAAATGCCATCACAACGTTGAGATCAGGAAGAGTGCTGAACAATCATGTTGGGGAAGAGATTGATGATACTGAAAAATCTATCAATAATACCCCGACTGAGACATTTCCTTCCACACACACTTCTACTTCTGATCCTTGTTCTTCTACCCCACCGCCTTCTTGTGAGCCTATTCTTCGTTTCCCTCTAGGTTCGACACCTCAGCAAACCTCTTCTAGTCCACCAAAGATGATCCCCACTCCTATTCTGGGATCACGTCCACACACACTACCTTCTCCAATGATGGACCCAGCTCTTATTGCTAAAGCTCCTTATCCGAATAGGTTAAGGGGTAACAAATCGAGTCCACATATGGAGAAGATTATGGAAATGTTCAAACAGGTTAACATCAACATCCCTCTCCTAGATGCTATTCAACAAGTCCCCGTTTATGTGAAAATTCTCAAAGACTTGTGCACTAGGAAAAGGAAGACTCAAGTGCTAAAGAAGGTCTTCATGACTAATAATGTTAGCACTGCTTTTACCCCACAGCTACCAAAGAAACGTAAGGACCCAGGATGTCCTACAATCTCGATTTCTATTGGGGGTAAAAACATGAACCGTGCTTTACTTGACCTGGGCGCAAGTGTTAACCTGCTTCCATACTCTGTTTATGAGCAGTTAGGGATTAGAGAGTTGAAACCAGCTCATTGCACTCTCCAAATGGCAGACCGTTCAATCACCAAACCAAGGGGTAAACTGGAGGATGTGTTGATAAAAGTCGGGGAATTTGTATTCCCTGTGGACTTCATTTTTCTCGATACACAACCTGTAGCAAACCCACAGAGCCAAATTCCGGTGATTTTGGGTCGACCATTCCTTGCCACTTCCAATACTGTCATTAACTGTCGAAACGGTTCAATGAACCTATCTTTTGGAAAAATGACAATTGAACTGAACATCTACAAAATTGGAAGTCAGCCATCTGAACCCTCTGCTCATATACTTGATGTTTGCTCTGTCCACGAGATTGCTCCCGAAAGTTGCGAAGTTGATGAACTTTGCTTTGAAGATCTCGATGACACTAGCACATCAATGTTTGATCTTATACATCCTAATGAGGACACACTTTCAACGCTTGAGTCCGACACTCTTGACTCATCACCATCCGAGTTTGTATCCTATGCAGGCTACGAGCTTCTCCTTGACTCCGAGTATCATTCGATGATCCCACCTTCTATTATTTCTCCGCCAGCATTAGATCTCAAACTTTTACCTTCTCATCTTAAATATGCATATTTAGGTGAGAATGAGTCTTTACCGGTTATCATATCCGCTTCTCTGGCATCAGAGCAAGAGAATGCGCTTTTAACGGTATTGAGATTTAATAGGCAGGCGTTTGGTTGATCTATGGCGGACATCAAAGGGACTAGTCTCTTGATTGTTGAACATCTACATCTGATGGATGATGCCAGGCCAACCCGAGAACCACAGAAACGGTTGAACCCCGTCATGAAGGATGCAGTGAAGAAAGAAATCGTCAAATGCCTTGACAATGGTATCATTTACTCAATCTCCGATAGCCAATGGGTGAGTCCAATTCATGTCGTCCCTAAGAAATCTAGCATCACAGTCATTACCAATGAGGCTAATGAGTTAATCCAGACACGCGCTCAGACTGGGTGGCGTGTATGTATTGATTACAGAAAACTCAATACCGCAATGAGGAAAGACCACTTTCCTCTACCTTTCATTGACCAGATGCTAGAACGCTTAGCTGGACGTGAGCATTATTGCTTCATGGACGGATACTCTGGCTATAATCAGGTCCCCATTGCCAAAAAGGATCAAGATAAAACCACATTTACTTGTCCTTTTAATACCTTTGCTTATAGACGCATGCCCTTTGGGTTATGCAATGCTCCCGCTACATTTCAGCGGTGTATGATGGGGATATTCTCGGATATGGTCGAGAATTTTTTGGAGATTTTTCATGGACGATTTCTCGATATTCGGAGATTCTTTTTCTGACCACCTATCTCATCTTGACGCGGTTCTTACTCGTTGTAAAGAGAAGAACTTAACTTTGAATTGGTATAAATGCCATTTCATGGTCCAAGAAGGAATTGTGCTTGGACATGTGATTTCACGGAAAGGCATTGAGGTTGACAAACCAAAAATAGATGTCATTCAAAACCTTCCTCATCCCAAATGCGTCAAGGATATACGATCTTTTCTTGGCCATACAGGCTTTTACAGGAGATTCATTAAGGATTTTAGCAAAATTGCTAGACCCTTAACTCTTCTCTTGGTCAAGGACACAACCTTTCACTTTGACTCAGATTGTGAGGCAGCATTCGACTCACTCAAACACTCTCTTACTACAGCCTCCGTTCTATCTTCTCCAGATTGGAGCCACCCTTTTGAGCTTATGTGTGATGCATCAGATTTTGCAGTTGGTGCAATCTTAGGACAGCACATTGAAAAGGTGCCATACGTGATCTATTATGCAAGTAAGACCCTGAACGATGCTCAAATTAACAATACAACTACCGAAAAAGAACTTTTGGCAGTTGTATTTGCATTAGAAAAATTTAGGCCTTACTTGATTGGCTCACCAATTGTTGTGTACACTGACCACTCCGCCTTGAAATATCTTTTGGCGAAGAAAGATGCTAAAGGTAGGCTAATACGTTGGATCCTTCTATTACAAGAATTTGATCTTGTTATTAAAGATAAGAAAAGATATGAAAACGTTGTAGCCGACCATCTTTCGCGCATCTCTTCTTCATCTGTGACCCTGCCGATCAATGATTCTTTTCCGGACGAACAACTCTTGAATGTATCCGATGAACCTTGGTTCAGGGATATTGTGAATTATCTTGCTACGGGACTTATTCCCCGCGAATGGTCAAAACAGGACAAATATCGATTTCTATCCCAAGTAAAACACTTTTACTGGGATGAACCCTATCTGTTTAAGTATTGTCCTGACCAGATCATTCGCAGGTGTGTCCCGAACGAGGAATTCAAGAGTGTTCTATTTTTTTGTCATGATCAGGCATGTGGGGGTCACTTTGGTCCTCGAAAGACGGCAGAGAAGGTTTTGCAATACGGTTTTTATTAGCCGACTTTGTTCAAAGATGCATTTGATCATTGCAAAACCTGTACACGGTGTCAACACACGGGTAGGATTTCCCGGAGAAATGAGATGCCACAGCAACCCATCTTGGTGGTTGAAATTTACGACATTTGGGGCATTGACTTTATGGGTCCTTTTCCCAACTCCTTTGGGAATTTGTACATATTACTTGCGGTTGATTACATCTCAAAGTGGGTTGAAGCTATTCCGTGTCGCACTAATGACAAAAAGGTTGTCATTAGGTTCTTAAAAGAAAACATTTTTTTGCGATTTGAACACCCACGCGCTATCATTAGCGATAACGGGATACATTTCTGCAATCGGTGTTTCGAGACTTTGATACGGAAATATGCAATCACCCACAAACTTTCCACACCCTATCATCCCCAAACGAGCGGGCATGCCGAGATTTCAAACAGGCAGATCAAACAAATTCTGGAGAAGACTGTTGCTAAAATAGAAAAGATTGGTCGACCAAATTGACGGATGCTCTTTGGGCATTCCGAACTGCATATAAAACCAATCTAAGGACGTCTCCATACAAACTAGTGTTTGGTAAGGCTTGTCACCTGACGGTCGAGATTGAGCATAAAGCAATGTGGGCCATTAGAGAAATCAACTTTGACTTAAATCAAGTCTGCAACTTTCGGAAGCTGCAATTAAACGAGCTAAGCGAACTCCGCGATGAAGCTTATGATAATTCTGTAATTGTAAAAAATCGGACTAAGGTATTTCATGATAAAAATATTTTGAGGAAAACTTTTACACATGGTCAACAAGTCCTTCTTTATGATTCATGACTCCATCTTCACGCGGGTAAGCTACGATCTCGGTGGAAGGGACCTTTTGTTGTGCGGTCTGTATACCCGCACGGGGCAGTTGAGGTTGAAAATGTTAAAAACAGTACATTTTTAAGGTAAATGGACATAGACTAAATCCGTATTTTTCCACTGACCCCACGGAGAATCTCCTGTTTTTACAAGAGCCATTTTATCTTGATTAAAATTCCTTCGTCTCACGTCCATGTCCTGTAAATTACTGCATCATCTATAGAATGGAGGTGAGTGAAAAGAATAAGTTTGGGGGAGGATTTTCCCGATCATATTTATTGCTCCCATTAATAAATTTCCTCCAGGCTTACAGGTTTTTTGTGAATTAGCGGATGGCAACAGTGAGGACGCTGTTGAAAACAAGTTTGGGGGAGGTTTGTGCTTATTTACGCATCATTTGCATCATATTTTGCATAAGCACAAAATTTTTTCTAAAACCTATAAAAAAAATTTAAAAAAATCAAAAGAAAAAAATATTTAATATTTAATTTTGTACATAAATAAGATAATAAAAGATTAGATAGTGAAAAATTACATCCAAAATATTGGAAAAATTTAAGAAAACCTAGAAAATTAGAAGTTTTCTTAAACGAACTAGTAATAAGTAGTTATGAGCCGTTGTCCCAAGGGTTAGTAAGATGAATGAAGTCACTAATCTGAGGATAAGAATAAGTCTGAAAAATAGTTCCTATTCTGAAAGCCAAACATTTGAACGTTGATACTCTACTATACGCACTTACACAGGTCTTGAAACTCGGGATAGTAGAGGGTATCTTGAAATGCTTTTGTCTAAAAGCCGAAAGTATAAAGGAAATAAAAAACGATAAAATATAAAAATGGTGAAGAAAAAAAAATGAACACTGGTTTTGTTATCGCCAAAGCAGCAATAAAAAAATATAGCGAGGATGCTTCATCACCTAGTGCCTTAGACCAACTGGTCTGGGAGTCACTGCTAAGCCTTAGGTGGTGCAAGACGAGAAAAATACTAAAACACCTAATCAGCAAGCATATGAGAAATCGGTCGGTTAGTACCTCAAGAAATATTAACAGTCGCATGAAAAATGTGTGAGCAAATCCATCTAAATATTCATCAATTAAAAAGTACTGAGGCAGATGGACAAGAGTATGATAGTTTGAATTGAATTCTCCAAGTGTAGCGATGTCTATCACACACATGTACGGTTATATGATCGGTGTTTGGAAGAAAAATAGGAATGAAGAATAAAAACGATGTTTTATTGAGGAATGATGTGATTTCTAACGTTTTTTCATGACTATTAAGATAGGGCTTGTTTCCCCCAATCAGAGCAAAGCTCTGTTTTGAATTTCAAAATTCAAAACTTGAAGCAACGCTTCAGATCTTGCGCGCTGCGCGCCACGTGTCAAAAGTAGACACGCCAGCACCAGGGGCGAAGCGCCCTAAGAAGCGCACTCCCAATCAGAGCAAAACTCTGTTTCAAAATTCATAATTTAAAAATTGAAGCAACGCTTCAGATCCAGCGCTCTGCGCTGCGCGCCACGTGTCGAACACGGGTGCGCTTGCGCAGTTGCGCCGCGCTCTGCGCTGCGCGCCACGTGTCGAACACGGGTGCGCTTGCGCAGTTGCGCCGCGCTCTGCGCCACGTGTTTAATACGGATGCGCTAACGCAGTTGCGCTGCGCTCTGCGCTGCGCGCCACGTGTCGAACGTAGGTGCGTCAGCGCTGGAATTAAAAATTCTCCCACCGTCAGATCAAAAGATCTACTAATAATAAATTATTAATTAATTAGAACTAAAATTCTGTTATGGAAAGATTTTTCAATCTTATTAAAACAAGAAAATTATCTTCTGTAAAACAGAAGCCTTAGGATCAAATATCCAACGGTGGGAAATATTCTCAAATCAATCAGAGAAAGATCTTTTAAAACTGATTTAACAAATCAATTAGCCCTATATAAAGGCCCATAGACTTTAAGTCTAAAAAATATAGAGAATACAGAAGAAGAGAGAGAAAAACGCTCTGCAAAAAAGAGCAAGCTCTTAAGAAAAGAAGATTTCTCTTCATCTTCAAGGTAAAAAAAAAGAACTATGTTCTTGAATAACAGAGATGAAATCATCTCATTAAAAAAGAAGAACCCTCTTCTAAAAAGATCATATATCTGAAAAAAGACTAAGGTCTTTGATAAAAAGAAAAAGATCAAAAGATCTAATCATAAAACAATAGAAGAAGTATTTTACTTCATTCACAGATCTTTTGATCTATAAAGGCAGAGCCTTTCATAAAAAACAAGAACTTTTGTTCTTGAATCTTAAGGCAAAGTCTCCTTTATGAAGAACATAAAATTTGTTCTTTGATCTTAAAATTGATCAGATACGCTTTGCGCTATTGAAAAATACCTTGCACTCATGAACTGTGCCTTTGCGCTCCTTGGATCGGCGCTCAGCGCCAAAATGTGCCACGTGTCAACCATAGACACCACTTGCGCTTTGCGCCTTAAAAACAGAGCGCTGCGCTCATAGACTGGCGCTCAGCGCCAAGCGCGCCACGTGTCGCTCACTGGCATGCCAACAGACTAGCGCAAAGCGCTCATAAATAGAAAGCGCAAATGCGCTAATGAACCAGCGCTTAGCGCTAAGCGCGACACGTGTCACCTTCGTGTGTTCTAGCGCAATGCGCTCTATAATTGGCGCAAAGCGCCTGACGCACCACGTTGCGCACTGTCAGAACATGCTCTGTTCTGATGAAGACAAAAATGTCAGAGCCTAATGCTTAGCATTATTAAAAGGGCCGAGCCCAAATAAAGGCTTAATAGCCAGAACAATAAAATATTAAACATTTATTGGACTTAGTCCAAGATTGGCCGTAAGTTCTCAACTCATATCAACTGAGCCCATATGCTCATGAACCTTTCAACAGACTTTAGTCCCAAATTGGACTATAGATCGCCCAACCAAAATTGGTTCAAGGGTACATCTCTGAACTCCTCTGATATTTGTCGCTGTAATCCTTCAACGCCTTCAGAGAGGTGACGGGTTCCGACAACTAAACACTCTACGGACTGTAGGGTCTTTAAACTCACGGACCATGATGTCCTTAACCTTGACTGTGAGGTCTTTAAACTCACGGACTATGATGTCCTTAACCTTGACTGTGGGGTCTTTAAACTCACGGACTATGACGTCCTTAACCTTGACTGTGGGGTCTTTAAACTCATGAACTATGACGTCCTTAACCTTGACTGTGAGGTCTTTAAACTCACGGACTATGATGTCTTTAACCTTGGACCACCATGTCCTTAAACTGGTAATCGACCGCAATATCATTAAACTAAACAATAGAGCCCAAATGCTATTTTGTTGGATCTAAATGATCCCGTTAAGTTGATCTTAGTCTAAAATTAGACTAACGTATCCTTAACAACGTTTAAGTTGATCTTAGTCTCAAATGAGGCTAGCGTATCCTTAAACCCAACCCCCCAAACCCAAATCTAAGAAAGTGCGGATATGGACTAATTCACACCCTACGGGCAACAACATTAGTCTCTGTATACAATCCACGGGCAACCATAAATAAAACAAACACCCACGACACAAAGTGACCATCTGGAGAAGGAGAAAGTTGTTACCGCGATGCGGTAGCGTAATTAATTGCAGGGGCTTGCGCCTGCAGGGAAGAGCGTCCCCACAATCAAAAAACCCTCAATGAGGGGGAATCTGACGAAGTCTGCTACATCGGCCGCATCCGTCTAAACTTTCGATATATGGTGCCATAAATCAACTTGGCATTTTCGGAGAGGTGGACGGATAGCACCAATTAGTATCTGCCCCGAATTTCAGGCAAGACGGACCTACGTGGTCGCGTCTCTGTATTCGGCGGGAAACATGGCTCATGACAACCGAAAAGCTAGTATAGTTGAAAACTCTGATTTTCAAAGTTTTTCTTTTATAATTCTTATCTTTACTTGTAATATTCACGGTCTTCCTTTTATTATTGGATTTTGTGGGTGCAATCCGCTGAAAACACTCAGGAGACAACACTCCTCCTACTACGGACACCTAGAGGTTTAAAAGCTTGTTGCACGTGCTCAGTGCAATCGTGTTGCCTACGAAAGTGTGCTAGTTAGTTTTCCTTTTTTCTTTATTTTCTCCTTCTCTTTTTAATAAAACAAGTTTGCTCGAGACGACCAAAAATAAGTTTGGGGGAATTTGATCAGTCGAAAATATTGCATTTTTAACACATTAATTTCCCTACTATTTGCAATCATCTAAAGGTGTTTGGTATGAATATAGCACATATTAGCAATTTGACTGTAAAATACCAAATAACATGTGTTATACATTATAACCGGCATTTTAAGGGAAATTGAGTGTTTATTATTGCACGCATGATCTTTTGTATAGCGCAACACTTGTTTCGAGAATGTGTACAGGAAATTCCAGGTAAGGAGCCAAAACTGTTAAAAGTGCTGATAAAAATACGCCAAGTCCAAGAATTGTGATCTGGCAGTGACCAAGAAAGTGTAAAAATATTCCAGACATTAGAAACATACCATGAGGCCAACACAAAGCAGCACAGCAGAATACATGCACCAAACCACCCAAAGGGCCGCGGATCCGCAGCCGTAGGGGCCTTTGTGCGGCGGATCCGCGGCCACGTCAGTAAAGCACATTGTCAGGTTTCTCCTTCCAAGATCAAAACTCATTCAAGCCACTTCGTTCTCCAGAAATCTCCAGAAGCTTCTGTTAGTTATGTATATGCCCTAGAGCCCATTGTTGTACATATGATGTATATTATAATGGATGCTTGGTTATATATAGAGATGACTTTCTTGCTCGTCATGATAGTATGCTATTTGGTTTCACTTTATCTTAACATGTTGACTTGTACTGGTTTGCTGTTTTACTCTCACATGTTGATAAAGCCCTTAGGACTTGTACTCGACTACTGGGACTATGATGAGATCATACTAGTGGGGCCGCGGTAGTCGATGAGTACATCCTATAACTGTTCCTAGTCGAGGGTATATCGAGACAGGACATCGATACGCCAGAGTAGACTAGCGTATACGCATCTTGACCCATATGATGGGCAATGGATGATCCCATATCCATCGGTGTTAGACATCAGAGATGGTGTACGGGTGCTCAGTGGAGACTGGGTACACTGGACGGACTCGCCGAGAACTCCCAGATGGTGATATACCACACGTCAGATGGCAGTTCTCCGGTGACACAGGTACAGGGTAGTCTGAAGACCCGAGATCGTCATAGAGTCTTGTGTGATTCCCACTGTGCTTTGATTTCCACCTTACCACGTCCAAGAGGGCGTGCAAAACGGTGGCTTTTGGGTACAGTCCCGAATCACATGGAGGCAATGAGCGATAGGAGGGGATTCGTCTCTCCCGGTATAGGGAGTTGATGTTGTGCTGTGTTCGATTGGCTATAACTGGAAGTCCCTGGCCAGGGCTGATATAGAGATTTACTGGTAAGTGTTACTAGTAGTTTCTCGACCCGTTATGAGCCATACATCGACACGACTTATCGGTTACTGGGGTCTGACGTATACCACCCCTAGACTTGATATGCGACATATCAGACGAACAGACCGGACTGTACGGGAGTGTTACTGGTTGGATTCACAGGAGAACGCACAGGCTAGCTTGTTGATCTTCTGATCGCTCAATACCTGGGTGGCTGTTACGTTTAGCTGACCGCTTGCAGCTTGTGGGTGTTTGATATGATCATCACCTGCTACCGGCGTATTGACGATTCTTTAGAATCCTACACAGAGGTTTCTTGGCTCAGGCGAAACGGAGTAGTGGCACATATGTGATATGCGCAGGAACGAGAATAATGCGATATGGGATACCGTATTATATTCTCGCGATAATTAGTTATGAACCGGTTCATCGGATCAAGTGTTGATTCGATGAATCGGTACATGATATATTAGTCGGTAATATTCGATATAGCCGGATCGTCGAATCAAGTGTTGATTCGATGATTTAATGTATAATAATATATATGATATATTGTATTACATTATCTAATATTAGCTCGCTTTATTATTTCATTTTCTCAGTGGATGATACATTGATATATATGCGATATATGTTAATTGTATTATTTTCTTTTGTTGCAAATATATAATATATATGTGATATATATTATTGTGACATGATATGATTAATTGTTAAACATGTTTAAGGATGATTAATTGAGTTTAGGGTTTAATTTGGGTTAGTAGCTTCATGCACCTTCTAGAAGCTTTTTCTTTTGTCATCCTTACCAATCCTAAAGTGATGATAAAATATGAGAAAATGATATAAAAAGAAAGCAAAAATACTACTCCCTCATCCTCATCTCATCTAGCCCATGGGATTAGTGTGTTTACTTCTTTAAGAGTGAGTGTTCCCCTCCGAAAGACGGCGCGACACCGCGTCTTGCCTGAGATTCGGGGCAGATGCTAATTGGTGCTATCCGTCCACCTCTCCGAAGATGCCAAGTTGATTTATGGCACCATGTATCGAAGGTTTAGACGGATGCGTCCGATGTAGCAGACTTCGTCAGATTCCACCTCGTTTGAGGGGTTTTTGATTGTGGGGACGCTCTTCCCTGCAGGCGCAAGCCCCTGCAGTTAATTACGCTACCGCGTTGCGGTAACAACTTTCTCCTTCTCCAGATGGTCACTTCATGTCGTGGGTGTTTGTTTTGTATTTTGTTGCCCGTGGATTGTTTACGGAGACTGAGTTATGTCGTCGCCCGTAGGGCGTGGACTAGTCCAAATCCGTATTATCTTAGATTTGGGTTTGGGGGTTTGGTTTGAGGATACGTCAGCCCTACTTGAGGCTAAGATCAACTCAAACGTTTGTTAAGGATACGTTAGTCTAACGTTGTGACTAAGATCAACTTAACGGGATCGTTTAGATCCGACAAAAGAGCGTTTGGACTCTAATGTTCCAGTTTAGGGACATAGTGGTCCATCGTATGTATGGCCGTCGGGACCCATCACCTCTCTGACGACGTTGAAGGATTACAACGACGGATGTCAGAGGAGTTCAGAGATGTACCCTCGAGCCAGAGTTAATTGGGGGAATTCATAGTTCACTCTGTTTGAAGGTTTAAGGATACGTTAGCCATCTTTGAGGCTAAGATCAACTTAAACGGGACCGTTTAGATCCGAAAAAAGAGCATACGGGGCTCTATTGTTCTAGTTTAGGGACGTTGCGGTCCATGGGTAGTTTAAGGACATTGCGGTCCATGGGTAGTTTAAGGACATTGCGGTCCATTGTTAGTTTTAAGACATCTCGGTCAAGGTTAAGGACGTCGTAGTCCATGGGTTTAAGGACCCCACAGTCCATTGTTAGTTTTAAGACATCTCGGTCAAGGTTAAGGACGTCGTAGTCCATGGGTTTAAGGACCCCACAGTCCGGTATGTGCTCTGGATGCTTCACACGGGTTCACTGCCGCGCTTGGCGAGGACCAGGCTCCGCTCTGGACGCTTTCCACGGGGTCAAAGAGTGACATTATCCGCGTTCCACGTAACCAGGAATTTGCATTAGACATGAGTTTAAGGACCCCACAGTCCATATCAATGTGTGGTCGTCGGGACCCGTCACCTCTTTGAAGACATTGAGGGATTACAATGCCAAGTATCAAAGGAGTGAAGAGATGTACCCTAGAACCGGAGTGGATTAAATAGCCCTTGGCCCAATTTGGGGTCAAGACGAATTAATTATGTTATGAGTCCATTGGACCAGTTAATCACCAATTGAGGACTTATGGCCATCTTGGGCTAAGTCCAATCAGGAGAGGCTTTGCCTCTATCCATTTAGGCCAATTGGGCCAAACGTCTAGTGTTAAACACTACAGAGCAGTCAGTGTTGAACACTGGGAATGAGGTTGATAAGTTAGTGTTTAACACTAAGAGATAATTGGTGTTAAACACCAGCAACAAGGCTTTTCGAATTAGTGTTAAACACTAAAAACAAATCAGTGTTGAACACTGCAACTGAAGATCTCAGATTAGTGTTTAAACGCTAAGGTAATCAGTGTTGAACACTGCAGATAAAGCTTTTTAATTAGTGTTGAACACTAAAGCCCAACAGTATTTTAACACTGAGTTCGAGAGTTTCAATTTAGTGTTAAACACTAAGACAAGAGGGGTCACGTGGCAGCACGTGAGAGCGCCCTCCTTTCATTTATTCTGAGATTATCGTGTCTTTCAGAGCATCACGTGCCATCACGTGATGGGCATTCAAATGCCTATGTATTAGAGCTCCTGCCGAGGGTCACGTGGGTCACGTGGGGTGCTGCCTCAAAGGGGCTTTCTGTAGATCTCTTGGGGGGTCACGTGATGACACGTGACCCTGCCTCTATATATTTTGTTTAGAGGCTTTGTTAACCCTTTTTCAGGAAATTAAATTCTTCGAACTGTAAATTTCAGAGGAATTAAATTCCTACTTCCTTTCGAAGACTTTGTTTTCTGGAATAGAGTTTAACTCTGAATTTTCTGTAGGAATTAAATTTCTCATATATGTGGAGGGCTGAATAGGGTTAAACCCTAATAAAAGTTTTTAAGGAGTTTAAACTTCCATCTTCTGTTAAATTATGATTAAGGGAATTAAATTCCCGATGTTTCAACAGAACTGTTTTTTTTTTAATTAGGGTTAAACCCTGTTTCTTTTTTGTTCTGGAGGAATTAAATTCCCATGATATAGGGTCAAGCCCTACTTTTATTTTAAAGGAATTAAATTCCTACAGTTCTGTGAGAATTAAATTCTCGTGCTTGCATTCCTTCTCTATGTTTTGGATCTGCATGGCAGGATCTCAACCCATTGAGAATTAAATTCTCAACCTTAAGGGGAGATGTGCACTTTGCAGATCCTCTATCAAAGAGAGAAGAAATATGTTTTTCTGTTTTTACATTATCAGAGTTAAACTCTGTTGAGAATTAAATTCTCTTTCTTTCAAAAGGCCTTCCCTTTCTTACCTAGGGTTTTTTGCAGAAGATCCGAGTCTTTTCAAAGTATCAAAGCTCTTCTCCTTTTTTCTTTTTTCTTTTCTGCGCATGTATATCTTTCTCTGTGTCTCTTGGCTCCTATTTATAGGAGAAGCAGCCGAATCAATCAGTTTTTGACGAATCTTCATTGAGATTTGATTTGCATTCATCATTCATTTTGGGCCGTTGGATTATTAGGTGAATTTTATTCACCATTGGATTTTAAATCCAGAGATTCTCCTTTGTTATTTTTGGTTAGATTTAAAGGGGAAATCTTTCCAAATCCGAGATTTTCCCATAGATAGATGATATTTCATCACCTCTGAATCTTTAATTTGATTGGTTCCAGATAGTTGCTTTCCTTTGGAAAGATTTGAATTTCTCTCAGAATTTAATTCTGTTGACAAAATGGGCTTTGAAAGCCGGTCACGTGTGACCACGTGACCCATGGTCACGTGTGAGCACGTGACCCCCTTTGGAATGAGCCTTTTCCTTTCTTTTGCGCTCTGTCTTCTGATTGCTGCTTAAACGTCACGTGCTACCACGTGACCCCTGGTCACGTGTGAGCACGTGACCCTTGTTTGAACTCTCTTTCTTCGGTTCTTTTGGAGAACGAGTCTGCTGCCTTGAACGTCACGTGCCAACACGTGACCCTGGTCACGTGGAAGCACGTGACCTCTTCTGAAGCCTTTTTCCTTGACTTGATCAGGGAACTTGTGTGCCTTTGACGCTTGTATTTAAATGTCACGTGTCGCCACGTGACCCTGGTCACGTGGGAACACGTGACTCTTTCTGAAGCCCATTTTCTTCAGCGTAGTCAGGAAACTGAACTTGACTTGATGATGCTTTCTTTTTTTTTTTTTTAGGTGTCACGTGCCAACACGTGACCCCTTTCTGAAGCTTTTCCCAGAAGCTTTCCTGATTTTAAATCAGGAAACAGTGAGATAGCTTGAGTTCTTTGAAACCTCGAGGTAGATCATCGGAGATTTGGAATACGACAAGCTAGAATGGATCGTTCGAGTCGTGGAGCCTCTCATGAGTCCGGGAGATCGTGGATCGCGGCAAAGGGACTTCTACTCGGAGCTTGTGAAGTGAAGGAGCGGACTACAAAGGTTGTAATCCCTCACACTTAGATAAAAGTTATCTTCTTGCATGTTAAACCCTAATAATCTAGCAAAGATCCCGGCTTTGGGTTGTTCGGCATGTCTAAATTTTAATCCGGGCATGTTTGATGCCTTATGAACCTTCACAAGAGTGCCTAGGAACCCTACAGCTTCTGTCCGAACAGCCAAGCTTTTTGTACAAGCTAAACACCTTCAAGCTTCTCAAGCAAGCCACATAACTAACTCAACTTAGAAGGTTCTACCTAACCTCCAAGCTTCTAAAGGAAGCTAGCTAACTAATTAACTCTAGAAGGTTCTACTCAACTACCAAGCTTGCAAGAGAAGCTAATCCTAACCTAGCTTCTAAACGAAACCAATCCTAATCAAGGCTATAAAAAGGACCCAAAGGCTTCACTCTCAAGGTTATTGATCATTCCACATCAATTCACCCACATGTTGAGTGACACAACTTGTGCATCCAAACCCTAATCCAATCACCAAAAGCCAAATTCAAGATCTCTGAATACAAATCAAGCAAGAAGCCTTCAACCTTTTAGAAGCGACACCGATCTTCAACCGAGCAAGTGATCCAAGACGATCCGCGACTCACGGAAACGATGCGGAGCTAATTCGACAATCGAGTTCTTTCCTCAAATTCTTGTAGTTCTTGAGCGAGTTGTAACGGAATTGTTGAATAATAAAAGGTGAAATTTCTTTATCTTGCTTTTCTTTATATTTGAGCATTATGATGAGATCTCAATTCTTGATTGTTTTTTTGTTATGATGCTTGAGTAAAAACTCCGCTCGTGGAGGAATCGAGAAAATTGATAGTTGACGATGATTAAATTCTTGTACGATTCTTAAGTCCTGTGAGTTTTGTAAACTCAAGTAAATTGAATCATCGACAACCTAGTTTCGAGCGAGATACTTTCTTGAATGTTTTCGCTCTTAATTAGTGATCAACGATCGATGCTTGAATTTCCTTAAGGCTAGAATGTGAATGAAAATCAACGAAAGAACAAGAGATAGATAATGAAACCCTAGTTTCTGCAAGAGACCCCTAATTCTCGTTGATCGCCATCGATTTAGCAACAAATCATCAAAGGATAAGAATACGTAATCACAAGTCTTCATCCTCACTATCGATTCGATCGATTCCTACGAGGCTTATTACAAATCTTGACAACTAATTCAAATTGGACGATTCTTGATTCTTGATTTTTAGTATTCTTGATGTTAGATCTAGATTTTGATAATTCTTGAAATTCACTTTTATAAATCTTGAATCGAGTTCTCTTTTCTTTTATCCTTTAATTTTCAATTCATCTAAATCAATTACGATCAAATCTCACTTTCCCTGTGGACGATCCGCACTCGCTAACGAACCTACAATTGACACCGTTATTGATTGCGGTTTACAAATTTCTTTGATTGTGATCTTTACACATTTTCGAAACACGACACACAAAGAATCATTCAATCAGAGCTCACCCCGGGAGGCCCGGCAGTCCACTCTTGACCAGGAACCGGTCGGGATAGGAGTGGGGGGCTAATGATGATGCTCGATATTGGGGACCCCTAATATCAGGACACGTGGCGGATAGCACATCCCAGAACTCAGAAGAAAGGGCCCATAGAGGCCGACCAGGCCACCCCTGTACCCGACCTGCCGGCACAAGTCAGCCCTTCTCGGGGCTCCCTGCAGATTGGCCTCCTCGGCCCCTCAGCTCGCCTTGAGCTGCCACAAGACTAAGTATCTTCGGCCTTCTCGCTCGTCCACGAGCCCTCCGACCGAGGCCATCTTCCTCGGTCCTCCGCCCAGCTCCACCGCTCACAGGCGTAACCGCCGCTCCGCAAATCTCGCCATGTGCGGATTCTCCGTCCGCAACATCCCACGTTCCACACCTCCACGATCCCCATTAATAGGCGATCCGCTCTCTACGCAGGCGTGACGTCGGGAGCGTGACTGCCGACGAGATTCTCGCGCCTGCTGCTGCATGCCTCCACCACTATATAAACTCCCATCACAGAAGGGTTAAATAAGCCATTTTTGATTCCACTTAGTCATTACGCTGCTCGGATGTAGTACCAACTTGATCGTCGGAGGGTCCTTGGTGGCTCAAACCACTCGAGGACTTCTTTGCAGGTACTTGGCGTACAACTCCTCCAATGATCAAATTTTCTCAAAACTCATTGAGTCCCACACATAACAGAGGATCCCCTCCAGAATCCGCCGGATGATCGACGGAAGACAACATCTGAAGGAGATCTGAAAAAGACCTCCATCAGAAAGTCATGCGAAATGATTGAAGTAGCACGCAACTCAACTCAAGATATCGTGGATGCTGGGGGCGGCAAGCTTTCCTACAGCCTCATAGATACAGAGAGAAACAAACAATTTCTATCGAAACGTAAAACCCTTGGCACGGCAGAAAAATAAAAGTTAGCAAAGGGCATTTTAGTCATTTCAGATCTCAAAAACCCCCTTAGCTTTCCATCCCTTGAATACTTTTTAGATGCCACCGCCAATTCTCCCCCCGCCCCCTCGCCCCTCTTCAAGCCTCTCTCTCTCTCTCTCTCTCTCTCACTCACCCCTCCTTAAACCTCTCTTTCTCTCTCTAAAAAAAATGAAACGCCTTTCTCTCTCCTCCATCATCCTCTTCTTCCTCCTCCCAATCCTCGCCGGCGGAGATCCCATCCACGACCTCCTGAAATCCCACGGCCTGCCACCAGGCCTCCTCCCCAAATCGGTCGCCAACTTCACGTTCGACCCCTCAACATCCCTCCTCGTCGCCCTCCTCGACAAGCCCTGCTAC
The DNA here is from genome assembly GCA_030015575.1 of Agapanthus africanus. NCBI lineage: Eukaryota > Viridiplantae > Streptophyta > Magnoliopsida > Asparagales > Amaryllidaceae > Agapanthus > Agapanthus africanus. The sequence continues at coordinate 980,291,211 of CM057338.1, read as the reverse complement.
GCCAAATACGACAGCCTCGCCTACTTCGACAAGGTCGTCACCGGAAACCTAAGCTACGGCCAATTGAGGGGCGTCGATGGGCTCAAGCAGGAGGAGCTCTTCGTCTGGCTTCCAGTGAAGGGGATCTTCAACATGAACCCTGGATCTGGCGTCATCCTCTTCGATATCGGCCTCGCCCATAAGCAGCTCTCCATGAGCTTGTTCGAGACGCCGCCTGATTGTAACGCCGATGGGGTCATCGAAGGTGAGATTTGCCGTAGAGTTTCGATCTTGATGCCTGGCTAGCTTTTTTGTGGTTTTTGATTGGATTTATTTGATGGGTATTGGTTTGATTAATTTTGATGCGTTGGAACTTTTGTTGGGATTCGAGGTAATTAAAAAGATGAGATATTTTTTTTCCATTAATGACTGGGAATTGAATTCTGTTGGTTTTTATCTATAACTGCTTGTGTGCTTTGTAGATTTTTTTGGGTTTCTGGTAGCTCTGCAATCTGAACCCATTCCTTCGATTCAATTTGAATTGAATTTGCAAGGCAATTGGGTATTTATGACAGTAGCTTTCACTGTGGGGATGTTTCATGTGTATATTCTATCTCAAAGTGGTGGCTCTTTAATGCAAGGAAGATGAGTGGTCCTTTGCACTTGATTTTATTTATTCATTCATTCATTCATGAGTCCCAATATTTATATTTTGGAAATTGGAATTTTTTTTTTATTAATAAACCCTCATAGCTTCCGCTCAACTACAAGTTTTTATTTTGAAATCAATCCCGAATCGAGCTTGCGTCTTTGGAAATTGGAATTGATGGTTTTAAGTTGAAGCTTTGAATCATTTGTGAATTGATGATATCAAGCTATGCTATATAAAATTGTCATTGTTTTCATGAAAAAATCTGGAATTTGGTATCACATGTGACTTGTTTGTCACTTTTTTTTTTATTACTTTTTTTCACCAACTTATCTATAATTAATTGTGAGGCTCCGGGGACATCAATCTTTTGGCTGCATTAGGATTTTTTTCCCCTTCCATTTTTAGGGTGCATTGTCTTTAGCTCTGGCTTGCTTCTGTTTCTTTTTCTGATTGGTCCAATTGCAAAGCAGTTCAGAAACTTCCATGTCTGTTTGTTTTTAGCAAAACTTCTGAACAAATCAGTTTATTTTTTGTGCAGGGTATCTTGGCAGAAGAGGAGGAACCCATGAGCAGAGATGATAGGATGGATCCAGGATAAAGATGCTCTCATCTCTCTGCAAAAAATTTCTCCTCTCCTCTTTTATCTTCTTCTTCTTCTAAGTTTTGTGAAAAAATTAGCTTTGTGGGCTTGCTGTAAATGGAAGTATGATATCTAATCTCTGTTGAAGAGAGCGAGTTTCCAAATTTTAGTTATTGATATATATTTCTTTGCTAGTTTATATCAGAGTCAATCCTTATAGTTTACGCCCGTATAGATTATAAGCTCTCTATAAGCTTATTATCAAAATCATCTCTTCAGACCTTTCGAAATCCATAACACCATTTGGTGGTCAAACAAATTGTTTTGTGCTGTTTTGGGGTGGAAGATGAGAGTTATCGAGGATTTTGGCCGACGATCAGAGCTGCTGTTTGTACCGAATCAGTGCTATTTATATTAAATTGGTAAAAATTCTTTGCAATTTCCATGACATCCCACAATTTAGATCTCAAGTTTTAGCCGGATGTCTAGTCATCTATGAAACATATGTTCCAAACATACAAAGCATAAAATGTCCAAATGTTTGAAGAAGGAAAAAATCTTATGTAAGAACCTTATTTTTCCCATGTGAATATGCAATTTGACCAAGCTAACAAGGGTTTTGATAAGGGTGGCCAATAATAATGAGGATGGTAGGTCACTCACTATAAGGTAGCCAACTGTGCAAGAAATAATTGAGAGGGGTATCTGTGCTTTATAGGGATTGAGGAATCTCATGTCATGTTATTAGGTTGTCATTTGTAGCTTTGAGGCATGATTTGTTCATAATTAATAATAATTTGACTAGTTGTCATTTTGCAATTGGCTCATAAACCACCACCATCTTATAATTAATATCTATCTGTATATTTTGTCTGATTGATTTCCGTGGGAATAAGGAGCATGAGGAGGTCAGAGGTTAGGAGGAATGGCTCATGTCATTTTCTTATTTAATAAGATTTTTGTTTGGTTGATGATAAGATTTGTATATGACATCAAATGTATAAAGATCATAATCCCAAGATCATACGTCTACTGTCTTTTTTGAGCTTTTTTGCTTCCTTATCTTTTTATTAAAAATTCGGTTAGAAAAGTTGTTCATGCGGATGGGGATGACGTACATATAAATATTTTAACAATACAGATTTAGTATAAAATATGATTTTTCCTATGTTTTCTCAAGAAAGAAATGAGATAGAAATAGCATATTTCTTTTCCTCGAATATAATGGTTGAAAAGATGCTATTGTAAGGTTTAACATTGTATAAGATCAAGTTTCCATGAGAGTGAAAAATCGTCTGTTGTTACGCCATAGTAGACTGAATCGCTACATCAATAACGTATCGTGCATGTTTATCTTTTATCAAAATGAATAGGAAACAAGATAATCATTCATTAATATAAAGTGTCGGCATATTATCTTTTGTAGCCGAATGTCTTATACAACTAAATACAAAAGTAAAATTAGACCAATGAAGTCTCCCATACAAGATAAATCTAGAGCCTCTCATTCCAATGTTTTGGAGACAAGGATGTCAATTAGTCATCTTTGATATGAAATGTTCAATTAAAAATCCTTATCTACTCCAAAAGCTTTTAGATAAGCTAAAAGTCGATGGCTCGGTGGGCGTGGTAATTATTGCGATATGCATTGTTTGTGATCATTCAATGTTCAGGTTACTTGAACCACCGTGCTCTAGCTGATATATCATTTGACGCATCTTTGCTAAAGCTTTATACATCTCAGTTAACAAAATGGGAAAAATGAGGCCGCGGTCACACATAGCTCCATGGCTGTGAACAAAAGACGGGCCGCTTGCATGTGAACCCCTTGCAACTTAAACTTTTGTTAGTAGAAAAGTATAGAAACATTGTCACCTTGTTAGCCTTTTAGAGTTTTTTTCAAAAATTATTATTCACTCTTTAATTGTAATATATGATCTATATGAAAATTCTGCATTGTTTTCCTTTTGAAGCTGAGAAAACTCTTGATTATCTAAGGTCTGTTTGTATATGGGGTAAGGCCTTCATATCTAGAAGATGGTCTAAAAATATACATTTAGCACGTAAATTAAGCTAATATATTAAAAGGAACAAATCAAATATTGGGAGCGAACCCACACAGGATCAGTCCTTACGCGGGAACCTCCATTAGTCAAGCGTGTGAGGTATCCTGCGCGTGGTTTCCAGGTAGAAATCCCGACCACATCTTTGTCGCCGACAGGTTTATAGTTATCATTACAGCATATTTAAGAAACCGCTCTAGACATCATGAAATACTGAATAATATTTCAAATTGTTTATAATTATTTTTGCTATTTATTTAATTTTTTTAGAATTCTTAAAATTTTGTTTAGTCAAATTATAGAAAATGTATAATGCTCTTATATATCCAAGATGTCCAATAAGCTGACATGGCCGATTTCAATACCAAAATGATTGCCTGCTAACCGAGATTTGGAACCTTGATTTCGAGATTTGACACTTTCGAAAGTGTTTACAACAACACAAGCGAATTCGTCAGAAGTTGAACAATTTCCCGTTTCGAAACTTCTATCATCAGTTGTTTGATCAGCTTTGGTGTATATATGGCTTTGTGCTACCTCTCTAAATATATATCACATAAGCTTGTATCTTTTGCTGGTGTCCTAACCTCAAATTCATTTCCATACCTATCGGTAGACAAAGAACTTTAATATGCAATATGCAAGGAGGGACCTTGATGGCATATTAGTATCGGCGGTTGCCCGTTGAATTCTGAAATTTTAAACGGAATTCATTCTAGCTGCAAAATTTTTTAAACGGAATTCATCGAAGCTCAAGTCCCTCAATCTGTCTGTCATGTGTATGTTTCTCCTCGTATGATACTCTATTGGAAATTCTCAAGGGCTGTAGAGAACTTGAATATTTGGACATTACCTGTTGCCGGAAACTAGGAGTGTATCTTGAAGATATTGATGGAGAGTTTACTGCTGGCCTGGTTTGAAAAGTTTTAAGTTTGACGAAGGCCGGGGCATTCCTGGAGAAGATTATATACGTCTGCACTGGTCATGGCAGTGTATACCGCCGTGATTCGTTTTGCCCGCCTGATTACTTTCGCTGCTATTGTGGCTGTGGAGACCGACCGCTCTGATCGACTCTTCAAGCTCGCCTGAAGACCATGAGGAGTTCTCTGAGTCAGGACTCAGAGGAGGAAAAGTAGCCAGATGTTTAAACTTTGGGCCAATTTCAATTTTGCATTGTTTGTTTGAAGGACTTGGAACAATTGAGGGTCCAATCGGTACATGGAAAAAACGGGCGATAAATGTTTCACTTTCACAAAATATTCTCATGCATGTATAAATATGTGATTTTCTTACAACCCGTGTCACCGCCATGGCCCTAGCCACCGTCGCCACCGCCTTTGTTGCAGGCATCTGTGCCGTTGTTATCACCATCTTTTGTTGCAAAAGCGGCCCGCGTTGTCGCCATATGCACATTTCTGCCAATGTTGCCGGTCGTGTCCATCGCTACCGTTACAACAACCATTGTTGCCGTCTGCAACCATCGCCATGAACGCCGCTGCCCATTTTGTCTCCACTGCCGCTACTGCCGCTATAGTCATCACCTATTCTGCTGTTGTCGTTGCAGCGACTGCCTTAACCATCACCACTGCCATCATTGTTTTCCTTTCCATCACCATCAATCGTCTCAGCAACCGCCCTATACATTGTTGTCGCATCACCCCCATCGTGCATTGCTGTCATAATCCTTACCATAGTTGTCACCACCGCCTCCCTTATCGCGACAATCACCTCTACCACCACCGCCATCACCGTCGTCATGACCGCCACCATCGATGTCTCTTTATTACTACCATTTACACGTATGTATCACCTAAGACCGGATCATATCGAGTAGGTCAATGCAACATTCCTTGGATCGGATACCCATGAATCATATACTTGAAAAATGTGAGGATCTAAAGAACCTTTATTCCGTGTCCCCTTGACGTCAATTTTGGATGATAGAATCATGTACAATCTTGTCTAGTAGAATACAATCAAGTTGTCAGAGCCCTATGCTTTAGTTCAGCTAAATACACCTCAAAGATCACATAGATTGGCCATTTGACATTTTTAGGCCGAACTAAATTATCCATCTCCCATGTTGTCATGGACGGGAAAGTTAAAGTTATGTTTTAGAGTCCTTTAGTGTCACGATCCGGAATTGGCATGTGACCAGTACTTGAATCACGTGAATTCTATAGGACCCACCATAATCTAAGTAAGCCAAAAACCCAGAAATCTAAACCTTTTTAGGAAAATAATGGAGGTAAAGTTTTGAAATAAACATATAATGAAATCAAGTTTTTTTTCAAAAGTATAAATAATATTATATAAAAATACAAGTGAGTTGGATACTATTTTAAAAACATTTTTGTCATTTGAAATTTGGACAGCACCTCCTTTATAAATTTTGATCCAAAACCAATGCATAATAACAATAGTATAGACATCCCCAAGCGGGAGCTAACTCTTCGCCAATTGGCGGAATCACAACCACACAATAAATATATACGACGACCAAGGCGAAAATTAATCACAAAAAAAAGATAAAGAAAACCAAAATATAATCAAACCCAAAAATAAAGAATAACATATGTTCGTGAATCTAAATCCGAAAGAATATATAAATATGTGGTTTTTAAGTCTAGCAAATATACAAAATCAGGTTAATGGAGCTTTTAATTAGATACAACTGAATAAATATATACAAATGGTGGTCACGATCCAAGGTGTACCCCACCTGCTAACGCAAATCACCCAGAAGGAAGCTGTGTACCAGCAAGCCGCTATTGAATCCGTGCGGTCAATTCTGCAAGAAAATTGTGGCATAATGAGGGTGGGTTACCAACTCGTGAGTAGAAGATATCATCAGGTAGAAATCGAATGTATGATGATCTTCTAGGTCATACAGTAATATAATAATATAATAATATCGAGTGGTAACAAGGGCAATAATGTAAATATAAGTATAATAATACTAATATAATTGTGCCCGTGTCATAATATGGTAAGATGTCATCTATATCATATATAGGTGTATAGGTGTATCATCCAACGTGTGTCCATCAACGACACACCAAATCACCATTAAAACCTGAGTACCTAGTATCGACACTCGAATATTATAAAACCAATCTCCAGCATCGACACGTAAATTCTCATATCTCGAGCGCCGTCTAATCGGATCGGCCCTCAAATCCATCTGATCACACGACTCCGGTCGGTATTCTCCGAATATCCGCCGAGCCAAAACTCTCACTGGTCGGTAATGCTCCCTTTCCGGGCTCAACGTCTCTCTATATGATCTTTTTGCTCTAATGCTCCCTTTCCGGGCTCAACGTCTCTCTATATGATCTTTTTGCTCCGGGATACCATACCGGGTCCACCATATACCCACAGACGGTGTCTCCTCTCTCCTCGAATCGGATATACACATAACTCGGAACCGAGAAAACTCATAGTGGACGCCACACATCATATCAAGAGAAACCGCGTTTTTAAAACAATCATCAGTTTTGAAATTGTATCTGCAGTTTCTCAAATTCAGAAATCTCATGAAAATCTAAATCTCATAAGTATGAAACAATAATGAAACAATGAGTACAGACACAGAACAAATCCGTAATGCATAACCAGTGTGTTTATATGAGTGTGATATCTAATTAGGTAAGAAAATACAATAACTGAACTAGTAAGTGTGGTATGGGTACTAAATAATAACTAAAAAGTTACAGGTTATTATGTTATACGGTGAAATAACGATTTCCAATGTGTACGTAGTATGACAATTACCGATGATGAGTGTATGAGCCGGCGAGTATGTGTACGTGCAACATGCGCATCATCGGTAATGGTGCGTGTGTCCTAGTAGACGATATCATACAAGATAAAAAAAAAAGAACGTGATATGTATACCGCAAAATAAGAATAATACAAGCATAGCAGAAAAAGGAAATTATGAACGCAACAGTATAAAATACATAGCTACATATGAACCATACAGTTATAGTTTAAAATAGTATGAATCGTTATTTTTAGAAAAATAAGGGGTACGGTGTTTTTGAGAAAAAAGATACCATTTGAAAATCCGTAGCATCCCTTGAGCTTGTCATTTAAAAATGCATAACGATTCATTAGTTTTGAAAATAGATATGGCTCTAATTATATCCTAATATCTACTTAAGTGATTAGAAAACAATAATTTTAGGTACAAGATAATGAAAAGAAAACAACGTAAACAAAAGAAGCAAGTAAACAAAACAATTACAATATTATTAACACCTGAAGAGTTTAGGTACAAAATATTGGTAACTTGTTCAACCTCCATAATGAAGCTTTTAAAAGAAAGTTTCAAGAGAGAAGAAGAAGAAGAAGAAGAAACCAAGTTGAAGCCCACTCAACCCGTAAGCTAAACCAAAACTAAACAAAAATGAAAATGGGAATATGCTATGCACCCCTTGGCTCAAATCTGTTCTGGTATTTATAGGCATCAAAATAGAATAAACAAACAATATAAAATGAATGATGTGATGCCTATAAAGTGCCAGAAGAAAAATGGGGGAAAAAGGAGCTAGGGGGATCGGCGGCGCCGGATATTGTGGGGTTCTCATCGGTCCAAATCCGAGCAATGAGGCTCGTCTTGGAGTAGTGGTCATGTGTGCTCTTCACTATTCTTCTAGTGTTGTTTGATTTCTCTAAATAATCCTGGTTTGCACTCAGTATAATTGGAGGGAAATTTGATACTTTCTTTCACATCACACCTTTATGCCTTTAACACACATCAACTCACATGTGTCCTCTAGTGCCATGGGCAGCCCCACCATGATCTAAGTCATCAAAGAGGTGTGTTCACACTTGTATTGTGTTGGACCAAAATTGTGTGCACACATTTATTGCAAAAGAGTTCTTGAATATCGGTCGGTTTTCTGTTCTGATTGCAGTGTCGGCTCCCAAACGCTATATCCGTGATATTGAGTGTGTTTCCAGTGTTTTATTACGAGTACCTGTAATCTGTAGTAATTACTGAGCAGACACTGATTAATAATACCGATAAATAACAAAATTGATAATAAATGAGAGGTATTAAAATGCAGTTTTCTGAGATAAACAGATACTTCTGAGGAACCCGCAATTCCGTACCATATAATAAGGCAGGCCGAATAGTGCTCCGATAAAATTTTCCTTTCAATCTTAACGGAAAATCACAATCGCACAAAATTCATGTTGCACCCCTCCATTTCATCCAACCATCTTGGATCTTTTGATTGATATCATTATCGATCTCCCCATTCTTTTGGATGATAGAACCTAAATATCTAAACTGACCGCTTAGTGATATCTCTTGTCCTTCCAGTGTTATACCAATGTGGTCTCGACTTCTCTGTTTGCTAAATTTGCAATGCATATATGCCGTCTTGGACATGCTCAATATGAACCCCCGAGATTCCAATGTTTGCCTCCATAACTCCGATTTGGTATTAAACCCTGCTTTCGTCTCATTTAGTAAAACAATTTCATCAGCGAATAGCATACACCAAGGTACCTCATCTTGGATAGTTCTAGTAAGCTCATCCATCATGATGGTAAATAAGAATGGACGTAATGCATATCCTTGATGTAAACCAACTGTAATCGGAAAATCATTCGTTGGGCCGCCGCAAGTTCTGACATTTGCCACTACTCCATCGTATATATTCTTGATTATGTCAATGTACTTGACGGGGACCCCCTTCTTCATTATTTTCCTCCATAATACTTCTCTAGGTATCTGGTCGTACACTTTCTCTAAATTAATAAATATCATAAGCAAATATATTCTCCTCTCTCGAAAACGCTCGATAAGTTGACGAAGCAAATGAATAGGCTCCGTCGTCGATCGTTCAGACATGAACCCAAACCAGTTCTCTGTTATCTTAATATCCTTCTTTAGCCTGTATTCAATCACTCTCTTCCAAAACATCATGATGTGACACATAAGTTTTATTCCACAGTAATTTGAGAAATTTTGAATGCCACCCTTGTTCTTGTAGATAGGTACAAGGATATTTTTCCTCCACTCATTTGGTATCTTTTTGGTCTGCCAAATCTTATTAAATAGATTTGTCAGCCATTTAACACCTATTTCTCCTAAGCATCTCCGAATCTCGATAGGAATTCCGTCTGGACCAACCGCTTTTCTTGATCTCATTCTCTTCAAAACCTTTTTAACCTCCGGTATTCTTATTTTACGCATGAAATCACGGTTTATATGTTGAGATTGAATGACAAGTCTGTCCAAATTCTTAGTAAATCCCTCACTGAACAATTTGTCAAAATAATCCCTTCACCTTTTCTTAATATCCTCATTTCGAACTAAAACCTTCCGATCTTCATCTTTGACACGCTTCATTATACATAAGTCTCCGGTCTTCCTTTTCTGCATCCGAGCAATTTAGTATATATCATTTTCAGCATCCTTAGTGTCCGACTTCTCATACACCTCCTTGTAGATCTTGGCTTTAGCTTCCCGAATAGCTTTCTTAACTTTATTTTTAGCTATTTTATACTTCTCAAATCTCTCCACATGTCTGCTTTTCTTCAAATCTTTATAAGAATCTCTCTTAATTTTAATAGCAGACTTTATTTTTTCGTTCCACCATGATGTGTCCTTAGATGGTGGAGCACCACCTCTCGACTCACCAAGTAGATCTCTACCTATCCTCTTGATATAACTGTTGGGTTTCTTAGCACCCTGGACGTCTACTACGGCCGTTGCGGAACGAAAAATTTTCAATTAAAAAAATCAGGCACTATAAAACCCGTCTTAGAATCTAACCATAAACCAAAACTAGCTATCTAAGGAGAACTATCTACAGTGATAGATGTTTATACCATGAGATCCATATCCTTCGGGTCTTCACTCATCGTCTAGAGCCCCTTAGAGATCCTTGATTAACCTTACTTGTTCGCCTTCTTGATCTTAGATGATCCATCCGAGAGTTCTTGAATCAAGCTTGGCTTCACAAATGAAGCAACTTAGTGACCTAATTTGCTAGTCTAGGTTACTAAGGTGATGAGGTGATTTGTCTAGTGTATTTCTATCTCTCTTTCTCTCTGAGATGGTAGGAAGGAAGATGAAGATGAAGGAGGAGAAGGAACTCAAGAGAGTTAAGATGAGGAGAGAGTCTTGTTGTGAGAATGAATAATCATGTGAAGAAAAACATGAAGCATGGTTGTCACGTCCCGCTTCCCAGAGTACGCTAAGATGGGCACGTGACATAGCCAGCCATGCTACCTGTGGATAGGAAAAATCCTTCCACAGTCACATTACGGCTGTAGAGATATCAAGAACAGGAAAGTAACTAACTATCTAGTACATGTCCATAAGCCAGAGTAAAAGAGTCAAGAAATAACAATATGCGGAAGCCAAAAGATACAATAAATGAAACACCTGGAAGTGAAACTACATACCGACGGAACTTCACCGCTCGTCTAACAGCGGCAGTACTCCTGGTCAGTCTGCAACAAGGTAGAAGAATCTGGGCCATGCAAAACCCAGACGTCAGCGCGTCATGTCATCAAGCAATAAAAAAATAAGCAGGGTAGCAGGCAATGCAAGTATAAACACGAATGAAAAGCAGGTGTAACAGTAATATAAATCAGGGCAGTGAAGGGTAGTGTGCAGTGAGTAAACTAAACTGTTCTATTGGGTTTTCTACTCTAAAGTCTTTGAAATCAATTTGATGAATCATCGATGTAACTCAATAGTATCCCGTGCATACCCGGGACCACGGTCAAGATTCTCGGGCTGAATCCGAAACATGACGCTAGGCACTAAAACAGGAAATATGTACAGATGAATGATGTCAGCAGTATCATCCCAAGGCTGGCCTAGCCTCTAAAACTGATTAGTATAAGCGAGTAACTGTCGAGTTACAAGTCAGGATTTCATCATTGATTTCCCCATACCCCCAAGTTATATATGTCAAGTAAGGTATTCAGTAATCAAGAACTAATGCCAACACAGGATCAGGTAAGAACAGGTTTGTCTGGATAGACAACAGGAACGGTCCGTGAGGACTACATGTCAGGTTTGTTGGCATTAGACACAAGATCAGGTAACAGGTCAAGCCATGGTATATCAGGTCAAGTCAAGTAGTGTACGGTACCATGTCGGGTCAAGTAATATGTGTGTAGCAAGTCATGTCAGGATGTAAAAGATAGCATGTGGGTGCTCATAAACAGCTAGCATAATCATGGTTATAAATAATCAAGCATGGATGCACAAATATTTATCAAGGATTACATCATGACTATGTAGGATGCACAACATCAGGTATGGGATACTAATGTAACAGTAAAATGAAATAATATGATCTCGGCGTGCAACTAGATATGTAATAAACCGTACGAATACAGACGGATACTATAAAATTGTAAATCGGTAAAATTTGCTGAATATTAAAACACAAGCACTATTATTTATTAAATAGATATTGATATAATAATATTAACATGGATAACATATTCAAACCGATTAATAACTATAAAAGTGGTATTGATTAACCATGCACAAGAAAATTCCGTTCAGAAATTCAGCGTCATCCTGATTTGTAAAATAGCTTAAAAATAACAAACGTTCTCTAAAAGGGACGTGTCTTATACCAAAACAAAGATAATTCAATAAAATTTTCATTTTTATAAGTATAAACATCTCAGGTTGTCCCTACAAAAAGTTATGAACATCCGAAGTTGAAAGTTTGCTGCTGGAATTTGCCTGGACAGCAGTTTAAAGACATATTCATTTGCATTTTACGTTATTTAAACAATTTATTTTGCAAGTAAATATTTCATAGAGTTATAGTATTCTGAGTTATCTTCGTAACGAACTAAAGAACATATACTAATGATTTTTTTATGATTTATAATGAATTTTATAAGGTAAGGTGTACAGTAAATTTCAGATTTGTCGTATCCGCTTTGCAACGACGTTTCATGTGTAAACTATAATATTTTCAAATGTATAATATTATAAAATGCAAATTATAAACTAATTACAGATAATAATAAGAAATATTACGACGATATATATTTTAAATGATATGGATGCAGTATAATGTAATCTAGTATGTCACAAAATAAGTTTTCATGATCTAGATTTAAAATGATATAAACGGATGCAAACGGAACATCGAAACGTTATAAAATTAAACATGGAGTACTAGATTTAAACTATAGGTATGGTATTTATTTAAATAGGTATAAAATGAATTATATAGTATGTAGCAAGATTAACTTGCCTAGACGGAACAAGAACGGATGTGTACGGAACGTCCTTCGTCGGCGAAATGTCGCGACGCGCGCACGGTATACGAAACGGTTCCAAACAACGCACGAGGGTGATCACGTAAGTCAGGTACGTTCACTGGATCACTCGGATCGTCAGCGACGAGCACGGCTCTGGCGGTGATCACCGGAATCAAGAAACAAGATCAAGAAAAAGAAAGAAGAAAGAAGAAGAAGAAGTAAGAAGAAGAGGTTGTATATTAAATAAGGAAAGAAAAATTAAATAAATAAAAAAACATATATAAATAGATATATGTAGAGGAGAGAGAGAGAAAGGGGTTGTTGGTTTGTTAGGAAATTAGATTTAAAATTTTAAAAAAAATTTAGATTTAAAATTTTAGATAAGAGATTTCAGTTTGTTAAAGAAATCGTATGAAAATATTTAAACTAAATTTTAAAATTAAATAAATTGAATTTTGGAGGGATACAAAAATATTTCAAAACGAGCCCAGGTCGGGTTTAAAAATTCAGATTTAAAATACGAAAAATATGTGCGACCTTCAAAATTCAAAATGAATGCTCACGTAACGAAAATGCATACCCCCAAGAACGGATGCACGTACATGCACGTATCCATCCAAACACGTCCGTTTCACTGAATGGAACGATAACAAGATGCGCGGATGCTACCACGGGGTTAGGGGTATTATGCAAGCTATGAAATGCAATTTTAAATTATTTTACATGACCTAAAATGTTATATGGTAAAAGATGCAATACCAGGTAAAATGTCAGTATGCAGTATACATGAAATGCACGTGTCTATGTAACAAGTTAGGTTAATCTATAAATATGAATCAAACAGGTTCAAGCAAGCGGGTCGGGTCGAATGCAATGTAAAATGTAAAATTACCATTCGCACCCAAAAACCCGTTAAATCAAGAAAATACCACAGATAAGTAAATATGAGAACTGGAATTGGTATAAATGAACTCGGTTGTTACAATGGTTTTGTAAAAACCAATTTTCAATAAAGATAATACAACCATACTTAAATAGTTTGCATGAATGAATTTTTAATTCATTTGTCAAGACTATTCAAGCATGGTTCAATCCATACTCTCCTTTACACCTCATTCTCAATTTTACACCTCATTTCCATTTTACTAAATAAAATGGAAAAACATGATGAGGCGTCCTCCTTCTAAAATGTCTTTCTGTATAAATATGAAATACATTCTACTGTATATATATACCCGTATTCGTATCGAAATACGAACACCCAAGAGATAGAATAATACCACTAAAATAATACTAGTATTAAATCAATATCCGATTTAATGAACCGGCTTAATTCTAAGCCCGCCAGTATTATCAACCGTCCGATCGAAAAATCTGGATAACACGAGAATATACATATCAAAATATGTATACGTAAATTATTAAATCAATACTTGATTTAATAATCCAGCTTAATTCTAAGCCGGCTAGTATTATCATTGGATCGAAACCCTGCGCGTATAAACAGACGGCCACCACATCGTTCCGCCTGAATCAGAGAAACTCTCTGTGTGGGACTCTAAAGACTCGACAGTACGCTTGCAGTGGGTTTAACCACAAGCACGTTAGTGGCACTAGCTGTACGTAACGGCTATCCAGGTACCTGTCGAAAAGAAAGCCGACGTGCAAGCTCATCCTGACCCTTACCGAGTCTATCCATGACACTCACCGTACAGTCCGGTCTCTTCTTCTAAGAATATCGCATACCGGGATTAGGGGGTGGTAAACGTCAGACCCCTACTGTCTCGATAAGTCGTGTCGATTTGGCTCAGAACCGATCAAAGAAACTACTGATTTAACCATCAGTAGTTCTCAACTGCCTTGGCCAAGGTCTTATGGTTCTAGCCAACTAGACACAGTGCGATATCGACTCCCAATACCGGGAAAGACGAATCCCTGACAATCACTCACTGCCTCCATGTGGCTCAGTAGAGCCGTGGTAAGGTAGTGATCAAAGCACAGTAGGAACTCACACGAGACAAATGATGACCTCGGATCCTAAGACTAACATGTACTCATGTCACTTGAGAACTGCTATCTGACGATATGTATAATACCATCTAGAGGTTCTCGGCGAGTCCGTCCAGTGTACTCACCTCCAGTGAGCACCTATATACAATCTTAGGTAATCACACCAATGGTTGTGGGACCAACCACCGCCCCTCGTCTGAGTCTAGAAATGTATATATAAGTCTACTCTGGAGTATCGATACCCGATCTCGATACTCCTACGAATTTGGACCTTTAAAGATGTGCTCATGGAGTACCCAGCTTCCACAAGTATGATCGTCATAATAACGCTGGTAGTCAAGCAAAATCCTACGGGCTTTATCAACATGTAACTGTCATATGTTATATCGAGTGTAACATATGCACATGTTAAGATAAAGTCAAACAATAATAGTATACTACTGTATCGAGTCTTTATTAATATGTGCAAGCAACATAAAGTATCAATAGAAAAAGATAAACATATCAAGATAAAGACAACTCAAATAATATACTATATATAACTGAGTAAGATTGTCCTGTACATACATATCCTGAGTATCCTATACAATACAGGCCTCTAAGGCATACATATCCAATAACAACTAGTCATCTTGTTTCATATTCTGTATGAATCATTTTCAAACTGTCAATCCGCCTCTTGAACTACATGATCTATAAAATCCTTTTGGTTACCTTTCTTCAGTCGCCACTACTTAATTTTAGGTTCTACATTATGTCTAATCTTCCCAGGTCCTCTTCTAAATCGAAAATCTAGAACTAAAATTCTATATTGAGTGGTTACACTCTCACCTGGTACTATCTTACAGTTGATACAACAATCTCTATCTATCCTTCTCGTCAGAAAAAATTCTATTTGACTTACACTTGATCTGCTCCTAAAAGTGATAAGGTAAGACTTTTTTTTCTAAACCAAGTGTTTGTTAAGATCATGTCATAAGACAAGGCAAAATTTAGAATCGAGCTATATGTTTCATTCTTTTGTCCAAAACCAAAAGCTCCATAGATAGTATCAAACCCATTACGGCTAGTATCTACATGTCCATTGAGATCACCACCAATAAATAATTTCTCTTCACTAGGTATCTTTTACACCATCTCGTCTAAATTCTCCAAGAATAGACGCTTAATAGCATCATCATGATCTGTGGTGCATAAGCACTAATAGTATTAAAAATCTCCACACATAGAATAAGTTTAACTAGTGAAATTCTATCACCTTTTCTCTCAATCTCAACTATATTCTCAAGCAACCGTCAATTTATGATTACGCCTACCCTATTACGATTTTTATCTTTATCTGTATTTCAAAGCTTATAACCCAAAACTCTATGGCTCTACCATTTTCATCTACCCACTTAGTTTTTTGCAAACACATAATACCAACTCTCCTCCTAATCACCACCTCCATTAATTCTGTTAGTCTACCCATAAGAGAACCTGTGTTTTAAGAAACTATACGGATTTTATGAAACCCTTGCTTATTTATCACTACACCCGAGGTCCGATATAGCACGTCGCTTCCGAACGACGATTTAGAAATCCTTGCATACTTAACATTACACCCGAGATCCGATATAGCGCGTCGCTGAGTAGAGGACGCTCTTATTATGGTTCATGTTATAGAATGTGACAAAGTTTTTCATTGGCTGTCACAAGCCAACCACAACCCTCACTCATCTGGATTTGAGACCAGTAACAGTGGGTTTGTATATTTTTTGAAGATGGAAGTAAAAAATAAAACAATTTCATATGTTTCTTTCATAAGCAAAACAAACAAAAAAATTACCTTTTTAATAGTAATAAATTATTATCTATTGGAAGTAATAAAGAGAGGTATTAAATAAATTTTTTTTCTTGTTACCTATGCTCCATGGTTACTCCCCATCCAAAATGAGAGAAAGAAAGTTTTGGAAGTAATTATGACACATAGAATCCACATTTGAAGTAACCTCCAAGTTTTAGTTCTGTGCAAACAAACAACCGAAATAGTTGAAGTAGGGTTACTTCTGGTACTTACATGTTACTTCTGTGTAAACAAGCATGCCCTATAAAGAAGCTGTGGCGATGGAGGCTATCCAAAACCCTAATCCTAGCAAAATCCCCAAACATGAAGGCGATGAGAGAATTGGTGGGAATCTTTGCCCTATGATTTGCTCCTCAAGATCTTGGTGTGTCGTCATCCAGGATTTGATTACAATTTCTATAGATGAAATTTTATTGATATATTCTCGCTTTGTACATGTCTTGAACAATTGATTAGCTCAATCGGGTTATCATTTACCCGAAAAAGAAAACTCAGGACCTGTTTGGTAAAGGAGTTAAGTTTTCTAAACCGGAGTTTCATTAAGTTCGCAAAACTTAACTCCAATACAATCTAAGGGGGTTGTTTGGCTGCTTGTACTACATTTTGTTTCAACTACCATAGTTGGATTTGCCTCTTAGTGTTTGGTTGGATTACAACTCAAACCCATGTTTATAAAAAAAACCAATGTTTGGTTTACTTGTAGAAGAGACTATTAGTGGTCATAACAATCCAGATTTCTCATCATTAGTGTTATTTTACAAAATAGCAATAAAAAAAGAAAAACAATCAACATCAACCAAAGAAATTTTAAGTGGGTAGGTTTAGCATTTTTCTTGCGGACCATAGTTTGCATCCATGTATCTCCACTAAAAAAACTCTGGTTTTCCTAACTCCATACGGAAACATGCCTCAATAGCTTTGGGTTGGTTATGGCCCTTAGGCCTTATGTGAATTATATGGGTGGGTGCATGGTTATGTCAAGAGTCATTTGGGCGGTGCTTGAGCAGTGTAAACGATCATCTTCTTTCATCTTGTGTTTCCTGCTGTGCGATAGCATACAATAAATAAATCAATGAATGGATATACTACCTCCCAACAATGTGAATTTCTAACTCAAAGGAAACCTATGTGAAAAGGGGTTAGAGACTTATGAAACGATATTCAAAGGTACTCACGGGCCTAGTTTCCGGAGATATCATATTTTTGTTTTTGACGTTGTTGGGAACACATGAAGTGCTTTATCACATTTGGGAGAGGTCGAAGTTGTAGCTAGTCACCGGCGCCGGAAGCGGTGGTGGGTGGAGAAAGGAGGGTTATGTTTAGGGATAGGGATTGAGTTTGGTTAAGGATAGAGTAGAGAAGAAAGGCAAATTTTGGGATTCAAAATTATAGGCCGATGCGGCAACTTAAATGATGCAGTAGTGACGTGGCACCATTAGTCATTCTCTGTGATAGTTGTCTGTAGTTTTGAAGGTATTGGTAGTTTACTATCATCGGCTAAAAAGACGTTGGTGATTTTTGATAAATAAGACTTATTGTTATATAGCTTCAACAACCATTTTCATATATAATCATAGTAGAGCTTTATCTTAATGTTTTAGGCATATGATGCCTAGTCTCCCCATGGTTCTACTTCCTACCCACTTTTGACCATTTAATCAAGCAATACCCTTTTACGTTGTACATCTTTTGTAGATTAGGAAACATAACGAGACAGTTCAAAAAACGGATAATGAAAGGCCAAAGTCCATCTTTCTGTGCTGCCTAGAGGCATGTGTGTTCCGTGAGTAGTTATTAGTCTAGTCGATCTGATTGCAAAAATAACCATATGTTCAAATATTGAGATTTTAAACCTTACCGTTAGTTGCACCAATGAATTATTGGGCTTTTAATACTAAGTTTATTAATTGTTTTGTTTAAAAGGAAGATCTAAAACAAGAAAGATCAAGTCCGTCCATGTATAAAAAGTCTAGACATTCATATAGAAAGTGAATACAGAAGGAAAAAAAAAGGAGCAACATCAATATACAACCATTGCGTCTCTAAGTTATCCAGCGTATTTAACAAACCACTCTCGAAACGATGAAATGCGGAAAAATATTTCAAATTGGTCATAATTATTTTTACTATTCACTTTATTTTTATGAACTCTTAAAAGTTATCTATAGCTATCCGAGATGCCAATAAGCCGGAATGGCCGATTCCAATCCCAAAAGCGATTGCTTGATAACCGAGATTTGAAACCTTTATTTCGATGACAAAAGGCGACACTTGCGAAAGTATTTCCATTAGCACAAGCGAATTCGTCGAAAGTCGAACAGTTTTCCATTTTTAAACTTGTAACATCAGTTGTTTGGCTTTGTGCATGCTACCTCTCTAGATAAAGATCACACGAAGCTTGTATCTTTTGCAGGTGTCCTAACCTAAAATTCATTTCCTTACCTATCGTAGTCTCGTAGACAAAGAACCTTGCTATGCAATAAGCAAATGGAAGGACCTTGAAGGCATGGATATCGATGGATGTGATTTGAACTCGGAAGTTGTGAATGAAATTCGTTCTAGCTGCAAAAACTTTGTTTACCATTACCAACTTTGTCACCGTCATTAACATTACCAACTTTCATTACCATTACCAACTTTGTCATTATCACCTCGACCATTGCCATGGCCACCACAACCATCATCATCAATGCCACTGTTGTCCTGATAGCCATCATGGTTAACTTCGTTGTTGCCGTCACCATCGATGTCTCCTTACCACTCTATCTTTGTCACCATCAGCTTAGATATCATTGTTGTTATTGTTGTTGCCCTCTCCCCGTTGTTGCCGCCTCTACAACCAGGTTGTTAATCGCCGCCACCACCCTTGTCTTTGTTGCATTCACCCTCAGCATGCCGTACCGTCATTACCATTACCAACTTTCATTACCATTACCATTACCAACTTTTTCGTTATCACCTCAACCACCTCAACCGACGCCATGGCCACCACAACCATCATCATCACCGCCACTGTTGTCGTGATAGCCATCATGGTTAACTTGGTTGTTGCCGTCACCATCGATGACTCCTTAGCACCGCTGATGTGCAAATAGAGCACCGCTAAGCATGCTAATGCAACATTATCCAGAATTGGATGTCTGGTAACTATATTTCTGGAATTTTGTGGATTCATAGTAGTCTTTCATTGTCTACCAAGTGTGATTACATGTGTTAATTTGAACTATGGAATGATGTTCAAAAGAAGTCCCACTAATAGTTAATTGAGTATTTCATTTGTACCCATAACTCATAGACCAGTTGGTTGTGGCATGGGTGTGCGGGATGGAAAGTCTTGTATTCGAGCCCCACACGCACAGTCTATTTTCCCCTTTCTCCTTCTCGGGATGTGCTCGGTTGTAAAAAAAAAAAGAGTAATTTTCATCTGGTAAAATCTTGAGGTTCTTCAAATACTACGTAGTTGGACTCAAACCTGCATTTCAACTTCTCCTATGCATCTTGCACTTCAATTGATGGCGATGGAGACAATCCAGAACTCTAACAAAATTCCCCACCAAACAGGAAGATGCGGAGAGAATTGGGTGGGGGATCTTTGCCCCATGAATTGCTCCTCATGATCTACGCCAAGTTACGGTTCTAGGACGTCGTCCTCGGAGCACCACTAGCCTGCCGGCACTGGTACCCTCCCTCGTTGTATCCGAGCCTCTACAAGGTTCTTGATCTGCGAAGATGGAGGACAATCCTAGGTAGAATCAACAGTACAAGGTGACAGAGTTTGGGGAGTTTGCTGCGTGAGGTATCCGATAAACTTTGCGAGAGATCCCATTACATCTTCCTTGCTCACAGGTTCGTATTGTCTTAGTCGTAGTTATCGAAGCTTTGGAGTTGAGATTACTGTAGTTATCAAACCTTTGTAGTTATCTCAACTCCAAAATGAATATGCTAAACAGGGCAAAGCTTGCATTTGGAGTTAACTTTGGCTAACTTCATGAACCCCGTTTATAGAACTTAACTCCATTTCCAAACATGGCCTTAAATTAAGCTCTAGTTAAGTTATAAGAGATGCGTTTGGAAAATTGGAGTTTAGAAAACTGCAGTTAACTCACCTTTGCAGTTGAGATAATTGCGGTTATCGAAATCTAGGAAGACGGCAAACTTAAACGATTGACACCCCTTTACCTAAGTATTTTGGGCAAGCCCTTATAAATCTATGATGCGTGTGTGTGTGTGTGTAATTCTCGAGATTTTATAAGCACAAACCTTGTACCTTTTTCAGGTGCCCAAACCTCAAGTTTATCTGCCCAGAAACTAGTGCTATGTCCGACAAAGAGTTTTGCAATGCGATAAGCAAATGGAAGGAACTTGAAGGCATGGATGCCGATGGATGCTTTTTGGATTCCAAAGTTTTGAAAGAAATTCATTCTACCTGCAACAACTTTACGAGTTACCATGATGGTGTCCATGTACACTGCAATGGAAATCGTTCATTATCTTCCAAAGCTCAAGTCCATCAATCTGTCATGTACTCATTTCAGGGACGATATGCTGTTGGAAATTCTCATGGGCTGCAGAGAACTCGAACATTTGGACATTGCTGGTTGCGTGAAACTAGGACTGTATCTTGAAGACGTTGAAGAGCTTACTGCTGGTTTGAAAAGCTTTAAGTTTGATGAGGGGACATTTAAGAAGTGGATTGTATAGGTTTGCACTGGTCGATGATTTGATCATATAATAGAATTGTGTGTACAAAGCGCGCGTATCGTTTATGTGGTTTTGGACGATCATTCTCTTTCATTTTAGGTGTTTTTCTAATCATTTCATGTGTTTTCTTGGATGCAATTTTAAGGGTATTTTCCTTCAAAATGCAGGTTTTTGAGATGAAGCGCTTCAATTTGGACTTGCACCGTGCTGTATAATTGCTGTAGTTATTAACTATGAAGTCTTTAGGATCGTTACTTTATTCTGAACTTGGCTTTGTTTGAAGGCATTGAAAAGAATTGTAGGGAATTTCAGTGATAGAAGACTAAACATCGTAGCAAATCGATTTTAACTAAAATGTTAGAATCGTGATTTTCAATCCGTCACCTTTATCACCATCGTCTTTATCTTCGTTCCATCGGCACTTTTGTTACCATTGCCGTCACCGTTGACTGCATCACTATAGCCATTCGGTGCCAAACTGCCACCATCACTGTATGTGCTCTGTTGTTGCTATAGCACCACCATCAAGTTCATTTCCGCCATTGACTCACCATTTTGTCTCATCGTCCCAATGATACCGTTGCCTTCTTCGGAAATGCCACTGTCACCATTAGAAGCGGAAGTCGGGTCACGCTTGCCATGAACCCGGCCCGACCCAATCAGATCTTTTCAGGGGTGATATTTTTTTCTTTTCTTTTTTCCTTTTTTGCCTAGATATACTCGCCAAACCCACGTTTAATTTTCCTCTGGAAAAAATTTCGAGTCAGATTTGGGTTCAGGTTGAAACCCATCCATCCAAGCTCAAATTCTAGTGTGTTTGCGAGTTTGTATCCGAACCCAACCAACTCGAGTAGGCTCCAATAAATTTACCCCTCCAACGATAATTCCGCCCATTTCAACATTACTAGACATGATTGTTGCATCTCAATATTTTCAGATTGTGTAAAGAAAATGTAAATCCCCAGTTTCCGTATATTTGTTTTCCGTATTTTTTCAGATTTTCCTAGAATTTTTATCCATTTTAAAAATATTTTTATTATTAAATTATTACCAAAACTCTAAACAAATCCTAAACCTACCCCAACCCGACCCGACTCGCCCGACCAGACCCAACACACCACACCCGCTTCCCTCTTCTTCTTCCTCGTTCTTTCCTCCTTTCTGGCTCTTTTCCTCCAACGTCCCCCTCTTCTCGTGCTCGCCCGCTTCTCGCTCCCAATTCTCGTGCTCGCCCGCTTCTCGTGCCCACTTCCTCATGACCCGCGCTCACCCCACGACCCACGCTCTTCCAACAACTCCCCTTTTCTCGCGCCCCTTGCAGCGAGACCCGCTCCCCCACGTCTCGACCGAATCTCTCCCCTAGTTCACTCTCTCCCAATCTCTCTCATTTTCCTCTCTCTCTCGTTCTCCCTCTCCCTCACTCATCGTCACCAACAACCCATCTTCCCTTCATCGACCCACCGACGCCTTCGAGCTCCCAAGCCGACCCCAGCTCCTCCTCCTTCAACGCGAGCGCACCACCACCACGAACCCACCATCGACCTGTCTCATCCCCGTCGACCAACACCCGCAAGACCCAAAAACTCCAGCACCACCCTTTGCGTGTCGAGCTTCCTCGCATATGAGCGCGATCACCTCTGCTTCCTCTATCGCCGGAGCTCCCCAACTCACCATCTCTGAGCTCCAAGCTTCGAGTATCTCCTTCACCGACGACCACCAGCAGCTCCTCCATCGTCGGAGCTCCCCAACTCCTCCACTGCGACTAAAACCCACCCCCTGCACACCACTCCGTCGCCGACGGGCCGAGCTCTCTGCAACCGCAGCACCCGAGCGCCTCACCGGAGTCACTAAGAACCCACTGCCCGTGCCCGCCTCCACGCTAGTGCTGAGCCCCAAGTACTCCCTGTCACGCCCCGCTTCCCAGTATACGGGCAGAGGACACGACGAGGCCGCTACGTATTTACTCTGAAGTAAATACGCTAAGCGTATCTAAGCAATATAAAAATAAAGCACAAGAGACAAGATATAATAAAAACAACAACTTTATTTATTCACATTCTTTCTGTACAATGCATGGAAAGTAAATACAACTGAAATAAAGCAATGCCTAAACAATGATATAACAGAAATGAAAAGTACTGAATGGAAAGTGTACAATGACTAGAGCTTGGGGTCTTCACTGAACTGGTCCAAGTCTTCAGCAGTAGGCTCGATCTCTGACGTGTCCAGATTACCTGACAACATTCAAAGAAGAAAGAAAGAGAATGTCATCAGCGAACAGATCGCTCGGTAAGTCCCAAATATAAGGGAGAAATAGAATAGACAGAAAAGAATGTAGCTTTTAAAATTGTGTTATATGGTTATAATGTTGTGTTAACGCTGTTGTTTGTAGCTTAGTACAGAAGATACCAGTGTATACGAGAGGAGTCCCACTTACACCGGAGACTTTGGTAACCCGTAGTATAAGGCTCCGTCGATAATACCACGGAACAACGGCATGTATGTAATTACGTCTTAAGTGACCACCTCATGCCACCTTTAACATATTCCGTACCAGTCTACCCCTTAAACCCCGTGATGTCTTGTTTGTATTGTATTGTAACTTGTATTGTCTTGTATTGTAAACTGTATAAATTGTATAATTGGATGACTGACCGAAACCATGATATCAGTAAATGGATGTAACTGGAGAATCATGTATGTAACTGTAGAATCATGGATATAATTGTATAATCATGTAAATGGAATGTATATCCATGGTTCAATTCAGTCAAGTTGGTAAATTGAATAATGGATTCATGGATTCATGTTGAATTGTAATATTGTAAGTTGTAGATTGTAGATTGTACTTGAATCATATTCAAGTCAGATTATAATGAGACTCAAACTGAGTCAGACAATTAGAAAAGTAAATTGAAGTCCTGATTGTTTTGATGTTATCATAACAATTGAACGTGAATCCATATATTCAATTTGTTCAAATATTCAATCTATACAACTTGACTGAACCGAACTATGGATATATTCCATTTACATAATTATCCAGTACATCCATTTCCATTTATAGGTTTCGGCAAGTCCTCTATTTACAATACACATCTTCCATTTACATTTACAAAACAGTATAAACAACATATTTATAATTTATACAATACAAACAATACAATCAAGATATCGCGGGGTTTAAGGGGTAGATTGGTACGGAAGGTGTTAGAAGTGGTACGAGACTGCAACCATTAAGACACCTAACATGTATTCCATTGTTGTTGTACCGTGGCATAAACGGTTCCTTGTGTTCCAGATACCTTAATCTCCGGGGCAAGTGAGACTCCTCTCGTATACACTGGCCTCTTCTGTACCAAGGTACAAACAATAGCGTTAACAACATAATACAATTTTAAAAGTTATTCTCTCTCTGTCTATTCTATATCTCCATCATCTTTGAGACTTACCGAGCGTTTGTTCGCTGAAGACATTCTTTCTCTTTCTTGTTTGGAATGTGTAGGGTTCCTAGGCACTCTCAAGAGGTCTCACAAGGCATCAACCATACCAATTTCAAAAATTACGGTGCCGAGAAACCCTAATACGGATCGTTGGCTAGAAGTTTAGGCGAAAAAGAAACTAGTTAACAACTTAACTAAATGGTAAACGGAAATACAACCTTTGTAGATCCGGTTCTCCACCTCCATGGCTCCGCGATGAAGTCTCATCGCTGTACAAATCGGATCTTGGGCTCTAGCGTCGGCTTCATCGGAGAAAAAGCGGGCTAGGTCATCGACGACGATGCCGAAGATGATCTACGTTGAGGCATCGCTAGATCAAGCTCCAACTTCACCAAGTCAAGAAAACTTGTGAAGGAAACACCCTATATTACTTGGCAAGAGGTAGATGATGAAGAAATAGGAAGTGGGTTCACTTTAGAATTGGATTTCTCACTCATTTCATCAAGTCACCATTGATGAAGTCTAGGTTTTCTTCTTGAAGAAGAAGAAGAAGAAGATGAATATTATGATAAGTTCAGTTTTTCAAAAGAATAATAAAATCATTTTTATCATAACATTAACCATGGTAATGTGTAAAGAATTAACCAAGGTTAGTTGAATGGTTAGGGTTATGAGAAAAAGACAAGAATGGTAGCTTTGGTCAAACCTTCATGAAGCTTCAATTACAAACAAAGAAAGCCACCATTCTTCTCTTTAATCTTTTCCAAAATAAATAAATAAATAAATAAGTATGAAAAACAAAACTCTAACCATTTAAATAACCATGGTTCTATCTTTACACAAACTCAAGCATACATGTATCATCAAACATGATACATACAAGTGCACAAAACTATATCACATATACAATGTGCACATGAAGTGAGAAAATCCATTTAAAGTGAACCAATACTAGTTAATGCAAACTAATATATCAAATATATAATTATGCATTAAATCATTAAGTCAACACTTGATTTAATGATCCGGTCATATCGCATATAACCGACTAATATTAACAGTAACAACTTATCGAATCAACACTTGATCCGATATCCCGGCTATATCGCATATAACCGATCAATGTCACAAATCGCGATAATCGAATACAGTATCACATACTGGTATCATTCTCGGTCCCGCACATATCTCATACGCGCTCCTATTTCGTTTCGCTTGAGCCAGGAAACCTCTGTGTAGGACTCTAAAGACTCGTCAATACGCCGGCAGCAGATGATGATCATATCAATCACCCACAAGCCGCAAGCGGTCTGCTAAACGTAACGGCCACCCGGGTATTGAGCGATCAGAAGATCGACGAGCAAGCCCGCACACACTCCAGTGAATCCAACCAGTAACACTACCGTACAGTCCGGTCTCGTCGTCTGATATGTCGCATATCTCGCCTAGGGGTGGTAAACGTCAGACCCCAATAGCTCGATAAGTCATGTCGATATGAGGTCTATAACAATTCGAGAAACTACTGGTAACACTTACCAGTAAATCTTAGCAACCCTGGCCAGGGATTTCCGGTTATAGCCAATCGAACACAGCGCAACATCAACTCCCTATACCGGGAGAGACGGATCCCCTTCTATCGCTCATTGCCTCCATATGACTCGGGACTGTACCCAAAAACCACCGTTTTGCACGCCCTCTTGGACGTGGTAAGATGGAAATCAAAGCATAGTGGGAACCACACAAGACTCTATGACGATCTCGAGTCAACAGACTACTCTGTACCAGTGTCACCTGAGAACTGCCATCTGACGTAAGGTATAATACCATCTAGGAGTTCTCGGCGAGTCCGTCCAGTGTACCCAGTCTCTACTAAGTACCCGTATATCATCTCTGATGTCAAACACCAATGGATATGGGATCATCCATTGCCCATCTGTATGGGTCAAGAAGGTACACGCTAGTCTACTCTGGTATATCGATGCCCCATCTCGATACACCCACGACTAGGGACTTTCAAGGATGTACTTATGGACTACCATGTCCCCACTAGTATGATCCGCATCATAGTCCAGGTAGTCAAGTACACATCCTAAGGGCTTTACCAACATGTATCAGAGAGACAATCTGTAACACCCGAGCCCAATAATATTATTTATATTACTAGTTGAGGGTTATATCTTGCTCATTCCAATTATCCTGATTGTTTGGTGCTTTTTGCAAAATTATAACCGGTTAAGTCGTTTTGGCACATAACAAATTTTAACTCCTAAAATGAAATTAAAAATATCCATGTTGGCCTACTCGTCGCCACTAGTCGCGTGGTAGCGTCCGCGGGTCGAGATTCCGTCCCGTTTGGCTAAACGGGTAAGTTTGGACGACTACGCACGCGTACAAGTGTACGACTTGGGGGCATGCATTTTAATTATTAGACATCTCTTTTCAAAATTTGGAACCCGCTTAAAATCCTATAATTTGAATTTGGAGCATTTGGGCGCAACCCGGGCGCGATTTGGAAATGTTTCATTTAGCGCCAAAAAGGCCCATTTAATTTAATATCCTAAAACTGAAAATATACGATTATATCAACGTGTAACAGTTAAATCTTTACTTTAATAATTTAGTTACCCTGCATCAGCCAATCAGCGCGAGGACGGTACCCTCGTGGGCCGCGCATCTCATCTCTCTCTCTCTCTCCGTTTCACTTTATCTCTCTCTATCAAGTCCTTCTCCCTCTCTCTCTCCAATCTCTCTCTCTCTCCTCCTATATAATCTCTCATGCAGCCGCTTCCTCTTCTCCTCACCGCGAGTAAAACCCTACGCGAACCCCACGAAACCCTAACCCTAGCTCCTCGCGACCTCACCGTCGACCTCCCCGTGACCTCGTCGCCGCCATCAGCACCTCCTCGACCTAGCCGCACCTTCCTCCTCTCGTTCTCCCGCCGATTCCCGCACCTGCACCCAACCCGACGACGCCTCCAACCCCCGCAGACCTCGCCGTCGACGCCACCTCCCGTCGCCGCCGACTCCCGCGACACCCTCTCATCCTCCTCGTCACTACCTCGTCATCACCTCCCTCCTCTCCTCGCTGGACCACCACCAACCTGCAGCCGACCCTACACCTACCCCAGTCGTCGGAAATCGCGCCGACGACCCTCGTCGACGTCTCCCGCACCACCTCCTTTCCCCCTCAATCACCTGAGCCGACCACCACCCTCCTCCACTCGTCGCACCCCCTCTCCAGCAAGCCCAGCGGCTGTTCCAGCCTTCGCAGCCACCGTCGCTGCCTCGCCGGCGTTCCAGCGCCGTCGAACCAGCCGTGGTCGCCCCCTGGTGTCTCCCTGTAAGTTTTCCTTCTCCTTCCTTTTGGTACAACCCCCTCGCTGGTCGTTATTTGCGTGTATCGTATCATTGTTGCTAACTTGTTGCCGATGACATTTGCCGGAATCCGACCGTGCCGTCTTGTGAACCCGATGCTCCAGCGAGGTACCCTGGTCCGTGTGATCCCATTGTTCTCTGTTGGGACTCGATCCGAAGTCCGTGCACCGTCTCGTGTTTTCTGCCGACGTCGCATCCGTGCGTTCCGGTTTGCGAAACCGTCGAGGCAAGTATCCGAATACTTGCTTTAACATGCTACAAACCTAATCATCATATTATAACCACATAGTTATTTGTAACAACGATATCCTTTTATAACTTAGAATTGACGGTCACGATTATCCGTAACATTAAATCAATATAGAAGTTGCTTGTAATTAACCGGTCTGCTATTATTTCACACTTTAACTAACTAAACCAAGTAGATCGTCCTCACTTCATTTTTTAAACACCCATGAGACAACTATTATGCTTCAGTTTAAATCCATGTAGCTTCATTACGTATGTTGTTGATATTGCTTCACCTTGTGGCTATTGCACCCCAAAGGTGCGTGAACCTGTTAATAAGAGAATACAAAACATCACTGTGTTTACATAGAATGATATTGTTAATTACTGTTCCTGCTGTTGTTCATTATTCGTTACCATACCTGTTATTAGCATACACCTGATTGCATTACATATTGACCGATCTTGATACACCTGACACATGTAATGATACACCGGACATGACACCCTGTACATATCGACCCAACCTGTTGAAAAGTAACCTAACCTGTTACCTGATTTCATGCCTAATGCCGACAAACCTGACCATTCCTGCTGTCTATCCAGACAGACCTACTTTTACCGGACTTTGTGTTGGCATTAGTCCTTGACAACTGAACACCTGACCTGACATACATAGCTTGGGGGTATGGGGAAATCAAAGGTGAAACCGACTTGTAACTCAACAGTTCGATACTTGTTCTGATCAGTCTTACGGGCTTGGCCAGCTCCGGAGTGGTGATGCTGACATCACTCGTCCATCTTGCTACCTTTTTACTGCTTAGCGGCACGTCTCGGATTCAGCCCCGAGGGCTTTGACCGTGGTCCCGGGCACGCACGGGATACTATTGAGTTACATCGACGATTCATCAATTGATTTCAAAGACTATAGAGTAGAAAACCTGATAGGACAGTTTAGTCACCATTGCACATTACCCTGCTTGTCATTTCTTATTACTGCTTTATTCATGTTCATACTTGCATTGCTTATTACCGTGTTTATACTATATACTTGATGTTATGACGCGCTGACGTCTGGGTTTTGCATGGCCCAGATTCCGTACCACTGCCTACGACCGAGCAGGAGTACTTCAGCCAGCAGGCTGAACTGTGAGTTCCTTAGGGTTTAGTTTATTTATTTCATTTCATTTCCAGATGTGAGCCCGCATTATGGGACGTACTGTTTATTCATTGTATTGGATCATTAGCTTCCGCACTTATTGTTTATTGATTCTTGTTATTATGGATTTGGACATGTATTAGATTAGTTTTTATCTTGTTCTTGATATCCTTACAACCGTAATGTGACTGTGGAGGGATACTTCCTACCCACAGGTAGCATGGTTGGCTATGTCACGTGCCCAATCTTGCGTACTCTGGGAAGCGGGGCGTGACACAATCAGTGTACACGTTAAGGTAAAGAGTAACCGGATAGCATACTATCATGTCGAGCAAGAAATTCCTCCCTATATATGTCCCAGCATCCACTACAATATACATCCAATGTACAGTAATGGGCTCTAGGGCATACATATAACTAACAGAATGTTGTCAGGCGATTCGGACCTTCCGGAGATCGAGACCACCGGCGAGGATTTGGACCAGCTAGCTTATGATCCAGAGCTACGAATTGTGGATTTTATTGTCCGTATTTGCATCCGCTAACAACTACCGGATACAAATATGCTCACACATATATTCAATCTGTATCCGATCTACTAACCAGTATATAAACCCTTTAACCCCTCCAATAAAAGAAACCTTCCCTCTCTTTTGATTTTTTTACTACCACAACCCTAAACCCTAATCAATGGGGTGGGCATTCCCCCCCCCCCCCCCCCCCCCCAAGATCTACTGCTCAATCAAAATCTGCACCGGACCACGGACCAAGGACCTCGTGATGGGGCCATTGCTCACGTGCCGTCACTGGTACGATACATCTTTGGATCCGAGTCTGTATAGGGTTCTTGATCTTGAAATGCATAATGAATTGCTTAAGATCGTGGTGCCGTGTGGCGGAGGGAAGGCCGAGAGCATGAGGTTTTCAATGTTGTTGACGGAATCCGATTTCATCTTTGTTGCCGACAGGTTCGCGTTTTGAATTACTTATATTAACTGGAATTTCTACTGATTTATGCGATCACTCTAGTTGCATTGTTGTTTTTTATTTGTTTTTTCTTCATGAATTTGAAAGGTTAAGAATTTTGTAAGATTTTCTAGATCCACTTTCAGATATTGTGCAATTAGCGTGAATAATAGATGGATATGAAATTTTTTTAGTTGGGTGTATGTATAATTTTGCTGAACTTTTCTGTTCTATAATTTTTGTTTATGTAATTGTTATTTGATTTATGGTCTAGTGGTTTTTTTCCCAATACTATAAAAGGTTATTATTTTCATTCACAAATTCAACCTCATAGCTTTCCTATAAAAGAAGCCTAGACCGTTTTCGAGATATCTTACAATTGTTCGATTTCGACCACTTGTGACAATGTTTGTTGTCTAGTTTTGAGCATGACTGTTTTTGACATGTATCATTGTGCAAGATGGTTTATCGTATGGCGGAATAGGCATTAACTTCAACTTCCAAAGCCTAAACTTCCAGCAAGGAAAAAACATGACATATGGCTTGCATGCTGATATTAGGAGAAATTAGAAATAAATGTGAAGGTTGTGTTCTTGGCAAAATTCATTTCAGCGTACTCAAATGTCTGGAGAGAGGAAAAAAACAATTTGTGTGGGTGGATGAAGTCAATTCTCGTATGTATGTCGGAGGTAAACGTTTCATTGTTTCTGCACATTACTACTCCAGAATGACACTACCTGCGGAAAAGTTTGTGAGATACCTAAAATGCCATGTCTGTATTCAGTTTGCAAGAATCTTTCATTTTCATCAATTCAAGCAAATTATGTCTTGTTTGTCGCTAATGTAGCCGAGTTCCTGTTAAAAAATATTATTGCCGGTCAATG
The DNA here is from genome assembly GCA_030015575.1 of Agapanthus africanus. NCBI lineage: Eukaryota > Viridiplantae > Streptophyta > Magnoliopsida > Asparagales > Amaryllidaceae > Agapanthus > Agapanthus africanus. Next base: position 980,260,058 of record CM057338.1, on the reverse strand, counting down.
GATCCTTATTACATCATTTATTTTGATCGGTCTCTTTGTGTTTTCAGGTGTCCTAACCTCAAGTTCTTCTTCTTCTACTGTAGGAGACCAATATCGGAAAAAGCGTTCTGTTACGCAATAAGTAAATGGAAGGACCTGGAAGACATGGGTGTCGACGAGCACTGGTTGAACTCGACAATACTGAAAGAAATAGGTTCTTGCTGCAAAAACTTTGTTTTGCTAAGAATCGTTGGAGGGTTATCAAGCAACATTGCTTTAGACGTCATTCATTATCTTCCAAAGCTCAAGTACATTGATATCTCATATGGTTGCGTCAAACGCGACACTATACTCAATATTCTTGAGGGTTGTAAACAACTTGAATCTTTGGATACCACTGGTTGCGGAAAAGTTGAACCTGTACTTGGAAAGCTAGCTGCGGGCTGCGGGTTTTATGACACATTAAAAATGTACGGAATCGATTTATAAATGGTGAAGGCTGATGGACCAGTCAATTGGAAGTTTGTAGTTATAAGTGATATTTTTCGAGATATATAAATAGAGAATATAGGTGCATATGGAAGACACACAGTTGGATAAATATAAAAAAAATTGCGTTTTTTGGTCCGCAATTTTGAAGCTCCTTCGAATCTTGCGTTTCTTTTGAAGTTCAATAATTCTTTATGCATCTTTCTAATAAAAGAACCGCCGTTTTACTGAGAAAAGTTCTATGTGCTGCTTGCCACTCCCCGAGGCCAAGGACAGGGTCGAACCGTCATTCGAGGATTTGTAGTCCGATACGTTTCCATTATGTTACCTAGCCAAAACGCGCCACCTCATGTGCCAAAGTCAAGCGTCCTTATTTTTTCAGTGCATAAATGTGTTTGATGGTGTGTGTCCGAATGACCAAAACGAAGGCAAATGCCTCCGCGTTTCATTAAATGAAAATTTTAACGAAATTTACATAAACGGTCACCCAAAATAATAAGAGAACAGAAGTGGAGAGCGCAAGAGAAAAAAAAAGAGGAATACAACTCCAACATCAAGTCAATCTCTCCCTAACAAATAATATAAACACTACTTCACATCCTAGATCCTATGGTGAACACTATTAGCCTCCCATTCCATCATCGTCCTCCCGATCCTCTGCTAGAAAAGACAAGCCTTGATCTTGATTCCCGTCATTTGCTTCCATCCTCCAATTTGTACATTTTTAAAATGTTGATAGACCATTTGTTATGTTCTAGGGCAATTAATGGTATATCGAGAGACCATTTATTATGTTCTAGTGCAATTAATGGATCTATTGATCTATCAGAAATCAAATACTTCAAATCTTGGACGTTTTCATTTTGATAAGAGTATCCTTTTCCAAAAGAAGTATTTATATAAAACTAGTAATTTGCACGTGCGTTTGCACGTTTATGTATAGTATATTCATGGTTTGAGTAAATAATATGTGACTTAATAAGGTATATAATAAGATTTTAGCCAACTATCATTTTGCACGGCAAGTTAATAAGTTGATTTGTTATGAAGAAAACCCTAGATAATGGTTTGGCTTAATCTTTTAGGTTTGAATTTTGAAACTGGAAGGGAAGTTGCCTTTCTTTTATGCATTATTTTATTTCTCAAAAGAAATATACAAAATTATTATGTTGTTATGGATGACATGTCACTCTATACTTGAGAATAATTTGTGTAATTTTTTCATCTTTTTTCTTGTTTTCATATGAAATTTGAGAATCTCTTAAATATAAAATCAATTTGGATTCTAGACGGGAGTGGCCATTATAATAGTATAATAGTAGATATTTGTTGATTTTAGTGCCATGTTTATACATTTATACCTTTTTTGGCTAGAGGTTTAAGAAAAAGAAAAAGAGAGGAAAAAAACCACTTGATTGAGATTAGATGCTAATTAACTTTGGGTTAAGAACCAAATCTAATGTTTAACTTTGGGTTAAGAACCACTTGATTGAGATTAGATGCTAATTAACAACTCAAAAAAGATGACACTCCTAAATTCTAATTCTCACCATTCGGTAGCGTTACCTCCTTTAACCAGTCAATACACGCAGTCGACTGACGCTCATTTCCTCCTTCGATTCAAACCATCATTCTCTCTCGCTACCCAATAAAATTCCCCAAATTCACCCAATTTGAGAGGTTGGCTTGGTAATTTGTGAAATTTTTGTGGGGGTATGATTTCAAAATGCTGGTACAGTCTGTAGTTTGATTTTTTGGATTCAAATTGGTTGTCTGAGGGAGTAATTTCTTCAATTTGTGCAGGTTTTGGTGGAGATCTGAAGAAAGTTGGTGGTTTTGTGGGTTCAGAGACTGCGATTGAGGTATCCTTTTTTCATCTTCTTATGTTTGTTATTATTTAGTTATTTTCAAGACTTAGCTGCCATTTCCCCCTTTTTTGCTCCAATGGCAGTGACTTTAAGGCTGGCGATTTGGAAGTTCACTGCACTTTATAAATCGAGATAATTAGAACAATATCAATGGAATGATGTTTATGCTGCTTTGCATTACAAAATTCCCATTTTTAGGATATTGGTGGTGTTTTTGGAACCCTCAGCTAATATTGGAGAAGTTATTTTGAGGACTTTGAATTATAAGAGAGAGAAAAAATAAAAAAAAAGCATATGGGATGTGAGAAAAATAAGTCTTTTTCACATAACCCAAGTTCAGTGGCGGATCCAGGATTATAACTCAGGTAGGACGAAAAAATTTCTATAGTAATTTAAAAAAAAATCAATCCGTGCAACTAATTTTTATAGCTTTTAGACTTGGATTTGGTTTAGACATTGTTATTCTTTTATGTGTGTACTAGATTAGTTATTCAATTCATATCTCAAAATATAATCATCGAGTTAACAATCAGATCTATTTCGCTGCTAGCTTTTACCAGCATGTGGTAATTGCTTTTGTAAAAAAAAATGCAATTGAAAAACCGGAAAATCAATTTGCAAGACATTCATAGTATTCTTTTTTATTAGAATGAATATCCAACATTACATGAAAAATGCAAGGGACTTTTGAAAAAAGAAAGTTCCGAATGCAAGAAATCTATTATAAAGGATTTTTAAAAAAATAAATAAAAAACATGCAATTGCAATACTTTAAGAGTTGAATCAGCAACCGCTTGATTGTACTACTTTATCAACTATCCAACAAACCACTAAGCCAAACCTATTTTTGGTTTTATTTATTTGTATTAATAAATTCCCAATAGATCATATATATATACATAATAACCGAAATCCAGGTAGGGCGGACGCCTCGTCTCGCCTCTACCTGGATCCGTCCCTGCCCGAGTTGTTACCTAACTAGAAAAACCCGATTTGTTAAGAAAATTAGTCTTTTTCTTAACTTATAAATTGGTTAAAAATCTGTCATGATCATGTTACAAGGTTCGCTACTCTTTTGGCTTGCGATGTCCAATGGTAAATACAAACAATAGTTCTACCTGGTAGGTGCTAGGGCTGTTTACCGGTAAAGCCAGTAGTATTATTAGTGGGGTTTTGATCACTTTTCTACCTGAACCTGTTTTTACTGGCGGTTTTTTCAACCGTTATATTAGAGATGTTCATCAAGTCATGATTTACTTAAATCTTTCCGCGATTGATGGGTAAAAAGACAATTTATAACTTAAAACCCTATTGAGGTTTTAACGTATAAAAGTCGGCATTCCTTTTTTTTTTTGCCCCATATCTCGATGAACAGCCCTAAATTGCAATGTCTACATTTTGAAGTATCTTCTGTTTATTTAGTTATGAGTCGGCATTCCTTTTTCCTTACACACACACACACATTTTTTCACTCACCCTTGTTGTGTGATTTATGGAATATGAATTTCTCTTTCAGTCCTTTCCCCATTTGGTCTAGCCATTGATTTTCTTGATATTTGTGTATGACTACCATTTTGTTCTTTATACACAGAATACAATATTAGAGAATATTGTTTATCGGAAGTACCTCATGGCGAGAATAAAACCTCAAGCGCTGCTAATCCAGAGCAAAATGAAGAAGGCCCCAACACGGATCAGTCTTACTACTATCATTACATTCATCCTTATCATTTTCTTGATTGTTTTTTCCTTGTATTCAACCTACAAATACTGGTACCGAAGGTTAGCATTCATGCGAATTCTGAAGCAACAATCCATTTTACATTTCTAACCTCCATGATTACTTCAAACAATGTGTTAGTTCTTGCTTATTGTTTCATCTTCTCGATGATAATTTGTAAGCAGTGCTTGTATCTGACGATTCATCATAACCAACTTCCTTTTAGGTCAAGTGATCAACCAGATGCCTTCTTAAATACTGGTCAGGTGCAGTTTTAGTTCTAATACATCTTATTTTTCCTGTTTCACTTTCCACTAATCATCTAGTAGAATATGATGGCTAAAATATGGTTCTTTGATTTAGATTTGATTTGATTTTTTGATTTCTTCCTTATGGTCTCAACTAAGGATACCATTTTGATAACACCTCTTATTTCTTATTTTCTTTTTTCTTTTCCCTTCTTAAAGCACTCTGAAGCCTTTGATGAACCAAAGAAATTTGATGTTCCTGGTTATGCTGTAAGTTTGCTGCTTCTAGTTTACATTTTCATGTCCTCTTTTGTTCCAGGTCTGGACCCTAGTCAATAAACATCTCGATATGCTTGGAAGCTATTTAAGAAGTTTGTATATCTATTATTTCTTCTTCATATTTAGTATTTGGATCTATCTCTTACTAAAAACCATTAGTTTATTATTAGAAATTTGTTCTTAGTCATGAGAGAAATAGTTGTTTTTTAAAAAAACCCGTGACTCGTGTGACCCGTAAAACACCGGTCATGGGTTAAAAATTTACCACCCGTTTAAAAATTACCTGTACACGGCCCGCCCGTTTAAAAGTATATCACCGGGTCGACCCAGCCCGCGGATTCGTGGGTTTACCCGTTTGTTGACACGACCGGGTTCATGGGTTTTACCCGGCCAGTATCGAAAATTAAAAATCAAGCAACTTATCATGTTGTTTTTCTAGTCATTTCCAATAAACTTTTCATGTTAAAGGTATATCATGAATATTAAATCATCTTTAGAATGTACATTTAAATGCAAATATCATCTTTAGTTATGATAGTTAATCAATTTAAACCCCAAAAAGTCAAAAAATCAAAATTCTTATATTAAATTGCAAACCACATGGATAACAAACATAAAAAACAATTGAGTTATCGATTAAACCGTAAACCCGTTCATGGATGACCCGTTTACCCCTACACGGTTACCCGTACACCCCCGCTGTATACGGGTAGGGTGCTGGGCACAAAAATTATGACCCTTTTAAATCCGGACATTTTGACCCACTACCTGCAATGACCCATCTGTGGTGGCCCGACCCGCCCATTTAACACCTCTAATCAGTTGTAAAACATGTCTTTCACTGTAAAATCAAAAACTTATTTCTCTGCCCTGGGCACTCTTTGATGTCATTGTCACATCGTTTATGATGTAAAGTACTGGCCAAGGTATTATTTATATATGCAACCTGGAAATGTATAACATATGGATAACTTTTTTTGGTCTTAGAACTTGGTGTTTACTGTTCATAATCAAATGAACAAAAATACATACAACTTTGATATATTACTGATCTAAGTAATCTGTTTTCTTTGAATGAAGTAATTATTGTAATATTCTGTTGTGTTGTATTTGATTGGCATTTTTTTAAGAATGGACTTTATCAAGCATACCACAGAGTGTTAGTAAAAGAAACTCGTGGTTCTTTATAACATAAAATTGATCATTTATGGACCGGTCTTATGCATTGTGTGTTATGAATCATTGACTGACATATTATATTGATTTGCTGCAATCTGAGGAAGTTGATGCTTATTTCTATAGCCATTGGTTCGATGTCTGTTTCAATTATTTTCTTTAGTTTCTACTGCACTATAGTTGATATGGAAACTGCTCAAGAACACTATATTTAGCCATGAGTTACTCTCTTATCTATTCATAGCGCTAGAGGCCTAGGCATATATTAATCAATTTCTTGCACTTATTTTTTATCCTTATAATACGATTTGTTAAATAGTTCTAAATTCTTGCAAATTTGTACTAGATTTTGAACACCGCAAAAGGTTCGGTTACTGTAGAGCTATACAAGGATGCTTCTCCCAAGGTTGTGGATAAGTTCCTTGATTTATGGTGAGCATTTAGTTAAATTTTCTCTAATAAAATGTAGCATTTTCCATCAACATCAGCTTTAGCAGTGCAATCTTATCAGAATAGTTTTTTTTATTTTTTTGAATCTGATTAAATGCTATTGTAGCGGTTTTTGAAATTTGTGTCAACTAGTTTACCATTTTACATATTTCTTATCAAAATTACTCATTTTAGTATGATATGTACTCCATGAATTTTCATTTATTTTGATAAAATGATTTACTCAATTGTTTTTCTTTACTTACATATATACTTGTTTATCTATGGAAGGGTTTATTCATCATTTTACTAATGTCATGTTAAAATTAACTATTTCTGTGTGCTACAACCTTGAATTATCTCCTTTTGTTTTAATGAATCCACTTATTCATAATATTATTATAATCCATGAATTATCCTCTATTTTTAATGAAATCACTTATTTATCATATTATTTTTTATGAGATCAGTCATTCACAGTGCTATATTCTGAAAATTTTCTTCCTTTTTTATTATGTGTGTTATTCATCATTTTACTTAATTTTATGAAAAATTAGTCAATCTCTGAGCGCCTTAACCTTCAAACAGTGCTTCAAAAAGCGGTCTAGGCGGCCGCATAAGCGAAAGTGGTTCTAAGATGCTTCGTTTTGACCCTAAGCGGTTGTATTAAACCGTCTAGGTACATTAAGCATTTAAGTGGGCTCTCTCATCCACGTGGGTGCCCAAATTGGTTATAATACAAGCTTCATATAACAAGTTTAAGGTTTAAAAAAAAAATATTTGACCGAAAATCCTTTCTAAAATACAATACACGTCTCGATCTATTTTAAACTTACATGAATGAAGAAACCCAAGTATTCTCGTAGGTGCTTTTATCTCGTCACTTTCCTCTCAAGTGTCTAAAGGATCGCCAATAAAAACCCTAAGTAATTTTGTTCAAATCATTTTATGTTTTTCTCAAGTCTCTCTTTACTTTTCAATTTCATTTAATGAGGTATGTAATTTGCAAGCTGAAAAGTCGAATTAAAAATTTATGATTTATCATTGTATTTCATCTAATGTCAAGTATTATAATTTTTTAATATTATGCACTCCATTCAATGCGAAATTGCTATATAAATTTAATATATTTTTTAAGTATATCATTTTAAGAAAATTTTAATGATTTTATTTTATTTTATGTAGATACATGCAATATAATTTTAATTAAAATTAGAAAACCCACCTAGGCGTTGCCTAAGCTGCACTTAGGCAGTACCCCAGCCACTCAGCTCCGCCTAGCGATTTTCCATAATTTTTCATTTTCTATAATCAAATTACTTTTTCACAATTTTCATAAGTATTTTAAAATTAATAATTCTTAGCTAGTATGATATAACCTACACAATTTCTTATTTCTGGAGAAATGATTAGTTCACTATCTTACATATGTGCAATAAAAGCTACTTGTTTAAGTGTGCTATAATATAACACATGCAATTTTTTCTTTTTTGATGAAATGATGTAACTCATCAGTTACTAAATATTCATTAAGTTTTTTCGTTCTCTATGTCCTCTAACCCACACATCTTATTTTGATGAAAAGTGTTATTCAAGAAGCACAATTTCATTACCATAATTAGTCATTTCGATGTATCCCATATTTTCTCTTTTTTGATGAAATGATGTTTTCATTAATTTAATTAAGTTTTGCTAAATTAGTCATTCTCGATGTATCACGCCTCATATTTTTTTAATGAAATGACTTATTATCCATATTCGTTTTTTATTAAAATCAGTCATTCTCATGTGTTATAATCCACAATTTTTTTTCTTCATTTGAATGACTTATTTACCATTTTTCGTAATTGTTATTAAACTTTTCCCATCCAAATGGGATAGGCTATGAAACAAAGCTCTAATATAGATGTAGCAGAGTTTTATGACCGGTTTTTAACCTGACGTCAACCCTCTCCTAATAAGAGCCAAATTCCTTGTTCGTAAAACTATGACAAGAGAGGGCTTGTCATAGTTTTAGATGACCGTTTGACATCCTCCAAATTTTCATTGACTATGGAGATGTTTAAAATAAGGGGAAAAGATGATATATTGCTAACATGGAATTATGTTCAACTCTAAGGCACAAATATAACTAAGAGCGAAATGGAATATATTAATTCTAAGTGTGCTATAATGTACATTATTACTTTTCTCGTTGCAATGACCAGTTCATCATCTTACATATTTCTTATAGAAGTTATTTGAACACTATTTGTCTATAACCAATGATTTTTCCCGATGGAATGCCTTTATCATTTTACTTGTTACATATGAAAACTTTTCATTTCCGGTGTGTTATAACTCATATATTTTCTTACTTTCTATGAAATGGCATATATGTTATTTCACGATGATCTACAAAAAAAATAATATTTTGGTGTGCTGATGATGCTATGGCCCATTAGTTTCTCTAGCTGGATGAAATTGTGTCTTCATCATATTACTTTTGGATCAAATTAGTCATTCTAGATGTGCTATAACATGCAATTTTGTTATTTCCCCCCCAAAAATTAACTTATTCACTATTTTAATTAATTTTTGAAAATTAGTTTTAGTGTGTGCTATAACTTGCAAATTTTTTTATTCCTATTATCAAACGACTTCTTCATTACTTTCTCTAAGTGTTTAGATTAAGTTATTCTTAGTGTGGTATAACCCATACATTTTCTTTTTTCTCGATAAATTGACTGATTCATTTTACATACATGTATAAACATTACTCATCTCAATTTACTATAATCCATGAATATTCTGCCATTTCGCTGAAATAATGCACTCACCATTTTGTTTTACATATCGAAAAATTATTCGTCCTTAGTGTGTTGGAACCACATATTATCTTATTTTCAATGAAATGACTTATTCACATTTTATGATTTTTTAAAATTAAAATTAGTCATTTTGGTTTGCTATATGACCATGAATTTATTTTTATAAATAAAACGACGTTTTCATCTATGTAGTTATTTTTTTAATATCAAATTGTCATTGTCAGGATGTCATAATCCAAAGTTTCTTCTTCTTTCTTTTTAATGAAAATGATTCATTAATAATTCTGTTTGATTTTTATAAAATTTAATTATTGTCAATGTGCTATAAGCCACATAATTTTTTGATTAAAAACTAATTCATCACTTTCTTGTTGCTATCAGACCTGGCCATTCTTGGTGCACATTATCCTTCTTTTTGGATATAGTAACTAGTTTACCATTATATACATACTACAACCTATGCATTTTTATCGGTGTTGATGATATAGTGTACCAGTCGTTTATCTTAATCTTTATTAAGATTATTCATTCTCAATGTTCATAATCCACATATTCAACTTTTTTTTTATGAAATGACTTCTTCATATTACATATTCCTTGTCTAAGCTTGTTATTTTGGTGTGCTATAATTTTTTTAATTATGGAATCGCTTATTTATCTTTTTATCTTTTTCCCTATCAATTTAGTCATTCTCGGTGTGCTATAACCAACATCTCTTTTTGTGAAATGCCTTATTTACCTTTCTACTTAATTTTTATGTTATTGGGTGTGTTATAACAATATTTTCTAAATAAAATGACTTATGTATCGTATTATTTAAGTTATATGAAATAAACATTCTTGGTGTGCTATAATTTATTGTGTGTGTGTGTGAGGTAAACGTTGCCTAGAGTGTCCCTGTAGGGTGCACCCTACAGCGGACATGCATGACATTATTTCATTTGGCTTTGCAAAGTGTTCTTGCATTTTAGTGCAAAACCAAATGAAAAGGAGAAAGGTTTTAAATGCAAAATCACATGCAAAGCCTAATGAAATGATGCCACGTATGCTCCACTGTAGGGTGTACCTTACAGGATAAGCTCGGCCCAATTTTCCACCTATACACACATGAGAAAACGAATTATCAGCTAGCTAGATGATCTTAAACCGTCGGCTAGCCTACTATATAACCCAATCCGACCATCAAATCGACGATACGTTTAGGCCACCTTATTCTACACAGAGTGATCTATGTGTATAAAATTTTAATCACTTTGATACTATCTATGTTTTCAATCAAGTGTCCTCAATATATGGCATATTTATTGTGTTTAACAGTCATCCATTCCTTAAATGCTTGATCCATCACTTGTAAGACACCATATCGATCAAAATTTCACACATAGACCGCTCTTTGTGTGGAACAAGGTGGCCGGATGGATTGTCGATTTGACGGTCGGATTGGGCTATGTAATAGGCTAGCTGACGGTTTAATATCAGCTAGTTAGCTGATAACCCGTTTCCTCTCTCTCTCTATAGAGAATAATGGAGGAAAGAGGCCTCGGGAGGGTTTTTTATTAGGCGGCGCAAAAAAATTCACCCTCCATTTTTTCCGACGATCGGCTTTCGTCATCGTCATCTTTATCATCTAAGATGTTGATACATCAAATTTCGTGCAACTCCATCATTTTTTCACCGTTGATTTAGTGGGTGCAAATTCAACGGTTTACCGACAATAGAACTTTTTACATTGCTAAATCATCGGTGAAAATGTGTTGGAATCACATGAAATTTGGTGTACACATCTTAGATGATAAAGATAATGATGATTGGTGCTGATCGTCGAATAAAATGGTGGAGGGTGTATTTTTTTGACGCCACCTAACGAAAAAGCCTCCTAAGGCCTCTTTTCTACATTATTCTTATATATGTATGTATATATATGGGAGTGATTTATTGCAAACCGGTTCATGTTTTTTAAAAACAGGAACTCTCGATCTACAACATATTTTAACGATCCGATCCGTTCAAGTTGATTACCATAACCTCAAATATGTGTATGAAAAATCAAAGGATTTGAAGACCTCTAACTTATGCATGGAATGGAGCAAAAATGAACATCTTTAACATAAACTTCATCCGATGCATAGCTTAGAGGTCTTCAAATTCTTTGATTTTTCATACACATATATTTGAGGGTAAGGTGATCAACTTGAACGAATTGGATCGTTAAAATATGTCGTAGATCGAGGGTTCCCGTTTTTAAAAAAACATGAACCGATTTGCAATAGATCACTCCCCTATATATATAACCCATAGATTTTTCTTTTCTGCATGATCAAATGACTTCTTCACCATATGCTTAAGTGCTTAAAAAATAGTCAAAGTATTCTATAATCCACATTTTCTTTTTTTCTCGATAAAATTACAAGTTTACCATCTTATATATTTCTTCTATAAATTACTTGTAACCCATGATTTATCTTCTTTCGAATACTGTACTTGTCATTTTTTTAATACGTGTCAAATTATTTATTCTTGTATCGAGATTTGGAGATGCTTAGGAGAAATAGGCGTTAAATGGCTGATAAATCTGTTTAATAAGATTTGGCAGACAAAAAAGATCCCAAATGAATGGAGGAAAAATATCCTTGTACCTATCTACAAGAACAAGGATGACATTCAAAATTGCTCAAACTACCGTGGAATAAAACTTATGTGTCACACCATGAAACTTTGGGAGAGCGTGATTGAACACAGGCTAAGAAATGATATTAAGATAACAGAGAACCAGTTTGGGTTCATGCCTGGACGATCGACGACAAAGGCTATTCATTTGCTTCAACTTATCGAACGTTTTCGAGAGAGGAGAAGAGATTTGCATATGATATTTTATTGATTTAGAAAAAGCGTACGACAAGGTACCTAGAGAGGTATTATGGGGGACAATGATGAAGAAGGGGGTCCCGATCAAGTATATTGACATAATCAAGGATATGTACGATGGAGTAGTGGCAAATGGCAGAACTTGCAGCGGCTTAACGAGTGATTTTCCGATTACTATTGGTTTACATCAAGGATCCGCATTAAGTCCATTTCTGTTTACCATCGTAATGGATGGGCTTACTAGAACTATCCAAGATGATGTACCTTGGTGTATGCTATTCGCTAATGATATTGTTCTAGTAAATGAGACGAAAGCAGTGGTTAATGCCAAATTGGAATTATGGAGGCAAACATTGGAATCTCGGGGATTCAGATTGAGCAGGTCCAAGATAACATATATGCATTGCAAATTTAGTAACCAGAGAAGTCAAAATCATATTGGTATAACATTGGAAGGGCAAGAGATATCACCGAGCGACCAGTTTAGATATCTAGGTTCCATCATCCAAAAGAATGGGGAGATCGATAGTGATGTTAATCAAAGGATCCAAGCTGGTTGGTTGAAATGGAGGAGTGCAACATGGATTTTGTGTGATCGTAACTTTCCGTTAAAATTGAAAGGGAAGTTTTATCGGAGCGCTATTCGGCCTGCCTTATTATATGGTACAGAATGCTGGGCTCCTAAGCAGCATCATACACAGAAGATGCACGTAGCGGAGATGCGCATGCTTCGCTGGATGTGCGGTAACACTAGAAAAGATAAGGTGTGAAATGAGGATATTTGTGCAAAAGTTGGTGTAGCACCTGTGGAGGAGAAGATGCGGGAAAACCGGCTAAGATGGTTTGGTCATGTGCGACGCAGACCTATGGAAGCACTGGTTCGACGGATAGATACTCTCGATATGGGCAATGGAAGAAGGGCAAAAAGGAGACCGAAGAAAACATGGATGGAGGTGATACGAAACGATATGGTTGCCAAAGGACTCAATGAAAGTATATTGTTCGATAAGAGTGAGTGGAGGCGGAGGATTCATGTGCTGGACCCGGCGTGATTCTCATGCTCGTTCATGTAGCCTACCCCATATGCTTGGGATAAAAGGCTCAGTTGTAGTTGTTGTCGTCAAATTATTTATTCTTGGAGTGCTATAACACATTCCCCCCTACTTTTGTTGAAATGACTTGTTTACCATTGTATAGTTATTAGTTCTAATATAAAAATAAGCCATTTCAGTATAACACATGACTTTTATTCTTATTGGCGAAATGATGCTTTCATCATATTAGTTAATGTTTACGAATATTAGTCATATTAGTCATTCACAACGTGCCGTCCATGAATTCTTGTTCTTTTTTGTTGAAATTATTTATTAACTATTTTAGATTTTTATGGAATTGGTCAATTTCAATATACTATAAATTATGAGGAAACGGGGCCTGCAGGCCCAAACTGTAGTGGTCTTTCATATGGGCCAGTGGGGTCCACAGCAAATAGGTTTCTGGACCCCACTGGTCATTGAGAGAGACCACTGCGGTTTTGGGCATGCAAGTCCCGTTTTCTCATAAATTATAGTCTATAATCCACAATTTTTCTTCTTTTTTGATCAAATCACTTATTCTCCATTTTCTTATTTACTTCAATCTTTTCATTCTCAATATTGTTGTTGTTTATGTTTGTTTGTTTGCCATTTTCAGTGTGTTGCCCACATGCTATCCCTTTTTCGATGTAATGACTACTTGAGAATTTTTGTTGCATATAACTCTGCATCTGAACACTGTCCATATGAAAATGGTTTGATGCCCAACTCCGGCAATGAGTTTATATAAAAAACACATTAGTCAATGTTTTTGATAATTGTGGTCGAAATTAAAAGGGTAGGGTACTCAGGAATACTGACATATTGGTTATTCTGCTCATGCAGTTTGTGCATGTGTGACCGAGGAGTAGACTTCATTTCTCCTAGATTTGCAAAGATTCTAAAAGAATGGCCAAGGCTTTTGTTAAAAATATTTAATTGGGAATTACATTTGTCTTTGAGCAAGAAAAAAGCCAAATGAACCAAATAATTACATTATTGATTTGGTAATATGATTATGCAGAGGAGTGCCATTTTTTCATTTCTTTTCACATTTTCCTTCATTAGTAATCTGATGGATGCTTCACATTTCCAGCCGAAAAGGATATTTCAAAGGGATGATTTTTCATCGAGTAATCAAACACTATGTAATTCAAGGAGGTGATTCCCAAGAGCCTGGTGCTGCGGAGGACTGGACGCTGAAAGGAGAAGCTCAGAGTAAACTTGCTACAAGGTTTTTTTTCCTTTCTAAAAATGAAATATTTTGTACGTGTATCGACAAACTAAATATCTCGGTTAGCCTCGATATCACTAAAATACCAAAACCTAAACTGTTTTACACTTAACTACTAAAAGTTTTATAATTTACTAGCGACTATAAAAAATCATATTAGCACTACCTGTTTTCACTAAACTATCATACTAGTGTATTAAAACTTCCGTTGACACCACTATGTTAGTTTAGGAAATTATGGATATAATTCTCTAGAAAACAGGAACTTTTAGTATGGTGATTTTTGGTGGTTTCTTGTAATTTATAATTTACTAAGATTTTGGTAGTTTAGTGAAAAGGAAATAATTTGTAGTTTGGAGAAATTGGCTTTTTGGTTATTTATACTTTCTGTCGTAGTGAGACTTAAACCTATCTTTGTTTATTGTTATATGTAAAAATTTTGTCGCAGTTATGCTTTTCACCAATGCATTTGCTCTCTTTTATAACTTACAGTCCAAAGCATGAGGCATTTATGCTTGGAACTAGAAAGGCTGAACGGGACAACAAAGGATTTGAACTCTTTATTACAACTGCTCCAATTCCTGATCTAAATGACAAACTTGTTGTGTTTGGGAGAGTTGTCAAGGGGGAGGATGTTGTACAGGTAATCAACTAACTGCATTTGTATTCCTTGCCAGATTTGTCGAAAGTATTAGTAAATATTATGTTTATTTATATTATTCAATGTAATTTCTATTGCTTTTTTCATTATCACTCACTTTTAGTGAGGGACATCTGTATTTTTGGTGTGCTCACATCTTATAGACATAACACATATCAGATAACTTAAGATTTAGTTTGTTTTCCAAAATTAAATCCTTAGGCTTCTGAGTCTTAATCCCAATACTTCATAGTTCGGAGACAAAATTCTGTATTCCCTCTGTCCAACCTAAAATTTTGAGCATATTTTACGTCACATCTTGGACAATGTTATGGAAAGTGGAAAGCTTAATGAAGTGGGAAAGCATGGGTTAGGCTTTAGTGGCAAAAAAAGTGCAAAGCATTCAATAAGTAATAATGATAGGAAGGCAACAACCACTACAACAATAACACAAGCCTTTATCCTAAATTTTTTGGGTTGGTCATATAAATATATATCTTCCATTCTGCTATAATGAGGACCATTTTCTTGGTTAAATCGACAATTAACATATCTTTTTAAGCGGCTTTTATCCATGTCCGTTAGGTCTACTCCTAGCTCTCGGTGTGCCATTAACTACAATTTGAAGTATTTATTGGTTCATAGTTGCACATGTCCATATCATCTCAATCTCATCTTATCCTTTATGAGAGCGACTTCAAACTATTCACCAATATACTTATTTCTTATCTTAGCTTTCAAAGCATCACCACTCAACACTCTGCGTACTCATTTCAACCATGTATCTTTTGTTGACACGGCATGAGAACAAAAGGGTTAAGCTATAAATTTCATGCAAAGCTCTCTATATGAACGAGCATGCAAAGAGATCCGAAAATGGACAATTTATGATAAATAAATTTCATAAAAGAGACATTCCAATTATTCACAATTGAACCATCCAATTTAAAATACTTGATTTGTGTGATAATTGATAATCCATAGAGTTAATCAATTAAACGGCTCTTGTGTATGTCAAGATATTGTAGTTTTCAAAAATCGAATTCAAAATAACCTAGACCTAGCAATCCCATAAATGCTAATAACAAATAACATGAATCCTAAATCAATTATCAATCAAATTCAACTAATTAGAGTCTTAGACCAAATGAGAAATACCAATAACCTCAGGAACTTGATGTTTCATGCACGGCAATGTCGAAGGAAGGAGGTTGTTCGAGGTGGCTTTAATGAAGATGAGGGGACTTTGGTGTCGCAGAAGGATAGCATCTATTGTAATGGCGCTTAACAGCAAGGTCATTGCCCTCTTCTCCTCTCTCTCTCCCCAAGTTCCAGATCTGAAACAAGCTTTGACGGCTAGTATTTTGAGCGGGGAAGTTAATAGCTATAGTTTGGCTATGGTTTCTTTCGTGGATGGGTGAATGAGAAAGATTTGTGGAGTTTAGGATTTAATCGAGATGCAAACAATACTTTAATTTAATTCCAGGGTATCACGCCCCGTTCATGCCTCACACCTAACGAAGACAAAAGCTAAATTGCAAATTTTTTAAGCAATCAACTTTTCATTCATCTTCTCTGCCGAATTACATAAGTTATGTCTCTAAATATATGAGCCTGATAACAATCTTGAGAATAAAAGCAAATAATTCTAAAAACAGAAACAAATAAACTAAAATCCTAACTATATTTATTCTCAAAACAAATAAAAATCTAACCAAATAAAGATCTTTAAAGATATACCTACACAAAAATATCTCATCAAATATTAAAATATCAATAAAATATTCATAAGAATTTGCTCTGCATCAATCTTCCAGGCTTCGAAAAATCCACCACCCGGTGAGTGCATACAATTGATAATTTTGCTGGCATGCAAACATTCGGCTCAATCACAGATTTTTCTCATCCATTCTAGGATCACGAAAACTCAATAAAACTCAAAATATTAATTTAGCGAAAAGAACTGTCTCTGGACTAATAGTAGAAATCAATCGGCTCATGAAATTAGTTCAAGTATCCAATATTAAATACACTGGAATTTCTAGATTGGATATTTGATCCAACTTTCATAAAACAAAATACCGATCGATGCATGAGTGTTAGTTGAATTACTCTCTTGGATTCATTTTTATTTACACTCATCTCATACATTAAATCGCCTGTGAATATTAGCTGCATTTTATAAAATTTATTAAACACAACCATCTATCATTGGATCTCAAAATGGAAACATGCAGATCTTGTGACAATACGCAGACCTGTTTAATTGCACACTCCGAATGATGTGTGTCTAATGCTTTAGATAAACCGAGTGTTAGCACCACCCATTCAAACACTGTATCTCTATACATACAAGAATGGTGAAACACACTATAATAATGTGACTCAACAAACACTCTAGATATAATGATATAAACATGTATGTTTTTTTGTATATATATGGGTGAACGAAATTGAGGCTCGATCTCAGATGTTGGACCTAGTGCAGCCATAGTGGATCAAAGTATAGACCTTGCAACATTTGACTGTCCTACTGTGTCGACATATTGACTGATAACATCAAAATCTATAGGTTTCACCTGAAAATACGGAATGATTAGAAGAGGTGATCCAATCGCGGTACTATATTTACAAGGACTTTCGACAAGTGATGGCAGATCGACATACGACTCACCATTAGGTGCCTCGACACAAGGAGTATTAATAAAATCCAATATCAACTAACTTCTGACGTAACATGTGAGGTATCTATAGGAGGCTCATCACTAATCGAGGTGTGCAAAGTGTCAACATATTCTATATTATTAAATTGGGTTGGATTCCGATGAAGCTCTATAACATGATCTATGGACCCCTCATTACTCTAAAACTACTCAAACTTGCTTTTGAGTTTTTTTCCACAGATTTTGATCTGTTGTTTGTTTTAAAAAGCCTGTTTTTTGGGAATGTTGGGAGTTTTTAACTCCACTATTTAATGGGTGCTATTTATTTAATGAGAATCCTTTTGGATTCTCACAATGGGCACATGTCTCATCATTGATGAGCCATCATCTTAATTTTGTGGGGCCCACTGTAGCGACTTTAGTATGTTAATCGCTAATTCTCCTTTTTTTAAAGTTACCGTGGTTGGTCATCTGTACGATCTTGAAGATATTATCTCTTACGAGGAGAATCGCATCTAAGACCGCTGCCAAGGCCAGGAGTTTACTGACGTCCAATACGACGCGGTGATGCGTCGCTTCGATGATTACAACGGTCTACTGCTTCCCCGCCGTCCTGCCCTTTTGAAGATCGTCGTTGAGTCGATCTGGAAGGCTAATACCCGGGCGTCTTGAGGTTATGCCGCTTCAAGTGCTCGATGATGCTGAGGATAAGATACATTTAGTGTATTTGATGGGGTTCTCAAAGAAACGGAGAGATAATCTCGTCACCATCTTGCACCGCGTCTTTCAGCAGAAAGCAATAGTATCGGCATATCAGAGGATAAGAGGACATTAGTGGTGATCCTGACGCTTGCATTCGAGAGAAGATGCACAAAAAGAGCCGTTGTAGACCTCAGATGATGCAGTAGCGTTTTTTTAAAATTCATCATCACTGTGTAGTCTTTTCTGAAATATGAATGATAAGCCCTTTTTCCTTTCATATCCGCACTCTTCTTTTCTTGATTGTCTTGATTTGGCGTGAAGTAGTTTACGTACTCATTTCAGAGTTTATAGTTTATTCACTCATTTCGGAGTCCCTAGTTTATGTACTCATTTGGAGTTTATAGTTTATTCACTCGTTTCGGAGTATCTTTAGTTTACCTCCCTTGGGTTTACATGCAAACTTGGCCAAACGTTGTATGTAGATAACCCCATTCTTTACGACAGAGGCCCGTTAGGTTTGTGGTACTAGGGTTTTAGTTCGTGGTACCGTAGTGTTGGCTGATGTATTCCTCGATATGTAGTCTTTAAGCTGTTCGAGTAACCCCGCGACTGTCATGCCTCTGATCCCTTCGGGGGCTGGACAAGATGTTTTCAAGTAATCTTCTCAGGTTATATTACCGTCGGAAGAGCAAGCGTTAGGAATTTACCATGACGTTTTTTACTTGAGGTTTGGCTCAATTTGGAGCCCCAATGAGTCATAACCGCACCTTTCTGGGGTGGGATGATCTCCGACGGTCTTTAGGTTTTATATGAGTTGCCGTCAAGACCCGAAGCTAGGAATATGTCATCACTTCGTTTTTTGCTTTGATGATGTCGTGTCGATTCTTTGCTGAAGCAGGGTAGACATCTGTATGACCTTTATGTTGTTTGTATTGCAATTGAAGTCCGGAGCTAGGAATATGCCATTGCTCCATTTTCATTTGATAGTCGCATCCGTATCCTGCTGAAATGAGGAGAGCGTCGAGGTGATCTCTAGGTTGTGTATGTACCGTCAAGATTTGGAGCAAGGATTTTGCCGTTCATTTCTATTTGACCCTTGGGTCTTTATTGACGTTGCGTCGGCATCTTGTTGACATGAAAACCACGTCGAACCGGAGCTAGGATTTTACCGTTACTCCATTTTTGCTTTGATTGTTGTGTCTGCCCCTGCTGGGATGAGGATGGGGACGCAGGGATAGTCCCGAGGTTGTATATGTACCGTTAAGACTTGGTTCTCCTTTTGATGAAGCGCGGCGGGAAAATAAGGCCCATTTCTTTCATTTGTGCCTATGGATCGTATACAAAGAGTCAATATGGACATACTTGCAGGGCAGAAAAATTTCATTTCATTCATTTTTTTTCTTTCCGCGATGCTTTATCTTTTTAGTTTCTTATGTCGCAAAAGTCACGATTGCCCAATCATTTATTTTATTCACGGTGCCCAATCATTTCGGCTATTTTATTTTTTTATATTTTTACTCGCTATTTTTTTATTGCGAGTCGCCCAAACATTTCGGCTATGTATTTTTTTTATATTTTACTCGCTGCTTTTTATTGCGAGTTGCCCAAACATTTCGGCTTTTTCATACGCATTTTTTGGGAACTTGAGATCTTGATACCAATGTTGGCATTAGTATCGCTGCAACTGGAATATTACCATGAGCGAATCATCATTTGCCGTGAGAGGACTTAGAGTTTGACATCTGTTTAGGCATCAGTATCGCTACAACTGGAATTTCGTCAAGAGTGAATCATCATTTGCCTTTGTCGATTTGAACAAAGATAGCTTAGTAGACAGTGTTAGGATCCTGCCGAGTTAGGTTTTTGACTTTATGAGCCGTAAGGGTCTCACAAAAGTATTTCTCCCTACGAGTCGAGAGGATCTCGTAAGTGTATTTTCTCCTTAGGAATCGTGGGGATTCCTAAGTGATATTTTCTCAGGTAAGTTGTAAGGATCTTTCAAGAGTGTTTTCTCCTTATAAAGTCGAGAGTATTTACAAGTGTCGTTCACCATATGAGGACATTTCTTGTCATTGGTGGAACTTGGTGGGAGAACATTTATTTATGCCCGTAGATTGTATACAAGGGTCAATATTGGACCGTCTGTAGGGCAATATTAGAGGAATATGACGGCTTAAGAACATGTTTAGAACCATGTAGCTTAAGGCTTTTGAATCTTATGAGCCGTGAGGGTCTTATAGGGTGAATTCTCCTTACGAGTCGTGAGGATCTCGCAAGTATATTATTATTATTTTTTACGAGATTGCGCCCTTCCGGGTTTTCACAAGCTCGCCAGTAGTCCTATTGTTTTTACTCACGGCGTCCTTTCGGGTTTTCATCCTTGCCCATTTTTCTTGTGGACACACCCTTTTTTTTATGAGATTGCGTCCTTCCGGGTTTTCACAAGCTCGCCTGTAGTCCTGCTGTTTGTACTTACGGCGCCCTTTCGGGTTTTCATCCGTGTCTATTTCGCTTGTGGACATACTTTTTTTTAGGCGAAACTCTCGAAAGTAGTTTCGTCGCATGTGACCCATCTGTTTGCTGGTGGGATTTGGGGGTGACTTCATCGCTGGAGTACCTGTGTAGCCAGTGGAATTTGAGTTGCAATCTTTCCTACTAAGACTTTGAATATCGCCGTATTTGGGGCGACGCGCTAGTTTAGGGACGTTCTGGTCCATTATGGCCATGTTTGAGGCGAAATTTTAATTTATGGACTTTTCGGTCCGTCGTCGCCGTTTTTGAGGCGGATTGTTAGTTTAAGGACGTCTCGGTCCGTCGTCGCCATTTTTTGGGCGACGGAGATTTTTTGTATACTATTCTCGGAGTTTTGACTCAGGAAGATAGCGAGCGGACACGGGCGTCATCTATCATTGATCTAAGTCGTGTCTCGTCAAGCGTGGTATTTTTTGAGGAATCGACCGTTTATTGGCCGGAAGGGTTTTTCACCATGCATATCCATGAGCAGGTAGACTCCACCTTGGTAGACTGTTTATGATGTACAGGCCTTCATAGTTCGGCTCGAATTTCTTCCATTTTGCACGATTGGGGATCATGGGTCTTTTGACAACTAGCATGAGTTCGCCTTGGCAGAATGTTATTGGCCTGGTCAGTTTTTCGTATGACCGTGTCATTCTCGTGTTGTAAGCTTCAAGATTTTGCTGTGCTATAAGGCGAGTTTCGTCGAAGGCATCAAGCTCCTCAAGCCGAATATGAGCATTTTCTTCATCTGCCAGCTCGTATTGGACCGCTACTTGCAGAGAGGGGAGTTCTATTTTCAGGGGAAGCACTGGTTCCGTGTCGAATACCGACGCGTATGGGGTTGTATTTGTAGCCATTTTGAACGTTGTTAGGTATGCCCAGAGAATTTCGTGCAACCTTTCTTGCTAGTCTTTTTTGTTTCTGGACATCGTTTTCTTTATAATCTTTGTCAAGGCCTTGTTAAAAGCTTCTGCAAAAATACAGTGAGCTCTAAAAAAGAACAGAGAATTTAATTCTTAAAGAAGATCTTCCTTCTCAAAACCTAGGTAAAGAAAAAAGATCAAAATATCTCCTTTATATATCATATCACATATAAGGGTTTAACCATTTTAAAAGAACTTAGTTTTTTCTCTGGATCTGAGATCCACAAGACAAATCTCTCATAAGTTGAGAATTTAATTCTCATCGAGAAGATCTTGTTCTTGAGAATCAAACATTCAGGGAAGAACAAATTTAAAGAGAAAGAAGATGGAGTCTATAGGAGTATTAATAAAATCTAATATCTATAGGAGTATTAAAAAAAACACAAGGAGTATTAATAAAATCCATTATCAACTAACTAACTTCCGACGTAATATGTGAGGTATCTATAGGAGGCTCATCACTAATCGAGGTGTGTAAAGTGTCAACATATTCTATATTATTAAACTGGGCTGGATTCCGATGAACCTCTATAAGATGATCTATGGACGGACCCCTCGTTACTCTCCAAAACTGGTTTGATCGATTTACGAAAAGATATCGCCGCAAGTGGCGGCTATACACAGTAGGTTTTTTTGTGGCATCTGAAGCATAACATTTGTGATTAATCAAAATGATCATAAGAATTAAAACAACCGTCTTTCCTTTGCTGTCCCACTTTATTAATTTCCCAAGCACGCCTTGATAGATGCATGCAATTTATATACTTTTTTGGCAATAAGATCAGGCCTGCATCCTACAAACGGATATATTGATGTTTACATTAATTTGTCTAGTTTGGTGTTTTTACTTTAAGATTAATCCAAAAGATAGACCTGTAGCCTCTCCTACAAGTTGATTTTGACTTTGCAATTGAGAAGATATATTATTTTCTTGTCGGAAATGCGCCCATGGAGTTGGATTCTTTTGCTAGAAAAATGGAAATTGACATTTTGGGGTTAGAAATTATGCAAGTTAGATTAGTAAAGCTATGATCACTACCCAATATATGTTCCTAATTTGCAGAAAAATAGTGTATGATAGTTATGACATAATGGGACGAGGAAAGAGTTTTATCTTAACAAAACATACTTTTCCTTCGAGTCTGCCCTCCTTTTTATGGGTAAAGATGCTATTTAAGATATACTGTGAAGACCTTCAATATTAAATTTTTATCCTCCAAAATACCCCTTTTGCTAACCTGTCAGTTTTGTTTTTCAAAATTATTCAGGAAATTGAAGAAGTTGACACGGATGAGCATTACCATCCAAAATCTCCTGTAGGGATCATTGACATCCTGCTGAAGCATGAATCATGAAAATTTGGTTCAAAAGTTTGTACACCAGCTCAAATTTTGACTTCTTGTAGAAATTATCCTGCTGTATTTGACCTCGTAATTTTAACGCATTTTAAGTATAAATATTTTGCAAAATTTGATGGATACCCATTGTTTATGTAGAGGAAAATCAGCGAAGTAATTGCATGTGGCTAGCTCTAATTTTTCAAGGCTTAACTCTTCCGTTTTGCATAAGTTTGTTTTTGCCCTATGTAATATGTTAATTGTGAATTGTATTTATGTTGGGCTCTTGATTTTATTTGTGCCCCTCAGTTTGAATATATATTGTGCAATGATAGATGCAGGGAATCTGAATCCACCATTGTCGTACCATTAAAAAAAGTTTTTTTACTAAAATGCCATCTCATATTTTCGTTGATTACTAAAGGATCCTTTTCAAATCTTATATTTATTTAAAAGTCCATACATTGAAATTGTACTAAAACCTCCTAATAGGTTGAAAAGAGAATATTTTTGGTATCTTCCCTTATTTTGTTGGAAGGCTAACGTTGGGTATTGTGTTGGGGTTTAAAACTTCACAACCCCTCTTCTTTACCCCAAATTTCCTAAATTTTCTGTTAAATTGGCTTTAGAATTAGGATTCGATCAAAGATTTTTCAAATTCATCCGGGAAATCAGCTCATCTTTCTCCATCTTCTTCAGCAACTAACTTGTTGTGTGACTTGCAAATTTCGTGTTTGTGGGCAACCTCACTTGAAAAGAGAGCGATTCTTTGGCTGCGCTAAATCCTAATCTTCAATCAAGCTAGGATGTGAGTTTTTTAATGAAAGAAAGTCCTACCTAAGTACTTAAGAGAGCAACGCAAACACAAGTTCCATTTCTATCTTCCTAATATGAAGCTTACTTTTGATGGAAAACTAGTGAGGTTTTTTTAGTGCGATTTAAATGTGTAATACTCGGTCCTTTTATAGGCCAATAGCCGTACTTTTATTAAATAGGGGTCACTTATAAATTTACCTAATTGTATTTATAATTATTTTATCCTAATTCTCTTATTCTACCTTCCCATCTTAAATCCATTTTTCTAAAACTAATCCTAATACTTAAACTTTTTATTCCTCCCTAGACTAACCCAAATCCCGATCCCTTTTACTTTATATCTCAAGTCCACTCCCTTCCCAATTCTTCAATGTCTTTTCCAAATCCTTTCCCTTCACATTTTCTATTCCTAAACCCTTTAATTTTCTCCCTTTCATTTGTACCAAAAAACCCCAGCCCAAACAGCTAAAGAATAAATTTTCTCCAGCCTATACACCATACACCCCGGCCCACTTCATTTTTCCCTTTGAAAAACGAATAAACCCCCAAGCAGCCCAGCCCAACGTTCCCTGCCCCAGCCCAAAATAAAATAAAACATTTAAACAAATAAAATCCCATCTAATTACTCCGACCCAGCCCGTTTCCCCCCAAGTCCGCGCACCAACCCACTCCAGACCCAACCCGCTTCGCTCATCCTTCTTCCCCACTCGTAATCACTTTTCCCGCTCACTTACCGTTGCACCCACGTCCCCTCGCGCCCACGTCGCCCGCGCCGTTGCCCCACGCCGCGCACCCCCTCGCGAGCTCATCAAACTCCTCCTGTCTCAAACTCCTCCCCCTCTCTCCCTCACACCCTCACTCTCCAACTCCTCCTCGTCTCTCTATCTGCAGCAACCAAGTTCGAGCACCCACTGCACCTCGCTCAACCCCACCGTCGACGGCGATGACTACAACCCCTCATCCTCCTCCCTCACTCACTCCTCTCCACCAGCAGAGCTCCCTACGCTACCTCACCCCCTCAACCGAGCTCGAGCCCGAGCCCCTGCACCCATTTCGGCCGTCCCCTTGCACTCGACGCCGGCGACCCCATCTCCCTCTACCTCAACTACACCACCGTCCTCTACCTACGACCTCCACCGAGCTCCCCTATCCTTGACCACAACCTCCACTAGCTTACCACCTCTCTCCTTGCCTCTACCCCCAAGTCGATGCCACCTCTGCACACCGCCGGAGCTCCAAGTTGTTGCCGTCTGGATCGCCGCAGTTGAGATGCCGAGCCCAAGCTCCTCTCTGCTGCCCCCTCCACCGTAGCCGCTGCCGAGCTGTCAAGCTCACGCCCAATCCATGGCCAAATTCTAAGCCTGAGGCAAAACCCCGAGCCTCGCCCCGGTTCCTGCCCCCTCACCGTGCGCCTCGCTGTCCTTTCCCTCCAGCGCCGACCATCTGCGACACCTTCTCACTGCTACAGCAAGCAACCCCGCCACCATCGACGCCTCCCCGTCGCAGTCGAGCTTGAGCCTAGTCGTCGCCGTACCGTGTTCGTGACGCGAACGTGCCGTTGCCGCTGCCATACCGTCGTCGACACATCTCCAGGCAAGTGCCCTACTTGCTGCATGCTATATTATATCCGTTACATTTCATAGTACTATAAATTCCACGGTTACGTTTCGTGAAACCTTATATAACATAAGTGTTCGATGCAAGATCTGAATGAAAACCTTCATCTAAATTGACGGAACTCGATTGCATTTTCTGGCCCATCTGAAAATGAACCTTGTGGTGAAATTTCACTGAAAAATATGATTGTTAACCACTTAAACGAACACCCCCAGATACATCCGTAAAAACTGGGAATTTCCCGCACCTGAAACTTGCTTAAATCACCATTAATTGTATACATATTGGAATGATGCATTCGAGGGCTCAAATCGAAGCCAACTCGACGAGATGTGACCCTGTATAAGTTCTTAATTGTTTCTGTACTAATATTATGACGAGAATCGGCTCGGAGAGCGGCTCTGGACTGCAGTCCAGAGCAATTCTGGCTATTGTTTTCTGTCCCGTAATGTTTACTACCTTGTTTTCCGAACTCGTATGTTGCTAAACCCTGCATGTTATTGAAGATCAATCTGTTAGATAAATAACGCAAGAAATTTCACCCCGTTATATCGTCGTTTGTTATTTAAACTGCAATTTAAAAGATCAGGACGTCTAGCAGTCCCAAACAGAACCAGAACTGATACTCTAGTGTTGAACAGCGTATAACTTCTGACGTGCAGATGCGATTGAGAATCCGTATGTTGCGTTGAAAACCTTATTGAAAACTCTAAATTTCATTTAACTGTAGCATCGCTAAATTCTGATCCCAACTGGGATTAAAATGCGTTTCGAAACGGACTTCCGATTCTGAAACCGGATTTCCAGCAGTGAACGCTTAAAATGAAATGGCCATATCTAGTGATTCTGAAACCCGATTAAAGTGAAACCAAATTTGTTGGATAGATAATCAAACATACTACTTATCCCCTGTTCATTATTTCGCTAAATTTGGCATGTATGATTTATGATAAATTATGCAAATGGTAGGATACCGACATATGACATCTTAATCATGCCTTACATACTGTTTTCTCATCACATCATATATATATGTTATTGCATTGGTAACCTAGTGATTATGTGCATTACCCAGTGTTAGTTATTAGTGGTGATTGTGGAAAGTACGTTAGTGTTCGTGCATGAATGGATAAGTGAAAGTGATACGTACTTGTACACAATCAGTGGATCCTATCGATTTATTGTATTGTCGACGTCTGTGGGTCGCGTATAAGTGTGACTATAAGTGGTATGGGACACTTATGGAAGCACTTGTACGGGTATCACAGGTAAGGCACCATACACTGTCCATTTACCTTGGGTATCGGTCGGGACGTGCTTGATGGAGATCCTGTCTCCAGTTCTCGCGCAGACTTGTCACGGACCGACCGGTATTTGAGGTTATGGTTGACGTTTCATGTAGACCACGGGGTGTGGGGTAGTTTGAGTGTGAGTTCAACAGAATTTCGGGAGTCCCATGCCGGCATATATATACAGAGATATATGGAGATTTACAGGGATATTACATCATTATTACCGTGCGTTATACTTTGGGCCCGTGGTCCCTTGCCCTTGGGTCCTACCCTTGGGTGGAGGATACTCACGAGTGGTTGATTCTTACACTTAGACTGACGATAGGCTCTGTATAGTGAGACTTAGAGACTGATAGGGATAGTGACATGGACATGCATTACTTACTGTATTGCCACACCTGACATACTATTTTACTTCTTTACTGTTCGCCTGATCCATTAGACACCGCATTGGTTACTCCATGTTCACATCTTTATTGTCTTGATTTACTGTTATATATCTATTATCACTGTTCGAGTTACCACTTGCATCTATATATATATGTTGCTATCGTGCCGCTCTGACGATCTGAGTATGCATGCTCAGAATGAGAAGTGGATCTAGCTTGGACCTGGACCAGACGTACCTCGAGGACATTGCGGATATCTTGATCAGCTATTCAGAGTTGTACTCTCTTGATCTCCTTCTGGTTAGTTCCTTTGTATTTGTTTTGATTTAGTTACTGCATTTCTCATTACCTGTGCATTGATTACTGATTACCACGTAAAGCTAGAAGCCGAAGTGTGACTACGGAGGGATATTTTCTCGACCGTAGGAGCATGACCGGGCTTGTCAACCCCTCGTATTCCGTATTTTGGGAAGCAGGGCATGACATGGTTTTGTTGGTATCAGAGCCAGGTTTTGCTTCGATTGGGATTGCAGTTCCGTGTAGTGTTTGACAATCTTAGACATCCTTCGGTCTGGATTGTAAAGTTGTTATTCTTAATCTTGATTCGCATAGTGTATTCGGCTATGCATTTTGATCTATCCGCTAGGGTTTCAGTGACTTGGAGTTCTACAGTTGATTTCCACTTGTAATAAATTTCATCACATCCGATATTCTTGATTCCTTGCCTAATCCATATTATATTTTGATTCTTATAGCTTGTGCCTTATATCGTCCTCAAAGTTGTTGTTTCAGGACCATGTCTTCCAACGACACTTCCTCTATCTCCACTTCCCAGAATCAGACCGTAGAGATTCTGAATGCACTGCAAAGTCTGAAGGAAGCCCAGTAGCGAATAAACGACCTGCTAGCTGAAGGACTAAGAAGGCAGATGACTCAGGCACCAGCGGAAGTCTCCAATCGTAACGGGGCCCCTGTTAGACGAGGAAAAGAGGTGAAGATGAAGCGCCCACTTGTTTCCCCGTGACAGAAGCAGCAGAAGACCCAATGTTGTGGGTACTGCAAGAAGCCAGGACACCTTCAGAGGGATTGTCGCCGCGCCAAAGGGAGATGCCTGATTTGCGGATCCAGCGGACACTTTATCAATGGTTGCCCTAAAAGGAAGGAGCTACAAGGTGACAGTTCGTCCACACTCCCCACCCCTGCTAAGTGAGGCTTATTTCGTAGATCGAGTTTCGAGGATAGTACGGACCCTGCGCAGGATTCAACTCGCGAGACAGGAATGCAGCGGTCCAGAAATCAAAGAAGAATTACCACGTTTTCTACTTTCAATAAAGATGTTGTCACCCTTTTGTAAATATTTCTTTTCGTTTGAATTCTGTATCCGTCGAACTTTTATCTGAATGCAATAAAACTCTGAGTTGTGATGTATGTATCGTTCTCTTGCTTCTCAATTTCCTTATAATATTCATCGCATCAGCATTTTTTCCATTTTAATTTTTCCGCCCTTGCCTCCAGCATATCCTCCCTGTGCCACCGTATCCTTGGATATCTTCTTAATGTGTCCCACTATCTAATCATGACTCCCTCTTTTCAGGTCATGGCCCACTTTGGAGAAGCGCCGCCTCTAAATGAGGACACACGGTCGTGCGTTTCCTCGGACTACATGCCGGTAGGATCAGATGACGAGATCAAAGGCCCACAGATTATTTTCGGAAACAGCGATTCCGAGGGTGAAGGATTCGCAGCCCCAGAAGACAACATAGTCAGCGACCCTGACGACGATGAGGAAGACCCCGAAGAGAACCCGATAGAGGAAGATCCCGAAGAAGATCCCATGGAGGAAGATCCAGCATAAGAGGATCATGTAGAATCAGAGCTCGATGAAGAAGCTCCAGCCGAGGAAGGAGGGCCTGAAGAATAAGACTCCGTGGCAGAAGAACTTCCAGTTGCGATCCCTGCGAGGCGATATGGGAATGGATGCCCCTATCTGAGCGTGCGAACCTACCGTAACCTGCTGAACCTCCACAACCGCGACTGACGTGATTGAGCTTTCGTCTCTTCTAGCCAACTAAAATCTGTGTCTAGTTTAGGGCTATCTTTTTCGTCATAGATGCCTTGTTCGGACTTTTCTGAAGTGAAATAAATTGCTGGGTTCGCAAATCTTTTAATCTTTTTGGTTCACGTGATGCTTGATTGTTTCCCTGTACATTTATTTCCTCCTGAGATCCCTGACTGTCCACCCTTGCACCTTGGGCTGTCTTGACCTTCGCTGAGATTAAAAAGTACCGCACCCCGATCTTTTGAATGGGCCACCCTTCGTCCTTCGTATGTGCCTTGTTTGAGACCTTTCTGGAGGAGAAATTGATATTGAAATTTTCGAGTTCGCTAACCCTTCGGACTTTTGATTCGCATGGTGTATCAACCGTTTTCCTTCGCATACATCCCTTCCCCTCCCGAGGTTCATTACTGTTCACCCTTACCCCCTGGGCTGACCCGACCCCAATCTGTTCGACCTTCAGTCTAAAACTGTCACACTCTGACCTTTTGAGTGAGCCATATTCCATCGTAATCCCTACCCGGGCTAGCTCAATACATCTCCGTGCTATCTCCTTTTATCCTAACTATATTTAGGGACATCGTTATTCGAAAACTTAGCTTTCACCATTTTGTATTTATCAAAATTTGCATGTTATTGACTACTTCCGTTTTACCCGTGTTAAATGGTTTACTATCCTTCACATTTTCAATAGCGCAACCATATACTGCGCATATTTTATTCCATGTTTCTTATTTTCACTATGTGGGTTTCCTAAGTTATTTTAAAACTATTTGATTGATACGTTATTCTAAAATGTTTTAACCTATCGGCAAATCCTGCACTATTTTATTATTGTTACCTTATGTTCCTGGGTATTGTGCTTATCGTTCGCTAGTATAAGATGGTTGTGCTTGGTACTATTATCTTAGCTGCGCTGGTTCGATATACATATGTATACATATATTTTGGGTTCCGATTTTTATCGAGCACGCCTCGAATATTATTATTTGTTATTGCTATTTTATTCTCGTATACATATAGTTTGCCCTTATGATTGAGTCTGCCTTGTACTTACTTAGACCTACCCTTTGTTACGTTAGTTTTAAACATATATAGACCTTCAAAATTCTTCTATCTGATCTTTTTGTAAACCACTATGCACTAGTGTTCGAGATAGTAGCTTTTCGCTTATGATTTTATAGCTTATCGTTTATTTTAAATTTCGAGGACGAAATTTTTGTAAGGGTGGTATGATATAATACCCGGTCCTTTTATAGGCCAATAGCCGTATTTTTATTAAATAGGGGTCACTTACAAATTTACCTAATTGTATTTATAATTATTTTATCCTAATTCTCTTATTCCACCTTCCCATCTTAAATCCATTTTTCTAAAACTAATCCTAATACATAAACTTTTTATTCCTCCCTAGACTAACCCAAATCCCTATCCCTTTTACTTTATGTCTCAGTCCACTCCCTTCCCAATTCTTCAAAGTCTTTTCCAGATCCTTTCTCTTCACATTTTCTTTTCCTAAACCCTTTTATTTTCTCCCTTTTATTTGTACCCAAAACCCCCAGCCTAAACAGCTAAAGAATAAATTTTTCCCAGCCCATACACCATACACCTCGGCCCACTTCATTTTTCCCTTTGAAAAATGAATAAACCCCCAAGCAGCCCAGCCCAACGTTCCCCGCCCCAGCCCAAAATAAAATAAAACATTTAAACAAATTAAATCCCATCTAATTACCCCGGCCCGGCCCGTTTCCCCCCAAGCCTGCGCACCAACCCACTCCAGACCCGACCCGCTTCGCTCATCTTTCTTCCCCACTCGTAATCACTTTTCCCGCTCACTTACCGTTGCACCCACGTCCTCTCACGCCCACGTCGCCCGTGCCGTTGCCCCACGCCGCGCACCCCCTCGCGAGCTCATCAACCCACTTCCTGTCTCAAACTCCTCCCCCTTTCTCCCTCACACCCTCACTCTCCAACTCCTCCTCGTCTCTCTATCTGCAGCAACCAAGCTCGAGCACCCACTGCACCTCGCTCAACCCCACCGCCGACGGCGACGACTACAACCCCTCACCATCCTCCCTCGCTCACTCCTCTCCACCAACAAAGCTCCCTATGCTACCTCACCCCCTTAACCGAGCTCGAGCCCGAGCCCCTGCACCCATCTCGGCCGTCCCCTTGCACTCGACGCCGGCGACCCCATCTCCCTCTACCTCAACTACACCACCGTCCTCTACCCAAGACCTCCACCGAGCTCCCCTATCCTTGACCACAACCTCCACTAGCTTACCACCTCTCTCCTTGCCTCTACCCCCAAGTCGATGCCACCTCTGCACACCGCCGGAGCTCCAAGCTGTTGCCGTCTGGATCGCCGCAGTTGAGATGCCGAGCCCAAGCTCCTCTCCGCTGCCCCCGCCACCGTAGCCGCTACCGAGCTGTCAAGCTCACGCCCAATCCATGGCCAAATTCTAAGCCTGAGGCAGAACCCCGAGCCTCGCCCCGGTTCCTGCCCCCTCACCGTGCGCCTCGCTGTCCTTTCCCTCCAGCGCCGACCATCTGCGACACCTTCTCACCGCTACAGCAAGCAACCCCGCCACCATCGACGCCTCCCCGTCGCAGTCGAGCTTGAGCCTAGTCGTCGCCGTACCGTGTTCGTGACGCGAACGTGCCGTTACCGCTGCCATACCGCCGTCGACACATCTCCAGGCAAGTGCCCTACTTGCTGCATGCTATATTATATCCGTTACATTTCACAGTACTATAAATTCCACGGTTACGTTTCGTGAAACCTTATATAACATAAGTGTTCGATGCAAGATCTGAATGAAAACCTTCATCTAAATTGACGGAACTCGATTGCATTTTCTGGCCCATCTGACAATGAACCTTGTGGTGAAATTTCACTGAAAAATATGATTGTTAACCACTTAAACGAACACCCCCAGATACATCCGTAAAAATTGGGAAT